>OY365782.1:36907955-38230455 GCA_959347405.1 Napeogenes sylphis
CTTCAAGTTAGGCTGGGATAGACATTCAAACATGTGATTTTACAAAAAGACAAATAGTTTTGTAAGAGCTAGCTACTAGAACTAACCCCGTTATCATTGTCAGCTCCAATTATTGATTAAGTTTCAATAATATTATAAACATCAACAGAGTACTATACAGCTTTGTGATGAGACATAGTTTAGTCATCGAATTCTCTTGAGAAATAATAAACAACTAGCACAATGTTAAATTCCTGAAAACAGTTCTTCACACGTTTTAGAGTCTGAATTTACGATGGTAGTAATAAAAGAATCATTATGCACCACAGTGAAGAGTAATGACACACCTCATTGTGATTCTGCGCACGATTAACTTAAATAATTCTGAGTGAGCCCTGAATAATGTATGTAGTCTGTGGCGGATAATATATATGGACAGAAATAATTGGGATAATGCCAGATTAGAGAACTGTCGATCGTTTTTCTATAATTCAGTCTAATATAGACATATTCTTCTGCATATAATATATATATTATAATATTATAAAATAGCAATAATAAATAAAAAATCAATAATAAAATAGCAATAATAAATAAAAAATCATAAGTAAAGTGCAGTAGCAGTCATTGTGTGGAGCGTCTGGAACCGATTGCACCACATCATCTTCGGCGTTACTTTGCATCCAATATGATTGATGGTAATTAATTTAAATCTTAGTGTTGACATGTTATGTCACCTAAAAGTTATATTGCCGTAAATAGTATAACTGTACTTTATTAGTGCTTTTGAATAAATACAACATAATTTAATCCACATAAACGAGTATTATTTTCAATGTGCTTGTAAAAATCTAAGAAAATACTATGAATGTTTTTATTTTGCCTCATCAAAAGTATTCATTATAAAGTTTTTTATCAAACCGTACATCAAACCCAAGACTAGTTAATTAAACGTCAAGTATATTTGACCGAGGGTCGTCAGTGCGACTTTAGTAACGACGACTAAATATAAAAAAACAGGGATTAAAATATTAAGTAGGAATTGTAGAAAACATCAGGTAGTTATTTATTTATTTATATCTTTACCATTTTGAATCATAATCATTGATCACTTGTGTACGTCAACATGAAAGTGTCAGGAGGGCCTATTACGATACTAGATTTATCGTAATAAGCCCTTCTGTAAAAGCACTTTCCATCTTTATTTTAAAGCTATGAGGGTTCCAAACGCGTCCTGGTCTGAAAAGAACCACACAACAAACTCAGCCGGATATATTTTTTGTTATTGTGTTCACTGTTTCACAAACGTCAATATTAAAAGCAATTTTGGAACAACTAAAATCGTCGCAATCAATCAGAAATGAAGCCTAATGATTTCAGGCAACGAAAATAAAATAATAATAACAGTAAAAAAAAATCTTCGGGCTGCCACACGACCAGTCAGTGCAAGCAGCACTCGTTCACGAGCATAACACAAGAGCGGTAGAACGGAATATAAATATTTTTACTTAGAAAAAATATTTCAGAAACTCTCTGTGTATAAAATATATTCTACTTGAAGAGATAAAGTTAAATAAAGGTTTTGTACTTACATGTAAAACTATCATAAGTATCAGATGTACCAACTGACGAGATAACACATAAGCTTTTAATGGTTTTTATTTTGCAATTTTTTTTTTGGTCTGGCACTATCCTTAGTTGACGTAATCGTATGTTAGTCTAACCGGTGTCCGACTCTATTTATTAATCACTTTAATAAACAATTACAGCATGAAGCGCAGTCAGGTAGAATATGAAAGTGTCCATCGTGTGTGCAGGTGACCGTGTCGGCGGAGGAGGGGTGCATGTGTCTGTGCTGGCAGCGCATGCGGCTGGAGCGCGTGCTGCGTCACCGGCCTGCACTCAAGGTCGTCCTGGACTGTCTCATAGGTCAGTCATCTCTCATCACCGGATCTAGGTAGTTATTAGTGGGTCTGACGAACTCTTCACTACACCCTCGGTTATATATTGATTGTTGTAAATAATAATAAGCAGAAACAAAATGTAGATCTCGTAATTAGTAGGTACTGTCATGGGCGTACCCAGATTTTGTCCTTGGGGGGGCAAATCAGATTTCTTTTATATATATTTTTGTAATTTTGGATTTTTAATTTTAATTATCTGAGCATGGTTAAACAACGAAAGAGCAAACACTGGTGATATGTCTGCGGAATCTCGCTTCTTATGAAAGTAAAGTAAAGTTTTTGCGACAATTTTAACTTGTCACAGAAACAATAACTTTGTCTATAATACATAGAACTTGTATACATAGAGCTAATGTAACAATTGAAAAGCCACTTCTTGTCCTCGAATAATCTTTCTGCATCTTAAACATTGAAACACTTTGGTATTTATGAGTTAGTGTGTTTTTAAAACTTAACTTGCCCCCTCAGTATACCTATGGGTACATTTATATTAACCGCTCGTATCCTACATAATACAATAAGTAGTATAAGCAGGAGGTACTTTTGTGTTGGTTTGAAACTTGTAGAACTACTAAAATATTTTTATCCCTCTCTCCCATCGCTTCAAATATTAATCAGTGACTATAAATTAACCGCATCTTAATAAACAGGTTTTTTTCAATGTGACTCGTGTCTGAGGCAATATGGCTGATGGCCACAACATCAACAGGCGACCCGTCATTAAAATAAATTATTTGAAGTATTTAATACATCAATAAAATAAATGACATTATATGTAAGCAGGTTAGTCATGCTGTTATAAAATTTCAATAAATAATGAATGAAAAATCGTCAAAGTGACTAACGACACGTGAGTCTGACCGCCGGAGACGATGTCCTGGAGATAGTTCATTTTTTTATATCCAATAAATCGTTTCTTTTTTTTATATGTTACGTACCGATTTCTTAAAAAGTAAAATAACAAAATAACGCGAATACTTCAACAAACAGCATTCGTCAAACAAACTGAGAATCCTTGTTAATATTTTTATAAGGCTAGAAATGGCTCGGTATAGTGTTTCGATAATAGTGAAATAATAAAATTTAATTATGACCTTTAATAACAATTCATACTTTATTGTGGGATGGAGTAGTAGTAGGTACAGGGCGTGGTAAACAAACTAACCACTTCTAGTAATTAGATATAAGTAACACTACGACCTGTTCCTGACATATTACTAATATATATATACAACGTATACATAAGTAGTTGTGTTCGAACAATTACTTAGTTGTTTATTAAATATTAAACAACTCTTTCACAGCTACTACTTTCGTAAAATCGGATAGAAATATATATACATAACTTGATATCAAACCTTAAATATATATATAATAAAAAAGTAAAAATCGAGTGTCTGTACATTAAATATTTTTCAAAAAAACTGATAGCGGGCAATTAAACGCAATAACAGAAACCAAAAAAAAAAATTTGAATTTTTTGTGTCTGTATAGTACGTTATAAAGTCGAATCTACTTGACGGACTGGAACGTGGTTTTCACAGGTGAATTATATATAATCTGGAACGTTGTCAAAACTTTGTTTTGTCAAAATCGGTTAAGGGAAAAAGAAGTTATGGTCAATTGAAAATTTACTTCAAGCACTGTTTCAAAACTTTTAAACAGAATTAAATGTGGTTTACATAAACGTATTTAATTTAGATAAAGCTAGAATTTCTACTTTGTTTTACCTGAATTTTAGTAAAATAACAAATTGAATAATATGAGCATATGCTCATTTTTAATTTAGTTACATAAAATCTCAATAGATGGTGCTGACTTTTTTAGAACTCGCTATGATTATGTTTTCGCATATGGTATAGCAATTTGAAATTAAATAGTACTCGTTAGTCGTTATACTAAAAGATTAAGCGACACGGTAGCTCATTTATCAGAGCGACGGAACGGTTTCCCAGAGGTCGCAGGTGTTGGCTCGGCTGGCGTTGATGACATTTTTTCTTCTATATTTATTTAAAATATTACGTAAATCTCTTATTCATCGGTTTACTCATACTTTTATTAAACAGCAACATCTTTTAATAAAATCATAGAAATATATCAAAGCAACCTTCAGTAAATCTTTCAATGAATAAGTGCTTTTTTGTAAAAATAAATTGAATGCTTTTGTTGCTTGGTACGTCGAGTGAGTCGCAATTTCCTGGCACAATTAACGTATTTTCATTATCCTTAAGTCGTGCCCGAATAAAATACATAAAATAATTGAGTTCCATTAAATCGTCGAACCGATCTTTTACATTAAAATTCAATGACGCTGCAACGTTGAGTTGTGAGCGACGTGGTCGTACACCAGGTGTATAATACACCAAACAGCGATTTACAATTCAAATAAAGTATTCCTGAACTTCGATGTCTCCTTTCATGTTATTCTAGAATCTAAAGCGATGAATCGATGTGCTCTCGATATAGTTACAAGGTTACTCTCCGAATCGATTTATGTGTTTATAAAGTTTACACATTACAAAATGTTCGCTGCCCATTGTTAGTAAGTAACGGACTAAAATTGTAAGAAATGAACATTATTATAAAAAACTTGCACTTCGAAAAATTACATGGATTTGTATCTTAACACTTAGAAAATATAGAGAAATAACTTTGATTAACTTAGAATAATTTCAAGAAAACGGATAACACGGGGAAACCATGCCGGTTTTTAATGAACACAGGCTAAAAAAGACTTGTAAAATTTTCGTGACCAGTTCAGGACTTGAACTTGAAGATTTTGAACTTAGAAAATTGATTGAAATGTTATTTATTTTTTGAAATTATATTTTTTTGCAACTTTTAAATCGTATAAACAAGATGGATAGTTTAATTAAGGTGCAAGTCGATATAAAACAAAAGATAAGTGGAGATCAAGCCAACCTTTAAGAAATCATCTAAAGCACGTATAACCAAATCTTATATTGAAACAAGATTAGAACAATTGGAACAGTAATGGACACAATTTGAAATCAATCACTTTGAAATAGTTGGTAAAGACAGTGGCAAGGAAAAAATATTTTCTATTAAAAATAATGTCTATGATCTTGTTGAAGATTTATATATTACCTACAAAGTTAAGTTAAAGGAATCTTTGTTAAACTTTCAAATTATTACACAGATGAGCTCATGTCCTTCCAGAGATATGGAACCTACTTCCGTGAAACTATCTAAAATAGTTTTGCCGAGTTTTCGGGCCAGTGAGAACTCTCCCATTTTTTAGGCTACCCACTAAAATAAACAACGGTCGAACTCATCGCCTGAGTGGGACGCCACGGGATCGCTTTTGCACTCACCTTGACGCCCCGGCGGAACCCCCTGCGAGGGGCCCCGGTCAACTTAGGGACACCCACACCACGTAGGTCTATGTCGGACGAAAGAGGTCACCCCCTTTCCCGCCCAGGCGCTACGGCTGTAGGAAGCACTCAGGCTGAACCCGTCTCCTTCCACCTAGCCCCCCCTTTGAGGGCAACACCGCCGGTCACGGCGCCATCGCCTCGACTCCCGGATCACTGCGCTCCACGCTCAAGGCACCAGCTTTCCTCCGGAAATCCAACGGAAACCTACCAACATAAGAATGATGTGAAGTCAGCTACAAATAGTGGCTATAAGTAATTTCTAATTATTGTTCTGTTGTTGATAATGTCGTCCTAGCTAC
The DNA here is from genome assembly GCA_959347405.1 of Napeogenes sylphis. Taxonomy (NCBI): domain Eukaryota; kingdom Metazoa; phylum Arthropoda; class Insecta; order Lepidoptera; family Nymphalidae; genus Napeogenes; species Napeogenes sylphis. Next base: position 36,913,596 of record OY365782.1, read on the forward strand.
TGCTATAGTAAGAGTGTTATGTAGTAAGAACGAATGTTATTTTTTAAGAGCTTTGCTGCACCAGGGTTCTCAAGCCTCATTTATTACGGAACATTGTGCTCAAATGCTGGGCCCTCGTAAATTTAAATTGAGGGTAGTTGTTGTGGGATGAGGTGATAAATGCGGTGCTATTACTTACCAGCTTAAGACTTACCAGCTCTTAACCAATTTGTGATACCTCGATGGATGCATACAAGAAAATATGTCAAAGAAGTTACTTTACATGGGTTTGTGACGCTTCGAATGGCGCGTATGCAGCGGTCGTATATTCTAGAACGGTTGATTCGTGTGGCAGGATTTATATCACTCTTTTGGCAGCAAGAACAAAGGTTGCTCCACTGAAGCAGATTTTCATTCGAAGGCTAGAGCTTTGCGGAGCAGAACTTCTTGCTTCCCTGTTGTATGAAATCGCTAGGGTTTTCGAGATCACAGTTTCAAGCCTCTTAGGACTCATCTATTGTTCTGGCTTGGTTAAAAGGAGAACCAAGCCGTTGGCAGACGTTCGTCGCTAATAGGGTGACAAAAATTCTTGCCGTTATAGATAATCAATGGTGCCACCGCACATAACTCAGCTGATTGTGCATCTCGTGGTTTGAGTGCGAGCGATTGCATTAAACATGATTTGTGGCTTCATAGTCATAATTGTGATTGTCACTACCCAAAATCACATTTTATTGTACCTCAAACCAATATAGAGGAGAAGTCCATTAAGGTTTATACTATTATGAATGATAAGTCGGATACAATAACGGATTTTAAAGTCTGGACCAAATACTACTCATGTATGAAACTGGTACAGGTTATTGCTTGGTGTAGAAGATTTTTATTTAAATGTAAAAAATCTATAAAAATCTTACCATTTTAACTGACTGTAGATGAGTTAAATAGCTCACTAAATTTGTGTCTGATCCATTATCAGAAATCAATATTTTCGAATGAAATAGAATGTTTAAAAAAATTAAATGTAATATCGAATAAAAGTCGGCTTAAGTCTTTGTGTCCTTTTTTAGACGTTAATGGAATCATCCGAGTCCAAGGCCGAATACAGCACAGTGATTTAAAGTATACCGTTAAACATCCAATAATTCTTCCTTCAGGTCATCATGTATCAGAGTTGATTATAGGAGAGGCGCACGAAAAGACTCTTCATGGTGGGTTGCAGTTAATGTTGAACTATCTTAGATCTAAATATTGGACTTTAAATGTTAAAGGCATGATTAAAAAACATATGGTAAGTGTGCCAAGTATCGTGCTACCACTCAACAACACTTTATAGGAAATTTACCAAAGGCGAGAGTCACTGTGAGCCGTCCGAATGTAAGATTATCCAAAGGTAGGGGCTGTCGATCTTATAAAGGCTATATCTGTTTAATTATTTGCATGGCAACTCGTGCTGTCCATCTGGAAGTTGTAAGTGCCATGACGACTGAAGGCTTCCTTTCAGCATTTAAGAGATTTGTTGTACGTCGTGGTCATTGTCATGTATAGTGATAATGGAATAAATTTTGTTAAAGAGTTAAAAAAGTTATTTAAGGTTGAAAATGCGAGCTTTGTGGATGAGGTAGCAGAAAGTCTAGCCAATATAGGCACTAAATAGTCATACATACCACACTCTCCAAATATTGGCGAGTTGTGGGAAGCAGGGGTCAAATCGACGAAGTTTCACTTACGTCGTGTGCTCGACGGAACAACATTAACTAACGAAGAACTTTCTACGGTTTCAACTCAAGTCGAGGCTTGTTTAAACTCTAGACCTCTTTATCAGATGGCTTCAAATAATGATGAACCCCTAGCTTTAACGCCCGGACACTTCTTGATAGGCAAAGCTCCAATAACTGTGCCAGACTGTAATTTTATAAAAAAACCAAGTGGGTAGTTTAAGACGCTGGCAATTGACGCAAACGCTTGTACAACATTTTTGGCGCAAATGGTCACAAGAGTATTTGACTACCTTCCTACAAAGAAATAAATGAGCTAGGATTACACCTGAGCCTAGCTGTGGAGATTTTGTTCTGGTTAAAGAAGATGATCTTCCTCCATGTAAGTGGTATTTTAGGAATTATATCGGATACCCACTCTGGTCCAGATAATATGTAAGAATGGTGTAAGAGACCTGTGTCCAAGTTATGTATATTACCAATCACTAAGGAATGTTTTTTTTTTATTATTTTTTTTTATTTTTTCATTTTTTTTATTAACATTATTTAGAAAGTATATTTCGTTGTTTACATATAACAGTTGTTAAAATGGGTTTATTTTATTTCTTTGGTAGACTAAGTAGTTTCCTAGTTATTAAGCACTTGATAAGTTCTTGGTGAGCGGCATATTCAGTCAGATAAGTTCATTTGTTTTTGAATCAACAGATGGCGGTAGTAAAATATTGGTTAAATCCGAATCACGCTATTGTTCAGTAGTCTGTTTATTTCATGAGGATTTATGTTCGTTTGAATAAATACACTGTCATCCCCCCGCTCCCTCAGGGCGGGTGTCCCTCAGGGCGGGTGTCCCTCAGGGCGGGTGTCCCTCAGGGCTCCGTCCTCTCGCCCTGCTTATACACGCTCTACACGTGCGATACTCCTAATCTCGAACTGGGTATTAAATTAGCCTTATTCGCGGACGACACCAGTAGGCAGTGTTTACCTCCAGTAGGGACCCTCATATCGTCGCCGCTCGCCTCCAATCCGCGGCCAACACCCTAGGTGATTGGTTTAGGAAATGGAGGATTGAGTTAAACCTCCAAAAGAGTGCCGCCGTGCTCTTCTGTCGGGTAAGGGTCGACACGGGGGAGCTATGGAGAGTTAGCATCTTTGACCAACCTATTAACTGGCAAAAAGAAGCCAAATACTTAGGAGTAACGCTCGTTAGTAAATTATCTTTCGACAATCATATCAGATTGGTTAGGATTAGAGCGGCCTTCTTTCTAGGCCGACTCTATCCCCTCGTGTGCAAGCGAAGTAAACTGTCCCTTAGAAATAAATCACACTTAACAAAGTTTGTAAACTCACTGTCATGTCTCATGCGAGTGACACCTTCGCTCACGCCAATCTGAAACCCCTTCAGGTGATTCAGAATAGATTCATGCGCAATGCCACGGGCGCGCCGTGGTACATGCACAACGCAGACCTCCATAGAGACCTAGGTTTACCTACAAAAGTGCAATATTTCAAGGAGCTTTCTCAGACTTTCTTCGGTAGGGCCGAGGTACATCCGAACCCACTGGTGGTTGAAGCGACCACCTACCAGCCTAGAGTCACCCCGTTAGACTCACATGACAAAATAACGACTGACAACAGACGATTAGCTTACACCGTATCACACCCCTAAACACACCGCCTTCGCACGCCTCGGCGTTCTGCCGTGGGAGGGCGTTAGTGTCATTATACCTTTCTATGCCATCCTATAAATACGCTGTCTTAAGCCGAGGTCGGCCTCTTATAGGCACCCTTAAGGCAGACTTGTCCCCCGGGCCCCTCAGGCCCGGGTTTTTCAAGGGCGGGTCTCAGTACTCGCCCACTCCCCCGGTGACGCTGTAATAGCCACTTGGCTAACTGCATAGTCATTACAAAAAAAAAAAAGAAAAATTTGAATAAATATGGATCTGGATGACATTACTGTTCAGTACTGGATTTTTGGATAAGTACGTAGTTTAATTTACAATTACCTTATGATTTTTATACCCTGTGCGATGTTCAGTGCTACGTACAAAAATTTTGTGAGCAGTAAAGACTTCAGCTCTGCCACTTTTCATATGGCAGGTTTCTAGAGACGACACTTAATTAATATCAAAGACAATTAAGTATTTTTTTAATTGTAATTATGTAAGTAAGAACTAAACTTCCTAATACTATAAGGGGCGTTTAAGCTAAACTGTTTTTTTTCACGAGATGAACACAGTGTAACAAAATTTAGATATTAATCTATTCTTTTGCTACTCTAATATTAAATATAATGAACCATTTAACCCTGCACTTTTATTAATTGTATTTATCGGCAATAATACTTTTTCTATCATATTATTTTATATTTAAATGTCTACTTAATATTAAACAGGTTTTATTAGATCATTTAGAAGCTGTCAGTACTTGTAATATAGAGCAATGCATTAGTTTTAGTGGTTTTTATTTTGCTTATTTTAAAATTAGTAAATATCCAATACCATCACTTTTTTTTGTAACATATTAACATTGCACACGACGGACACGCTTTCTGAGTTGGTAAAACCATATTACAATAGTTGGAGCATAGTTCACACGATGTTTTACAGTCCATTCCGTAAATTTATTAAGTGCGTAATTTAGTGGTAAATTATTCCTAATACAATACTTGACATTTGGATTGTCGGTTTACATTACATAAAAATACAACAACATTTTCACTCTTTCATAATAGAATTACAAGGTATGTCGGGTAACAACTAATTAATATACAAAATGGCCGATTTACAGGTAAAGACATAACGCACAAGCTGTACTCCGTAAGCGAGGGTCTAGGCGCGGGCGGAGCGGGCGAGGGCGAAGGTCCCTCGGCGCACCTCACTCGTTCCGCCAGCGTCGACGCCGTGCACGAAGGAGCCCGAGGAAGGCTGCGGAGTCTGGCCTGGCGGACTCGGTCTACTTCTAAAAAAGGTTATCTACAGTTTAGAGTTACAGAAACCAATCTAAAGAAATTTATTTACTTCAAATCTAGAAATCATAGCTTTTCTTAATTATTCAGGCAAAATGGTTTTACAGGAAGCTCATACTGGAAGCCGGTGGTGGCGCGACAGTTTCTCAGACAGTCGCCGTTCGGACGCGGCGCGGTGCCGCCGCCCCCGGCCCGCCTGCTGCCACAGGCGTCATCCGCCAGCCTGCAGGCGCCGGCGCCGCCGCGTCGCCGCAGTCCCCCGCGCCGGACCGCGTCGTTCCGCCGCAGTCGCGAGGTGAAGTTCGCGGAGGTGCCGACGGCGGGCGAGCCGGCCGTGTGACGCGGGCCGCGGCTCCAGCCCGAGCTGGTGCCGCCGGTCGCGCCCGCCCGCCCGTCCCCGGCCTCCCCGTCGCTCCCCTGACCGCACGCCCCCGACGAGCCGGCTCCGCACACCACCGACTTCTAGTGTCTCAGGGCTCGACTCGCCGGTGACCTCCTCCACCCGTCGAGGTCATTCTCGATAAAGTTAGTGCTATATTTGATAGAAAAATGAGCTTCCCATACGTGTACCTTTATGACGAGTGTCGTTCGCACCACACGTGGTCGTGTATCAGCCAGTGTCGCGGAGTGACAGCAGTGACGCAGTGGACCCCGGGCCCCGAGAGACGAATGACGATGAGTTACGATTTAGAAAATAGTTATTATGTAAAGAGTAGACTTACCTAGTCAGTGTTAATGTATTTGTATGTGTTTTTTTGCCAACGAGTCGCTCGCTACCATATTTTTTTTCCGGTTCTTAAACAGTCTCGGCCATGGAACACGACTGAACAAGATATGCCGCTAGTGATCTGTAGATCGAATCTTTACAAATGTATGGAATTGAGCATTCATATTATTCACAAGTATATATAACATAATTTTATATCAAGGTTGAATTTTAAATATATATTCATGAAAACTAAAATATCAAAGCCTAATGTTATTTTTTGTATCTGTTTGTTGTTGAATATATTTTGTAGATAAGAGGTATATATATATAGATATATATATATAAATGTAGTTGAAAGATGTCCATCCCGCTGAATGATCAAAAACAACTGAAATTAAAAAGAAACGCAACACAGTTACACATCTCGGTAGAATTGAACTTGGTGCAACAGACACGGAACATACATAAGATCAAAAATAGAAACAAATAGGAATAGTTACGTATAGTTATAAATAAGGAGTATCCAGAGAGAGATTAAAATGTTATAAAAATGAACACGTGTATTTGTATTTTTTTAGATTGTTAGTCCAAAGATCACTTTCTAAAAGTTGTTGTTAAATGTTAATTCGCCGACTCGATCGATCTAGAACGATTCAAAAACTTCAAAACCATAGGATCGATACAACTCTTTTCGTACTTATGTTTTTCATTTTCAAATTAGTATTGTTTTTGTTTCAGTGTTTTTAACCAGTATTCCTCCATTCTGTTTGATTTTGAAAATTATTTACATAATAACCGACTGTGTATAGGGCGATTCATTTGTATGCAAATTTATTTGAAACTTAAGTCACTAAAAAGAACCTTATTGTGTAGGTAATTAAGATTAACAAAAAAATTAAACCATAAAGTACAGTCGGTGCAAAGAATTGTTACCATTCAAAAAGTGTTCTCAGCGAATGAGACGTGGGCACCCTCTGTAAAAAAAATTGTTTAACGTTTTAAACTTTTATAATTTTCTAAAAAATAAATAGTTAAGTAATTCTTATAAAAAAAAAACAAATAAAGCAATTCAGATATCTAAATTCTTAAAACTTTATTGTTTTCTATTTACGTAACAATATTATATTTTGCATAATATTTAACAGTTAGTCTCATAATTTGCAAATTCTGTCTTTACTAGGATTTTTCTAAGAAATAACTTTTGGAGGATGTTAAAATAAAGCCACTTGTCATTTCATTAAACAATATTTTTATCTTTTACTATTTGATACGATTATTAAAAACATTCTAATTGGAACATTAAAAGGTGACAGTTATACCTATAGGGTTATTATATTAGTAATTAGTTGCCCGACTCTTGCGGGTAGCCTCTCTGCATCAATCTTAACAATATTTGGTCTATAACTTTTTAAAAATCTTAATAAACAACACAATAAACACAAAACAAAAAATTATTGCTCCCTCCTTTACTTATTATTCTGTATTTTGTAAGAAGTGCTTAAAAGGTCAATGCCCGGGCGCCATACCTACGCTCAGAGTTAATGTCAGTTCAGAGGCAACAAATAATTTTTGTATGTGAAAACTCAAATTTTAAAAATATTAATTTTAAAAAGTCGTAGAGAAAATGTTGTTAGGGTTGTTGTAGAGAGGCTACCTGCAAGAGATGGTCAACTAATTACAAATAACCCTGTATATCGATCTCCACAAGTGCAGTCGTGTCTGATGGAAAGAAATGTAATACCAGTGAAGTCGGATTGCTTTTTTTTTGTGTTGTCTGTCATTCAATACATACGTCATGTTATGGAATCTGTATACACAGGTATTTTCTTTTTAATCGAAATGTAATATGAGAAATATCTTACAATCTTTAATTATTAATATATTGCTTAAGGTATTTTGCTATAATTAAGGAACACTCATTTAAAACAATTGTCTAAGCGTAATTAGCTTCGTAAATCTACTGGAAATAAATACTCCGGTAGATGAGTTATAATTTTTATAAATAAAATAAATTAAATCAGAGACAATTTTTGATATCTGTAAAAGCAAACTCAATAAGTCTAATAATGATTAATTTTAAAATGCATTTTTCAATTTACAACTATATTACTATATGTTGCAAATTAACCCATTTTCATTAAATGGGGAGATTTGTAGATAGGTACGTATGGCATCCCTACGCACTCACACTGACACAGTCGGTGCGAGCTCAAGATAAACCAGTCACTATATTTATAATTGATTTTATACTCACTTATAGTTCGAATTCAGTACAAATTTATAATCACTTGTATTTTTTTATAGTATAATATTTTATTTATTTTTTTAATATCCTTAGGAACATTTGAAGTTATGTTTTTACTAAAATATATAAAGTGGAATATTGTAAACGTAATTTTAGGTAATATAATAATAAATCAGACTGAACTGTTTCATAGAAATATCTAAATTAACACACGACAGTCATACTACTGATGATTTTAATGGACGTATAATTCTTAATATTTTTCTGGATGTTGTAATAGATAGACTCTCTGTGAGGACGTTATCTGATGAGTTAAATCAATACGCGTCTGTATAGGCTTATGTAGGGTTATTAAATAGCTAAGAAAATCCATTTTTGACCGAAACTTAAACACGAAATATTATTGACACGAAAATATATCTACATGGAATTGTGACAATCTCTTTTCAACTTTTAGCGTATCAGAGCACATTTCCATATTTGTACCACGTCAATAAATTATTTCTGAAAAATCACAATACATCAGTTTATAAGTTTCCATATTATATTATATCTTAGACGTCATCTACCACGTTGTTGTTGTCGCTTTATGACCGTACACCGTACAGTGTCAGACTAGACGAGCAACTAGTGCTCATAATACTGTGTATATAAGCCTCGTCGAACCTTCCCTCGGCGTCCTGAAACCAGGACTTGCCGTCTCTCTGTTACCACACGCTTTACAATCTTATAATGTCTTAAATTCACAATGTCTACAAGGTGACGGCTCGCTCCTGGAGTCACGATGCCGCCGCAGATACATATCGTTCTATGTCTTCTCTTGTCTCGTTACTCGTTAGTTATTTGTGTAATGTAGCGCTCGCTGTTTACGAATAACAAGACGCTGAGCTGTAGAGCTGTATTACATCAGCGCAGATAATACATTTGAACGGTTCTTATCAGTTCTGCTAATGTCATACATTACAAAACATAAGAGGAGTCCGGTGTTGTGATACTAAAGTACGCGTGACTCTTTACAAACGATGTTATTGGCTTCTAAATTATATAAGGCTGCATTCGCACTGTTCTCGATGTAATCTCTTTTTATAATACAAGAGTGTAGACCTTGCTTTTATGTTGTAATAAAATGATATTGGAAAAGGCTAGTGAATTTTTGATAACTAAAAACACCTAGTAATGAAATTAAATTTATTAAGATATTAATGACAAAATTTATTTTATAAAACAAACTTCGTGTTGCGAACGAAAAGTGTACACTTAAGTGTTTGTTAAATATTATGCTTCTTGAAGGTTTAGTTGTAATTTAATTGTATGTTATTCAGTCAACTACCTTGACGACTTCAACACTTAACTGAGTTCGATGCTGTCCTCGTTGGTATTACTAAATATGTATTTGAGGGCAGACATTGTTAAGGTTCAAATACTACCGAATATTATTGTGATAAGCACAACAAGTCATAATTTATATTTTGGTAATAAGGTCTTCCACTGTTGTCGATTAGTGAGTCTTCTATACTACAAATGAGTTGTGAATTCGTTGACTTCCAGCAACAGAATATTTTAAAGTAAAATCGAAGGTATCCATTTTTACTCTTAAATTACTTTTATAATTACTTTTAGTTCATTTTGTTCATTTTGATATGGAATTGTTGGTAATAAGGATTATTATTATTATACTTGTATGTTGTATTTTCTTAATTAGAACTCTGTTTTAAGTTAGTGTACGATGGAACATGAACCGACTACTTGTTCCTCTGTTTTAATTTATATAATTATAATTAAATGTACATTTTGTGTATCCTTCTTGATAGTTAGACGTGTTAACTGTACCTATAGGTCATGACAACCTCATAAATATCCATTTATTGATAGACTTCTTAGCGAAATAAACCAGATTAGAAGCATTACACTTATTTGTACTGTTATGTTTTCATAGTTAATAAAAGATTATACGATGTACGGCCGAAATTATTAATCGATCTACAAACCGAGATTGAAATCAACCTTAGATGGCTTAATTTAAACTCAATCGACTAGTTATTTCCACTGGTAACTCAAAAACGGATTTAATCTTTCAGGATGAATTATTAATTTCGGCCCATAGTGTGCTTATATACGTGGGTTGGAACCGAACCAGATCTGTGCGAGGTCCACACACGCTGTCAACAGTTGGACAGTGTAATGTACAATCTAACAGGTACTGGTACTGGCAGAGCGCCTCTGTGATACACATTAGCTCCTTAGTATAGAAGTCGTCGTTAAAACATTCTGAACTCGCAATCTAATGTTCTGATCATGGGTTGCCGCGTCTCGTGCATTCATTACCGTTATCGAATATTATTGTATTTATTCACTTTATTAACATGTTTATTATATCTTTAATAAAAACAATTGCTTATTACGTATATTATTTAATGTTCCTTCAAGTCAATAGTCCGTATGAGTGACTATTAATTCGAAATATACATTTGAACCTTGACTCTCTGAAATGTTAGTGACGTGTGCTCAAGTGACAGTTGGCTGGAACGAATAATTGTTTAAATTTGTTAATCAATCCAGCCCCTGAGCCCCTGATAATGTCCCGATAAGAGTCAGTCGCGTGCAGCGAGTGCTGGCGACATGTCGTAACCGCGTTTGTAAATAAATAATATGTGCTATTGTAAGAGATGGCATTCGTAACTAGAAGATTTAGTTTACTTAATTTGAGAACTCTTAACAGCAACCATCTCTCCGCAACGACAAGGGTGAGTTATATTTTTATTAAAATGTGTATAATATCAAAATAATAATTGTTTTTACCTAATTATATCCAGACAACATATCATAGATAATATGTGCATTGACTTTAAGAGACAGTGGGTACCTTGTGTTTTTTGGTTATAAAATCAGATATGATACAGATATGCTGTTTCTATTTGGATAATTAATTACAAAACACATAAGATTAGTTAGTCAGATAAGAAGCAACTTTGCCAAATTTTATTACTAAAACATTCCTTATCTAAATAACGCCTATTTAAGGAACAGTTTATTTTATTTTATAGAAATCAAATAATTATTTATTATATGTTTATGATAAAACTAACTCGAAGTATAGAGTATATATAATATTTAGGTGTGAGTGTCGGGACGTTTATAATAAATTTACATAGTGAATACTAATCCATGAATGCTTATAAACATATTGACAGTTTTGTAAGTTAGGTGAATTAATCAAATGATTTGTTGTTTTTGTACATGTTTATGGCATTTTCAGAAAAAAATAACTTCTAGACAATATACAAAATCGTTGATAACATCTGGACTCGAAAATAAATTAAATATTAGAAGTTTTCAAACTACTAAGATTATTAATAAAAGCGTCGCCTTCAAACTTTCTGATATCGGAGAGGGAATAAAAGAAGTCGTCATAAAAGAGTGGTAAGAACCATACGTAGTATAATCCCTTGACATTTTTTTATTCACTTTATTACTTTTGTACTGCACTTGATTGTTCTGTCCTCGATTATAGTGTACTCGATTATAGTGTACTCGATTATAGTGTACTCGATTCTCAAATATAAATAAATATTGTAAAACATATTTCATTGTCGGTAGCAATATGTTAAATTTGACATGAAAAATATCTATGATAAGTATTTCCTTTTTTAATGGAAGATGTTAAGCTTTTATTTCACATGTACATTAAATTCATAAATATCATTTATCTTTTTTTCAGGTTTATCAAAGTAGGTGACAGAGTTCAGCAGTTCGACAATATATGCGAGGTTCAAAGTGATAAAGCAGCGGTCACAATCAGTAGTCGATACGATGGAGTAGTCACTAAAATATATCACGAGGTGGATGAGACCGCGTTGGTCGGCCAACCACTCGTCGATATAGAAGTGGAGACCACCGAGGATGAGGGTTCGTTTTAAAAAGGTCCTTTCGACCCTATTTTAATTAAAAGGCCAGACTTACCACATACATCTAATTAATAAACCAACGACGGTTTGGAATTATTATTTAAATATGGTCTGTATACTTGAACACTGCGAGGTCAAAAAGTTCGCAGAATGAGAGGGAAGGAGGCTGAAATTAAACACCAAACTATTTTTTGACTGACTCTTGTTTCGACTCAGGTTCATAGTGATGAACTCGGGATTCATCACCAGTAATGTTTCGGGCCATAAGTCCTTCCTTTCTCTCCCCACAGAGTTTCAAAAACTGAAGAGAACACTCGACAGGCTCACGTTTTTGAAGTGGCGTGAGCATTCTCGGAACCCATCCTGCACTGACCTTAGTCATCCCAAGATGATGATGTAGAATATTCAAAATACTTGTATCGGATACTCTGATCATTGTTGCATGCTGCTTTTTCTTCAACCGGCCATCTTCCAATACAATTTTTTCTACTTTTTCGACGATTTTCGGAGTAGTGGTTTCAATGGCCGTCCAGAGCGAGGGTCGTCTTCAACCGACTTTGTTCCTTGCTTGAAAGACCATGATTTTACCAGGAGCAGAGTCCTCGTAAGACGCCAACGGCTCTTGAAAAATAATCTAAGCGGATTTTTCTGGCTTGGTAAGGAACTTGATAACGGCGTGGTATTCAATTTTCTCCATACTGGCTGATATCTTCCCGATACAGTTATTTACAGGTCGATAACTCGAAAGTTAATAACCCGATTAGGTTCGAACTTGGTATATATACTATTAATGAGATGTTCAACTAGTGGCTATCTGGACGAGTAAAGTTACCCCCACCGACCCTTCTATTCCGAAAACTTTTTGACCTTCCAGCGCAGTTCAAACAAGAGTTTATGAGAGAAATGACTATATTATCACCAAACACAGTCAAGAATCATCTCGACGGCCAGAGCTTTTGTTTAACAAAACTGCACCTAAATTGATTCATCCGTTTGGAAGATATAATGCAACATGTATACACACAAATACATTTATAGACATGAATGTTAAGGTCCATTGGGTTGACAATAGACAATAGATAGCAGATTAAAAAAATTACAGATTTTGTAAATTAGTTATTCATTTGTATTGCATAAGTTGTTAGATAAGTAAAATCATATTTTGTAGATATTTTAATACATTAGTGTGGGTAGGTAGCATAGTATGGTAGGTATGGTAGGTATGGTAGGTAGCATAGTAATTGGCATGCGGTTGATGTACAGTTTCTGTTTAATTTCATTAAATTATTATATTATACTTGGGTTATTTTAAAGGAAATGAGATAACTTAAGAAAATATTTGTGTCTTTTATATTGATTCGGCTAATTTTATACTTTTTAAAAAACCTTTTTTTTTTAGTTTTTGCTTGTTTTTTGTCGGTTATTTTTTTAAATACTTACATTAGAGAACCGTGTCTGGTGACCTTCTGTTTTCGGCCTATTGCAATAGAAAAATCCCGTTTTAAGAGTACATATCTCCTTTTTTAAGAATAACTCATATATGTGTACAGATTGCGTCAATTATAAATTACAGAACCCACCAAGGAAAATGCTGTTCTCAAAGTTTCAACCGACATTATTAAAACACAAAATAAGAGCGAAGAAAGGATAAAGGTATTGACAACACCAGCTGTTAGAAGAATTGCCGCTCAGTTCAAAGTAAGAATTTAAATTTTAATGAGACTTATTTACGTGAGAAGATGGCGTATGCTTTCCAAAATCACGTTATAATTCAATGTACAGAACATAGTTATTGTTATTGGAATAATGAAGCGTTTCCATAACTAATCGGAAGTTATGAAAAGCTTCGTTTTATTTATAAAAAAAAAAAAAAATATACCTCGTAATGCTTTATTACATTTTAAGGTAGATTTAAGCAACGTAAACGCCACGGGAAGAAATGGAAGAGTGCTTAAAGAAGACGTTCTGTCCCATCTCAACATAAACTCTGACAAGTCTAATGTTATACCACCAGAAGATTTATCGGTGAAGGCAACATTTATACCCGTAACCAGCGCTACTGCTACACTTGATACTATTTTGGAGGATAAGATAGTTCCTATTACCGGTTTTACTAAGGCTATGATGAAATCTATGACTGAAGCTATGGTACAAAATTACTATATTATATTTAAATTTACTTTATTTAATATTCAAATTCCTATATAATAATAATAATAATAATAATAATAATAATATCGGGACAAATTACACACATTGATCTAACCCCTAAGTAAGCAAATTATTTGCTTGTGTTAAGGGTGTTAGACAACGATACTAATACATAGAAATACACATATAAATACTGAGAATATATTTAATAAACGACCAAACCCAGAATCACAGACATCTATGCTCATCACATAAATGCCTGTGTTTGCCGGGAATCGAACCCGAGCCCCGTTGCGCCGTGACACGTTAGGCGTCTGCGCTAACCACTCGACCAACTTATACAAACAAAATATACTCAACAATTATTTTATTATACGCTAAATTCTTTTTTGTTTTTAGAAAATACCACATTTTGTATTCAGTGATGAATACGATGTAACCAAATTAGTACAATCGAGAGAAAATCTGAAAGTTGTAGCCCAAAACAGAGGAGTGAAACTAACTTACATGCCTCTTATTATAAAAGCCTCATCTCTGAGCATCAAAGAGTACCCGCTGGTCAACAGCGCTCTCGACAGCGCCTGTCAAAATATAATCTACAAAGCTAGTCACAATATTGGGGTTGCGATGGATACTCCCAACGGTTTAATTGTACCCGTTATAAAGGTTACATTTACATATATTTTCCTAACTTAATATCACCATGACTTGTATCTATAATAATGGAGTGTGTTACAGAACGTGCAAAATAAGAGTATAATTGAAATAGCGAGAGAGTTAAATGCCGTTCAAGAGAAAGGTTCCAAGGGTCAACTTGGAATTCATGATCTAACTGGCGGAACGTTTACAATTTCTAACATCGGAATTGTGAGTATTACATAAAGAAATCCAAATGGCGTTGTCATTTTAATCTGTGATAATTTCATCTAAATATCTTTCTTTCAAAAAATATATTTGTATCAAAAATGGTGTATTTTGAATTAAGCGTAAATGTCCAGTTAGTAACTAAATCCGTCCTTAATATATGATATGTACTATAATACTATAATTTTATTTATCACATGGTACTTTACTTAAAACCAAATAATATTTCCAGGTCGGTGGCACTTATACTAAGCCCATAATATTTCCCCCCCAAGTGTCAATCGGAGCTCTCGGGAAAATACAGGTGAGTAGTAATATTTATTGATGGCATTCTATTATAGGTTTGTTAAGGATTTGTTAACTTCTGTAGTGCGAAGGATCTAGAATGGAATCTGTAAAATAACGCTTGATAATAAAACAGACTAAAATTAGGATTCAATGAAATAATATCATGTTACCTCTTGAATAATTATTATTTTCTACTATGAAAACTTTGCAGATAGAAGAAAAGTATTCATATATTTGTATTACAGGTCCTACCGAGGTTCGATTCAGAAGGTAAGGTGGTCAAGGCCCACATACTGTCGGTGAGCTGGTCTGCGGACCACAGGGTCATCGATGGAGTCACTATGGCACGGTTTTCAAATCAACTTAAACAATATCTCGAAAACCCATACACGCTACTTCTAGATCTATGAAAATTGTTTTTTTTTATTATGCTGGTCATATTTTACTTGTTGTTATATTTAAGAAATATAATGCAAAGATTTTATTTCAAATCAGTGTAATTATTTTTACAAACTTTTAGGCTTAACGTGTAAAACTATCGTCTCAAAACTTCAAATCTAGTAACTTTAAAGTATGCTATGGTCCATTCTGGTATGCAGTGCGGTGTGTACTCTCGATGGAAACGAGCAAATATTTCTGTAAATATCAGTGCATCTATGCTATTTATGGGAGCCCACTTCAACGCTAGAAATGCCATATCCACGTCACAAAATTTTTTATCTAAAAAAATATATTAAGTAAGTAAATTTTACGTTACGCTTTTTATCTTCTATAAACCATTCTTTTCTATTTTTTTAATATTTTGAATATACGTAATAAGTTAATGAGGAAAGAGTACCAGCTATCCTTATGAAGTATACTTTTCTCGGTGATGATATCTGTATGTCCTCACATGTTAGGACGAGCAATCGTCGTTGCTTTTCACTCCAGTTGTGTTCTAGTTCGCGGAGTAAACTTAATCGAGCAGCTTTTGTGAGCAACCCGTTTAAATCACCTAACTGTCCTTGGCTGATCACCTCCGTCACCCGGGATATTGCCTGTTATAAAGATAGGTTTGCAACAGACTACTTTAGCGGAAAGATAAATTTATAGCAAAGCAAAACACTTACCTGTTTAGTGCCTAATTTGAATTCTGTTTCTTGAAATGAGGGATCCCAGACATGTCGTAATACACTGAAATCGATTTTGACCATCAACCAACTGAACGGATTTTGTACCAGTATCAGTTTAGGAATACGTCTGCTTGGATTCTTCGGCTTGTCTTTCCGACGAAACATAAACGTTCTTTCATAGTTCTTAAGAAAATCAAAGTTTAATCTTGACACTCGCCAACTTTGGCAGTTATTTGCACTTCTTCTAGGTTCAAGAGATTTAAAACTTATCAAATTTTCTTTAATAACCGATGATATGCTACGATTACAAACCAATTGTGGTATGAAAGTTTTCGAAATTGTTGCATAATGGCTATTTTTCGCTGCCGTTTCCTTTAAAGCGATACGCGCTGTAATTGTCCAGCAAGCTTTGACAAACAGCTTTGTCGCGCCGATCATCTGTTGTAAAACCAATAAATATTCAGAGATGAGTCTATTATTTTAATTAATTATAGAATTTTTTGAATATTTTATCGATTCTGAATATCTGTTGGTAGCTGTAGGAATAAGTTTAGGTACATATCTACTCAAAAATACTAAAAAAAAAAATCTTTCAAAAATTCTTTATTGTTTAACATAAACATGTTTAATACTATAAAAAAAAATATTCGTCCCTTCTTTTAAGTGCCTAAGCACCTGTGCCAGAAGGAACCACTCTTACTTAGCTTAATAGGGTAACTAATACTGAATACATTTATACTTTGTATTTAACTAAACTATACAATATGTACCTGACTCTAGGTATCACATACCTAAATGTTATTTTTACAGTTTACGTGGACGTAGTCACGGGCAACGACTAGTATTATAACAAATAAACAACAATTCATATATAGGTTTTAACATTTTAACTTATATTATCATTCTAAGTTACAAACTGAGGAAAGATAATTGTAAATAAACTGAGTAAATAATGTTATTTTATCTTTATGATTCTCAACAAATTATTATTATTTTATTTTTAATTATTTTAATTTAAAATACGTACAAATATAAGTTATTTACAAAAATATTTGTTAAGTTAGTTACACTTATATATTATATATTTTATATAACTCAGTTATAACTATTTGCAGCTAACAATTAGTTAGTTCAACACTGTTCAGGATTATTAGTAAGTTCATAAATACAATTTATTTGCATTTGGATTACGAAAGTTCTAAATTAAGATTATGTATGCATGTATATATATATAATTTTTGACAGCCAGTTAAAGCTTGCATTAAGGAAATAATAATAATAGAATGGTTGTAATCATCTATTACTTACCATCTTTTCATTGCAACGTTATCGCATATTTAAATTGTATATTTTAAGCACTTGTAAATTTATCATGTTTTATATTGATTCATTAAATATGTCAAAAATATACGTAAAAATGACATTAGGTGACGTCAAAAAAATAATCGAAAATGTCCATTATCTAAATGGCATTGTTACCGAGCAAGTTAGAGGATTTAGTCATTTAATTATTTTATCCGAATACAAATGTATTCACATAACTGTGAGGACATTGTTATATACCTAAAAAGCATGTTCACTTGCAGTTAATTTAACGAGCTTTTCTATTTCCTAAATTATCTAATATTTCTTCTTATCAAATCTGGAGAATTACAGAGTCACTTAACATTTTCGATTTCGTACCAACGGGTTATAATTATATTCTTAAATATTTAACTAACACTCAGTGCGGCGCACGCTACTATGAGTTTTATTCAAATACCGAGTCATCACAACATCTCAATAATAAGTTGCTTTGGATACAGGAAGGCTTCACCGGTTTATAAAGAGTTCTCTTCCGGAAACAGCTTACAGATTATTTTCTGGAAAAAGGAAAAATGAGCATATAAGTCACCTGATGGCAAATGATCACCGCTGCCAGGACTTCTTTAATCATCAGAAGCACAACAAACAAGCAGGAAAAGTTGAGGAATGAGGCCAGTGTTCTCGAAGACCAGGGATACAAGAATAGTTTTTTTTATTGGCAAACTCGCTAACTTGTTTGTTCATACTACTGATACTACTGATACTGATACTGATACTGATACTGATACTGATACTGATACTATTGTGGAGATTAAACTAAACAAGAGTTCGTTTTTTTAACAATATCACTTACTGTTTTTGGGTATATTTACATACACTTCTGGAAACTTATACTAGAAGTACTTAGGTATGCCGGTAGTGAAAGATAAACGAGAAGACCACCAGCTTATATACTAGGGAGAAATGACTGTGTAAAATGACCGTAATACCCTTCATTGATCATTTGGCCATCCTCTAGGTATCCAAAGAGCTGGCAGGTTAACCCTCTTCTTTATTATGGTAAAGGGTGGTACAGACAAAAGTTCTATATTCAGTCGGGTCTGCGCCCTTGCCTTTTCATGCCATCAACAAGGGCGAACTTCCATGCGTCGGGGATTAGACATTTCATGTAGAAGTGCTGGAAAACACGCGTTAGTAACCAAATCAACTCCGAGTCAAATGTTCGGCGCTCGGTTACAGAATATCATCCTTTACACACTAATGAGCCTTTATAAAAGTATCTATTTCATGTAGTATCACTTTGGCGACTGCTGCGACGCGGCCACTAGGATTAGTCCAATAAAAATCATTATTTAACCATTCGCCGTTGCCATTTTAATGCAGATCTCTCAATGTAGTCAACGTCAATCAGTCAATCAGTCAATGAACGGAGTCAGTCAGTCAGTATGGTGATCATTATTTAGCCTTTTAGAAAATACTTAATTTAGAATTCTGTCTTTCTTTCTTAATTGTATACCTAGTGTATCTGGGATTCCGCAGCAATATTACCTGCTCATTTCCAAGTATAATTTGTTCAGCATATTTTACTGTATATTTTAAATACACTATTTCTAACAAATTTTTAGATTTTATCTTTGTATTTAGTAGTAAACTATTTTAATATGTATATTATTAAGCCGAAAGCCGAATAATCCTAAAAAAGCTAATTTATGGAACTAAAAGTACGCGTGGACAGCGTAACTTTTTATTATATAAAAAGGTTATAAGTTATATAAAATCACATCTACAGCCATTATAATTAGTATTAAAAAAATACATTTTATATATAACCAAGTATTGAGAGCGGGTTTCTTTTACTACTCTTTCTTTCCCGAGTACAGTACACGTTCTAATGTTCTTAGTTCACGCGAACGGAGTCGAGGGGAACAGCTAGTTATTTATATGAATCCAATTACGATAAAATAAACAATTACATTTATGGATCGTAAAGTAAAAGAGAAACATTCTAATGTCATCGCAGTAGGTACATAATGAATTTATTATTTGTAAGGATCTGAAAACAGATAGAAAATTGTAGGAGATAACGAAAGGCGTAACTCTCGTGTACGTATTTTAATTATTATTATTATTATAACAAGTGGGTTAGAAAATACAGTGACCTTGTTCATCTAGCCGCTAGCGAGATCGTGACTTTGAACTCGCAGGATGTATAAGTATGATGCCCACAATTTATCTTTTTTATTTTCTAGTCTAAATAGTCGTTCAGTTGAAACTTCAAAACCAGCTCAACGAATATCTTAAAAAATAAATTTAAAAATTTTAAATACCCCTCATACAAAAAGACCTCTAAAAAGAATAAAAATAATATTATTATCTACTTATATACTTTGACCGCCTCGTTGGTCGAGTGGTTAGCGCAGACGCCTAACGTATAGCGATGCAATGGGGCTCGGGTTCGATCCCCGACAGGGACAGGCATGTGTGTGATGAACATAGATGTCTGTATTTCTGGGTTTGGTCGTTTATTAAATATATTCTCAGTATTTATATGTGTATTTCTATGTATTCGAATCGTTGTCTAACACCCTTAACACAAGCAAATAATTTGCTTACTTAGGGGTTAGATCAATGTGTGTAATTTGTCCTGTGATATTATTATTATTATTATTATTATTATTACTTATTGAAGTCGTTGCGTCGGGGGACCGTTGTACGTACTTTGACGATAGTGTCTATTTTAAGAAGTTACGATGGCTTAGAGTCTAAGCCTTAGACTATACGATTCGATATCATAAATTCTTTATTTGCCTTGGTAACTTACTTGCATTTTAATTTATTCCGTTTTTAAGCAGTCTACCGACGCAACGACTTCAATAAGTACATAATAATATTATTATTTTTATTCTTTTTAGAGTTCATCTTGTATAGGGGGTTTTTAAATTTATTTATTTTTTTCCGTTTTAAAGTTTTGTTACTGGTTTCATTATTATACTAACTGAACCTATGGACACAAATTTTCACTTGCTTAAGTATTTCTATTAATATTGCATAAGAACCTTTTACCCGCAACAATAAAACCTCAATATCTTGGAGATGACTTGTTTCTATTTCGACCAACCACAGCTAAGAACCATCTCAACGAATCAGGCTTTTCGATTAAAAAAAACCGCAAACTAATCCGTCCACGCATTTGGCTGCTACATTGCCACAGACAGACACACAGATACACAGATCAACAGGTCAAACTTATAACACCCCTCTTTTTTGAGTCGGGGGTTAAAAATTACAAACAGTTATTCTATATTTCTGAATCTTACATTTAACTACTTTTATAAATCCAGTTTTGTGTTTGGGAACATCGTTAGCAGAGCAAGCCACGCTGAAAGTCGAGTCGAAGCGTTGAACTGTTTGACCTAACGACAGTCTTAAATATCAACACTTATCACAACTCTTCATCAACTTTGATAACTATTTTGTTATTTGATTTTTAAGCAATTATTTTATTATACGATAAAATCAAACATTAAATCAGTGATTGTTACTTTATCTTCGTCCACCTTTATATAAATCTGATTGAAATAATAATTCTATTTTAGATATACTTGGCAATTGGTAAGTTTCATTAAATATTATTTTTTATTAAAACAAATAATGTGAAAACCAACATTTTGTGTTTCATTGCACTTGTGAAACTTTGGACTCTAGTTCCAAACGTTAGGTCCAGGGAAAGAAACCGGTAAGAACTCCAAGGATACAAACTTGTTTACAACATTTCAATTATTCATAATATTGACTATTTCAGCCACAGTCAGAATTCATGTGTCAACATAATTTGAATTCGCGTAAAGTGGACCCGAAAATAGAAACTAGAATAACTGACCTCGCCGCTAGTTGTTCTATGACGTTCGCACATTTATTAGGTCTCTCTCATACTTTGAATATTTAAATAATGGTATATAATAAAAAAAAATAAGGCAAAATATATGCATTAGCCTTATCTTCGAAATAATAACGCCAATAGATAACACATTGAAAGTGGTTAGGTACACTATCAAAACATGTGTACAGTCGTCCACAAATTGGTTATTGCAAAACCTTAAAAATAAATAAATAAATAAATAGATCCCTATCGTCAATAGTCCTTTATATTATTACAAAAAGATTGGAATGTAAGGACGCTTGTAATGTACGTTTTAAATATATATGCGTTAGGTCGGTAACAAAGTTTGGTAATTTGTAGTAAAAACGCAAATTCCTTTGTTAAAGATGGTTATTTTTGTTTAAGTGACTGTAAGCTTACACTTTACATTATATTTGCCATTATCGCCCTTTTTTGTAAATTAAAAATTGATTTTAATCTGCTCCTGATGCAGAGAGAGAACGCTGTAAAAAAGTACCGTACCTTATGGAAGTATGGAAGGTAAATCAATAAAACCATGAGGATATCAATTAACTGTCTAACTTTAATACTGAACTTAAACATTGTACTAATATTACAATAAAATATAATATAACATTGTACAATATTAGCGCCCGCTATGTTTTTGATTCTAAAGGTTTAGGTAAGATAAGTTAAATTACGGTTTCTTTAAGATTCACAATAACGTTCTTTTTTTATAAATTTAGACCTATTTGGTGAATAATAATAATAATAATTCAGACATATTTTTTTATTCCAAAGCAAAAGGTGATTTGCTGCAAACCTTTTGGTAAGGACGACGTATCTATATATATAGATAGATATCTATCTCCGAGTGTTTGCAAAAAGTCTACGTCTTTTTTAAATACTTTATAAATAAGAGATTTTTATACATATAGCAAATAACAGACCAAGATTATAAAGTCAGTTTTTAGGTTACGTTTGATTTAATTTATTAAAATATCTTTCAACATGTTTATTAATCATGGTCATTTCACTCAGTTATTTCTGACGCTCGGAAACAAACTACAACATTCAGAGTTCAGTATAATTACTTGTGCAGGCATTATTAGATCTCCAACGCAGCTAAAGAGCGGTACACATCGGGTACGTCCACTTTATTAGATGTAGTTTCAAATAATATTTTTTAATGCATTTAAATATAAATAGAGTTTAATAAAATATAATTTTAATATTCATTACTTGTTATGTTTATATATTAGAAAACTCTACAGGAAGTAGATACTATTCATCCAACTGTGCGTCACATTTGGATGTTTATAATTGCTTCAGAATTATCTCACTTACTACGGAATGGTACAATAAAATCGAGCGTTTCATCATTCGCTTCGAATGATTGTTTTTTCGCATTAAAAATCTTATTCGAATGTTAATATAAGAACATTGCATTCGATAGAGTCATGTGGTATATTGTTGGTGTGGTGGCACTGGCCGTGGGGACCCAGGCCTGCAATCCCAGCGACACCACAGTGAGTGGGACGCACGCTCCTGGGACTGTGTGCTCAGGAGCTTTGATATTCGCCGATGACTTTGAAGAGTTTGACCTTGAAAAGTGGCAACATGAAAATACTTTGGCTGGAGGTGGAGTAAGTGGACCTATTTTACTAAGAAAACAATATTGACAAATTTGAAATAATCGAGTCGCTTCTTGAAGTACCTACTCATTAATATTAAGGCCTATAAAGGTGTTTAAATAAATATAGAATGAAAAATAAAACCAACATGGGCAGGGATTCGAACCCGTGATCTCTCTAAAACCGCCCCGTCGCTCTACTAATTAATGTCACCACCGTCCTGATACCGACGATTATATATAGAATGTATTTTTTCACACATACCTAGCTATATTACAAAAATATTAAAAGAACTAATTGTTTAATATAATTTAGCAACTAACACAAATAAATATCTACTGTCGAATAGAATTGGGAGTTCCAATACTACAGCAACAACCGCTCTAACTCGTTTACACGAGACGGCAAGTTGTTTATCCGTCCAACCCTGACGTCTGACCAGTTCAGCCCTAGCTTCTTGGTGAGTGGAAACCTGAACATAGAAGGTGGAGCACCAGCTGATAGGTACGTTATTATATACAAACAATATTTATGTGATTGACAATTTCCTCTGCGATATTCAAATCGTAATTTTGAGTTTGGGTGTATTTTGTATGTGTGTTTGTAAAACACAATGCTACAACACAGGCATTTAGTCGATATGAAGGTTAAAAAAACATTAATTGTAGTGATGATTTCATAAGCAATAAATAAACTAGAGTATAATTGTTAACATTTGTACTAATTTATTTTAGATTTATCTTATATTATATTATATTATAGATATATACAATAAGAATGGTACGAATGTTCGTGAACGACTACCACAGCTAACATTTAAAAACCGTTAAAGCCCACCTTGAGGGATGGAAAAATTTTAAAATTGTAGGTAGCTAGAAATTTTCTTCATTTACAACGACATTTTACAGAGAAATTAAATACAAACATTAAATATTAAGTAGTATCACGTTATCAGGGGCATAAGTGTATGCCCCTGATAACGTGGAATTTTTATTTTATCTACACATTTATTTATTAACATCATGGAGAGATCAGATATAGATTAATGATTTTGTATTACAAAGTATTTTGTTATCAATAATTACTTAAACATATTTAAAAAAACAAATTCTAGTAGAAAATATTTCTGCGATTTAAAGATTCATAATCTCATTTTACTATATTCACCTCTAAATATAGCTATTAAGTAGGTACTTTTCAAATTAATGTTCAAAATATCTTTATTCAAGTAGGCTTTCAGATGCACTTTTGAATCGTCAATGATTATATTAAATTGGTCAGTATCAGTCAGTCTGTGAGTAAGCTACCACCAGCTAGGAATGCTGCTCTCTTGAGAAGAGCTGGGAAAAACTTAAACAGTTGCTCTTTTAAAATTAAATTTAAGAATGTTTGACTTATACATTATAACATCAACCTTTAAAACTTACATATTTATAAATCAATGAGTCAATGACCTAATTTCCACACATTTCACTCAACCAGAAACTCTTGAATGTTATAATGAGATGAATTTAACAACATACTTTTAATTGTAGATTTCAAACTAAGAAACGAAGATCTAAGATATCTTATGGTACTTTATTATATATGCAAACTCAATCCCATGAAGGATTCGTTAACTTTCTGAAGTCAAAATTTAAACGAGTTTATTTTGATTTCTTGTTTTACTCATATATCATATATCATATATCATATATCTGTCGCTGTTTATATAATTTTATATAAATACATGTTTAAATTTTGGCGTATATGTAATATGTTATTTAAAAAGGTATTGAGAAGCGACAGTAAGAATACCAATTTCTTTAAAAAATTACTCAGGGAATCTCTAGCGTTTAAGTTATAAATAGCCCCATTCTTGTAAAATAAATAAAGAATTAATTGCGGCAGCACTGCCCCTTATTGGAAATCGGAGTGTCTAATCAGCCGAAATATTGAGGTCGAATAGATCACAATTCTATTTGGCCGAAAAATCGTGAACCAATCAGAAGGTAGTTTTTGGTCACGTGTAATGTTGAGTTGTTCACCTATATTTTAGGTTAGGTTAGGTTAGGTTATATATTATTATCCAGTGCGCGGTCGCTAGTGCCGCCATCTGGCGCGTCCCCCGGGTTGCGGATAGGGGAGGTCCCCCCAGATATGGGGGGCACCGGCTTCGGCCGGCGCGGACAGCTACTAGCAAGTGTGGCTGCTTGCCTTTCGGGGCGAGCATTGCACGGCCACAAGATCTCGGAAGCCCGCACTGAGCGGGAACGAGGGCTGGATTGACGGAGCTTGCTCTGATCGTCTGGCTGCGAGGAAGACAACCTCTATAAAAATCACCCTATTTTTGTGTTGTGTCGTCGTTGTCTTGTCTTTTTCTTCTTCGTCGTGTTCTGCGTCTTTTCTTTTCCTTGTTTTGTGTCGGTCCGGAGGTGCGGCGTCTGCCGAAGGACCGGGTAAGGATGAGGGCGCCAAACAAATATGACATGAGCGATTCCAAAAAGAGTCCCCAGGCGGGTGCTGAATCCCGCACGGCCGCTGTTGCCGTCTGCCCCTCGTACTCTGGGGGGGGCAAGAACCGCTCGCGTGCAGGAGTCCCTGCCCTGGTCGACACCACACCGACCAGGATAATCAAAAATAGTGTGAGGCGTGGTGATGAGAGTCCGGTTGTGGTTCTGACAGATTCAGACGATCTGTCAGAACCACAGCCGTCCGCTGGACGGAAGCGGACCTACGGGGTTATCCGAAGTTCCCCCGAGGTTGCATCAGAGTCCGATCCCGAGTACGGTGCTGCAGTGGCTAAGTGCAGCACCGCTCGGCGTGGACGTGGTGCGCCCAAAGGACGAGGAAGTGGGCTCGCCCAGGCCAGGGCCGAGTTGCGGGCCATGGAGGAGGAGGCGGAGGAGGCCGAGTTTGAGCGCGTACTGAGCGCTCGGGCCCTCCGCGGGAGGAAGAAGGCTCCGACTGGGAGTGCGCCGGTTTCCGAAGACGACGTACTGTCTTTGGAGGCGCTTCCCATGATGGAGCCTTCTTCTTCTCTAGATGCGCAGCAGTTGCGCAGCGTAGCGATGAGGAGTGCAGCCTCGATTTACGAGGTCTGCAAAAAGAGCGGCCACCTGAAGGGCACCATGGTGAAGGCTCTTAAAGAAGCGGCGAGCAGCTTCTTAGAAGTGGTAGACGTTTTGGCGTCTAGGGGAGAGCCTGAGGACTCGCGGCGGATTAGGGCGGATAACGCCCGACTCTGCCGCGAGGTGTCCTTCCTCAGGGGAGAGATTGTTAAGGTTCGGGATGAGCTCGCGGAGTTTAAAAACTCTGTGGGTTCGCCTCGGCCTGCGGTCTCTTCGAGGGAGTTACCGTCCGGATCGGGGTCGGTGGATCAAGGCGCGATCGAGGAGTTGAGGCGCTCTGTATTGTCCTCGGTGGGAGTTTTAATTAACTCCCGCTTCGAAGGACTTGAGGAGCGTCTCCTCCCGGCGCGGATCCATCGGCCGTCGCTCGCGGCGGACAGGAGGAGGAAGGAGCCGGTTGTGGTTCCAGAAGAGGACAATCTGCAGGGGCGCCAATCGCCGATCCTGCAGATGTCGTCCTCGAAGGCCCCCGGCACAACCGAGGCCTGGACCACGGTTGTCCGGAGGGGCGGTAAAGGCAAGGGGAAAAAGAAGGGCCCTCCCCAAATGCCAGTAGTTCCAAGGGCCAGTTCTAAGGGGAAGTCTTCGGCGAAAGCGAAGGCAGACGCGCAGAAATCGGGTCCTCCGAAACTGCCCAAGCCTCGTTCTCCTGCAGTCTTAATCAAGCTGCAGGACGAGGCGGCAGCTGCGGGGGTGACTTACGCCCATGTCCTGAGGCGTGCCGCCGAGATGGTCAATCTCGGCGACATCGGCCTCAGGGATGGGCTTAAGATTCGCCGGTCAGCAGCGGGAGCCAGACTTCTGGAGTTGCCCAAGGGCACTCCAGAGCAGGCGACAAAACTGGCGGAGAAGATCCGCCCAGTTTTAGCGGGTGTAGCAGACGTCGTCCGGCCGGTTCGGCGGGTGGCCGTAAGGCTTAAAGGCCTGGACGACTCTGTCACACAAGACGATGTGGTCGACGCGATTTGCCGCATCACAAACTGCCCTGGCGAGGCCCTCTTTGTGGGGGAGATCCGTCGGGGTGGTTATGGGGACATGGGCGTTGCCTTTGCCCGACTCCCCATTGATGCGGCTAAATCGTTGGTCGACGCGGAGAGAGTTTTGGTGGGCTGGAGCTCAGCCAGGGTGGAGCTGCTGGAGGCGCAGCCGCTGCGCTGCTTCAGGTGCCTTGCACCTGGGCATGTGCGTGCGGCTTGCCCGTCCGCGGTCGACCGAAGCGCCGCCTGTTTCCGGTGCGGTGGCGAGGGGCATACCCGAGCCACTTGCACCGGAATGTTGCGGTGCGCGGTCTGTGCGGACCGAGGCCTTCAAGCGACCCACCTATTGGGGAGCCGAGTGTGCAAGGCTCCGCGAGTTCGAGGATTAGCACCTGGTGCGAAACCCTCGAGCGCGGAGCCCAGCACGGAGCCGGCTGTGGCTATGGCAACATAGTCACATCGAGCTCCAGCGGGAGAGGCTGCTAAGGAGAAGGGTTCAGCCCGTTCCTTCCCAGCCGTAGGCCTAGGTGAGAGGGGGGGGCGACCTTTCTCGCCATTGCACTAGGTCTATGAGGTAGGGGTACACTGGTTGCCCGGGGTACCCCTATACGGAGGAGTTACGCCGGGGCGTCACGGTGAGTGCGAAAGCGATCCCGTGACGTCCCATGGCAGCGTCGTGGGCAGCCGTTGGTTTTTTAGTGGGGTGCCTTGGCAGTCGCCGGGTGCCGCACATACCGCCCGGTCATCGCCTTCCTGGCCAGGGTGACGATGCGGAAACGCATTTTTCCAACGATAAAAAAAAAAAAAAAAAAAAAAAAAAAAAAAAAAAAAAAAAAAAAAAAAAAGGTTATATATTATTATATATTACATAGTTATATATTATATATTACATAGTATTTTGTTCTACTTAGTCGATGTCGGCCGACAAATCTTGTTATTTACCCGATGTCGGCTATATAGTATTTTGTTCTACTTAACCGACATCGGCTGAATAGACACAGTCTATTGAAATACCGTAAGACATAATACTAGGCAAATAAGTAAAATGAACGCGTCGAGTCGTATTAACGTCTGTCAATTATCTTACTTTTTTATTTGTAAAGACGGCTGAGCTGAGTTTGCCTGCGAGTGTTGAGACATGGGGGTTTCCCCCTTGGACATCGTATCCCTCTCTACTACCTTCTGTTGTCAATTAATATTTTTATTTTTTATTTTACATTATTCATATTTTAAAATCAATAAAATTTTAAAAATATGCTCTCTCATAAATACCAAAGTATTAAATATATAAGAAGCATTTTGTGAAAATTGCAGAAGGTTTAGAAAAACTTTTTCAGGAAGATTAGTCGAGGACAAGAAAAGTGACTTTTCAGTTGTTACATTAGCTGAATTGATTTTTATTTTATAGATGTACCAACCCGAAATGGTTTGGATGTGAACGCACGGGCAATCCCACAAATATTTTAAATCCTATTAAGAGCGCTCGTATCCGCACGGTTCACTCGTTCAGCTTCCGCTATGGACGCGTTGAGGTGCGGGCGAAAATGCCCGCAGGAGATTGGTTGTGGCCTGGTGAGATAAGTTATTTAGCTTTATTCCTAATTGTAAAATATTTTTTTCTTCATTTCTTATTTTTTCCTTACTCCATACAACGCTTGTCAATTTTCAAAAATTTACAGCTATTTGGTTAATGCCAGCATACAACTCATATGGCACATGGCCCGCCTCTGGTGAAATAGACCTGGTGGAATCCCGTGGAAATCGTAACATGTTTCAAAATGGAGTCCACATTGGAACGCAAGAAGCTGGTTCTACCTTACATTTTGGACCTTACCCTGAGTGGAACGGTTGGGAAAAAACACATTGGGTTAGACGTAACAACAAGGGATATAACAATGACTTCCATCGTTATCAACTTGAGTGGACTCCAGGTGGGTAATTCATTTAAGAAAAGCTTCTTTCTATGCCTATAATGGTAAGGTAAGTAAGTAGTTACTTTTATCAAATGCGAAAAATATTCAAGAAATGCTCTAAAGAACTACTGACCATAAGACTTTAATATTACATGGCTATTCAACAGATTATTTGAAATTCATGATTGATGACGTTGAGCTGGGAAGAGCTGCCCCTGGAGACAAAGGTTTCTGGGAGCTCGGTGGTTTTAGTAGCAACCCTAACGTACACAATCCATGGCAGTATGGTACCAAGATGGCACCATTCGACCAAAAGGTAATAAAACAAATAACTGATCGAGAACACAATTACAAACAATTTTATTTAAAAACCAAATGAAATGTTTCAGTTTTACCTAATTATTAATTTGGCTGTCGGTGGCACCAACGGTTTCTTCCCCGATGGAGTCTCAAACCCTACACCTAAACCCTGGTCTAATAATTCACCACAAGTAAGTAAAAAGTGCATTACAACTCTTAACGATTATCTTTGATTTGATAATAAGCATTGTCTTTAAAATATTACGTACGTATGCTACAAATACGTTAGAGTTATTTCTAATTTATTTATTTATTTTTTTGTTTTTAGGCCGCTACAGACTTTTGGAATGCTCGTAACTCATGGCTACCAACGTGGCAAAGGAATGATAGCGAGGGAAAGTCCGCCTCCTTGCAAGTGGACTATGTCAGAGTTTGGGCTTTGTAGATAATTCAATTTAAATAAAAATGTTTTATATTATGTAATAGTTTTCACTTATTTTCACATTTCTAGGCTATGACCATTATTTAATCACTATTAATTTGACTGTGGATTGCCTAACAATAGTCTAACAGACAGGAGTATCGATTCAATGTTTAGAGAATTCATCTTGAATATTAAATAAGTGTACCTACATGGAAGTCAGTAGTAGGTATGTACCTAGTGTCTACGATTCGCGAGGCTATTTAAATAAATTAACTTTATGAAGTCTTAATTTTAATAGAGAAAAATTGTTGGAGACTATCTAAAACCTTGGACCCACCCAATCACAAACAATGTAAAATTCCATATTAGTGTCCGTACTGAGAGACCTTAAGAGTCAGGATACTGTTAAAGCGTTTTGTGTGCATCCTGAATTCTATGTCCGAAACCATAGAAACCTTAGTTTGAGGTAGATGACTAATTAGTCACTTACTGACAGACACCTGAATCTTTTGCTCTTCTTTTTCTGTTCTTCGGGTTCAACTTTGCGATCTAGTTTAACCACAACCGAAATTAATGTTTCATACCTGTAGCCACGTTAAACTTCTTTTAAATATCCATTAAATATAGAAGGAATGAATTACAGTACACCGAAAAGTGACAACCATTGTTTAGTATTTTCGAAAGATTTCCTCTAGACATCATCATCACACACACATTTCCTAATATTAAATAAATGCACTGCTGTTATGCTAGCATACAATGTTACTGGCATGCTAACATATAATGTTACTGGCATGTGACTCTCACAGTCAATAGGAGGAACAGCGTTAGAGATTCATAAAAAGGGCTTAACCAGAGATCTTTCTGCAGACCAATATATATTTTAGAAATACATAGTTTTGTTAACTAGATCTTGACTCAATTAAGACAATCGTAACTTTTAAAGGGTCAGGTACTTCCTACCAATAATTATTTTTACTAAACCTTTCTTCCCATTGAAACATATGAATTTTTAATTTTTATTTGTTTAAATTATTTCTCTTATCGACACACAGAAACACATGGTTGATCCCAACCCAGATGCTTTAAATGTGTATATTTTCGTTCAGGTAACTGTCATGCTAAACGATTATAAAAGAAATAGAAGACACTTTCATCATTAGTTATACGTAGGTGTTTGCTTTGAGGTTATATAAAGTTGATCTATCATCACTACAAATTGTAAACAAACACGAAGTGAGCAACGCAACAAGTCAATCTTGAAAAACATAGATACCAACCTAATACATAAATACGTTCCGTTCCACGCTGCCAGAAGTTCAACGAAGTTTAGTTATTGTTATTTGCTATGACCTCACTAACCGCAGAAACAACAACGTTGTTGATAAATATGATGAACCAGGAACTCGAAAATCAAACTGTTATAATAACCAACTCAGTTTCTGAAAAAGTGATGTAGATGATTGATGTAAAAATAAAACCGATAATAGAAGAAAATAACCAACTTCGAGATGAAATACAAACACTAAATAAAAAACCTTGGAACAAGAATAATATAATAATCCACGGTATAAAAGAAAACGAAAAAGAAGACGTTGGATCACATTCACACAATAAAACAGATTATCGAAAAATACAACGAATACCAAATGACATATTATGTAGCTTTGGTAGATTATAACAAGGCATTTGACTCTCTCGAACAATCGTTCATATGAAATGCACTTCGAAGCCAAGGCGTAAATAAAGAATACATAAGACTCATCAGAAACATACATGCCAACATGATCGCTAGAGTAAAAACAGAAAGTATGGGTGCCAAGTTTGTAATAAAGAAGGGTGTCAGACAAGGAGACCCACTGTCCAGAGGCGTAGCGATCTTAACTAGCGCCGGAGGCACAATACCGTTAAAGCGCCCTCCATTTTGAAAACAATAAAATATTAAATGTAAAATATACTCACAACTTAATAAATAAATTAATAAAGTCATAGGCTCCACCGGAACGATAAAACACTGTATTTGTTATGTCCTTAAACTTCTTTAATATAGATACTCACCTATATTTAAAAAAATCGTTTTTCCGGGTTTATGCTTTTTCCGTGACTATATGTAATGTATAAAGATGAGATTGAATTCACATATTTAGGGATGTCTTAGTAATCAACAGGTTACTGGTATTGATTATTACTGGAAGCGATCATGTAAGGAGGCAATACAAAATATACATTTTTAGCTTGAGCGGAACCGCATGATGGGGTTGTTCTTCGTCTAACTGTGCCTCAAGACGGCGAAGATGCGTTGCAAGTGGAACTGCAAAACAAATTTGCTGCACTGGAATTTTAGGAAAATGTTGACGAGGACTTAAACGTCATAATAGGAGTTGGAGTTGTACGCGAAGTGATAATGAGGCACTTTCGGCAAAGATAAGAAACAGATAAGAAGTCTCAGCTTTCAACCTAGACCCAAAGCTGAAGCGACTTTGACGAGAAACACAAGAGGATACTTCATCAGTGACCCAGTCTCTCGACAAAACGATCCGGAGCTAGGTAAGGCGCGACCACCGAAGCTGGAACACTCGCCTCATACAGGAGGCGATTCAGTGAAGTCGGGGATTCAAAGTCTTTACAAAGACTTGGGGAAAAGTTACCTGACAAAGGTTATAACCTTGAATGGTGAAACCGTCACATCAGTCCCGGAGACATTTTCTTAAATGGAAGACTTCTACGCTAATCTGTAGGCCTCACATGCACCGAACCCTTCACCAAACGCGAGCGACCCTAGAGCTCCGCTTACCCGCCACTTTATAAACGACCTATCAACATAGATATCCACGAAATCGAGACGGCTCTTAAACAGTTTCAAAAAGGCTCCCGGGGAAGACGGAGTAACCTATGAGCTCGTTAGGGCTGTAGAGAAATCAGTCCTGGCATTCATATTTGACAAATTCCTGCCACCGAAGCAAGCTGGATTTCGTAAAGGTTTGGTTTTGGTGGACCAGAAGAAAGCTTTCAACTTCTTTGAAACCTGGGCTATTCTGGAGTCTTTGCAGCGCTGTCAAGGCAACTGGCGATATGTTCTGAGGTTTTGAGAAATCTATACCAATGAGTACGGAACCACTAAACAAGTCCTATCCAGTTGACCTAAGGTGCAAGACAAGGTAACGTTATATTTCCAAAACTGTTCACCAATGCGGTGAAATGTCTTGAAAACATTTCAAGACATTTCAGTGGAATTAAATGGGCATCAATGTCAATGGTGAATATCTCATGCATCTCCGCTTTGGCGATGGCATAGTCATAGATGCAGAATCACTGCAAGATATACAAGAAATGCTGTCTGGTCTCAATCCTACCTCATGACTTGAAGAGGGTAACGGGTAGTGATTGGATGACGAAGACTGGAGATCGGGTCCTATAGCGTACTCTGGCGGAGGCCTAAGTCCAGCAGCAAATAATAAGCGTAAACTACAATAAATTATGTTTGTACTTTATGACCTACAAATATTTATTATAACATATTATTTTATCAGACAAATTAAGAAAGGTGATTATTTATGTAACCACAAAGCGTAGATGCCATAAGGAAGTGGTGACAGACGCAGTTCGAGTCGGCCCTGCCAGTAGAAAACACGTGCCATTTTTATTAGGAATATACTATTACCGTTTAATATATATACTATTACCGTTAAACTATTAGTTTTCTGTATTTTAGGATCCCGTACCCAAAGGGGAAAAAACGAAACCCTATTACTAAGACCTCGTTGTCTGTAACAGTTCGTTAGTCTGTTGATAAATTTATACAGATGATGTATATTTGTTGCCGCTATACGAGGGTTAATTGGAAAGTTTTAAGAACCGACCACTGATATAAAAAAAATAAGTTTAAAAAAATAAGTTGGAAATCCCTTTTCCAATACATACAAAGGGTACGTTTTATCAAAATCGAAATCTACGCGTACGAAGTCGCAGGCACAGCTAGTATCAAATATGTTCTAAAAACAAAATAAAATAAATACTTTAAGCAACAAACTATATGTGATATTTTAGTTTTCATGAAATTGCGGAGATTGATGTTAGGAAGGGTATCCTGACCATTGCAACAAAAGCAGTCGATAATGACAATATTGGTCGGGAAATGTTTCTTCCTATCCTAGATATTATAACCCCGATAATCACCCATATTTTAAACTTTTCTCTAATTACCACAATGCTATCCTAAGGCCTGGAAATTGGCTCATATAATTCCACTTCCTAAAACTTTTAATCCTACCTCTTTTTCACAATTTCGCCCTATCTCCATTTTACATATTTTATCCAAACTTTTGGAAGAAGGGGTATACAAACAACTTACCTCTTTTCTAACTGCCAATCCTACTCAATCCATTCCAATCCGGTTTCCGTTCTTTACACAGTACTACCACTGCGTTACTGAAAGTAACCGAAGATGTTCGCCATGCCATGGACAATAAAAAATTAACCATTTTTATATTGTTAGATTCCAGCAACGCGTTCAATTCAGTTGACTTTGACGTGTTGCTAAGTATATTAAACTCTCTTAATATCTCATCTCCCGCAATCAAATGGTTTTCTTCTTATCTACGTGGGCGCCGGCAGAGAGTTTGTGTGGATGAGGACTTCTCAGACTGGACAGACATCTCTGCAGGTGTACCACAAGGCGGTGTATTATCTCCTCTTCTCTTCTCACTGTTTATAAACGAAATCTCTAAAGTCATTTCATGTCACTACCATCTCTATGCAGACGATTTGCAGCTATATCGACACACCACAATTAACGATCTGGCTACAACTATTGAAGCTCTTAACAATAATAATAAGAGTACGGCCTCCTGATTAACCCACTCAAGTCACAAGCCTTGATTGTAGGTAATAAGCAATTGCGACACAAAATAATTAAGGCTGACCTACCTTTTCTGACTTATAATTCCATTTTAATACCATTCTCTGACAAAACCAAAAATCTCGGTATCATTATGGACTGTGATCTTTCATGGACAGCACAAGTTGACGAAGTTAGGAGAAAATTTCACTGCTCGCTACACTCTCTTAGACGGTTGCAGAATTTTCTTCCTCTGGAAACTAAAATAATGTTAGCTCAAACTCTTCTTCTACCGCTTCTGGATTACGCTGACGTCTGCTATTTGGATGCATCTGAGGAGCTGCTAAATAGACTCGAACGCTTCCGAAATTTGGCAATCCGCATTATCTACGGATTGCGTAAATTCGATCATGTGTCAGAATTTCGCAAAAAGTTAAAGTGGCTCCCTATACGCCTTCGCCGGAATGTGCATATACTATCACTCGTTTACAATTTATTAAATAATTCCTCTCCCTCTTACTTAAGTGAACGTTTTCAAACGCCCGTTCCAAGAACAAGACCACAGCGTTCGTGTGTCACCCTAAAAACTCTAGAAGTACCTCATTTTAATACCACCTTCTATTCCAATTCTTTTACCGTTGTCGCTGCTCAACTTTGGAATTCCCTTCCGAGGGAGGTATTTCATGGAATTCATTCTCTTAGCTCTTTTAAGCTAAGACTGAAAAAGCACTACCTCTCCTCTTTATCATAAATTGTGTTATGTTTGTGTATACATGTATGTATGTATGTATCGAGATTTTATATAATATATAATGTTATGCGTATATTTGTGTGTGTATATGCATGTATAGTTATGTTTGAATATGTATATATATATTTGACACACAAGCAAATAATTTGCTTACTTAGGGGTTAGATCAATGTGTGTAATTTGTCCTGATATTATTATTATTATTATTATTATTATTATTATTTGACAGTATATGTGTAGGTATATGTATGTATGTATATATATATATATATATATATATATATATATATATATATATATATATATATATATATATATATATATATATATATATATATATATATATATATATATATAGATATATATAGATATTATTGTGTGTATATATGACATTCTAATTCTACTATAAAGTTGAAAAACAACAGATAGTATTTGTATTTTCTTTTTACTTTGTTATTTTTTTTTTGTTATGTTATTAACGTACCAGACCACTTGCATGTTAATAAAAACTCTTTTTCGTCTAAGGATAACTGGGAGAGATCTCTTAAAGAGATAAGTTAAGCCTTTGTACACTTTTTTTTTTTCAATGTAAAATTTCTGTATTGTATTTTTTTTTGGTAAATAAATAAATAAATAAATAAATAAATATATTTTTGCTTCATATTAATAAGGGTTAAGGAAGATGCTTGAAATATTCACTGAATATTTAGATATATACTCATTTAAAAAATAATACTACATATTGGGGCTAATAACGTTGTAGGGACAACAAACGTGAATTTTTGCTCTCTATTAATAACCGCAACAGGTAGGCGCTTGAAATATTCACAGAATATTTAGTTGTATATTAACTTTATTTATAAATAATTAAATAAAAATAAAATTAATATTTAAGGGGGGCGCCCATATCACATACGTTACATTTTTGATGTTTTTATATATATAATGGCACGGAACCATTCGTGTCCGAGTCCAACTTCCAGCACTTGACCTGTTCTTTTTCCTTTTTATTTATGAATTAACATTTATTATATTACACTGACACCAGATAAAATATATTTTAAAGAAATTAATTTAAATTAAAAAAAATTGACATGATAAAAAAATTGGCATGATGACACACCTTGAAAACTAACATCACAAATGTCAGTCACGTGATAAAACGATTGAAATGGAAAGGTCTGGTCATACTATCAGATGCAGGAATGGAAAATGGGCAAAAGATGTGACAGAATGGTACCCGAGAAGGAAAACGTAAGAGAGGAAGATCAATACGGAGCAATGACCTAAAAGCAACAGCAAGCAAGGTCTGGGGAAGCCTATTCTGATAAGCAAAACGAACATACGAATACCGATGTCTAGCTTAACAATTTGTTAATAAAAGCTTATTGTATTGTGTTGTGTTGTGTTGTGTTGTGTTGTGTTGTATTGTGTTGTGTTGTGTTGTGTTGTGTTGTGTTGTGTTGTGTTGTGTTGTGTTGTGTTGTGTTGTGTTGTGTTGTGTTGTGTTGTGTTGTGTTGTGTTATGTTGTGTCGTGCTGTGTTGTGTTGTATTGTATTGTAACTGTCATGACTTTAAAACGTTTTAGGTTTCAGAAAATAATAATGCTGCGTGCATATATTGCTTTGTGAAACATTTTGTAATGGACACGGATTGTTTTGACTATTGCCTACAATTCATTAAAATTATTATATCAACAAACGATATTTCCTATAAAGTTGCATTTGCCTGATTTCCCCGTTCTCTCATATCTTATTCTGATGTTGCTAGAGAACTGTTTCGCCTGTGTCTTATTGCCTAAATGCTCTATTAATAAATAATAATTCATGATTCATGATTCATGATTAACTTAACTTCAGTCTTATTATTTAAACTTCCTGGTAAAATGACGTACATGCTTACAAATCTATAACATCGGATTGTCCTTCTTCATTTCCTATTGATTTGGTTCTTATCGCCGAAATCAATAATGATACTATTACTTTTAATTTTAACCTTTTAGAGTAATTTACTCAAACTCTTGTTAATATTGTTTCAACATATAATGAAATTCCAGACTGATATTACATCGTTTCCCATAGTTTATCTTATTTTTTTCTAATTCTTCTCTGAATCTATTCCATATTCTATATCAAAATATATAAATCTCGTATCAAATGTTAATTTGATTAATATGTTAATAACATTGGAAGAATCTTGCAAAAAACAATATTAGGTATTTCAAATTATAATAGACTAACTGGTGCCGGCAACTCCGTCCACGTGTTTATTGACAAACAATTTTTTTATCTTTCTATTTTTTTTTTAAAGCCGCTAAAAAAATGTTTTTGATAAAAACTATTCTATTACTTCTAATACCTCCAAAAGTATGTGTACAAAATTTCATAATGATCGGTTGAGTAGTTTTCGCTTAAAAGCGTAACAAACTTACGTTCCATTTATAATATTAGTAGGATAATATTGACTAAAGGTTTTTTAGTCCCCCAATATTGTAATTAAATATTGACGGTGCAAATGTATAGTTCAAACTTCCTGGATAGTTTTTAATACATTCTACAATATTGCCAGTAAACGCTTCGGTATCGGTTATTGGAACGTAGCTCTTTATCGCGCGTTGTGTTTTACTTTACCAGTAAAACTATGTTTTAGAAAGAAAATTGTTTACTGAATACACAGCTGATAATACTTCTATAGCATCTTATATCTTCTATATCTGCTGATTATCAACAAAGTTATTTGTCTGAGTCAACTGTCTGTCTATGCTGTTAGCCCTGTTGGCTATTACAGCGTCACCGGGGGAGCGGGTGGGTCAGGCGACCCACCCGGGCCAGATGGGTCCCCATGGGGAACGACGTCCCGAGGGCGTCTCAGATTGAGACACGGACCTCGGCTCGGGGCGTCGTTAGTCAGGAGGGAAGCTAAGGAAATTTGGACACTAGCGTCCTCCGACGGCAGAACGCCGGAGCAACGGAGCACTTACTCAGTTGGGACCTCGTCTATACCGGTATAGACGGTGTGTGTCTGTATGTTGTGTGGTGTCACTTATGCCTACGCGTACACGTTATTACCTACTGTGAACGCGTCGTCGGGGTCAACGAGTACCGACTTGGGTCTTCTTTTTCTGACTAAAGTAGTCTTACGTGGTCTATACTCTGCGGCGTCAGCCACCAGTGGGTTCGGGTGTCGCTCAGCACGTTCAAAGTACTTTTGGGAAAGCCCCTTGAAGTACTGAGCGATGGTCGGAAGGTCTTAGAAACACTGATACCACAGTATGAACTTCGACGCCGATAATTTGAATGGCGTGTCAAATGACGTCATATTTCCTTTCGACCAATGGTGGCGCGTTTTGGAAGTTTGAATTTCGCTCCCTTAATTTACACTTTTCACAAATTATTTTATGGCCTTAAATGATTAGTAAATAAAAAAAATGATTTTATTATAATAAGATGATAATAAGTATCCGAAAAAAAAAGTATTTGAGACCATTTTAAATTTTATGCATATTCCCTATTCCTTCAATAATTAATCGAAAGGAACTTCGTTCCATCCGGTTGACCCTTGACACCTCTTAGTTTTTTAACGAGTCTTAATTGTACCATTGACAAAAAGTTAAAACTATACTAATCTAACGGACTTTCTACTAATGCAATGTATAATCGTCTCAAATTTAACTTTCTGTTCTCGCCTTCTCTGTAATTTTATTAATATGTTTATTCCTACTTATCTATCCAAATTCCCAAATAATTCACAAACAAATTAAAAATGAAGTTACAATCCCACATTTAAAAAAAAACATTTTTTAATACAGTAACGAAGATTTGTATATTCTATTATACAAAAGAACATCTGTAAACATCATGTAACTTCTCACATTATGTTTAAGATCGAAAGGGATCGAAAGATCGAAGAAATCCAAGTAACCTTCAGCCCTTTCTTTTCTTGATTTCAGAAAGTGCTGAAGGTTACTTGGATTTCTAATGACTCCATATTGAAGTGAACGGTATATGATGGGACAGCAAAAGCCGTATGGATCTTGTGAATATTCTGAAAATTCCTCGTCGTAACTCAATTAGATAAATCTAAGGACTATTAATAATTTTATGAAGGAAAGGTATATTATGCTTCCTAGGCATATTATGCTGGTCTCGAAATCTCAACATGACTGAGTTTTTGTCCAAATATGCCAATCAATGGATTATTACCACTACTAGGTGTAGTCCAAAAGTAATGATACTAACAATAAAATACGGTTATAATATAATATAATAAGATAGTGCCTATAGTATTGGGTGCTTATTCCAGGTATTTCACCATTATTGTTCCTTGAGCATCCCAAAAGACGGACACCATGATCTTTCTCGCTGACCTTGAATTTATTCGGAGTTGATGAGGAAGTTGTTTTATTTCAGGTTCAAAGTGGTAGATCCAGGACACAGTGGACAAGAGTCCATTGACAGAGTCCAGGACAGAGTCACAAAGCGTGACAATAAATTTAAGCATTCGAAATAACGACTCGTTTCTTCTTCTGCACATCGGTTAATATTCTGTGGACCCAACGCGCCGATACTATCTCCATGAGCAATTTGTTCGTCAGGATCCTTTGAATCCCTGTGATCTTAGCTACATGCCATATAGTCACTCTTCGATAACGATCTCACTCTTGACACTTCGATGACACTTCGTGGAACTGTAGAATATGAAGAAGCAGAGCCTTCCAATGTTTCCACCAAGTAGTTGTTTATGTCTTTGGTAGATATTTTTCAAACAGAGGAACCTGATCACAGCTCTAATTACCATTTAATCTATTTGGATGTTATCTCTCTGGAGGTTCATAATCAAATGCATGCACCTCCCGGAAATCGAGGCCTATTTATGTGATTGTTTTAGGTTGACTTAGAGAGTATATCTAGGGACAATCGATTATCATTACTTTTAGATCACCCCTCGTATATGTCCATTGCGTATTAAACATCTTGTAAAATTTCCCTTTTAGCAAGGATAAGAGTGCGAGAACATTCTCTTTGTAGATGTGTTATGAAAGAGGGTAACCCATGGGGCATGCGCAAGTATCCGCAATTGCTTAATATAAACAATATTACCTTCTAAATCTTTTAATACGAACCCGTATTAAAAGAACCCAAGGGTAGCTGAGACAAATTATTGCATTCATTTACGCGGTATTAACGTGTTTAAAGCTCCACATATTTAAAGTACCAAAAAAAACCTAATTAAACTTTTACCCTCCAAAACCACCTTAATGGCTTAATAATTATATTAATTATACAAAGCCCTGGGGCAATGTAAGGTACTAAGCACCGAAAGTAATACTGAATCGCAAACCCTGGAATTGGTTCAAATTTGGCAATCAGGTCTGTTACTTGTACTGTTATTGAAGACAAATATTGGCTTCAGTGAGTATAACATTTCTCAATAACTAATATTAAGGGCCCGAACTCCAAGATGTCACCTGTCCTGTCATATGACGGAATTGGCTACATCTTATTTTTTTTAATAAGTATTTAAAAAATAACTATTTATAAACCTCATAAAAAATGAGGTCAAAATCGACTTAACTTACATAGCAAACTATTCTATGCTATAACTAATATATTATTAATCTGAATAAAGCAAAAAAAAATTAAACACTCTAATCTCTGGAACTACCTCTTAAAGACACATTGCGTGTTTTTTGATGATGACGTTGATAATAAAACATCCTACCTATAGCTATTACAAGTAGTATAAGAAAATAATATTTTTAAATATAGTTAGCCAAGTATTGAGAGCGCGTTTTGCTAATTCTATTTCTTTCTCGAATACAGCGACAATTATGAATGGTCCATGTTAATGTTACTAGGAATTACAATGAACTTGTGAAGCTAGCAAGACTCTTGAACTCGAGGAATGTATAAGTACCTACTTATATATATATATATACATACCTATGTACTGTGCACTCAATTTATAATATCATTTTTTTTTTTTAAGTATTCGTTACATTCTTACTACAAACCAGCTTGTAGATAAAGTACTCTTAAAAACTACATAGTTATTTTTTTCTTTATTTATTCAAGAGCTTTTGTTTTAATAAAGACATGCCAGCCTTATCGTATCTTACCTACTCTCAAATATATAATAAAAATAAACTATTAAAAAAATATAAATTAACCTGCCTCCAAAGAGTTAAAAGAGTCCAAAGAGGAAAAGATGCCATGAAACCTACCAACATCTAAAAAACTTAACATAAAAACTGCATAGGTATTTTATAGTTTCAAAGTGTGTTTAAAGTATTAGTTAGGTAGACGCCTGTTTTGTTTTTGGTAACATCGATGATAGTAATCAATACTAAGGTCATTCATGGTTCCGCAGCCGTTTTATTTAAATCTTGAAACATAATTAACAATTAAAATAAATGGTACTATGATTTAAAGAGTTTTAGTATATTTTAATCGAATTGTATTGAATTATGGTCATTCTACACAGTTATTTCTCACGCTCAGAAACAGACCTTAAAGCGCTCCGAGCACGTTGTATAATTATTATTAGATTTCCAACGCAGCTAAGGAACAGTCCAGCACACCTCGGTAAGTCTTACTTATTAAATGTAGATTTAAAATGCATGTCAAATATGAATAGAGTTTAATAAAATATATTTTTACTAACTACTTAATAGTTGCAATGCAATAGAAAACCTTACAAGAAGTATAGCATGCATGCTTTAGAATAATGTGAGGCCTTTCCTATATAATGTTGCAATAAAAATCGAGTGTTTCGTACGGTCGGCGCACGAATTTGTAAAAATGCAACAAAAACAAATGATTGTTCTTT
Organism: Napeogenes sylphis; assembly: GCA_959347405.1. Classification (NCBI taxonomy): domain Eukaryota; kingdom Metazoa; phylum Arthropoda; class Insecta; order Lepidoptera; family Nymphalidae; genus Napeogenes; species Napeogenes sylphis. Next base: position 36,955,492 of record OY365782.1, read on the forward strand.
TACTTTATAAGTCATATTGGAATGATAACAATAATTATATTGCGTTAGATGGTCATGTGGTTCATTCTTGGCGTGGTGTCACTGGCCACGGGGACACAGGCCTGTTATAAGAGTATCACCACAGTGAGCGGGACGCACGCTCCTTGGCATGTGTGCTCAGGATCATTAATATTCGCTGACGACTTTGAAGACTTTGACCTCGAAATTTGGGAACATGAGAACACTTTGGCTGGAGGTGGGGTAAGTGGACCTATTTTATGTAAAAATAGTAAAACATTTTTTTTAAACAAAATACACACAGAAATTACAAAAATTAAAATGGGATTTTCCTAAGACATTTCAAATAATCAATTCACATATTATGTCATAATAAGCGTTATGTTCCAGTTGAAATTAAAAAGATATAGGTAAGTATCCTTGCGTCAATATATTGTCTAATCTTACCTCAATCAGTGTAATTTTATTTGTTTGTTTGTTTCATTATATTATCCTTATATTATCATTATATTATTATATGAGTAATATGTTTTGTAGTTCCCATTTAAGTAATCGTAAGTAATAACTCAAATAAAATTATTTTATGTTTAAAGATTTTAAATGAAGTATTTTGTTTTCCTTTCATATACCTAATGATATTATTGAATATATTTTAAAACAACAGTTTTTTTTATATAATTTAGCAACTAACACAAATAAATATCTACTGTCGAATAGAATTGGGAGTTCCAATACTACAGCAACAACCGCTCTAACTCGTTTACACGAGACGGCAAGTTGTTTATCCGTCCAACCCTGACGTCTGACCAGTTCAGCGCCAGCTTCTTGGATAGTGGCAACCTGAATGTAGAAGGTGGAGCACCGGCTGATAGGTTAGTCTTATTCATATTCAAATAATATTTGATTATAACGACTGTTAGTCTAGTGGCCCTGATAGCAAATAGTCGTGGGTTCAATTCCCACACGGGAATGTGTATTTTTCGGAAACAGTTGCTTAGAATTAAAAACAGAAAAAAATGAAATTATTAATAAATACACAACGTGAAACCTAAACCAACATTTGTTGTTTATTATAGCGATGATTTCATAAGTTATTAAAAAAACAGTATAAATGAATAAATTACGTTTAAGATAAACTTGTTTTTTAAAATGTATACCCACTTTATGGTTATTTTTATTAAGCATACAAAGACATAAATACGAATATTCGTAAAGGATTGATATATGTTAAACTATAGATAGCTACAAGATTACATGACAATTTTCGACATTTTACAGACATTTACATTTTAGTTTACCCCATTCGGCTATTTAGGTTTACCCCATTTTTAAAACCTTCTCAACATAAGACACAAGTTTCTTTCGGCACTCGTCAACGTTTTCCTGAAGGAGTCGTGCACGGCCGGAATATACCGCATATATAACAAAGTTGGGTGTATCCCACATATAATTGATAAGCAGAAGGAACAATCTTGATAGCACGCAACGCTAGAGTATACCAGCATTCACGGACTTGGGGTTCGAGCAAAATCCAAGTTAGAAAGTTGTGATCTACTTACTCTCAGTTAAACTCTCGGGAATTCCATAAAAAGGAAGCTTCACAGGAAGGAAGGAAGCTACACGATCGATGGCTTTCGAAATATCCAAACTAACTGCCCGACCCACTTAAAATGGTAACATTGGCTTACGTATGGAAAGCTGACAGTTTATAATGGCAACAGGGTTATAATGGGGCAGATCTTAGGGATGTGATTGATAAGGGCGGTCTTCCATGAGTTCGGGACTACACCTTTTAAATAGGAGTGCCGAAATTAACGCCTAAGTGTCGGAGCCGATTCAGGAGTACTTGTTCGGATCGAAATTGGAGAAATGACATCCAGCCGGCTCGACTTAGGAACATTCTGGAAAAGTACGAGTTCGTCGTATGTGTTTCTGTAGGGGCACATTGAGCTTTGACACCGCGAAGTAGTAGGCAATATGTTTCCCTTATCGTCCATAGTAGAGTTTGAGTCAAAAAGAGTGCCAAAAAGTTCGAATTTCTTTTTGGTGGTGTAAGTTAGGGAATCATTCCCTTCTCAAGTTAGGGAATCATTTCCTTCGGAGAGTCCAGGCAACTTCTATTGCCGAGGGCAGCTTTTGAGAGCGCCCAAAATTTTCGTATCCTGGGGCGATAATTTGCCAGCTGTTCCCTCATATTGACGATAAACTTTAATTCTAGTGATTTGAATAATCAGTATCTTCTCAGTAGAGCAGCATTCCGAGTTGTTGGCATCTTACTTTACTATATAGTGACCACTACTGACCATTTTTAAATAATCTTGTAATGGTCAGAATAGTCAAATATGTACTTGATTATACTGACCATATTAAAGTAATCATTGACGATTCAAAAGTGCGTGTAAATGTCTACTTGAATAAAGATATTTTGAATTTGAATTTCTGATTACAATCTAATAACTCAATAATTTTTTTATTCATACTATTACTAATTTGACCTCTGAATATAAAATGAAAAATATTCGTTTTATCCATTAAAGTTCTCTATATTTTATACATAAAATATGTTTAGTGAGCATCGATAATTCTTTTCACTTCATCAGCTATGCATAACGATCATTGTAATAATACTTTCTACGTGAAAGCAATATGGTATTTTACGCTTAATATATTTTTTTATAGATGTACCAACGCGAAATGGTTTGGATGTGAACGCACGGGCAATCCCACAAATATTTTAAATCCTATTAAGAGCGCTCGTATCCGCACGGTTCACTCGTTCAGCTTCCGCTATGGACGCGTTGAGGTGCGGGCGAAAATGCCCGCAGGAGATTGGTTGTGGCCTGGTGAGATAAGTTATTTAGCTTTCCGCCAACTTATAGCCTTTTTTCTTCTTCACTTCTTGTTATTCTTTTTTCTAATTCATAGAATGCATTAAATTTATGAAAACATTACAGCTATTTGGTTGCTGCCAGCATACAACTCATATGGCACATGGCCCGCCTCTGGTGAAATAGCCCTGGTAGAATCCCGCGGAAACCGCAACCTATCTCGAGATGGAGTCCACATTGGTGCGCAAGAAGCTGCTTCTACTTTAAATTATGGCCCTTACCCTGAGTGGAACGGTTGGGAAAAAACACATTGGGTTAGAAATAACGACAAGGGATATGACAACGAATTCCATTGTTATCAACTTGAGTGGACTCCAGGTGGGTAATTGATTTAAGAAATGTTTTTTCTATGCCTATAATGTAGGTACGTAAGTAGCTACTCTTGCTAACTATAGCCTATATTCAAGAAATGTTGTAAGAAACCATTGATCCCATGATTACAATACGGATTTGCTATTCAATAGATTTTTTGAGATTCTTGATTGATGACGTTGAGCTGGGAAGAGCTGCCCCTGGAGACAAAGGTTTCTGGGAGCTCGGTGGTTTTAGTAGCAACCCTAACGTACACAATCCATGGCAGTATGGTACCAAGATGGCACCATTCGACCAAAAGGTAATAAAACAAATAACTGGTCGAGAACACAATTACAAACAATTTTATTTAAAAACCAAATGAAATGTTTCAGTTTTACCTAATAATTAATTTGGCTGTCGGTGGCATCAACGGTTATTTCCCCGATGGAGCATCAAATCCTACACCTAAACCCTGGTCTAATAATTCACCACAAGTAAGTAAATAGTTGTTTATGATACTGTTGCATAATAAGGGTTCTTATAACACGAGTGTGTTTTGAAAAAACGAGCCGCAGGCCAGTTTTTTTATAATATCACACAAGTGTTATAAGACCAAGTTATGTACAGTGTCATCCACTACTTTATCTACTCTCATACTATATATAATACGTAAAACAATATTGCAAATAAAACGCTGAATATAACAACAGATTTTTTAAATGTCAAATGTTGGTGCCAACTGCCAAGGCGCAAACGTCGAGTGCGCATGCGTGTTGCTTCGCCGCAGACTCTTTCATTGAAACCTTTTTTATTTAAAGTAGAGGTTCAACTTCCTTGGTCCAGCTGGAGGTTGTATAAGTGTATCGTTATGATTAAAAAGTTATATTATGATACAAGACCTGTATCGTAATATTTTTTTTTACTTTTTTATTTTTGGCTTGTACGTAATGTTTGTCATAAGAATTTTGTTTTCAGTTTTATAATCTTTGTATTATTAATTATAGTTTCAGAGTATATAAAAGTGCATTACAACTCTTAACGATTAACTAATCATTGTAGTACCTTTGAGCACTGTTTATACAGTGTATACGCAAGCATTTTTTGAATAAAATGTTTATAAAATCTTTTTCCAGGCCGCTACAGACTTCTGGGATGCCCGTGACTCATGGCTGCCAACATGGACGATGAACAACGAGACAACCTCCTTGCAAGTCGACTATGTCAGAGTTTGGGCTTTGTAGGTAATTAAAATTAAAAAAATATAACGTAATAGTTTTTATTTTCACTTAATTTAAGAAGAGTTTGGAATGTAATAGGTTTATATTTTTATATAAATTTAATAATAATATTCGAGAGGGCTGTTATATGAAGAACCCGGTAGTAAACATTCACTAATACCTAAGAATACCCTTTAATATGTTTATTAAATTACAAGGTACATAAATGATATCTATTTTTTCTCAACAAATCAATTAAAATCTTAAATTAAAACATTTTCATGTTATTTTTATTTTTGTTTATTTAATATGTTAAAATAATTTCAATTATTTCTAGAGTACTATCTACAATGAACTAATGAAAACTTTTATATTTCTAGTGCTGTAGTATTGTAATTTATTCCAAGATAAAGATTTAATAAGTAAAATTGCTTCCCTCTAATTAGTTCAAAGCTATTTACTCCAAACTTAACAAACCTTATATAATGAAGGATAAACGCAAAATATAACAAGAAAACAACAATAAGGAAAGACAGCTACATTTATATCAATTATATACTAAGCTTAAAGGATGACTAATAATAAATATCACCATCGAATAATCATTTAATTAATATAATGATAGATAGTTGGAAAGTCAAGTTCCTTGCGTAATTGCAATATACATATTTATAAAACTTACAAAAAATACGTATATATATATTTTTTTCCTGACAAAATAAAAAAATCAAAAAGAATATTTAACCAACACCGGTTTTTACCGATATTTTGTTTTTAATTTCATATTTGATCTTTTTTTCTCCGACTTCCATGATGATGTACAAATATATTAGTTTTGCAAAATCAGTCCATACGATAAAACCTGGGACTGTGGTAGTGGTGGCTCTTGTGCGAGGCGAGTGGTGAGGACAGTACGTGTGGTGGGATGATGGCACGACGCTTGTCCGGGAACTGACTGGCGTAGTAGCGACGCTCTATTACCTGCACATATTAACAGTAGGAGTGGAAGAACTACCCCACCCGCCCAAAACTCAAGTAATTGTGAGTAAGATGACACAATACAGATTACCCAAATTATTATTAAATAATATCTATTTAAAAAAATAGTGTACACTATCACCGACGTTTAAATAGATCGGTAGGTGTATTCGATTACAGTGGGTGGTTGTAATTACGAACACTAGAAATCCCAAAAAGGAGAGTCGTAGAAGAGTACACCGTACATTTTATAACATGATGTAGTAGGAAAATGTGGGGCTGATGGCGCCAGACTAGCCGGGGGTCTCTAGTAGCCTATGCCTAGTGTAGCTTAGGAAGTACGAAGAGATGACGGATGGCAGATCTTGGATCGTCGTTCGTCGCAGCCTCCTGATAAATAACACACGAGGCAAAACATACATATATAAACACACAACTAACAGAGAGTTGTAAGAGACATCTTTGAAGTATCAGATTTTTAATCGACGTCAATGGTGTATTTTTCTTATCTCGAAATACGTTGTAATCGACGTTTTTGGGTACAGATTATTCCTGCTAGCGACAGGTTATAGACCATAAAACTAAAAACAAAGTGTGTATACTTAAGCATCGTTTAATTCATACACGGACCGGTACTGTAGGGACGACCTGGGCGGGCTCTCAAAGCTTTCCCATTCCCAATAAAATGCCCATTTCAAATTCCCATAAATTTACATCGAAGTATCGATGTCAGAATTGTAATAGATGCAAATTTTCTAAACGCTCCAGTTCAGCGTGCCGATATGTTGAGAGTTGGGACTAGTACAAGGTAACCAGAAAGAAAATCGAAGAAAGTTAGGCCTTAGTCTCCTTGGCTCCAGGTGATCTTGGAATTGACAACCCAATGACCAGGATCAGGATTCCGTTCATTGCGGAGAAAGAAGTTTTCTCGAAGAGCGGTCATACGACAAAAGGTTTTTTTTGTGGTTAACGCGTAACCTTGTGTTATTTGATTTTGAACAGGAATCACTTTGCTACCGTTCGAAATATTTTCTAGGGAAGTTTCAAATCGAGACTTAAGGTTTTTGCGGTGACATTTTCCCGAGAGAACTTTGCAGGTCTGGCATATTCGCGGTGCTGTCATCCTCATAACTAGACGTAAAAGAAAGTCGGTCCACCCGCAACAAATCTCGGCAACTCCATATAAAGATTCTAAAAGGTGTTTTGCAAAAAAAGGGATTCTGAGGCAACACGTCCTCCAGCACTGACTGACGACTGACGACTGTATCGATCTCCTCAGGTCATCTAGTAGTGTTACTAACTCATTGTATATTATATTTATATTAATATTCTGAGTATTTTTTATGAATTTATAAAATAATTCTCAATGATCTGACGTAGGTGCTTCTACATATTGTATTATTGCGGTTGTCATTATTGTTTGTTTTGTAATCGGTATGTTTTGACAGTAGGATACATATACTTAGTCTGGCCATAAATAATAATAATAATAATATCAGGACAATTTACAGATATTGATCTAACCCCTAAGTAAGCAAATTATTTGCTTATTAAGTAAGTTAAGTGTACATAGAAATATACATTATAAATACTACGAATATATCTAATAAACGACCAAACGACCAGAAATACAAGACATCTATGCTCATCACATATATCCCAGTCACTGCCGGTAATCGAACCCGAGCCCAATTTGGCCTCTACACGTTGGGCGTCTGCGCTAACCACTCGACCAACGGGGCGGTAAACAATTAAAAATATTAAAAAAATACATTTGAATTTGGAATCTGTCATTTTTATACGATTGTTCATTGTGTTTACTGTTTTCTTATTTTGGCGCCAATACATTGTACAATATCTTCCGATATTAAAACCGAGTGGCGTGATAAAGAGAATGGAATCGCTGTGATTACATTACACAAAGTAGGTTGAAGCCAAATGCAATTTTTAAAACTCTCCATACATTTGACATTAGTCAAATGTTTGTGTACCGGACTATTAATAGGTACAAAGAGACTACCTCTGTCTGTGACAGAGAAAGATCTGAAAGTACACGTAGTGTTCGTACGAAAAAGATGGTCAAAGCAGTAAGGAAAAGAATTCGAAGAAATTCTGTCCTAAAGCAAAAGATTTTATCTCGGGAAATGAAGATAACACCTAGAACCATGTCTCGTACTTTAAGAGATGACTTAGGACTTGCAGCCTATTAGAGACGCACTGGTCATTTGTTAACTGATAAGTTAAAGATGAAGGGTGGTAAAATCAAAACAACTACTGAAGTGGTAAGCAAAGGAAGGTCACAGAAAAAATTTGTTTACGGCTGAGAAAATTTTTACAAATGAGCAACATTACAGTATTTATGCTCAAAGCTCTAAGGAAGCTTTCCAATTAGTCGACAGAGTGTACCGTGGGCATTATCCCATTTCAATGATAATTTGGTGGGGTGTTAGCTTTGAAGGAGTGACTGAGCCATTTTTTTGTGAAAAAGGTATCAAAACATTTGCACAAGTGAGTTTTAAGATACCATTCTTGAGAAGGTAGTTAAGCCCCTAAATAACACCATGTTCAATAACCAAGTATGGTCCTTCCAGCAAGACTCGGCGCCAGGTCATAAAGCTCGGTCCACACAATCTTGGTTGGAAGCGAACAGCTCGGACTTCATCAGAGCTGAAGACTGGGGGTCGTCTAGTAGCGATCTTAATGCGCTGTACTATGATTTATGATCAGTTTTAGAGAGTACAACTTGCTCTATACGCCATGATAATTTGAAGTCCCTAAAATCGAAGTCCGAATCCCGATTGGGCGTGAAGAATTTCCCATGGAAAGAGCGCGTGCTTCTATTAATAACTGGCCTCAACGTTTAAAGGACTGTATTGCAGCCAATGGAATGCACTTCGAATAAGTTTTTTATATTTTTAATTGTTTTATATTTGTGTATTAAACTAAGACACTGTAAAAATAATAAATGTTATTTATAAATATTAAAATATAAATATTAAATAAAAAAATATTTTTTTCTCTGTTACAATATTCATGGCAAAACTAGGTATATATTATAGTATTATTAGCATATACCTTGTCAAAGAACCTTGTCAATTTCACGGAGTTACTGGTGCCTGGAGCTAGAGACCTGAAAATTTGAGATTTTTATTTTAATCTATAACCGTCCAACCACGACCGTACTAATATGAACCATGTCACATGCGTTTGTTAACCGACAACTACCTCGCCTGGTAACAGTTAACAAATATTTCATCAGCTCCACACTGCTCCGCTATGCTACTTGCTAATCTTCTGTATTGATTCTTTCGCTGCTTCTCTTCCGCCAAATCATATTTAGTCCCTATTACCAGAATTGGGATCTATAAATAAAAGATTTTTTAATAGATAGCTTTTAAATTTTAAGTTTTAAGGTAGATTCTCGCATCACTTCACTCACTTGAGTAGACCCTAGAAACTGTTCCGGGTCTACGTCCATGTGTTGATAATTTTGATTTGAACCATCTTGGTTTAAGATTTCCGCAAGCCATTTTTGCAAATTCACTTGGCTTTTTCTATTTGTTAGATCATGTACTAAAATAATACCTAAAACCAATAAAAATTCTAAATGTATTGAATGGAACGGTAATTGCGTTACTAATATGCTAGTCTTACCGTGAGTGGGCTGGTAGAATACGTTTCTTGTATTCCTGTGGTTATTGGACCCGCCGACGTCCCACAGCTCTACGAAAAATGTATTCTGAGCCTGAGTCCCTTCTTTGTACTTATGGAGTTTAACCTCCACGGAGCACCCGACCGTCCATCCCGGAGACAGCAGCGGCTTGTTGTGTGCGATTAAGTAGGTCAGTGACGTCTTGCCGACTCCTTGTGAAATAATAGCATTTATATCAATATGCTTAATATTGATGTCAATCAAATTTTCACTTAATAATTATTTTGTATTTTCTTTTAATAAAAAAGTTTTATTTGTTTATTAACTGAGATGGCCATTTCTCCAATAAGTCTTTAGCATTTGGTCCAAAAATGTTTTTTTCCTCTACTATCGTAAAGTTTTGACTTACAAAATAAATTATGTTTTTATTTTGGTATACCAACACATATTCTCAAAATGTGAGAAGTAAAATCACAAACAATAAATTCGTCCTTGGTTTTAAACACAGACGTATTGCAATAACACCAAAAATATTTTTCCTGACAGATTTTATTTAATTAATAAAAAACCTTTCTAATATATACACATTTCTTTTAGATTTCAAATACAAACGCCAAATGGCTTTACTTATTTATATAATTTTATTTGCAATCATAGACACAAAACCATGTATGGAGAACGTTAACTGATTTAATATTTTATGTTATTAGGGCAAAAGGTATTAATACATTTGTAAATATTAAACAAGCGCCTAAATTTAAGGAGAACTCAAACAACTACAGACAGTTAAATACACTTTCCCGCCAATATAAAAGATATTATATTGTATAACCTGTCAGAAAACTGTCATTATGTCATGGCCACAAACATGTTGGCAATTGTTAGTTTGTGTGTAATTTAGGGAACACTATTAGAATTATTGAAAATTTAAGTTAATGCAGTAAACAACACGACTTAATGAAGTTTATTTACCGGAATCACCAAGGACGACGACCTTGACCTTCTCAATTGCAGCCATTCAAAGGTAAATCTTGTAAAACAAATACCGCAATTATGTTTGGTTCACGATATATTTTGATTTTTGATATTGTCATTTGACAGTTGACGTTAGCTTTTCAATAATCTTCTACCAACCTTAAAAACAAAATGTTGGCATAGTAAAAACAATATGTATTAATATTTATCTAATCTTACAAATCTCAAATTGATTCATTTCTAACGTTTCTACTTTGTTTAGTTACTTTATAATATTTTTACATAACTAAGTACGTTTTTTAACATTCTAAAGTTATAAACCTTAAACATTGTTGGCCTTAGTTGTTTTGTTTTTTTTTACTTCTGGTAACAATAGACAGCATTTCGGATTTTTGCCGTCGTAGTTTGTACTTGACTAACTTGTGTTTCCCGTTTCTCTACTGTGCGGTATTCTAGACGAGAAAACTTTGATAAAATCAATAATAAATAATGCGTCCGCCATTGTGTACTGAATATCATGTTTTCATCATTTTGTAAATAGCTTTAAATTAAAATGCAACGATTTTATATTTTATACATCGAAACATTAACTTTATTATAACGATGAACATGTACTGTAAAGTTATAATTGTGCTTCTATCAATTAAATCTGTGCATCTTTATTGTGGCCCATACAATGGACAAATATGTAAGCACTATATAACCGGATTTGTATGGTTTAACCATACCGGAGGCCTGGAAAATGAGAAAATTGCAGCTGGTCTATGGAAAGAAATGATATCCGCCTTGAAAGAACCTTGCCGCAGCAAAGCTGAAAAGCTGCTTTGCTCTTATGCTTTTCCAAAGTGCATTAATAAAGATGGAGTAGGTGATTATGCTTTGCCTTTGTGTTATGAAGATTGTATGGCTGTTAAAATGCAGTTTTGTTACAATGACTGGATTGTTATAGAAGAACAAAAAAATCGTGGTGTATATTTTGAGTCAAGAGGGCACTTTAGATTTCCAGAATGTGAAAAGTTGCCAAAATTTTCCGGAAAAGGGTCTCATGTAACTTGTAACAATGCAGGTATCATAGATATGGACTACAGTCAAGTAACAACTACATGTATTCATGGCAATGGTAGGTATTACCAGGGTAACATGAATGTTACAGAGACTGGGTTAGCCTGTCAGGCATGGGAGTCCCAACAGCCACATCAACACACCAGACCACCGTTAGTTTTTCCAGAGGTGCAAAATGCCACAAATTTTTGCAGAAATGCTGGTGGTGAAGAAAGAAAACCATGGTGTTACACTATGGATCCAAATGTTAGATGGGAAGTATGTGATGTACCAATGTGTGCCAACTCAAGTGAAGAAATAGACAATATGAATGGACCAATTATTATGGAAAACTATTTTACACCAACATTTGTGTTATTGTTGTCAGTTGGTGGCCTTGGATGCATTTTGGGGATAGCCTCAATAGCACTCCTTTGCCATTATTTTTTGAAAAGTCATTATTCTAAATGTAATGTATCAAACCGCAGAAATTTGCAAAATGTTGACATTGATTTAGATAAGCTACCAAGTAATCTAGCTTATCACACGACTGGAGCACAATTAAATCCTAAATTGGAAAAGTTGGAATTTCCAAGGAATAATATAATCTATATTCGTGATTTAGGACAAGGAGCTTTTGGCAGAGTTTTTCAGGCAAAAGCACCTGGCTTAGTTCCAGAAGAGGAATTTACTTTAGTTGCTGTTAAAATGCTCAAAGATGAGGCTTCACATGATTTACAATTAGATTTTGAACGAGAAGCTTGCTTATTAGCAGACTTTGACCATCCAAACATTGTCAAATTATTAGGTGTATGTGCAATAGGGCGTCCTATGTGTTTATTATTTGAATTTATGGGTAAGGGTGATTTAAATGAGTACTTAAGAGCCTGCAGCACAGCACCAAATTTTCCTCCAGCTGTTGAAAACAGAGAGGATTTAAGACTTCTTTTAGCTCCACTTGGTCATTTAGATCTTCTACATATTTCCCGGCAAATAGCTTCTGGTATGGTCTACCTTTCTGATAGGAAATTTGTTCATCGTGACCTTGCTACTAGGAATTGTCTCATTAATGATGAAATGGTTGTAAAAATTGCTGATTTTGGATTATCACATAAGATTTATTTGCAAGATTATTATAAAGGTGATGAGCATGATGCCATCCCTGTGAGATGGATGCCTCTAGAGAGTATATTGTATAATAAATATACATTAGAATCAGATGTGTGGGCATATGGTGTATGCCTTTGGGAAATATTTTCTTTTGCTCTCCAACCATACTTTGGTATGACTCATGAAGAAGTAGTGAGATTTTTAAAAGATGGTAACTGTCTTGCTTGTCCTGATAACACACCCAGATGTGTTTATGATTTAATGAAGCAATGCTGGAACCATCAACCCAGTGATCGTCCAAATTTTAGAGTGATATACCAAACAATTGACAATATACAAATGATACTCGAGAGAACTCATTCTAATTAATTTTTAAAAGCATTAAGGAAATTGGAATTTTAAATGATAAAGGAAATATTTTATCTATTATAATGTCTGTACTGTCTTGCCCCTAAATGTAAATAACACTTAGGTAGACCTCTCATAAATTGTATGAAATTTTAATATAAGTATATATTGTGTGAATTGGTGTTTCAGCTATCATTTAAAATGTTATTCAATGTGATAGATCAAACAATACACTTGAGTGAATGGATTAGGACAGATGACATTTATAATATAATATAGTTTCAGAGATATTTTGCACAGCTAATTCCTCAAAAAAAAAATGCTCACAATGCCTAATTGGACCATACTGAAGTAGTACCCTTTCTGTTCTAAGGATGTAACTATTAATTGTAGATATTTTAATAATCAGCAGTTAAAAGACTGATTTTGTTTAATGTTCCTTTTTAGTAGTCGATGTATGATACTCTAAACCTGCAGGTTGTTTTATGTTTAGTGTTAATGATATAGCTTTACTTTGCTCTGCTTTTTATTGTGCACTCGTTATGTATTATATTATTATAATTATGAAAGCAGACCTTGGATACAATTTTTATTTTGCCAAAAGAACTAAGAATTTAACACAATGTGTGCCAAGACAATTAAAAATAACTAATTTACATACTAACATAAAGTGTAGCTTTTTGCAAAATGGAATTAAAGAAATTATATTCTCTTACAGAACAATCCCTAAATTATATTTGTTTAAGAAGCTAAGTATGTTAATTGACATTTATAAGAATATTTTGTCTTAGTTTCAAATTTTAAATTCATGTCCTATACTTATTATTTTTATTTAATAAAAGCTTATTTATCCACAATTAATATGAAGCCATCCAGTATGTTATGATTGTATAAATTATTTCACTGCCAAATGAAATTTGATACTTGTATGTAATATTTGCACTGGCTGCTAAATCTGTTTAATTTTGTATTTAATTAATATTTTGTAACAAGTATTTTTGTGAGACATTATACATTTAATTTATTAACTTGTGTTAATATTTGTCGTTAAGAATAAATGATTCGATTTTAAAATGTTTTATTATTTAAATTCTTAAAAAAAAAACTATTATATATTATTCAATATGAGATATTTTCTTTTTACTACGCCATTGCCGTTATTAGCAAGTCGTCAAACAAAGGGCCATTATGTTCACCCCTTCCTCGACGTCTTTGAAACAGAAATTACTTCAAACTTGTTTGTGCTCTGTTACACGATATCGAATAGGGAAGCCATCGTCAGGCAAAACATGTTGAGTAAACAGTAGTGATGTAAGCCCTCGGATAAACACCCGGGACCGTAATAAACCCCTTATTTTAATGAATTATGTACTAATACTAAATGTTTGTCAAGCTGATCCAATTTTTGGAACATGATTTGGATGGATTTCTCGTTTGCATCATGAAATGTGGTTCATGATATAAATGTGTATTTCATTTATTTCTAACAAAACCGGAAATCCTTATCAAGTGATTCATGTACAAATCATGATAATTCTGTTTTCCGAGAAGTAGGTATCACCACACTTCCAAGCGATAATATCTATTTTATACTAACTTTTCTATTTATTACCACATTAATCAAGTCTTTTATATAGGTAGACTTAGGTGTTAATTTATGTCTAAATAGCATGTTGATATTAAGTGATATACTATACACAGTACGGCACGGCCAACGGGAGAACCCGAAGGTTCTCGGTAACCGTTGTTGCCCAGGGAGCACCACGAGGAGGTTGCCGGCTTTCGCCTCCCAGCCATGACGCCAACCTAATCCTACATTATTTTTCTAATTTCAATATAATATTTTTTTGATTAGTGATATAAAAAAAACTCAAAATGTAAGTTAATTTTAAAAAAATAAGCAGAATAGTGTATTTTTAGTATTTAAATTAATCCTCTATATGTACCTATTCGTATAAAATAAGACGAATATGGCCAATATTTTTTTAGTATGACTGAGGAACGTCTGGTGACTGAAGTGCCGAGCAGCTTAAAGCAGCTGGCCAGGCTCGTCGTGAGGGGCTTCTACACTATCGAGGATGCTCTGATCGTGGACATGCTAGTTAGAAATCCTTGTAAGTTTTTATGTCTGTTGTTTGTTATATTAGAAACATTCAAAGTACATTCAATAGTCTTTATCAAGAAATGGCCTTTTTCTCTAGGCAGAAAGAACAAAAAACTCATTGTTAAAATAATAAATCTTAAGAGTTAGTTTTTTATCCTTCGAGTTTGCCTTAAAACACCTTATTTTAATGTGTGACCTTTCGGGTTTTTTTTTATTTTTAGGTATGAAAGAAGATGACATTTGTGAATTATTAAAATTCGAACGGAAAATGTTAAGGGCTCGAATAGCAACTCTCAAAAATGATAAGTTCATCCAAGTTAGACTCAAGATGGAAACTGGTAAGTAATTCAAAAAATATAGCTTTGCTTACTGTAGGTACCTAAATAATATAAATTAGGTACTTATTGCTTTGTTACGTTCAGACCAATAGAGAATAGTTTTGGTAAATCGTTCCTGGAATACTCAATAATTTGTTGGGGTTATAGTTTATAGTGTAAGTATTAATAAAAAACACGTTACTTTATTTACCCTGGTTAATAAAAAATAATTAAAAATTAAATGCATCCTTTTTAATCTGCGGGTGAAATAAAGAGTATTAAAAAAGAATTCAATCATCCTTTATTCTTTCGAATTTTCCGAGGAAACAAGAATTAAAAAGCATAAAACTTTTTAAATTCATTTTTTTTTCAATTCTCCGCGATACAGCAATTAAAAATAAAAAGAATTAGTTAGTATTTTTTTTAATTCTTGTTTATTTTCTTTTTTAATCAGGGTAACGTCTATTTTTATGAGAAAACACAGAAACTTGTTTTGGAATGAATAGTATGTATATGGTGATTACCAGATATGTAGTTTTTTTAAATAATACTGCAGGTCTGGATGGCAAAGCACAAAAGGTGAATTACTATTTTATAAACTACAAAACATTTGTAAACGTGGTGAAGTACAAGTTGGACTTGATGCGTAAGCGCATGGAGACTGAAGAGCGAGACGCAACTAGTCGCGCCAGCTTCAAGTGTCCCTCTTGTGGCAAGACATTCACAGACCTCGAGGTAAAAAACATATTTTAGTTTCAAAAAAATTTAAGTGTGATCTTCTGGAACCGCAGTTTCTATGATATAAAATATATCTTAAACGGAAACAGTCCAATAAATCAACAATTTCCTACAATTATAACTATAATATCGGTCGTCCCCAGTTACATAATTAAAACCTTACGTCACCGGGCACGGTACCATAACATATATATTTGTAACAACAGGCCGACCAGCTCTACGACACGATGACGCAGGAGTTCCGCTGCACATTCTGCAGCCAAGTGGTGGAGGAGGACCAGTCCGCCCTCCCCAAGAAAGATTCTAGATTATTGTTGGCGAAATTTAACGAGCAACTGGAGACGCTTTACATTTTGCTGAGGGAAGTCGAGGGCATCAAACTGGCGCCGGAGATCCTGGAGCCGGAACCCGTGGACATAAACACCATACGAGGGTCAGTATCGTACATCGCGGGAGATCAAACGAACAAATCGACGCCACTCACGAGGAACCGTCCCGGATCATCTCGAGTCTTCGTTCTGTCCGCAGGCTGTCGGCCAAGCACATGACGGGTCGTCCCGGCGGCGGCGAGTGGTCAGGCGAGGCCACGCGCAGCCAGGGACTGGCCGTCGAGGAGACCCGCGTCGACATCACCATTGGAGACCACGAGAGACCAGACCTCAAGCAGCGCAAGGAACGACCCGTCTGGATGGTGGAGAGCACCATCGCCGCTGACGAACAGGTCTACACACACACACACACACACACACACACACACACACACACACACACACACACACACACACACACCACTGGGGCTACTTTTACTTCTCGTAAGACGTCTCTGTTAGCAGACGACCATGACGTCGAGTGCGGACTAACAAAATATATCTTCAAATAATTTAAACGGGATGGAAATTGATTATTAGATTGCAATTTATTATACATTATTGAACATGAAAATGATGAGTCGAAGTGCACTATTATCGAAGCTATAAGAGATTCGATGAAAGAGCCCTGGCTTTTCGGAGTAGAAGGCGACTGCTTTAGATAAGAACTTAAACCAATTTCCACAGGGCTCCGGCTCGGAGCTGGAGCGCGCGGCCATGGGCGCCAGCGGGGGCGGGAGCGGCGCGGGGGCGGGGCAGGGCCCCGGCGCGGGCCGCCCGCCCCCCAGGGACAGGGGAGACGACATCATGTCGGTGCTACTGGCGCACGAGAAACAGAACAGCGGTACTACACACACATACACACACACACGCACACACACACACACACGCACACACACATACACACACACACACAGCTCGACAGTTGCATGGCAGCTTTCCGAAGCCTCTCTACGCAATGACATACAAATACAAATATATTTATTTCAGTAACTTAGTCTAGATTACAATATTGCTGTGGGAACTCCCCTTTAGGCGAAACAGCGCCTGTGGTAGGAAGAACCGCTGTTTCCGTACTCGGTAACAAACATAGACTATGACACAACAAATAATACTACCAAGGCTAACTTTCAAATAATTAAAAATATAACTTTCTGAGGGGGGAATTAAACATTTATTTTCCTGTAACTTTTGCATTCGTGCGTTTGCGTGTGTGTATGTGTGTTTGTGTGTCTGTGTGAGTGTGTGTGTTTATATATTATTATTTAGTCAATAATACCTAAATACCTACATACCCAAATTTGGCTTATATTATTGTTGGAGATACGTTATCAGACATGCAAGAACCTTATGCATAAAAGTAATATTAAATTTTTAAGAATAAGTTCGGTATCAGAATAGCTTTTTGACTTTAACCATTCTATAACTACTTTTCTCCATTCGTTTATATTGAGGGGGTATATATTAAGGTACTTATTTATCTTATTGTAGATAGAGGCCGATAAAACTGCCATGCTGCAAAGATCGATTTTACTGTAGGAACTAAGGCCACATTTTTATTTATTCTTTTGATTAGTATATTAGCAACACAGGGAAGGGATTTATGCATTTTAAGAACTATGTGTAATACGTATAGTTTTCTAACTGAGAGTAAGTTAGCTTCTCTATAAAGATTTTCGGTGCAGGGTCTATGTGGTTTTAGAAGCATCACTTTTATTAACAGGCTTTGAGCTCTTTCCAGACTCAGTAGAGAGGTTTTAGCAGCTGAACCCTATACTCATATACAGTATATAAGGATGGACTGAGCTAATGCCAAGTATGTTTGAATAAATAATTCTATACTCGCAATATGACGTAACGCTTTAAAAGTAAAGATGATCTTACGCATTATTTTCATGGTCAATTCTATGTGAGGTTGCCATGAAAGACGCTGATCGACAAGAACTCCTAAGTACTTGGCGTGAGTTATGAACTTTTATGTTGAAGTCTACGGAGGGTTGAGTTGTAATGTTTTTACTGAAGCAAATGTAGTGGGTTTTCGCTGTATTCAGTGTAAGGAGGCTTGTATCCAGCCAGGATGCCGTCTTTGCTGGAGCTCTTTCTGCTGATATTTTTACTTACGGCCAAGAATCGCCAGAGAGGACGATTGCAGTATCATCTGCATACGAGAATATAGAACCATTGGTCAGTTTTAGACGGCACAGATTATTTATATACACCAGGAAAAGCGTTAACCCAATTAAAAAATCGTTAAGCGTAAACCCAGTACGCTTCCCTGTGGGACGGCTTATGTAAGAGTGACTTCCTGGCTAGTATAATTCCCTATTCGAACTCGCTGCGTCCGGTAAGTAAGGTAATCTTTAAACAATTTTAGAGGAGTACCTCTTATCCCTACTTCGTCTAACCTATCTAATAGTATAGGCACAGAGACTATATCGAATGCCTTCTTGAGATCAAGCAGTACTCCCAAACATTTGTTTCCGGAATCCACTTCCTGCGCTACTAAAGTTATGAGAGCCTGTACAGCATTTTCCGTCGATAGGCCACGCTGAAAGCCAAATTGGTTTTTAGCTATGATGCTATATTTTGTTGACAATTTTGTGAGCCTAATGTTAATTAACTTTTCTATAATCTTGGATACTGATGGGAGAACAGAGATCGGTCGGTAATTACTTGGGTCAATTTTGGTGCCATCTTTGTGAATGGGTGAAATTAAGGCTTGCTTAAGTACCGTTGGGAAAATTCCTTGTTAGAAACATAAGTTGGTCATATGGGAGATAATTGGTGCAATTTCACTAAGAGAATGTTTTAAAAAGGAAGTTGGGATTTTATCCCAACCCGTAGCACTTCCTGGTTTCATAGACCTCACAACATCACCTCAACACAATCAGTATCGTATAAGACGAATGAACAAAACTTGAGTTGTGATTGTTTTGATATTAGCCAAGGAAGAGTTAGAGGCGACAATATTTTTTGCTAGCTCTTTTCCTATATTTGTAAAATACGTGTTAGTGACGTCTACCGATGCCTGTGGGGATGGAGTTGCGTGTAGCAGTTCAAGGTTTTGAGATTTGGGGGTTTTTAGGGTTTCCTTGAGCTTTGGTTAGCTGGTTTTTATCCTAATTCCTTTTTAACTTTCTTAAAATGCATTTGCAGAAATTACGATACCTCGAATATGTTATTTTTAGAGTCTCGTTATATGGATCACGTTTTAGAGTTCTTTGCATGTCGTTTCTGTTTCTGATGCAACGTAACATACCTGGAGTAACCCAAGGTTTTATGATCCTTTTATTAGCTGAGATAGACACAATAGTTGAGTTTAAATTTAAGCTCTGTTGCAAATTTTTTATTAAAGATTTAGCTATTTTATTAGGGTTTGTGTTTAGCAATAGACTAGATAAATTAGTAGATTTTAAAAACTCTAGGGCTTTGTCATAGTTTATTTTAGTTATAGTTTTATTATTCCTAATAGGACAGAAAGAAAGTCCAGAAAGTCAAGGATGGATATGTTTGCCTGGAAGTCGTCAAAATTGGCATAAATACTTCTAATATTCTGAGATATTAACGTAAAGTCTGTTTTTTGTACTGTGATACTATTACTCAGATTTTCAATTTTACATTCAAAGCAAGAGAACGTATCAGAATTATCTATTGCATTAATATTATTGAGAGCATTATTCATGTTTAGTTTTGTAAGTGCATAATTTTTTTGCTAAATGAGGTAAAAAACATATGTTTTTAGTGTGGTATAGTAAAAGTCTTAATAGTGCATGTAGTCTGAGATAGTGAGTATAAGAACGTGTGTTAGAATTAGTGAAGTTGTGTGTATCTTTTTGTTTGGAAATATGTATGTTTGCGAGTGTGTGATGGTTGAGATGGGTATAGTTGCTGTTGGTGAGTGGTGATTGCACACGACAGTTAGCGTAGATAATTATAGAACTTACTAGAGATAAGAACTGTAGCATATTGATGGTAACTGTGTCTAGTCATATCAGCTGTAATAGGTTTTGCACCTGCTGTTCACTTATTAGGATAACTGGTGTGTTTTCACTCTTCCTGACATAGACCCAGCCATGAGAGGTCCAGCAGAATTTGTAGTTTTTAGATTTGACCAGATCTCGTGCGAAAATGTGGAGTCGGGCACCTTTAGACGTTAATTGTTCGGAAATGTATATAGGTGTATACTCATTTTTGGTGAGTCCCAAATGCTTGACACAGAGTTTCTCCTTCTGCCTTATATTGAACGACTTTGGGGATATTAAGAAGTCTTTCTTTAAGAGGGTGGACGATAATTCCACTACTATTGGACTTGAGTTTTCATTTTTCTTAGTTCTAACTCTGTATATATCTTTAATGTCTGCCCGCGCCATCGAATTAGATTTTCTGACAATTTTAATACCATGTTTACAAAATCTTTCTCAATTTCATTAACAACATCGTTATTTTTACACAAAAAAAATTGAAATTCTGAGTGTTGAGAAGAAAAATGCTAAATTTTCAGGAAACGCCGCCGCGAACGCCATCAAGGGTGCGGAGCCCGAGAGTTCCGATTCGAGTGACGATGAGTCTAAGGATCCCTACAGACTCAAAGATGAAATGGCCGCAGTCGGTGAGTCTCACCTTCGTACCTAATTTGCTTATCGCTTATTTTGAACACTCGTCATCTTAACTTTTATTACTTGTTTCAGCTGAAATGGAGAGCGAAGATTCGGAATCCGAAGACAACGCCCCGACGGTGATGGTGAACGGAAAGCCGGTGGCGCTGACGAGTATAGATGATGACGTCATCGCCCGCATGACGCCCGCCGAGAAGGAGACCTACATACAAGTGTACCAAGAATACTACAGCCACATGTACGACTAGACTACAATAAACGTACTTACAAATGGACTACTTGTATTCATTACCTTATCGAGGCATCGATTTAGGTTTTTCCTTAGTGCTCTTAGGTACCTGCCACCTGACCATTTGAGTTCTTTTGAAAGTATTAAACGATTTGTTGATTTACACAATACAGTAGAACCCCGATTATTTTCATTAAATAAAACCAAGAGGGTTGCGAGCTGTCTTAGTTGAGTTGTGAGTGGTTCTTACCACAGTGACAGTGGTGTGGTAGCCGCTGGTGTTGGTTTTGTATGCGTTGTATCCGTGAGTGGCCTCACCCGGGGAGCGCCGATGCCCTCCTTACCCTACTTCAGTTATAACTGCATAAAGTAGACATGAGCGATGGCAATCCCAATCATTTATATAATAAAGTTTTCGATTTTTTGTTACAAGAATTCAATAATATTTTTAAACCAAAAACTATAACTAAGTACCTAAAACTTAAATTTAGTGATTGGGCTACCCCGGGAATATACAAAAGTAGAGAAAAATTATATGATTTGTATGGTGAGAGGCAATGGAATCATGATCCCGTGTTCTTTAATAAAGTTAGAAATTTCTCTAAAATATTTAAAAACGTTTGCGTACATGCCAAGTCGATTTATATTAGAAATAAAACTTTAAACTCTGATGATAAGATAAAAGCAACGTGGGATGTTATATCTAGTGTTTCTGGGAAAACTAGGGCTGTTCATGGACCTATTAAGCTAAAAATTGATAATATTGAAATAAATACAGATTCAAATGTTGCGGCTACTTTTGAGACTTTTTTTTAAAGAAATTCCTGTAACAGTCACGCGGAATCTAAATTCTTCACCATTTGATGCAATTGCGGAATTGACGAATAACGTAAGAGTCAGTGACAAATGTTTTGTTTTTAAACCTGTTTCATCAAATGAAATTGTTAAAACGTTTAGAAACCTAAATATGAAAAAAACAGGGGATCTCTGGGGTATGTCAGTTAAATTACTTACCACTGTTATAAATGACATTGCTCCCCAATTATCCTTAATTTTTAACAAATGTATTGAAACCGGTACATTCCCAGATTTAATGAAAAATAGTAAAGTAGTTCCTTTGTTTAAAAGCGGCGATAGACTTGAACCGGGAAATTATAGGCCAATATCTATTTTGCCTACCTTAAGTAAAATCTTCGAAAAAATTATTCTCAACCAAATGACAGAATTCGTTTACAGCAATAAAATCATGCATAGTAAACAATTTGGTTTCACCAAAGGCAAGTCAACAACTGATGCGGGTGCCACGCTTCTTAAGCACATTTACGATGCATGGGAGAAGTCACAGAATGCAATCGGGGTATTTTGTGATTTATCTAAAGCCTTTGATTGCGTAGACCATCAAACATTACTATGCAAACTTAACCACTATGGTGTGCGTAGTGCTGCTCTTGATCTTATTGCCTCTTACCTAAATCAAAGAGTTCAGACGGTTGATGTAAATAATTGTAAATCGACTGGTTCTCACCTAAAGATGGGTGTTCCACAAGGATCTATTCTTGGCCCCTTTTTATTTTTACTATATATTAATGATTTGCCCTTTTATGTAAAAGGACTATGTGACATTGTACTTTTTGCTGATGATACCTCGCTTATTTTCAATGTTGATCGTAATAAAGCTAATTATGACAAAGTAAACAGTGCTCTGTCACGTATTCTTCATTGGTTCGAAATTAATAATTTGGTCTTAAATACTAAAAAAACTAAATGCATGGAATTTACACTTCCTAATGTCAAAAGTCAAATTTGTAGTTTACGCCTTAACAATGAAGTGTTAGAACTGACTGACTCAACAATTTTCTTAGGTATAACTTTAGATAAAAAGCTCCAGTGGAACCCCCATCTCTCAACTCTCGCTGGCAAACTCAGCTCTGCCGTCTTTGCAATTAAAAAAGTAAGACAATTAACAGATGTTAATACGGCTCGACTCGTTTATTTTAGTTATTTTCATAGTATTTTGTCTTACGGTATTTTATTATGGGGCAGTGCTGCCGAAATGAATTCTATATTTGTTTTACAAAAAAGAGCTATACGGGCTATTTGTAATCTAAGAGCTAGAGACTCCCTAAGAGATGTTTTTAAAGAAATCGGTATACTTACGGTTGCTTCTCAATACATTTTTAATAATATATTATATATACGTCAAAATTTAAATACTTATACTAAAAACAGCGACAGACATACGATAAATACAAGAAATAAAAATAAACTCGTAACGCCTAAATTTCGACTTCAAAAAGTTAACAAATCCTTCATGGGCTTCAGTGTACGCATATATAATAAGGTTCCACAAGATATTTTGGATCTTCCTTTTCATAGTTTTAAATCTAAAATTATATTATTAAATAAATCTTATTATAAAATTCAAGAATTTTTGGATGATCGAAATGTATGGAACCTGGGTCGTTGACTCATTTGCAGGGTTGATGTTATAATGTATAAGTCAAACATTGTTTAATTTCATTTAAAAAGAGCAACTGTTGAGTTTCTGGCCAGCTCTTCTCAGCAGAACAGCATTCCGAGCTGGTGGTAGTTTACTCACAGACTGACTATACTGACCAATTTAATGTAATTGACGATTCAAAAGTGCGTGTAAATGCCTACTTGAATAAAGATATTTTGAATTTGAATTTGAATTTAACAATTCTATCAAACCACTTAATAGCTGACATCTCCAGTTTGCTATTTAAATAATGTAAATTAGTGTTTGGTATTTAAATAATGTAATGACAGGGGAAACGGCAAAGGTCACTAGGACCTTCCTGCCTGACGTAATCAGTACAAACAAAATAATGATGCGACTAGAAATGGACTCCCTGACGGCATAGATTTTAACCGGCCACGGGGCTTCGCGCAGTATTTGCACCGCTTCAAGCTGACTGAAAGACCGACTTGTAAATATGACGACATGACTGGAGAGGACAATATCCATCTGATTACAGAGAGCCCCAGATTCCTAATAAAAAGACCTTGAATTTGTTGTAGAATTAGAAAGTTATTACAAACAGTTTATTGATATTTTACTCTCTTCCGCTGACTTACACTTACGGATAGTGAGTACAGATTTGTTCAGTAGAAGAAAAAAGCAGAAATTAATTACACGATATGTATGTCCACTTATAATTTCACATGCTACAAACATTTAAATGCAAGGTCTATGAGATTAGCATCAAAAAAGAATAAACGTGGTTGGATAAGCTTTTGTGCATCTTTAAGTTCCCGTTCGCTTCTATACTATAGTATGGAACAAAATCAAACGATTTCGTAATGCAGTCCAATCCATCCAATCCATCTGATTAATTAGAATCGATCAACAATTTTTTCGAAACAGGATTTATTCCGGATGCCTGGAAAACTCAGATCATAATTCCTATACTAAAACCCGGTCTCTGGAAGGAGGGGGTCCTTCCAAATTCTTACTGTCCTATAGCATTAACTTCTACTTTAGCCAAAATAATGGAACATTTAATTAAAAACCGTTTAGAGTGGATAATTGAAAACAGAGGTTTACTTGCTAGATCTCAGTTTTTTTTAGATAAGGGTTAGGCACCACAGATAGTTTAGGTATTTTAAATACAGATATTCAATTGGCATTTAACAAAAGTCAATATCTTGTAGGATTATTTCTTGACATTGAAGCGGCTATGATAATGTTTTACTTCCGATACTCAGGCAGAAAATGCAACAGCTGAATATTTCAGTGAGGTTAATTCATATCATACTAAACTTTCTATTACCTAGAACCATTCATATTCAATTTTCCTCATTTTGCCTTCATCCAAGAACGGTCTGGAAAGGTCTTCCCCAAAGATCTGTTATGAGTCCTTTGCTTTGCAACATTTACGCTTATGAACTGGATCTCTGTGTTGAAAATTTGTGTAGTTCTCTGCAATGTGCTGATGATCTAGCTCTATATTGCAGTTCTAATTATATCACCGAAATTACTTACCGTTTAAATTCCGCTTTGATTTATTTAGGACAATGGTTAGTAAGCCAGGGTCTTTCTCTTTCCTTAAGCAAGTGTAAGGCTATCATTTTCACTAGAAAAACTCCAAACTCCAATTATCAAAATATCTTATGAGGATCAACACATATCTGTTGTGAATAAAATCAATTTTCTTGGTATTGTTTTTGACTCAAGGCTAAATGAAACAGCACATACAGATTACATTATTAAAAAATGTGAAAAACGGTCTAACATTCTCCGCTCTCTATCAGGTGTTTGGTGGGGTGCTCATCCCTTCTCACAAAAAGTATTATATAACGCTAATGTTCGTAGTCATATAGACTAAGGATTATTTACTTTAAATCGAATCAATAAGTCAGAAATTAATAAATTTAACAAAATTCAGTACAAATGTTTTGCGAATAATTTTAGACGCTATGAAATCCTCTCCCACTAATGCTTTATAATTAGAATGTGTTGGCCCTCCTATCCAATTACGAGGTCAATATCTGAGCGACCGTTTTATTTCTAAAAATTTTCAAACAACATCTCATCCATTAATAAGTTGTTGGCACGAATTATTAAATTATTAAATGATATCATACGTCCCAATCAAAATCTTCCAGAACTTCTTAAGTTTGCGTAAATTGATTGTCCTTCCCCACCCGATTCATAGTTTATCGAAACTTTCTATATTCTCAATTCCTTTTAAGGCTTCGACCTGTTCCCCTCCTATTATTCTAAATTTAGGTTTAACATAAACATTAACTCTGAATGGCCTGAACTCACAGCCATCTATACAGATGGTCCAAACTATCCAATGATGGAGACGTCGGAGTGGCTTGCTTTGTTCCGAAATATAAAATTATACTCTAATTTAAATGTCTCCCATCAACATCATGACATCAGTTTTTACAGGAGAGTCTGTTGCTATATTATAAGCATTACTTTTTGCCGAATCCCATAATATCCGACAGACAATAATACTGACAGACTCATTAAGTTGCCTTCAAGCAATTAAAGAAAACCCTTTTCGAAGGAAGAGTAAGTTCTCAATCATTTTTAAAATTCGAGAAGTATTGTTTTCCTGCTGACAAAAGAACATACAGACTCACTCACCGACTGTATGACGTTCTCGTAGCTAATATTCGTCGTTCCATGTAGAATGTTTTGTTGTTAAATCCTTTTGTCTGGTTTATTTGTAAATTTATTAAATGTAATAATATAAAACTATAAGATATAATATTATAAAAACCACTAACTTATAAAATACATAAATAAATATATATTATCCTTTTGTGTTGTGTTAGGTGCTGGTCAACAATATAACTAAGGAATTTAAATTTACAAAAAAACTCAATATTTTTCACTCTTTCATGTTTCATCCACTCTGTACTACAAGTATTGGAAAATAAAAAGCTTTTTTTAACTGAATGTTACTTGAAATTGGCAGAATATTCCACACATAATGTAAATGAAGCCACTACAAAAAATAATAATAATTGTTTTGAGACTCATCAAATAAACAAGTCTATTGTCGATCATTGGATCTTAAATGAAATTCTTCAATTATTCCAAAACAATTTTATATTTTAAATATAAATTACCAAAATATTTCGTTTAACATTTATATATACTGTTGTATTACAGGGCGTCACATACAAAACGAGTCTAAAAATAAGTAACATTGCCAAAAAAACGACAAATGAAAAATGATAAATAATACTGAACTATATTCACAATCATTTGTACTCGCGTTTGTTAAAATATCAATATATATTTTATGTACAATAAAAAATCAAATATCTATTATAAAAAAAGGTAAGGGGCGAACATTTTATATAAGTGTAAAAAAATATAAACTAACAAAATATATTTAAAAACACGATATATTTGAAATGAATCACAAGACTACGTATTTATACTTTATAGTACCGGGTTACTTCATCACATCTGCATCTTCTCGTCCATCAGCAACTTCACACAACCGACAACTCATGTATGGCAACATTATTATCCTTCACAAAAGGCACTTATACTAATAATAAATAATGTGTAGAACATTAATAATTACAACACTTACATCATCAGAGTGTGAACACAATTATTAATAGATTATTGTCACTTAAAAAACTTATTTTTAATGTTATGCTAACATCATCACTGTAAATACTAAAAATTGCACTACAGCATCTTACTATTTCTATTTTGATATGATATGTTTTATTACTATTTAACAAACATAAGTAATAATTTGTTTGCTAGAAATGTCTAAAATAAATAAGTAACCTATTATCTAAAGCATTAAAAAACAATAATTCAATATTATATAAGTCGTATAATAAATATATCAATTGACTTCCTATGTATGTGTGTATGTATGTATGTGTGCATGTATGTGTGTATGTAAGCTAGTAAATATCCTTCCCCCACTTGTCCCAGTAGTGGTCGGTCTGCATCTCCATGATCCTGGAGAGGCAGCGCTGGCAGGCAAACATCTCTTCTTCACCAGTAAATATGGCAGCCTGGGCATCTTCCTATAATATTTATTAATATTATTTTAATTACATATCTCATTGAAACACTTAGTTTACATGTAGTACAACTCTGGTAACTCGGATCATTAATTACACAATTTTGATTAACATTTAATTATGTTTCCTTATATTTGTACAAGTAACTGTAACTCACTGAATCTTTAGTAATCCTTAAGTCGTCCATCAGCGCTCTGTCGGCGTCTCCGAAGCCATCCTTCACTTCATCTAACATAAACAGATGTTTGGGGTCACTGGCCGCGGAGATCACGACCTGCCGAATTAATAACAAAAACGTAAAACTAAAATATATATATTAAAGCGATACAGAGCGTTTTTAGTTTTTAAACATTTTAATTTATTGCGCCAGTCGAGTTATAGATCCGGAGTGATATTAATACATTATATTTAATATACAATAGAAGAGCGGGAGTTGCATTGCTAGTAGCTGCCGTGAAGTCAGCTCATTGTTTAAGTCATCAAGGACGTGTTTTAAGCGAAAAGAAAAAAAAAGTTTTATAAAAATTTGAGATGCGCCGAATATTCGGTGAGTTAAGGTATGCGGTATATTCGGCATCTTTTTCACTATTCATATTCGGTTTTGGTGCCAAATATACTCGGTTCGAGTTTTATATATTTTTTTGACTACACGACACGGTTAGGAACTAAGATTTAAAAGATTCTTATAAATAATATGTTCAATAAAACTTAATAATATAAAGCAATCTGGCTTCAAATCAACATTTCGAAATAAATCTTGTAAACATATTTATTTTGTTATTGCTAACCTACAATTAGTATTTAATAAAGTCATCATTTATCGGAATTTATTTTTAAGTTTCGAAGCAATATTTTTAAACGACAAATCAACATATTTATTGATCTCACCAGCAGACACTCGTAACGTACAAGTAAGAACCTGTCAATGACAAATAATCAATGATAGTGTAAACCGAATAATTCAGCCGAATATATTAAAGGTTAAACCGAATAGTAGTCGATTATTCGGTAAAACCACATTCGGCGCATCTTTACTAAAAATGTATCGGGTTATTATGTTTTATCTAATGACAATGTTTGTGTGATGTCTTAGGACGAGTTTGCAGATTGGTTATAATTAGAATGAAGATAATCATAACGGTCTGTAAGTTGTTATTGCTTCATTGTTATTTGTTACTCACCCGTACTTTATTGTCATACAGTGTGTCAATCAATGTTATAAATCTTCTTATTTGCGATCTGTGTATCACAATAGATAGCTGAGGTAAGTCCCTAATGAACACGGTGTGGAATGTTTTAGATATCACGAGGTAATCGCTGGCTCCTAAAGGCTGTAAAAATCAAAATGATTGGCATTTGAAAACTACTGTAAAGACTATTAAAGTTTTTAGTTAAAACTCTCATGATATTCAATATCTACATACATGAGTCAAAATTAATATTATATTCATAAACAAAAATTACGCTAGTCGAATGGAATGACAAAAGTATGGTATAAGATAAGCTTAGGTCCAAACATGATTGTAATATATGTGAGTGTATTATAGTCTGTTCGGTCTCTATTTATTATAAACTTACTCTATCGCATAATTCTTCAAATGTAGAATCCAGAACTCGACCACAAGTTTTGGAAAATTTGACATTCCTTCCCATTATATTTATTACTCGAAGTCTTACAGTATCAGTCTCCTTCGAGGCGAGAAATTTAAATAACGTATCTACAGCATTATTACCAGCTGTCAGTTCACTATTTCTGAAATCATTGTTACCAACATAATTACTATAATATTTATAACACTGCAAATATATTATAAAAGTATAAAAAAAATAAATTATGAATAGTATGAAACTGTACATGAAAAAAACTAAATTTAAAAGTATAACAGCTGCAAGTCATTCGTAACATTGAAGTAAAAATATATATAAATACTTACAAAAAGTATTTTCCATATTTATTTCCGGACCCTCTTAATCTGTAGTCAATACCAGAGTCCAATTGAATAATGTTACAGTGTGATTTCAAAATCGGTATAAATGGTAGGAAGTTGGATCGCTGCAGTCCGTTCTTGTACAAGTCGTCGGGTTGCCTGTTGCTCGTAGCTACAACTACACAGCCATTGTCAAATAACTGAGTGAATAATCTTTTTAAAATCATGGCGTCCCCTATATCTGTCACCTACGAAACATTTATTTTGAATATTATTAAAAAATTACTTCAGCATTTGATAATAGCATTTGAAACAATAAAAGATGTTGCGTTAAATTACTGTACTATGTTCCACTGAGCAATATTTGAAACTATCATATAAATTTGTATAAAATGTTGCTAAGGAGGCCATTTGTTTAAACACATTAATTTCTTAAAGTAAAGTCAGATTTCGTAACCGGGTTCAAATAAAACAAATGGCGGTAACATTCCTAATGTATGTCCTATTTCCTAAATGTGTTAAGAGCCTCTACAGCCCATGCCACATGTGGATAGGGTTGCCAACAATGCTTTATAATAAAGTATTATACTTTATTTTTTGTAATTATACTTTTGCATACAAATGAAGTATGTTAAAATGCTTTATTTCCAACCTTTACTGTGATGCATAGAACAGAACAGTAATTATGGGATTTATGGGTAAGTAATTAACTATTTAACACATAAGTTAGAACAGATGATCGAACATTTTATAATTACTGAACGAAATGTATCCAACATTTCATCCACTAAGCCAGATGATAAATAAATATCAGATGAATTATAATATAATTATATAATTATGACAAAATGGTTTGATTTTAGCGAACATGCGAACTGGCTTTCCACACTTCCTACCATGTCTTTGAGATTAAATTTGAAATTTTGAAATGGTAATCATTTTAATTAGAAACGAATTGTTTATTTATTTAAACTTCAATGTTGATTGTCAAACCGCTTTGAAAAATTCAAAAGTAGTAAAAAAAAATAGCTTTTGCTAAAAACACACAAAAATACGTTTTTAGGACATATGAGCTTAAAATGTTAAAAAAAAATCTTAAAAATACTTTTTTTTTCATACTCAAACAATTTTATATGTTTTTTCCGTCAAAAAAAGTTAGTAACCCTATATGTGGACGTCAAATAATTATTTATCTATATGTATTGTTTAAATTATAATTTATATAATATATCTAGTCTTGGATAAATATTGTAATATAGAAAAAATATATGTTTTTAATTGCAAATAACATTTATTATTTTTACAGTGTGTTACTTTAATACACAAATTTAATATAAAACAATTAAAAATATATAAAGTTTATTCGAAGTGTCCATTGGCTGCAATACAGTCCTTGAAACGTTGAGGCCAGTTATCAATAGAAGCTAGCGCTCTTTCCATGGGGATGTTCTTCACTGCCAATCATATGGATTGTTTTAGGGACTCCAAATTATCATGGCGTTTAGAGCAAGCTGTACTCTCTAAAACTGACCATAAATCATAATCCAGCGGATTAAGATCGGTACTAGACGACCCCCAGTCTTCAGCTCTGATGAAGTCCGATTTGTTCGTTTCCAGCCAAGACTGCGTGGACCGAGCTTTATGACCCGGCGCCGAGACTTGCTGGAAGGACCATACTTGGTTATTGAACATAGTGTTATTTAGGGGCTTAACTACCTTCTCAAGAATGGTATCTTGATACTCACTTGTGCAAATGTTTTGATCCCTTTTTACAAAAATATGGTTGTCACTCCTTCATAGGTAACACCCCACCTAACCATCACTGAAGTGGGATAATGTCGTGGACATTGCACTCGGTCGACTAATTGGGAAGCTTCCTTAGAGCTTTGAGCATAAATACGGTACATTTTGTTTGTTAAAATCGTAAACAAAATTTTTCCGTGACCTCCCTTTGCCTACCACTTCAGTAGTTGTTTTGATTTTACCACCCTTCATCTTTAACTTATCAGTTAACAAATGACCAGTGCGTCTCTAATAGGCTGCAAGTCCTAAGTCATCTCTTAAAGTACGAGACATGGTTCTAGGAGCTATCTTCATTTCCCGAGATAAAATCTTTTTCTTTCGGACAGGATTTCTTTGGATTCTTTCCCTTACTGCTTTGACCACTTTTTCACCACGAACACTACGTGGACGGCCAGATCTTTCTTTGTCACAAACAGAGGAAGTCGTTGTACCTATTACTAGCCCGGTACACAAACATTTGACTAATGCCAAGTGTATGAAGAGTTTTAAAAATTGCACTTGGCTCTATATCTACTTTGTGTAATGCAATCACAGCGATTCTGTTCTCTTTATCACGCCACTCCATTTTAATATCGCAAAATATTGTACAATGTATTGGCGCCAAAATAAGAAAACACAATGAATAATCGTATAAAAATGAGAGACAATTTTAGTTATGACAAACATGACATTTTTAGTTATGTTTATGTAAGGTTTTTTTATGCTTAAATATATTATAATATTTACGACAAAAATGTACCTAAACTCCTATGTATTTTCTAAGAAGACACTAAAGATTAAGAAACATTCTTTGTGTTGCAATTGAGTTTGATTTTATAGCATTATATACCTAAAACTTGATCATTTTGGGTATGACGTATGACGTATGACCGTAAACGCGTTCTTAATTTATTAGACTTTTCAAAACATGTCTTGAAAACACGCGGTGCGATTTTATACTGTTTGAACACTATAATATAGTTTAGTTATAGTACTTTATATTTATAACTAGCTTTTGCCCGCGGCTTCGCACGCCTCTAATTCATAGTACAAAAATTCCCAGTTCCCTTTTTTTGTATTGGCTTCTATATGACTTATTTTAAGGCAGACATCGCTCACTGTCAAAAGTATATTTAAAGTTTTTAATAAAGATACAATATTAGGTGCTGTAATTATTTTTATACCTCTCTTGTTTTTACTTAAACGTTTATTTAAATACTTCTTAAACAGAGTACTTAATAACCATTCTAACCATATATCACACTTACAGATTTTCATTGAACATAATCAAAATATTACCATGTAAACTTGAGGAATTCTGAGCTACACAATCGCCGTTATTTTCACCATCAACTTGCAGGTCTAGTTTTATTAAAAAAAAATCTATTTTAAATGATAAACATTTAGTTAGCTATATGCATTAACAAAATTTTCAATACTGAACATACACAAAAGCCATTTTTGAGACGGTTTGCACGGTTCCATACCAGAGTACGCCGGTAGACCGTACCGCCGCAAACGCGAAGACCCTATATTTTAAATCTGTAATATCTTCGAAAATATTCATTTAAATTACATGCTGTAC
The DNA here is from genome assembly GCA_959347405.1 of Napeogenes sylphis. Taxonomy (NCBI): domain Eukaryota; kingdom Metazoa; phylum Arthropoda; class Insecta; order Lepidoptera; family Nymphalidae; genus Napeogenes; species Napeogenes sylphis. The sequence continues at coordinate 36,988,196 of OY365782.1, forward strand.
GGGGCTATATAATAATAATATCAGGACAAATTAATTTAAAAAAAAAAGGATTTTCTTGTAGAACTTTTTAGGGTATACAAAACTTAGTAGGTATATTATTTTGATCTATCTCGTGGAGTTCAACCAGCGTTTACATTGTAAGCGCAAACAAGTGTTTGTTTACGACTTCGCATTAGAAATCTTGAAATTATCAGAGGTTCTCTGATATATTAAGCATGTTATAATACATATAAACCTTCCTCTTGCATCACTCTATCTATTAAAAAAAACTGCATCAAAATCCTTTGCGTAGTTTTAAAGATACATACATACAGACATGGGGACAGACGCGAAAAGCGACTTTGCTTTATAATATTTAACTTGCTGTGCGTGCGACTTAGTACGCGTAGTTTTCGATTTTGATAAAAAGTACACTTTGTATGTAACCGATAAGAAGCAATGGTATGACAATAAGAGATTATTAACTTCTTTATTTGTTAACCGATTGTTACAATAAAAAAATAAAAAAAGTGAATCCCATGACTATATATTCCCGAAAACTGCATCCAAATTGACTAACCTGTTTCTGAGATTAAACCCGTGAACTAACATACAGACATTTAGACGAACAAAATGAAAAAAACATTGTTTTGGGTTCTCTATATAAAGGTCCCCCCGTATGAATTTTTGAAAATATTTTTTTTTCGTGTTGTGTGCACAGCTAAAAGACAAACAGATAAACAGACAAAGATTTTAAAAATGCTGAAAATGGATTCTGTTAGTTATTACTTTACATCCTGGTATATTTTTTTAAATATTTTTAATGTACAAAGACTACTCCTCTACAGATTTATTACATGTATAGAATAAGATTTTCATGGTACCTATTACGTCATTGACATTAATAGTCATAACTTTTTTATTTCTTAACCGATTTAGATGAAATAAACACTAAATGTTAAGTGAAGACTGTGATAATATATTTCTGAAAACCGCATTCAAATTGGTTAAGCCGTTTCTGAGATTAGCGTGCACAAACATACAGACAAACTAAAAAACCATTGTTTTGGGTTCTCTTGCTCTTATAAAGCCCCCCTATGATGTTTTTTTTTTTGATTCCATGTACAGGAATGGCTCAGTGACGATTTTATTATATGTATAGAAGAAGAAGAAGATATATAGATAATCTCCACTAAGTTTCAGACACAAATAATAATATCTTATTATTTTAATTCCATGTGTGAATTTTATTATAATAATTTTTTAGAAAGTAGTTACTAGTTTTTTAGAAAGCAGTTAAATTTTTAGAAAGATACTCAATTAGCAACAACCTCTGATTAATGACATTTTTGTCTTCAAAATATTTATAGTGTGATGTCATCATGAGTTTTTAGAATTATTGCCTTGAAACTGAATAAATTAAAAATATAGCTCAGGAATAAACCCCAACTAGACTGCTATCATAAGAATATATTAATTATGATTTATTTGTCTAATTTAAAAATTAATAAATGCGCCGACTATTTGGCAAGTATTTGGCTTATTCGGTATCTTTTTCTCTATTTGTATTCGGGCGAAGTTTTTCTTGGTCACACAACACGGTAAAGAACTAAAAGACACAACTAAGATTTTTGTCATAGTATAATGTATTGAATAAAGCTTAATAAAATAAAGCAATGGACCTTCAAATCAACATTAATTTGGAAACATATCAAGTCAACAAATTCATTTTATTACTTCAAATCTACAATTAATATAGTCAACATTTGTTTCATACTTTAAATCAGTATTTATTTTTAAACCTAAAAACAACACATTTGGTTATTCAGAGAAACCACTATTCGGCGCATCTCTAATAATAATGATTAAAATAAATAATAATTATATATTTAGGTACATAAACATAATAAAATGATAGAAAAAGACAAATAATAGAACCTTAAAAGAAATAAGTACTCGATCATCATTGTGTTTAATATTTCTAATTACTAATAATATCTCAATACCTTTGTACAAACTTGTATTTTAATTTTATTATTACTTACTTGAAATTCATCAAAACATATTAGCCATGACTCTTCTGTAATGTCGGCAGCGACGGGAGGGATGGGGTCAAATGGCTTAGAACTTTCATCTCTAAAGGAACTGGCTCCTTTTCCAGATTTGATTTTAAGTTCATGTATTCTAGCATGTATATTCAACATAAAAGAATTGAAGTGAACTCTAAGTTTTTCTTTGATCTAAAAAAAAATTACAATAAATTGTTCATTACATTATATAAAAAAAACAAAAAGAGATATATACTGCAACTTACTGGAACTGTCTCATAAAATAGATCCATTAACATTGTTTTCCCACCACCAACACTGCCATAAATGTAAAGCCCCTTTGGTGCAATAATTTTTTGTGGTTCCTTTTTTCTAAATAAACTAAATAATGATTCACCTATTTTAGGTTGAATTATTGGTCTTTGGAACACTGAAACCTCTTGATAAAGCTCTTGTAATTGTTGAACCACCTTTTCTTGGTGAGAATCTTTGGTTAACATACCACTATTCACTTTTCCTGAATACACAGTCCAAGGACTGTCATTTAGTCTTGGATTTTCTTGAGCTCGAGATGATAATAACTTCAGACAATGATGGCAATATCCGAATGATTTTTTTGCTTTTATAACAGTCGAACCTCGAACTAACATTTTTGTAAATAATGTTGAAAAATATCTTTTATTTATTACATAAGTTTTTTTCAATATGTATTTTACTATGTGTGAGTGTTTAATAAATTGCTTTTATTATTAATCACAAAAGTAAAGAGAATACTATTAGATCAACGGCGGCAAACTAAATAAAATACTATAGGGGCCAATGATTTTATGCTTTGCAGATTGCCAGATGATCGGTGTTGGCAGACGGGAACGGGGAAATACCATAATACATTATGTCCTATTCTATGTGTATTATTTATTTTAATGTCAGATGTCACTTGTCATATTTTTCATTTTTCTTGCTTTCTTTGTTTAACTTTATGGCAAAGCATTGTGTGCATTATGCCAATGGTCAAAACATGGGCAACTTTTGACGTCTTTAAATTTGGTAACTTTCAGAATAGTATTAATTTTATACAGATATGATAGAGGCAAACTATTAATAAAGATGTTAGACTCAGTATTACTTAATTATATGTACATAATATAATTTATAAAGGTTGGAGCCATGAAAAGAGGCATAAACTAAATACAACAAATAATATAATAGTTAGAAAGTAATTGTGTAAATAATATAATTATACTACTATGTATGCTAATACTAATTAATATTTTACAACTTTAATTTTTAACTTGGAGTAAATTAAAATCTGTAAGAGAATTATAAATATTTATATTTATTTTATATAGAAGCGAGGTTAATGATGTTTGTAGAGGACTTTGGGGATTGCGATGCCGTGAAGGTCAATTTATACAGAACATCATTCTTATAACGAGGACATGACAAAAACAAATTTAGTTGACTTCTTCCATATCTGCACTTAGGGATACGTAAAAAGTATCGAGACTTAGCGGAACTCGATATTTTTAGTTTAATATATGGAGGGTAGAAGTGTAAGGAGGGCCATCTCTGTTTATTGAAAAGTGTCTGTCTAAAGGGAACAAATTAGGGCCGCGCTGTAGTAGCAAGAGGAAAGATTTTAGAATGTTTGAAAATATCTATAAACATTATTAGAAAACAATTAACTAAATGTTAAATAATGAAATTGGATTGAGAAAAGAATTGTAGTAATGCCATCATTTCGTTTATTAAAGATTTTTGTGATTGCTGTGTTGTGTTTTTATTATTTTGGTTGGTCTTTCTCATAAAACATAAATATATATTTTTTTATTTCTTGTTTAATTTAAGGATTGTTTAATTTCTTTGAGATCATGCCAAATACATAGTAATCTAATAACAGTACAGGCTTTACAATCCAGTATTCTCCTCTACTTAAGTTCTTTAACCTGAAGGTTGTCTGTCAGATCTTGGCGATAAGACCGCCTTTGCATACTATTTTTGAATGTTGGAACTCCGCTGATTTTTGTAATTTTCTTATATTTTTATTTTGTGTGTGCAATAAAGTGCTTATCTATCTATCTATCAATATCTCGTAGTCTTATTATTTACATTAAAGTTACAGTATAATATAATATTATTCATTTTAAATTTAAAACAAAAACAAAACATAACTGAAAAGAAAGAAAGAAAAACGAGCTGAAAGACGAGCTGCGCCGAAGGGAACTGATGCAGAGCCATATCAGCAGCCTCACTAAGGTACTCAATTAAACGAGTTGTCTCCTGGTCACCGCTGTGCGAACGGTAAACACAGGATTATAGGATTTTTTCGTTTCCTGTGTCTACTAAAACCCATAAAGAAGAAAAGTGGGGTCTTCAAGGTGACGGAGACGCTGGATAAAGAGGTCGCTCCGCGCGTACATGCAGACTCCGGCACGTGAGCGAAAGTTGTGCTCTAACGTGTATCCGGGATAATCCAGGTGCGCAGCGCTTAAAAGACATTGTATCTGCGTCTCCGTCAAAAAGAACAGGTGCGGTTGATCTGTCTCCAGGTGGTGATGGACAGGTAAGATATTAGAGTGCAAGCCCCTGATATTACTGAGGTGCACTTTAAATGAGGAGGAGTGCAACCTCTGTACAAACTTTTTCCTTTTTTGTTTTTTTTTCATAGTAAAAAAAAATTAAAGTGAATAGGGATGGGAAATAGCAGTTGTACGAGGCGGTACGTATCGAACCCAATGTCGAAGTTGGTTAAGTTATGCCACTGGGACTAGCCTGGAAACTGCGGGGACGCCCGAACCCCCCCAGGGATCGCCATCGGGCCTCCTCGTCCATTGTGGGTTTTAGAACCGTCTGTGTTTATTTTATGCCATCTATTGTATTTAGTATGCAGCATATTTAATGTGTTATACTTTCAGCTTTCTTTGCTGGTTCTCATTCTTTGAATCTATTATGTCATCAACATTACAATATATAAATTGCGTGTCAATGTTTCATGTCCAAGTATTTAGTGCATACATTTTATTTAGACAAAACTGTTGTAAGAATGTATTTTTTCCCCTCTTAAATGATTGATGATTGTAACTAGTACCTAATGGTTATTTTTTATTTCAATATTGCAATTGACATAAATTAGATAGTTCTTCCAGTAACTGAATAGTAGTATTTAAAAGCTGAGAGTTTGCTTTAAGAGAATATTTTGCAGCTAATTAATATTGACGACGTAAATAGAGAGGAACAATACCTAGTTCACATTCCATTGCGTTGATAGGGTAGTTCTAATAAATCCTCCAATAATGCGGAGTGAGCAATTCTGTACCCGGTCTAACTTCATTAAATGTGTTTTAGCTGCACTATCGAAAAGAAAACTACCGTAATCTAATCGGCTTCGAACTAAAGCTATGTATACCTAATCGTCGTAAATGTATGGGATGTATCTCTCAAGTGAAACCAGCTAAAACTTTCAATAAATACAAAGATTTCATCACCTTCTCTTTAGTTTCGTCATTATGTTTATTCCATAGTAATGACTTATCTTATAGACACTTCACTGATTCAATTCTATTATCGTTAAGTTTGAGAGAAATGCTATCGTCTACTTTTATTTTCCAACTGAATACTCAAAATTTTGTTTTAGAAGGCGGTAGTTGTAATCCGATTACTTCTAAAGAGTTTACAAACTTCGTAAGAGCATTTTGTATATTAATATTACATACACTTAGAAACAGACAAAGCTTCTTAGCAATCCATGGATTCACCGTGCGGGTGCCGGGCCCATCGCGTTGCAAGGAGAGGAGTGCAAGCAGTGCCTGGGAATTGCGACCCAGGAGTAGGTTTAAGGGGCCCCTTTATTATTCGCAAAAACGCTCACCTTCACCCTCCACACTCCTCTCCCTACCTAACCAAATTTGGAAAGATCCTACTAATGCCGCCTTTGAAATACGTTCTAGAAAAGAACCGATGCTTGTTCTAGAAAGGCCAAGGTCTTTAAGTAGGTTATAGAGAGATTTCGCTGTTATACCTCTTTCTCCCACTTCTACCGCGTACAAACTAACTATAAATTTATTCCTGATCAGTTCGTTGGTTAGTTCGTAATACTTATTGAGCTTGAATGTGTGATCCCTTGGGATGTTTGTTTCCCAAGGAACAGTAAGCTCCACAAGTATCACGCGCCTCAGATGTTTCGAATACAGGAATAAGTCCGGTCTGGATGACGAAACACCAACATTATTTTGCGTATAAATTACGTAATGTAATGTAATGTAAGACGTTTACGTCAATAATGTTTTCGCATACTTTTGCAGTAACTAGATTGAAAAGTAGAGGAAAAATAGGGTCTCCTTGAGCTAGATCCCTATGAGACCATCAAATCAAAAAGAAATCTTTTTCGTTTTCATCTTCAATTTTTAGGTATCTTTTATTTAAAAAAAGTCTTATATATTCACATATCTTTTTACCAATGTTTCATTTTAATTACGATTAAAAACACAATTTTTACTTGCTTGTACAAAGTTCCACTTTATTTAAATATGTGATACCATTTTATATGCGTCCGGTTTCGTACATCATCATCAGGCGACTCTAATGTCTAATTTATGTTTAATTTATCTAATACTATAACTAATTAATCAATAAGAACCTTGTTGTATGCATTTTCTATGTCTAAAAAGCAAGCTAATGTGGAAACATTTCTAGACATCCCTATCTGTAAATGTGACACAAGAGCAAGACAGTCTATACATGATTGTCCTCTTCTAAAACCGGAATTTGATGATGGTATTACATTATTATTTTCTACGAACCACTCTAATATTTTTCTTAGCACCAAGTACAATTTTAATTTTACGCCTCTGTTCAGGTATCACTTTCACTTAATATTCGATTATACATTTGTAGTAAATACAGTTTTCCATTTACAGGTAAATAGTAAATCATCGAGTAAGTAATACCATCACCACCCGGAGCAGTATCTTTTTTCTTTAAGACAGAACGTAATTCCTGCATTAAAAATTCCTGTTCCAAAGTTTATTATTTGGAAACCAGAAAGCGTGCGAGATAAAACAAAGTTAAGATCTAAAGAACATAGGAGTTATTCTTTTCTTTCACGTGTAGCCTGACAATTGGTTTTTTAACATTTTTAATCACATTTTGCGCCACATGGTCGATGTATCAGTAGATTAATTTATACTACTACAAAAGATTTCCAACCTTTACTAACAGCGCGTCTTGCTAACCGTTGAACATCTGCTATTTTTGCCGTTAATTCATCAAAGTTCTTTGGTATAGGATGGCGTCTAATTTAGATAGTTTTAAAGCTAACCACCTTTGAGCTATAGCGCATGATAAACATGGTTCCCAAAAGGACTTCGGTTGAAGATTTTGTGTAGGATTGGTACAATTTTTTTCAAGGGAATACTATTACTTGCTGCATTGTTAATTTCATTAAAATTATCATACATACTTTGAACATTAAGTAAAAAGATTTAGGAGGTTGATCAAAACTTTAACTAATTTTGATATTTTTACCAATCAGCTTACTTAAAATTTCGATATTTTACAAAAGTGACATCGCTCCTATATCTGAGACTATATATAATTAAAATATGTTCACTACCGAAGGCTTCACTAATAGGTTGCCATTTAAAATATATAGCAATATCCGTAGTAGCAAAGCTGACATCAGGTGACGTCGCTTGTAAAGCATTGTTTACTAATCTTATTCTCGTATGACTATCATCCTTTTACCATATAAAGTTATTATCGGTTGCTGCATTGTTTATTTGAAATCCTCTAAAATCACTTTTACAGGACCAATTTGTATGATGCCTATTAAAATCTCCCGCCAATATTGATTTACTTGAAATTTTCGTAAATATTTCATCCCAATCGCACTTTGAAGTTTGAATTGATGATGGACATATTTACGAAACAAAATTTAAATACTCACAGTTTTATATATTTTAACTGTAATTTATTTTTTTCATTTATTTATTGATTTTAATTCCTGTATTACTTACCACCACTGGAATGCATTGACTTTTAATTGACTTATATACAACTAATAGCGGACCCGACAGACGTTGTCTTGTACACGCGTCTTTAATTTAAAAACTCAAACTTAAAAAAAAAAAATATTAAAAAGTTATCACAATGTCTAACGTCATTACATGTACATTTATCATAATTCGACCAATCGATACCGTATCAATATGTGAATAAAGATTTTTTGTTTAATTAAATGAATTTGTTCCAATATTTTTTTTTAATTTCACTTTTTACGTAGCGAAGCACGTATCGGGCCCCACTAGTACTAAAATATTTATCTTATTTCTATCGCAACGCCAACTGTCAGGGCAGACTATAATTAAAATATAATATTATTTAATATTTGACATTGCCATGGTAACGCAGTCCGTCGGAACCAATGTGAAACATTTCAAAATCACCACCTACTTACACATTAAAAATTAATCAAAAAACCATTTTCCAGTAAACCCAATTGTAAATCTAAACAATTCTCAAGTCCCCTTGAACACACACAAAGAATTTTATAAAAATCGGTCCAGTCGTTTAGGAGGAGTTCAGTGACATACGCACACAAGAAATATATATATATAAAGATAGCGACACCGTCATAACAATCAAAGCTGTCGTTTCTATAAACACTATTTAAATCTTTAAATTTTAGTTTTTTATATTGGTTTAACCACGTTTCACTCAAAATGCAAATGTGGATATTTTTAATATTTAACAACAATTCTAAATCTTCCTTTTTTGATAACACACTTTGTGCATTCCACTGTGCTAAATTAATCACAAAATCTTTTTAGAGTTTATTTTAACCATTAACAACACTGTTAAAAATTTTAGTTAATGTCTCTCCGTTGCATACAAACGATTTTATCAATTAAATAATAGCTTAACGACAGAAACGATTTTAAGATCTACAGACTTAGGTATAGATCGCTGAACAAAATATTCTTGAATTTACACATAATTGCTTGTAAACTAAAACCGTCTGTTTCATCTTTCTTAGCCTGGAATAAATCCTTCAACAGTATTTTCTATTCTCTTTTTAGATACTACATTACCATCTTCTACTTTGTCTGCTGTTTTGCGTCTACATTTCTTTTTTTTGTTCTCCTTAACTTCAGTATCTTTATCGGATTCAGATCCTGTACGGGTTGACTCTTTCTTTCTTTCTCAATTATTTTTCTTTAATAATAATATTATTTTTTATTTGCATTGAATAAGGTAACAAGTTTAGAGTGTTGACAATTTTATAGTCCACTTATTCTGCTATATACAAACGCTTGCAAAATGTACAATTTCAATTTACAATTTTATTTAATTTTACATAATTCATTATATATTAATTTTATTTTATATTTTTTTAATAGGTACTATCTTACAATTTATAACTTCTTTTAATTTCAACATAATTCTGTAAATAAAAAGTATTCATTTATATTATATAAAGCTTTTTTTTAAAGTGAGATTTTAATCTTATCTTAAATAATTTTAACGGTAAAAATTTTAATTGTTACGTAATTTATTAAAAATCTTTATGCACATGCCACGACTATTTTAAACTATTTTAAACCATGCACTATTTTAAAGCAGGGAAGTTTTAGGCATCATTTCTGACACTAATCTCTCTGGTTGTCTAGTTTTTAATGAGTTTTAGATCATTTTACGGTCAAATTATTATTGTTCATCCTTCTTACAGTCTGATCTATAGTATTATTTATTTCAAAAATACTGGTATAACTTTCAACATTAGTTATACCAGTATTTTTATTTGACGTTACTATAATTGAGATATCATCAGCAAAGAGTATTGATTTGTATAGTGTTATTGTATCCCTGTGGGATTCCAGTTACAGTATATCTCCAATGTGACTCATAAACTATTACATCATTTTTGGCATCGAAAAAATCTTTGAGATCCGATAATCGCATCATCATGTAGCTTTTCTTGAAAATCTTTTACTATAGGATTGACAGTTTTGATTCTTTTATTATCAATAAGATAACTCTAAAACTACTTCAACTGTTGCCATATCAGCGCAAAGCCTTCCTCGACATTTCTCAGAATTTTCTACTGATTTTTCAGATAATATCTTTCAAGCTATCCTTATATCAGAGAACTGGCTTAAACCAAATTTAGCCTCTACTCTACGAAATTTTAAGCTGAATCGATGTGGTGTCTTTATAAAAAATAAGGAACAAATGCAATCAGATGGTAAGAGTAGTTTCTTGCCAACTTTGGGCTAGTTCATCTTACTGACAAACCAAAGTTGAATTTATTTTCCCCTGATGTTTTAAATCGTCATTTCTCATCTCATCAACCTCTCGAACCAAATATAAAACGGAACACCATCTCCTTCATATCTTCCATACCGTTATGTGTCTCCACAGCCTTCTAATTTTCTTTAGTATCTTTAGGAAAAAATAAAAAAACCTGTGATCTCCTTAAGATCAAATGCTGTTGGTGAGGACGAAATAAGCCGCCATATGTTCGTCACCTTAATTGACGTGATTCTTCCAAATCTAACTCATATTATAAATACTTTACTATCCACCTATTTATTTCCTTTCACTTGGCGTAAAGCACACGTCATCCCCATTCCTAAAGTCCACAATCCTACTGCGCTTAAAGATTTGAGACCTATTTTTATCTTACCGTACCTATCTAAAATCCTCGAATCAACGATACATAAACAATTATCTAATTTTGTTGATAACCATAAACTTCTTTCGAACTTTCAAACTGGATTTCATCCTGGCCACAGTACAAGCACTCATTAAATTCGTGAAAGATGTTAGAGATGCGATGGACGGTGGTCAATTAACTGTGTTAGTACTCATTGATTTTTCCAATGCTTTTAACTCAGTTGACCATGACATTCTGAATGCACTCATTTCATTTCTTCCGAGAAACTAAATTGGTTCTCATCCTATCTTCGTGGTCGCCATCAAGCTATTCGCATCGACAACACCATGTCGGAGTGGTGGGACATAGCAGCAGGTGTGCCACAAGGCACCTATCCTATCCTACCTATCCGCGAGCGAAGATCTTCTAGATATTTGTATAATTTGTTCTCTATACTAACGATCCTATGTCTCCGCAGTATTTAAAAAGTAAATTTCAATTACTCACGACCTTGATCTTCGATCTTCTTCCAATCTCAATCTTTTTATTCCTTCCCATCATACCGGTTTCCTCTCAAGTTCTTTCACAGTACACGCTACAAAACTCTGGAACGGACTCCCGGAAAACATAAGGCGTTCTCCTAGCAAATTAGCTTTCAAAAAATTTGTTCTGACATATCTGTCCCGGCGATAGCAGAATTATTAAAAATAAATTTTACATGTATATGTATACATTTATATATGTATTTATATATCTTTATATGTAATTATCTATGTATGTATGTAAGTATCTATATATTTAAATATATATATATGTAAGATCAGGGGTCAAGAGCGATATGTCAGGATTTGGATTTGGAGTTCCCATGTTGTAGGGATAAAGACAATTCAACTTTACAAAGTAAGATTTATTTACACACAATCAAAAGATAAATTATCGAAACAAACACACAAAATAATAATTTACACTAACGAACCGGACTTAGACTTCGCCCTGTTCATACAGTGGCAACACAGCCACTCAAATAATAACGAACAGAACTCAGTTCGATATTCGTACAGTGGTATTATAACCACCCAAATAATAACGAACAGAACTCAGTTCGACATTCGTACAGTTGTATCACAACCACCCAAATAGCGTATCGCCGGAGCAATATTGCTATGGCAAAGGGTATCGCGTCAGCAATTTCCGCAATGCAATATACAGCGCTAGGCTGTACCAGTAAACCAACAGTTCAGTTGGGAGCGAGAGCTCTTGAGTCAAATCCGTAGACAGACTGTCCGCTCCAGCCAATGTCGGTCCTTTTATAGTCGGTAGGCCACGCCTCTCGCTCCCCACACAGCTCTGTTCAATGGCGTACGGAAATACGTCACGTGTTTACTGGATACAACTTACAAAAAGAATCTTATTCTAATGTTTTTATTTAACTATTACAATTCGTCAAATTTTCCAATAGGAATTATCATAAACTTATAACAGTGTTTTATAACAACTTCAATCTAATACAACAACAAAACATGATCTCAACGATGTTTTGAATAGAACCAAATGTCAAATTTGGTTATCAAATTTATATGCTCTTTGGACAAATTTAAATTCTCCTTTGACACGGCCAGAACTGACAATTTACACGTCCTCGTGTGGTTCTGTAACAAAATATAATTGAGTAAATACTGTTCGGCCTTTCTGACCAGCCAAAAAAATACTAAACCATCATGAATCATTCTATAATCGATAGTTATAATAACTGCAGCTGTTACACGTATAGATTATAACTCAATGAAAGTCACACCATGGGATTCGACTAATTGTAGTCAAGATAGACATCATGCATTGGAGTTAAGAAAGACATCCCAAACAAGAGTCAAGATAGACATCCTTGGGTGTCAAGTCAAGATAGACAACCATCATTGGCGTCAAGTCAAGATAGACAACCCGCATTGGCGTCAAGTCAAGATAGACAACCATCATTGGCGTCAAGTCAAGATAGACAACCCGCATTTGCGTCAAGGCAAGATAGACAACCATCATTGGCGTCAAGTCAAGATAGACAACCCGCATTGGCGTCAAGTCAAGATAGACAACCATCATTGGCTTCAAGTCAAGATAGACAACCCGCATTGGCGTCAAGGCAAGATAGACAACCATCATTGGCGTCAAGTCAAGATAGACAACCCGCATTGGCGTCAAGGCAAGATAGACAACTATTAAATTGTAGTTATTATACGCCAGCAACAGAACAATTCTCATCATCATCATCGTCAACATTGACGTCCTCAGTTACACTAATTGAACATTCAGGCATTTTCCTTACACGGTCATGGGCATATTTATAAACACGATTATTGTTAAAAGATTTCAACAAATAGCGGTCACCATCCAATACTTCAATTATTTTGTAAGGACCTTTAAATTTTGGGTCTAATTTAGTTCGGTTCCTTTCTTCATTCTTAATTAGGACAAAATCACCAATTTCAAATCTGTTTAAAACTGCTTTAGACTTATCAAATCTTTCTTTATCATATTGAGCACTTTTGTTTATACCTAGAACTGCCTGTTCTCTGACATGAGATAAGTTAACTTCAATTTCTTCGTTATCAACACTCATCAAGTTAAGAGGTCTCGCTACCCGTCCTATCATTAATTCCAAAGGACTGGCCTTAGTAACACGGTTGACAGTGCAATTAAGGGCTAGTTGGACATCACCGATTACGTCTTGCCATGATCGTTCACTGGTTTCGACAGCGGTGAGCATCCCCTTTAATGTCCTCATTACACGTTCAACCTGCCCATTGGCCCTACAAGAGCCAGTTGCTATCAAGTGTAAAGCAATATTATGGGAATCACAAAACTCTTTAAAGTGTTTGCTAGCAAAACAACGTCCCTGATCGGCTACAATTCTAGCAGGTGCTCCAAATAAGGAAACACTGGACTTGAGAGCTTTAATACAATTGGAAGTCTCGATTTGAGTAGTATGATCTAATAAGACATACTTTGTGAAAGAATCAATTAGAACTATGATGTATTCTTTGAGATCACTTTTTCCACTAAGTTTTCCTGTAACATCTATGTGCACAGTATGCCAAGAAGTACTAATTTTAGGTATTGGATGTAATTCCGCTTGAACTTTACCGGAATGCGATTTAGAGACTCTACATGTGATACAGTTATCAACAAATTTTCTAACATATTTGGACAACCAGTAGTGTTCATAAACTTTTTCAAGGGTCTTTTCCCAGCCTAAATGCATTATTGACTCATGTATGTGAGGTATGACAGACCACCTATAAAATCTTGGTACTATAGGTAACCACCGAGATTTACCATTGCGTTGGATTTTGCGAAACAAAATTCCTGATCGTAATTCATAGCTTTGAGCAACCACGGGGGTAAGAACATTATTTTTAAGATTTGAAACAATCGATTCAATTTCAGGATCGCGCTGTTGTTCAGCTATTAACCAATTATTAGACAAAGTTGTAATGTCGACCCGTTTTTGTTCTACTTTATTAACAGGAGTAATTGAATCAAGTGGTTGCGGAAGGGGGTTTCTTGAAAAGAAATCTACATGGTTCATATACCTGCCTGCTCTGTATACGATATCAAAATCGTAAGCTTGCAGGAAAGCCCACCATCGATGTACCCGAGGTGTTAAATCGGCTTTACTTCGTGAAGCTTTAAGGGAGTTACAATCAGTTACAACCGTGAATCTACGTCCTTGTAAATAATGATGAAAGTGTTTTATTGCGTTTACAACTGCCAGTGTTTCTAGCTCATAAGAGTGATATTTACTTTCAATTGGAGTAGTTCTTTTACTGGAATATTCAACAACGTGTAATTTATTCTCCACTTTTTGGAAAAGAATGGCACCGTAACCATCAGCACTTGCGTCAGTGTGGAGTTCAACGGGATATTCCGGATTATAGATCATTAAAACTGGTTCACTTGTTAGAGTAGAAATAATTTTCTTTCGAATATTCTCATGGTTATCATTCCATTTAAAGTTATTTTTGCCAGTTGTTAGAAAGAATAATGGTTTCATAATCTGTGAAAAATTTGAAATGAATTTTCTAAAATATGATGCAAGGCCTATGAATTGTCTCAACTGGTGAATTGTTTTTGGGGGTTTTAGGTTAACCGACGCTTCTATTTTACGAGAATTCGGGTGAAGTTCTCCAGCTGTAATTTCATAGCCAAGATACTCTACTCGTCGCTTTAAAAAGGAACACTTACTAAGATTTAGAGAAAATCTCGCTTTGGTTAATGATTCTAGGACTTCTCGGAGTCGGTTTAGGCCTTCATGGGGATCTCGACTTGGGATCATAATGTCATCAATGTAAATAATGACGTAAGTATTGACCAACTCTCCTAACGTGTTAGCAACTGCACGTTGAAAAACACTTGGAGCATTTTGCAATCCGAATGGCATTGCTAAGTATTCAAATTGACCATCGGGTGTAACAAAGGCAGTTCTCTCGATACAATCGGGATGAACGGGAATTTGATGGAAGCCACTGGTGCAATCTAAGCACGTATAAAAGTTAGCACCACATAATCTAGCAATTTGATCTGATATAAGAGGCAGTGGAAACCTATCTGGTACAGTATTACTATTAAGTGCACGATAATCCACACACATTCTATCAGATCCGTCACGCTTTTTGACCAACAAAATAGGACTAGCAAACGGAGAACAACTAGGTCTAATTATTTGGGCCTCAAGCAACTCATTAATTTTAGAACGTACTGATTGCCTTTCGTCAGGGGTAAGTCTGTACGGTCGGCGATAAACAGTTTTATGTGGATCTACGAGACGTATTTTAAGTTCACTCGAATAAACTCTGGTATGTGGCAATCCATTCACAAAAGCATGAGAATATTGCTGAAGGAGTTCTATTAATTGTGGTTTGAATTCAGGTGGAATGTCTGTATCAATATCTTTAAAGTCCATTGTCCCAGATATAGAACATTTGTCAATAATTTTAGATTTTGATATATTGAAACTATTTTCGGTCATGCTAACAGTGAAACCTAGTTTTAAAATCTCACGGCCAATCATAATTTTCGAACTTAAAAACTCATCTGGTATTACATGAAAAATTATCTCTAAATAGTAACCGTCTATCTCTATTCGGCTCATAATTTGTTCTGTGCATAACACACTGGAATTTCCTATTCCCATAATATTTACTACGGAGAAGGTACGTTTGCCAGACAATTTATTAGAGAGAGATTCACTAATAAGAGAACATTCAGCTCCAGAGTCATAACAAAATGAAAGTGCCTCACCAGATTGTCTAAGTACGCCAGTGACAGGCCGTACTTCACATGCTTCTACTCGTTTAATAGTTGGTTGACTGGCCGAAGATTGACTCCCAGCAGCTCCACTTGAACCACCCGGCGGCTTTCCAGGTGCATTTGGGCAGCGCGGAGCAACATGCCCCGACTCTCCACAGTGAAAGCAGATGATCTTCTTTGATGCCGGTTTATAGGATGGTGCCGGTTTATAGGAGGAGCTGCTTGAAGAATACTGTTTAAATTTTTCCGCCTTTTTCCGGCAGTGGATTTGTGGCCAGATATACCGCAGAAGTGACATACCACCGCAGCCGGTCTAAACCGCTTACTCTCAGTTGAGTTAGAATTATCTAAGGAATCAGACTTCCATTTTCTCTTATACGGTGGCAAAACGCTTAACTCTTGCTGGAGCTTATTTCTATCGGCTATTTGAGAAGTAAATGCCAGACGGTGAGCATGGGAATCAAACTTGGAAACATGTGCTATTACAGTAGAAACAGCGATTTGCTCAACACTCAGGTTATTCCATTTAGAAGTAAGTGTGGTAACTAAGCGACTAGCATAAGCAGCTATAGATTCACCATCTTTTGGTTGGCCATTTTGAAGGTGAATAAGAGAAGCGGTTACAGTTTCAGTGACATCGAAACGAGAAATCAGAAGAATCTTAAAGTCCAACCAGGTCATACCTGCATACGATACTTGGGAAAGCAATGTGGCAGCACTACCCTTTAATGCGTTACTTAAAGCAATTATAAAAGATCCGCCCTGAAGGGGCTTTTCATCTAGACATAAATCTACGGTATTACTCCATGCGAGAGCATTACAATCAGGCAAATCAGGATTAAATTCAGGCAAGCATATCGCAGGCGTTGTAGTATTAGGGGTCTTAATAGTCTCAATTAATTGAGCCATGTTACGGCTTTGAAACTCTAACATTGCACGCCATGAATCCTCAGCCTGCGAAACCAGCGCTGGTTCCGATCCCACTTCTGATGTAAGATCAGGGGTCAAGAGCGATATGTCAGGATTTGGATTTGGAGTTCCTATGTTGTAAAGGGATAAAGACAATTCAACTTTACAAAGTAAGATTTATTTACACACAATCAAAAGATAAATTATCGAAACAAACACACAAAATAATAATTTACACTAACGAACCGGACTTAGACTTCGCCCTGTTCATACAGTGGCAACACAGCCACTCAAATAATAACGAACAGAACTCAGTTCGATATTCGTACAGTGGTATTATAACCACCCAAATAATAACGAACAGAACTCAGTTCGATATTCGTTCAGTGGTATCACAACCACCCAAATAGCGTATCGCCGCGCCGGAGCAATATTGCTATGGCAAAGGGTATCGCGTCAGCAATTTCCGCAATGCAATATACAGCGCTAGGCTGTACCAGTAAACCAACAGTTCAGTTGGGAGCGAGAGCTCTTGAGTCAAATTGGCGACGGCGCGTACTGCGGTACGCGCGTGGCTGGGCCGTGTATTTATACTCTTTTTGCGTTCGACAATATTTGATTTGAGATTTTTGATGGCGCTGTGGCGAGCGCGATGTCGCCTGGGCGGTCCACCTAGCCGGGTGAGACTCCCGACCAATCGGGAGAGGCCCGGCAACGGCGACCAGCGACCGAGGCGACAATTTGTGACAGCGGGGAGATTTGGAATTATATATAATATAGTATTGATAATTTACATGTTAATAGTAGTAAGTAAATAAATATTATGTATTGGGATGAGTTGCTATGTAGTAATAGGAGACTATGGATAGTGGTGAAATGCGGTGTGTTTGAGCTTGGGGTCGCCTGGGCGGTCTACCTAGCCGGGTGAGACTCCTGACAAGTCAGGGGAGGCCCAGCTATGGTGACCAGCGACCAAGGCGACAGCTCTGGAGATGCGTTGGGATTAGGAATTAAAAGTATGGATATGTGGATGGGAATGTATATGGATCGTGCTTATAAAGAGTATAAGCGATGTATATATATGTATAAATATAGGTTGATGGAGTATATAAGGAATTTGGTTGCTAAGGGCTTATTGTTAGGCGTAAATATTTTTGGTTTATAATAAACATAAATATATTAATAAACGTAAATATAATATTTTACGACGCATGTTGGCTGGGGGCGGCTGTTGTTGCTGCTATAGGCAGTATGTCCCTCGGCAGGCGACTGCGTGAGGTGGTTTCTGGGGGCCTTGCGTGCAGGGGCGCTATGTTGTTCAGATGCCTGTGATTTGAGGCGTCGGCTCTGGCGAATAGGCGTTCCGCCAGGGACTGCACGTGTTGGTCGAGGCTCTCTATGCGGAGGTCGCGCGCGATGGTCGCGTTCCTCACGCACCAGGGGGCCCCAACCACTTTTCGCAGGGCGTTGTTTTGAGTTCTCTGGAGTTCTTTCTTGCGTGTGTTGGAGATGAGGGAGTACCACGCCGGTTCTGCGTAGGTGAGAAGCGGCCTGGCGTACAACTTATATAGTATAAGTTTTATTCTTAGCGGCATTTTTGATTTTAGGATCAGGTTGATTGCATGCATCACGGCGCGCGCACGGCGTTTGGCGTGTGCTACCTGAGCGTTCATAGTGAGTCGCCTATCTATGATTACGCCCAGGTAGGTGACTTTGTTGTTCCATTGGAGCTGCGTACCTTGGAGTTTTGGAGGCGGTGGTAGTTTGATGCTGGTTCCAAACATTATCGTTTGTGTTTTGTTGGCGTTTAGTGCTAGACGCCATTCCTCCATCCATTCTTGAATGTCATTGAGGGCCGTCTGTAGCTTGCGGACAGCGTGCTTGGGGCTCATGGAGCGCGACATGACAGCTATGTCGTCCGCGTAGAGGGCCAGGGATGTGTTAGGTGAGGCTGGGACATCATTTGTGTAACAGTTGTAGAGCACTGGGGACCACGAGCTGCGTTGTGGGACCCCCGCTTGTGTGGTGTGTCTTGTTGAGAGGGTCCCCTCGACCCTCACGCGGAAGGCCCTGCCGTTGAGGAACTCGGCTAGGATCCGCGCGAGGTAGTGAGGGACCCCCATTCGGTGCAGCTTGAATAGGAGGCCAGGGTGCCAGACCTTGTCAAAGGCCTTCGCCACGTCTAGAAAGGCCGCGGTAGCGGTCTCCTTCCTAACCGTGGCGGTCGCCGCGAAGTTTATCACCCTGGCCAATTGCAGCGTGGTGGAGTGCTCGGCGCGGAACCCGAACTGCTCGGGTCTCGGAATGATGTACGCGTTGAGTATCGGGAGCAGCATTTTTTCGTATAGTTTTCCCAGGGTGTTTAGGAGGGTTATCGGTCTGTAGCTTTCTGTCTTTCTTGGGTTTTTGTTGGGTTTTAATAGTAGTATTACTGTACCCTCTTTCCATGTTTGTGGAAAGTGCCCGAGGCGAAGAAGTGCGTTGAATATTTTTGTAACGGCTGCGATAGCGGTGTACGGCAAATGGATTAGCATTGCATTGGTGATGCTATCCGGGCCGGGCGCCTTTCTGGCTTTTAGAGTATTGATCTTTTTCTTCACTTAGGTTAGGTGAGAAAAAGGGAGGCGTGAGAATCGTAGTCGGGGGCATTGCTAACCAGTTTTCAATGATTCTTTGGACCCTGTTGTGAAGTTCGGGTCTGCAGCTGGGGTAAGGAGTAAATTGTTCTGCCCAGTGGTTTGCATGTGCTTCAGCTCGGGCTGCTGCGTCGAAGATTAGTGTGCCGTCGGGGCTTTGTATGGGCGTGGTTGATGGTGGTTTGTTTTTCATCGCGCGGCAGAGTTTATGTAGGGAACCGTTGTCCTCGCTCGCAAGGCGGTTCCTCTCTTCCCACCCTGTAGCGGCTGCCGACTCTAGTTCGATTCTTATTTTTCCAATGAGGGCATTGAGGCGCGTTTTCATTGCGGGTTCGCGGGTGCGCTGCCACGTTTTAAGCACTTTCTTCTTTTCTTCTAGGAGCAGCGTGATGTGGCGCGGTGTGGGAGCGAGCGTCTTCTGGTGCGGCGGGATTAAAGCTTCTTCCTTGGCTTTAGATATAGAGACCGTGAGGTAGTGTAGTGCCTTGTCTATTTGATCTTTGTCTCTGAGTGGAGGAATAGGGGTACTTCTGAGTGCAGTATTGATTGCACTTTGAAATACTTGCCAGCTAGTTCGGCCGGCCGGGGGGAGTCTTGTTGTTTTGGCAGTAGCTCCCTGCGTTTGTTTGGTCGGATCCAAAAGCGGTATGAATTGCTTCCTGGTGAAGGCTTAGGCTTTCACAGCCGTGATGGACCGCAAGGTCGATCGTGCTGGGTGCGTGGGATGGGGTGTGGGAGTAGTGGGTGGGTTCATCGGGGCCCTCGATTACGTATCCGCGTTTGTCTGCGACGGTACGGAGCTTGCGGCCGTTCCGGCAGGATGTGCGGCAACCCCAAATGGTGTGGTGGGCGTTCCAATCGCCGGCGGCGATGGTGGGATGAATTGTGTCCAGGAGACTGCGAATCTCGCTCGTTCTGAGCGGTGAATGTGGCGGCCGGTATATGGCGTAGAGTTGTAGTCTCCTGTTCTCTTGTTGCAGTTCTATGCCCAGCGACTGGAAGGAGGAGGTATTTGGGATGGGGAGGGGGAGGTGCACGATCGACCTGCGGACTGCTATTAGTAGTCCTCTCCTCGCGAGTTCAGGCGGCGCGTCGAGACGAGTTATTGCATATCCAGGTAAGTTGAATGGTTCGTTAGCTCTTAGGTGCGATTCGTTGAGAAGTAAAACGTCTATGTTTTGCGATCTTAGCATATGCCTGATAAAGTGAGTTCTTTGTTTAACACCCGCGGCGTTCCAGTAGATTATTCGTAGTTCTGCCATTTGGAGTGGTTATTGTGAGAGGAGGCTCTGCATACCCTTCATGATAATTTGGACGGGGTCTTTGCCGTCCCGGAACGCAATCAGAACTTGTTCCATAACCTTAAGGGCGCATTCTAGGATTTTTCGGCCCGCTCCAGCCAATGTCGGTCCTTTTATAGTCGGTAGGCCACGCCTCTCGCTCCCCACACAGCTCTGTTCAATGGCGTACGGAAATACGTCACGTGTTTACTGGATACAACTTACAAAAATAATCTCGTCAAATATTCCAATAGGAATTATCATAAACTTCTAACAGTGTTTTATAACAACTTCAATCTAATACAACAACAAAACATGATCTCAACGATGTTTTGAATAGAACCAAATGTCAAACTTGGTTATCAAATTTATATGCTCTTTGGACAAATATATATATATATATAGGCAGGTGGGTCAAAAAGTTCGCGGAATGGAGGGTAAAAATTAAGAAATAAAACACAAAGTTATTTTTCCTTCTCAATGTATTCCCCCTTAACACGTTCACTGCGTTACGAGGTCTATAAGATGTCTTGCGGGACTTTCGTATTGTGCGGGGACTGAAATGCTGTTGTTTCACTCCTTGCGGGGAGCTCTAACTTGTAAAGTTCTTTATGTATGAGCAAGACAAATATACACATTTGTATCCTACTTGAAGGTGAGTTCATAGACATAATAAAAAAAATTAGGGATGGATTAGGTCCCTAACGCACAGTACTATAATTTTTTCATTACTTGCGTTAGGGGATATTTTAATACTCGTGGAATTATAGGCCTCGTAGACGCAAGAGCGGGTGGGGGGGCGGCGCGGGCGCTGCGTGTCTCGTTTTAGTGTTGTTTAAGTATCGATGTGAGGGGACGCGTGCACGCTTTGAAAATAACTTCGCGTAAATAAATCAACGTGTTTATATTTTCTAATTGTTTTGTTTTGATAAACAATGAGTTACCTTAAAACGAAAAAGTGTAAAAAGTCAATCGATTTTTATTGTGCGC
Organism: Napeogenes sylphis; assembly: GCA_959347405.1. Classification (NCBI taxonomy): domain Eukaryota; kingdom Metazoa; phylum Arthropoda; class Insecta; order Lepidoptera; family Nymphalidae; genus Napeogenes; species Napeogenes sylphis. Next base: position 37,009,992 of record OY365782.1, read on the forward strand.
AAATCATTACGATTTGCGCACAATGTAAAAAGTCAATGTGCTTACCATGTTTTGATGATAAACATTTTTTATAGTTCACAATAAATAATTAATTCGTAAAAAAACTTTTTCTATCGACAAATGACATTTTACTTAATTCCCATCACTAGTCACTTATTGCTCTATCTCTGGTTGCGGAACGAGATACAATCGATGTCTAATTTTTGATTTGGATTTGTGGCTTATTCTTATGTCATAACTGCGTGCGAACCTAGCAAAATATAGAACAGTAGACTATCTTTGACCCACGAAATTTTTAAGTATATGTCATTGTTTTTGTTGAAGATATAAATTATTTTCAGAATTGTACTTTTAGGGGACTGATTAGGTCCCCAACGCACCCGGGGATAAATTAGTTTCGAGATCTTTTAGGTCCCTAACACACCAGCTGAAAGTTTTTTAATTATGATGTCGCAGTGAACGTGTTAACTCTAATACATTTATTAGACCTATCAATTAATTTATTAATACCATCGAAAAAAAATGATTTCTCTTTGTCGTCAAAATAGGCCGAAATAGCGCTCTTCACTTCTTCATCACTGGAAAATTTCTTCCCTCGAAGCTCTTTTTTCATTTTTGGGAACCAATAAAAATTACTAGGGGCTAGATCTGGGCTATATGGAGGATGTTCTAAGATTTCGAAACCCATTCTTTGAACAGCAGCCATCGCAACTTGCGCCTTGTGCACAGGTGCATTGTCGTGCAAAAGGAGCACACCTTGGGTCAATTTTCCCCGTCTTTTCTCCCTCACAGCAACTCGCAGACGTTCTAATAATGTAGCGCAGTACTTCCCAGTTATAGAAACACCCTTTTCTTTATAATCAATAAGGAGGATTCCTTCTGAATCGCAGAAAACAGAAGCCATGAGTTTTCCAGCCGACGGAGACACTTTAAATTTCTTCGGGGGTGGTGTGCCCTTTTTGTGCCACTGCATGGAGTCTTGTTTAGACTCAGGCTCATAATGATGAACCCAAGTTTCAATTCGGTTCCAACCAGTCACAATTCAGTTCAAAACTTCATCCTTTTGATCACCACAGAGCGCCAAAAACTCGCGACAACACTCAACTCGCCGCTGCTTTTCTCCATGTTGCAAAAATTCTTCCGGATTGACTTGTTGATTGACGTGTAGCTCAGTGAATTATGACCTAATTGTTTTGAAACTTAGTATTTATACTCTTAATGAGTGTCACAACTAGTGCAGGTAGTAAAAAGTTGCCTTTTCCCCCTCCATAACCCTCATTCCGCGAAATTTTTGACCCACCCTCGTATATATATATATCTATTCTTATGTAAGTTATATATATGTTTTTTTAATATTTTTTTTACATCTATTACATTTTTAACGATACTATTTATACAATAATTAATTTAATTGAATATAACAACAAAGTTTTTATTTGGTTGTTTAATGCAATGTTTATGTAATAATATTGTTTTAGTTATTGTTAAGTTTTGGTTATATAATTTTAGCGCCTGATATAAAATAATTCTTTTACTGTGTTTCTGGGTTGACTGGCAGAGAATATTATTAGCACTAAGTCCGCCTTTTGTACCATTTTTTTGGCTTTAAATAATTTGTAAGATTAAATAAATAAATAAATAAATAAGATAGTATTGTTTGCTGATGACACTTCTTTAATATTTAAGTAAAACGGCGTCAGGTTATGTATGACGATGTAAACAAGGCTCTCTCCAGAATAGTGCATTGGTTGAGTGTTAACGACCTGTTGCTGAATAATAGAAAGACTAAACTTCTTCGATTTTCTACGTCCAATATTAAAAAGGTGCAAACTAATGTACTTTTAAATGAGGAAGCGATGGAAGTGGTGAAATCCACAATTTTTCTAGAAATCACTGTTAATGCTAAGCTATAATGGAGCCCTCATATAGCTGGATTGGCTAGTAAACTTAGCTCTGCCCCGTACGCTATTAAAAAAATTGATCCCTAACTGACGAGATTACTGTAAGTTAGTTTATTATAGGCATTTTCATAGTATGATGTCTTATGGTATCGTCCTGTGGGGTATTGCAACCGATATAAATACCATTTTCGTTTTACAAAAAAGAGCTATCCGTGCAATTTACAACGTGGGCCCTAGAGATTCTTTACGAGATAGTTTTAAGCAAATTAATGTATTTAATTATATATTTTCGAATACTTAAATTTTGTTAAGCACAATGAACACACTATCAATACGAGGAACAAACACAATCTCGCGCTACCTGTTACTCGACTTAAGGAAGTGAGTAAATCTTTCATGGGGCAATGTTTACAGTTTGTGGGATGTGGGAATTGCTTTGCCGAGCTGGTTGTAGCTTTGACAATGAAAAAATGTTTTGTATAAAACTTATTTTCTATAAAGATTTTTGATTTGATTTGATAAAATACAACAATCAGGTGATATAGGCCCCGTAAATTTAATTAAAATATTTTCAATTAAAATTAAAAGTGCAATTTTATCATAACCTTTACCTATTGGTGATGAGGCTCTAAGTTTAATAAACATGGTTTTTTAATAAAAATTATTTAGAGTGGATCACGATGAAGGTACATATACATATTTATACATTACATTATTATATCCATCCAGAAAGCTACTTGGTGACGCTTTCTTCGTCATTAGCACCGATCACTATCTGGTGAAAAACTGTGTCTGTTTACTCCCGTACCTCCGAAACGACCCACTCGGCGGATCTAGCAATTCCAGTCAGCACTTGTATCGTGGAATCCGACGAGTGGGTACGCGAATGCGGTACTTTATTGCATCTTCAAGAAATTGATGTTATATTCCATTTTCTGATTTGCCATCAACTACTAAGGCTAGGCTAGGCTACTAGGCTAGGCTTCTGGTGTACCTGGAATGGGATATAGCTTTCAGATTAATCGATCCACTGAGGACTTTTAGTGTATGCTACGCATATTTGGAGTGAGGTTGTTAAGAAGTAATTAAAATTACTGATGCCGTGATTTATAAAAATAATTAAATAGGATTGAAGCAGCACACTTTTTCAAACCTATTTGATAGTCTTCCATACTCTTAATTCTCTTGAAATGAATTCTTTTGAATTCTTCTTCATTTTCCAAAAAAAAAAAATGTTTTCTTCTGTGCTTCTTTCCAAGCAATTTTTTCTTGAGGAAAATTTTAAAAAATAACGAAGAATTCAACATTTTTATTCTAACGAATAGTTTTTAATACTAAGATAATGTAGCAATTTCTGTTCTCGCGGAACATTGAAAAAAATAAAAAACGAATTTAAAAAGTTTAATGCTTTTTAATTCTCGTTTCTTCGGCGAGAGAATTAGAAAGAATAAAGGAGGATTGCAAAGTTCAACATATGAGTTCTTTTATATACTCTTTAATTCTCCACGGAGAATTAAAAACAATGCATTTACTTTTGAATTCTTTTTTTTAATAATGGTTGGTTTCGGGCACTTCCAAAGTATTCCACAAGATACAGCATTTTAAGCAAGTTTTTTTTACACTTTTTATAGGTTGTACTCTGGTTTCTGTGTAAATCCATACAGTAGGTATATCAGACTTCAGGTTTTATTTAATGATGAAAGGGGTCAATAATGGTTGCTGAATCTCGGAGTCTGATTAAATGGCTGTTTATGCCGGTGGTAGTTAATAAATCAAGGGTCATTGCTCTCTGCAACTATCTTCTTGCTGTATAAGAACCATCTTCTTCAAGTAATGACTCTATGAAAAAGTAATTATGACCTGTATCACTTTTTGTGTTTCAACTTTATTATTTAATGCGATATTTCTAAAGTCATGTGTAAGATAAGTAATAACAATGATGATGCATACCTGCGTAGTGATTGTCCAGTGTACTGTGTACTGTACCTGTACCTACGATATCTGACATGGTCACTCAAATTAAATATGTCTTCTGATTGGGTTGACCGATTTACTCTTTGAAGTGCGTATTTAAATTAAGGACAGTTCATTCCAATTAAAACACTAGTTTTTTGCGTGATGTGTACAGACAAACAGACACATAGACGAAAATTACTAATACTAAGAATATATTTATATCATTGAAATAATATATTATATTTAAATTTTGTCTCAATACTGTTTTATTATAAGTGCAATAAACATAATTATAGTTTTGTGCAACCTTAATAAGATAAACCATCTATTAATATTATTATTATATGTATGTATTATTTATCTAAAAGATCCAGTGGTCTAAGTTATCCATTTTCACTATTTGACTTCTTTTCTCCATCCAGCACTATACCTAAAAGGTGACAACGCATTTCCGTCATCCCATATATGTTTATAATGATGAGTGACTGGAATAAGATTATCATCAAAACAAACAAAACAGCCTATCATCTGCCTGTTTTGTCTATGCTAGATTGTTTATCTGTATTAACGCCTCTAAATAAAAAAGGGGAAATAAATCTCCTTTTTTTCCAGAAAATGATTACTTATAACTTTCTTTAATCTTTATTTATAATTTTTTCAGAACATACTTAAAATTTTAAAAAATATATTTATGCGAACTCTACCCTCTCTATAAGTTATTTCTAATGAATATCTATTTGATCTCTACTTAACTCTCATCTGAATAATTTAAAAAAGGACATAATGCCTTGTACCTAATTGCCTCAATTTAAAATTGCAAATGTGATGGTCAAGAGGAGTCTGAGTGTTCATCATCATGTTAGTCATGTTGTCAGTTAAAGAGGACCTGTCCCTTTGGGTACATAACTTATTATTTATAAATTACTAGCTGTTGCCCGTGGCTCCGCCCGCATGAAGGTCGCTTTTCGCGTAATCTGTGGAAACCACATTTATCCAGATCTATAATAGTGTTATAATTAATTCTATAGTATCCTATTCCTGTGGAATATTACATTGCTACGATATAAAACTGAAAATAATAACACACACACATCACACACACACACACACGCCCACGAAATTATTCAGATACACGTATTAAGGCATATGGATACGAAATATTTTTTACCAAATATTATTTTTTGAGACATGTTCAATTTATGAATTTCTTTGTTTTTTTTTGTAATGACTATGCTGTTAGCCAAGTGGCTATTACAGCGTCACCGGGGAGTGGGTGAGTACTGAGACCCGCCCTTGAAAAACCCGGGCCTGAGGGGCCCGGGGGACAAGTCTGCCTTAAGGGTGCCTATAAGAGGCCGTCCTTGGCTTACGACAGCGTATTTATAGGATGGGATAGATGGGTATAATGACACTAATGCCCCCCGACGGCAGAACGCTGAGGCAGCGTGCGTTTAGGGCCTCGCCTTCGCCGGCGAAGGCGGTGTGTGTATGTGTGTGATACAGTGTAAGCTAATTGTCTGTTGTCAGTCGTTATTTTGTCATCTGAGTAGATAAGAATCGACTGGGGTCTTCTCTTAAAAGCTAACGGGGTGACTCTAGGCTGGTAGGTGGTCGCTTCAACCACCAGTGTTTTCGGATGTACCTCGGCCCTATCGAAGAAGCTCAGAGAGAGCTCCTTGAAATATTGCGCTATTGTAGGTAAACCTAGGTCTCTATGGAGAATTTCTTTGTAGAATTTGAAACTGCTAGACCAAATGCGAAAACATAATCATAGCGAGTTCTAAAAAAAGTTAGCGCGATGCTAATATTAAATTTGTTATTTTATTAAAATTCATATAAAACAAAGTAAAAATTCTAGCTTTATCTAAATTAAATACGTTATGTATAAAATTATATTATGTATAAAATTGTCTATATACAAACCAGCAGATGTTTAAAAAAATTATTATGTAAACATCATTTATTCTCAGTATTTATATGTTTATTTCTATGTATTTGTATCGTTGTCTAACACCCTTAACACAAGCAAATAATTTGCTTACTTAGGGGTTCGATCAATGTGTGTGTAATTTGTCCTGATATTATTATTATTATTATCATATGGACTGTGAAAAATTAAACGTAAACGCAGAGGGGTGTGTCGAATTCTGAAGATAGATATGACTGTTTGTTTGTCGGTTTATTTTCTTCTTCTAGACATAACTTTTAATAATATATAAACCTACTTACTTACGTGGGTTAGTTCAGTGCATCAGTAAAGATATTTTTAAACAAAAGTATTAGTGTTTAGAAATGCAGCGTACAAAAAAGCAGGATACAGATACTGCATTTATGACTCCATTCCGTTATTGAACCGTTTCAATGGCTTTATATAAATATAGAATGAAAAATTAAACCGATACGAGCAGGGATTTGAACCCATGACCTCTGGAAAACCGTCCTGTCGTTCTACCAATTGAGCTACCGTGTCGCTATCCGCGTCGATGAATTAAGCATTCTATATGTGATCGTCTTTATCGGGACGGTGGTGACATCTATAAGGATTCTTTCGACAATCTTAACCTATGTTTCTAACTTTGCAGTAAAGATAAACATTGAGAAGATGCCACTACCGAAATCGGTACAGGGACGGGACGATTTCCCAGAGGTCGCGGGTTCGAATCCCTGCTCGTATCGGTTTATTTTTAAATCTATATTTATATAAATTTAAATATGTTTAACATGGCTATACATGTTTATAAATATTTTCAAACAGTTTCAATAGCTTTTTAACTTACATTTAGATCAAAGATACCTACTCTATATTTATAATAGCTACGAATTAATCAAAACCCAAAGGTGTAAGTCGATTCTCTCCAAAACACAACAGACAAAACAAACACAACAGACAAAACAAACACAACAGACAAAACAAACATCCTTACACAGGAACTTAAAGGCAGTTTAAATTAATTTTAATTATTGCCAATTAACATCTGAAGACATTAAGTTAACATTAATCAATTCAACCAAATAAATATTAAAGCACCTAACCGATCTTAAATTAAAAAAACTACCAAAAATTCAATGTTGCCCGCTCTATCTAACAATGCACAATGGTGCCCGCTACAACAATGCACTATCCCTTATGAATACTTAATGTTAAATATCCGTATCTTCTTATTCCACCATTAAAATAATGTTTATCCAAAATCTTCTAAGTTCGTGTATCACTTGCATGGCGTCGATAAAAAATAAGTGGTTATGAAAGTATTGTTTGTTATTCAATTTGTAAGAAGCAACAGCCACGAGGACGTGGGAACCATAAGTGTCAACAATATTTTAACCTCATTACAACAAAAGTGTCATGAGCAAATTACCCCACTTTGCAATAATAAGAATATCTTCAGAAAAGAGGATGTGCTCAAATTGAAATCGACGTCCTGAGTGCATTCATCTGGTGAGTGCATAATATATGTACGAGTATATAATATGTTTATTATATACTGCAATCAGTTTGACAAGGATGTCACAAGTTAAATATGACAGTCCGTGAAGATGTAGTTAGGGAAATGTAACATATTTTAAGGTAAAATATATTTCGAAAAGTAAGTTACACCGCAGATAAATATTATTGGAAATTCGAAATATATTTTAAATAAACAAAATAGGCATAGTATTTTAACCGCGTACATTTTTTTTAAGCTAAAAAGTCTTTTGTCGGTACCATCTTTGAAGGGCTTAGAACCTAATACGATGTATGTTGTATATACTTAATCCCTACAAGTATAACATAAAAAACATTTTAATAATTCATGTTACTCGAAACGTCCATAAACAGGATCATCACAGACTTAAACCTTAACCGGCAGCTTCGCGACTCGTCCGTTTAATTTACAAAGCACTTCTTTTTTTTCTGTCTGACCGCGGTATTGGCTCTTGGAAATTCGTCTCGACACTCTTAACCCGCGATATTTTCAACTATTACTCATCTTACACGTACCGCTATGAACTTTATGAGATCGTAAACCACGTCCAGTGTTAAGTCTTTTTAAGCACTACGTAACTAACTGTACTATATATTTTTTATGTGATAAGTATTTATATAATGTTTTATAATTATAAAATTCTGTTAGTTGTATTTTATATTTCCACGTTTATATAAAGACAGGTACCTAAACTATGTCGGTAAAACAATATACTATATATGTATTTTTAGTATTTTATATTTTTTGTATGATTCAAAGTAACGAAACTCGATCAAATACTTTATATATTTATTTAAAAACAACATCAAGTGACTCTAATATTTACTTGAACAGAAATGAGTGAGTAGTGACACGCATGAAGATAAAACTAGTGGCTACTTACTTTGTTTGTGAATCAATAATTCAGGGATTACATTGATATATAATGGAATTATTAATATGAAGTCGTATTGTTGTCAATGTCAAGGTTACCTTCGGCGAACTGACCTACGGAACCTAAATTGCTCTTGAACTCGCTCGCACAGTGGCCTCAATTGCGCCCCGTCTAATGTCCCGGTTAACAACCTCTGCTGTCAAGGTGCCTAGTGTTGTTTATTGAGTGCAAGAACTCATAAAATGATGATCCGTTAGTTGGTAGGTACTATAGACATATGTCTAAACAGGAGACGGTCTGCCACGACGAAGTGCATACTGCTTGTTACAAAGCTTTTTTTTTTTAATGTCTTATTTAAAAAACAAAGCATTTCACTCTATTTCTAACGATAACGTGAGATATGAAAGTATTTACTAAATGCGTGACTCTAAACTATATTTGCCTGTATGTTTGTGCACGCTAATATCAGAAACGGCTGAACCAATTTTGATGCATTTTTCAGGAATATATTGTCACTGTCTTTCTATTAAAGTTATGTCAATTTATGTCAGTGACGTAATAGGTAATTAAATTATATATAGGGATAAGTAACAGAATCCACTTCACATATTTTTGAAAATTTTGTCTGTTTATCTGTTTCTCTGTTAGTAGTGCACGCAACACGAAAATATACCTGGCTAATGTAAATAACTTTTATACATAGAAATTGAGCGTCACTCTAACTAACATTACTTTTTAACTTTCATAGCACAATCTTCACTCTATCAAAAGATGTATGTATTGAAAAATATTCCAGAAATGTTTCTTTAAACATATAATAAAACTGTAACTAATCGCTTCCTGTACATGGAAACCATTTTCAAAAAGTCATAATTGGTTACTTTATATAAGCAAGAGAAACCAAAACATTTTTTTTTCATTTTGTCTGTTTGGTTGTATGTGTGTATGTAGGAATGTCTTTATGTCTGTGCACGCTAATCTCACAAACGGCTTAACCAGTTTGGATGAAGTTTTCGTGAATTTATTGTCATGGGCTTAACTTAACATTTAGTGTTATTTTTATTTAAATCGGTTAACAAATAAACAAGTTAATAATCTCTTAGTTTCGTACCATTGCGGTAAGATATTCTTTAAAACAGTGTTCCTTCCCTCAGGAAATAATAATATCCTTTCCAATAAAATTCTACTACCTCCTCTGTAAAAAAAAACCTGTCAGCAAAAATAAAAAATATAAAAATAAACTAAAACCTCGACCTACACGCAAAAACTACTTACCGGAGTTTCATGAAACTCTGAACCGGTACGTTTTATCGAAATCAAAATCTACGCGTACGAAGTCGCAGGCGCAGCTGTTGTACAATATAAATGATTAGATCCAATATACAAGAATGTAATCAAGTTGTGATGCGTCTGTCGGAGGATATTTTTGCAACGTCTAAGGGTGGTCGAAACATGCGGGCACAGCTGCAATTGATATTCGCCTTAGATAGCTGCTGCCTCTATATATAGATCTGCAGCTCTTTTATAAACAGCGGATGCTGTTTGCGTGAGCTTGAGATATCCGGACGTTAAAATAAATAATAAAATAACTCTAATCCGAGTCTTCTATACTTAGTACGGCAGTAACTAGGCCAACGTATGTAAATAGGTAAAAATATCATATTAGGGATGTAGGAAAACAAATATTTACAACGATAATTTATAACTCAAAGTACGTAATTGAATTATATAGTAACATTGTACCTAATCATTTAATTGTAAACATAGATTATTAATTATTTTAAAAGGCAAGTAGAGTTATCTAATAATGTTATATAGAGTCTGTAGTCTGGATGTGTAAGGCGACGTTTGATTCTGGCAATTAAGGTGACTGCGAGCAGCCAAAACAATCGATCGCTACAAATGCCAGGCCGTCTCGACACGAGGTCTAGTGTCTACTAGGAACAGATACTATAAAGATATCTTAAATTCGATATTTCATATACCATTATGAAGTAATACATTAAAAATTTACATTTCTTTGTTTAAAACTCGTTAACGTACGTAATATGAAACGTAAAAATCTATATAGATAGATAGATGGTAGGCCGGTCTTACGCTAAAATAATATCATGCAATTTAAAAGTTAGCATCTTAATATGTGACACATTTGAGTATAAATAAATTGTTTGCGCAGTGCGCTACTTATATCTTTATGAACTTTCTGAACAGAATGGTATAAAAACGAGAGATTATAATATACCTACTTACAAACGAACGTAACAGTGTCATGTCCTTGCTGTGAATGATAACAAATGTTATTTATAAAAATGACAAACTTCATACGCATCAACTAATTTGGCGACTCGTCTCGTTTTTCAACAGAATACTTTGTATTTTAATAAATTTTCAATTGGCTGATTAACATTACACTTATAATCATTGATATATTGCGAAAGCAATCGTTGGTTCCTTTTCCACACCACCTGAGAGGTAAGAACCCAAGGTGCGCTTTTTTTATAGAGGTGTCCCCGGTAGGCCTAATCCTCTAGCAAGATGACCCATGCGGTTCTGTAATCAAAATTTTCTATATAAAAACATATTATAATCTTACCGTACGTACAAATTGCTGGGTCATGTGTCAGGAATTGTGTCACCAAGTACGAAGGCGGGGCAGTGTTGGTCACCGTGCGGGCTGACCGTGCGGGCTGGCTGGCACACGACGCCTACACTTACACCGACCGGCAACTAACGACCTAGGCCATCTTACAAATATAGGTCACAGGATTTACTCTGTCTTAGGACAACATATGCGTATCAGAGTTATTTAAATTCTATCATTTATATCACCGTACTGAACACAAGTTTCCGACTTCTGGGTGTTATTAGTTCTAGTATTATTATTTCTTAAATACATTAGTTGTGTATTGCATGAGTTACATCGAGTGTTACTGCTTACAGATATAAAGTAATATTACTAACTGCAAACTAATATTTCACTTCGATTTAATGACAATATTTTACACATTCACGCGAGAGGCGTCGCGGTGGCGGCCACGCACCCTTCAACGTGCCTGATAAAATACTATATTAAATGTCTCATACAAAACTGTTCATTCTATATCCAGGCAAAGCAAACAGTCATCGCTGATAGTACATTACTTCAAATATACAATTGAAACATTAGCGATCGACTACAAATAATTAACTGATGCCAATACAACGCACTAACTATTAACAATATGGAGAAAGGAAAATACATAGAGTCTTGTTATTAATGTTACAAAGGAAATTACCGGTAGCTGGGTAATACTGATTGATACAGCTGATAGGACTGAGAGGTGTCAGTACTTACTATTGAACGTAAATTAGAATCAGAAAGTATTATTTTCAATTCTTCTAAGATCGCTAAGAGGAGCATTATATATTTTTTTATATTCTGTAGAAAACTCTCACAAAACTAAGATATATATATATATATATATATATATATATATATATATATATATATATATATATATATATATATATATATATATATATCTTAAATGTCGGTAATGGAGTAAAAAATCACATTGTTTCAAGATGTTTCGAAATCCAATAGGAAATATATTTGTATAGGTAGTGTATATTTGTATAGGTAGTGTATGTTTGCCTATGTCTAGTTACTAAATATTAAAAAAAGGGCTGAATAAAAAAGTTAGGAATAAATTTAATAACTAAATTTCTACTATTTAACTAAATTATCTGTTTTAGATATTTCCGTAATATATATATATATATATATATATATATAATATCAGTAGGTAATTAAGACAATTAAAACCCTTTGTGCAAGTAATGTAAAACATCTAATTAGTGGATCTGTTCGCGTGTCGAAGTCGTTGAAGACTCGTTATCAGCGCCGGTCGAAGCCCCTTAGCTTTACAAGATTACGTATTTGCATGCACTTAGATAACCTCGTATTCATATTACTATTATTATGGAACACCTATAATGCTGCTTCTATAAGTTCTATGTCAAAGTTAAAACTGTCTTATGTGACCACATTATTATATTATTTTTGTTTTTTTTTTTCATAATAATCTAATAAAAAGTATTTTTAAAATCCTTAATTGTGTTTCAGTTATCAAAAAGGATATACTCGTTTGTTAATTTTGATGGCAAATGTACAGTAAACCCTCGCACATTAATATTCTAAAGTTGTTAGAAGTCACCGCGATAGACATCTTACCTTAGAGACAATGGCGTACTACCTAAGACATGTCCGACTCAAACGATATTTTGCTAATTAAAATTGGCGATGCGTGAGGCGATCACGGAGTGTCTTACCCACTTATAAGCTGCACACGTGTCTGTCAATGAACTTTGGAGACCAAGTTAGGCGAATAGAAGTTTGCACGTGTAGCCCGCGAAAGATTTTAGCTCCTGAACTCAGCCATCTCTCCCATCTACCATAACATTCTTAATGGTAATCAATTCACAGCCACAATTAGGCACACGATACGGACGGGGCTACGGAGACAGACAGTCCTTATAACCTACTTAGACCGAGACACAATTAATAGATTGTATGGGCATATCGTACATCGCATAGTTATATCTACCCCGGGAGCAACGAACTTGGCTCTTTTACGGGAATATTACAATCAATCGTCAAATAAGTGAACAATTGGCAAAAGTCGGGTCATTCGTACTAACGGGCAAACACGAGGACATTATCCGTTCGAGCGAGGAAGTCATCCTGCTCGGTGTGAGTGACGAAGGTCCGCGAGGCGGCGGGAGCGTCAGCCTGCACCCCCGGCGGCGGCGGACGGCGCTCGAACCGCTCCATGAGATCCGGCGGTACTCGCGGCAGCTGTCTCCCGGTCGTGTTCGGCGCCTGGGCGAACCCCAGCTTGGCCAGCAGGCTCTCCTTGATCACCCTCAGGCTATGCTCGCGGGCGTTCTCGTAGGAGCGACAGGACGCGCAGACGACCGGAGCGGCCGGAGGCTCCTGCGGACAGGCGAGGTCGGCGGCGACGGCCGCCAGCCACGCGGCGAGCAGCAGCAGGCTCGCGGGCCTGGCCCGCGGCCCGCGCGACGCGCCCAGCGCACGCGTGGTACGGCAGAGCGGGGAGGAGCGCGGGCGGCTCGGCGATGCGACGGAGCGTGTTCGGCCGCGGGCGGCGCGTGCGACACTGCGCAGTGCGGCCAGCGCGCCGGTGCCGCCGCCGCGGGCCCGCAGCCCCCACGCCGCCGCGCCCTGAGCCGTGACTCATCGCGCCCACAGCGGGGGAAAACGAGGAAACGCGCCCAGCGTACCTTACCGCCCGCCCCGTACGAGACCGTTAATATACTTCTCGGACCTCTCCACCGAATAGAAGTGTCCAGTAATTAATTTATTTTAAGACAATCTTTAATTAACATTTCAAAGGCTGAATTCATTAAATAGGTAAGAACTAATGGAATATAGGTGGAGGTACAATCGAATCCTCCCAGTATATAAGATATTAGATAAATATATTTCATACATAGTTATAACGTAGTTAAAGGAAGTGAACGGAACCTTTCACAGGCCGGTATAGTGGATGAAAGATAATATCAAAAAATTGTATTCCTTCAATTGATTTATTCGATAGTTGGAACGAAAACCACAACAAAAGTAATAAAAAATATGTTTTTTAGTTCATGTCCTTTAATAAATCTAAATGATTAAAAATAAAAGCCAAATATATCCTAATATATAAAAACTACGACTATTGGAATAAGAAAAAAGATGTTTGAAAATATCTATACACATGTATAGTCATGTTAAGCTTATTTAAATTTATATAAAATATAGAAGATAGTAAGTATATGTATATATATATATATATATATATATATATATATATATATATATATATATATATATATTATAAACCAAACCTATAATAATAATTCTTGTAAATATATAAATATATTTAACAATTTAATATATTTAACATATCAATAATACAGAGTAATACAAAGTAATACAGAGTAGGCACAAGTAAATGATATATTAAAAAATTAAAATAAAAATTTCAAAAAATTTCTGCTCTTAAAAGTTCTGTTACTGGTTTATGAATTGTACTAAATGAACCTACAGACACACAAAATTTTCAATTGTTTAAGTATTTCTATTAATCTATCCTAATATTATAAAGAGAAGAATTTATTTGTTTGTTTGAATTGAATAGGCTCCGAAACTACTGGACCGATTTAATACAATATTTTACCTTTAGATTTCTTTTTTGAAATTAAACAAGAATTTTTTAAGGTGTTATTCTATATTATAACAATAAAAAATCTTACTATTATGCTTTAATTCCAGAGAAAAAATCAGTATTAAATAAATAAATCATTTGTAATTATCATTATAAATATAGTTTTTTTTTCTAAATTGTATAATTTGCTATTAATTCTTCAAAGAATACGTGTTGCTTTACCCAAAAAGATTTTATTTTCTCTTGTGTCACAAATCTGACAAGGTGTCGCTAATATTTTTACTTATTTTCAGCTGTCACTCAGCCTCAGCGATCACATTCACCATTATCCTTCTGATGTACAAAGGTCATATTTTTAATACGAGAAATATATATATTTTATCATTACATAGTATAAAGCAAAGTCGCTTTTTGCGTCTGTCCCTATGTCTGTATGTATGCTTAGATCTTTAAAACTACCAACGGATTTTGATACATTTTTTTTATAGATAGAGTGATTAAAAAGGAAGGTTTATATGTTTAATAACATGCTTAATATATTAGACAACCACTGATAATATCAAGATTTATAATGCGAAGTCGAAAACAAACACATTGTTTTGCGCTTAGGTTGCAAACGCTGGCTGGACTCTACGAGATTGATCAAAATAATGTACTAAGTATTGTATACCTTAAAAAATTCTACAAGAAAGTCCGCGATGGTATATGTTTATCTCTTAGGGATAACCCACAATCGCCAATTTTTATCCTTTACTTTTTACGAGAAGTAATGGCTTATTTACGAAGCGATTTTAAGCAATACAGCATTAATCCTTATCTAATTAAATGCATTAAATACATTTTAAATTTAATATGGAACGATATAGCCCTTTACAGCATGTAATTTAAAGGAATATTTTCGAAGATATTACAGATTTAAAATATAGGGTCATCGCGTTTGCGGCGTACGGTCTACTGGCGTACTCTGGTATGGAACCGTGCAAACCGTCTCAAAAATGGCTTTTGTGAATGTTTAGTATTGAAAATTTTGTTAATGGATATAGTTAACTGAATGTCTAATACATATTATTTATCATTTAAAACAGTTTTTTTTTTTAATAAAACCAGAGCTGCAAGTTAATGGTCACAATAACGTCGATTGTGTAGCTCAGAATTTCTCAAGTTTACATAGTCTTATTTTGATTTTGTTCAATGAAAATCTATAAGTGTGATATTTGGTTATAATGGTTATTAAGTACTCTGTTTAAAAAGTATTTAATTTAACGTTTAAAACAAGAGAGGTATAAAAAATTACCATATCTAATGTTGTATCTTTGTTAAAAACTTTAAATAGATTTTTGACAGTGATCGATGTCTGGCGATGTCATAATTTTGATTGTATCACTAAAACAAGTTCTATATATGAAGCCAATATAAAAAAAGGGAAAGGGAAATTGTATTACTACGAATTTAAGGCGTGTGAAGCCGCGGGCAAAAGCTAGTATTTAATAAAATAAGGATCCGCGTGAAAGTTTCGACAATGTAATAAATTATAAATGTGTTAAGTAAGTAACATGATTCAGGACTTTTCATTTGGGTAGGTAGATAGGTAGGTTTCATATACAGGAATAGTAATAAATATAAATATTTAAAGTTAAAATGATTTACAATGACTAATAAACTATGATGAAGGGAATTATATTATCACTATCTGTTGCTCGTGATTCTTTATGACCACGATCATAAGCCATATAAATATTTTTTTAAAGTCTACGTGGACGCAGTCACGGACAACAGCTACCCCTAATCAAGTACTTTACCTAAGTAAGTGTAAAAACCTTTTGACCTTCATAACAAAGCTTTTTTTCCTATATCGCACGGGCGAAGCCGCTGGGAACAGCTAATTATTGCATAAGAACCTCTCCCCCGCACGAATAAAACGTCAATATCTTGGAGACGACTATTTCTATTTCGACCAAACATGCATAAGAACCATCTCGACGAGCATAGCTTTCGATTAAAAAAAACCGCATTCAAATCCGTCCACGCGTTTGGCCGCAAATTTACCACAGACAGATACACAGATACACAGATCGACAGGTCAAACTTATAACACCCCAGTAGTCGCGGGTTCGAATCCCTGCCCGTATCGGTTTTTTACATTCTATATTTATATAAATTTAAATAAGCTTAACATGGCTATACATGTTTAAAGATATTTTCAAAAATTGATTTCGGTAGTGGCATCTTTTCAATGTTTATCTATACTGCAAAGTTAGAAACATTGGTTAGGATTTTCGAAAGAAACCTAATAGGTGTCACCACCGTCCCGATAAAGACGATCACATATAGAATGCTTAATTCACCGAGACGGACAGCGATACGGTAGCTCAGTTGGTAGAGCGACGGGACGGTTTCCCAGTAGTCGCGGGTTCGAATCCCTGCCCGTATCGGTTTTTTACATTCTATATTTATATAAATTTATATAAATTTATAACACCCCTCTTTTTAGCAGGAGTTCAAAACTTTATATCATAACATTAATGTGTAGATATTATTCTAGAATCTAGAATTTAGAGAATTTCTAAATCTCCGTCGGTACTTAGTTCCAACTGAGTGTATATTTTATACATAAACTAAAACACCGTAAGTAAATAATTTCTAAATCAAGTGTTTGCAAACCAAACAATATTTTTCAGCAGTTTATTTATGAGAAGAACTGAACAGATCAAACACCTACACCGTTTTTATTCAGAAGAATAAATATTTTGACGTGACTGCCACGAAGAGGAAGATTGAGAGTTAACAACTTTATTATAAACAGTTTAACAGAGTATCGTTTTTAAATATGAATTTATAATTAGATGTTTTATTTCTTTGCTATATACATAGTAGACATGCTTTGGACATTTTGTAAACATTATAAAGGACAGGTCAACTTATTGAACAAACTCGAATTAACTTGAATATGTTCTTTTTCACTCCTACTTACTTCTTTCATAGAAATTTCTCTCAATATACGAGCAAATATCAAATGGATTTTTTTATTATTTCCAACTCTTTCTTAATTTTTAGGAAAAAATGTTTTTGTTTTATTTATGCTTCTCTTCCAGTAAAGGATTTAGGTTTGAGGACGCCCTAGGCCCGAGACGATATGGCGCCCTTTATCTTTTGTTACAGTATATATATAAATATATTTCAAATTTTTATTTCAAATTTTAGGACTTGCCTGATTAATTATTTTAACAAAGAAATTCTACCCTCAAAATGGTACTATGTTTCGATAGTAAGAGCGCAATAAAATAAACTTTAAAATTTGGTCTTGCAGTTTACAGACCCAATCGATTTTAAATTTTAGTCATCTTAAAAATTTTGGCGCCCCTCAAAATTTGTCGGCCTAGGCCTAAATCCGCTACTGTTCTCTTCAAGCTAAAAATTACATACAAATCTAAAATTTTGATGTAATTTGGAGTGGTCATAACTGATACTCTCAGCAGACATTTATTTCTATAAGTAAGTACTTAAAAGTACTTTAGACGTACTGCATAAAAAAAATATTTCGCCTGAAAAATATAGTGATTTGTTTTGGAACTACACAAAAAAATTGAACTAAACGAATGTCAAAATGACATATTTTATATATTACCTAAATATAAACAAAGCATGTGTCAAAACAGTGTTGCCGATCCGTGGGGAATTCCCCAAAACGTGGGGAATTTTATACTTATGCGGGTATAAAATGGGGAATAAATTTTTTGGGGAATTGTGGGGAATTGAGGGAGTTTCATTATTATTTCTAAAAGAATTTGTTAAATTCATTAAATTATAACATTTTAAATATATATGAGATTAAATTCGATAAAAAAAAATATTTCCTTATTCAAGTACAATCATTCTTCCCGCTCATCTTGCCACGCCAATCTTTCGTCGGTAATTAAAATATCTTCATTTTTGACTCCTTCTATTTCCTCTTCATTGTTCCCGTTAGAAATTTCTAATTCGTCTTCAAATGGCATTAAATCATCTTTATTTTATTTCTTTCATGAGTATCATTATTTTTCTTTAAATTGAGTTCATAATACTGTTAAATTTAAATTATCGCGCTATTATAGAGATTGGGGAATGAATGGGGATTTTTTAAATTACTAGTGGGGAATGTGGGGAATTTTATCTTTGCTTGTGGGAATTTGAGCTAACCCCTGACGGCAACACTGTGTCAAAGTCATCTGACTAGACTTTACGAATTTGAACTTAGTAATGATAAATGATTTACTTATTTTAAAGAGAACAAAATTAGATTTAAAAGTATTATACAGTATACAAGTATATAATATCAGTGAGACTCATACACCAAACTTCATTATTATTTCTGTCTAGTAGTTTTATTGTTTATTTATTTATTTATTTATTTATTTATATCTTTTCCACTTAGAATCATAATCAGTGATCACTTGTGTACGTCAACATGGAAATGTCAGGAGGGCCTATTACGATACTAGATTTATCGTAATAAGCCCTTCTGAAAAAGCAATTTCCATCTTAATGTTAAAGCTATGAGGGTTCCAAACGCGTCCTGGTCTGAGAAGAACCACACAACAAACTCAGCCGGATTTATTTTTTGTTATTGTGATCACTGTTTCACAAACGTCAAACTTAAATGCAATTTTGGAACAACTAGAACCGTCGCAATCAATCGGAAAAGAAGCCTAATGATTTCAGGCAACGAAAATTAAATAATAATAACAGAAAAAATAAATATATATAAATCTTCGGCCTGCCACACAACCAGTCACCGCAAGCAGCACCAATTCACGAGCTTAACACAAGAGCCAGCCATCACCCCCTTCGCACATATTTGAGGGAGGGAGGCAACCCGACTCCCGATGCTACCGCAAGTAGTGACTTCTAGGGAATCGGTGTGATGCAGAAGGTCGATAAAGCAAAATTAATTTACAACAAAAAACAAATTGCGGAGATTACTAGCTATTCGCAATACAATACAGATTCATTCCCAGGCCATACCGTCGTCGATGTAATCCTTTACACTATAGTAGGATTTTTTTATTAAATTATTTTTAACATATAATTTAAATTTATTTAATGAGAGGCTTCACTTGGGAGCTTATTATAAAAACGTATACAATTACCCTTAAAGGATTTACCTATTTTATGGAGCCTAGTGCCGGGCATAGCGAGTTTATTTTTATTTCTTGTATTAATTTTATGTAAATCACAATTTTTCTTGAACTTTGAAATATTTTTATGAACGTAAATTAAGTTTTCATAAATATATTGATTATAAACAGTCATAATTTTAAATTCTTTAAATTTGTTTCTTAAAGAGTCTCTTGGTCTCATATTACATATTGTTCGAACAGCCCTCTTCTGCAATGTAAATATGGTATCGATGTCAGCCGCATTGCCCCATAAGAGTATACCGTATGACATTAAGCTATGAAAGTAACTAAAGTAAACTAATCGAGCAGTTTCCATATTTGTTAATAGACGTATTTTTTTAACCGCGTATGCAGCAGAACTTAGTCTGCTTGACAAATCAAATATATGAGGACCCCATTGCAATTTTTCATCTAAAGTAATGCCCAAGAAAGTAGTAGATTTGACCAAGTCCAAATCCTCATTATTTAATTGTACATTGGTTCTAACATTTTTAACATTTGGTAAACTAAATTTGACACATTTCGTTTTTTTTTATTGAGCAACAAATTATTGGATTGGATTGTTTTACCTATCAATCATCAGTTTTTGTTTTTTCCTTTTATAATTAAAATATTTTGCTAAGTAAAAAGTATACTATATCTAGGTTTTCCGGTCTAATAGAAATTAAGCATACATTAAAATAAATAGAATTGTTTTGTTCTCATGGTTTCATGTGTTATTATCATGTATCACGCACGCTGGAATATGTTTCTTTATATATTATACAATTCAGCTCGTTATTATTTTGTGTGTGTAAATCTACACATGTAAGTTGCGTCTTACATAACAAATCTACTCTATTACTATATTGTATAACATCTTGAGGCCTATATTCCTCAATTTTATGGCAAATAGGTACCTAGGTTCTAACTTAGCACTGATGTAGAAGGTAAACTCACATTAGCTCACATCTCGAGTGAAAAACTGTCTTTTTTTAAGTTAACGCGGAGAGCAGACAAATGCTGGTACCTACTAGGATCCGCCACAATGCGCTGCGGGAGTTGAGCTGAGCGCCCTTCCCCTGTTGTATGCTACTAAAGTCGGTCCATATCGGTCCATATCGGTCCTAAGGACTTCCAATGAAGTTGTTGGCACCGGAAACCGTGACGGACAGCGATACGGTAGCTCAGTTGGTAGAGCGACGGGACGGTTTCCCAGTAGTCGCGGGTTTGAATCCCTGCCCGTATCGGTTTATTTTTCATTCTTTATTTATATAAATTTAGTGTCTCATGTTGGACGTAATCAAACGCATTGGAAAGAAACGCTCACAGAAAACACCCAAAGCATCTATAGAATCCTCCCATACATCAAAAATATACTTTAACAGCTCAATAACAAAGTCGATTGTTGAGCGACCCCTTGTGAAATCAAACTGTTTACATGTTTGCGTGGAAATAAAATTGGCATTTAATTGATTTGAAATATTTTTTAAAATATTTTAATAAAAATAGGCAGTGTAGCTACTTCTAAGGTTAAAGGGTACAGTAGTGCTACCTGCTTTTAAATATTGGTATAGTCTTACTGTACTTCGTGAGATCGGAGAATACACCGCTGTCAATAGATACATCTGTTAAATAGTATTGCTAAATAGGGAGCAATTATACTAAGTATTGATTTAACTGAGCTGAATGATTGTCCCCAGAAATCAATTAATTATTATTTTCAAGAAAAAGGCTATTTACATTGTTAATTCAGATCTTATCCTGTTTGTTCACCATATTCCACTCCAGGGCTCTAGGATTAGAGATTTTATACTGTATATTTAAGATTTTATATTTATTGAGCTGAGCGTAAGCGAAGCTTTTAACCGTTTGGGAATCAATTTTTTGAGGCAACATCACAGGAAAACCACTTGACCAATTTTAAACAAAATTTGCGCGAAAGTCAAGGACGTGACTGGGCCTGTTCTCCAAAAAACAGAATAAAAAAATATTGTTTCGTTTTAAAGATATGGCCAAAAACCTAAATCTCCCATAGACTGAAGCTAACAGTTTCTAGATCTCAACAGAGGTCACTGTGCATGTCCATCGTATTTCGGAATCGCGGTATCACATACAAAAATGTTGTTATCATAGTAAATTGGCTTGTTGAAAAATATCTTCTAAATATTTAGCACAGTTCTGCCCTGGAATCGGAATAAAAATCATCTGACGCCATTTTGTTCATGTTCATTTGGTCGTTTTAATATCGATATTTACAGTTTATAATACATAACTGTTTCGAATTAATTGAGCTGAGCGTAAGCTGAGAAATCAATTTTTTTAAGGCAATATCACAGGAAAACCACTTGACTGATTTTAACTAAAATTGGCACGAATGTCAAGGACGTGACTGGTATTCTACTCCAAAAAACAGAATAAAAAAATATTGTTTCGTTTTAAACATATGGTCAAAAAACTGAATCTCCCATAGACTGAAGCTTTACTTAACCTGGGCGCGCTCGCCAATCGTTACTCTTAAATTTTAGGACCATTTCTATATACATAAATGATTTACCATATCAAATCCAAAACGGTAGCGAAGTTGTATTATTTGCAGATAACACATCACTCTTATTTAAGATAAAACGAGGCGAGACTAAGTAACGTAAACCATTGTTTAACCAAACTTATTCATTCGGCTTAAAGTAAATAATATACACTTGAATTATTATTCAAGTGTATAATGTTTTAACACCAAAAGTAAAGGAAGCCAAACCCAGTGTACAGTTAGATAGTAAAGATTTAGAACTTGTGAACAGCACGATATTCCTAGGTTTTACTCTAGAACTAGTGAAAACTTTAATGGGGTTTACATGTTACTAAACTCGCGAATAGACTTAGCTCGGCAGCTTTTGCAGTTAAGATAATACGCCAGCTAACAGACAAAGTTACAGCGCGGCTTATTTATTTCAGCTACTTCCACAGCGTGATGTCTTATAGTTTACTTTTATGATATCTGTCTTTTATGGGGACACGGAGCTTTGATATTCAAACTATTTTCATATTGCAGAAAAGCTATTCGGGCAATCTATCTAGGGCAATAGGGCTATTCGGGCAATAATCTGCCTAGTAGGCACTCCTTAAGAGAAATATTTAAATAAATTAAAATTTTAACTTTACCGTTTCAATATATATTTGATAATTTAATATACGTGCATAAAAACTTAGAAAGATGTAATAGGAATAGTGATGTGCACTCTGCACAAATTTGTTTCAATTCGCACTAGGCTGGCAAAGTTTCAAAAGTCATTTTATGTACAATGTGTCCATGGGCGTACCGAGGGAGGGGCAGGAGGGGGGCAGCTGCCCCCCCTGGACATCATATATCTCTCTACTATCTTCTATTGTAAATTAAAATTGGTATTTCACATTAAAAAATAAAACCAATTAAGTTTTAAAAATTGAAGAAGGTTTAAGAATTTTTTCTCAGGAAGGTTAGTCGGGGACGAGAAAAGGGGCTTTTCAGTTGCTATAGATCTATGTATTACAAACAAAAACAATTCTCTTCGGCAAAAAAAAAATCATTAGCGTTTGCCCTTTCGCCCTTTCATTGTTTAACCATATTCAGAAGATTAAAATTACAGTTCTAAAATTACAAAAATATATTAAAGAAATCTGGTTTGGCTAAACTACCACCCGTAACCACCCCCCCCCCCCCCCCCTTCAGTATTGAATCTGGGTACGCCCATGAATGTGTCTATTTTATAATAAAGTCCCTGCAGAAATTCAAGAATTTTCATTTTTAAAATTCAAGTTGTTTCTTAAGCAGAAATACGATTAAGGATTATATAAATATCAATAAGGCCTGGGACTAAGCTATTACTAGCTAGTAAAGCTAGCTCATAAACAATTCTGTAACTGGCAGTTGAAAAGAGTGGTCATGAGTTTCTTTACCTAAATCTTTTCATGGGCTCCACTATTAAACGGGCTTTTTTTACAAGTCAAAGTTGTTAAATTAATATTTTTTATAAATTACAAATTAAGCTACAAGTTCACTGACTTTTTTCGACGTCAATCATTTTTATGGCCTGATGATAGTTTAGACAACATACAATAACTTTCAATTCGTGACCTTTCCTATTATTACAGTACCCTTTTTTATCGTTGGAAAAATACGTTACGCATTGTCCCGTCGACCAGACAGGTAATGGCCGAGGGGGTCTGTCAGATTACCCGGCAACATAGAAGACGCTGCCATTTTTAAGGCTACCCACTAAAAATCCAAAGGTTGACCACATCGCCTTAGTGGGACGCCACGGGATCAGTTTCGTACTCACCGTGACGCCCTGGCGGAACCCCCTGCGAGGGGCCCCGATCAACTTAGGGACACCCTCACCTCGTAGGCCTATAGCAGGCGGGAGAGGTCACCCCCCTCTCCCGTCCAGGCACTACTTAAAAATGGCAGCGTCTTCTATGCTGCCGGGTAGTCCCACATACCCCCTCGGTCATCACCTTCCTGGCCGCAGGGATGATGCGTAACGCATTTTTCCAACAATAAAAAAAAGTAAAAAAAAAAAAAAAAAAAAGGTATATTAAACCAATTTCCAAAACCTTCCTTACTAATGTAGATGTATGGTGTAGACTGTAGATAATAACCAAAAAAGAGCTACCGATGCATCATAAACTTATATAATCACAAATTCGTATTGTAACGAATCATACCTAAGTTTGTGATTGTTACTCGTAGTAATATCATATTTATATTATAGTTATCAAAATTATAAGTGTTCTTATTATAGGCCGTATTTAACATCTTTATATATTACCTAGTCTTGCCATAAATATTGTAACAAAGAAAAAATCCCTTTTTAATTGTAAATAACATTTATTACTTTTACAGTGTGTTAGTTTAATACAAAAATATAAAACAATTAAAAATATATAAAGTTTATTCGAAGTGGTGTCCATTGGCTGCAATACAGTCCTTTAAACGTTGAGATCAGTTATCAATAGAAGCTAGCGCTCTTTCCATGGGGAAATTCTTCACTGCCAATCGTATGGATTGTTTTAGGGACTCCAAATTATCATGGCGTTTAGAGCAAGCTGTACTCTCTAATGACCATAAATCATAATCCAGCGGATTAAGATCGGGACTAGAAGGCCAGTCTTCAGCTCTGATGAAGTCCGAGACCTTCGCTTTCAACCAAGACTGCGTGGACCGAGCTTTATGACCCGGCGGCGAGTTTTGCTGGAAGGACCATACTTGGTTAATGAGCATGGTGTTATTAAAGGACCTAACTAAATTCTCAAGAATGGTATCTTGATACACGTGTGCCAATGTTTTGATACCTTATTTACAAAAATATAGCTCAGTCATTCCTTCATAGCTAACACCCCACCGAACCATCACTGAAGTGGGATAATGCCCACGTTGACTAATCCGTCGACTAATTGGGAAGCTTTTGCTGTTATACCTCTCGCTCCCACTTCTACCGCGTACAAACTAATTATAAATTTATTCCTTTACAGTTCGTTGGTCAGTTCGTAATACTTATTAAGCTTGAATGTGTGATCCCTGGGGATGTTCGTTTCCCAGGGAACAGTAAGCTCCATAATCACGTCACGCGCCTCAGATGTTTAGAATACAGGAATAAGTCCGGTCTGGATGACGAAACAACAACATCCCCAGGGATTTTGTAATGCTGTTCATACGTGTCTATCATCATGTCATCATCATGAGAGTTCAATCAGGAGCCGCGCCTAAAATTGAATAAGGCTTCGCTTTAGATTTTTTAGAGAAGCCTTCTTTTACGAATTCTACAAATCGTTTGGCGGTTGTCATTGGTTCAATGTTAATAACACAATGTAAACATTCACAGAAGAGATAATCTTGTATATTGTCGTATCTGTTACCTTTCTTTTGTATGTATTGAGAGTTCCAGGGCTAATTTGTTCTAAGTTCAACATTTTAAGCAAAATAGTGTTATAAACTTATTTGTAATTAGAGTACTTTCTGATTCCCAATAAGTATATAATTTTCACAAATAAATACCGCTTAGACCACACAGCCTAGGAACCGTCGATATGTATACGTATATTTATATGTACAGTACATCAAATAATATTATTTTTTAACCGACTTCAAAAAGGATGAGTTTTTCAATTCGTCAGGTCACTGGTACACTGATTTCTCCGAGGTTTTTAAACCGATTTACGTTATTCTTTTTTGTTTGATGCGGAATTGTTTCGAATCGGTCCCATAAAAATTTGATTCAGGTAAGCATATTAATTTTTATTTCATGAGCATTTTTTGTCCAAGTTTTGTACTAGCGCCTCTGGAAGGAAATCAAAACGTGCTGTGTTTAATCACTAATGACATCTGTTGTTTTGGATATAAACATTTTTTACAGACTGTACATGGTACATCGTAACATGCACATCCAAGTTTTATAACCACTAAAAATCAATATGCTGAATATTGATTTATGGCGGTTATAAAATTACGCTCAGTGATCGAACGAAGACTTTGTGAAGTGTAACGCGCTGCTGCAAGCAGGTTCTCACGTTGCTGAGCAGACTCGATTGCTGTACGGTTTTGTACCACTTCTAATCTATGAACCCTCTGCTTAGCCGACTCGTTCTCTGCTCAGCTGACTCTTTGGCCAGATGCTTTAATAAGGCCAAGTCTATTAGCTCTCTGCTGAAACTACTCATTCGCCAGACGCTCTTGGATCTTACCGAATCTAGAATTATGCTGTTCAAGAGTTTCTTGACGTAATCGTGATTTCATACATGCCTTCATGGCTGACCAACGTTTTTCACGATCCTTAACACAAGAACGTGAAATTGTGTTTCCAAGAGCATTTTTACGAAGAAGATTACTTCCCGTTCCCGTTTCTTGAGATCTATATTTTTTAAGGCACGCAGCACCTTTTGTAAGCCTACCCATAGCTAATTGACAATGCAGCAATAAACTAAAAAGTATTAGGATCCGCCATAATGCACTGCGGAAGTTGAGCTGAGCGCCCTCCCCCTTTTTTATGCTACTAAAATCGGTCCATACCAAGGACTTCCAATGATGTTGCTGGCACCGGAAAGTTTAAGAGTAACGATTGGCGAGTGCGCGGCGGTTCAGTTAAGCTTAAGGCTATGGGAGATTCAGATTTTTGACCATATTTTTAAAACGAAATAATATTTTTTTATTCTGTTTTTTGGAATAGAAGCCCAGTCACGTTCTTGGCATGCGTGCCAATTTTCGTTAATATTGGTCAAGTGGTTTTTGGTTTTCCTGTGATGTTGCCTCAAAAAATTGATTCCCAAACTTTTAATAGCTTCGCTTACGCTCAGCTCAATTAAGTAAAAATAACTACGTTAAAAAACCGACTTTAAAAGTAAAAAGGTAAAAATAATGAAGATTTAATATTTATTTAACCGCCCCGTTGGTCGAGTGGTTAGCGCAGACGCCTAACGTGTCACGGCGCAACGGGGCTCGGGTTCGATTCCCGGCAGAGCACAGGCATTTATGTGATGAACATAGATGTCTGTGTTTCTGGGTTTGGTCGTTTATTAAATATATTCTCAGTATTTATATGTGTATTTCTATGTATTAGTATCGTTGTCTAACACCCTTAACACAAGCAAATAATTTGCTTATTTAGGGGTTAGATCAATGTGTGTAATTTGTCCCGATATTATTATTATTATTATTATATTATATTCTATCTATTATTTATATGTCCTATTTACTGATAGGTTTGAAGTCGGTGCCAAGTCTTAAACAAATAATTATATTTAACCACTTAAATGAATACGAGCAAATTAATACAATGTAATGCCTACTTAAATGATTAAGATACGTAAATAAACATAATAAAAAGCAATTAGATCTTAATATTATAAGCAGCTCAATCAATATGAAAAAAAACCAAA
Organism: Napeogenes sylphis; assembly: GCA_959347405.1. Lineage (NCBI taxonomy): Eukaryota > Metazoa > Arthropoda > Insecta > Lepidoptera > Nymphalidae > Napeogenes > Napeogenes sylphis. The sequence continues at coordinate 37,037,445 of OY365782.1, forward strand.
AGCAAATTATGAAAATGTATTCAACAGAATTTTTAAACTAAATGAACATGTGAATTATGAAATGGGTACTTCAAAAATTTTGATACGTAAATAAAGCTATAAAAGACTAATCAATTTTAAATTAAATTCATACATGTTCGTATTTGACTCATTCGTATTCAACTAATTGGCTTGGCACCGACTTCAAACCTATTAGTAAATAGGACATAAAAATAATAGGTAGTATAAAATATATATTAAATCTTCATTATTTTTAACTTTTTAGTTTTGAAGTTTTTTTTAACGTAGTTATTTTTATAACATAGTATTCTACAAACGTAAGAATGTATATCATTAATAAACCAGAAACCGAAGTGGGATTAAGATAGAATAAAATAATCACTAATATCGCCGATTCATTTACATTGCCAGTTCTATATATAAAAAGTATAATTTTATATATATAAGTAATATATTAAGATATGAATAACATTTTAAGCCCATGAATGCATTATTTATTTACATATTGTATCAGCTCGTGACAATTAGGCCTAATAAATTTGAACCTTCATCTTTTAGGAACGATGATGTCAATGTTGACATTTGACAATTTTCAAGTTGATAATTGACATTTTAAAAAGAAGTTGGTTGTTTATTTCTTTACATCTTACATATCAAATTAAAATACTTAGTTCAAATATTTCAGTCATACCTATAAATGCTTGAGAGAAATTCATGTAAAGTTTCAAAAAATTATGTATAAATGCAGAATATGTTTATTAAGTAAGAGTAATGTACGACAGATTTCTGAATTACATGAAGGCATATCATATGCCTCTATGCTCAACTATGTTGCCGATATTAAGGTTAGCTTAGGTTAAATAAAGATCTATAACATTTTGAATAACCGATAATCATTAAAATCATCATTGCAATATAAAAGACAAATTTTTAGATAGTAGAAGGAAGCAAACAAGTTTTATGTCATCTATGTAGCCAGAAACTCAAAGACAGCTACTACTTTAGGCTACTGATAATTAGGTGAGAAATCAATATCTTTTATACTAAACTGTTATTTATAAGTGGGTATGGGTGTAACCTTTTATTTTGTATGTCTGATAAACAATATACCATTATAAATGTACAAATACCATACCAATGTCTTTTCTCAGGTCTAACCAAGAACTGAATATAAATTGTAGAGTGCTAAAATTTGACTCTTTAAAAGATTTAAAAGCTCACATTAAGGAAACTGATATAACTTCTAGTAATAAACAACAAATAAAGAACAAGACAATAGTTGAATGTCCAAATGATAATTTTCTCATCAGAAGACTTGAGAGTGCCAAAGAGAAGTTGACCTCTATATATAATCTAGACACAGATAATGAGGATGAAGAAGATGTTTGTACCTAAGATAATACTTGTTTGCTTTGCTTTTTATTTCCTAACATTAAACATTTTCTTGTTTTTTTTTCAGACACCTAACAATAGTGGAGCAAATGAAAGAAGTTATGATTATGATATAAATGAGGAAAAAGATATTAAAATTTTGGTTGCAAAGAAAAAGGAAGTTAATAAAAAAAATTCAGGTGATGGAAAAAACATGATGGAAAAAACATGATAATATTATGAATATTACTTTTTAATATGTTACATATGTTTTAGATAAAAATATAAAGAAATATCTATTAGTTAGAAACGTTCTCATAAAACCTAAATACTTAGAAGGAATAAGAATGATTCCTTCTATTACTAAACGGATTAAAAAACCTCCCAAACAAACTGCTAAAAGAGAAGACATATGTCCATATTGTGGAAAAAAGACCAAAACTATGAGCACTCATTTACTCATACATACAGGTACTCATATATATTATTATTATATCAATGCTATACATATATATTAATTAGTTTAGTGTTATTAAACTAATCCTTAACAATAAATATGAAATATTGAATAATAATATTGCAGTTAAACAAAAGTTTGAATGCAACGAGTGTGCCAGAAAGTTCTATACTAAATCAAGTTTGGAGCATCACATTAAGTCTCATTTGAATGAACATATCTATAAGTGTGACAAATGTGTCGCCACTTTTAACACCAAAGGAGGTTTGAAGAGGTGCCTGCTTTCATGTACTGGATAAATTTATCAAATAACAGACTTTGTTTTAAACCTGCTATCCATTACGACAACATTGGCCGTATTTATAGGAGTGCAAGTTATACGATGGAAGTTTTTATCTATTTATTGTACAATATAGTATCCCATTTGTTAGTTTATTATGTATGCCTTAGACTTGCCTTGCCTTATATAGCCTTAAGTTATTTATTGATTGTGACAAATGTGTTTAACAATGTTTTGACAATTAGAATAATATTTAAACATAAAAGTGCCCCTCAAATGTGTTTTTAATTGTCTAAAATGACTCATCTCGAAGTCTCAATCCTTTTAAAAGATATTAATATCTTTTGTTTCAGACATGTGCTCAGTCATACAGACGTGAAGGATCATAAATGCCACATATGTAGTAAAGCATTTAGATGGGTTTGTTCAGTTGCCGTTACTGCTTCTATATGATATGCTGTTAAACTTATATGTCTATTTAGAGTTAAAATTATTTTCTCAAAAGCTAAATACTATAGATAACTATAAGTGTGGTCGTACATTTTATTTTGTTTCAGAGAAACGGTCTCCATCGACACATTCTCATTCACAATATAAATGCAAAACCATTTCGCTGTGAAGCATGTAATATGTCGTTTTTGAATAAATACACTCTTAAAGTACACAGTCGCGTCCACACCGGGGAGAGACCTTACAACTGCCAGGTACCACCGACTCTATCACCTCTCAGTGGTCGTAGTGGTCCAGTCCAGTGAGACTTCATAACTAACGATTGGTTCAGTTTTTCTCATGGGTCTCGATCAGTTGGATGCCATCGTGGAGTGCTACATATAATATATTTCGTTGCAGCTCTGTTCCAAGCCGTACAGTTACAAACGAGACTTCAACAGACACTGCCTGAGTAAGCACGGCGTGTTACTGGACCGTAGGTCCGTCTACATCATGAACGAAGAAATTCTGAAGAGAGAAAAAGTACTCATGAAGGACCTGATGCTGCGCGTCCGAGGAGAGCCCACGCAGAGGGAGCCCCTACACGCCTTCACCGGACCACAGAGGGCGCTGGCTTTTGCCAAAGCTGTTAAGGCGATGCAAGACCACAGAGTACCCGTAGATGTTCATCTATGAACATACACTTACATACATACATACACTTGTATTTAAGAATATATAAAATATACCGTGACTTTTTTTTTTGTCTGTCTATACTGTTAGCCCTGTTGGGTATTACAGCGTCACCGGGGGAGCAGGTGGGTCAGGAGAAACACCCTTAAAAAGGGGGGCCAGATGGGCTACGACGTCCCGAGGGCGTGTCGGATTGAGACACGGACCTCGGCTTGGGGCGTCGTTAGTCAGGAGGGAAGCTAAGGAAATTTGGACACTAGCGTCCTCCGACGGCAGTAAACCGGAGCAACGGAGCACTTATTCAGTTGGGACCTCGTCTATACCGGTATAGACAGTGTGTGTCTGCATGTTGTGTGGTGTCACTTATACCTACGCGTACGTTTTTACCTACTGTGAACGCGTCGTCGGGGTCAAAGAGTACCGACTTGGGTCTTCTTTTTCTGACTAAAGTAGTCTTACGTGGTCTATACTCTGCGGCGTCAGCCACCAGTGGATTCGGGTGTCGCTCAGCACGTTCAAAGTACTTTTGGGAAAGCCCCTTGAAGTACTGAGCGATGGTCGGACGGTCTAAGTCTCTATGGAGATCGATGTTGCTTACGAACCACGGCGCCCCGGTTGCAATCCGTGTAAACCTGTTCTGAATGACCTGAAGGGGTTTCAGATTAGCGTGCGCAACTTGGTTAATAATCACCAGATATAGAAGATATAAGATGCTATAGAAGTACTATCAACTGTGTTTTCAGAAAACAATTTCCTTTTTAAAACAGATAGTATTACTGGTAAAGTTCCAATGTTGTGTGTTGAATGAGGAAATGGTGACAATGCTATATTTTCTTTTTCAGCAGGTATATTTACATTGACACTTACTTCTATGCTTTGGTTTAATATTGACTGGCACAGCTTAGTCACTCGGTAATTTATCTTCAATATGCGAAAAGAAAAGCTCTGCCTTATGATCATCACATTTATTAGGAGAAGTACTGAGTCCTGGTTGATTAATATCACAGACATTTGTATGGTCATTACTAAGACTTAGTCACTTTTGAATCGTCAATTACATTAAATTTGTCAGTAGAGTCAGGCTGCGAGTAAGCTACCACCAGCTCGGAATGCTTTTCTGCTGAGAAGAACTGGCCAGAAACTCAACAATTGCTCTTTTTAAATGAAATTTAATCATGTTTGACTTATACATTATAACATCAACCCTGCAAATGAGTCAATGACCCAAGTTCCACACATTTCGATCAACCAAAAACTCTTGAATGTTATAGTAAGATTTATTTAATAATATACCTTTAATTTTAGATTTAAAACCAAGAAAAGGAAGATCTAAGATATCTTGTGGAACTTTATTATATATGTGTATACTCAAGCCCATGAAGGATTTCTTAACTTTTTGAAGTCGAAATTTAGGCGTTATGAGCCTATTTTTACTTCTTGTATTGATCGTATGTCGGTCGTTGTTATTATAGTCATTTAAATTTTGGCGTCTTCTTTTTTCAAATTTAGATTACATTTTTTCTTTGCTGTTTCGTTATATTATTTTCAATACAACTTGATGTATTTTCCTTAACGTGAAAAAATCGATAACCATAAAAAATTGGTTTTACACCACCAAAAAAAATAGCTTTTTTAGAGAAAGTTATACTGCACTTTTGTAAACCAGGTAGGTTAATTTTAAACCAAAATCTGTAATGTTCAATAGCTAATAAATTCAATTTAAAAACATAATAATACTTGGCGCTTTTACAAAACCGGCGATAGCGAGTATAAAATAAATTTAAAAAACAATTTTGTATAATAATAAGTAATAAGTATTTTTATTGCCCATTTATAAAAACATAGAACATTGTTATTAATGAATCCTCTGACATCCGAACTAGTTTAAGCTGTGTCTCGGATGGCAGTTTATTCTCCTTAAAATAAGTATCCCAAATGGTAACAAAAGATAGGAACTAAACTAAATTTTATGTAAATATATATAAATAGAAACATCCATACAACTCCATAGCGTATTTCAGCGCCCTGTGTGTGTGTGTGTGTGTCTGTTTGTGGTTGTGATCATGTGTGTATGATATATTATTATTTCTGTAGCGTAAGTAGTTTCTCAACATCGTCATAATCAAACTTTGTTAACCACGTAAATATTATTTTTTTAAAAACATTATTTGAAACCTTTTTTATTTGTTTGTTCTTGCAATCAAAGGACATTTTATTATATACCTAAATAAGGGGCAATATATAAGGTATGCTTACGTGCGCTAGCACTAATACATCGAGGAACTGGAAAATCTATTTTGTATATCTTTATTTATCAAATTAAGTTTTATTAAATGGAGAATTCATAAATAAGGTACTTATATATTAACATAAAAAGTGCTAATATAATAAGAAAAACAACGATTAAACATGTAATGATTGATTATTAATTAAAAATATATAGAAGGTTATTTGTAAATAATTGGCTACCTCTTGAAGGCAGCCTCTAAAAATTAATTCTAACAACATTTGTTCAACGAGTTTTACAAATCTTGATAAACAACACAAAATACACGAAACAAATTTTTTTTGCTCACTCTTTCACTTATTACTCTGTATTTTGTAAAAAAAGTACTTAAAAGGTTAACGCCCGGGCACCACACCTCCTCCACCTCCGCTCAGAGTTAATGTCAATTCAGAGGCAATTTTGTATAGGAAAACTTAAATTTTAAAAAGTTACATTCAAACAAATGTCGGGATTGATGTAGAGAGGCTGCTTGCAAGAGGTGACCAATAAGAAATGTTCATGTTTGTTTATTTTAGTTAGATTAATCATTTACCTCTTTATATCGTAGAAAAAAATATAAATAGACTTAAAAATATTCTAGATATTTTATAAAGTGAAAATGAAAACATTGAATAAATTTGAGCCGTTCAAACGCCGTCATTTTGCGCGCGCTTTGCGTGAGGTCAAATGACACGTCCAGTGAATGTTTACTCGAAACTTTTTAGCTACTTAATACATATTTTAAGTTTTAATTGCTATACAAACCATCTTACAGAAAAACACCCAAAAAAGTGTTTTTTATGTTCCAAAAGATTCCACACAACACTTTTTTGAAATATAAGATAGTGAAGTGTATATTAATAGAACAATGTATGTTATAGTTGTTAAGGGCTACCAACACTTTAATGTTGTGACCACTTATAGTATCCGGTTACCGTCCCACACCATATCACATTACCTATAATCCTTTATACTTTTACCTAAATAATGTGTTGTATTGCCTTAGAGTTAACCCGATACCCAAAAATAACCGAAATTAGTATCAGTTACAATCGTGCACTTTTCACCCTAATGGAGCTATTCACAGACCTTTCAATCAAGTCGCAATATATAAAGCCAGATAATAAATTATTACGCCATTCCCGTAGAAGCTGATAACATGGTAGGATTTTATATCTACAACTTCTATTCAGTAATCTAGAAAAATATTATTTGCTTAACATTTGAGTTATATGATTTTTCAGATGAATACATCAATTACCTTTATTCAAATCTGTGCGGTAGCTCTAATAAGTGTTCAGCCATTGGTTCCGGTACTAGCTTATAAAAGGACCTCCAATGTTGATCAGTTCATGTTTGAGAATCAAAGAACCCGAATGAAACAGAATTATGTATTGCAAAGAGCTTTAAATAATAGAAACAACATCGACAACATTGATGTTACATACGTTTCGGAGCCTCTAGACCCTAGTAATGACCCAGAAGAGTTACCCGCGCTCATAGTCGACTACGCAAACATGATCAGAAACGACATAATATTGTTAGACAATTCAGTAGAAACTCGAACGAGGAAAAGGGGTAATATAAAGGTGGAGAAGTATGACGTGAGTGCACAATGGTAGTCTGCGTATAATGCATCGAACAGTAATTCATTGGTATAATTTTGTTGCAGCAACGCAATATCCGAGACGTACCTTGTAGTTGCGAATTAGAAAGTGTAAGTTGTTAATAATAAGTCTTTTGTGTAATATAACAAATCTAGTTTTGTTGTCCATATTTCAGAGGGAGCCCGTCGTATTGGGGGATGACTATGTGCCGCGCTCGCTTGAAACGAGAAATTGCAACATTAAGCTTTGTCCATCTTTTTACAGTTGCCAAGAACGCTCTTATAACGTACGTAACGTTTTGAATTTTACAATAAGGATTAGTAATTAATTGTGCTTTATACTTTAAAAAAGTATTCAATTACATATGTTTTAGATAACTGTGCTTAAAAGACGAAGGCATAGCGACAGATCTGAAGAAGAGTTACCGGATGATCTTAAATCCCGATGGGTCGCTTTAAAGAAACCCGTCATAATTGGCTGCGTCTGTATGAGGGATAATGTCAGCACTGACCGAAGATGAGAAACTGATATGGCCACTCGGACAAACCTTCACAACAATGCTCTGACAGTGCTTATAATAATATTATTCATAACATTTTTTATATTGGTCTGAAAATAAATGCGACACAAATGTACATACAAAAATGTTTATAATTCATTGATAACCGACTTAATAAATAATATTTTCTAAGGTTTTCACGAGTACTACACATTGAAATAAAACTATTTTTACGGATTTAACTCGCGTATATTGAATTAAATTTTAAATTTACATTTTAAATCTAACCCGACGTTTCGAATGCTTTGCAGCAATCGTGTTCACGGTAAGACGAGATGGAGGTGTCTGTCAGTAAGTCAGTTAATTAGTCATCTACCTCCAACGGTTTCTAAGCTTCCGGGCGTACAGTTCAGGACTGTGATAATGTGATAATGGATACGAGTGATTATAATAGTAAAATATCAGAAATGCTCGCGGACAATAACACTTACAAAAAGATTGAAAAAGATCCTACCGATAAAGTTTTAAAACAAACCGCCGATCTAATACAAAAATACAGTCTTAAATTAAATTTAGACAAAAAATCACTAGTACCATCATGTGCAAAACCACCAAAATTGTATGGGTTACCCAAAATACATAAACAGAATGTCCCACTACGTCCCATAGTCAGCCAGATTGATACACCAACATATAAACTGGCTAAACCCGTTGCAAGGATACTGACACCTCTCCGGGGACATAAACAAACTTATGTCAAGGTTTCTTACCAGTTTGTTAATGATATTCAACAAGTGAAATTAAATGACAACGACATTATGGTTAGTTTCGATGTACAGTCACTATTTACCAGCCTTCCAGTGATTGACTGCATTGAAATTGTCAAGAGAAAGCTGGAGGATAACAACATGCCTGTAGAATATGCAGAATTACTGAAGCATTGCCTAACATCTGGCTATTTGATGTGGAAGGATGAATTCTATGTACAAGTTACTAGTAAACGACTTGAACAAATATCCGTGTAGTGGTAGAAGGTTCACGAACGATAGTTCCCTTAAATTATTATAAATTGATTTAATACGAAAACGTGATTAAATAGTAGGTACCTACACTATGTGTTTATATACATTCTAATTATAAGCCGATGTTTCCATACACTTCTGGCGATTATAGTCCGTCACTAGGCGATCAATCAAGTAGAGTTCTATAAGCCACAGTAACCGAAAAATGGTTTCAGATTGACAAAAATTCTGCGTTTTTTTTAATGCTCACAGTTTTAGTGTAGGTAGTGTAGTTTTGGATGTTTTTTTATGATTGTTACCATCCATCGTATCACCCAGTTTTCTATGACACGTCACACGAACCAACTTTTTGATATACCTACTAAATTACGTATGACATATCCTATGTAATATATGTATCATACGTAGCTAGGCTATGCTTCTAGACTAAAAAATGATTATTCCATGGATTCCAGCGTCTTAAAAATATAAAAAGTATTGAATTTCCTGTCTTTTTTAATAAAATATAATCAGGTGCTTGACCGCAACCTTCTCTGCTGTTAAACGATGAGGCATAAAATAATTATTCATTAACGTAAAGCATCCGTGACGGCTTCTGCACAAGTTGAAGGATCTTCAAAAATAGACAGAATAGACGTTGACAGGGGTAAGATACAAATAAAGAACGCTTCTTATCAAAATATCTTTGAGGATAAGATCAGGTTCAGGATCAGGGAATATTGGTAGGAACTACTTAGTTGTGATACCAGTAGCAGACACCACGACAGTGAAAAACGGGCCGGATCATTTGCAAGGTTAGGAACCCTTGGCTCCTAGACCAGCTTGTTGAGATTTAACGTTGATTTATCATTAAACAAAGCAAATAAAATGGGGGTGGGAGAGGGGGGTCCAGATTGTGAAGATGCTAATTGCAGATGTCGTCGCAGGGGGTACACGCACACACCTGAACGCTGAACGTGGCCTAAAACAGTGTTCTAGGGATAACCTTGGGTAGACCGCTATGAAATTTGTATGCACTGCACAGGTCAGTGCCCTTTTAATGAGAGGGAGAACAGCCGCTCTAGAACCTAGAGTGTTTGAGTGCTTTATTACGGTTTATTTATTTTATTTATTTCTATGTTTTCCATTCAGGTCCAATATCTATGAGCACATGCGTACGTCACATGGAAGTCAGAGTCTATTTATAATTGATAATGACACTCCCTATTTTAAAAGCTACAGGGGAATGAAATACATAGGGAAATAGAAGTAGAAGCAAGCGCCAGACATTAGGCAGGAACACCCCTAGTAAAACCAAGCCAACAACGAATAAAGGTGTTTTGAGTCTAACACTAAGTAGGTAGGTTTAAGACTTCATACCTCGGAACTAATGTTACTAAAAATATACAAACAATCGTTTAAACCAGTCGACGTCAACCAGACAACCAACAGCACACGCAGTTCTAGTGAAAGTTGCCTCGATACCATCAAAATAACTTAAAATATCTTCCCGGCGCAGGTAGGTAGAGTGGTAATGGTAAATGATATCTAATAAAATAACTTTCTGTTTATATTTTTTATCTTATACTTGACTAAAAGGTATTTACAATTAAACTATAATGCACTTCGGTTTTAATGAACAAAACAAATAATTACATTTCACTCAACAATGTTTTTAAATAGTAAAGTAAATGTTTTTAAATAGTAGTAAAGCAACTGTTAGGTGCGATGTTTGTGAGACTGGTTTAGACACAATTTTACAAATTCGTATTTAATGCAATATGTTTATTTTTTAGCAGAAATTTAAATATAATTGGGATTCTTAATTAGTCTAAAACATTCAATTGATGGATGTCTTCCTGTCCGCTAAAATGCCGTCAAATTTAGTTCAACTCAGTTATTTTGAATGAATTATTTATAGATATCGAGAATCATTCAGTTGTAATCATGTAACCCTTTTCACATAATAAATAAAAAGAAACCGAATAACATGTATTTAAATTTAATTAGATTACTTAGCATAATCAATTTGGGTGATGTTGTTAACCGATTTTCCGATCGAGTCCAGTCACCGGTTGATAGTCTCAGTACTGTAGTTAGAAATGGTGTGTTTTATTTACAATTCTTAAAAATTATTTAATTAAAATTCCGGCATTATATTGTATTGTTATGTTTGTTGTTAAATTACGTTTAGTTACACCACGGTCTAAAGGGTCTCGTGGGTATGTTTAAACGGTCAAGTCCATGGTGTGGTGCACGGTCTCGTGGGTGTGTTTAGACAGTCTGATCTGTGATGTGGTAAACAGTTTGGTGGTTGTGTTTAGACGGTCTAGCCCGTAGTGTGGTAAACAGTCTCGTGGGTATGTTTATACGGTGTAGTCCGTAGTGTGGTGCACGGTCTCGTGGGTGTGTTTAGACAGTCTAGTCTGTGGTGTGTTAAACGGTCTCGTGGGTATGTTTATACGGTGTAGTCCGTAGTGTGGTGCACGGTCTCGTGGGTGTGTTTAGACAGTCTAGTCTGTGGTGTGTTAAACGGTCTCGTGGGTATGTTTATACGGTGTAGTCCGTAGTGTGGTGCACGGTCTCGTGGGTGTGTTTAGACAGTCTAGTCTGTGGTGTGTTAAACGGTCTCGTGGGTATGTTTATACGGTGTAGTCCGTAGTGTGGTGCACGGTCTCGTGGGTGTGTTTAGACAGTCTAGTCTGTGGTGTGTTAAACGGTCTCGTGGGTATGTTTATACGGTGTAGTCCGTAGTGTGGTGCACGGTCTCGTGGGCGGCCGGCGTGGGCACGTCCGTAAGTCTGTCGAGGTGAGGCAGGATCTGTGCGACCGCGGCCTCTCCGGCCAAGCCTAGTTCTCGACGCAAGACATCTTCCGTCACTGTATGGATGGACTTAAATTTCAGGTTGATGCCGTGCACCTTGTACACGTGGTTGTTCAAGTTGACCTTGTAACTGAACGCCACGTTGCAAATCTGCAAAAAGATTAGAATCGTGTAAAGCCGCAATAATAAATAGAGCAGAAGAAGAATAGTGACAGAATTAGCTTTGTAGTTTTTCATCCCGGGCTCTCGCGTGTATGTTGTATTGCAAATATACCCTACAGCTTCCTTTTTTTTCTGTCTCGACTCATACTGACTGACACACTTCAAACTGACGGAGGACAAAAATAAAAGTTGCAAAGTAAGGAAGCTACCTGACAGGAGTAGGGTCGTTCCCCCGTGTGCATCCGCTCGTGGTTCTGTAGCTGGTGCTTAGCGTTGAAGGACATGGCGCAGGTCCCGCACTTGAAGGGCTTGTAGCCGGCGTGGATGCGCAGGTGCCGGTTCAGGTCGCACCGCTGGAAACACGTGGGACCTTTACATCATTTCGAAACGTAATACGCAATCCTAAAGATTTAAAGATTTGGAGCCGGACGTAGGTAGCAATGTAGGTAGCAATGTAGGTAGCAATGTAGGTAGCTACAATGCTTTATAATACTTACTGCAATAAACTTTTTGGAACATAAGTTACATGGAAATGGCCTGTCTCCCTTGTGTATAAGATTATGTCTGTAAAAAAAAATTACACTAGTCAATTACGAAAAATAATAATATATTATAATTAGTCAAAGTTAGATGCAAGCGTCATAAAGACATTGAAGTTATGGCTCGGGTTAGCGCACTCAGCGGACTCTTCAACTCATTTAGAGACCGTAACAACTTTGGATTAAAATTAAAGAAACCATCGGAGCTCTACAAACATCTAAAAGTTACCAAAAGACATATCATCGGAAAATCTAAAGATGATACTGTAACTTCTCTCCCAAAAGACAAAGTTGCCTCAGAGCTCGAGTCACGACTTCAATTCCATAAAAAGTTTATGATAGGTGCTCAAACAAATAAAGTAGGGCTAGGATCAAGTAGGAAAGTTCAAGACATAGACATAACAAAATCTTTTATTCGACAAGACGAAAACGATAACTACCGACTCCACGCGATGAGCCTAGAAATTCAAAACGAATGGGTGACCATAGGAGATTTTTGTATTCCACTAGCTTTGAAGTGGCGCACCTTAATTTATGATTGGTCCCCAGCATTATTAAAATTCTATCTTAATGCATTCCAAATGACTCTCCCAGATCAAAGTAATTTAGTAAGATGGGGCAAAGCCACCGAAAAGTCTTGCAACATCTGTGGGGAGGCAATAGGAACCGCGAAACACCTATTAGTGGGGTGTAGGGTACTTCTAGATAAAGGTCAATACTCGCGTCGCCACGACAAGGTATTAGAAATTATACGGGAAGCGGTTAGTCTTTCAGTAGCAAGAGCGCGGAAGGGTATAACAACCACCGAACGATCTGTAGAATTCGTAAAAGAAGGCTCCTCCAAAAAATCAAAAGCGAAGCCTTATTCAATATTAGGCGCGGCTCCTGATTGGATTCTCATGATGGACACGTATGAAAAGCATTACAAAATCCCTGGGGATGTTGGTGTTTCGTCATCCAGACCGGACTTATTCCTGTATTCGAAACATCTGAGGCGCGTGATACTTGTGGAGCTTACCGTTCCTTGAGAAACAAACATCCCAAGGGATCACACATTCAAGCTCAATAAATATTACGAACTAACCAACGAACTGATCAGGAATAAATTTATAGTTAGTTTATACGCGGTAGAAGTGGGAGCGAGAGGTATAACAGCAAAATCTCTCTATAGCCTACTTAAAGATCTTGGCCTTTCTAGAACAAGCATCGGTTCATTTCTAGAACGTACTTCAAAGGCGGCATTAGTAGGTTCTTTCCAAATTTGGTTAGGTAGGGAGAGGAGTGTGGAGGGTGAAGGTGAGCGTTTTTGCGCATAATAAAGGGGCCCCTTAAACCTACTCCTGGGTCGCAAGTCCCAGGCACTGCTTGCACTCCTCTCCTTGCAACGCGATGGGCCCGGCACCCGCACGGTGAATCCATGGATTGCTAAGAAGCTTCGTCTGTCTGTATCTTCCTTCGCATCGATACGTAATTTTAGTATAAATATATTTTTGTTACCTAGCCAGAGACTTCTGCGTGTAGAAGCCGGCGCCGCACACCTCGCAGATGTGGTCCTTGATGCCGTTATGTTTTTTTAAATGCACCAGTAAGTTACTCTTCTGTACAAACGAGCGCGGACATTCTGAACATGTGAATTTTTTCTTTTCTGCAAATCACAAATCAAATAAAATCTCAATTATAGTAGTATGTAGTACTGTAAATACAATTTTAATATCTGCTTATCAATATGAAGTTCGAGGAAGTCTTAGTAGAGGGTAGGCTTTAACGGCGGGGTTGAAGTCGAACAGCTCATTAGCTAAGTGCAAGTTTCTATAACACATACCGCAGGAATGAAGTTGCCAATAGAACTACAGACGGGGCCAGCTGGGCGTCTGAGAGTCTTGGTGCGAAGTACACTAACTCATAATACGAAGTACACTAACTCATAATACGAAGTACACTAACTCATAATACGAAGTACGCTAACTCATAATACGAAGTACACTAACTCATAATACGAAGTACACTAACTCATAATACGAAGTACGCTAACTCATAATACGAAGTACGCTAACTCATAATACGAAGTACGCTAACTCATAATACGAAGTACACTAACTCATAATACGAAGTACGCTAACTCATAATACGATGTACGCTAACTCATAATACGAAGTACGCTAACTCATAATACGAAGTACACTAACTCATAATACGAAGTACACTAACTCATAATACGAAGTACACTAACTCATAATACGAAGTACGCTAACTCATAATACGAAGTACGCTAACTCATAATACGAAGTACACTAACTCATAATACGAAGTACACTATCTCATAATACGAAGTACGCTAACTCATAATACGAAGTACGCTAACTCATAATACGAAGTACGCTAACTCATAATACGAAGTACACTAACTCATAATACGAAGTACGCTAACTCATAATACGAAGTACGCTAACTCATAATACGAAGTACACTAACTCAGAAACTTGCAGATACTGGAAATGGCGACGATGCATTTCGGGAAGATCTTCTCGCGATTTCAATGAGATTTTTTAGTTGTTAACACTTAAAGTACAGTAAAGTCAAAAGTTTTTTTTTAGCAAAGCTTATTTATTTTAAAATATAAAATTCATCAATGAATTACATAATAATATATTTTATGCAATTCCTCACTTTGCCTCCCCCCTTATACAATATATGTACAAATTAAAAGTATATTACCTTCATGAGTGGCGATGTGGTTCCCTAAGCTGAATGTTAAAATACCACATATTGGACAAACAAGTTTCTCTCTCTCTTTCAAAACCCCCTTAGCATTCTTGACCCTCCTCAGTGTGCTGTTGCTTCTGGGTGGTCTGTCTTTTGGTTCAATTTTTGTTTTATAATTCTTGTGTATTTTTAATACTGTTAAATCTTTTGGTCTCCTTAGAAGAACGGGAGGACCTCTCACACCATTTTTACTAATTGGATCTAAAATTAAAATAATAGTTGTAATAAGCAATTATGATATTTATATATACAAGTGTTTTTGAATAAGTAACAGTAGTGGTGTTATCAAAAGCTGCTAATGTAATGGGTAATAAATTCTAAGCAATAAAAGTGAAAAAGTTCCAGGTAATAAATACCTAGTATTATAATAATTCATTCCATTCCATACAGAAATGAACAAAAACACTATTTAAAAGATTCAATAGATAATAAAAGGAATCTTACAACAGGTTATAGTAGTAGTTTTTGCTTTCATATCCCCAAAATATTCATCATTGGAATCCTCATCTTCTATAAGTTGTTGTTTGTATTGCTTTATGACCTTTACCTTTCTAACAACAGGTTTCTTGGCCTTAAAAACTTTTATATCTGCCAAAGTCGGCTTTTTAAACTTAATTTTGGACTTTTCCACAGGTGGAAGATAATCATCATCGTCATCATCATGAAATATGTCATCATCAAGAAATTCTGGCTAAAATAATAAGCAAAAATACAAATACATAAATAAAAATAATATGTGGATAGTGATAGTGAGAGAGAATGGATACATAAGGCATTACAAATGAATAATAAAATTCACTACTATACTCACATCAGCATCATAGGATTTGATTTCATGTGATGAGTTTAAGTCCCCACTTGAATCTACTTTTCTTATAACGGTATCCGCAATTATAATATCTCTACCTTCTATGGGCTCTAACTGTGTGCTATTTTTATTTTCAATATCTATTTCCATTTCCCATTTTGGCTCAGGTTTTATTGTTAAAGGACCAATTTCACTTTTAATATCAGTAAAAGAATCAAATGCAATCTTTTTGGTTGGCATTTTTTCATTTGCCTTTGCTACTAATAATCGTAGTTTTCGGTCAGATCTGAATAACAAGATATAGTTCCACATAAATAAGGTTTTTGTACATTAAATGTACATCTCTTACAAATTCAAAAAGAAAAATGAAAATACAATAATATTGTAATTTGTAACAAATGGTAAGTGATAAAATTAAATCAAGTACACAATCATGTCTTTATCATAAAAATACACATATGCAAGTAGATTTTGTTAAAGAGAGTGCTTTAGGTTTTTTTAATAAATAGGTTAAACCATCTATATACAAAATGCCCACCAAAATGTGTGATTGTGAGTAAAAGTAACAATGTTTATCCTTATGTCTAACCTTAAATAAATGTTTTTGTTATTGTTTAGTGGTTGACAAAGTTGTTACAAAATTATAGTCATATCATAGGTTCATAATTTTAAATTACTTCCAAAATGTAAAGATACTCGATTTGTTAAGAAGTCGTATTTTATAGAATGGTAATGATTTTATAGAATAATATTATCGAAATGTAGGTGAAATACGAAAGATGTTATAAAATATAAATTTATGAAACTTACCTCTCTGCAACAGTTTTTAAAAGATATGCCTTTTCTAGAGCTGTACAACATTTGTAACAAATTTTCTCTGGTAACCCATCGTTTGAACATACCTAATAATCAAAATTATACACATATAATAGCGCTTTCGTTTAAAATTATCTTTTATTTGTATTGAAATTTGAATTCAATAATTACGACTTTTGGTTTTTGCTTACCTTAACGTCTGCTATTGCTGTAAGCATTTCTGCATAGTTACCGGATAACTTGTATTTAAAAAGAGGACATAGAGATTTTTTATTTGACATACATATTCGACACGATTCGTAGTCAACTCCAGTAGTAGGATCTAACATTTTTCAAAAACCTATTTGTAAATATTGAAGTGAAGAACCAAATCCGTAAGTTGTACAATTGTCGGAAATCGTCGAATCTATCAAAATTTAAAGGGCTTGAATCTTGATGTCGATGAAATCCACGACAAACGAAACAATGATTGTACCACAGAGTACATAAAATATACTACCAAATTGTACTAACCGTCCAATTTCAAATTTCAAAAATCCGAAAAGTCAAGTCTAGAGGTCTACAGAATCCCATGTTTAGTGATATATAAAGATGGTAAATTAATCATATTTCTTAACACATATTGAGAATAGCAATACTTTCATAACATAAGTAAATTATTTTTTTTAATAACCCCGGATCAAAAAGGCCTCTTAAAAAAATAAAATAATATTATTTTGTACTTATTGAAGTCGTTGCGTCGGGGGCAGTGTAGGCAACCGTACGATAATTATCGTACATGTACGATAATTTAGGCCCAACGTACAATGTACGATTGCAATTTATTGTCGTACGCAAACGTACGATAATTTTCGATTATACATTTTTTTTCAAAATAAAAACGCAGATTGAAGTTTGTGTAGCAGGAACAATGTCATTGACTACATAGCGACCCTGTCAATCATACCAGATCCTATTTTTAACTTATTTCTTTGAATAAATTTAATGATTGATCGATCATCTTTCGAGTCACTTATTTTTTGGTACAATTTTTGAATTACCCAATTTTTTGCACCATTTTGCGGTGTACCCAAGTGAAAATCAAAAAATAAAGACGTGACTGGCGGTCGAGCATAATGTAAGTTCATGACAATGTTTGTTTTATTAATAATGAATGCTTTCATACGTTTTTTGAAGTTGTACGATAATTTTTAGACGGGTTCGATAATTTTACGCCCCTTGATCATAGAGATATTAAACATATTAATTCTATGCCCTTGATACGATCGTCGCATCATTCCAGATTGGCAACAATGATCGAGGAACCGTTGTACGTAGGTTGACGATAGTGTCTATTTTACGGAGTTAATCATTGAGGACTTAGACTATACGATTCGATATCGTAATTTCTTTTTTTTCCTTGTTAACTTACTTGCATTTTAATTTCTTCCTTTATTAAACAGTCCCCCGACGCAACGACTTTAATATGTACGTAAAAATATTATTTTATTCTTTTTAGAGGTCTTTATGTATCGGTGTTTTTTTTTCTGCCTTTTAAAGTTATGTCACTGGATTCATTATTATGATAAATGAACCTACAGACGCACACATTTCATTTGTTTAAGTATTTCTATTGCATAAGAACTAATATTGCATAAGAACTTTCCACCCGCTCCAATAAAACCTCAATATCTTGGAGACAACTGTTTTATTTGTTTATTCTTTATTGTTCCAACAAAAACTGTTACAATTGGCGGACTTAATGCTAAATAGCATTCTGTAACAGTCAACCTTGGGGATGTACATAGACATAAATATATGGAGACGATGCTTCTGAGCATTTCATGGAGTTACCATGTGGGTGCCGCGCCCATCTAGTTGCAAGGAGAGAATTGCAAACAATGCCTGGGACTTGCGACCCAAGAGTAGGTTTAAGAGGACCCTTTAGGATGCCGAAACACGCTCGTCTTCACTGTCTATAACCCTCTTCCTACCTAACCAAATTTGGAACCGATGCTAGTTCTAGAAAGGCCAAGGACTTTAAGTAAGTTAAAAGAGATTTTGCTGTTATACCTCTCGCTCCCAGTTCTCGTACAAGCTTTTCATAATTAAAAGTATCTTTTATTCAAAATTAACAACAAGTACCAATGGGCAATACTAATACAACTTTTTATAATTAAAAGTCTTCTTCTTCTTCTTCCTGGCATTCATCCCGACGTATGTCAGGGCTGCCTTCCTGTTCAACCTACCCCACTTTGCACTTTGGTCTTTGAAGTGCTCTGTGGTTAGACTATTGGCTCTCATGTTCTGCTTCACGACATAGAACCAGCACTTCCTTGTACGTCTGGGAGCTAACACCCGGGCGGGCAACGTGACTTGAATTTTTTGGGTGTGCTAAGATAGTACTGGCCATCATTCGCTGCCGTATATAAGAACCGGTCGGATGACGCTCTTATATATCAGCCCCTTGAGTTTAGCTGATATTCTGCGATCACAGACTATACCTGTGACCTCCCGCCATTTGGTCCAGGCTTATCCGGCGCTTATCCGGCTTTGGACATCGTAATCAATGCCTCAAAACTCGTGCATGTTGGATCAAGGTTACTTGAACTTTTCCAACTTAACGGCTGGCTCAGGATTTATATGGATAGTATCCAAGTCTGGGCTCCCGCAAGCCATGTACTCGGTGTCGTTGACACATTTAAAACTGCCGTTCTTAAGCGTACCCTTTCAGAGGTTTAACTTAGGCTCCAGCTCCAGTTTTATCTCTCCAAGTAGTCGTCGAAGGGTGTTCCTCGGAACCCTTGACAATAAATGCCAGAGTGTCTCAGGGGTCCGTTCTTTCTGCTAACCTTTTTCTGCTGCACATTACCGATCTGCTGAAGATATCTATGAATATAGACGACAGCACAGTTGTAGATAGATATCTGCTGAGTTCTCGGGCTAGTAGAAATAAAGTACAGTCCGAAAGAGAAGCCATAGAGCAACGTTTGAATGACAAGCTTCAGGCAATCTCCGCATGGGGTATTGAAAATCTTTTCAAACCCTGGTGAACCTGGTGAGCTCTGGTGAACCACTACTGTAATCTGGAAGGTTTTGAAGTCACCGATGGCAGTCCTAACCATAAGCGACGTGGTACATGCCTCCTGATAGTCTCAATATGAGCCTCATGGATCCCTTTGTATCGGAATGCCCACCACATACACAGACGAGGCACACAGTCAAAGGTCTTCTGCAAATCTAAAAAAGTTATGTGCAGAGCTCTCCTTTTTTTCTGTATGCTTCCATTAGAGTTCTCTGGGCAAAAATAGTGTCTATGGTACTAGACCCTGGCTGAAATCTATATGGAGACTTAGAAACAGTGCACTTTTGGCAGAGACTGAGGTCGATTATGCGCTCCAAGATCTTCATGGTATATATATCTTCATAACTCATAGGCCTAATGCCCCTGTAATTACCACAGTCTTGAACACTGCCTTTTTCCTTGTGAATAGGTTTGATGAAACTATGCCGCCACAGGTTAGGCATCTTTCCAGTGATCAAAATATGGTCGAAAAGGGCAATAAGCAAGAGCAGACCAAGAGTGCCAAACGATTTTCATGGCTTCTATAGTAATATCTATCTAAATCAGGTCCCACCGTTTTTCCGTTCTTAATGCGTCTAAGGCTAAGTTATGTAGGTAAAGGTTATGTGGGTAAGTCCGAAGTTTAGGTGGTGGGTCGGAAGCCTGCACGTATGCTGAGAAATCAGCAGCTCGTGAAAGTAGCTTTTCCTTCTCTCCTTTACAGATGCATAACAACAAACCAGCGTGCTCTGGAAATGTCTGACGCAATATATCGTGTCGCTGTATCCCGAGCATGTGCCAGTTTAATTATATATTATACGTTTCATTTAATATATTGTCAAGTTTTATTTATACAATACATTAGAATATGAATATGCATTGATAAACGCTAAAATAATTAATTAATTGACCACCTCTTCCAGGCAGCCTCTTTACATCAATCATAACAACATTTGTTCTACAACTTTTTACAAATCTTGATAAACAACACAAAAAAAAAAACAAACAAAAAAATTTTTGCTGCCTCTTTTACTTATTACTCTTAAGGTATATATACAGGTCACTTTATTACAACGAAAATTACCTTTTATAATGAACGTAGTCTATTTTATTTTTGTCAACCACAGACTATTTTAAAATTTAATTGTCAAATCAAAAGCAATGCGTCCTACGTTAACAGTAACTCAAAACGCATTTTTCGTCTGTGTCTTAATTCTTTTTATTATAATTTACAAATAATATATGTTAAACTAGATTTTTAAGAAAGATATATATCTCCTTGCAATTTTTTATAGTTACAGCTTATAAAATGTTATAATGGCCACTTTTGAAAATAGGTTGAGTCGTAGAAAAGGTAAATATTTTTAAAGTCTGTTTATTTCATAATTGTTAAAATAAAGAGGGTAGAAATATTGACATATTCGTTTTTGCTCTGGAAGAAAAATATTTTAATACAGTGTTATAAAATCATATAATGAAGAATCGATATACTTGCAGGTAAACATGGAGGCGATACTTATAGGTTAGACACTAAAAATAAAACTCCTGAAGAAAATATAATTGAAATAGTACAAGGTCTGTATTCAAAAAAGTCATTCCATAATGATACCTCACCCACGAACAAGAATCTACCCTCAGAGTTTAGGTCAGGCTTTAGAATTCAGAAGAGTGGTTCAGATAGCTACAGATGGTCATATTTTGATGCATTGGTTACTCTGTTACATAAAGAAGATAGAAATAACTTAGGATTTACTACAGATGAGTTGATGACTTGGTAAGTTAAAAATAATGATCATAGTTAGTAATGTTATTATTTATGTTAGGTAATCAAGTGAGAAGTGAAGTGAGGGAAATATTCTAATGAATGAAGTAATTGCTTATTAACTCCTAGATATTTGTAAAGCAATAAATAAAAATCTTCAATAGTTACAATAACAAAAAGTAAGTGAGATAGATAATTTCTGAACTGCGTTAGTAAACAATGGTCCAAGCGTGTGATGTTTTTGTTTAATGAATAATACAGTGTTGTTCACTGTTGGTTGAACTTCCCACAAGAGTAAAGTATTGTGAATCATAAATGTATTCATTTCTTATGTGACTTTCATCAATGATGAATACGTATTTGTCTTGTACATTTGGATTGCTAGTTAGATTCACAAATATCTGGTGTATAATCTAATAATGTACAATAGTGTTTATTAAATGTGTTCTCTTTTTAGTATCCGCATAAGCCTGGTGGATGATTCCATGGTTATAAGAGCAGCTGCATTAAGAGTTCTGAGATACTTGATCAGAACCGAGAGTGATGTTGCTACATTCAATAATTTAAAATTGCCATACCTTGTGATAAGGTAATTGTTTTTCTTTTGTATTTGTTTTTCTTTTGGATTTGTAATTGTTTTTCTTATGTATTTTATAAAACAACAGTTTTTTCATAAATATGTATTAAGTATGTCATAGACTATGATGATAAGTAGGTCAATAATTGATGATGGTATCTTATAGAGAACATCTCAAACTAAATGTATTTTTAAGGTTCCGTACCCAAAAGGTAAAAAACAGAACCCTATTACTAAGACTTTGATGTCCGTCTGCGTCTTCAGGATGTCTCTCATGAAATGTGATAGCTAAAAAGTTAAAATGATGTATTTCTGTTGCCGCTATAACAACAAATAATTGATTACAAATTATACAACAAATAATTAAAACAATTATAAATTATATAATGGTAGGGAAGGGGTATATAATGTAAGGAGGGGGGGGGGTATCAAAGTTAGGCCTCAGTGGTGTTTATTTTGCTAGTGGGTAAACATCTAAAAAATGCTGAGCTTTTGAGCTAAGTTGCGTCTGAACCTGTGAGTGCAAGACAGTCCTAGTCGCCAATCGTTCAAATTCATCATTCTTGGTGGTAGACCATAACATCGGGTCGCCGGCAAAGTTACCACCCATCGGGCAAAGTCGTGCCGCAAAGCGACCTAGTCGTGTTCCGGCACGTTGCTCGATGAAGCCGTATATGGGAAATGGGTCTGAACAGCTGCGGTACGTTGGCGAACCGGTTGACGTCGAGTTGGTGTTTGTTTTGTCGGGTGTCTAGTCGAGGAGGGTAGCGGGATCCGAAGCGACGGCTTTCCGCTGGCCGCCCGCAGATAGTTGGGGGCCCAATTAGTGGGTTAGCCACCCACGAAAGGCTGCCCCGCCAGCTGCGAAAAATCCCAGGGTGGCTCCATCGTGCTGGTTGGCGACCAGGCGAGGAGGCCCGATGGCGATCCCTGGGGGGGTTCGGGCGTCCCCGCAGTCTCCAGGCTAGCCTTCCAGCGGCAAGACATCACCAATTTCGAAGTCGGGTTTGATACGTACCGCTTCGTTCAACTGCCATTTCCCATCCCTATTCACTTTTATTTATTTTTACCATGAAGAAAAACCAAAAAAGAAAAAAGTTTGTACAGCGGTTGCACTCCTCCTCATTTAAAGTGCACCTCAGTAATATTAGGGGTTTGCACTCTAATATCTTACCTGTCCATCACCACCTGGAGACAGAACAACCGCACCTGTTCTTTTTGACGGAGACGCAGATACAATGTCCCTTAAGCGCTGCGCACCTGGATTATCCCGGATACACGTTAGAGCACAACTTTCGCTCACGTGCCGGAGTCTGCGTGTATGCGCGGAACGACCTCTGTATCCAGCGTCTCCGTCACCTTGAAGACCCCACTTTTTCTTCTTTATGGGTTTTAGTAGACACAGGAAACGAAAAAATCCTGTATTCTTGTGTTTACCGTTCGCACAGCGGTGACCAGGAGACAACTAGATTATTCGAGTATCTCGGTGAGGCTGCTGATATGGCTCTGCATCAGTTCCCTTCGGCGCAGCTCGTCTTTCTGGGGGATTTTAATGCCTGTCATCAGGACTGGCTCTTCCCATACCAGAAAACCGACCACGCTGGAAGAGAAGCGCGGAACTTTGCGTTGTCCTTGGACCTCTTTCAGCTGGTGAAGCAAGCGACGAGGGTACCAGATGTGGTAGGCCATACAGCCAATTGCCTGGACCTTCTGCTGACAACTGATCCGGACAGGTATCGGGTAGAGGTTACCTCTCCCTTGGGAACCTCCGATCACTGTCTGGTGAAATCTGTGTTTACATATTCCCCACCAGCTTTCGAACCTCATGGTGTTAGGCGAGTATGGAAATACAAGTCAGCAGATTGGGATGAGATGCGGCACTTTTTTGCGTCTTATCCTTGGCGGCAGGTCTGCTTCTCTTCTTTGGATCCGTCGAGTTGCGCGGATGCTATAACCGATGTGGTGCATCAGGCAATGGAGTATTTTATTCCTTTTGCTGACGTACCCATCGGTGGCAAAGCTCGCCCATGGTTTAATGCCGAATGTGGTCATGCTCAAGACCGAAAACATTCGGCATATCTCATTTGGGCTGATGCTCGAACCCGCAAAACTCCGGATGTAAGTTTGAAGAAGAGAGCCTTTAACCAAGCTGCCAAGTCCTACAAAAAGGCATTGCGGAAGGCTCGTCTCGATCGAATCGCTAAGAATGGCGAAAAGCTCTCTGCCAGACCAACTGGCAGTCGAGCTTTCTGGTCTCTTGCGAAAGCGATCGAGTCGAATTTCTGCCAACCCTCACTGCCTGCTCTGCTGAAGCCGGATGGATCCCTGGCCCACACAGCAACAGAGAAAGCGAACGTACTTGCTTCTCTGTTTGCTGATAATTCGCATCTAGACACTGGCAATGCTTCTCCAGCACATCTTCCTCACTGCGGTGTTTCGATGCCTGAAATCCGCATCACTAACAAAGAGGTATGGAGAACATTGTGTCGTTTAGACGTGAATAAAGCCAGTGGTCCTGATGGTATACCAGCCATTCTGCTCAAGATATGCGCAGCTGAGTTGTCTCCTGTACTGACACGTCTGTATCGTCTCTCTTTCATGACTGGAATAGTGCCGAAATCCTGGAAGCTTGCTAATGTGCAACCCGTGCCCAAAAAAGGCAGCCGTGCCGACCCTGTCAATTACAGACCGATTTCAATCACCTCCATACTCTGCAAGATTATGGAGCGTGTATTGAACTCGCGCCTACTAGCATACCTAGAAGGTAACGATCTCCTCAGTGACCGACAGTACGGGTTTCGCCGTAATAGGTCTACTGGGGACCTCCTAGTGTATGCTACTCACATTTTAGGCGAGGCCATCGAGAAGAACGGAGAAGCGGTCGCCGTCTCTCTGGACGTCTCGAGGGCATTTGACAGGGTCTGGCATGCGAGCCTTATAAGCAAGCTTTCAGCGTACGGTATATCTCCTGGTCTGATCGGCTGGGTAACGGACTTTCTGAGCCACAGATCTCTCCGAGTAGTTGTCGACGGGTGTTCCTCGGAACCCTTGACAATAAATGCCGGAGTGCCTCAGGGGTCCGTTCTTTCTGCAACTCTGTTTCTGCTGCACATTAATGATCTGTTGAAGCCCGGTATCTATGGGTATGCAGACGACAGCACAGTTGTAGAAAGATATCTGCCGAGTACTCGGGCTAGTCGAGATCAAGTACAGTCTGAAAGAGAAGCCATGGTGCAACGTTTGAATGACAAACTTCAGGCAGTCTCCGCATGGAGCAATGCCAATCTTGTCAAGTTCAACGCCACCAAAACGCAGACGTGTCTATTCACCGCCAAAAGGAGCCCTTTCACCTTGGCTCCTACTTTCCAGAATGTATCCTTGGAATACAGTGACCGGCTTCAGTTGTTAGGCTTAGAGATTTCCTCGAACCTCAACTTTGGTCGGTTCATTGAGTCCAGAGCAAGAGCAGCAGCAGCAAAGCTTGCCGTTCTGGCGAAGGTGCGACAGTACTTTACACCGGGACAGCTTCTTGTTTTATACAAAGCGCAGATCCGGTCGTGTGTAGAGTACTGTTGTCACATATTTGCTGGTGCCGCAAAGTCTCATCTTGCGGTTCTGGACTCAATTGAGAGGCGAGCAAAGAGGCTTATAGGCGATCCCGAATTGGTCGGAGCCGACCTCCAAAGCCTTGAGCACAGGCGTAGAATTGCTAGCCTCTCAGTATTCTATAGGATACATTTTGGTGAGTGTGCGCAGGAATTACACAATTTAATTCCCCCGTCCCCCTTCCATCACCGGACGTCCCGACGCACGGCATGTTTTCATCCTTTTGTTGTGGACATTCCACCTGTCCGAACGAAGCGCTTTGCTTCCTCATTTTTACTGCGTACAGCAAAGGATTGGAACAGCTTGCCTGCGTCGGTATTTCCGACCGAATACAATGTGGGTGTCTTCAAGCGAAGAGTGAATAGGTTGCTAGGGTAATGCGCCTTACCACCTAAGACTACATTCCACTTACCATCAGGTGGAATGTAGTCAAGCATTGCCCTAGAAAATATAAAAAAAAAAAAAAAAAAAAAACTGCCTCCTATAATTCTATATAAGAATAATCTTTATCGGAACAAAAAAATATAAAAGTACAAAAAATATAGTGATCGAGAATGCTTGCATTAATTATATAACTGTGTCGCAGACATTAACGCCAACCTCCAGACCAAGATTGTTCCAAAGAACAAAATAAACAAAAATAAAAAAAAATTATAGAAAATTATATTGACAGGGACAAGAGCAAATATAAAACATTAAAAACTAAAACTGTGTATGGATGTATGTGTACGTCTGTGTGTGTGTGCATTTGTGTGTGTGAGTGTGTGTGTGTGTGCCTAATGCGATAGCAAATTATTGATTGAGCAAAAGCAGAATAGCTATTTTAGGAGCTTTATTCTAAAAAAATCTAGCGAACCTTGAATATTTCTAAATACGTCAATTAATTTTCTGACTTTTGACACAACTATAATATGCTCATTCTTTGAGAGACAGTTGTCTATACAAACACTTAGATATTCAATTTTAGCGGTATATACATATAGATATATATATATATATATATATATAGCAGCCATTATATATATAAGGTGCTCTTCATTTTTTTTCACTCTGCCATTGTGTATGGCACTGAATATTTGTTTATTAAAAATAATAATAATAATAACATTTTCTGTTATTTAAATATTCAATAAAATTGTTAATTTTTATACTTATTACTGTGTGTGTGTGTGTATGTTTTTTTTTTTAATAATATATTATGAATATATAAAATAACGATGAATAATTTTCTTGCTCGTCATCTGAGGATTTCCTTAGTGTTGCTAGTTCGAATCCATCGGACTAAAACTTTACTCCACTTAATATAAAACTTAATTCTATTTTTACATCTAAAAATGGCTGCTATTTTTACATCTAAAAATGCGCCGAGTATTCCGGTTCACTATTCTGATTTTTTATCATCTCACATCCTAGGTCATAGGTCATGGCCTAGGTCATAGGATTTAATATCTCTGTCGATTGTATACTCGTATCTAGTCATGGTTAAAGCCCTCTTTCTTCTTCAATTTACTCTTTACCAGGTTATAATCTGATCCGAAATGATCGAGATGACAAAAGGGGTGGTGGGGCATGTATCCTTCCTTCCTAATAATATTTCTTTTACTATAAATGCTCAATTCCCTCCTGACCTACAATTTAGAATACCTTTTTCTTGAAATTCGTGCCCACTATTGAAACTTGCTTCTCGGTGTGGTACATAGTCCATCCCTATTTATATTTCTTCTCTGGACCAAATTTTAGGCTCGTTGTCCTCTAGTTATAGTGACAGTATAATTATGGGCGATGTAAACACTTGTCTCACTAAAGGCGATGACAGCTCCCACAGACTTAGATCATTAATTGGTTTCTACAATATGGCTCTTTTAGAAACTCACTACTCACGTAATGCTATTCCTTTCGCTTTTTGATCTTATTTTCGTTGTTAACCCTGAAAAGGTTATAACGCACTGTGAACTGATTGCACCTTTCTCGTATCATGACCTATTGTACCTTCAGTACAATTTTTTCCTGCCCAAGCGTAAAGCTGAGGTTGTTATGCGCAGAAATCACAGATGTTTAAACTGGGATAATTTAAAAACTGACGTATCGAGATTAGATTGGTCCTGTTTGTTTACCTGGCGAGAACATTTGATGAAAAGGTGGCTGCATTTATGAATGTTATTACTAAGTTATATGACTTCCATGCCCCACTTAAATCGGTACGAGTTAAGCACTTTCCTGCCCCTTGGCTTTCCTCAGAAATTAAATGGTAAATCGTTATAAGGCTAAGCTGCGGTACAGGAAAAATGGCTTCCAGGAAAATTTACGATCCTACAAGCAATTGCGTAATCTCTGCAACAGGATGTGTAGGGATGCAAAGCGTCGCTACATATATTCCTCAATTAATAATTCAACTCCATTCCAAATGTGGATTTTTTTTAAATCGTTAGGTGTGGGGAAGGCCTCTGAAAAACTTCATCAGTTCAACGATATAAATCTTAATATCTTGTTCTCTACTCCTTTCGTCAATATATCCGATACAGAGAGATTAGCTACCATTCATAAATTAAACATGGCTCCCCGACTACCCTGTAATCCATTTCTGTTTCGTGAAATCACGGAGTGTGATGTTAAGAAGTGCCTTTCATCCTTTACATCTAACGCCATTGGAAGTGATGACATCAGTCGTGAGATGCATTTCACGCATATTATGAACTTCTCATTAACCTCCAATATTTTTCCTACAGCTTGGAAAAAAGCTTATGTTATTCCCATACTCAAATGTAACAATAATTCTTCTCCTCCCTTTTTTTTGTATGTCTATACTGTTAGCCCTGTTGGCTATTACAGCGTCACCGGGGGTCCATTCAACTTTCGTCCTAGATCCATATTACCAATACTATCTTAAGTCCTTGAACATGCAATATTCCAACAGCGCACGCATTTTCTAAACACTCATAACGTATGCTACTTAGATGCTACAGAAGAGCTATTAGACAAGTTAGATCGACTTCAGAATGTATGTATTCGTTTCATATATGGACTGCGTAAATACGATCATATATCTGACTTCCGACGTCAACTAAAGTGGCTCCCTATTCGACGCCGCCGGAATACTCACGTCCTAACTTCACTTTTTAACGTATTGGCTAAATGTTCCCCTCTTTATCTACGACAATCTTTTCAATTGACCGTACCAGACCATCCCGTTCGTGTATCATTTTTAAATCCCTTGATATACCGTTATAACACCACATTTTTTGCAGAATCTTTCGCAATAAAAGCACCACAATTGTGGAATTCATTACCCCTGAAATTTATAATTGTTCCACAGTTATTTTTTTTAAGCATAAATTGAAGCAGTCAATATAATTACTGTTATTAATATTATTATTACCTTATTTATAAATATATATATATATATACTAACTTTTAAACTATCGCGTTTCATTATATATTATTATTATTAAAAAAAAAATCGGGAATTAACGCGTAAGAATAGGTATCACATTCCTTTTATTTGCCTGACGTTTCGACGTGGTTGCATCGGCCGTGATCACAGGCTGACTGTCTTAGCGGCCCAGGCTCTCCGTCCTCGAATCCGTGGAGAAGAAATTTCCTCATCTACCCGCACATCTTCATTATTATTAATATTGTCTGTCCGCCACGTACCGTCACACACTACACTCATAGTATCCCTATCCAGGTGTTTAACCGAATGCGCAAAAAAGTGAGGTGTTATGTTGTTTATTACTGGGTTCCACGATACCGATAACTTAAATCCATCTTCCCGATTGAAAGTCCTGTTTTTCTTGATTTCAATCGCTTCACGTACAACTCGAGCATAAAAGTGTCGTTCTGTGGAGAGGACCTGGGTACTATGAAATTCAATCCAGTGATTGGTTCCCGCTTCGAATGCATGTTCTGCGATCGCTGATTTATTCGTCTGTCGGTTGTTTACAGAAGCAATATGTTCTTTGACCCTTTCCGCAATAGAGCGCTTTGTTTGGCCTATATAAGAACTACCGCAGCTGCTTTTTTTTTATAAACACCTGGAGTTTGTAGCGGTAATACATCCTTTGGTATATACAAAAAAGGATACAGGACATTGCACACACACCTGCTAGCGACAGCGACACGTCTAACATGCCGCCGTGCCAATCCAGCAGAGACTCCGCAGGTGAGCAGGCCTCCCAGATCCTGTCAACCCTCCCCAGCACTGCTACCCGTCTGTTCCAGGATGCTAAGGAACAGATGAAGCAGTCGGGGAATATAAAAACAAGCATCAAGGAGCATGTCCTCGAGAACCTAGGAGCCATTTATGAGATCGTTCTCCGGTTAAACGAATCCCGACAAACGCTGCTGCAACAGCTGGAACGCACCAGAGCTGGGATGGCGAACCAGCTGGCGCGGCGAGAGCAGGAGCACTCCCAAACACTCGCTAAACTTGTCGCCGAACAACAGGCGGCAACAGTAAAGCCCGAGATAGCGGAACTCATCAAGGAGGTGAAATCTGTAAGCCAGATTATAAGTTATGACGTCATCGATCTGATTACAAAAGGAAGTCAGCAGCAGCAGGTCCAGCAAGCCGTGGCCCTAAACAAACAACTGCAGGACACGGGCAAGCGATTGGCGAGCATAGTAGAAGAGGCAAGCCAACACAAGACCTATGCGGAAGCAGCTGCTGCTGGACACAGTGAGGTCAGGGCAACACCGAAACCTAACTACACGATAATTGTGTCGTCCACAGAAGAGACACCAGTGAAGATGTGCTGAAGCGTGTACGCGGAATTGTGGATGCCGGGTCGCAGTGGAGCGTATACGCAAAGCAAGAAATCAGGTGGTTATCAGCTGCGCATCTAAAGAGGTGTTCATCTAACCATTTATGAGATCCCTGAGAACCCTGTATATATATATA
Source organism: Napeogenes sylphis (assembly GCA_959347405.1). Classification (NCBI taxonomy): domain Eukaryota; kingdom Metazoa; phylum Arthropoda; class Insecta; order Lepidoptera; family Nymphalidae; genus Napeogenes; species Napeogenes sylphis. The sequence goes on from OY365782.1 coordinate 37,067,845, forward strand.
TATATATATATATATATATATATATATATATATATATATATATATATATATATATATATATATATATATATATATATATATATATACAGGGTTATTTGTAATTAGTTGAGCACCTTTTGCAGGCAGCCCCTCTACATCAATCCCAACAACATTTGTTCTACGACTTTTTAAAATTAATAGTTTTAAAAATTTTGTTTTTCCCATACAAAATTTATTTATTGCCTCTAAACGTGCATTAAACTTGAGCAAAGAGAGGCCACGCAACTTGTCAAAATATGTGCCAAGGCCACGTGCATCGGGGCGCGGGTTGGCGGGGTGGCGGGGTGACGCAGCGGCGGCTATGCACGTTAGAACTTGATCATTTTCTAAGGTGTAATAAAAAATAGCATCGTTTTCCACTTTTATTTATTAAAATATTTTTTACAATAGTCGAAACACATATTTTTGTATAATATCACTTTTACGAAATAAGCATTTATTATCTAATAACAATATTTACACCTATTAAAAAGGAATAAATTAATTGAAATATTGTCTAATTGTTAAAGAATCTAATGAAAAAACAAAATCTCCAATAGACGTTGTCCACAAGTTGAATGTCTCAATATTTTTATTTGGTTTATGAAATAAGGGCACTGTAACTTTTTCTGATCCTTCAAATATTTACATTATTATTAAAAAGTTTCCCACCTGGTAATATTATTTTTACAAAACAATAACTTCTCTTTAACTTACTTTATACATATCATTTTATCTCGTTTGTTAATATTTAGGTATATCATGATAATGGTGCTCAACTAATTAAAAATGACCCTGTATATATATATATACATATATATATATGTATGTATGTATAACCATATATATTTACATATTATATATATCTCAATTGTAGAACGACGACGACGACGACTCAACGAAGTTATGTATCCACCAATGGTTTATTTTGTTAAGAAAATTTCTTTTCGCACGTCAATTTTTGGTTGACTGGAAGAGATCTCTTTGTAGAGATAAGTTATCCTGTTTACGTAATGTTCATATTTTTAATTAAGATTTAAAGTTTGGTACATAAATAAATAAATAAATAGAAGAATGCTGCAGAGGGCAACTTACAGAATTTTTAAAAGTCTATGGCATCGAAATCCAAAAACCTCAGTGGAATTAAACCTAATGACACATGCCGAAAAGTTGAAGGAGGATATAGATGGACCGCAACCTAAAATAAGAATTTCTGATAAACTAGAAGAACTTATATTAAAACAATCAGAAAAATTTGATCTAATCTTACAACAGATGAGCACTTTTCTGATCCTCATAAAAACACTGTTAGACAGAATTCCAAAATGACTGCTCTCAGGATAGCAACTTGGAACATTAATTGTCTAACACCAAACAAGTCTGAGTTAGAGATACTAGTTGCCAAAGTCAGAAGTTACTGGGGTCCAGGTTAACAACAACAAGAGGCAGGCACCTTAAGGTGTGCATCGACGGAAATAACTTTAACTCGATGTCATCAGTTGAACCGACATACTGGCCTACAGACCCAAAAAAAAAGCCTGACATGCTAGACTTCTTCATTGTCAGAGGACCCTCGAGGCACTATCTCCAGCCAGAGTCGTGCCATGGTAGCAACTCGGATCATACTCCTGTAATTCTGACCGTAAGCACAAACTTTAATATGCTACGAAGAACCTGAAACCTTGTCCAATAAATCTACTGACTGGGAGGGATTCAGAGAATACATAAAGGAAACTACAACTACACATATCCCTAAAACACCTGAAGAAATAGAAGATGCTATAAGCTACATTACTATTCTAGTACAATGCTTGGTGGATGACCACTCCTATAAAAATAAAAGGGATACTACTGGAAACTTTCCTTTTGATATATTAATAAAAACGTGCTAGAAAAAAGAAGACTGAGAAGGGTCTGGCATCAATCCAGGTACAAATCAGTATGCTGCCCCTGCTAAACTGTAATGAAGCCATCCCCAAGCACCAATTTAGGTTCAGGACACTACACACCAACCAACACCACTTTACCGTTGAGTGGGTTCATCGGGTTTACGACAACATACGGCATGCCCTCGAAAACAAAGAGCACTGCACTGCTTTATTTCTTGACACCCAACAGGCGTATGACAAAGTATGGCATAAGGGCTTACTCTCTAAAATAAAAAAAATCTACCACACACCTACTATAGTCTGATGAGTTCCTATTTCACAGCTCGCATGATCCAGGTACGAGAAAGTGAAGATACATCAGAAATCAATTAGATCTTGGCATGAGTGCCACAGGGCTCCGTTCTTGATCCAAATTTGTATAACCTGTACACTGCAGACTTTCCACAGTCATCAGAAGTGATAAATGTTACCTTTTGTTGATGAAACTGCACTATTAGCGAGTAGCACAGATCCAGAAACTGCTTCAAAAATTTTATTACAAAGCCTCAATAAAGTAGATGACTGGCCGCAGAAGTGGCGCATTAAGGCAAGTGCCTAAATCAACCCACATAACATTCACGCTAAAAAAGAAAACTGTACGCCTGTGCAACTGGGAAATAATACCCTTCTCCAAAGTGACTCACTCAGGTACCTTGGTATGCACCTGGAAAGAAGACTGACATGGAAAAACCGTATTAAAATGAAGCGTGATGAAACAAACATACGGTTCCGGAACTTGTACTGGCTGATGGCACGTAATTCTAAACTGTCTGTGGATAATCAGTTCCTAATCTACAAAATGATTCTCAAATTAGTATGGATGTACGGGATCCCACTGTGGGAAAGCGCTTGTAATTCCAACATTTCCATCATACAGAGACTACATACTGGCATACTTCGTACTTTTTCGAATGCTCCATGGTTACTTACAACTTCGAAATACATGAAGCTTTGAAAATTAACACAGTAAAGAAAGAGATCCAGCACTCCTCCACTAGCTAGAATTCGTCTCGGGAGCCACCCGAAGGACCTGGCTGACAAATTAATTGATATCAATTATAGTAAACGATTTAAACGCCATGATATCCAGAGATTAGATCTCGATTGTAAAGTAGGAGTGCCTCCCACCTCACAACATGTTACATAATACAGAGTAATAAGTAAAAGAGGTAGCAAAATTTTTTTTGGTTCGTGTTTTGTGTGTTGTTTATCAAGATTTATCAGAGGGGCTGACTGCAAGATGTGGTTAAGTAATTAAAAATAACCCTGTACATATATATATATATATAATGGTAAATGGTATAGAATCTCTCGTGGCCGACTGCAACTCGCACTTGACTGGTTTTTATTAATAAATTTACTTTTAGTTTATTAAATGATACAACTATTCTCAAATTTTCACATTTTTAAAATGCAGGAGGCACAGATTATTGTACTTTTATTCATAAAGCTAACCAATCTCTAGCAGAGAAATATATGAGAAAAAGATTCCATATTGCTCTTGAGTTTTTATTTCCAATAATAGCCTTCTTACAAATAATTTATCATTTATAGATCAATGGACCTCATGCTTCGTAACGAGGAGGAGCGCGCTCAGGCGTTGAAGGTCGTCCGGCGAGTGATTGCGGTGGTGGGGGCCATCGAGCCCGGCACCAGGAGGCATAGAGCCGCGTACATCGACCGGGGGCTCCTGAGATGCCTGGCCGCCGTGGCCAGGGCGGGCAGTGCCGGCGACGGCAGCGGAGACAGGTTGTCCAGGCCGGCGATCGCCACCCTGGCGGAGATCTGTACGTTTACCGACCTGCAATCCCAACGGAAACATATACAGAGAATTTAATTTTATTGTATTATTATATTAAATCTTTTCAGGTGTATTAAACCCGGAGCTGTTCATATCGTGCGGCGGCGTGACGGCGGTGACGCGGCAGCTGGCGGAGTGCGCCACGCCCCGCATGGCCGAGGCGCTGTGCGGCGTGCTGCTGCACACCCTTAATGACCCGCTCTCGCGCCGGGCGGCCAGGATCGACCTCACCTGCCTCAACTCCCCCTACTGCGATTTTCACTTCAGGCCGGCGGGCACCGACACCAGCAGGTAAGCGGGACTCCTCCACGAAACATCCGGCCGTCTCCGGCGCTCCATTACCGTCCTCTCCGCAGGGACGAGCGTGAGATGCGGTTCACTTGCAGCCGTCTGTCGCTGCTGTGCGTGCTGCGCAGCTGGCCGGGCCTGCTGCACTTCTGCCGTCCCGGCGCCGCCGCCGGCCTCGCCGCGCTGGTCGCGGCGCTGTACTTGCCGCGCCTGGAGGTTCGAGTGAGTGGTGACATGTGTCTTTCACTTTTCTATTTCTATCTCGCTCGCCTTTTTAGATGAAGGAGGCCTCTGTTATAGACGCGATGTAAACTTGTGATGTCGCCCTTGGATATCCTTATTCTTTTAATTGTACCTTACTTTCTCCAGAAAGCCATATTGGATCTCCTGTACGAGCTGGTGGGTTTGCCTCAACCGGAATGGACCGATGAAATATCCGTCGCCTTGGATGCCGTGGATCCGTCTGATTTTCAAGTGAGTGATTGAAATAATCTTCTCGTAATTTTAAGCTTTCTCTGGAGAGTTGGAATCGTCTGTCCGCTAGTACGATACCTATGATGTAATAATTTAACTAACAAAATAATTGATATATTTTAAAATGGTTCAAATGGTGGATGATGATCTGTTAGAGAGTAAAACACAATTTACAAAAACAACATTGGATTGTTGTTGGACTTCCGTTTGTTTTGATTGGCCACGGAACTCTAAATACAATTTGATGTTTTTCATGAGGAAAATCCACAAACAAATATAGTTTGTAATCGTCACGTAACGCCAGATGTCCTAACCATGTAGTAGTTAGGTTGCTGTTTGTATACCTATATTGTATCATCACAAAAAGGAGACTCCGAGAATACGATATGCTGCTTCATATATTCTATCTTATTCTTTCTTTCTTTTTTTTTACTTGAAATTCGATTATCATGAGGATCCTGGCAAGGATAACGGGAGGAATTGATTAAATTATTGCATTGTCATCGGTCCTTGATAAGTATGCAAAAATTCAAATTAATCTGACACTTCAAAGTAGGTCAAAATAACGTTCAAAGATTCCGTTACATACTTAAGAACTTCTCAAAAATCAAATATATATTGAATGTCAGGACTCGTGGCGACTAAATCAAGGTTTCGTAGCGGCCGAGGGCGTGGCCATCCTTCCGCACCTGGCTGCCACCGGACCAGACATCATCGAGATACACCTCGCCCTTCTACTACAGTGTTTCTTGGAGGTCAGTCATACCATTAGTCATTATTTCATTAAGTAAATACCTGGACGAGATTTTACGAGACATCAATTGTTTTCAGGTCGGACTCCTGGACGGACTGGCGGAAGTGATAGTGACGAGCGATACTTTTATATCGGTGAGGGCGACCGTGCTCCTGGGACAACTCTTGCATCTAGTGCACCTGCTTCTCCCTCCTCAAATATGTAACGTGACTCCGGCCCTGCCCTCGCTGATCTCGCAGGCGGCGGCCGGGAAGCCTCAAGCCTTAGCGGCCGTCGCGGCCTTGAGGAGGCTGCACTCCATGCACGAGGCCAGACCCGCCACCAACAGCCTGTTCCTAGACAACATCGTGCAGTATTGCAGCAGTGCCTTTCGAACTAAAATAGAAGATACTTCGAAGAGTCGGAAGGAAAAGAGCAATGCGAGCATGGCCAGACCGAAAACTACCCGCGGCCTGCAAGACCATAATAGTATTGAGTTTTTAAATGACTCGGACAACGAATACGAGCCCCAACAGAGGCACAGCGTGGGCTCCAGGGCCGACCTGGCCGCCAGGAACGTCGGAGCGCTGGTCAAGAGTCAGAGTGTCAGCTCTCGAACCACTGCCGCCGTCAGTAAAGTCACCAAGTCCGCCAAGTTCTTTAGCCTCTTCGAGCGCGATAGCGACAGTCTGATGAGGGCGTCCCTCGTCATGCAGAACAAGGATGGCAACACCTGGAATTGGGAGATAATTAGAACAATACTAAAGGTTAGAACCAGCCGGCACTTTAAGTATGGAATTATTATTGAGGCTCATGATGATATGTATCGTTTATTTTAGGAATCTGATAAAACGCCGCTGTTGAACCTAAGCGACGGCGGCCACAGGGCGTGGGCCGGACGAATTATTAACTATTTAAAACCATCTGCTAACAAGTACTCGCACACAGACCTGTCCACTACCTGCAACGGACACTCGCCCACTCGAGCGGGCTGCCAGCTCATCCGCCACCTCCTGCGGCACTCCGACGTCAGTAACCCTGCGATATCACCGAATATATCTTTACAAAATAATAGAATCGACTACAAGCTACATGTTTTTATTTATTTCTAGACTGATTCGCAGCGACTGTTAGAAGAATTATTTACGGACGTGAGTCGTCAGATAGAGGCCATCGAGACCGGTCGCAAGGCACACGAGTGTCTGTTCAGTCCGCAGCATATGTGTAACACTATGTGCCAAATGTATTTTCTATTTATCGGACAACTGTGTCATTCGCATTCCGGGCTGAGACTCTTCAAACAAACTAAATTATATGAGAAGTAAGTTAGAAATAAATTTAAGTAGAGTAACCGTGGTTTTTACTAGTGAATATGTAGTTTAATATATTATTTTATAGCCTCCTGGAACTATCGACGAAGACTCATCACAGTTGTTATGTAAAACTAGTGATATCTAGTTTAGACTACACGATAGATTCGTGCCCCCGCGATATTCTCGCCAAGACCCTGACGTGTAACATCCAAGCCTCGCGGCTGTACTCCACGCAGTTCCTGAACGTTCTCTTACGAGCCTCGCGTAAGTCCAGGGATCTAGTACGAAAGAAGTCTAAACTTAAGAAGAATTTACTGCAAGATATCTGGAAGTTTTCTCATAGAGATGATAATGTAGTTAACGGGTTGGACATGGAGTCATGGATATTACAAATGTTAGTCGGCCAAGTAAAAGACGAGTTTAAAACGGTCGTAAAGACTGCTTTCACTATTTTAGAAGAAGCTTACAGCGTGCCGGTGAGTAAAGATCAACGGAACAGTATATTTGAACGTAATAAATGGCAATAACATAGTACTTCTCTATTTTAGGTGTACCTTGATAAAATGATGTCGTTGAAGGATGTGCTGGCGCTGAACTGTCGTCTCGATAAGTCGGCCGAGCCATCTACCATAGACTTCTCAGTGCTGGGCGACAGAGGCTACCTGCTGTGGCTGGGACTCGAAGTGGCTTCTGCATCACAAGTGGCCGATGCTACTTCCATAACTTTTGTAAAGAAACATTTGGAGTTTTGGAACAAGTCTTATAACTATAGGTATATTGATACATGAAGTAATTAAAGTTAACTCATTTTAGGTTATGTTCTAATATTACTTATCCGGAAAATCTTTTACTAATTAGAATATACTTTTTATGATTCACCTAGAAGAAGATGTCGTCGTCCTTGAACATCTACATTATGAATAGTTGAAAATGCGTTGCCACCTCTGAGGGATGAGAATTTAGGGTACTAGGACACAGAGAGCGAGAGGTTGAGTATCTGGCTCTGTCTCACACCGTAGGAAACGTAACCATCACTTCTTTTTGAATCCAATGTTCTGTGAGAGTTTAGTACTAATCTGATTAAGTCAGGGCGTATATAAATTGCAGTTAGATGATTACGGCCAGACTGCACTAACTACATCAGTTCACCCGTCATCCTTACTAACTACAAACAACTACATCTTACACCTTTATTTAAACAGATACGTACGTCTAGTGGAGGCGGTGGTACACGAAGCCCTGACAGTATCGGAAGGTTCGAGACGGGCTCGCAACGCGCGTCGATCAGCTCGACCGCCGCCTCATCTACTGGCCACACTCGCGCATCTGTGCACGCACAGGAACGGAGCACCGCCCTTCACCAAGGGACTGCTGGCCGCCACCCTGCCCCCGCACTACAAGGTCAGTGTGGTGACGTCAAGTGCACGCACAGGAACGGAGCACCGCCCTTCACCAGGGGACTGCTGGCCGCCACCCTGCCCCCGCACTACAAGGTCAGTGTGGTGACGTCACGTGCACGCACAGGAACGAAGCACCGCCCTTCACCAGGGGATTGCTGGCCGCCACCCTGCCCTCCAACAACAAGGTCAGTGTGGTGACGTCACGTGCACGCACAGGAACGAAGCACCGCCCTTCACCAGGGGACTGCTGGCCGCCACCCTGCCCCGCACTACAAGGTCAGTGTGGTGACGTCAAGTGCACGCACAGGAACGGAGCACCGCCCTTCACCAGGGGACTGCTGGCCGCCACCCTGCCCCCGCACCACAAGGTCAGTGTAGTGACGTCACGTGCACGCCGAGATCCTGTAGCATCCATTAATGGCAAAACAAGCGCATATTCGGTGCGTCTAGAATCTAGATCTATTCGTCTAGGAGATCTACTAGCATCCATACATCAAGTTACCTTTACATCCCTTCATCAAGTCTCACGGTAAAATCTCATCGAAAGAAACAAAACAAGTCCACACTTAGTGCACCCAGCTCTACTCGTCTAGGAGATTCACTAGCATTGATGAATCGAAGTAACGGGATCAGGGTACCTTCGGGTCACTGCATTAAGTCAAACAGAGACAAATCGGTAATAATCCGTAGGTAATTAAATCAGTTGAAAATACCAAATACGTATGTATTGTAAACTGTATACACTATAAATGTTTTCTGATATATGTATTAAATAAGTTATTTAAGGTTTTTTCTCCCACGTTTTTAGTTGAGTAAATCTTCTTAGAGAAGGTATTTTTTTATTTTTAAATATATTATAATAAATATAACAAAAATATACCTAAACTTCTCCCATGTTGTAAAAATGTGTCAAGAAGTGACGGAAAATCAAATTTCAATATAATTTTCATATAAAAAAATTACAACGTTAATTTTTTTTCTCTGCGAAAACTAAAAATAAAGAATTTTTCTATGCGTTGCAATTATTGGTTTCATTATAGTTAGTTTGGTTTTGTAGCATTATGTTCTGAAAACTTAATAATTTTGGGGATAACCGTAAACCCATTCTTAAGCAGTTTTATTAACATATTTTTTAAAATTTGTATTATATAATATGTTGAATCTTTATGTATTTACTATGTACCTGTAGGTGTACATAAATATAAATATGTCGAACTATAACTTAACACAGATTCTCCAAAAAAAACAATGCGTGACGGAGCAAGAAATCGTTGATCTGAAGGCTTCTTTATGGGCGGTTGGAAACGCAGCCGTGACTTCACAAGGCCTGCAACAATTGATGAATCTAAGTAACGGCTTTCTCGAAGATTCCATACCTGTTCACATAGTGCGACTTGCGAAGTATAGTCCCGTATACGCAGTACGGGCGACCGCCTTCTATGTTCTGGGCCTTATCGGTAGCACATTTGACGGTGCTAACTTGTTACAGGAGCTAGGTAAATAGTTCTTTTGAAACATTTAATTGTTTAAAAAAATATATCTTAATAAGCTTATTTTTTAGGTTGGTTGTGCGTACGACACACTAGGCACGACCAATTCCCTGTTATCCCAGACGAGAATTACATTCAAATGATGGATCCACACGAGAATTCTCTCTCGCTTATAACATCACCTAACAAACGTTTTAATTTCGACATGGATTTGAGCGAACACTCCGACCATACCGATCAAAGTACGGCGGAGAGTCTCCACTCTGATAATGTTAAATTAAACAGAACGATAAGCTCCATCGATCACTCGGAGATAGATCAGGATGTGGTCGACCACAAAATGAACTTTCTCGCACGTCGCGAGCCAGAAAAGAGGAAGTCTCACACGCTGCCGCCTCAAGGTTCTAGTTCTCACGAACGAACCCTGACCGAATCTAGGACTGTCGACATACTGCGAGACTGCTCGGTGTACGAGCGGCCTCATCGTATGCATATTGAGAGATTCGTCAAAATGAACTCCTTCGATCATACCCACGAAGGCAGGGTGAGGAACACCAGCGAGTCGAGCACGAGCGGAGTGAGCAGCTGCGACTCCTTCCTCGGAAAATATGTCCTACCGTAAGTTGGTTGGTTGTAATTATGATTGATAAACCTACTTGGTCAACTTAATTCTAAAATCGTCAACAAAAAACGATTGCCTAAAAATAAACAAAGGTTCTTATAATCCAGTTGGATCAATCGATGGATTTCTGTTATTAAACCATAACATTACGGAAATGCTCTTCACTTCGTAAAGAACACAATTGATTTAGAATTTTGATTGAATTCGATAATAGAATACTAGATCTCGTGATATATAAATGTGTTCGTCCGCAGCGAGCGCGTGGTGAAGCTGAGTCCGATTCCGAGCTCATCGTCGCTGCAGGCACTGCGCGGTTCCACGCGCACCAGACACCCGCGACCGCCCTCCGCCACCAGTACCGCACCCATCACACTACTATCACTGACACTCACACCAGAAACCCGCGACCATCCTCCGCCACCAGTACCGCACCCATCACACTACTATCACTGACACGCACACCAGACACCCGCGACCGCCCTCCGCCACCAGTACCGCACCCATCACACTACTATCACTGACACTCACACCAGAAACCCGCGACCATCCTCCGCCACCAGTACCGCACCCATCACACTACTATCACTGACACGCACACCAGACACCCGCGACCGCCCTCCGCCACCAGTACCGCACCCATCACACTACTATCACTGACACTCACACCAGAAACCCGCGACCATCCTCCGCCACCAGTACCGCACCCATCACACTACTATCACTGACACGCACACCAGACACCCGCGACCGCCCTCCGCCACCAGTACCGCACCCATCACACTACTATCACTGACACTCACACCAGAAACCCGCGACCATCCTCCGCCACCAGTACCGCACCCATCACACTACTATCACTGACACCGACAATAAAGTGAAGCAGGTTTCGACGCTTGCCTTACCTTACCTAGCCGAAGCCAAAAACACGAACCGTGGCATTTCACCGTGATCTCGATTTAAATGAATACGTAGTTGATGCATGCTTTAGTTTGTATCAAGCGGGTGCGTCGGCGGCAACACGTTCCTCGACACCAGTGTTATTTACTGTAGGATGTAAAGTAACGTATTCGTATTTGCTGGCAGGCTTCACGACGCAGGACGTCGCCAGCTCGCCTCCTACACAGAATGACATGAGTGGATATGCGACCCTTCTTTCTTTGAATAAACATAGAAGGTAAACAGAGTTTTCTTTATAGTATACTAGCTTTTTCCGCAGCATCGCACGCCTTAAATTCGTAGTAAAACTAATATATTGAGCATGTTATAACACATATAAACCTTCATTTTGCATCACACTATCTATTAAAAAAAACTGCATCAAAATCCGTTGTGTAGTTTTAAAGATCTATGCACACATACAGACACAGGGACAGACGTAGAAAGCGACTTGCTTAATGAAGTATTAGCTGTGTATTAGGTTTTACCGTGACTACCACTAACCTTACTTTGGTGGCTCCACCGTGGTGATTAGCAATCGGATGAGGCCCCACGGTGAGCCCTGGGGGGTTCGGGCATCCCCGCAGGTTCCAGACTAGCCTCCCAGTGGCACGACATCATCAATTTCGACGTCGGGTTCGATACGTACCGCCTCGTTCAAATGCCGAATTGAGAAGGGCGATCCAAAGAAAAACTTTTTAAAGCAGTTACACTCCGTATTCAAAATGCACCTTACGAATACCAGATGCTTGCACTCTTATCCTACCTGTCCACCACCACCTGGAGACAGAGCAGCTGCACTTGTTCTTTTTGAGAGACGCAGATACAATGTCCTTTGAGCGCAGCGCACTTGGATTATCGCGTTTACTCGTTAGAGCACAACTTCCGCTCACGGGCCGGAGTCTGTGTACGAGCGGAACTACCTCTGTATCCAGCGTCTCCGTCAAATTGAAGACCCCACTTTTAATGGATATAGGAAACGAAAAAAATCTGTATTCTTGTCTCTACCGTTCGCACAGCGGTGACCAGGAGACAACTCGATTATTTGAGTAACTCGGTGAGACTGCCGATATGGCTCTGCATCAACTCCCTTCAGCGCAGCTCGTCTTTCTGGAGGGCTTTTAATGTGTCTATGGGTATGCAGACGACAGCACAGTTGTAAAAAGTTTATCTGCCGAGTAATCGGGCTAGTAGAGATCAAGTAGAGTCTGAAAGAGAAGCCATGGTGCAACGTTTGAATGACAAACTTCAGGCCAGTCTCCGCATGGGGCAATGCCAATCTTGTCAAATTCAACGCCACTAAAATGCAAACGTGTCTGTTCACCGCCAAAAGGAGTCCTTTCACCTTCCTTCTTTTCTGAATGTATCTTTAGAATACAGTGACCGGCTCCAGTTGTTAGGCTTAGAGATTTCCTCGAACCTCCACTTTGGTCGATGCATTGAGCCCAGAGCAAGAGCAGCTGCAGCAAAGCGTGCTGTCCATGCTGCTGTGCTGTGTTATTGCGAAGATCCGACAGTACTTTACAACGGCACAGCTACTTGTATTATACAAAGCACAGATCCGGTCGTGCGTGGAGTACTGTGGTCACATATTTGCTGGTGCCGCGAAATCTCACCCTGAATTGGTTGAGTCAACCTCCATAGCTTTGAACACTGACGTAGAATTGCAAGCCTCTCTGTATTCTATAGGATACATTTTGTTAAGTGTGCGCAGGAATTACACGATCTAATCCCCACGTCCCCCTTCCATCCCCGGATGTTCCGACGCACGGCAGGTATCCATCCTTACGTTGTGGACATTTCCCATGTCCGAACGAAACGTTTTACTTCGACTTTTTTAGTTCATACCACGAAGAACTGGAAGCTTGCCTGCGTCGGTATTGTCGTCCGACTATATTTCCACCTTCCATCATATGAAATGTAATCAAGCACTAACTTAGTATGTATATAAAAAAAAATTGCAATCGAGGACTGTACTCCTCTCTACTCTTAATGTGGATGATGACAGCAGTCACAAGAATCACATCACTTCCCATGCTGCGGTTTCAGAGGTCTATACCGGATATTCTCTTTCGTATAAAAATGTATATGCTTCACTGGGTTGTCCAAATAGATACTCTGGAGATTACTCCTGTGCTTGCGCTTTGCGCAGGAACCATTATTATTCCTCCTCTTATTAGCATTTTTCCCCTTTCCTCTAAGTACGGAGTACTAGACCTCAACACTACGACCGATGGTCTGTTTCGCCGCGATCACGAGAGCAAGGCTAAGCTAGCCACCATTAAATTTAAGTGATAAATAGAACGAAGGAGTACTTCAAGTCGGACGACTGGTTGGCTTTTTATGGTGACATATAGAGTACTCATCTTCAACTCTGTTAGCCCCAGTATCAGCTTCTACTAATGGCAACACCATTCCAACTACCTGAATGCATGGTGTTCTTCAATAGAGTGGCTCTAAAAGGGTTTGCTGCCACTAAGAAGTGGCACGTATTTCTTTCGGTGATATTTCCATATCGATACGACATTGGTACCATAAAAAAGAGCGCCTAACTATGTTATAAGAGACCCGTGGACGGCGGTACTCCCCTCCATCAGGTGACCGCAAGGTCGCTTGATCTGCTTTGAATATAAAAACAAACAATAAGTTACAAGAAGTAGTTTTAAAAAATCCGTTTCGTTTCGTTTTCGTTCACAATTATCTCCGTTGGCTTTAAGGCATTGAAGCCACTAATCAATAGAAAAAACCACCTGTCTCTACGGGAAGATTCTTCACTGACAATCTTGTTTGCTGTTTTAGGGACTTCAAATTATTATAGTGTTAGAGTATTTAGGGAATGTTTGTCTAAAAGTTGCTACACATCATAATCCGATTAGTTAAGATTACACTACATCTAGAAGACAGACAGTCTTAGCTGAGAAAACAATGAATATTCATATAAGAATGACATTTAAAATGTGACATGTTTTGTTTGTTATTGTAACAGTAGTAGTTTTCAGAATGGCTAAGTAATCTAAAGGTAAGCAAAAGTTGCGTATAATTCGCATAAGTTATTTTACATAGAGCAGGAAAGTCAGCCTAAAATGTGACTATCGAAATAAAAGAGAAAGCAAATGAGGCTATCTATCTGTCTCTTTATCTTGCATGTGTGATTAGAGAAAGATAGTTCGCGGTCATCATCATGTATTATTGTCTTCTTTACCATTTGTCAGACATATATATGTAGTGTAAGTATTTATATATATGTATATTTATATATTTCCAGACCGCACTACGTGTCGGAGAGCGACGCGATGGCCGCCAGTGACATCGATGTCTTAAATTGGCTGCCGTTTGATTCTAATCACCAGCCGAAAGTATTTTCCTCGTTACGTGACAGATCTAAATCTACAAGAGAAAGAATGACTAAATATAGGTACGCATATACCACGCCATGTCGTCTGTGGTTACTGTCAAATAAATATATACAGGGTTACTCGTAACTAATTGGCAACCTCTTGAAGGCAGCCTCTCTACGTCAATCCCTACAACTTTTGTGTTACGACTTGTTAAAATTAATAGTTTTAAAAATTTTTGTTCTCCCATACAAAATTTATTTACTGTCTCTGAACTGGCATTAACCTTAAGCGTGAGGAGGCCACGCACCTTGCGTAGGCGAAATCATTACACAAATATCTTTAGTTTAAGTTTTATTTTGTAACTATTTAGGTATGGAGTCTAGTTCTGATTCCTGACACATGGCTGATCAGAATAGTTATTTTAACAGTCTGGATAGTGATTTCATACCCATTCAAAACTTTATTAAAAATGATTTGGAGCCATTCCAAAACAATTTTAATAACTGTTACATCAACGTACAAAGCATACCTTCTCATCATATAGATCTTGTAAATACTTTCAATTTTAACACTGTTCATGCGGTTCTAGTTTCCGAATCTTGGTTAAAGCCATCTTTTGCTTGTACTAATTTTTCACTTCCTGGCTTCATCGTTGTTCAAAGCCGGTGATAGTGTCGGCATCTATCTTTGCAACCATTTCAAATACAAAATCATTCTTCAATCTAGTGCTTCTCTCTAATTTTGACAGAAGTTATTGACGTTGCCTACTCCCCTCCAAATGTAACATATTTCTCTATACTTGAGACCATTCTTGAAAATCTACTTTCCTGCAGCACACCACTCATAGTCATGGGTGACTTGAACACTTCCTTGCTGAGGCAAGACTCAAGAGCAAATCAACTACGACAGTTAACCGACTTAATTTGGAAATTCTAGCACTCGGCCGGACACGTCACACCAGTTCCTCATCATCTTTGTTGGACCTTATTATTTGCTCGGACACCCAAAGTGTCAGTAACTTTGGTCAAATACCGGCTCCTGCTTTTTCGCATCATGACTTAATTTTTATTTCATACCGAGCTAAAGCGCTTAAATGCAAACCCCAATAACTTCTACTTTGTAATTACAATAATATTGACAAAGAAGCGATTGGAAGCTTGTGTTGTAAATTGAAGCGCGGAGGAGGAATTGGGAACAATCGAAGAGATGGTTCAATTCTTAAACAATAATATTTTAAAACTCGTCGCCCGTCATGCTCCTTCGTAAAATTAAAGTCAGCCACCGCCATGGTTTAACGATGATGTAAAAAAGGCCATGATAAAAATGGATTGTGCCTTTCGTAAACTTAGAAATGACCGTTCACAACAAAACTGGTCTGTATATAAGGCTGCAAGAAATCGGTGTAACCAATTCCGTGGTAAACTTAAACGCCAATATATTCTCAATAAAACCTGCTCATCCGCAGCAGAAACCTTAAAATTTCTAAAGACTCGGTGTAAGCAAATCTCGACATTTGAAATTTTTTCTGTGGACATCAATTGTCTTAATCGCTATTTTTCTTTTACTAAAACTGTTGACTCCCAAAAAGAACTAATACCATTTAATCAATTCCCTGTTCCCTTAGGCCCGATATCTATTTTACTTCGCTCCTGTTGACGAAGCCGAAGCCTGTTATGAAGCATCTATTAGCCATAACATCAAAGACTACTGGTTGTGACGGTATTAATCGTATTATGTTAACATTCATTATCGATTCTTCCACTTTTGTGGCGCAAAGCTCACATTCTTCCACGTCTAAAAATCGCCAATTCTACGTTACCCTCACATTTCCGTCATCGTCGTAATTGGAATATTACCGTTTTTATCCAATATAATTGAATCCGTCGTTCACTCCCAACTTTCCCTATTCCCGAAGACATTCGTCAAGGTATGGAAAACCAATGTGTAACCATTCTTGTACTAAGTTGACTTCAGTAAAGCATTTTGCACTGTTGATCACCTACTCTTACTTGCGTTGCTGTCCAGGTCAACATCTCGGATTCGACTATCAGATGGTTCTTCTCATATCTTCGAGGGCGCCAGCAGGTCATTCCGATGAGGGCCTCTCTGATTGGTGTGAAGTGGTTGCTGGAGTCCCCCAAGGCGGAATTTTGTCTCCTTTATTATTTTCTCTATTTATTAATTCTATTACCTCTGACTTAAATTGTCAATACTGCTTTTACGCCGAAGACTTGCAGCTTTACATGCAAACAGAAGAAAATTTAATTTAACAAGCTAGTTACACCTTAAACGCTGCTCTGGAGCATATGTTGCATTGGTCTGACGACTTTGGTATCGGAGTAAACCCGTGTAAGTGCCAAGCAATTTTTATTTGTAGTTACCGTCAATTAGCCAATATTGACTAAAATTCATTACCAGATGTAGTTTATAACAATATTGTAATACCCTTTCTCTTCAAGTAAATAAAATAGGAATATTTCTAGATAGTTCTCTTAATTTGCAATATGTCATATATAATATATTTATTATTATTTTTATGCATTTTTATATGTATAGGTGGTCTTATAATATTATTTTTTTATTTATATTGAGACGAAGCTTCTTAGCATTCCATGGATTCACCGTGCAGGTGCCGGGCCCATCGCGTTGCAAGGAGAGGAGTGCAAGCAGTGCCTGGGAATTGCGACCCAGGAGTAGGTTTAAGGGTCCCCCTTTATTATGCGCAAGAACGCTCACTTTCACCCTCCACACTCCTCTCCCTACCTAACCAAATTTGGAAAGAACCTACTAATGCCGCCTTTGAAATACGTTGTAGTAATGAACCGATGCTTCTTCTAGAAAGGCCAAGGTCTTTAAGTAGGTTATAGAGAGATTTTGCTGTTATGCCTCTCGCTCCCACTTCTACCACGTACAAACTAACTATAAATTTATTCCTGATCAGTTCGTTGGTCAGTTCGTAATACTTATTGAGCTTGAATGTGTGATCCCTTGGGATGTTTGTTTCCCAAGGAACAGTAAGCTCCACAAGTATCACGCGCCTCAGATGTTTAGAATATAGGAATAAGTCCGGTCTGGATGACGAAACACCAACATCCCCAGGGATTTTGTAATGCTTTTCATACGTGTCCATCCTGAGAATCCAATCAGGAGCCGCGCCTAAAATTGAATAAAGATTTCGTTTTGATTCGCTTTCGATTTTTTGGAGGAGCTTTCGTTTACGAATTCTACAGATCGTTTGGTGGTTGTTATACCCTTCCGCGCTCTTGCTACTGAAAGACTACCCGCTTCCCGTATAATTTCTAATATCTTATCGTGGCGACGCGAGTATTGACCTTTGATGTTGCAAGACTTTTCGGTGGCTTTGCCCCATCTTACTAAATTACTTTGATCTGGGAGAGTCATTTGGAATGCATTAAGATAGAATTTTAATAATGCTGGGGACCAATCATAAATTAAGGTGCGCCACTTCAAAGCTAGTGGAATACAATAATCTCCTATGGTCACCCATTCGTTTTGAATTTCGAGGCTCATCGCGTGGAGTCGGTAATTATCGTTTTCGTCTTGTCGAATAAAAGATTTTGTTATGTCTATGTCTTGAACTTTCCTACTTGATCGTAGCCCTACTTTATTCGTTTGAGCACCTATCATAATTATTTTATGGAATTGAAGTCGTGACTCGAGCTCTGAGGCAACTTTGTCTTTTGGGATAGAAGTTACAGTATCATCTTAAGATTTTCCGATGATATGTCTTTTGGTAACTCTTAGATGTTTGTAGAGCTCCGATGGTTTCTTTAATTTAAATCCAAAATTGTTTCGGTCTCTAAATAAGGTTGAAGAGTCCGCTGAGTGCGCTAACCCGAGCCATAACTTCAATGTCTTTATGACGCTTGCATCTAACTTTGACAAAAGAGTTTTATTAATATCATAAACGAGGAAAGGCCAATTCAGACGTGATGTTAAAACATTATTGTAAATCCAAGCTTTTTTGACATTACTCATTGGTTGGTTGTCTACCCTTTTGAGGTCATTTAAAAAGCTATCGACTATTACATCCAACGATGGAGTACGGCCTTGGTAATCGATTTTTTTACCTACAAATTTAAACGGAGCTGCTTCCGTAACCGTACTAACGCACTGACCGCCAATAATAAGACCCGGATCGTAAGAGGTATCGCGAGATCATCTGCAAAAGCTAATATGGATTCTGTGTATTTGTTGTAGAACTTAAACCCCCTTTTTTTTCATTTCTAATTAATTTGTCTATTATGCAATAAAGAATTAAGTAAATAAATAAATAGGCTGATTTCTACCTTTTGAAATACGCCTGTATCAAAATATAAAAAATTGTTTTAGTAACTTTTTTAAAGGAATAATAAAGCCAGTACTAAGCCTGATTAAGTATGAACTATGAAGGGAAACAAGATTCAGACTCGTCCGCAAGTTGCTAGATAAATTGTCATTTCGTTTTAATTCATTGTAGGTACTTAGAAGGTAGGTCTCCTGTCCTGTTTGGGGTTTAACAAACTTATTTCTTTAAAGAAGCTGAATTCATAAATTTAAGTGAAAATGTAATAATCTGAATTAATTTTAAGATAGGTATAAATTTCCTAGTGTAAATTTGACTTTAATATGATCGGCTTAGAGAAAACATACATAATTTATGTTATTACTGTTGATTTTATATTACGGTTGACTTTGTTATTATTTGTTTTTGTATTTTTTTTTTGCACCTTTTTAAACTTCTTTGGTAAAATTAAATCTTTGAACATTGTAAATAATTATAAACCTTAAGTAGGGATTAATTTTTTATTTTTTTTTACATCTTAACTTTAAAATTTTAATACACAATTCGACGAATGGGTAATTATTATAATGCTATTCGAAATAAAACATTTTTTTTAAGATACAATAGCATTACAAGCGTGGTCCCTTACAAAATTTCGTTCAGCACTAGACTGCTGCGAGACACTGCTGCTGCTGCTACACTTTATACTTTTTACAAAATACTGAGTAATAAATAAGCGAGGAAGCAAACATTTTTTGTTTCTTTTGTTCGGTGTTATTTCTCAAGATTTCTAAATAGTCGTAAAACAAATGTTGTTGGGATTGACGCAGAGATGCTGCCTGCAAGGTAGCCAATTAGTTACAAATAACCCTGTATATATAATTGAAGACTAATTTATAATAATTAACTTCCAGTCTCCTAGAATACGACTGGAAACCGTTAACGCAAAACGAAGGTTCTAGAATAGTATCGTCGACGTCATCAAACTTGCGAGCGATGCCTTCAATACCAACAACGCAATATTATATGGGAATATGCTTGCCGAGGAACCTGGTGGACCTTTTTCCAGTGTGAGTGTTGTATCTTTATAACCGTCTAGGCCAGTGTGAGTGTTGTATCTTTAGAACCATCTAGGCCAGTGTGAGTGTTGTATCTTTAGAACCATCTAGGCCAGTGTGAGTGTTGTATCTTTAGAACCATCTAGACCAGTGTGAGTGTTGTATCTTTATAACCGTCTAGGGCAGTGTGAGTGTTGTATCTTTATAACCGTCTAGACCAGTGTGAGTGTTGTATCTTTAGAACCATCTAGGCCAGTGTGAGTGTTGTATCTTTATAACCGTCTAGGGCAGTGTGAGTGTTGTATCTTTATAACCGTCTAGGGCAGTGTGAGTGTTGTATCTTTATAACCGTCTAGTGCAGTGTGAGTGTTGTATCTTTATAACCGTCTAGGGCAGTGTGAGTGTTGTATCTTTATAACCGTCTAGGGCAGTGTGAGTGTTGTATCTTTATGATCGTCTAGGCCAGTGAGACAAATACTATAGACCTCATTTTATATTTCAATATTTACAAAAACACTAACTATTTTAGTGTGGTAGAGCCATGCTTCGGCACGAATGGGCCGGCTCGACCGGTGTGATACCACAACCTCACTCTGATACCAGGATTTGATTTTTCACTGAGTGAGTGAGGTTTCCGGTGGCCCAACTCCCCTCCCCCTCTCCATGATAGTGCAGTTGGAACAGAAACTACCCCAGGGGGTACCAACTGCCGTAGGGTTAGAGAATCCCCCCCTGGGCGTCCAAGCTCAGATCATAAAGTACCTGGGCTTGGACGCTCAGATTGCCCCTCGTATTCTGGGGGGGGCACAACCGCGCTCGGAGGCGAGAGCAATAATATTAGGACAGCCCCTGCCACTCTTACCGTGGACTTCTGCAACATTAGGGGCCTACATTCCAACATCCACGCTGTCCACTACCACCTCGAGACAGCAAAGCCGGCCTTGCTCTTTTTGACCGAGACTCAGATATCATCTCCAACAGACAGATCGTACCTCTCCTATCCGGGGTACGGTTTGGAACATACTTATATTCCCAAGGCTGGTGTGTGTGTGTATGTTAGAGATGATATCAGTTCTCGTCGCCTCGGCAATCTTGAAGGTAGGAGCCTTTCCATCTTGTGGCTCCGCGTAGACAGCGACGACCACCCTCGCATCTACGCATGCCTATACAGGTCCCATAGCGGTGATGCCAACACTGATTTTCTGCCAAATGGCCACAGACCTCGTACTGCAACAGATCCCATCCGCAGAGATCGTGATACTTGATGATTTTAACGCCCACCACGCCGATTGGCTGGGTTTACGTAAAACCGATCATGCGGGTAGATCTGTTCACGGACTAGCCCTGGCTTATGGCTTGACACAACTGGTAACAACGCCATGGAAAGCCATGAGCCTTCACTGTTGGACCTTCTGCTGACCTCTCATCCGGATGGCTACAAAGTCTCCGTTGTGGCCCCATGGGGTTCCTCGGACCACTGCCTGATCCGGAGTATGGTGCCATTCAACGGCTCAACGCGACTGCGAGTCGCAGGTTACCGACGTGTATGGCATTATAGGTCAGCAGATTGGGATGGGATGCGGTCTTTTTTTGCATCCTACCCTTGGAGGCAGGTTAGCTTCTTGCCGGATGATCCCAACATCGTTGCCGAATCTGTCACCGATGTGGTTCTGCAGGGTATGGAACTATTTGTTCCATCCTCTGTAGTTCCCATTCGTGGCAAATCCCAGCCCTGGTTCGGTCGATTCTGTAAGGCAGCATCTAGCCGAAAACTGGATTGCTACCAAGCCTGGGCAAATGCAGCGATGGCACGGGATGTACAGACCAGCGAATTAAAAAAGAAGTACAACTTTGCCTCCAGGTCCCTCAAAAGAGACATAGCCAGGGCAAAGTCGGAGTACATCGCCAGAGTTGGCAAAAGACTGACTAGCCTTCCTTCCGGAACTCGTGCGTTCTGGTCTCTTGCCAAAGCTGTCGAAGGAAATTACTGTAGGCCATCCCTTCCCCCTCTGCGCAGGGAAGACCTTTCATTGGCTCATGACGCTAAAGAGAAAGCCGACCTCCTGGGCAAACTCTTTGCGTCCAACTCGACACTGGATGACCGGGGAAACGTACCGCCGACCATACCGCAGTGCGAGAGCTTCATGCCGGAAGTCCGGTTCTATGAACGCTCAGTGCGTAAAACACTTCTTTCCCTGGACATTCACAAGTCTTGTGGGCCTGATGGAATCTCTTCCATTGTGCTGAAAACGTGCACTCCGGAGTTGGCACCGGTTTTGACGCGTCTTTTTCGGCTCTCATACTCTTCCGGCGTCGTCCCGAACTGCTGGAAAACAGCTTTAGTCCACCCGATCCCTAAAAAAGGTGATCGCTCGGATCCGTCCAACTATAGACCCATTGCCATTACCTCCTTGTTCTCAAAGACAATGGAATCCATTGTTAACTGCCGGCTCCTTCGGTACTTAGAAGATCACCAGCTGCTTAATGACCGACAATACGGTTTCCGTAGGGGTCGCTCAGCTGGTGACCTTTTAGTATATCTAAGTCACCGTTGGGCACAGGCGATTGAGACCAAGGGAGAGGCCTTGGCGATTAGCTTGGACATAGCAAAAGCCTTTGATCGGGTCTGGCATAAAGCACTTCTCTCGAAGCTGCCTTCCTATGGGCTTCCCGTGAAATTGTGCAACTGGGTCACCAGTTTCCTGGCAAACAGAAGCATGAAAGTCGTTGTTGACGGTGCTTGCTCCAACTCCAATTCTGTCAATGCTGGTGTCCCTCAAGGCTGTGTGCTATCACCTACACTATTTCTTCTGCATATTAATGATATGCTGCAAAGCGGCAGCTTTCTTTGCTATGCGGATGATAGTACGGGTGATGCCTTGTATACCGGCCGCACTAATATTTCACGGGAAAACGTCACTGAGAGCCGAAATAAACTTGTGTCTGAAATCGAAACAACTTTGGGAAAAGTTTCAGATTGGGGCGGACTTAATCTAGTCCAATTTAACCCTACAAAGACACAAGTTTGCGCGTTCACCGCAAAAAAGACATCGTTTGCCGTATCACCTTCATTTGAGAGCACTCCCCTAACTGCCGCAGCCAGTATTGGAATCCTTGGCGTCGATATATCGAGCGAGGTCCAGTTCCGCGGTCATATTGAGGGCAAGGCCAAATTGGCCTCAAAGAAGCTAGGTATACTGAACAGATCGAGACGATATTTCACTCCGGCCCATCGCCTGCAGCTTTATAAGGCGCAGATTCGGCCGCAGATGGAATACTGTTCTCATCTTTATGCAGGTGCACCTCAGTACCAGCTTCTTCCTCTTGACCGCATACAACGGAGAGCGACTCGAATCATCGACTGTCAAGATCTTTCCGATCGGCTTGATCCCTTGGCGTTGCGTAGGGATGTAGCTTCCCTCTGCATCCTCTATCGCTTATACCATGGGGAGTGCTCTGAAGAGTTGTTCGAATTAATACCACCCACAGATTTTCGCCATCGTCCATCGCGACAGAACCACCATCCCCATTACCTGAATGGCTGGCGTTCCACCACTGTGCGCTTCTCTAGAAGTTTCTTACCTCGCACAGCCAATCTGTGGAATAAATTGTCTCCCGAGGTATTTCCGGACCGATACGACATTGAAACCTTCAAAAAAAGATCGTATTCCTTCTTAAAAGGGCGGCAACGCGTTTGTAACTCCTGAGTTGCAGACGTCCATGGGCGACGGATGTTGCTTACAAGCAGGTGACCCGTTTGCTCGTTTGCCTTCTATCACATAAAAAAAAAAAAAAAAAAAAAAAAACTATAGTAGTAATAGTAGTAATATCTGCAACTCGAAATTATTTATTTTATTTATTTTTTTATTTCGTGTACAAAAGTTTTACATACAACAAAATATGGACATAAATGTACTCGTAGGATCAGCTTATGTATAAAGAACTATAAAGAGATCTTTTCCTGCTACCCATGAAATTGAATAGAAATATTATATTGCATACAAATCGATCAATTTGGGGTATCTTCGTTTTCGACTGGATTCGATCAAGTCCATTTGTTAATATTCGACACATATTCTGATATAATTATCTTAAAGTGAGAACGAGGGAGCATCGACCGCGGGTGGAGACAAGGCGATGAACAGAGTGACCTCCGACATAGAAGACGGACCTCGCCGCGCTCCAGACCCGCAGTACTCGCCGGGACCCAGTAGGGGTATACTACATCTTCCAATAATACATTTACAAATATTTAATACAATATAGTTCCATAGTACAATTTAAAATATACGATTATGACGACGAGTGTTTTTAAAAGGAGCGAATCTTCGCGCGTCGAGTACGACCATCGGAAATAACGGACACGAAACTAACATGAGGACGGAAACTGACGATGCGGATAGAAGTAAATCTGAAGTGACGGGCGCGGACGGGATGGACGGGAGGGACGGACGGGGCGGCGGGGTCACCGAGGTCGGTGAGGTCGGCACGTGGAGGCACGTGTCCTCGGAGTGCCTCGCCTGCGTCACCAGCGGGCCGCCCTCCTCGCAACAACTCAGGGAGGCGTTCTTCGCCGGTGAGTAATTGACATGTGAAGCTATCTTCCGCTACTTGCATATATTTTAAATTATAATACTTAATGAGCATCTGTACCGTCCCTAGAGCTGGAGAGTCCGGTCGGTCCGTCGCGTCCGTCGCGTCCGTCGTCCGTCAGTCCGCAGGCGCTGCTGCTACACAACGTGCTGTTCATGGCCAACCCCATACACCTGAGACAGGTACCGGCTGAGGTTTTGTTAACTATATTACGTCCAATCTGAGAGGTGCCGTCCGACACCTCGACAAGTCGGCACATGGAATGATGGGGTCGGCGTCAAAAACGTCGGCCTTCCTCCACTAATTCTCCGCTACTCCTGCGCTATTCCTCCACTACTCCTCCGCTACTTCTCCGCTACTCCTCCGTTAATCCTTCGCTAGCCGTCGATATATCGCTACTCTTTCCTTTCATTTACTAATCGAATCGATCACAGTCTCTCCCCGGCCTCGTCTACGAACCGTAATATGTCCGGCTGGTCACCGCGCGTGTGTGTGTTTGTCCCAGACGCGGTCGTCTCTGCTGTCCCTGAAGCAGCGCCACCCAGAGGTGTTCGTGTTCCCGTGCGTGTACTCGTCGGTGTGTCGCCTGCTGTCGCGCCACACCTACCTGCTGTGCGCGCGTCGCTTCCTGCAGGAGCTGTTCTTGGACACGGACTTCGCCTGCTTCCTGGACGAGCCAGCAGCCATCCTCAAGCGACACACCTCGCGGGCTCAGTGATAGTGACGTGAGAACACAGCGCGCCGCAGTGCGCAGTGTGTCCTCGAGGGTGCGCCCTCTTTTGTTATCGAACCTCGAACAGGCGACGGCATATTTTATCGGATCAGAATTATTACACTCGACTTTTTCTTTGCATTAATAATTTTATCGGAAGTACGCAATTATAACAAAATATTAAAGAAGCTATTAAAAATAAAATAAACTTAACGTTACGGTGAGAGCCGGACGTAATGATTTATAAAAATACAATTAATATGCTGAGTGGGTACCTGGTACCTGCTGGACTGTTGTGTTCGTGTTGTGTTCGTGAGCGGTTGGAAGCGGTGTCGTCCCGTTCTCGTATGAACAGACTGATCGAGGATTATTTTTTTAGTTTAATGTTAGAATACATCACTGGGGGGTCTCGTCCTGCCCTCGGCGAGTGGTCATCTCGCCTCATTGTTTAAGGCCCGTCAATTAAATAGATAAAAGTTCCCGAACCGAAATACTTGTTCTATATGTAACAGTCATGAATATGTTCCTTTAAAAGTAGGCAAAGTAGTGTTTAGTCCTCGATACTATTTATAACAAAACATTATTATATAATATAACTGCATAAAAATAGGCTACTTAGAGAATGGTTGAATATGTCGGTTGTCATGACCGACTTGTACATATATCATATATATACCGCTAGTAATAACATTCCCAAAACAATACAAAATCACATAAGCTTCTCGAAATATATAAATCTGACAATAGCTCTGGCAATGAATACTACATAAAGAGTCTTCAATGAAGTGAGTACAGACAGACGAGTACTGATGAGAGAGCACCGGATGCTGGTTACTAAGTAATTGAAACTAATCACAACCGTTGACATTATCTCTTCTGTTTTTCCATTACTAATGTTGGTGAGGCAAAGTCACCAAGATCCTTGAAATGTGCGTAACGATTATGTATATTTAAAAAAATTGTCTTACTATCAATATGTTTGTAAATTCTAATGTTGTAAATATTATTCTTGCTTTAATGTTTGTTTGTTTATTAATCTTAAATATTTAAAATGATAATTAACTTGCCTCGTCCTAGTATTAAGGGTTACGCCCACTTATTGTTCAACATTTTGATTCAACCGAACCACTGCCCTTGAAATGTTAAGTTCACTGCCTTTAACTTTATATTTGTTTATAACTCATTCGAAGATGTCAATGCACTGCTAATATGTTATACGCATGCGCTAACGAAAAACAAACAACTTACATGGTATTATATTTGACATGTTTGAAGGATTATTTTTAATCTGGTGTTAATATTAAATTGACAAGTAATTCATCTCGTAATCGTATTGTAGTGATACATGTCATCCCACCCGCAGCGCCTCGTGCTGTAGAGGCAGCAGGTACTGTCGCCATTGTGTTCAACCAATATGAAACCAACTTGTAAATGCATTTAATTCACTTCAACCTTGTGTATAGTTGTTGCACCGAACAGTTTTTGTTGTTATATTATTATTATTATTATTATTTACAAACTGTACGTATAGAAGTGTAATTGTAACGTTATTTGAGTGTCATTTATTTACTATACATTGTTATGTAAAATCTTGTGAATGTCAAGATGATGTAGGTTAAGTTACTCTTGTTTTGTTTGTTTGTTTGTTTGTTTGTTTGTTATGTAACTTGTAAGGTCCTCAAAGATATATAACAGTATTCCTATAATCATTTAACTGGTATCGATTTTAGTTAGATTAATCGAAGTTTTAATTTATCCTTCATAAATTAAAACATGCTGTAGGTATTATTATATTAGAGCCTGTGTTGTAACCGGTAGTTCCTCGACTTTTATGTTCTCCAACAATAAAGCATACGCCGTCAATACTATAAAGACAAATTGTAAATAAGTAATTGTCCATGTTTTTTTAAGTTATTTATATTATGTAAATGGAGTCCCTCTTCATTTATATCAATACCTACTATTAACAATGTTTATATTAAAACATCTAAATAAAGAAACAAAATGTTGTGCCATTGAGCCGGTTCCTTGAATATCATACCACTTATTAAATTCTTTATTAATATAATTAACATGTAAAATGTTTTGCATTAATTATTCAGTATAATCATTATATAATTTTATACTACTTGTTCCTTTTTATTTTTTCAGTACTTTTCATTGACAACATCCCATTCAGATATCATAAGACCTTGTTGGTGACCCAAAAATTTTGTTTTTTTGCTTTCTTTCTTGCTTGTTAATTATTAAAAGCCCTGCAATAATGCCATTTTTTCAAGAAGGAATTCTAGTCATACAAAGTAAAGTCAAAAGTGAGCCTAGTTTCACAGACACGGTCACCGCTCATTACGATAGTTGTCACAGCAGTCACCACCCTTCTTAATCAGATGGTAGACCTGGTAGATACCAGGAGTTGAAAATAAAAAAAAAAACTTAAGAGAGTTAAATATATATTTTAAGTTATTAGAGGGTCGTGGGTTCGTGCGATGACCGAGGATGTGCAGAACTCCTTATAGACTACAACCACTGGCCTTGTACTTGTTGAATGCAGTGAAGTGCGATGTCGTCGTAATTTTGCGGTGAGAGTTGAGACAGCAATAGGGAATATCCATGTTTTTTTAACTTTAATTAATCATTGACCCCTTTATATCTATGAAAAAAATATAAATAGGCTTGATAATATTCTAATTATTTTACAAAGTGAAAATGATAACATTGAGTAAATTTAAGCTGTTCAAACGCAGTCATTTTGCGCACGCTTTGCGTGACGTCAAATAGCATGTCCAGTGAATGTTTACTCTGAACTTTTAAGTTACTTCATACTAGAGCTGTGACAAACTGTATGTATTCGATACTGAGTAACGGGTGCGCCACCTCCACATTCACCGTTGAGCAGTCGACTGGGACACATGTTGCTTTTACCTGCTTCGCCTACCCGCGCCACCTACCTGGGCCGTCACGCTGACCAACCAGCCACCTGCGCTGACCACCTGCACCGACCGATCGTACACCTGCACCAGTTTAAGATAACGACCTCCTTTGTGTGCAAGCCAGTGTTGTGATTGTTTTTGTGTGTGAGTCATCGCCGCAAGCACACCTGCGGGCCGGCGGGCCTGCATAGGGGTCCAACAAGTCAGACGTCGCCCTAGTTAGGGTACGAAACGCATTTCAAAGACTTCGTCGTAATAGCCTGCGTCGTGTAAGTACACAGTCGTTAGGGTATTAGGCACACCTCTGTCACCTACTGACAGAGATTCGATTGGGTTTCACGTTAGGCTGGGTCCACGAAATTGCGCCTGAATTATTCCTACGATACTCAAGAATATTGATAGGTACGGAGTCTCCGCCCTCGACATCGCGCGCCGCAAACGCAACCGGGAGTACCTCCGACATGGAGGTCGAGGCCGCTTTTTCTACGAAGGAGACGGTTTTTTTAACGTCAAGGTAGTCTGCCAACTCTTCGGCCTTAGGGTCGAACCTCCACGCGGTCGCGGTTTTCCTCGTCAGTGTCATCGCTGCCAGCTCTATGGGCATTCCCAACGTTTTTGTCACGCGCGTTAAAGGTGCGTCAAGTCCTGGACGACCACGCGACAGTTGACTGTCCACGGAAAGGACCGGTCCGTGAGGATCCTCCCAGCTGCGTCCTGTGCGGACAGAAGGGCCACCCCGCGAATTATCGCGGGTGCCCCAAAGCGCCGCGTAGGACACAGCCGGTAAGGCATCTTCCTCGGTACGTCCAGCCTCCAAGGTCCGCGGCCCCTCAAGCACCCGCGAACGCGATTGCGAACGCTTGGGTGAAACCTCCGAGGATTAACCTACAGCTCCCAGTTGTTGCCACCGCCGCCGGTTCGTAACTCCACCGACGGAGTTGCGAGTTCGCTCGCGTGCGTCACGAGCCTCTTCGGTGTAATAGACATCGAAGAGCTCCTAGTCTTTTCGAACGAAATGAGGGATTCCGCGCGGAACCCTCCCGCGAGGATGGAAGTGCTCCTCAAGCACGCCGTCCTAATCAAATCGATATACGAACACACGATGTCAACATGATGACATCGCGTGGAAGGGTAAAACCTCGCTCTTTGACTGTCGCTACATTCAACTCGAACGGGCTACTTAAGCAGATAGATCTAGTGCGCGACTTCGTGGTCACGCACCAAATAGACGTCTTGTTAGTACAAGAGACCTTTCTGAAGCCGTGTAATCGTGATCCGCGCATCGCGAATTTCCGTCTTGTTAGGAACGATAGGGCAACCGCGAAGGGGGGAACCACCATCTACTACAAAAGGTATCTTCATTGCACTCCGCTCGATCCGCCCCAACTAGTTAACGTAGAAGCGTCATTATGTCAGGTGGGTATGACCGGCCATCAGTCAATCGTAGTAGCATCCGTTTATCATTCTCCCAATAATGCCTTAGTTGAGAGGTAACTTAAGTCCTTACTCCAATTAGGTAACGCAACCATTCAGGCCGGCGACCTAAATTGCAAACATCCCCGCTGGAACTCTACTGTCCCAAACGGTAGAGGAAATCTCCTTGATAGGCTAAGTTACAAGGCTGGTCTCAACTTCGAAATCACCGCGCCTTTAAGTCCCACGCGATACTGCGACACAGACTTCCGACATGACAGACCCGACGTGCTTGACATAGTACTCTTGAAGGGCGTGACATTCCAGTTACGTTCTACCGAGACGCTATCCGAGCTAGACTCTGACCATCGACCGGTCCTATTACAGCTAGGACCTAGGGAACCCGCGACAAAAACAATTATTAACTGGACGAAGCTTCGAGAGCAACTCCATTCCCCCGTATCAGCGCACCTCGACAAAATTCCTGACCAGCTTACATCGGTCGAGGTCGCTGTTTCAGCCGCGACTAACTTCACAGAACATTTGGTAGACAGCATAGGAAAGTC
The DNA here is from genome assembly GCA_959347405.1 of Napeogenes sylphis. Classification (NCBI taxonomy): domain Eukaryota; kingdom Metazoa; phylum Arthropoda; class Insecta; order Lepidoptera; family Nymphalidae; genus Napeogenes; species Napeogenes sylphis. Next base: position 37,097,743 of record OY365782.1, read on the forward strand.
CTCGAGGGAGGTCCGTGTGAACTTCGAGGGTTACCGAGCACTCCCTCCGGACATTAGACTTCTCATCACCCGTAAAAACGCCGCGATTAGAGCCCATGACCGATACCCGACAGATGACAACCGACGGAGGCTGCGCCGCCTCCAGAGGGAGTCGCTTTCTCTCTCTCTCGACGACTTTAGAGATAGCGGCTGGGACAGAACGCTTGCGGCGCTCTCTCCACCACACCAGGCATTCTGGCGGTTGCAGAGAGCGTTGAAGTCGGACACTGTCTCAGATATGCCTCCCTTGGTTCCAAACAAGGGAGGCATATCTGAGACAGGGAGTTAGGTCCACCTAACTCCGCCATCGCGTTTGACGACCTTGATAAAGCTGAATGCTTAACCGATAGTCTAGAGAGCCAGTGCCGTCTATCTGCTCAATAGGTTGATCGCGATCATGTCAAAGTAGTCGACGAATCGGTCAATATAATGAGTTCTCAGCCACCGGACGGTCTGCCAATCAAGGAAACGAACCTAGACGAGGTGACGTCCATAGTTAAGGCGCTTTACGCTAAGAAATCGCCAGGTGTCGGACAGACTCGTACTCATCATACGGGACTATCTGTCGAATCGCTCCTTTCGCTACAGAGTGGAAGGCGGTTTGTCAACCCCCCCGTCCCATCAGAGCGGGAGTCCCCCAGGGTTCAGTTCTCTCACCTATTTTCTATTCCATCTACGCTAGCGATATTCCTAGGCCGCGATCTAAAGTGCACCTTGCCATGTACGCGGACGATACCGCGCTTTACACGTCCTCGATCACTGGGAGGTATACCAACGTCTCCAATCCGCAGTCGACTCCCTCGAGTTGGCTGCGGAAATGGCGGATCGAGGTAAGCCCTGAGAAGAGCGTTTCGTTGCTCTTCGAACGGGGCTCCCCAAGGATCCTCCCGCGAATCATACTCTTTGATAAACCGATGCCTTGGAAAGACAAAGCAAAATACCTAGGAGTAACGTTGGATAGAAAATTAGTTTTCACTGAGCATATTAGGACCGTTCGTAGCAGAGCGGCCTACATATTAGGTCGTTTATATCCGCTGTTAGGCAAACGGAGTAAAATGTCCCTTCGCAATAAGGTGACACTTTACAAAGCTTGCATACGTTCCGTCATGTCCTATGCGAGTCCCGCTTTTGCGCACGCTAATCTGTAACCCCTTCAGGTGATTCAGAACAGGTTTACACGGATTGCAATCGGGGCGCCGTGGTTCGTACGCTGCATCAATCTCCATAGAGACTTAGACCTTCCGACCATCGCTCTGTACTTCAAGAGGCTTTCCCAAAAGCACTTTGAACGCGCTGAGCGACACCCGAATCCACTGGTGGCTGACGCCGCAGAGTATAGACCACGTAAGACTACTTTAGTCAGAAAAAGAAGACCCAAGTCGGTACTCGTTGACCCCGACGACGCGTTCACGGTAGGCAAAAACGTGTACGCGTAGGCATAAGTGACACCACACAACATGCAGACACACACCGTCTATACCGGTATAGACGAGGTCCCAACTGAGTAAGTGCTCCGTTGCTCCAGCGTTCTGCCGTCGAAGGACGCTAGTGTCCAAATTTCCCTAGCTTCCGTCCTGACTAACGACGCCCCGAGCCGAGGTCCGTGTCTCAATCTGAGACGCCCTAGGGATGTCGTACCCCATGGGGGCTCATCTGGCCCCCCCTTTTAAGGGCGGGTCTCCTGACCCACCCGCTCCCCCGGTGACGCTGTAATAGCCAACAGGGCTAACAGTATAGACAGAACAAAATACTCAGTACTCCTCCATTTCGTTACTCGCATCTTTCGTAGTATCGGTACTGAATACTTATACTGTTTTAGTTCATGCGACTGACGTATATGCGTGTTACGTGTAATCAAACATTGGCTGATCGTATGTTTTACAAAAGCGGGCGTAACGAATTTCGTCGTATAATAATGTATAATCATTTGTTAATTGATAAATTTTAGTATTTAGTTCGTTTAAAATGAATTTTTTTTGCTAGAATTAAATTGCGATAATAATAAAATAACCTGCCTCCAGAGTGGGCCAGCTGTTTTCTTAATCTCGTCTTCCCAGCGTGATAATGGTCTGCCCCTGTTTGTTTTACCTTGTGGACCCCTCCATCTAGTTATCCTTGCGGTTCACCTCTGGTCTGCAAGTCTGGCAACATGGCCTGCCCACTTCCACTTGAGCTTAAGCGCACAATACAAAGCATTCTTTGTTTTTGTTGTGCTTCTTATGGTTGTGTGTCTTATTTTATCTATTCTTCGTATATTAAGCATGCTACGTTCCATTCCACGTTGGCAGGTGTTTATAATGTTTCTTGCTTTAACAGTAAATTTCAAAGTCTGACAGCCATATGTCAAGCACGGTAGTAGACATGAATTGAAAACTTTCGTTTAAAGATCTCTTTCAGACTCCAGTACCTATTCCATGTATTTTGTGCTCTTCTTTTTATCTCGGTATCATTGTTACTCTTGTCAAAACTTATACTCTTACCTAGATAAATGTAGCTGTCTACATACTCCAGTGGTTTGTTATTTACTGTTATAGGGATTTTGCATCTGTTCGTCATGGCCATAGTCTTGGTTAAGTTCATGTGGAGACCTACCTTTGCACTGGCTACATGTAGGGACTCTATCATAAGTTGTAACTGTGAGCTTGACTCTGATAGGAGCACAAGGTCGTCAGCGAATCTCAAGTGACTTATATAGGCACCATCTATATACAACCCGGTTTCGTTCCAGTCTAGCTTGCTGATGATACTTTCAAGGATGGCTATAAAAAGCTTTGGGGATAAAGGATCACTCTGCCTGACTGCCTGACTGCCTGAGTTTCAAGCTTGACTCTTCCTCTATTATTACGATAAACGCTCTTGATTACCTCTATATATTTTTTCTCTACTCCTTGTTCTTTTAAACTATCCCATATGCTTGTACGGTTTACTGTATCAAAAGCTTTTTGATAGTCAATGAAAATAATATATAGGGGTCTCTGGTGCTCTTGGTACTTCTCTATAATTAGTTCAAGTGTATAGATGATCACAAGTTGAGCCCGGTATCTATGGGTATGCAGACGACAGCACAGTTGTAGAAAGATATGTGCCGAGTACTCGGGCTAATAGAGATAAAGTACAGTCTGAAAGAAAAGCCATGGTGCAACGTTTGAGTGACAAACTTCAGGCAGTCTCCGCTTGGAGCAATGCCAAACGCATACGTGTCTGTTCACCGCCAAAAGAAGCCCTTTCAAAAATTTCAAAATATCTTTATTCAAGTAGGCATTTACACACACTTTTGAATCGTCATTTACATTAAATTGGTCAGTATAGTCAGTCTGTGAGTAAGCTACCACCAGATCGGTATGCTGTTCTGCTAAGAAGAGCTGGCCAGAACTCAACAGTTTTACCTTGGCTCCTATACTTGTACCAGAATGTATCCTTGGAATACAGTGACCGGCTTCAGTTGTTAGGCTTAGAGATTTCCTCGAATCATTGAGTCCAGAGAAAGAGCAGCAACAGCAAAGCTTGCCGTTCTTGCGAAGGTCTGGCAATACTTTACACCGGGACAGCTTCTTGTTTTATACAAAGCACGGATCCGGTCGTGTGTAGAGTACTGTGGCTACATATTTGCTGATGCCCTAAAGTCTCATCTTGCGGTTCTGGACTCAATTGAGAGGCGAGCGAAGAGGCTTATAGGCGATCCCTAATTGATCGAAGCCGACCTCCACAGCCTTGAACACAGGCGTAGAATTGCTAGCCTCTCAGTATTCTATAGGATACATTTTGGTGAGTGTGCGCAGGAATTACACGACAAAATTCCGCCGGCCCCCTGCCATCACCGGACGCACGGCAGATATCCATCCTTTTGTTGTGGACATTCCACCTGTCCGAACGAAGCGCTTTGCTTCGTCTTTTTCACTTCGTACATCGAAGGATTGGAACAGCTTGCCTGCGTATTTCCGGCATTTCCGGTCGAATATAATGTGGGTGTCTTCAAGAGAAGAGTGAATAAGTTGTTAGGGTAATGCGCCTTACCACCTAAGACTACATTCCACATACCATCAGGTGGAATGTAGTCAAGGATTGCCCTAGATTGTATAAAAAAAATATAAATAATAGAAAAAATTAAAAGGGATGTTCTTAGTCGTGTTTATATTGTTGTCTGTGAAGATCAATTTAACGTAAGTATACTTTATTTATATACAGTTTAGTAATAATTAGTAAGAAGTTTTGCATTAGCTATTGAGCATTAGAAAATTTGTTTTATAATGAACCTAACCTAGTTTACAAAAGTTCAGTATAACTTATTATCAAAACCTTTTTTTTTGTTTTTACGAAATTTTTATGGTTGTCGATTTATTTCAGGTTAAGGAAGTTACAGCAAATTGAATTGAATATAATAGAACGAAACAACAAGGAGAAAATGTAACCTAAGTTTATAGGTTTATATTTTTGCGACATTACTGGCGGTGTTCCCCGAGGCGGCATACTTTCCCCATTATTGTTTTCGATTTTCATAAACCTCATCACCTGTAATCTTAATTGCTCTAACCATTTGTACGCGGATGATCTTAAACTGTATACGCAAGCTGACTGTGGTAATATAAATGCCGCAGTGGTCGAGTTGAATGATGCCTTAAAGTATATTGCTGATTGGTCTCATTAATTTGGAGTGGCTGTAAATCCGAAAAAATGCCCAGGGATTATAATTGGTAGTTTTCGCAGAATTAGTACAATAGATCTAAAAACAATTTCTCCTTTAGTCTTCAATAATTCTCAAATTCCTTTCCTTTGTCGAGTTAATAACTTGGGACTGCATAATGACTGTACGTTGTCTTGGGAACCCCAAGTAGACAAAGTATGCAAGAAAGTGAACTCTGGACTACGAACTCTGTATCGACATCAAAACTTTCTCCCTACAAACACCAAACTACTTCTGGTGCAGACCTTATTATTACCGATTATTGACTATGCGGATGTGTGTTACTCTGACATCAATGTTTCGCTGCTAAATAAACTTGATCGTCTTCTCAATAATTGTATACGTTTTATTTTTGGTCTTCGCAAATACGTTCACATCTGCAACTATCGTTCAAAACTAAAATGGCTTTTTGTCAAACATTGCCGAAGCTTAAGAATTTTGTGCACTCTTTTTTCTCTTCTATATGATCCATGTTCTCTTAATTATTTAAAAATCTCGTTTTCATTTTCTTGGTGATACTCATAGCCGTCAACTTCGCTCCACTGAAAATTTAACACTTCGAATGTCTCTCTGTCGCACTGACTTTCAATTCAGTTCATTCACTACACAAGCTATTAAACTCTGGAATGCATTACCTACCGACATTAGAAAAGCTCCTAACAGAAATATTTTCAAATGCCTTGTCAAAAACCATTTGATGTCACAAGCTATTCCTTTGTAAAAATTTCTTATTTAACATAATTTTTATCCTATTATTCCTTTTGTTTTTAGATTAGTAGTATTTTTTTTTCATTTATTTCTCTTTTTTTTATTTTTATATATAACTACTATTTTATTTTGGGTTTGTTATGCAACTATATGATATATTTACTGTTTATTTGAGGGCTTGCTGAAAGAGAATGCTTGTGGCATTATGCTTGCCTTTGCAGGATATGTGCAAAAATGTTTAAATAAATAAATAAGTTTGAAGGAGTGGTGACTTGTGCCTCATGTATTTTTGTGGCAAAAACACCAGCTGAGAGAATGAGAATGTCCATATTCAAAAGGCAAAGATTGACACCAGTAATGAAGCCCTTTTAGAGTTATCTATCAAAAATAGTAATGTTTCAAAAAATGGTGGACCTTCACAAAGAAGTGATCATTAAGTAAGTCCTAGTACTGCCCATACAAATGTCTGTGATATTAATCAGCCAGGACTCAGTACTTCTCCTATTAAATGTGATGATCATAAGGTAGAGCTTTACTTTTCGCATATTGAAGATAAATTACCGAGTGACTAAGCTGTGCCAGTCAATATTAAACCAAAGCAAAGAAGTAAAAGTGTCAATGTAAATATACCCGCTGAAAAACAAAATGTAGCATTGTCACTATTTCCTCATTCAACACACAATATTGGAACTTTATCAGTAAAACTATCTGTTTTAAAAAGGAAATTGTTTTCTGAAAACACAGCTGATAGTATTTCTATAGCATCTTATACTTTCTATATCTGCTGATTTTTAATCAAGTTATTTATTTCGAGTCAAGTGAAGTGGAAAATGATTCAGAAGAAATATTTTAAAAACGGAATAAAATAAAAAAAGAGTTTGTTTTGTTAAAGTTGTTTGATTATTGAGAAAATGTTTTGAGGATTACCTAAATAACCGTCTCATTTAATAAAACTTTAAGGCACGAAATATAGGTTTAAATTATTTATTTTTCTCAGAAACACTAATACCACAGTATCACCTTCGACGCCGATATTTTTTTTTAATTCATCCCTCTTGAGCGGGATAGGCAAAGGGATAACCCATACAGCCAATCGACGCCGATAATTTGAATGGCGTGTGAATTGTCAAATGACGTCACATTTCCTTTCGACCAAAGATTTGGAAATTTGAATTTCGCTCCCTTAATTTACACTTTTCACAAATTATTTTTTTTAAGACCATTTTAAATTGTATGCATATTCCCTATTGTCGAGTACAACCTGTTTGAAAATTATACCGATCATACGGTTTTTTGCATTTTTTCATTTAAAACATTTTTGACACTACAAATTGAAGACTATTGAATCAACACGAAAATTGAAATATTAGTTATTCCAGTTTAAAACGAAAGTTAATTAAAATAAATATAGTATATACAGTATTTTTTATTGTTATTATATTTTTTCTTATGTAGAATAATATATTACAATAAGTTAGTCATATTTCAAGGGCAATAATAATTGTTGTTCTTTACTCTAGGGAGACTCGAATTAAGTGTTATAAATCTGATTATACGTAATAATAATTATTATAGTTTGTTTTTGCCTTAACAAGAATAATATAAACAACACATAAGAAAAAATAAAATAGTTATCAAAAATACTGTGTTTATTTATTAATAACTTTCGTTTTAAGCTAGAATAACTAAAATTTGTGTTCTCGTATCGACTCAATATAGTCTTCAAAAGATGTTTTACACAAATGTTTTAACTCATCATTACATAGTATAAAGCAAAGTCGCTTCCCGCGTCTGCTCCTATGTCTGTATGTATGCTTAGATCTTTAAAACTGCACAACGGATTTTGATGCAGTTCTTTTTAACAGTTAGAGTGATTCAAAAGGAAGGTTTATATGTTTAATAACATGCTTAATATATTAGAAAACCACTGATCATTTCAAGATTTCTAATGCGAAGTCGTAAACAAACATTGTTTTGCGCTTACATTACAAACGCTGGCTGAACTCTACGACATAGATCAAAATAATGTACTAAGTATTGTATACCTTAAAAAGTTCTACAAGAAAATCCGCGATGGTACATATTTATCTCTTAAGGATAACCCACAATAGCTAACTTTTTCCTGTACTTTTTATGAGAATTAAGCTTTATTTACGAAGCGATTTTAAGCAATACAGCATAATATGCCCTATGTAAGCCCTTTACAGCATGAATATTTTCGAAGGTACTACAGATTGATTGCGGCGGAACGATCGGCCGGCAAAACAAAACTCAATCATTTAGGAAATGTCCTAAAAAATGACAAAGCATTTAAATTAAAAACGCGTCATAAATATTTCTTTGCGCATGTATTATTAGAAAAAGACAGACAGTGTGTCATCTTGCATCTTTTTATAACTGTTTGAAAATGACGCTCATAGGAATGCCTATGGCTCACCAATTCTATGTAATTCTCTTTACATTCCAAAATCCAAATAACAGATTAGGTCACATGCCACAGCGTCCATGTAGTGCAGACATAACAGCTGTCAACCAAATTTATTTTTCTGTCCTCGTTATAAGAATGATGTCTCGTCTTAATTCTTGGTGGAGTCGCAATCCTCCAAGTCCTGTACCAACATCATTTACCTCGCTGATATATAATAAAATATAAACATTTATAATTCTCTTACAGATTTTATTTTTCTCCAAGGAAAAAATTAACCTTGTAAAACTTTAATTAGTATTAGCATACATAGAAAAATTACTTTCAAACTATTATATTATTTGTTGTATTTAGTTTTTGTCTCCTTCCATGGCTCCAACCTTTATAGACTATATTATCTACATAATATAATAGTAATGTTTCCCGTTTTGATCATTGGCATAATGCACACAATGCTTTGCCATAATGTTAAATAAAGAAAGAACCACAGAGTACTATAAAGAAAGAACTGAGGCCACTGACTAGGGATGATCGATGTTAGAAAAACATCGATGTCATTATCGGAAGCCCAACATCGATGTTCGATATTTATCGGAAACTGAACATCGATGTTGGATATCATCGATGATTTGTGCATTATTATTTGACAAAGAAATAAAATACAGTTAAATCGTTAGAAATTTATTAAGAAACAGCAAATATTATATATTCCAATATTTTTTATCTACTGACTGAAGAAAATGTAATTTTGATAAAGCAGCACTTTTTAATCTATTTCTTTGTTAATTAAGAGTAGAACCAGCTTTAGAAATTAGTCTTTCGGTTGGCGTTGATGTAGCTATAATAGTAGTAGCTTTAATAAATATAATATAGGTATATGTTTTTGTATCGTTGTCTAATACCCTTAAAGTACAAGCAAATAATTTGTAAAATGTCTGTAATTTCTCCTGTAATATTATTATGGTTGTGTGTGAGCCGTGAGTTAACATCGATGACGATTTTGTTAACATCAATGTCACGATATTTGTAGTAAACCAACATCGATGTTTTTGGTTTTAACATCGATGATCATCGAACATCGATGTTCATCGAGCATCCCTACCACTGACTCGAAAATCAAAAGTCAAGACAGTAAACTTCATTTTTTAATTAATCATCACAAAATTTATTACAAAATAATACATCATTAAAGATCAAATTTGCATACTGAAGTGTTATTGTAGTTGTATTCTCTTGACTTAATAAATTAATCTTATTAAAAAGTTGATTCGATTTTAATCATGAACGAAAACATGGTATTATCGGATACTGAAGATATTTCAGATAATAATGATGTACTAGAAGAATGGACTAAAGAAGAAAAATTCGAATTGTTACAGGCTTTAAAGGACAATGGGTCACAATGTATTCAGTTAATAAGTAATTATATTCCTACTAAAACTGAAAAGGAAATTCAATTGGCTATGAATTATTATAAGAGTAAAGCGTTATCCCATTCTACATTGACGCAAAGAACTGCGCGTAGAATAACTACTCTTCCAACCATACCTTTAAGTGTTTGGGCGAAAAATATTATAGATAGTCATGGTTTCGAAAGACTTGGAACAGAGACAGCTACTGCTTTACGTCTCATTGCAGAATATGAGGATAGGCCTGCACCTATGTGTACTAGCAACATAGATTTTAAAAAAGCTTACTCTATGCTTGCTGATGCTCTAGAAGGCAAAACTATGCCTCATGACCGTTTTGTAATGCCTATTTTTGAGAAATGTATTCTTGAAACTGCTCTTACTAGTAAAGCATTCATGAAAAGTAGTGCATACAAACACGTTATTCAATCTATTAATAACAACAGTCAAGAAGTTAACCTTTTTAAAGCACCCCATGAAGATAATGAACTTATAACTTTACGGCATTTGGCTTGTCAAATAAGTTACAATCCATTAAATATTCCTGAAAAATATTTAAAATCTTCAATTTATAGTTAATTTAAATTATTGTCCTTAAAATAACTGTATATTATAAGTAGTAACTTTATTAAATAAATTACAATAATCATAATAATTGCATTATGTTGTTTCAACAAATTAAGAATTCAGCCATTCTATAAACCTGTTAAATAACCTCAGTGCTACTTTTACTACTCTATCCCAAAAGCCGGGTTCCTCTTCAACTCCTTGAGCTGCAAGTGTTGCATAATCATCATCATCATTATCCAAATTTTCCAACTGCCTTTTCGCTCTTACATAATTATCCCTCAGAAGAAAACTTGTATCTGTAATAATAAGGTTCCTGAATTATAGATAATTAAGTGAAATATACTAAACATATTTTATCAAATCCTCCCTGAATTACCAATTTTTTTACATCTTACAATAATAATTTATTCTATGTTGTGTACTATGTGCAGTGCAGTGCAGCCTCTATAATTTTGTTTATTTGACTAAATAAATAAATGAATATTCACTCACCGGAATTTACCTTAGAAATCTGAAAATAATAAAATTTTCAGTAAATTGATGCAATTAAATTTAAATAGTAATTTAATTGACATACCTCATAACAAGAAACGTATGATATTATAATGAGAAATGATGTTAATAAAAATAACGGGAGATAGTTGCGTATCATTGCGCTGGTGCTTATTACTATGCCTCGTGACTTTGAACTTGTATTTTATAGAGAGGCGTGGTATTCACTGGATACAGCGGAAATCATGACTTGTAATCATTGATAGTTTAACAAATATAAATGAATTGCCTTTTTTCCTCATCTTTGTTATAATTAGTCACTTTGTTTGCTACTACCGAGTACAAAATGTTAACTTCAATAAATCAATACCTATTAGATATCTGTAAAATATTCCTCTTATGAGTCGAACCGGTGAGTTGTGAATACGACATTTTTTGTTGCAGGGAAAACAGAATTAGGTTGTTTGACCAATAGGCAATATTAATGTTTTTTTTTTACTTAAAGCAGAAAAATTATAAATAGGTTTAAAAAGATACTAGGTAGTTATTTTTCAAAGTGAATGTTAAAACATTGAGTAAATTTGAGCCGTTCAAACGCCATCATTTTGCGCGACGTTACATTACTCGTCCAGTGTTTGTTTACTCTAAACTTTTTAGTTACTTCATACATATTTTAAGTTTTAATTACTATACAAATCATGGAAGAAGCCAAAAACCATCTTACAAGTATTGTATAGTATCCGAGTGCAAAAATGGTATTAGAAAAACACCCGATAAAGTGTTATTTTAACCCCCGACTCAAAAAGGGGGTTGTTATAAGTTTAACCTGAGGATCTGTGTGTCTGCAACATTCTAGCAGCCAAATGCGTGGACGGATTTGACTACAGTTTTTTTTAATCAAAAACCTGGTTCCTCAAGATGGTTCTTACCTATGTTTGGTTGACATAGAAACAGTCGTCTCCATGATATTGAGGTTTTATTGGTGCGGGTGAAAGGTTCTTATGCAATATTGATAGAAATACTTAAACAAGTGAAACAGTGTGTCCGTAGGTTCATTTAATACAATAAAGAAACCAGTAACATAATTTTAAAAAGAAGAAAAAAAAATGTAAATACCCCCGATACAAAGAGACGTCTTTAAAGGATAAAAATAATATTATTATTTTTCACCTTCCGACCATCGTTCAGTACTTCAAGGGGCTTTCCCAAAAGTACTTTGAACGTGCTGAGCGACACCCGAATCCACTGGTGGCTGACGCCGCAGAGTATAGACCACGTAAGACTACTTTAGTCAGAAAAAGAATATCCAAGTCGGTACTCGTTGACCCCGACGATGTGTTCACAGTAGGTAATAGAATAAAATAGAATAGAATAGAATAGAATACATTTATTTAGCACACAGCACACAGTTACAGACAAAATAAAGGTAACTTATAACTAGATTATAAATGCAAAATAAAAATTGTAAAAAGAAAAGAACCAAATGATAATAATTATAACTAACAACAATATAAAATAATAAGGAAAAATAACAAAAAAAAACATTAGAAAGCCATAATAAAAAAAAATAACAAAAAAAATATAAAAAAAAGAAACAACAAAAAGAAATAAAAAAATAAAAAAAAGAATATGCAAATAAAAAACACCTTAATTTATTGCCTAGCAACAGTGCTGTGCCCCAAATAGGTACACCATTCAGCAACGACGTGGGCTAGGAAACCCAGTGCTGATTTTCAATGGCAACCTTATCGTTACCGTGACGCATGACGGATACAAATGATTTAAATCATTATCAGAACATTTAAAAATCACAATAAATTGCCATCAATCTAATAAATGGAATTATGCAATGAAACTAAATATATCATATTATACTATAATGTTATAATAACGTACGCGTAGGCATAAGTGACACCACACAACATATATAGTGATTAGTGGTATAGACGAGGTCCCAACTGAATAAGTGCTCCGTTGCTCCGGCGTTCTGCCGTCGGAGGACGCTAGTGTCCAAATTTCTTTAGCTTCCCTCCTGACTAACGACCAAGCCGAGGTCCGTGTCTCAATCCGATACGCCCTCGGGACGTCGTTCCCCATGGGGGCCCATCTGGCCCCCCCTTTTTAAAGGCGAGTCTCCTGACCCACCCGTTTCCCCGGTGACGCTATAATAGCCAACAGGGCTAACCGTATAGACAGACAAAAAAAATATATATAATTAATACATATTAATATTATTTTTATCCTTTTTATTTTGTAAAAACTGTATCCGTTCCCTTATTTTGTGAAAAAATAAGGGAACGAAATTCAAACTTCAACCATTGGTCGAGAGGAAATGTGGCGATGATTATCGATGTTAAAAGGAAAAACATTGATGTTGCTGTACGAACGATATCGTAACATCGATGTTAACGAAATCATCATCGATGTTAACTCATGGCCTCACACTCAATCAATAATAATATCACAGGTCAAATTATACACACTGATCTAACCTCTAAGAAAGCAAATTATTTGCTTGCGTTAAGGGTGTTAGACAACGATATAGATATATAGAAATACACATTAAATACTGCAAATATAATAATACATAATAAATGACCAAACCCAGAAATACGGTCATCCATGCTCATCACATACATCTGCACCATCTGAAGGACTGTTTTCTTTCTGCAACTCTTTTTCTGCTGCACATTAATGATCTGTTGAAGCCCACCATCTATGGGTATGCAGACGACAGCACAGTTGTAGAAAGATATCTGCCGAGTACTCGGGCTAGTCGAGATCAAGTACAGTTTGAAAGAGAAGCCATCATGCAACGTTTGAATGACAAACTTCAGGCAGTCTCCGCATGGAGCAATGCCAATCTTGTCAAGTTCAACGCCACCAAAACGCAGACGTGTCTGTTCACCGCCAAAAGGAGTCCTTTCACCTTGACTTCTACTTTCCAGAATGTATTCTTGGAATACAGTGACCGGCTTCAGTTGTTAGGCTTAGAGATTTCCTCGAACCTCAACTTTGGTCGGTTTATTGAGTCCAGAGCAAGAGCAGCAGCAGCAAAGCTTGCCGTTCTTGCGAAGATTCGGCAGTACTTTACACCGGGACAGCTTGTTGTTTTATACAGAGCACAGATCCGGTCGTGTAGAGTACTGTGGTCACATATTTGCTGGTGCCGCAGAGTCTCATCTTGCCGTTCTGGACTCAATTGAGAGGTGAGGTGATCCCGAATTGGTTGATGCCGACCTTCAAAACCTTGAACACAGGCTAGAATTGCTAGCCTCTCAGTATTCTATAGGATACATTTTGGTGAGTATGCGCAGGAATTACACAATTTAATTCCCCCGTCCCCCTTCCATCACCGGACGTCCCGACGCACGGCAGGTTTTCATCCTTTTGTTGTGGACATTCCACCTGTCCGAATGAAGCGCTACGCTTCCTCATTTTTAGTGCGTACAGCGAAGGACTGGAACAATTTGCCGGCGTCGGTATTTCCGGCCAAATATAATGTGGGTGTCTTCAAGAGGAGAGTGAATAGGTTGCTAGGGCAATGCGCCTTTCCACCTAAGACTACATTCCACTTACCATCAGGTGGAACGTAGTCAAGCGTTGCCCTAGATATATAAAAAAAATAATTATATACAGCTTAGTATAAGTTAGTCAAATGTAAGTTTTGCATTACCTATTGAACAAGACAATTGAATTTAACTTAGTTTATAAAAGTTCAGTATAACTTTCTATAAATTGTATTGCATATAATATAATGAAACAGCAAGGAGAAAAATGTAATCTAAGGTTGAAAAAAGGAGGCTAGGGTTGCCAACCATACTTTATTATAAAGTATGGTTGGCATTGATGTTTTAAAAAGAAATTTGTTCACTGAAAATACAGCTGATAGTACAATTCTATAGCATCTTATTCTTCTTTATGTGCGGATTATCAACCAAGTTATTTATCTGAGTCAATTAAAGTGGAAAATGATTAAGAGAAAGAAACATTTTAAAGATGTAATATGTAGTTGCATGCTAACTGCTATTGAAAAAGAACCAAAAATGTTTTTAGGATTACTTAAACAATCGTATTATTTAATAAAACTTTTAAGCACGAAAATATAGGTTTATTTTTTTTACTTATCCGAAACACTAATACCACAGTATGAACTGCGACGCCGACAATTCCGATATTATTGAATATCGTGTCAGATGACGTCACATTTCCTTTCGACCAAAGGTCGCGCGTTTTGGAAGTTTGAATTTCGTTCCCTTAATTTACACTTTTCACAAAATATTTTATGGATTTATATTATTAGTAAATAAAAAAACTTTTTATTATAATAAGATGAAAACAAGTATTCAGGAAAAAATATTTGACACATAAATACGTATAAATGGTGACAGAATTTAAATCTTAAGGTACTTAATTACTTACTTGTATATGTGACAATATAAATCTTAAACTATGTTTAGTTGTTTTACTTAAGCCCTGATTTCTATATTTTTCATTACAGGTAGGTTAATAATCTTGAATTTTAAATATTATCACATTTTGTGTTTGTCTGTACCATATTGCATGTTGCGGGTAGGGCGGCTATGAATAGCGTTGACCTTAGTTCCGCACCATAGCGTACATATAATACTATCGCAAAACATAGGTATGTACCTAGATATCTATTGTGTATGTAATTTACATTGCAAAACCTATAGGTATCTTATTTTAATACAAGTTGCAGATGCAGAGCGGATGCGGATGCGCTCGTACCTACCTACTCTCGTAGCAACTACTAGCGTCGTAGTCATTTTCAGGGCTCTTATGTCTTCTTTATCTTTGTTATGTGGTAGAAGGTTGCTTGATGTCTTTTAGTACTTACAAGTGCGGATGTTAATACACGTTCAGAATTTGTTTGAACTTGGGACTCGTCGACACTACTTTATACATAAATATATATTATTCAAATACTTATTAAAAATAAAACAGCAATTTAAGGGTTTGCTATATTTTTGTAGAAGACACTTTCTGATACTGTTTATCAACATAACAGCATCCATCTGTTCTTGTCTCAATTATCTGGAGTCTGTGAAACATGTTCAATTCTTAAACTCTCATCTATTGTACGTCATTTTGGTGAAAACTCTTTTTTGCAGGTTTTTTTCCCACCAAGTCGTGTCTTTTTCAGTAGCAATCTTCTCTTATAATCATCATCAATCATACTCTAGACTCTTCGCGTTACATTTTTAGCCTTACGTATTGTGACTCCACATTTACATTCCGCACCACAAACGATTACTTTTACAGGTTCATTTAGTACAATTTAGAAACAATAACAGAACTAAAAAGCCGAAAAACAAATGTAAAAATCCCCATACAAAGATTTAAAGAGGATGAAAAGAATATTATTATATACTTATTCAAGTCGTTGCATCGGAGGATCGCTAAATAAAAAAAAAAACAAAATGCAAGTCAGTTATCAAGCCAAATAACGAAATAATAATATCAAATCGTATAGACTAAGTCTTCATTCATTAGCTCCGAAAATATTGTAAAATAGACACCATCGTTAACATATCTACAACGCTTCCCCGACTCGGAAAATCTAATAGGATTTATACATAAATAAGTATAACAAAGTCATCAACATTATTATATTTTGGAAAAAAATTATGGTTTACAAGTAGAAAGAAAATTTGGGGCAGCCTATTTCACATTGTTTAAGATTTAAAAAAAAGAAGTAAATTTATAATGTTATTTATTGTAAATATTTAGAACTATGAATGTTACACAGGCTACTTCTTGGAGGCCCCAAAGCCTGAAAAGCCCATAATTTGAGCGAGTTCAGATTGAGCTGGTCCGTCTTCAGGCTCTTCAGTTTCCTGAAGCTTGCGTTTCTTATCCCGGCGTCTTTCACGGCGTAGTTCCTTGTGTCTGGCTTCCTCTTCGGCAGCTTCTTTTAGCCTTGTATCAAGTTCATATTCACTTTTTTTTTCTTCTAACCTTCGTTTATTTAATGCAAACCTTGCCTTTACCTGGAACACACATACCATCATCATTAGTTTTGAGATCATTCATATTCTATAATGAAAACATTTTTTTTTAAACTAATGGGCAAAAAGTTGCACCATACATTGTTAAAACTAATTAAAATATACCATATGAAAGTATTTTATTTTTGATACATACAATAAGTTTGCTTTTACACTGGCTTGTAATTTAAAACAAAATACTTTCAGTGGTTTATGTTTTCTTAAAATTAACTTTTATTTTTATTTTAAAATCTTATATTTTAATTGATTATCTCCTAGTTTCTGTACAAAAAAAATGAATACCTACCATACCGATGTTGTAGTATCAAAACTGTGATCACTTGATATATACAGGGTTATTTGAAATTAATGTTTGAAAATATCTATAAACATGTATAGCCATGTTACGCTAATTTAAATTTATATAAATTTATTTGTAATTAGTTGACCACCTCTTGCAGGCAGCCTTTTTCAACGCCCGGGCGCCAAACTACGCTCAGAGTTAATGTTAGTTCAAAGGCAATAAATACATTTTGTATGAGTAAACTTACATTTTAAAAACTATTAATTTTAAAAAGTCGTACAACAAGTGTTGTTAGGATTGATGTCTGCCTGCAAGAGGTGGTCAACTAATTAAAAATAACCCTATATATAAAAAAGAGAATAATATTTAAACATCTAATCAACCTAGTTTCTACAGACCAAGCAAAGCATTTCAGTTCGTGGCTAAAAAAATATTTAACATTCTCTATATCATTTTTTTTGTAAAATTAAGAACAACTAAACAATTAAAAACAAAATATCTCTTGGCAATTATGTAATTGCGCTACAACTTGTGTATTGTCACAGACAAAACCACATGCACATGTTAAGATTTCTATGGCCTATATGTTATAATAATAATAATAATATCGGGACAAATTACACACATTGATCTAACCCCTAAATAAGCAAATTATTTGCTTGTTTTAAGGGTGTTAGACAACAATACTATTAGTATTGTTGTCTAACACATAGAAATACACATATAAATACTGAGAATATATTTAATAAACGACCAAACCCAGAAACACAGACATTTATGCTCATCACATAAATGCCTGTGCTCTGCCGGGAATTGAACTAATACACAAGCTATAACATTGCCAAGTCTCATCAAAATTCCTTCAGTCCTATCATGTCACATTGACTGATTGAGTAACAAAAATCCAAACTTTTGCATATATATAACATTAATAGAGATTTAATAAAAAATATCTAGTTTGTTTGCTAGAACATTATACAAAACTGATGGATGATGTGTATGAAAAGATTACTATTGATAGCGGTAAAAAACTGATGTGAAAAACAAAAACTGGTATTAATTATAACTTTTAAATTCTAATTTCATATATCACAATTGAAATACACTAACAGTTTGAAACATATTATTAATACCTGATCTAGACTACTTCTTTCTATTTTCATAGACATGCCCAAGTTCCTCTGATGTTTTTTGCCATTGATGTGGTCCAAAAAATTTATGGAATCTTTAACCACACAGTCACATACATTACAATAGTATCCCCCAGACTGTGAAGTAGGTGTATTTTTTGTAATCACCACACTCTTTCCTAATTTTGAATCCAAATCGACTTTATATTCGCGTTGTTTTAAAAGCTCTCTTTTAACTGGTGCAGCTAAAATGAAAAAGCATGTTCATTTTACATGAATATTAGTTTGAAATGAAGGACGTTATAATAGGATCAATGTTAGAAATCTCTTACGTTTCTTTTTGGCATTTTCCTCTTCATCAAATTCCGCTTGTAGCCGTTCAATTGCAATTCTTTCGAACTCCTCTTTGTCCCATTTTCTTCGATGATCGTCCGGTCTCAAACTCATGGCGAGTGCTAAAGATTGCCAGCTATGTTTTAAAAAACGATATTATTGATAACGTATTAACTGAATTTATCCAACAATATAAAATGTTATTCAAGTGTGACCCTTGTACTAATTATTCTTTTGTCGCAAAAAGCAGCAGCAGTCAGTAAATAGACTACAGAATGTTTAGTTCATAGAATGACATATGACATGACAATAAGTGTTGCCAACCTGGAATGATGCGCCGATCGTACCAAGGAGCGTAAAAATATCGAACGTGCCCAAAAATTATCATACATTTTCAAATAACGTATGAAAGTATTAATCATTAATAAAACAGACATTATCGTGAAATTACATTATGCTCAACCGCCCGTCACGTCCTTATTTTTACATAGGTACACCGCATTAAAAAGGCGCGAAAATTTGGGTCATTCAAAAAATGTACTAAAAAATAAATGATTTGAAAGTTGATCGATCAATCATTAAATTTATTCGAAGAAATAAGGTCTGTTATGATTGACAGGGGCACTATGTAGTGCTATTATTTTTGCTACATAAACTTCAATCTGCGATTTTATTTTGTAAAAAAATCGCAATCGTACATCGTACGTTGGGAACAAATTACCGTACATGTACGATAATTATCGTACGGTTGCCGTACGGTATCGTACGGTTGCTACATGACATTAGACATGACGTGTTCGTGACGTTTTTCTTCTTCTTTGTACGAACGACTAGGTTAAGGTCTTGACCATACTGCTTGGACTGCCAAATCCCCGTTTCCAAGCTTTTCCTTAAGTATTTATTAAGGAAATCATTAACTCTACGTTTTTTATAAACAATGTTTCTTAAATCAATAATACAATAAAACACCCCAATCTTCATTATGAACTAGTCTGAATGAAAATGTCTATTACCGACTTAAATAATTTATTAAAATTAATACGGGTAAATTATTTTTTGTATTTCTTTTTATTAAGAATTTATTTATTTATTTATTTATCTATCTATACTTACAACTATCTTTACAGGTTTTACCCCAATATAATAGTGAAGCAAGAATTTAACACTTACATAGCATAACTTATAATATACAGTGCCACCTTAGTGAATTCAGTCAGCGTAAAGCAAAATATATCTATTTTTTTGCAATAAAGGTTTAGGGTACGAATAGCAAGCGACTACGGCACCTCCCTGAGGAGGGTTGTGCCCTTGTTTGGTATCGCAAACAGTCGTGGTTTGCGACGCCGCCACACTTACCTATCCGGCGCATTTAGATGTAACATGGCCAATATATCAAGATTGTATTTTTTGCCCCTGAGTAATTTAAAGATATACAAGAAGGGGTAACATCAACTGGCCTCCCAGAAGCCCCGACCTTAGCCCGCTTGACTATTTTGCGTGGATACCTTAAAAGTAAGATTTATCAAAACAATCCGACGAATCTAACCCAGTTAAAGCAAAACATCAAGTCAGAAATGGCAGCAATATCGACAGCTATGTGTTATCGCCAATCTTCGTTTTCGTTTCGAGTGAGAGCAACGTAGCGGTCATCATTTGGATAACATCATCTTTTTCCAAATAATTCTCCAATTCATATGCTAATAATAAACAATAAAGTTTTTTTTTTTTTTTTTTTTTTTTATTGCGTGCAAATAATTTTTGTTTCATTGAACTTACAAATACCCGATACCCTTTCTGGACACCTTGTATAATGTAAGCGTGAGCTCTTTTCTGACTCGCAACACTTCATAAAATTATAAATAACAAATGGGATACTAGAGAACTACTAAGCCACTTTTCACTAAAAACTGGTAGTACTCGCACTCAAATATTTTTTCATATACCTGTATGTCGAAATAATTTAGCATATATCAACCCAGTGTTCAGAGAGATCACAATGAAGTTATGTGTAGAGCTCACAATGAACTGTGTAAAAGTTTGGACATCAATGCACAAAGACTGCCTGTTTTTTTTTAAATAAATGCAATATCATTTGAGGAATATATGTATAATCATTATGTCTAATAATAATAATTATGATTGTTCCAACTTTATATTCTGCGTTCTTTTCATTACCAATTTTATTAACATGTATAGCTTAGTTCAAGTAATTCTCAAGAGGTGGCGCCACTAGTACACTACAACACGCTGATGTTATTTTTGTCCGAGTAGCTTAAGGATGCATTGACTTGTAATTAAAGTTTACCGCCCGATTAGTTTACTTAATACATTAGGCAAATTATATGAGAAAATAGTTCTCATTAGGCTCAATAGGGAAATCGAGAGGTTAAAATTAATTCCAAATGAGCAGTTCGGCTTTCGTGCCAATCACTCGTGTACCCACCTAGTGCACCGCCTAACGGAGCACATTCTTTCTCATAGGCGTAAATTTAACCGTAACAAAACAGGAGCGCTCTTCTTCGATGTGGCGAAGGCATTTGATAAGGTCTGGCACAACGGGTTGGTGTACAAGCTACTACGACTCGGGGTGTCGGATAGGCTCGTATTTTTAATACGAGACTACCTTTCGAATCGTTCCTTCCGCTACAAAGTAGAGGGGACACTGTCATCCCCCCGCCCCCTCAGGGCGGGAGTCCCCCAGGGCTCCGTCCTCTCGCCCAGCCTATACACGCTCTATACGTGCGATACTCCTAAGCTCGCACCGGGTATCAAATTAGCTTTATTCGCGGACGACACCGCAGTCTTTACCTCCGGTAGGGACCCTCATGCCGTCGCCGCTCGCCTCCAATCCGCGGCCAACACCCTCGGTGATTGGTTTAGGAAATGGAGGATCGAGTTAAACCCACAGAAGAGCACCGCCGTGCTCTTCTGTCGGGTAAGGGTCGACACGGGGGTGCTAAGGAGAGTTAGAATCTTTGACCGACCAATAGACTGGCAAAAAGAAGCCAAATACTTAGGAGTAACGTTCGATAGTAAATTATCTTTCGGCAAACATATCAGAACGGTTAGGAACAGAGCGGCCTTCTTTCTAGGCCGACTCTATCCCCTCGTGTGCAAGCGGAGTAAACTGTCCCTTAGAAATAAGGTCACACTTTACAAAGTTTGTATACGCACCGTCATGTCCTATGCGAGTGTCGCCTTCGCTCACGCCGATCTGAAACCCCTTCAGGTGATTCAGAATAAATTCATGCGCACTGCCACGGGCGCGCCGTGGTATATGCGCAATGCAGACCTCCATAGAGACCTAGGTTTACCTACAATAGCGCAATATTTCAAGGAGCTCTCTCAGAGCTTCTTCGATAGGGCCGAGGTACATCCGAACCCACTGGTGGTTGAAGCGACCACCTACCAGCCTAGAGTCACCCCGTTAGCTTTTAGAAGAAGACCCAAGTCGATTCTAATCGACCCAGATGACCAAATAACGACTGACAACAGACGATTAGCTTACACTGTATCACACACCTACACACACCGCCTTCGCCGGCGAAGGCGAGGCCCTAAACGCACGCTGCCTCGGCGTTCTGCCGTCGGGGGGGCGTTAGTGTCATTATACCCATCTATCCCATCCTATAAATACGCTGTCTTAAGCCGAGGACGGCCTCTTATAGGCACCCTTAAGGCAGACGTGTCCCCCTGGCCCTTCAGGCCCGGGTTTTTCAAGGGCGGGTCTCAGTACTCGCCCACTCCCCCGGTGACGCTGTAATAGCCACTTGGCTAACAGCATAGTCATTACAAAAAAAAAAACAAATAAAAAAAAATAATTAAAGTTTGTTCGACAACGAGGTATAGTTTCATTCCATCTGCGAGCTGACATCTGGTGCCGAAACCCGGGAGAATAAGAAAAGGACTTGTAAAAATCGTGAGTAAAGTGAACTGAAAATAATCAAAGTGTTAAAGACTTAGTGCGTTTTCAAGTGAATTTGGACATAGCCTGTGGTGCGTGTTGTGCACAGACTTAGAAAAATTACAAGTGCTATACACTTAGAAAATTTACTACTGTAAAGACTTAGAAAAATCAGTGTTAATGGGACTTATAAAATTTAATCTTGTTGACACTTAGAATATTTTATTCTTGTTGGGAAAATTGCTACTGTTGGGACATAGAAGAATTCAACAGTGTTTTGTGATAAAATTAGAGCTTTGTTCAAGTGATTTATTTGTGTCAGAATTTAACTTTTAAACAGAGATAGTTTTTAGTGCACCATGGAGGCTAATTATTCCAAACAAGAGGAACGTAATGATCATGTTGAAAAGGCTTTTGTCAACTACAAGAAATCGCCTAAGGAGAGAATAAGTGTTACGTACATAGAGACAAGATTAGAGAGCTTAGAGAAATATTATCGAGAATTTAGAGAGACCCATCAAACAATTATAGCATCTGTGGAGAAGGCTGAAAAAGCTAAAATCTTATATTTTACTGATGACATGATGTCCGAGTTTGAAGAATTGTATTTCGATTATAAAGGGAGACTGAGAGGTGATCTTGCACTGCTTAATTCTACTATACCGCCAAATCCTAAACCAATAAAATGTGAAGTTAAATTGCCCCAAATTAATTTGCCCTGTTTTTCCGGTGGTTACGACGAATGGCAAACTTTCTACGATATGTTTGTATCTTTGATACACGATAATGGCAATTTGAGTGCTGTGCAAACGTTACATTACCTAAAGAGTAGTCTTTCTGGAGAAACTGCAAATCTGCAATTAGAGATGATAGATACTAGTAAACAAAATTTTAGATCAGTGAGTAATGCAGCTTTAACAAAACCTGCTTCTAACCATAAATCTTTTCATTCCACTATTCATGGTGAGACTAAGGGGAAAAATAGTAATGCTTGCGTGATGTGTAACGGAGAGCACAAACTATACCAATGTAAACAATTCGTGAGTCAGTCTCCTCAAGAGAGATCCGAGTATGTACAATCCCAGAGACTGTGCTTCAATTCTTTAGCTTCAAACCATCCTGTGAAACAATGTCGTTTACCCATCAGCTGTCGACGATGTGGCAAGCGACATCATTCATTACTGCACTTCGAGAGAGTACAAAATCAAGTACACACTGAGAAAGAGAATGAGAATAATCCTAATCACGTGCATAATGATGAGCAAGCTGAGATTAAAGTGGCAACCCACTTTGCTAAAGAGCATCAACAACTAGAGGTGTTACTAGCAACAGCTATTTATTTATTTATTTTTTTATTATTTATTTATTTATAATTAAAAATATGCAACACAAACTTACAGTGGTATCACCAAATCGTTTGCGTGCGTAGGTACATTATACATTAACTATTACTTATACATTAACTTATTGTTATATTGACATCTACAAATTACTTATTCATTACAGTTTAAAATTACAGATAATACATATGTACATTTGTTTATAATATAATTGTAATTACATAAGGTTTCCTTTAAATAAATTTATACGTTGTTATTTATTTCTTTCAATGTCATAGGTTATTGATATATCGTAAAACATCAGCAAAAATTACCCCCAGTTTATCATAAAATATGTCTGTATCTGGACTACTTTGTAATAATTGATTTAAGTATACTACTGCTCTAGCCGTAGGACTATTATGGGCTTGAGAGGAGTGGTTCGACGTTGAGTAGGCGAACAGTTGGTGACGTCGCCGACCACAGCCACGCAGGTATCCGTTAGGTACAAAAAAATAGATGCTCTCTCGTACCGTTGGATTGTCTATTTTATTATTTAGCAGTTGGCAATAATGTGTGATATGTGAAAAAAGTCTCCTAAGTTGCAATGTATCAAGACCAACCATGCCTGATACAAACATGGAAGGGTACAAAAATGGGTAGTAACCATAAACACGTTTGTATACGCAACGGGCGAATTTCCGCTGAATTTTTTCAAGCATCGTTACGTAGAGTTGTTCTTTTGGATTCCAGACAATTGCGTTATACTCCAGTTTGCTACGTACATAGGCGTTGTAGAGCAACTTGATAGCCTGAACATTGTTAAACTGGAGGGTGGTTCTAATGATAAACCCTAAACATCTATTTGCATCTTTCGCTATCTGCTTAATATGGTCGTGAAAAGTTACTTTGCTATCCATAACAACGCCTAAATCACGTATTGAGGTAACACGCTCTAGTGGGGTGTCGGCCAGTTTATAAGATGACAGTATAGGGTTATGGGATCTAGTGAAAGTTATAGTTTTACACTTGGCATTATTAAGAGGTAGTTTGTTCAAATTACTCCATGTGATAACTGCATCAATATCACTTTGCAGTTTGTCGCAGTTACTAGCACTAGTAACAGAAAGGTATAGTTTGAGATCGTCCGCAAACATTAGGCACTCAGCATTACGGACTACAAGAGGCAGGTCATTAATCATGATCAGGAATAGAGTTGGACCTAAAGTACTACCCTGGCTTACTCCCGAACGAGTGTAGTATTCCTCAGATCGGTGTTGTCCCATCTTGACATATTGCTTCCGATCTCTGAGGTAACTTGCCATGAGGGTAAGGAGTTCTAAACAGAAACCCATGGATACAAACTTCGCTAGGAGCACATCATTATCTACGAGATCGAACGCCTTTTGGTAGTCGAAATATGCCGCGTCAACTTGACATCCTGCCGTGACCTTACTACATATATAGTCGACATATTCTATATGATTTGTTAACGCAGACCGGGCGGGCCGAAAGCCGTGTTGGCAATTACTTAAAGATTTGCTAATTTGACTATATATACCGGTGTTGATAATTGACTCCAAAACTTTGCCAAACACGGACAGTATGGCAATCGGTCTATAGTTGGTTACATCATTCGATGACCCATCTTTTGGTATTGGCGTTACCCTGGAAACTTTCCATTTGGTCGGATAAATACCTTGTTGAAGCGACAGATTATACACATGCAAGAGAGGTTTTTCTAAAGCTTGGAAGCAGTCTTTTACTAAAAAGACAGGTATATTGTCAGGGCCGTAGGCAGCATTTGTTTTGAGACGGCGGACTGCGCTCTTTATATCGGCAGTTCGAATGCTGTTTAACTTTATTTCTGACGAGTAGCCTAGGTCCACTGCATTTTTTCCGGCTGCTTTAGGATTCAGTTGCGGTTCATGTGCATGAAACACTGAACTGAAGTACTGGGCAAACGTATCAACCGCATTCTGTCCCTCAACCGTGGTGCCCTTGTGGGTGTATTGGCTAGTTTGCAGCCTATTGCTACGTTTTCCCTTCACATATTGCCAAAAACTAGAGGGCTCATAAGCGATGTTATTCTCTACATTGTTAATATACTTTCTATGAGCTATCTCCATAAGATTCTTTACTTTAGACCTGTAATTTTTAAAAAGTTCCCTATTTAATTGTAGACCGTGTTTTTTAAATTTTTTCAAATTATAATATTTAAGTTTTATGTAGTGTATTATTTCACCAGTAAACCAAACAGGATAGTCATATTTTTGTCTGGATAACACTTTTTTAAGGGGTACATGGTTTGTAATGACACTATTTAATTTCTCGTAGAACATGTCCACCGCTACATTTGTATCCTTTTGCCGTATTAGGTCTGTCCAGTCTATAGTAGCAATGTCCGCATATAAATTATGGAAGTCCGCCTTGCGAAAGTTCCATTCGGAGGAAACACTCCTACTTTGTGTTGGTAATTTAATTTTATTAATTATTTTTCTTCTTGTCACAGTTAGCACAATTTCCAAAGCAGGGTGGTAGGCATCCAGCGGTAAGAGAGGTTCTACAGCTGCACTTACGTCAATATTGGTTGTGTTAGAAGTAGTTAAAACTAGGTCCAAGATACATCCATATTCATTACATGTATTATTACACTGCTTTAGTTTACAGTAATCCAACAAGTCATTAAACTGATTTTTTACAATAGTACCACAAGATTTCAAATTAAAATCGCCTACTATAAACAATTGATAACTAGAGTACATAATCATCGCATTTTCAATACAGGTTAAAACTTCTAAATATTGATTACTACTGTAACTCGGTGGCAGATATACAACACACACAAGCAATCTAATATTTTTCCATGTTATTAAAGCAAACAGCAGTTCCTTGTCCTCAGTTAGATTATCAATGTTATTAATTCTTTTTACGGTGTAACAGTCCTTCACTGCCAACAGAACTCCACCGCACCCAACATCACCAGCACGATCCTTCCGTAATACTATGTAGTTTGATGGAAATAGTTCAGCGCTATATACTGAGCTATTAAGAAACGTTTCTGTTACAGCAACGAGATCATAGGAACACACAGCAACACCACTGTAAAATGTGTGTGTTTTTGTGCGGAGTCCTCGGACATTTTGATAGTAAACCAAAAGATTTTTAACCTGCATTTTACTGGGCTTTTTTGCATGAATTCTACGATTATAATTAGAATATTTTGATATATTAATGAAATTATTTGAATTATTAATGTATTTATTTGAATTATTAATGTATTTATTTGAATTATTAATGTATTTATTTGAATTATTAATGAATTTATTTAAGAAAAAACTGACTTTCATTATTTTTGTATTTTTGTAACGGTGAAGGTGATCCAAATAACAATATATCGGCTTTTATATTTTCCATTATTTTGCAATACAGATTCTTTTTACCTTTTATATTAATCTGTCCCGTTTTTTTTGAAAACATATCAAATGATAAGTATGTATTTGTATCAAAGTAGTGTGCATAGCCAAAGCCATTTTGTAAGTCTTGATGCAATAAATTATTAAAAATCTCTATTTTATAATTACTTATGGGCGCGCCACAAATATAGGTCGGCCCACATATTACAATATTTGTATTAGTTACGTGTTCCAGGGATTTCCTAATCACATTTACCAATTCCATGATGTTGGATGAGGTTTTACAGTCTTTACTTCCTAGCATAATAATACAATAATCATTCATATTATAGTTAAGTAACTTATTGCTAATATTATTTAATAGGCGTTCCGTACTACAATTTGGAAAATTATAGTGACAGAATTTGAAATGATTGCCAAAAATTTGATCAATAAGCTTAATAGAATAATTGGGAGCACTGTTGGTAAGAATACATAGCTTATGCTTTTCTGTCACTATCGGACACACAGTACTGGTCTCGTTGCTAAGAGTAATGTTCCCTGCAGACACAAAAACTTCGTTTTTATTACCTGGTAACTGTGAGACTTGCTGTAGGTCGTGTATCCGCCTGTTGAGTGCATCTATCTCGGCCCTAGCTTCCGCCAGTTGATTGTCCAGATCTGTGATAGACTGCTCCATAGATAACACAGACCGATTTGTTAACTCCGTTCGATGTGCTGTAGTTAATCTGGGGGGTGTGTGGAAAGTGCTAATCGCTGTCAGCTTCGCGGTGGCTATTTTACATTTTTTTGCGTTACCACGCGGTGAAAGTGTTAGAAATTTTTTTAGAGTAATATTTTCCTGACTTAATTTTGTATTTTGAGTGCGTAGGTCATTATTTTCCAATATGACGGTTTCAAGTTCATTTTGTGTACTGCAGAGTTCCGACTGGAGTAGTTCTATGGATTCCTTCGACTCCTGGAGATAAACTTGGTTCTCAAAAGTATCGTCGACGCTTCGCGATAATGCCTGTTCGGTAGGCCTGGGCGTTCTAGACATATCTAATGTTGTCACTACATTGCTCTCGCGTAGTGTGGTGAAAGGAGTGGACGAAATTATGATTTCTGGCGATACCACCTTTTTTTTATTAGAAGGAATTTGCTTCTTTCTCATTGTGACATAAGAAGAAGAAGCCTCAGTGGTTGCTTGTCTGGGATTTATTGCTTTTTGTTTACACAATTTGCATGTCCAGTTCTTGTCCTCGTCATTCATTAACTTATTTACAATACAACCGCAATCGTAGATACACTTACATACGGAACATGAAGTAGCATTCTTCAATTCTATTTGCTTTTTGCACGTGAGACAGGTAACTAGTGGCGCCATCTTATTTGACATTTTAGCTTTAGAAGACATCTTTAGTTGTAATGCTAACGTCACGCAAGTTCGGTTTATTTGCCAGTTGTTCCGTCGTTTGTATGTTGATAACAAACAAAACAAAAATAAAAGTGGAAAAAGTCAATCTCTGGAAGTAGGGTTCGAACTCACAGTATCGTCGCTGCCACCCGAACACCCTACTAAACACGCCACACTGACTGCACTTAAAGCGTTGAAATAGTGACTCCACTGCTAGTCCTAAAGTACATCGGAACTTCTAGCCAGGTGTTGTAACCATATAAGGTAATCTTTGGGGTCTCGCGCGACGAACTAACTGGGTCACTTGGCTGATGAGTCACTGTTGATATTTGTGCAAATCACTGGTCGAATTTAGTTTTTTGTTGATAACTTTTTTAGTTTTAAATATTTCACTGCACTTTTTTACAATATTAATCCATGGATTATTGTGCACAGGTGAGTATAAATTTCATAGCAAACAAAGACAAAAATACCACTATTAAAAATATTTATGTACGGAGCGAACGAATGGCCTATGCTCTCATACAAGAGTTCTTAAGCTATGGCTAAGGTTAAATCGACGAGTGGTCAATCCCAAACAATCCGATCTTTAATCGACCAAGGTTCTGAGGCATCTTTTGTGACTGAGGCAGTGATGCAATCCTTAGGTCTTAAACGAGTGAATGTGAATGGAGTGATATCTGGAGTAGGCGATGGAGAAACACGTACTAAGAATATGGTATCATTCACGTTACAATCCTTGCATAATTCACAATTCTCTGTACAAGTTAATGCCTTTGTGTTGAGTACTTTGACATCCTTCTTACCGAGCAACAATACGTCTAGAATCGATTGGCCAGATCTCACGAAATTACCACTGGCTGATCCACAATTTGGGCTTCCTAGTCGTATTGATTTGATATTGGGCGTTGACATTTTGAGTGAAATTCTCCTAGAGGGTCTTAAGAAATACCCAGCAAACAACGGTCTTATTGCACAAAATACGCAATTAGGTTGGATTTTGTCTGGCAGAGTGAGTAAGACTAATTCATTAAATCATAGAGTGATAAATCTACATTTACATGTGAAGGAGGATCAGATATTAAAGAAGTTTTGGGAGATAGAGAGAGAACCAGAGAGAATTGAAAAGAGATTGACAGAACAAGAGAGGAAGTGTGAAGAGTTTTATGAGAGAACTACTGAGAGAGATGAAAGAGGCCGTTATGTGGTCCGACTACCATTCAAAGACGATGATCCACCATGTCTTTACGGAAATACGAGAGAGATATCGCAACGTAGGTTTAAGCTACTAGAGAAGAGACTTTTGAAAAACCAAATGGCTATATGACTGACTTCATGAGTCATGTCATTAATAAATCTCTGACAGCCATGACACTCTGTGCCCTGCACAAGAGGGTCCGCTTACGGACAGCTCTGTATCTAAATAAACTAACCACGTCTCTACCTAAACCAACCACAGACATGCTCTTCCAAAAGTGTAAACATACATAATAAATACATATTACAATTTTTACTTCAAAAACATGCGATTTCATAAAAGGGTTACAATAACAATAACAAATCAATGTATGATGATAGTTCTGATCTCAGATATAATCTGAATTCGTTTCAGAATTCTCAAAAAACTTTCAAACAGGCAGTGAAAATTTTTACTTTTACATTTAAAATTTTAAAGAATGAACTCATTATCTAACTTTTATCTCTTAATAAATATGGAAATCAAAGAAAGTTTAAACAAATCAAACTTTCCCACAAAGGATGATAACTTTACAATTCGTTGAAAATTTTCTTTTTTAAAAATAATTAGGTAAGACACCCATACTATTTGTTTCTAAGAATATTTTGTATCTCAGATCATATCTACTGATATAGACAAAATATAGATACAAAATATAGGGCGTGTGTGTGTGTATCTTTGTGTGCATATGTGTGTACATATGTGTGTGTGTGTGTGTGTGTGTGTGTGTGTGTGTGTGTGTGCGTGCGTGAATATGTATGTGTACGTAAAAACTTCTATATTTTTCATTAATGACAGTTGCTCAGAAAAAAATACGGTAATTGATACATCCTACTGACATACACCACTTTCCTATGTCCTAATAATTACGCAACAATTGAGTGTTATATAATATCAATTCACCAATATTGTCGTAATATTCCGACGCATCTATGATGTATTTATTAACAATACTTTTATTTTATGTATTGTTACTCATAAAAAAATAAATAGATGAGAACTTTGTTGTTTAAATATTTTTTATTTGTTATCAACTCAGTCTGAAGTGTTTTAGCTTCAGCGAATAGTGGAGTTGCTAGACGCCAGCTTACCGCCCTGAATAAATTATTATATATATTGATAAAAAATGTGGTAAAAAAAAAATATAACAAAATCTTGTCCTTTTTGTTAGGTTACATTATTATTAAACAACTATTTTATAATCATTCGTAATGTTTTGACTCGTTTCAATATTTTGATGGTCACTATCGATCCATATAAATTAATGAATCACTAATTTAATTGTAATAAGAAGAACCAATAAGGTGTAATTATTTAAATCGTTGTTTTATTAACTTAAATAGTAATATTTAGAATTCTTATGTCAAGTAATGGTTATTTTCGTATGCTTAAAGTAGTTTATTTGACTAAGATTATTATTTATGTGAGGAGGGACATTTGCTTGATTAGTAAATACTTGAATAAGTTAGAAAAGTGAGAACCGTGTTTTCCGATACTTACAATTGTTCATTTACCAGTAGTTGTTATTTTTGTACGTTTAAAGTAGATGATTTGACTATGATTATTGTTTATGTGAAGAGGGAGTTAATAAAGAAGGGTATATAAACTGCGGTTAAGTCGATATTTGGGACAGACGCTGCTGTATAGTACCAAGGAAGGGTTAAATACAAGTATATAAAAGTGAAGTGTGAATATTAAAATCTTTTAAACAATGCCATTGGACGGGGCCCTTATATTTTTATACATGATTATAATTAATTGGCCACCTCTAGCGGTCAGTCTCTCTACATCAGTCCCAACAAAATTTGTTCTACGATATTTTTCATCATTTTATTCATCAGTATATCTTGATAAACAACACAAAAAAACGAACCAAAAACATTCTTCTCTCTCTTTTACTTATTAATCTGTATTTTGTAAGAAGTGCCTATCAGGTCAACGCCCTGTAGCCATGCTTACGCTCCGAGTTAGTCTCTGTTCAGAGGCAAAATATAAATTTTGTATGGAAAAACTTGAATTTTTAAAATTATTAATTTTAAAAGTCATAGAACAAATGTTGTTGAGATTGATGTAGGGAGGCTGCCTGCAAGAGGTGGCCAAATAATTATAAACAACCCAAGCACGAATATATCTGAAACATTTTGTTTGTGAATTTGCTTCTGTGACAGACAAAAGATTTGAAGACCAAAATAAGCAGTATTTTGTTAACACATCTGCTCCGTATAGTTTCAGTATACACACGCACGCACAATTTTTGTATAAAAAAAAATCAATTAAATTTTTGTATATAAAAAAAAACACGCACACACACGCACGCACTCACACAGGTACACGCTCTAATCGCCGAATAATATTGACAATATATTATTCAGTGTGTTAAAATTTATATTCATCTTATAGGTTCAATATGTCCTCCGCCACTTTCGTCAGACATTCACTGTCCATACAATTTTCTTTATTTAGAGGTATTTTAGAGGTATTGTGCAGAATTAAATAATATTGTACGTATGTTCACAGATAACCTTATTCGATAGCCCTATATAGATGATACTATGAAAAGGTTAACATTTGAAAGAAAGAAAGTTTGTATGATCTGAAAATATTTTTATTTCAATCTCTATCTTGTTTAATTTAATTGAAGCTTTAAAAATATCTAAAAGTCTAACACAGTGGCTGGAGTGTATAGTAAATAAACTAGGTTCTCTCTATGTCTCTTATGAGTACTCTACTCGAGAGGATTGATCTTAGATGACCTCCTTATTGGTTTTTTAAATTAAGTAAAAATATTTTAAACGATTACAAAAGAAATATTTTGGAAATTAAAATTACTTCAAGATATTTGAATATTTTGATCATTAGCTTCAGGGAATCAATTTACAAATGGAAAACGTTTGTTTAAGAATTCGAAAAAATGTATTTGTAATTTTTATGATTATTTTGACTACCTACTGAGCTTAATAATTTTGAAGCAGTTATTTATGAATTGTTTTAACGATCTATTCACGGTCATTGGGTAGAAGATAAATTATTGTTATTATTAACTGTTAGTTAGTATGCTTTAAGAGCTTATTAAATTCAAAACTACTATAATTTATATGAAACAAGTTTTTTGCCGCGGTTTCGCACACGTTAAATTCGTAGTAAAACAATTCCACTTTCTCTTTTTTTTGTATTGGCTTCTATATGGCTTGTTTTAAGTGATACAATTAAAATTACGACATCGGCAGATATCGCTCACTTACAAAAATCTATTTAAACTCTTTAATAATGATATTCTAGTAACCTCAATTAATTTCACTTAAAAAAAATAATCACAAAATAACCTGTTATGGTTATTATTTGAAATTTCACAAAAACAGCAAATTACAATAACTTTAAATTAGAAAACAACTATAATACTTTCAAACTAATAATAAGGAAATGAATTTACAAATTAACAACACAACGTTATCACTAAACACGAGATATTAAAAAGACAACAACCGCACGAATCGGGCGTTACGCAATAAGTGAATCCGAGAATCTACCCGCGCTGGCTTATATACAAATCTTGAACAGTTGATCTGAATTTCCTTCTACAATATAATATTAGGTACTGTAATTTTTTATACCTCTCTTGTTTTTACTCAAACGTCTTAAACAGAGTACTTAATAACCATTCTAACCATTTATCACACAGAATTTCATTGAAAATAATCAAAATATGCCCATGTACTTGAGGAATTCTGAGCTACACAATCGGGTTATTTTGACCATTTTTTTTTTTTTTTTTTTTTTTTTTCAGTTTCAATGATTACGTAACCAAATTAAAAATGTATTCTGAAAAGTATACAGTGTAAAGGAAAACTTTCAGAAAGTCGAACAAAGTACCGGGAGTCATGAAGTTGCTAAATGTTGTAAAGCCTTGACTTTAGAAAGACAGGCTCTCAAGGTATTATAAATTCACTAATATCTAGTAGCCAGTAATTGTAATTTAACTTTGGAACAAAGATCACACCATTTAAATAAATACTTGTGTATTACTGATAAAGTGGATAAGCAACAACAAGTCGAACAGAATAAGATATTTTCTCTTCAATTCCACTAATATTTAGCTGACGTTTGTTTTTTAAATTGTATTACAGAGAAAGTCGCAGAAAGTAATATATTTTCTCTGTTGTTTTTCCTTGTTTTAAATCTACCAATTTCATGGTTTGGTTCAGATAAAACCCGATATTTCTTTTTCAAAATGTATAAGAACCAAAAATAAACTAACTGTCATATTTTATACCAAGGTGTTTATTAAACCCCTTTATGTCTTAATATTTATATCTTTTCCCCTTCCTCTCGGACCGCGAAAGCGTATACACGTGCAAATCTGTGTCGAAATTTAATAATAATTAATAATCATTTAAAAAATATTGTTTAGTTATTTGTAGTGTAAAGTTTGTGAAGTACCAGGCAGACATAAATGCTCGAGGCGTCATTGAGTTACGAGTGACAAGGACAACAACAGTTTTACACGCTCCACGCTATTCTCACGACGTGACGTAAAGCTTGAACGGAGTGATTCTTTTACTTTGTCGCTTGCCACAACTCAAAGGCGGTAGCGGCAGCGAGTCTGATTATAAGGGCTTGGCCCAAAAATATCTTACAATTATTATTTTTATTTTTACTGACCTTATAAGATGCCAAAAGTTCAACGATCACCACTGTCAACCACACATAGTGCATCTGAATCGAACATCGACAGGATTGAAGCCATTCACATTGAACAGCTTGGTGATAGTACACCACCAAATTATCTTCAACAACGACAAAAGAGAGGCAGAGAGCGCGAATTCGAAGATGAACTATCTGATTTTAAAAAAGAAATGAAAAACATGATTTCCACACTATTTGCGGTACAACAAGCTGAGTTAAAAAAAATTGCAACTGCACAACTGGAGATAAAGAAAACCAACACCAACATAGAGAGCACTATTGCGTTCTTCGCAGCGCAAAATGAGGAATTAAAGAAAAAAATTGAACAGCTGGAAACACAAGCAAAAAAAGATGGAGATAATATTATTATTTTAGAAGATCAAATTGAGGCCTTGCAGAGGGAGCATCGTAAGTCTAATATCGAAATTAAAAATAT
Organism: Napeogenes sylphis; assembly: GCA_959347405.1. Lineage (NCBI taxonomy): Eukaryota > Metazoa > Arthropoda > Insecta > Lepidoptera > Nymphalidae > Napeogenes > Napeogenes sylphis. The sequence goes on from OY365782.1 coordinate 37,132,236, forward strand.
GCCAAAATTACCTGAGGAATCAAGAGAAGAATTAACTAACATGATGGTACGCCTATCGAAAACCCTAAATTGTGACATTAAAAAGGAAGATATCAAAGACATATACAGAGTGAAAGCGAAAAGAGACGCAAAAAAATCAAATACACCTATAGTGGTTGAACTGTCATCCACAATTGTAAAAACAGAAATCATAAAATCTACCAAGGTCTTTAATATTTAACACAAAGAAAAACTGCGAGCTAAGCACCTAGGAGCAACTAAAGATGTAGAAACTGCCGTGTTTATCTCCGAGCAGCTCACCCCAAAAGGAGCAAGACTACACTTTGTCGCCCGGGATCTCGCAAAATCAAGGGACTACAAGTTCTGCTGGACCACATTCGGACGTGTTTAACTTAGGAAGAATGAGAACTCGCCGGTGATCTTAGTTAGGAATGAAACGCAGGTACACAACTTAATGCTAGCATGACTACCTGATAAATGAACTCTTTATGTCATTTTGCGTCCTTTATGTGTAGACTTTTCATTGTTTTTTGTGTATTTTCAAACGTGTGAATGGATTTTTCTTACATACTTCTATGAAATATTACTACTATTTTGTAACAACAACACATCTCATAATTTAAATATTGTATATATCATGTATTTTATCATCATTTGTCTACAATTATAAACACTTTTACAACACGAACATTTTTGTATTTTTCATACACTCACAGGACGTCACACGCACATACACTAATAGAAACTTTAAGGATGTTTCACTTGCTCACTCAACTCTGGGTAACCAGCACCAAATATTAAGAGCCACTGCCTATTTTACGCAGCTAGCGTATACGACAAATAACATAAATAATATATTAGTAATCTTGCAAAGAACGCATAAACTTAACCACCCCAACTATTATGGATAACTTGTTATTAAACACTAACGAAATAGACAATATACAAATAGCCCATTCTGAAACCGGTCGCATTGATGACTTTACAAGACAGGTACGCGTAAATAGCTCAGACTTCACGATAGTTTCGCAAAACATTAACAGCATATATAAAAATTTTGACGATTTGCAAGTAACTTTATCCCAATTTAAATTTGATACCGATCTCATAGTACTGAATGAATGTTGGATTGATCCCAATAAACCCTTACCCCAAATGGCCAATTACACAAACTTTTCTTCTACTAAACACTTGAATCACAGCGATGGTGTGGTTGTCTATATGAAAAATACTCGTAAATATGATACTAAAGAAATAATTGTAATGCATTCATCCTGTATGCAAGTCACTGTTGACAATCTTACTGTACTATGTTTTTATCGCTCTCCATCTAACAGTAACGCTGAAAATTTCATTAATTCTTTGGATACTTATTTGACTAATATAATGTCTCGGAAAAATATTATAATAACCGGAGATATCAACATAAATTTAATAAAAAACCGAAGGAAACATCCCAGGAACGGAAAAATAGGCTGTCTTACCTAAATATGCTGGCCATACATGGCTTACTTCCAGGTCATACACTGCCTTGAAAAAACTGAAAAGTAACTGTCTTGACCACTTTATACTAAAACTAGAAAGATGTAAAAATACTCCATTTATCACAGTTCTTGATACAACAGTTACTGATCATCATATGATATTCTTGAAGTGGTCTCTCACTACAAAGACAAATCACATAAATCCTAAAACTAAAACTTCTTTTAATATGGAGAGCGCCATAAACAACTTAAAAGAAAACAACATAACTGACTTTATACAGTATGACAATCCAATATCCTTAAGTAATGCACTAATTAATGTTCTGAGGCAATGCAGCTTGTCAAACACGACTACTAGAGTTATCCCAAACAAGGAACGACTTATCAAACCCTGGATAACCCCTGGAATTGTGCGATGCATTCGCAACAGAAATAATATGCAGGCTAAACTGCGGTCGGATCCACATAACGACATACTAAGGATCACATATAAGTGATACAGAAATTACTGTAATGGCCTTATAAAGAAAGTCAAACTAAAATTTGAACGTGACAAACTGTCTAAAAATAAAAATAATCCAAAAAGTTTGTGGAAAACTATTAATAATTTAGCATACCGTAACCTCCATAAAACACAAAGTTTAGAATTGTTAAACTGTGGTCCATCCCCTGTACATTCAGTTAACTTAGTAAACGATTACTTTATAAATATTGGAAAATGCTTATCTGATAAAATTCTTTTGGATACTTCTTCACAAAACGGGACAGAAGTAAATATCTCCCAGATGTCATCATTTGTACTCTTAGAAACAGACCCTGAGGAAGTCTTTTCAACCCTTATGAGTCTCAAATCAGACAGTGCTCCTGGCTGGGATAATGTCAGTACAAAATTCTTGAAGCGTGCAAATGTGGTATTGTACCCATAATCACCCACCTGGCTAATTTGTGCTTCCAGCAAGGAATATTTCCACCAGCACTGAAGCAGGCAATAATAACAATAATAACACCGGTGTACAAGAGTGGCGATAGAGAAAACGTGTCAAATTATCGGCCTATCTCCGTACTCACTGCTATCTCGAAGGTCCTTGAAAAACTAATTAATAAAAGACTTATTGATTATCTTCAGAAGTTCAACCTCCTTACAGACTCCCAATATGGCTTTAGACAAGGACTTTCTACTGAAGACGCCGTAACATCACTGTCAACTTATATAGTTAATGAAGTCGATAAAGGCAATAAATGCATAACAGTGTTTCTTGACCTAAAAAAGGCATTTGACACATTTGACACGGTATCTGTCCCCATTCTTGTACGCAGGTTGGAAAACTTTGGTATCAGAGGTCCACCTCTTGCACTGTTAACTGACTTTCTTAGGGAACGCAAACAAGCTGTCAAAATAGGTCAATATGTCAGTGATCGATCCGAAGTGACGTACGGCGTCCCGCAGGGCAGTGTCCTAGGCCCGACTCTGTTTTTAATTTACATAAACAATTTATGTACAATGTCTATAGATCAAGGAAAGATATACTCTTATGCGAATGACACGGCTATAGTGTTTACGGGAAGAACGTGTGAAACGGTGCGTCAATCCACAGAATTAGGACTTAGGAAAATAGCTAGTTGGTTGAGAAGCAACTTATTATCACTTAATGTTAATAAAACTAATTATATCTACTTCACTAAATACAATAGCACTCAACCTACTGCCGATTTTGAAATAAAAATGCACACCTGTAACCTAATAAGAGACTGCTCATGTAGTGTCATAAACAAAGTCCATCATACTAAATACTTAGGTGTGGTATTTGACCAAAGAATGTCGTGGCATAAGCATCTTGAACTTGTGATGGCTAGGATTCGAAAGCTAATATGGACATTCAAAACTTTAAGACAAATAGCGGACAAAAATCTTTTAAAACAAATATATACAGCACTAGCGGAATCAATTTTAACGTACTGTATCCCTGCCTAGGGGGGTGCCACCAAAACAAAGTTCCTCGAACTCGAGAGGGTTCAAAGAGCATTACTAAAAGTCATGTGGTTTAAACCTTTTAGATTTCCAACTACGCAACTTTATGCTTTTAGTGGTCTTCTTTCTGTCAAACAATTGTATATTCGGTGTTCTGTACTGAGAGTACACCAATCCCTAACATATTATGCTAGCAAATTATCTAAGAGGCGCAAACATACTGTTGTCGCAGTAGACACAACTAGGTCATCTTTTGCAAGTAGACAATTCCGGTGTCAATCGGCTAAAATGTACAATAAAATAAATAAGTTGCTAAATATATATCCGAAATCTAAATATGAATGTAAAAAAATACTATCTAACACCATCAAATCCTGGAGCTATGTTGAAACAGAGACCATTTGCAACTAACCATGGAATTATAGTATCTTAAGATACAAACACTCGGACATATCCACACACCCACACGCATACACATAAACACAGACACACCCACACAAACACACACTCACACTCACACCCACACAAACACACACACACACACATCCACATAGATCCTTTTTATTATTGTTTTATATATGATCAGAAATTGTTTGATTCTAATTAAAGTATGTAAAATAACTTCATAAATTATACAATATTACCTTTGTTAAATGTTAAATAAGATTTCTCAGTATAATACGAGTAACTTGTAGTATATAATTGTTATGGAAGAGCGGGAACTCCTTTTTTTTTTTTTTTTTTTTTTTTAACGTCAGGAATCCTCATGGATACACACCTCCATCAAGGGGATGATGGAGGTGGTTATGTGAGACTCCTACTCACTAAACCTGACGGTTGCCGCCGCCGTCATAATGGGACACCACGGGATCGCTTTCGCACTCACCGCGATGCCCCGACGTGATCCACGGAGAGGGCACCCCGCAACGAGGAGCACCCATCCCTTTTTCGCAGGCTTGATAGATCGTGGAGGGATCCCCTTCCCCCCACCCAAGCCTGCTGCCTCTGAAGGAGGCCGAGACCCCCTTCTAGCTGGATTCAGTCTCAGAATCGAGCCAGTTGGACAGACCGACTCGACCATTGACCGTGTCCAGCTCCGCCGCCGGTTATCTCCCCGAGAGGAGACCACCGGTCAGACCCCCTGGAAGAGCACACTCCCATAAGACCCAGTGATGCGCAGACAGCCTCACTGCAACACACTGGAGTCGAACGTGAGTCCGCTCACGTAGGGGGCCCAACGTCGAACCTGACAGGCCTTTACCGCCGGCCACGGTGATCAGCCGAGACCAGCAAGAAAAAGGCATAAGTCGGGAACCCACCACGCCCAGACCAACCATCACCAAGCGCAACCGTGGCGTCGCACTCGGCAACGATTAATCCAGGCAACGTCTCGGACCGTCTCCCCACCAAGCATTCTCTCTAAAGTGCTTGGTGGAAAGAGGTCCAGACCCTAATCGCGGACCCCCCCACACAGCCGCGGAACCACTCCACAGTCCACTCTGCTATCAGAGAAGTACCAGGAGTAATTCCGCAGCCGACCCCGGCAAAGAGGGCCTGCGCCCTCCCACCCTCGACGCCCAGGCCAACTTTCCAACGTGTTCAAACGATGGAAAGAGGCCCGAGCCCCGCCGCAGACAGACCACCCCGAAAGGCAGCCTGCCCGCCAGCCAGCCATGAACCGGGCACAAACCCCCATGGCCGACCCCCACCGCGCCGAGTATTAGCCAACGGCTAATGCAAACCCGAAGGATCACATTAACCGTTGTTGCCCAGGGAGCACCGGCCCGTACCGCTTCCGATGCCACCGGACGAATCCGAGCAACAAGGGAAACAGACGGGCACACGAGGAGGTTCCCGGCGACGGCCCCCCAAGAGCGGGAACTCCTAACACAAGTGTCTATGCACTTAAAAGGTGGACCCTATCATAAGTCTTTGTGTATAACCCATAAGTTACTGAATGAAGATTATTATTATTATTATTGTACAAAAGAAAAAAAAAAAAAAATTACCTAATTTTAATTCAATTGATGTGGTATTTATACGTGTTCAGGTCTATGATATATTTAATGTTAATCTTATTATTGCTTTAAGATATTTTGCAATAAAATATGATAATTTGAAAATAATACCTAACTTTGAACTATTTTTAAAAACAGTCTTAAAAATGAAAAAAAAAAAATGAAGGATGGAAGTTACCACATGATTTGATTTTCCTAGATTAAAAAATTCTATGTATATAATAGGTCCTTACAAATAAAATTAGTGTTTTGTATGAGAGGAACAAAAAGTCGAATATTTTTTAATATAGGTAATGTATTTAATTAATTAAAGTATGAACCATTGTTTGCCATCTTTGAGTTGATGTAAATGGTTCTATTCATGTAGTTGCGCTGCAGGTCCAGGGTAGCACAAGCAATTATGGCGTACACCTCTGGCTGAAAAATGCTGGCTGGAAGCTGTGTTCGGGTATAAGTAAGTTTTTCAGAATGTATAAATTATTTTATTTGCACGCGTGTTGGGTGTGTTGACTTATGTTGGGTTCTATCGTGCCCGTGCGTGCTCAGCAGTTTCCCTGTACTTTAATATTTTGTTTAATTTGTATCGTACACTTTATATATTTTGGGATGGCAGTTTCTCCGCTGTCACGAACGGTTCCCTATTTCCGTCTTAAATTTAGTCTTCTCTACATTTTTCGTATTAAACATTTCTTTATTGCTACATTTTTACGTACTTATACTATTTACAATTTTTACTCTCTTCTGTTTCCATTGGTGCCATATTGGTTTGTTTGTCGCCTGGAGTTTCGACAGCCGGGATGGTGTTCAGGTATGATGGTTTCTTTCGTTATTATTACATTTACTGTGTATCTTTATTTACTTTTATTTTTCAGAGTTTCTTCTTCTCTCCAGGGTCAGCGTCTTCGCTCGTCATCATCACATCATGACAGGTTTGTTTAGTTCTATTACATGATTTATTATATGCTGTGCTATTTTGAATTATATAAATTGGATATACTGTGCTATATAATATGTTATATACTATGCTTATTTGTTATTTACAATTTGGATTTTTCTATTTACAGCTCTTATTTGTTATTTGTATGTATTGCCTATTTGCTATTTTTATTTACATTTTCTATTTATTTATTTTTTATTTGTGTATTCTATATTTTGATGTATTTACAGTTGCTATTTATCAATATTTATTTACATATTTACATATTACCTCCTACTTAATTCTAATTAATGTCTAATTAGTATAAGCTTGTTTTACAGGTCCTGCAGGGCTATTGCGTATCTTTTTTGACAGCTGAAATGGAAATAACTGTCAGTATGTGCGGACATAATGGTTGTCAAAGAACTAATTTCGTATTATGTAACTATAGTGACAAACTGCCATGACGTCACAGCCATCGAATAGCTTTGATGGCCACGGTTAATCATTTGACAGATAAACTTGTATCGATACTCTTAAAATTGGTATTCTGTAACGCTAGTGGCTATCAAACACATAAGCACCTAATTTGTCAAACAAACATTGAAATACACTAAGAAAGAGCAGTGTATTATAAATTGTCAGTGAATAGTACTATAGCCTGTAAATATGTTTAAGACTTATGTAAGTTACTATTTAGTTATAAAATAGTTCTCAATATCTTTATATATATATATTTCTTGTGTGCTTGTGTATGTCACTGACCTCCTCCTAAACGACTGGGCCGATTTTTATGAAATTCTTTGTGTGTGTTCAAGGGGACTTGAGAATTGTTTAGATTCACAATTTAGTCCACTGGAAAATGGTTTTTTGATTAATTTTTAATGTGTAAGTAGGTAGTGATTTTGGAATATTTCACATTGGTTCCGACGGACTGCGTTACCATGGCAATGTCAAATATTAAATAATATTATATTTTAATTATAGTCTGCCCTGACAGTTGACGTTGCGATAGAAATAAGAAAAATATTTTAGTACTAGCGGCCCGATACGTGCTTCGCTACGTAAAAAGTGAAATTAAAAAAAAAATATTGGAACAAATTCAAACAAAAAATCTTTATTTACATATTCATACGGTATCGATTGGTCGAATTATGATAAATGTACATGTAATGACGTTAGATATTGTGATAACTTTTTAATATATTTTTTTTTAAAGTTTCATTTTTTAAATAAATGCTGAGGCTTTCACGGCCGGAGTTAATATTATTAAAATTTTCCGGGCTGATATGCCGTGGTCTAACGGATCTTGTAGGTCCTGACGTTTCGACGGACACTGTGGTCGTCATCTTCAGAGGTTTGTAGTAGTGTCTTGGCTGGTGGCGTGTTGCTGTCTGTTTTTGTAGGGCTTCTGTCGCTGTATTTATACTAATAGCTTAGCTGTACGGTGGTGGGGGTAGTGGGGGTATTAGTAGAAGGCGTGACCAGCACCGTCGTCCACACCCTGTTAATTTTGGTGATCTCTTCCTTCCTGTTTATGTTGTCCGGGTGTTTGTGTATTTCAATGGCTTCCCTCTGCATTCTGGGATAATAATGCTTGATAGTAGATAGCATCTTAGTCTCTCCAAATAACGGCTTATGGCCCGTTTCCAGAGTATGTTTAGCTATAGCTGAGCCCTGCGGTTGTCTTAATCTGCAGTGCCTTTCATGCTCTTTCACCCTCGTTTTCACGCTTCTCATAGTGGTCCCAATGTATACACTCCCACAGCTACAGGGTATTCTGTACACGCCCGTGGAGTCCAGTGGGTCCCTTTTGTCTTTAGTGGATTTCAGCGCCTCCTGGATTTTCAACGTGGGTGTAAAAACAGTGCGGATGTTTTGTCTCTGTAGTATTTTGCCAATCCGGTCAGTCACATTATTGATGTACGGAAGGAAGGCTTTACCCACTGGTGCTGGCCTGTCTTTTGGTTGGATTACGGGCTGTCTCCTCGGTCTGATCGCTCTTCTTACTTCCTGCGCAGTATACCCATTTCCCTGCAGTGCTCTCTGTAAGTGATTCAGCTCGTTATCCAGGTGCTGTGGCTCACAGATTCGTTTGGCTCTGTCAACCAAAGTTTTTATGACACTACTACAAACCTCTGAAGATGACGACCACAGTGTCCGTCGAAACGTCAGGACCTACAAGATCCGTTAGACCACGGCATATCAGCCCGGAAAATTTTAATAATATTTGATTTTTTAAATTAAAGACGCGTGTACAAGACAACGTCTGTTGGGTCTGCTAGTATATTTATAAATATTGAGAACTATTTTATTATAATATATAAAAAAAATAACAATATTGCATATCTTAGTCATACCAAATTTAGAAAAAAAATATTTCTCAGCGGCAACGTTATTTATTTAATAAGGTTTTTATAATAACGGTCACCTCTTTAACAGTCGTCAGTCACTAAGTCTCTACACTCTAGTAACAACTAAGGCAGTGTTTGAAATCTATCGACTATCACTTTCGAAGAAGAAAGGTGGAAAAATGTATTACGCATAGAGAGATGCCGTCTGCGCGGCGTAAGTGACCCATTGCAACTGCCAGAAAATGAATTTATTTCTAATTTTAGACTAAGTTAGACGGGATACCAACAAGTTTCTGAGGTACTTAGTCCACATCTACCAATTTCTTAAAGAAAAACATCAGTACGCAATGAATTAAAAGCACGATAATCTTACAAACGGATTAACTTGTTTGGATGCAGTATTCGGGAATATATTGTCATGGACTTCACTTCATATTTAGTGTTTTTTTTATTTAAATCGGTTAACAGATAAAAAAGTTAATAATCTCTTATTTTTGTGGAATTGAAATAGTGGTCAATAGTGGTCCCCTCAGGGAATAATAATACCATTTCCAATAAAATAAAAAAACAAATCGGACTACCAATTCTGTAAAAAATATCTTTGATTAAAAATAATATTATATTAAAATAAACTAGAAATACTTCTACACGCAATAACTACTTGATAGAGTGTTTGAACTTTGAAGATTTACAGTTTATACATGGATGGATGGATATGTACAAAGGTTACGTTTTATCGAAATTGAAATCTACGCGTAAGAAGTCACAGGCACAGCTTGTATATATATGTAAAAAAATAATAAATATAATTATTGTATACAGATATTGTATTGTTATAAAGCATTTTCTATCCCAGTCTCTCAAAATGTAAAATTTATTTTTTATTTATGATTTTTCTCCTTATTTTTTTTTTGAGGGCTTGCTGGCAGGTAATGCTTGTGTGGTTGTGTATATTATAGTCTGTCACCTAAAATTTGACTTTGACATTATGCCCTTATTATATCATTGTAGTATTGCTACATATAAGATTGTTATTATATAGTAATTTGGTATGTAGGTATTATAAATATGTAATTATTTATTTATAATAACGTTGACAATAAATATTGTTGTTACAACTAGATCGAGTCGGGGAGTTCGTCCCCTTCCTCGGACGCTGACGAGGACGACGGTTTCCCGACCGTGCAGACCAAATCGGCCAAAAGGAAGGCGACGAAAGCGCTCTCTTCGAACGTCCCACGAAAACGGGCCTCAAAACCCGCTAGTAGCGAACCCGCGTCGCCCGACCGTTCTTCGGGCCCGGGCTGGACTCGCGAACGCGCGCCGAACGCGCCCGAAGCGCCCGCGTCCGCGTCGCCGTCGTCCGCGCCTTCAGCGCCCGCGGAGGCGCCTTCAGCGAATGCACCTTCAGCGCCACGGAAGTCCCCCGCGCCGCCGCCGCTTTACATGAGGGACAAGTCTAAGTGGGACACTCTGTCCGCACTTATGACGGAGCACAAGCTCCATTTCACGTCCGCCCGAAATACCGCCGACGGTATCCGCGTTCAAACCGCGTCTTCGTCGGACCACCGCGGTCTGACTCGTCTCCTCCGCGAACGTGGTTACGGATACCACACCTACGTGCTAGAGGATGAACGCCGCTTAACGGTGGTCATCCGAGGGCTCCCCGTGGAGCCTACTACTGAACGGATTTTCGAGGACCTTAAGTCCCAATCCTTCCCCGTCATCTCGGTGCACCGCATGTACCGAGCGACCACTAGGGTCCCGTTCGATCTCGTACTCGTTCATCTCGAGCTTTCCCCGGAAGGAAAGCAAATTTTTAACGTTAGGGCAGTCTGCCAACTCTCCGGCCTTAGGGTCGAACCTCCACGCGGTCGCGGCTTTCCTGGTCAGTGTCATCGCTGCCAGCTCTATGGGCATTCAAAACGTTTATGTCACGCGCGTCCAAGGTGCGTCAAGTGCCTGGATGACCACGCGACAGCCGACTGTCCGCGTGAGGGCCGGTCCCTGAGGATCCTCCTAGCTACGTCCTGTGCGGACAGAAGGGTCATCCCGCGAATTATCGCGGGTGCCCCAAAGCGCCGCGCAGGACACAGCCGGCAAGGCATCCTCCTCGGTTCGTCCAGCTTCCATGGGCTCCTCTAGCCCCTAGGAGGCCCGCGGCCCCTCAGGCTCCCGCGAACGCGGTCTCGAACGCTTGGGTGAAGCCTCCGAGGATTATCCCACAGCCCGTCCCTCAGTCGATACGTACGAGTACGAGTTCGATCGCGTGCGTCACGAGTCTCTTCGGTGTAATAGACATCGAAGAGCTCCTAGTCTTCTCGAATGAAATGAGGGATTCCGCGCGGAACCCTCCCGCGAGGATGGAAGTGCTCCTCAAGCACGCCGTCCTAATCAAATCGATATACGAACACACGATGTCAACATGATGACATCGCGTGGAAGGGTAAAACCTCGCTCTCTGACTGTCGTTACATTCAACGCGAACGGGCTACTTAAGCAGATAGATCTAGTGCGCGACTTCGTGGTCACGCACCAGATAGACATCCTGTACAAGTACAAGAGACCTTTCTGAAGCCGTGTAATCGTGATCCGCGCATCGCATTTTTTTGGTGGTAGACCATTTTTGGTGGTAGACCATAACTTCGGGTCGCCGGCAAAGTTACCACCCATCGGGCAAAGTCGTGCCGCAAAGCGACCTAGTCGTGTTCCGGCACGTTGCTCGATGAAGCCGTTAATGGGAAATGGGTCTGAACAGCTGCGGTGCGTTGGCGAACCGGTTTGACGTCGAGTTGGTGTTTGTTTTGTCGGGTGTCTAGTCGAGGAGGGTAGCGGGATCCGAAGCAACGGCTTTCCGCTGGCCGCCCGCAGATAGTTGGGGGCCCAATTAGTGGGTTAGCCACCCACGAAAGGCTGCCCCGCCAGCTGCGAAAAATCCCAGGGTGGCTCCATCGTGCTAGTTGGCGACCAGACGAGGAGGCCCGATGGCGATCCCTGGGGGGGTTCGGGCGTCCCCGCAGTCTCCAGACTAGCCTCCCAGTGGTAAGACATCACCAATTTCGACGTTGGGTTCGATACGTACCGCCTCGTTCAACTGCCATTTCCCATCCCTATTCACTTTTATTTTATTTTTTTTATGAGTTAAGTTAAAAAGAAGAAAATGTTTTTACAGCGGTTGCACTCCTCCTCATTTAAAGTGCCTCACTAATATCAGGGGTTTGCACTCTAATATCCTAGCTGTCCATCACCACCTGGAGACAGAGCAGCCGCACCTCTTCTTTTTGACGGAGACGCAGATACAATGTCCTTTGAGCGCTGCGCACCTGCATTATCCCGGATACACGTTAGAGCACAATTTTCGCTCACGTGCCGGAGTACGCGCGGAACGACCTCTGTATCCAGCGTCTCCGTCACCTTGAAGACCCCACTTTTTCTTCTATATGGGTTTTAGTAGACACAGGAAACGAAAAAATCCTGTATTCCTGTGTCTACCGTTCGCACAGCGGTGACCAGGAGACAACTAGATTATTTGAGTATCTCGGTGAGGCTGCTGATATGGCTTTGCATCAGTACCCTTCAGCGCAGCTTGTTTTTCTGGGGGACTTTAATGCTTGTCATCAAGACTGGCTGTTCCCGTACCAGAAAACCGACCATGCTGGAAGAGAAGCGCGGAACTTTGCGTTGTCTCCACCAGCTCTCGAACCACATAGTGTTAGGCGAGTATGGAAATACAAGTCAGCAGATTGGGATGAGATGCGGCACTTTTTTGCATCTTATCCTTGGCGGCAGGTCTGCTTCTTCTTTGGATCCGCCGAATTGCGCGGATGCTATAACCGATGTGGTGCATCAGGCAATGGAGTATTTTATTCCTTTTGCTGAAGTTCCCGTCGGTGGCAAAGCTCGCCCATGGTTTAATGCCGAATGTGGTCATGCTCAAGACCGAAAACATTCGGCATACCTCATTTGGGCTGATGCTCGAAGCCGCAAAACTCCGGATGTAAGTACAAAGAAGAGAGCCTTTAACCTAGCTGCCAAGTCCTACAAAAAGGCATTGCGGAAGGCTCGTCTCGATCGAATCGCTAAGAATGGCGAAAAGCTCTCTGTCAAACCAACTGGCAGTCGAGCTTTCTGGTCTCTTGCGAAAGCGATCGAGTCGAATTTCTGCCAACCCTCACTGCCTGCTCTGCTGAAGCCGGATGGATCCCTGGTTGCCCACACAGCAACTGAGAAAGCGAATGTATTTGCTTCTCTGTTTGCTGATAATTCGCATCTAGATACTGGCAATGCTTCTCCAGCACATCTTCCTCACTGGGGTATTTCGATGCCTGAAATCCGCATCACTAACAAAGAGGTATGGAGAACATTGTGTCGTTTAGATGTGAATAAAGCCAGTGGTCCTGATGGTATACCAGCCATTCTGCTCAAGACATGTGCAGCTGAGTTGTCTCCTGTACTGACACGTCTGTATCGCCTCTCTTTCAAGACTGGAATAGTGCCGAAATCCTGGAAGCTTGCCAACGTGCAACCCGTGCCCAAAAAAGGCAGCCGTGCTGATCCTGTCAACTACAGACCGATTTCAATCACCTCCATACTCTGCAAGATTATGGAGCGTGTATTGAACTCGCGCCTTCTAGCATACCTAGAAGGTAACGATCTCCTCAGTGACCGACAGTACGGGTTTCGCCGCAATAGGTCTACTGGGGACCTCCTAGTGTATGCTACACACATTCTAGGCGAGGCCATCGAGAAGAACGGAGAAGCGGTCGCCGTCTCTCTGGACGTCTCGAGGGCAATTGACAGGGTCTGGCATGCGAGCCTTATAAGCAAGCTTTCAGCGTACGGTATATCTCCTGGTCTGATCGGCTGGGTAACGGACTTTCTGAGCCAGAGATCTCTCCGAGTAGTTGTCGATGGGTGTTCCTCGGAATCCTTGACAATAAATGCCGGAGTGCCTCAGGGGTCCGTTCTTTTTGCAACTCTTTTTCTGCTGCACATTAACGATCTGTTGAAGCCCGGTATCTATGGGTACGCAGACGACAGCACAGTTGTAGAAAGATATCTGCCGAGTACTCGAGCTAGTCGAGATCAAGTACAGTCTGAAAGAGAAGCCATGGTGCAGCGTTTGAATGACAAACTTCAGGCAGTCTCCGCATGGAGCAATGCCAATCTTGTCAAATTCAACGCCACCAAAACGCAGACGTGTCTGTTCACCGCCAAAAGGAGCCCTTTCACCTTGGCTCCTACTTTCCAGAATGTATCCTTGGAATACAGTGACCGGCTTCAACAACTCAACCGACCGGCTCAATTTTGGTCGGTTCATTGAGTCCAGAGCAAGAGCAGCAGTAGCAAAGCTTGCCGTTTTTGCGAAGGTTCGGCAGTACTTTACACCGGGACAGCTTCTTGTTTTATACAAAGCACAGATCCGGTCGTGTGTAGAGTACTGTGGCCACATATTTGCTGGTGCCGCAAAGTCTCATCTTGCGGTTCTGGACTCAATTGAGAGGCGAGCAATGAGGCTCATAGGAGATCCCGAGTTGGTCGAAGCCGACCTCCAAAGCCTTGAACACAGGCGTAGAATTGCTAGCCTCTCAGTATCCTATAGAATACATTTTGGTGAGTGTGCGCAGGAATTACACGATCTAATTCCCCCGGCCCCCTTCCATCATCGGACTTTCCGACGCACGGCAGGAATCCATCCTTTTGTTGTGGACATTCCACCTGTCCGAACGAAGCGCTTTGCTTCGTCTTTTTTACTGCGTACAGCAAAGGATTGGAACAGCTTGCCTGCGTGGATATTTCCGAAAGAATACAATGTGGTTAAATTCAAGAGAAGAGTGAATAGGCTGCTAGGGTAATGCGCCTTACCACCTTAGACTACATTCCACTTACCATCAGGTGGAATGTAGTCAAGCATTGCCCTAGATTATATATATAAAAAAAAAAAAATCGCGAATATCCGTCTGGTTAGGAACGATAGGGCAACCGCGAAGGGGGGAACCATCATCTACTACAGAAGGTCCCTTCATTGCACTCCGCTCGATCCGCCCCAACTAGTTAACGTAGAAGCGTCATTATGTCAGGTGGGTATGACCGGCCATCAGTCGATCGTACTAGCATCCGTCTATCTTTCTCCCAATAAAGCCTTAGTTGAGAGGGACCTTAAGTCCTTACTCCAATTAGGTAACGCAACCATTCTGGCCGGCGACCTAAATTGCAAACATCCCCGCTGGAACTCTACTGTCGCAAACAGTAGAGGATATCTCCTTGATAGGCTAAGCTGCAAGGCTGGTCTCGACTTCGAGATCACCGCGCGTTTGAGTCCCACGCGATACTGCGACACAGACTTCCGACATGACAGACCCGACGTGCTCGACATAGTACTCTTGAAGGTCGTGACACTCCAGTTACGTTCTATCGAGACGCTATCCGAGCTAGACTCTGACCATCGACCGGTCCTATTTCAGCTAGGACTTCCCCCCCTTAGGGAACCCGCGACAAAAACAATTATTAACTGGACGAAGCTTCGAAAGCAACTCCATTCCCCCGTATCAGCACACCTCGACAAAATTCCTGACCAGCTTACATCGGTCGAGGACGCTGTCTCAGCCGCGACTAACCTCACAGAACATTTGGTAGACAGCATAGGAAAGTCCTCGAGGGAGGTCCGAGCGAACTTCGAGGGTTACCGAGCACTCCCTCCGGACATTAGACTTATCATCACCCGTAAAAACGCCGCGATTAGAGCCCATGACCGATACCCGACAGATGACAACCGACGGAGGGTGCGCCGTCTCCAGAGGGAGTCGAGACAAGCTCTCGACGACTTCAGAGATAGCGGCTGGGATAGGACGCTTGCGACGCTCTCTCCACCACACCAGGCATTCTGGCGGTTGCAGAGAGCGTTGAAGGCGGACACTGTCTCAGATATGCCTCCCTTGGTTGGACCTAACTCCGCCATCGCGTTTGACGACCCTGACAAAGCTGAGTGCTTAGCCGACAGTCTAGAGAGCCAGTGCCGTCTGTCTGCTCAATCGGTAGATCGCGCTCATATAGAAATAGTCGACAATTCGGTCAATATTTGAGTATCTTAGTGAGGCTGCAGATATGGCTCTGTATCAGTACCCTTCGGCGCAGCTCGTGTTTCTGGGGGATTTTAATGCCTGTCATCAGGACTGGCTGTTCCCGTACCAGAAGACCGACCATGCTGGAAGAGAAGCGCGGAAATTTGCGTTGTCCTTGGACCTCTTTCAGCTGGTGAGGCAAGCGACAAGGGTACCAGATGTGGTAGGCCATACAGCCAATTGCCTGGACCTTCTGCTGACAACTGATCCGGATAGGTATCGTGTAGAGGTCACGTCCCCCTTGGGAACCTCCGATCACTGTCTGGTGAAATCTGTATTTACATATTCCCCACCAGCTTTCGAACCACATGGTGTTAGGCGAGTATGGAAATACAAGTCAGCAGATTGGGATGAGATGCGGCACTTTTTTGCGTCTTATCCTTGGCGGCAGGTCTGCTTCTCTTCTTTGGATCCGTCGAGTTGCGCGGATGCTATAACCGATGTGGTGCATCAGGCAATGGAGTATTTTATTCCTTTTGCTGACGTACCCATCGGTGGCAAAGCTCGCCCATGGTTTAATGCCGAATGTCGTCATGCACATGACCGTAAACATTTGGCATACCTCATTTGGGCTGATGCTCGAAGCCGCAAAACTCCGGATGTAAGTACAAAGAAGAGAGCCTTTAACCAAGCTGCCAAGTCCTATAAAAAGGCATTGCGGAAGGCTCGTCTTGATCGGATCGTTAAGAATGGCGAAAAGCTCTCTGTCAGACCAACTGGCAGTCGAGCTTTCTGGTCTCTTGCCAAAGCGATCGAGTCGAACTTCTGCCAACCCTCACTGCCTGCTCTGCTGAAGCCTGATGGATCCCTGGCCCACACAGCAACAGAGAAAGCGAATGTTTTTGCTTCTCTGTTTGCTGAGAATTCGCATCTAGACACTGGCAATGCTTCTCCAGAACATCTTCCTCACTACGGTATTTCGATGCCTGAAATCCGCATCACGAACAAAGAGGTATGGAGAACATTGTGTCGTTTAGATGTGAATAAAGCCAGTGGTCCTGATGGTATACCAGCCATTCTGCTCAAGACATGTGCAGGTGAGTTGTCTCCTGTGTTGACACGTCTGTATCGCCTCTCTTTCAAGACTGGAAAAGTGCCGGAATCCTGGAAGCTTGCCAACGTGCAACCCGTGCCCAAAAAAGGCAGCCGTGCCGATCCTGCCAATTATAGGCCCATTTCAATCACCTCCATACTCTGCAAGATTATGGAGCGTGTATTGAACTCGCGGCTTCTAGCGTACGTAGAAGGTAACGATCTCCTCAGTGACCGACAGTACGGATTTCGCCGAAATAGGTCCACTGGGGACCTTCTAGCGTACGCAACACACATTTTAGGCGAAGCCTTCGAGAGGAACGGAGAAGCGGTCGCCGTCTCTCTGGACGTCTCGAAGGCTTTTGACAGGGTCTGGCATGCGAGCCTTTTAAGCAAGCTTTCAGCGTACGGTATATCTCCTGGTCTGATTGGCTGGATAACGGACTTTTTGAGCCAGAGATCTCTCCGTGTTGTTGTCGACGGGTGTTCTTCGGAACCCTTGACAATAAATGCCGGAGTACCTCAGGGGTCCGTTCTTTCTGCAACTCTTTTTCTGCTGCACATTAACGATCTGCTGAAGCCCGGTATCTATGGGTATGCAGATGACAGCACAGTTGTAGAAAGATATCTGCCAAGTTCTCGGGCTAGTAGAGATGAAGTACAGTCTGAAAGAGAAGCCATGGTGCAACGTTTGAATGACAAACTTCAGGCAGTCTCCGCATGGGGCAATGCCAATCTTGTCAAATTAAACGCCACCAAAACGCAGACGTGTTTGTTCACCGCCAAAAGGAGCCCCTTCACCTTGGCTCCTACTTTCCAGAATGTATCCTTGGAATACAGTGACTGGATTCAGATGTTAGGCTTAGAGATTTCCTCGAACCTCAACTTTGGTCGGTACATTGAGTCCAGAGCAAGAGCAGCTGCGGGAAAGCTTGCCGTACTTGCGAAGGTGCGACAGTACTTTACACCGGGACAGCTTCTTGTATTATACAAAGCACAGATCCGGTCGTGTGTAGAGTACTGTGGCCATATATTTGCTGGTGCCGCAAAGACTCATCTTGCGGTTCTGGACTCAATTGAGAGGCGAGCAAAGAGGCTTATTGGCGACCCTAAATTGGTTGACGCCAAACTCCACAGCCTTGAACACAGGCGTAGAATTGCTAGCCTCTCAGTATTCTATAGGATACATTTTGGTGAGTGTGCGCAGGAATTGCACGACCTAATTCCCCCATCCCCGTTCCTTTGCCGGACGTCCCGACGCACGGCGGGTATCCATCCCTACGTTGTGGACACTCCACCTGTTCGAACGAAGCGCTATGCTTCATCTTTTTTAGTGCGTACAGCGAAGGACTGGAACAATCTGCCTGCGTCGGTATTTCCGGCCAAATATAATGTGGGTGTCTTCAAGAGGAGAGTGAATAGGCTGCTAGGTTAATGCGCTTTACCACCTAAGACTACATTTCACTTTCCATTAGGTGGAATGTAGTCAAGCATTAACCTAGTTTTGTATAAAAAAAAAAAAAAAAAATATAATGTGTTCTCAGCCACCGGTCGGTCCGCCAATCAAGGAAACGAACCTAGACAAGGTGACCTCCATAGTTAGGGCGCTTGACGCCAAGAAATCGCCAGGTCCCGATAGGATCACTAACAAAGTGATAAAGCTTCTATCGCATCCTTTAATTTACCTATTGGTTACCATTTTTAACGCTCTACTGGCCGGTTGCTCGTTTCCGGCCCAGTGGAAAGAGGCCATAGTGATAGGGTTCCATAAGCCGGGCAAACCCCGGCATCTGCCTAGTAGTTACCGTCCCATTAGTCTTCTTAGTTCCTTAGGGAAAGTATATGAGAGAATCATCCTCTGTAGACTTAGATCGGAAGTCGAGAGACTCAAAATCATCCCAAATGAGCAGTTCGGCTTTAGAGCCAACCATTCACGTTCCCATCAGGTGCAACGCCTCACGGAGCACATACTGATAGGGGCCACTGTGAGGGCCAAGAAGCATAGGACAGGAGCACTCTTCCTCGATGTAGCTAAGGCGTTCGACAAGGTCTGGCACAATGGACTGGTGTACAAGTTATACCAGTTCAAGGTGTCGGACAGACTCGTACTCATCATACGGGACTACCTGTCGAATCGCTCCTTTCGCTACAGAGTGGAAGGCGTTTTGTCAACCCCCCGCCCCTTCAGGGCGGGTGTTCCCCAGGGTTCAGTTCTCTCGCCCATCCTCCACTCCATCTACGCTAGCGATATTCCACGTCCTCTAAGGATCACTGGGAGATATACCAACGTCTCCAATCCGCAGTCGACTCCCTCGAGAGTTGGCTGCGGAAATGGCGGATCGAGGTAAACCCTGAGAAGAGCGTTTCGGTGCTCTTCGAACGGGGCCCCCCAAGGATCCTCCCGCGAATCAAACTCTTTGATAAACCGATACCTTGGAAAGACGAGGCAAAATACCTAGGAGTATCGTTAGATAGAAAGTTAGTTTTCACTGCGCATATTAGGACCGTTCGTAGTAGAGCGGCCTACATATTAGGTCGTTTATATCCGCTGTTAGGCAAGCGGAGTAAAATGTCCCTTCGCAATAAGGTGACACTTTACAAAGCTTGCATACGTTCCGTCATGTCCTATGCGAGTCCCGCTTTTGCGCACGCTAATCTGTAACCCCTTCAGGTGATTCAGAACAGGTTTACACGGATTGCAACCGGGGCGCCGTGGTTCGTACGCAACATCGATCTCCATAGAGATTTAGACCTTCCGACCATCGCTCAGTACTTCAAGGGGCTTTCCCAAAAGTACTTTGAACGTGCTGAGCGACACCCGAACCCACTGGTGGCTGACGCCGCAGAGTATAGACCACGATACTCGTTGATCCCGACGACGCGTTCACAGTAGGTAATAACGTGTACGCGTAGGCATAAGTGACACCACACAACATACAGACACACATCGTCTGTACCGGTATAGACGAGGTCGAAACTGAGTAAGTGCTCCGTTGCTCCGGCGTTCTGCCGTCGGAGGACGCTAGTGTCCAAATGTCCTTAGCTTCCCTCCTGACTAACGACGCCCCGAGCCGAGGTCCGTGTCTCAATCTGAGACGCCCTCGGGACGTCGTTGTCGTTCCCCATGAGGGCCCATCTGGCCTCCCCTTGTTAAGGGTGGGTCTCCAGACCCACCCGCTCCCCCGGTGACGCTGTAATAGCCAACAGGGCTAACAGTATAGACATACAAAAAAAAAATACAACTAGATTTACGAATTTAGAATTATTTAGAACTATATATCATTGTTATTACTAGTGTATTATAAAAGTAGTAAAAGATATTGATTTGACGAACTATCGGAAGTAGCCTTAAGATATTAAATATGTTGTATTTACATATCTTATTAGGTAAGCCATAAATGTGTGAAAGATATAAGATTGTTATAAACATGCTTAGGCATTTAAAATGGTTATGTACTATTTTATTGTTATTATGATATATTTAATGATGTTTAAAGTTGTGAATATGACTTATCTCCAGAAGCTGCTGTTGGCGCTTCTGTCGATGTTGTTATGTTATAAATATGGCTGTAAGCCTCTATTAAAAAAAATCTGTATTGGACAACTGGCAAGATAAGTGATTCTTATACTTACATTGTTTATAATATGTATAATAACCATTATGGGCATTTCACCGTATTGAGTTATTGGTAAATGTGTCTAAATAATTACACAGTAATAACTATACTACTGTATTTATTATATTCATGTACCGAGAGTCATTTTGTTATATTAAATTATATATTTATATAGTTCTTTCTTTTCTTTAAACTTATCCAGATAATGCATTGAAAAATATTATCATATTAATAGTGTGAAGTAGCTCGATTAAATACTTTATACTATATTAATTCAGTGGTTATTTAATTGGAGAATCTTATAATATCTAACACCCTCATAAATAATAAATAATAATAACAATAGTAGGATAATATGCTATTAAATATTTTTTTTACATATTTTTTTGGTCTCTATTTTCTAACCAAAAAGGGGTATAGCTTAAAATAATAAGAAAATAATGTTTTATTGTTGGTTGAAGAGAGAAGTATAAGGTTAAGTTTTAAGAACTTTATTTACTATGTGGAGATAGATAGAAACTAAAAAATCCGATGACTGAATATTGACCTGCTTGAAGGGATTTAAAAATACATTGAACTTACAAAAAACAGGTAACTGACAGTATGTAGAAAACAGGTAATAAAATTATATTTTTATTGAAATACTAGCTGACCCGGCAAACTTTATTCCGCCTTAATGGCAATAAATAAGCAGATTTATTTTTTAATTGGAAAAAATACAAAAAAATGAAATACCTACATTAATCATTCATCATTATTTCTTTATTTTAGTACATAGGTAGCTCTTCATTTAAGTACCTTGTGATACACGACATTTTTTGTTTTATTATCAGGCGCAAAAACAAACAACGCAGATGGTCTTCCGACCCGTGAACATGCCACGTATAATTGACCATGGGAAAAACATGAATGTTCTAGATTTAAACCACAAACTTTTAAGGATTGGCCTTGTGATTTGTTGATGGTCATGGCAAATGCAAGACGTATCGGAAATTGAAGTCTTTTAAATTCAAACATCATATCGGTTGGGATCATCGGTATCCTCGGAATGAGAACTTCCTCACCTTTGAATTTTCCTATCATTATCGTAGCGTAAATAACATTGTTCATCAATTTTCTAACCACCAAACGCGTACCGTTGCACAGTTTTGGTTGGTTTATGTTTCGAAGCATGATTACTACGGAGCCAATCTTTAGGCGTAAATTGTGCGGTGGTAAGCCAGGCACGTCCAAAGAGTTTAAAAATTCAATAGGATAGTTGGTGGCTTCATCTTCATTTGTGACGCAGTCAATAGATTTGAATGAATGCATTGTTCCAATGATCTTATTTTGAATTATGTAGTTTAGGTCATCTACATCTTTATTCTTAGCCGCTAAAATTGCTCGCTCACTCAACCATTCATTATTTTTGTAGTTAGAAATAATTTCTGGAAACACATTGTTGATAAGTTCGTCTTTTGATGAGGCAAAATTACAGAAATTATTTGGAAATGATATTAATCCGCTCGATTCATCGACAGGTACTTGACCATTACCGATAGTCAGCAATTGCTCCGAGAAATCTTCTGCAGTTATATCATTAACCAATGTAACTCTCATGTTTGTTGTCAGTTGTAGTTTCTTCACATAGCGCCATAGATTTGACGATTTGAGGCAAGCGTTTATTTCGTCGGCAGCCGTAGATCTTGGAATTACTGGCAGTATTTGGCGGAAATCGCCAGAGAGTAAAATCATTGCTCCTCCAAAACATCTCGAGTCATTGCGTAAATCTTTTAATGTTCGGTTAAGTGCTTCTAATGCACGTTTATGCGCCATTGTGCATTCGTCCCAGATGATGATTTTCGATACCGCTAAAACTTTGGCCATTGCTGAGTGCTTTGCAATATTACACGTTGGTTCTTCAATAGTTTGAAGATTTAACGGTAATTTGAATGCTGAATGAGCCGTACGGCATCCTTCTAACAATGTGGCTGCTATTCCAGAAGAAGCAACTGCAACCGCTATGTTAGATCTTGCCCGAACAGTTGCTAAAACTAATGACATGAGGAATGTCTTGCCAGTTCCACCAGGGGCATCTAGGAAATATAAACCACCATTTTCATCATCGATTGCCCTCATTAAAGTATCATAAACTTCCTTTCGTTGGTAATTCAATAGGGGTACATTCGTTTGAATAACTAAATCTAATTCCTGGTGATCATATTTACGTTCCCGTTCCAATTCTCGATTAAATGCGTCATTCATTTCACGATATGGTGCTGGCATTCCTAACCTGATTAATAAATTACCGCACATGAGGTAACACATATCTTTGATCAAGAGTAAAGCACGATTATGTATCTCCTCATTTATCTCAATATCTTGATTTCTGGAACTGACACGAATTTGATGTAAAATATCTTCTGACATATTATCCTTGTATTTGTGCCACAGGTTACATGGGTTTGATGGAAAACATGTCGAAATTATGATAGCGAATAATGTGCGTATCTGACTTGGTGATGCAGAGATAATGGCTTCAGCGATTGTCGTATCCCAATGACTATCGTTTTCTAATAACTTCAATTCTTCACATGCAGCACGATATGTTGGGAATATTACACCATTAACAGTTCGTAGTGACTCAAATGACGTTGGCCCACGCACATTTACCAGCAACAACCGCAAATAGAAACATTCTTTATTCTTTGGATGAACTGTATACATACGACCAAGAGCATCAGTAGAACGCACATCTGGATACCCAGGAACCGCATCGCCTTGCTTCCGTCTTTGAAAATTCTTCGATGAAGCATTCCAAGTATAATAACGTGGCATCTCCGAGTAAAGCAAAGTTCGTGCAAACTGATCACTTTGGCAGATTGCAAAAAAACTGGTCAGTGTAGTTGCTGGAGGTGTTTCAGCACGTTGCGTAGCATTCGAAGCCGTGAAATATACTCGTTGACCATTCTCCAGGTGCACCGCCAAATGCATAACAGTAGGATGACGTTCGTGAATGGGAAATGCGAATATACGCCAAATCGCTTCATTACAGTTCACATAACGACCAACTTGATAGCGTGAAATTTCATCGTTTGTATTCGAGGATTGCAATCCAAAAACCGCCATATCACTGCCTTTCGTGACATATTTGCATATATGGTGATCGACGCCGATACAGCGGATAACCATCATTGCCAGTGACAGTCTCCTCCGTTAATTTTCGTGGATATCGTTTAGAGCCCTTTCCATCGATCATGCAAGGTGATTGGGGATTGATGGCACCACACGGTCCATGAATCATATTAGTAGTAACAACATCATGTAGATCTGGATCGACTTCATAATCAGGAATCTCGGCACATATGATATTATCTATTTGGTCAGGCTGAATTCTTTCCACTAACCAAATAAGAATGTGTGCGTGCGGCAGGCCTCGCTTTTGCCATTCGATTGAATACATCCAGCATCGAGTATCTCCAAAGACGCGTTGTTTAACAATAAAGTTCATCAGGGACCGAATTTTTTGCCTGAATATACGTGCTGTGATGTCGTGTCTATCACTTGATGTTTGTCCGGGAAGCAGCAATTGAGTAATTTCTATCCATTTTGGATTGCAGATAAAAGTAATAAAGAGATCGGGCCGACCGTAATGACGAACATATGTCATTGCATCTTGTGCATATTCATGCATATGACGTGGACTACCAATGTATGTCGCCGGCAGAATAGTTAATCGACCAATATTAGCTGCATTTCCTTCAGTACTAACTGCATCACGTAAATGGATGTACTCCTCAGAACGCAGTTTGGCTTGGTTCAACCTAATGAATGTTAAATGTTCCGTTTCTATTTTTAGATACATATCAACGCAATACTGTTAAAACAATCGACGAAACCGCAGCAAATAGTCGTCAGCATTTTGACGAATCATCAAGCGATATGCATAATAATTCATTGAGCTAACTTTCTTTGTAGTTTCTTCACCTGAAATGAAAAATTTGATAATTAACCATTTGAAAGGCAAATTTTAAAGGCAAACAATACCGACATTAACCATTTTTTTAATAAGCATTATTTTAAATCAGCGTCTTTCACAAATAAATGAAATAAATTATGATACTGATACTCACCATTCAATGGATTTTTCATTTTAATATTAAAATAATATCCATCTTCTCCTTGCCAAAACATCAGCGGGTATTGCAATGTATCATATGATCGATGAGTTTCAGATATTCGTTGCAGTTGCCCAGTATCGCGACGTGTAAGCACAATATCGCGTTTTTCAAATTGTTCATCAACAATCAGGATGGCAACTTCGTCTACTGTTGGAGCATTAAATGTCCTTTCGTGTGTTCCAGATGGTCGTTTATCTGCTTTGATGACAACTTTAAAGTCATCACTTAGCAGGCGCTCTAAAGCACTCTTAAACAACCTGACCAACGCATGATGATCATGAAGCAGACACTGCAAGTCTTGAAGAATTGCTCGCTTCATTCCTGCATTGATCTCTAGGCGTCGATCAAGTTGTTCTTCCATGTTGCCCATGAAATATATTTGTAAAAATTTATTCTGTGTATCTTCGAAAGGTAGTAATGATCCAATTTTATGATGAATCTGTCCTTGTATCTACAAAATAAAAACCAGACAGTATTAACTGGGTTATAAACACTTTTTTCAGTGAGAGAGTAGAGTTCAGGATTAGCAATATACTACATAGGTACCAATAGATAAAGTAAGATATTCTTTAACTACATTGTATATAAGTACAAAAATAAATACCTTAAATGTCGGATTAAATCCTCGTTCTTCGATAATATGTGCCCCAAATGACGTCATTTGGAAACAACCATTGTATTTTTGAGTATTTGCAAGAAAGTGGCGTGATTCTTGTGTTTCGCCACAAAGCAATGAATACAATGGCTCAGGTGGCGGAGTCAACAATGGCAATTTCAATTTACCATTAAGGCAGCATAATCCAGGCGTTTCTCCGGAAAACTTTAATGTACCACAATATTCGCAAACTACGTCCATTTGCCCAATGCAAACGCTAGGATGCAAGCTGTAATCAATGCTGCAATCGTATTGAAACGCTGCTCGATTTAAATCAGCACTTGATAAATGTCTTGTTCTGCGTCGCAAATTATCTATTTGTTGACCTCTGTTGTTCGCTCGACGATTCTGAATTGCTAACCGATCTGTTTCACGGGCTGCTTCACTTTGCTCTCGTGTTTGAGAAGCACGAAGTCGAGCCATACTATCGCGGCACTGTTCACGTGCAATTTCTTGTTCTTCTTCAGTCTTTTCATTTGCAGTATTTCGTATTCTTCTTGCATTACGGCTTTGTCGGGCAAGATTCGATCGTCTTGGTCGCGGCATTATTAATTAAACTTCACTTCACCTAAAAACTCAAATTTTCAACCATACAGAGTTTTATAGTTCACTTCACTTCACTTCACTGTTTATATACTATACTGGCACTCTCATTACATTATAATTGTTAATAATTCATTTAATAGAAATAGTTTTATTATTGATTTCTTACAAATATTTAATTGTCATCCATACTTCATTACATAGCTGTCATTATACGTCAATTACATAGCTGTGATTTGATTTTTGTTATTCCAAGTCTGATTCTTTTTTGTTTTTATACCACGTTTTATAGTGACTGACGTTTCATGTCAAGTCAGACGGGAATGCTATGGAACGGGATAAAAAGTATCCTATGTCCTTCTCCTGGCTCTAAACTACCTCCCTGCCAATTTTCAGCTAAATCGGTTCAGCCGTTCTTGAGTTATAAGTGGTCTAACTAACACGACTTTCTTTTATATATATAGATATCAAACAATATACTTATTAAAGTTCGTGTTGCGTGGTTTTTTATGCACGTTTACAATGATATGAGATATCCTACATAAATCTCGTTTAATTTCTATGCAGGGATATTTCCTACGTACTTTGTTTATCAATTTCCTTTTACTACTGTAATAGGGAACATGAAAAAAATTTAAATGATCTCAAATATTTTTTTTTCGATTACTTATTATCATCTTATTATAATAAAATCATTTTTTTTATTTACTAATCATTTAAGGCCATAAAATAATTTATGAAAAGTGTAAATTAAGGGAGCGAAATTCAAAATTCCAAAACGCGACACCATTGGTCGAAAGGAAATGTGACGTCATTTGACACGCCATTCAAATTATCGGCGTCGAAGTTCATACTGTGGTATCAGTGTTACTGAGAAAAATAAATAATTTAAATCTATATTTTCATGCTTAAAGATTTTTTAAATGATACAATTGTTTAGGTAATCCTAAAAACATTGTTTCAATACTCAAACAACTCTAACAAAACAAAACCTACAAACTCTTTTTCAATAGCATTTAGCATGCTACCACACATTACATTTTTAAAATGTTTCTTCCTCTGAATCATTTTCCACTTAAGTGAAGTGACTCAGATAAATAACTTGGTTGATAATCAGCAGATATAGAAGATATTAGATGCTATAGAAGTATTATCATCTGTGTTTTCTGTAAACAATTTTCTTTTTAAAACAGATAGTTTTACTGGTAAAACTGTTGTGTACCAATGTTGTGTGTTAAATGAGGAAATTGTGACAATGTTACATTTTGTTTTTCAGCAGGTATATTTACATTGACACCTTTACTTCCATACTTCGGTTTAATATTAACTTGCACAGCTTAGTCACTTGGTAATTTATCTTCAATATGCGAAAAGCAAGGCTCTGCCTTATGATCATCACATTCAATAGGAGAAGTACCGAGTTCTGGCTGATTAATATCACAGTCATTTGTATGGGCAGTACTAGGACTTACTTAGTATATCACTTCTTTGTGAATTTCAGCATTTTTAACACTACTTTTGATAACTAACTCTAAAAAGGCTTCATTAACCGAGGTCAATCTTTGCCTTTTGACTATGCACATTCATGAGAATGTTCTCTCAGCTGGTGTTTTTGCCACAAAAATATATGAGGCACAACTCTTTTCTTCAAACTTAGATTACATTTTTCTCCTTGTTGTTTCGTTATACATACTATATTCAATACAATTGGCTGCATCTTCCTTAACCTGAAATAAATTTCAAACAAACATAAAAAATTTGTAAAACCAAAAAAATAATACGGTTTTTATAGAAAGTTATACTGAACTTTTGTAAACTAGGTTAGGTTAATTTTAAACTCAAATTTTCTAATGTTCAATACTTATTATAAATTTAAACTACATATTAGATTAAACTTATTATAAATAAAGTATACTTACGTTAAATCGTTGATCTTAACAACAATATAAACACTATTTAGGACATAGGTATATAATCCCTTTTAATTACCATACACCATTGTTTTTGTATTTTCACATATCTTGGAATACAAAAAACACTTTGTCGGGAGCTTTCTAATACTATTTTTGCACTCCGGTACTATACAATACTTGTAAGATGGTTTTTAACTTCTTCCATAACATCTAAAGCAATTAAAACTTAAAATATGTATGAAGTAACTAAAAAGTTCATAGTAAACATTCACTGGACGTATCATTTGACGTCACGCAAAGCGCGCGCAAAATGACGGTGTTTGAACGGCTCAAATTTTCTCAATGTTTTAATTTTCACTTTGAAAAAAAAAACTAGAATCTTTTCAAACCTATTTATATTTTTTTCTACGATAAAGAGAGGTAAATGATTAATTTACGTCAAAAAAAAATACATGAATGTTCCATGGATATAATCAAATTTGAAGTTGAAAAATAAATATGTATCAATAATTATTGTTCTTACTAATTTAGTAATATTTAATCAGATTTTGTTTATTATACTATTATTATTACTGTTTTATCAGCATATAAAAGAGAGTAGAGTAAGATACTTACTAGTAATTGTGATATTTTTATTATTTTTGTATTTTAGTGTTATTTTAAGTTCAAAAATGAATAAATATAAAATTTATCATATTTAGTAAAGAAATATGCTCATTCTCATTTATTTTTCAGTATCACTACAGACTCAAAGAAAGCAACTATTAGTGACAAAATAGTGAACTGTCAATAATCTTTTGCATTTTCATCTAACTGCTGTCTCAGTTTCCAGTCAATGCAGACATCTTTTGTTGCTGCACCAATCCACATAAATAACACATTGTATTTTTATGATAACCATAACCTTTTTATAAATACCATATAATTGAAATATAAATAACTAATTATAATACCGTTATTTCTTTTCTTCATGATCACATTCTTATAATATTCAAAAAGTAAAAGCAATCATTAATATTTTTTGTAAGAGATAAATTACAGATTAAGAATTCTAGTTTTCTTAAATAAAATATATTTTATAATAATAATAATAATAATAATAATACTTTTATTGTACTCCACATTACAGAAAAATAAAATAATACATCGAAAACAATTATAAAAGTACAATAAGGCGGCCTTATCGCTAAGTAGCGATTTCTTCCAGACAACCCTATTCGAGTAAAGAAATAAGAAATCGTGAAAGATAGGGATGGTGCGAAGTACATATTATTATCAATGCATAATATATATAATTTTATAATAAACAAACATTAATTCATAATTTATACTGTATACATATTATATAAATATTAAACAACATATTACATATCTACACAAAATATTAAGCTAACTAACCTGATTAAGAAAGAACAGTTTTAAAGACTTTTTAAAGATAAAAATATTTGGGGATTGTCTGATGCTCAGTGGTAAGTCGTTCCACAGAAGGATAGCTCTAACGACAAATGAGTTGTTGTAAAATTTGGAACTGTGTGAAGGAATTTTGAGTGTAAAGCTTCGAGATGGCCTTACAGCTCTTGTATCAGTTTCCGTGAAAAGAAAAAGATCTCTTAAATAGGAAGGACTAGAAGGATTAAATAATAAATTGTACAAAAGTGAAAGAGTGTGTAGATTCCGGCGAAGTCGGATAGGTAGCCACTTAAGTTGTTTGCGAAATAAAGAAACATGGTCATATTTTCTTAGTCCAAATATGAAGCGGATGCCAATATTTTGGATCCTCTCAAGTTTGTTTAACTGTACTTCAGATAGGTTAAAGTAACTTGCGGCGTCGTAATCAAGGATAGGAGGAAGAAGTGTTTCCGCAAGCATTATTTTGGTGGAATGGGTAAAAATGAGCTAAGGCGTCTTAAAGAACTAATAGCCGCAAAAGTTTTCTTACTTAGTACCTTAACCTGGTGAGTCCAGGATAAGGTATTGTCCAAATAAAGGCCAAGGTTTTTAACAGTCTCACTGTATGAAATAATATGACCATTAAATATAGTAGGTGGTAAGTTTGGCCAATCAGCTTTTGAAATAAAATGTGAACTACCAATAATAATTGATTGACTTTTGGACGGGTTAACAGTTATTCCGTAACGTTTACTTCATTCAGATATTAACTCGAGGTCGAGGAACTCGATTCAATACAGTAACTGCGTTGGGAAGGTTTTCCAGAGAGGCTTGTGTATATATCTGGATGTCGTCTGCATACATGTGATAGAGAGAAGTAATTGAGAGAGTTATAGTATTTATGAAGATAGAAAAAAGTAAAGGTGACAACACGCCTCCTTGAGGAACTCCGGCACGAATGTCACGCCAAGATGACATACAGTCATCAAGCCGAACTCGCTGCCGGCGACCTCGAAGGTAACTTTGAAACCAGTCAATCACTAATGGAGATATGTTAATAGAGCGAAGCAAACTTAATAAGATGTCATAATCGACCGAATTGAAAGCATTGCTGCAATCCAGCAATGTCAAAAGTGTGAGTTGTTTTTTGTCCATGCCCAACCGAATGTCATCAGTTACTTTGACAAGAGCCGTAGCCGTACTATGACCTAATCGAAAACCAGATTGTAAAGGATTAAGAATTTTGGTTGGTATTTAGGAAAATATTTAATTGTTTGAAAATTAATTTTTCTAATACCTTGGATAGAAAAGGGAGGATGGAAATAGGTCTGAAGTCAGTATAGATGGCAGGTTTAGGATTTTTAGGTAATGGGATAACATGGGCATTTTTCCAGGCTGCAGGAAAGATACCTGTAGACACAGATTCATTAAGGATATGCGTAATGATTGGAGTAACAATGTCTAGGAGAGGAATGATCATACTACGGCTAACGTTGTCATCACCGACGGCATTGGATGAAATTGACAAAATGCTTTTCTTAACATCACATTCTGTGAATTGACTAAAAGTAAACGGAGGAAAACTAGGAGTTGGAAGAGCAACTATTTATATATGAAGCTGAAGCACACAACTCTGAAATACCGGATACATATAGAGTAGAGTTTAGTATAGAGTGTTGTTTATGTAATCAACACATGTTATTATCTAGACAAATCTTTTTCACATATCCTATAATATGAATACTTCAATTAAGACTCGAGGGAGGGGGGGCAAAGTATCTTATGTGAATATGACAAGAAAATCTTAAGCATAATGTAACAGTACTGAAGTTCTGAGACCTCCAAGTGTTTGTTATTATATAATAAAAGTAAGAATTATATTATAAACTAGATATAGGAATGAATTATTGAAAAATGAAGTTACTATGCACCATTGGTTTGATATATTATGTATTGTACCCTGAGAAACATATTTTAAATGCAATGTTACAATATGTTGCTGTACAAATTCAACTGGCTAGGGAAGAGATTTTCTCGTGGTTGCATCTGTAGAGAATAAACATTTTTTAACAATTTAATTAAAAATATTTTTTTTTTTTTATAATAAAAATAAATATTTTTGTAGAAAGATATCTGAAGAGTACTCGGGCTAGTCGAGATCAAGTACAGTCTGAAAGAGAAGCCATGGTGCAACGTTTGAATGACAAACTTCAGGCAGTCTCCGCATGGAGCAATGCCAATCTTTTCAAATTCAACGCCACCAAAACGCAGACGTGTCTATTCACCGCCAAAAGGAGCCCTTTCACCTTGGTTCCTACTTTCCAGAATGTATCCTTGGAATACAGTGACCGGCTTCAGTTGTTAGGCTTA
Source organism: Napeogenes sylphis (assembly GCA_959347405.1). Taxonomy (NCBI): domain Eukaryota; kingdom Metazoa; phylum Arthropoda; class Insecta; order Lepidoptera; family Nymphalidae; genus Napeogenes; species Napeogenes sylphis. The sequence goes on from OY365782.1 coordinate 37,163,777, forward strand.
GAGATTTCCTCGAACCTCAACTTTGGTCGGTTCATTGAGTCCAGAGCAAGAGCAGCAGCAGCAAAGCTTGCCGTTCTTGCGAAGGTTCGGCAGTACTTTACACCGGGACAGCTTCTTGTTTTATACAAAGCACAGATCCGGTCGTGTGTAGAGTACTGTGGTCACATATTTGCTGGAGCCGCAAAGTCTCATGTTGCGGTTCTGGACTCAATTGAGAGGCGAGCGAAGAGGCTAATAGGCGATCCCTAATTGGTTGAAGCCTCCTCACCAGTCTCCACAGCCTTGAACACAAGCGTAGAATTGCTAGCCTCTCAGTATTCTATAGGATACATTTTGGTGAGTGTGCGCAGGAATTACACGAGTTAATTCCCCCGTCCCCCTTCCATCACCGGACGTCCCGACGCACGGCAGGTTTTCATCCTTTTGTTATGGACATTCCACCTGTCCGAACGAAGTGCTTTGCTTCCTCATTTTTAGTGCGTACATCGAAGGATTGGAACAATTTGCCTGCGTCGGTAATTCCGGCCAAATATAATGTGGGTGTCTTCAGTAGAAGAGTGAATTGGTTGCTAGGGCAATGCGCCTTACCACCTAAGACTACATTCCACTGCTTACACTGAGCTACCGTATCGCTGTCCGTCTCGGTGAATTAAGCATTCTATATGTGATCGTCTTTATCGGGACGGTGGTGACATCTATTAGGTTTCTTTCGAAAATCCTAACGATACGGTAGCTCAGTTGGTAGAGCGACGGGATAGTTTCCCAGTAGTCGTGGGTTCGAATCCCTACCCGTGTCGGTTTATTTCTCATTCTATATTTATATAAATTTAAATAAGCTTAACATGGCTATACATGTTTATAGATATTTTCAAACATCCATACAATTGTTAGAATCCATCTTAGAGTAAGACGTGGTTAATGCTATAAAAGAATACGTAAACCCAAAAATTAAAACCGATATTCTCATAAATCTACCCCTGGCAATGTTTTCAATAATCCAATCCATAGTACAAGATAAATTTAAAAGTTCATCAATGAACCTCGTCTTAGCAAAATCTGAAAATGAAAATATAAGGGAATACTTACAACAACAAGAAATTATTTCCCATTACCACAATGGTAAAACAAACCACCGAGGAATAAATGAATGTTATTTAGCTTTATCCCGAATATTATTACTGGCCGAAAAAAGGAGCAAATTTCAAAATTCATAATTAAACACAATCAATAACACAAAACACTCAAAACTTGTAACTTTAAAAAATGTTTCTCAAATTCCCGTCTATGACGTATAAATGGTCTTCTAGTTTTCTTCAACACCGACTTTGTAATGCAACAATTATTACACTAAATAATATAAAAATATCAATGTAAATTTTATCTGAAACTTTATTCTCTATTATTTATTTATTTATTTTAGGATATTTTTTTAAGAAAGTAATGTGGTAGACATTACAATGACATAACATTGATATTTGATGACATTACAAGTATTTATGTCAATTTATATACATCATAACGCGTTCTAAACTTTAACGCGCCACGATATGGAATTGACAAATTGTATTTTGCACGCCACACGGTGAGTTATCTATGTGCAGTTTTTGATTTCACATTACGGGTACGTCAATGAATCTAACATCGGTTTTTATTCGAAGGTACCGGTTTTAAAAAGATTTTTATTATCTGTTTTTAATATTTGTTTTTAGAAGGTTTATTTTAAATAAAGCGTTACCTTAAATTTATTTTTAAGCTACCGTAAGTCTTATTTTATAATGTTATTAGAATTTTTGTAGGTTTGAAACCAAAAAATAATCTTAAAATTTTTCTAAATTACCGATTAGTTTTAGAACGAAAATAGGAAAAAAATTTAAGTAACAAAGTCTTGTTTATTGTATTTTTAATTGCAATTTATAGTTAGGTAATAAATAAACTCTTTTTTCAATGGCATTTTAAATGATCGTTTTAATACATTACATAACGATAAAGCTACAAAAGAACCATCATACATGTTTTGGTAATGCTCGTATTTATTAAATTAAAAATAATTGTAAAGAATGTAAATTATAATTATAATAATTCTTATATTAAGTTATTATTTTATATTAAGTTATTTTTTAACTTTATAATACTTTTTAAAATTAAATACCGATATATTTATTTTTATAGAAACGTGCCAACACTTACCAAGTTATTGTAAACTCGCGATTTCACATGTTATTTTGACATTTAAAAACAAGCTCATAACGCACGACAACATGTTTTTAGATTTGACAATGGCATAGACAATACGATCCCATGAAGATTTCACGAATTTATCGTAACGCGACTATTTGCTTATAGAGAATAAGGGCCCTGATTGAAGCTGTCACAATGAAATATTAAAACAAACTATTAATAAAGATTTCGATTTTTATCGCACTTCCATACAAACGAAGCCCCAGACAATAGTATGTTAGTATATAGTTATGTGAAAAAGAAAGGAAACAATAATTAATTACATTACACGTGGCAGACTGAACTTAACCTTGGTACCAGCTGTTCCAACATACCTAAGCATAAGTGCTTATACATAATATATGAAATATATTACATAATACCATACTCGTACCAATTTATAATGTACATTTATTACCTAGATAAGTATAAAAAATAAACGTATACGTAATAATGGTCCTTCGAGCCGATTCCTATAAATGGTATTTTGTTTATCAAATACTAGACCAAATTGATCAAGTTAAATTGTATATAAGTACAATCGAATTACACTTAGACGAGCTCTAGACGCGGAGGTCAACTTTCTCTTCGACTTATTGTTTTAAATAAGACCAACGTGGTTAGCAGTTAAGCTGGCACATGTCTCACAAATACGTACATACACAATAACAGTCAATATAACAAATTCAAGTTTATGAAGTTTATTTATAAACCTCTCTTGTGTTAACGAGATTTAATTAACAAAAATAATTGATTACTATCTCGAGCGATAAAATACTTTTTTAATTAACCGTTATTTAAACCAAATCTTTCACTAATATACAAACGATTATCAACCTTATAATACATAAAATAAGCTTTAAATATATAAAAACTGACAGTTACACTAAAATCATTACCAACATAATAACACTGTTAAATGATAGTATAGAGTACTTACTGCAATATCTAAAGTAGAAGTCGATGACATGTCAATAGTAAACACCCCTTCCCCACTTGGGGCGGGAACAACTTTTGACCTCTTCGGCATTTTGAAACAACAGACAACTGACGTACGCACCATTTTATACAAACACCAAAATATCATTCACCAGAACATCACTCACTTTGATTGTCATTAAATTAACAAAATCATAAGTTTGAATTAAATATCGAAGTCAATTAAGAGATGATAGTAGAGTACACAGAGAACGTGCGCGCGCGCAAACAAAACGCGCCGGAATGACATGGACAGGTTTGGGTCATTAAGGCGTGCAAAACGTGGTTTTATGACTCACCTCAGGTAGAGCTTAGTGGAGATGAAGATTTATTTGTATTTAAGACAAGCTATTGTTCCTGATTTTTTATATTTTATTTATTAATGACGTAAGATTTTTCGAAAGTTATTTATGATTTAAAAAGAAAATAAAATGTTCGCAGTTGGTAAACCGAGGAAAGTTGGTTCTAACTCTGTTAACTTTTACTTAATTATTGATTAAACTGATACCGGGTGTACCAAGCATCTGATATCATAGAAATCAATATTATTTCCAATCTAAGGTATGTATTTATAATAACTCTTTGGAAATACAATAACAATGGTAAAACAAACCACCGAGGAATAAATGAATGTTATTTAGCTTTATCCCGAATATTATTAGTGGCCGAAAAAAGGAGCAAATTTCAAAATTCATAAGCGAATGTACAATATGCGGACAAGCTAAGTATTATAGAAATCCTATAAGACCCCAATTCAACATTGTACCTCCAGCTAACAAACCCTTTGAAATTATTCATATAGACTTATTAACAATACATAGTGAGAAATACATAACTTTTATGGACGTTTTTACAAAATATGGCCAAGCCTATCATTTACGAGATGGAACAGCTGTTAGCATTATACAAGCGATTTTAAAATATTTTAACCTACCTCTTACTATTTATTGTAACTGACAACGGAACGGAATTCACAAATCAACTATTTTCCGAATTTTTAAGATTACATAAAATTAACCATCATAAAATCGTAGCTCACTCACTTAACGACAATGGAAATATTGAACGATTCTATTCAACAATACTAGAACATTTTAGACCTTTAAAACTACAACGTCCAGAAGAACCGTTAATTAATCTTATGCCATATGCTCTCATAGCTTATAATAGTTCAATACACAGCTTTACCAAATGTTGACCCTTTGACTTATTAAATGGACATTTTGACCCGAGAGACTGTCATGACCTGGACTTCACCCAACATTTATTGCAACAATATGTAATTAATCATAAAGATAACATGAAAAAAGTATATGAAATTATTAATAGTTCTTCACTTGACAATCGTAGTGCCTTAATAAATAATAGGAATAAAAATCGTGAACCTGAAATCTTATATGCACCCGAACAACAAATTTTTATTAGAAACCCTCTAGCAAGCCGCCAGAAAGTTGTACCCCGTTATACGCAAGATAAAGTTATAGCTGATCTACCAATCCATCTATACACCTCCAAAAAACGTGGCCTTGTAGCTAAATCCCTATTAAAACGAATCCCTAAAGGAGCCAACTTGTTACAGGATAATACTAGTTCTGCTGACCATCCACGCGACGAACCCACTAGAAATAAAACTTGAAAGCTTGGACGACGGACCTGGACTATTACATACAAGCTTGGACTGATCAGACTTACCACTCATCACCATACCTTTCTACAATATATTAAACTAGACTGTGTAGAAGATAAAGTAGAACTTATAATGACTCAATTGAATAGCCTTTAAAGACTTTTTAGTAATAAAACATATCTACTCTTTGAACCTCAAATAAATTATCTTACTGAAAAGCTTGTTACAATTTCAAATCAATTAAAAACTTTAGAACCAAATCGTGTAAGAAGAGGTCTTGTAGACGGTCTGGGTTCCGTTATCAAAAATATAATAGGAAACTTAGATTATAAGGATGCATTAAAATATAATCATGCAAAAAAGTGTTAGAAAATAATGAAAATAAGATAGCTTCCGAAATTAATATCCATATAAGTTTCAATAAAGAATGGATGTCAAAACAAAGTGAAGTAATTATTCACTTAGTTGAAAACCAAGTTAAAATTAATAATACATTACAGATCATTTTAAATTCATATGCATACAAGGATAATATTTTACTAAAATACGCCAAATTTGCCCAACTTTTAGTGATAATAGGAGAAAATATAGAACAGAGGTTCCCAAACTTCTTTCGTCCAACGCCCACTTTGAAAGTCAGTTATTTTGGAACGCCCCCAATTTTTTTCATCTTAAAAACTTGAGTAACAGATTAGATTCGTTTCCTTAAACCTATATTCTAATTGAGTCTTATCTTACCAGAAAAAGCAATAATAATGCAACCTTATAATATTAAAAGTACTTTAGATTAAAAAATTACATTTAACATTGAGCAATAGTAATACAACTTTTCATAATATCATCTTTTATAAAAAAAATAACAACAGTTAAGATTGGTCAATAGTAATACCACTTTTCACAATTAAAAGTTTTCTTCTTCATCTTCCTGGTTTTTATCCTGACGTATATCAAGGTCTGTCTTCCTGATCAACCTACTTTGCACTTTGCACGATGTTCGACATCCATCCAGCACTCCCTTGTACGTCCGGGAGATCTCACTCCAGGAACAGATATATCAAGGCTTTTCCTTCCGACATATTTTATAGACGGGCGCGCAACGTGGCCATACCATCTCAGGTGTCGATCTTGGACTACTTCGAATGAATTTTTTTTCGTATGTGGTCAGACCGCGTAACGCCGCACATTCAATTCAGCATCATTTCCTCCCTCGTCATTCAGTCAGTCATTTCCGTGACTTGAATTTCCAGTGTGTGCCGAGATAGTACTGGCAAACATTCGCTGCCGTATATAAGAACCGGTCCGATGACGCTCCTTTTTATCAGCCCTTGATTTTAGGCGATATTCTGCGATTACAGACTATACCGGTCCAGGCAGTGCTTATCCGGCCTTGGGAACCGTAATCGATGCCTCCAGGCTCGTGCATAACTGATCCAGGTTACCTGAACTTTTCCAACTTAGCGGCTGGCTCAGGACCTATATGGATAGTATTCGAGTCTGGGCTCCTGCAAGCCATGTACTCGGTCTTCAATATATTTAGTTTAAGACCACCATTCTCAAGCGTACCCTTCCACAGGTTTAAATTACGCTCCAGCTCCGTTCGGTCCGTTCTTTCTGCAACCCTTTATCTGCTGTACATTAACGATCAGCTGAAGCCCGGTATATACGGGTATGGGTATCGGATGAGAGCACAGTTGTAGAAAGATATCTGCCAAGTTCTCGAACTAGTAGAGATTAAGTACAGTCCGAAAGAGAAGCCGTGGTGCAACGTTTGAATGAAAAACTCCAGGGAGTTTCCGCATTGGGCAATGCTAATCTTGTCAATTTCAGTGCCACCAAAACGCAGACGTGTCTGTTCACCGCTATAAGGAGCTCTTTCACGTTGGCTCCTACTTTTCAGAATGTATCCTTGGAATATAGTGACCGGCTTTAGTTGTTAGGCTTGGAGAACTTCAACTTTGATCGATTGAGTCCAGAGCAAGAGCAGCAGCAGGAAAGCTTGCCGGTCTTGCGAAGGTCCAACAATACTTTACATCTTGCGGTTCTGAACTCAATTGGGAGGCGAGCAAAGACGCTTATAGGCGACGCTGAATAAGTTAAAGCCAACCTCCACAGCATTGAATACTGGCTTAGAAAGACTATCCTCTTAGTATTCTATAGGATACATTTTGGTGAGTGTGCGCAGGAATTACACGACTTAATTTCCCCATCCCCCTTCCTTCTTTTATTACCGGATGTTCCGACGTATCCCTACTATGTGGATATTCCTTCTGCCCGAACGAAGTGCTCTACTTCGTCTTTTTTAGTTCATACAGCGAAGGAATGGAACAACTTGCCTGCATCGGTATTTCCGTCCGAATATAATGTGGGTGTCTACTAGATAAGAGTGAATAGGTTGCTAAGTTAATGCGCCTTACCATCTTTGACTACATTTCCACTTTCCATCAGGTGGAATGTAGTCAAGCAATAACTAAGTTTGTATAAAAAATAGGCCATTAGTGGATTCTCATCAATGAGTTCTATATCATCGGCATACATCATCAACTATGGAGACTGGTCTTGGATGTGAGCCGAGAGAGAATAAGAACGGACCAAGGGCTGAGCCCTGGTGAACCACTACTGTTATCTGGAAGGGTTTGGTGTCGCCAACGGAGGTCCTAACCATAGGAGTCGTGGTACGTCTCTGATGGTCTCAATATAAGGATGGATGGATTTCTTTAAATCACAATGTCCACTAGATACACTGACGAGGCACACAGCCAAAGGCCTACTGCAAATTTAAAAAGGGTTACGCGCAAAGCTCTTTTTTTTTGTATACTTCCATCAGAGTTCTGAAGACAAAAATAGCGTCTATAGTACTCGATCTTGGCTAAAATCCACATTGATACTCAGAGACAGTGCACTTTTGGCGGAGCCTGAGGTCGCTCATGTGCACGAAGATCTTCATGGCTCATGACTCATAAGCTTAATGTCCCTATATTTACCACAGTCTTGAACACTGCCTTTTCCCTTGTAAATAGGTTTAATAAAACTACTTCGTCACTGCTTAGGCATCTTTCCAGTGTTCAAAATATGTTTAAAAAGGTTAGTAAGCACGAGCACACCAACAGATCTAAACGATATTCAAGCTTCTATCCGATGATCGTCAGATCCTACCATTTTTCCGTTCTTCATACGTCGAAGGCAATCACGAGTTTCGTCAAAGGTTATTAGGGTAAGTCCGAGTTCAGATGGTAGGTCGGGAGAAATCCCGCACGGATGCTGACTGATCAGATGTACGACAAAGCAGCGTGCCCTGAATTTCTGACGCAAAGACATTTTGCGATATCTCGCGTCGCTTCATCTCGAGCTCGTGCCATTTTAATAATATATTATAAGGTTAATTTAATATATTGTCACGTTTTATTTATACAATAAACTAGAATATTAATGGTTTGAAAATAATTTTAAATTTGTATAAATATTGAAAGCATATTCTTTGTATTAAATATAGATGAAAAATAAGTCGATACGGGCAAAGATACGAATTTGCGACTTGTGGGAAACTGTACCTAGAAGGGGTGTGTTTCGGTAACCATGTATTTTTCATTTTACATTTATTTAAAATTTAAAAACATTAATAAATGGATGTTGTGTAGTAGAAGGATATTATTTTTAGTAAATTTTCAAATTTGAATAAGATAAAGTTACAAATCATCTATCGCACCCCTTTTTTTTTTTTTTTTTTGTTGGAAAATCCTCATGGAGACCCCCGCCCTTGGGGAAGGGCGAGGGTACTGTCAGACTCTTACTGACTAAAAACCAACCGTGTCCTTCTCGTACCCATGTGTCGGGGGGCGGGTATCACCGAAGCATTCGTCACACCCGCCCGACGGGTATTGGCCCTCCAAAACGATAGGAGGGCCCCGTCACGGCCCGCCGATTCATGGCGGGCCACGTCACCCACTGCGGCCGACACCCCGGCCGCAGGACTCCACTTCGAGGGGCGCGCGTAAGGACACGACGCCGCCGCCTCGAGGCCTGCTGCTGGTCGGACGACAAGACGCCCCGAGTCTGTCGTCCGCAGGCCGCGCCCTACGGTGGCCGAAAGTCGGCCACCCTACGACGCCCAGTGCGTCTGCTGCGGGAGGGTAGAGAGGAGGCGACCTCTCTCTCCCTTTCCGCCGCCTCCTTAGCGGACATTACTGCCTCGCAAAAGGCGGCGACGGCACTCCACCCCGACTCGCTCCCGACCATCGTAGAGACAACAGCCGGAAGCGAGAGGGTTCCCGCAGCACCTACGGCCGCGACCAAGTCACGGCGCTGCTCAGCCCAAGCTGGGCATTCCGCCAAGGTATGCAGCGCCGTATCGTCGCGGCAATCATCACAATGATGGCACTGGGACGTCTGCTCCCGGCCTATGCGACACAGGTACTTCCCGAAACATCCGTGTCCGGTCAGCACCTGCGTCAGCCGGAAGCTGAGGGCGCCGTGGCTCCTCTTGAGCCACTCCTCCAATATGGGCCTTACCGCCGCTACAGCGGCGTGCCCCAAATAACACAATACAATAACACTTGTTCAGAAAAATCACTAAGTCGATACGAACTCACGATTATCTTTAAGTCACTTAGCCTGCTCATTAACCAATACACCAAATAGATGTGTTATCTATCGCCCCCCTAAATTACCCCAGCGCCCCCCAAATCTTTCTCGGTCTCTTACCGCCCCCCTCTAGGGTTCCAGCGCCCACAAGGGGGCGTTATCGCCCACTTTGGGAAAGACTGATATAGAAGATCTAATGGCCGAATTAATTAGGATTGAAAATATGTTAGCATTTATTCATAGGTCAAGAACGCATCACTCTATGATAGAGATAAGTGTTTTAAAGTTAATGATAAATAAGTTTGAGAGATACGTCGGAACGAGATTTGACAATTGTCAGTCTGGCGAAGCGTCGTGTTGATGATCAGCGCGGCCATGTTGAACGAGACTTTTTGGAACGTCAATGGCGAGCGCACCACTTTTGCAACGATTCGTTTTTGTTCCGAGTAATCTGTTGCCTATTTGTTTCAAAACTAATTAAAAGTGATTGGCTATGTGATTCCCTAATTACTAGTGAATAGATTTTAATGTATTTCTGTAAGGGAGACAATTTTTGAATTAAATAACTTTTGATTGTGACATTGGTGATTCTTTCTGTTTCTATCCACATTACAATTTATTTAAGACATGGTTGATTCTGATGATGAAGGTCAACCGCTTATATATATAATAAGGACCAAATTATAGATTTAGAGTTGAGGGAATACTATGATATAATAAAGCCGGCATGCTACTATACAGAAAATCAAATAGTAATAATTTTTAAGTTTCCAATAGTCTCTGCAGATATCTACAATTTCTGTAAGCTCTCTATTGTTCCTAATAAAATCCAAAACGTCCTTATACCCCCATATCCTTTCATAGCAATTAACGACAAATCGTCCTTGTACATGGAGACAGAATGTCCGAAGTTCAAATACTGGTATCTTTGTGAAATGGATGTGAATCAACGTACTCGTACAGAACCTGACTGCGTGCACAGCTTATTACCCAACAAGTTTTAAAGGAATACTGCAAATATACAACAGTTACCTTAGCAAAAGAAGCAATGGAAAAACTGGATGATCAACAGTATGTCTTTTCCTTTCCTCATATCACTAAAATACAACTACTTTGTGAAAGGGAAGAATTTACATCACTTCAGGGTAGCTTTTTAATTATCATCCCTGTGAAATGCTACATAAAAACCGCCGAATTCACTATTGTTAACGATAGTGATGAAACAAAGGGTCAGCCGCTAAAATTGATGCAAATACCATTCGGAGCAGCAAACCATATGGAGATTCCTACTCATCTCAATTTAAACTTATTAAATTTACAAGAATTCTATGGTATTCAAGACAAGATAATTAAATAAAAACCTATACAACTGGAGAAGATTAATCTAGATACACTTTAACATACTACGATACCTTTCTACGTCTTTATGTTAAGTGCATGTGCACTTATTGTTAAGCACAATAATATCATCATTATAAAGTACTGGGCGAAAGAAAAGTTAACAATATTACTGTTTCGCCGATCACTTTATCTACTTCAAGTGATAACATAGATGAAAAACTGGAAGAAGAAGGGACATCAGCACCGCGTAAGAAGATGCCAGCAACATTTTATCTCAATGTTCTAAAATAGTTGCTGATCTGAGGATGGAGGAGTTACGTACACATACTCTAGGAGGATTGCTGATATTCACATTCCCTCCGTGTGAATAAAATGTGTATTGAGTCATCGCGACGGAATGCATAGTTGCAGTTTAATTATAATATAAGTCTTAATTATTAATATAATTTTGTCATTATTATTTGTACTTACATAGAGTAGGTCAGAGTCTTGTATTAGGTAATAAGTACATAAATGTAATTCTTTTAATTAAAATTAGTTAAAATCAGTTTTGGTTTTTTTTCAACTCTCTGTCTGTCGCTAACGTAATTAGTATGTAAACAATCGTTTTGTATTATTTATTAACAGTTTCACCTGGATTAATAACTATTAGGTATTAAATAATATAACCCGCACTGCCACGAGTGCCGATAGCTACCGGGATCCAGGCCAGAAAACATCAAAGCAAAGGAATTTTAATAAAGCGGACTTTTATGAATTATACGACACAATCTTAAAAAATTACTGGACGGAGGTATATATGACCGATGATCCTGATTTAGTCTTAAACTTATTTTATAACAAACTTAATAACGTTTTTAACAACTGTGTCCCTCTGTAGTCTCGCAAAATAAACAATTTAAGATATGTTTATCCCGTATGGTATACCGCAGAAATTATTAATATTATACAGAGGATACACCGTTTACACAAAAAATATAAAACCAGTAAGAGTCGCCGCGACTATGAGGAGTTTTCTCGATACAGGACTGCGGTGAAGGTGGAGACTGTGCGCGCTCATAACCTCTACCAGGAGCGAGTCCCGAATCTCGCTGAGGATCCCAAAGCATCTTGGGGGTTCTTAAGTTCAAAGAGGGGAATTTCCACAGGATGTAAATTAATGAGTAACAGGTGTCCTCTTTCAGATCAGGAATGTGCAAATGAAATGGCCCGGTTCTTCTGTTCCGTGTATAGCACGGAGCCGGCGCGGCTGGATGTGACAGCAGCGAGCGCCAAGGTAGGAGGTGATGCGCGCGTGCACCTGGTGCGCTTCGCTGAGGTGGACGTGTCCCGCGCGCGCATATAGCTATGCGCTAGCACCAAAACGGTCCGTTGGACCAGATGGAATTCCACCTTATGTACTGAAGGATTGTCGTTGTACACTGGTGGAGCCTCTACTGCATATTTTTAATGTCTGCCTGTCTAACGCCATATTTCCTGATAGGTGGAAACTTACCCGTGTGGTACCAGTTCCGAAGGGAAAAGGTGGAACAGAGCCGAGTGACTACAGTCCGGTGGCTATCCTGTGCTCGATGGCAAAGGTATTTGAGTCGGCTATCCACCATGCATTGTACGCGCAGGTGAATGCTCGGTTGTCTGACGCACAGCAAGGATTTTGTCCCGGGCGGGGGACAGCGGGAAATCTGCTGCATTTAATGACGCGGCTGGTGCCGGCGATAGATGCGAGGCGGCAGGTGGATGTCGCCTACTTCGATTTCCGAAAGGCGTTCGACGCAGTTGATAACGAGGTCCTATTGCGGAAGTTAGCGGTAATGGGTTGCACGCCGCATACGTTGTCATTCTTCGGAAGCTATTTGCGAGATAGACGTCAATACGTTGAATGTGGCGGGTTTCTTTCGGAACAGTACTGGACAAGATCAGGCGTCAGTCAGGGAAGTAAATTAGGACCCCTCCAGTTCATTATAATGCTTAATGATTTACCGGAGGTGGTTCAAGAGTCTACATATCTCCTATATGCTGACGACCTGAAACTAGTACGAGAGGTGGGTGACATGGCGGACCACTGTAGAGTGTAGACTGCAAGAGGACATTAACAGCGTTGTTGAGTGGAGTCGCAGGAAACGATTACACTTCAACGTTGAAAAGTGTTAATTGCTTTCTTTCAGTCGCGCGCGCAATCCTTAGCACTTTGCCTATCCTACTAGATATGGCGTGTATCCGGGCTATCCCTTACTGTATCCTACCTTGTTCGTTATCGGCATGGTAGGATACAGTAAGCTGGAAGCACGGCGGGATGTCGCTCTCGTTAAATTTGTGTGGCAATATGTGGCAATATAATGAGGCGGCGTGTCATATAGATCTATTCAGTTGCACATTGGACGAGTTCACTAGAATATGTTACAAACTGTGTTCGTAGTGTGCCTAGATAATATTTAATTGTAATATTTAAATTATATTTGACATTATTAAGCATGACTTTATGAAATTGGTTTTAAAATAATTATGTTGTTTGTAAATGATGAAATTATTTATTTTTAATTGAATGAATGTATGGATTTTTTTAATATTATTATTATTTTTGTTGACATTATTGATTAAATGTGAAATTGTTATTTATTGAATCTTAATATAATTTAAGTGTTTCATGTCAACTTATCTAACGATCTGGTAATACTGCAATGTTAGATTTAAGTTTTATGGTTGAATAAATAAATAAATACATTAAAAAAATCATGAATTTATATGTACCTATATCAAAACTTAATTGAACTTTATATTTAAAAACACATTAAATACAGAATTGCTTTGGATTAGGATGGCTTTTAATTGTATTAAAACAAATTTGAAGGCTTATTACAACAACCTCATTACATCACATTTACATTCATTAATTTAAGAACGAGGCCATCAAATTAAGTAAGTACCTACTTCAAACATTACACGTACTTGGATGGTAAATCCCATTTCATCTGAGTAAGTCTAATTAGGAAAATTTAATTAACACAATTTTTGCTCTCGAAACTTTGAATAGCTCGTAATTAAGGTTTTTTAAATAAATATATTTTGACTAAAAGCAATTATCACCAAAACAAAAAATTATTCTATCGTGACAATTAATAGTATAGTCAATGCTATATTAGTATTCCTATGTCCAATAAGGACAATCAAGCCACATACGAAGACAACCTAATTCATGTTTCCTTTTAGGTTCCGATTGCATAATACACGTTTATAAAGATTAGTTTTTCCTCTGTACCCACTTCTAAACTTGCCGTCAGGAAATGTCTGATCGTTTCCTTTCTATGAAAGTTTAGTTCCAAAAAATGCAGTCTTCATTAAGTTAGGTCTAGAAATTGCACTGCACAAGTGCACGATGAAATCAGAAAATAGAAAAATCATTCGTGTCCGAAAATATCGCAAAAATAGCGGATGTTTTTTCTACAAGTTCCGTTTTGTCGTACACTTACTAATATCTACATTCTACATCATTAAACGAACCTAATAACCTCTTTGGTTTGGCTTTATTATTTCCAAAATTATTTTATTGTTTATTACATACATACAATACTGAGATAATCTTATCTTGAATGATCTTTTAAACTTATTTATTACCTGCTTCCTTATTAAAACACAGATGAATAAAATGCACTAATATTTTTTTATTAATGGTGTAACTTAAATAGTACCTTAAACTGTAACTTAAAAGTGTAACTTAAATAGTTTTCTTAACCTTGTTTCTACAAAATTTATACTTTGTTCATAATTAACATTTATAATTTGGTATTTAAAGACAGTTAAAGCAAAATGTCTCTTGATAATATCAATAAGCAAATCGATTATCTTGATCATAAAATTGAATGGTTCGAATATTATTCGACGATAAAACGTTCCTTACCAATGTATGTAAAAACTATAAACTTTCAAAGTTTCATCAAACTCAACCAAGTAGTTTTTGCGTGTAGGAGTGTTTCTAGTTTATATTTATACACATATATATATATATATACACATATATATATATATACATATATATATATATATATATATATATATACATATATATATATATATATATATATATACATATAATATATATATATACACATATACAGGGTTATTTTTAATTAGTTGAGCACCTTTTGCAGGCAGTCTCTCTACATCAATCCCAACAACATTTGTTCTACGACTTTTAAAAAAATCTTGAAAAAATTTTGCTCCCTCGATTATTTATTACTCTGTATTTTGTAAGCAGCCTAAAGTATATAGTCCGGGAGCCAGTAACAGATTTTCATGACCAATTTCCTCCCGAGTGAAAATTTGTAAAATGCAAAAGGAAGTTGTGTTATGAAGCTTAGCGATCGTCAGCTGCGACTCCGGTGGTGGAGAAGGCAGTGGCAGCCACCCACGCACGAAGAAAAAAAAAATTTTTTTAGTCATTTCCTCCCATTCTAAAATTTCTTGAATAATAGTTTATCTAATATCTTGAAGGGAAAATAAAGTCAGCTGACCATAACATGGTGGATTATACGTCAGCTGGCCGCTCGAACATGAAAAAAAATAAAAAAATTTCAATGATTTCCTCTCAACTAAAAATTAATCTGGTGATAGTTTATATGTTACTGTGAATGAAAATTAACATCAGCTGGCTGTATCTCAGTGGAAAGTTCGTCAGCTGGTTACTTGAAATGTGTAATGTAGCTGCATTTATCACCTACTGAATCTTATCAACTGACAACTTTTCCCTTTACTTACAGCTAGCTAATTTTTTTTATTATTTACTAGAGTATATTAAATAATCTCTTATAAATTTTCATCCAGGAGGAAATCACTTTTCTCTATTTATCTCCTTTTCTTATATAAATTAAAGTAATACATGAGCCCTTTTTACATTGTAGCTAGATTGTAGATTCAAATTACTCTCTCCAGATTTTATACTATAGCAGAGCGTCAAACACACTAACGAGAGGGTAAGTTGAAATTATAATGTCACTCAAATAGAAACTGAAAGATTCCATGTTTAAGTTGGTCAGTCGAACATAGTGTTATTATAGTAACGGATAATTAAAAATAAAATGTCTAACGTGGTACCTTATTGCGTCTTTTGTACAAAAACTGTAAGAAATATTGGTAGAATGGGAACGCAACCGGAGTAGTTCCAATTATTGCCGCTTCACGGCGACACTACTACTCTCGTGTGTAATGTCAGTTAGGTTTCGTAATTTACTTCTTGTACAATTATTATTTTCAATACAGTAACTTAAGTACTAATACGGTGCCTTATTTCCAAAACCTCCTACATGGTAGCAGAGCGTGGTTCCGAAATAAAGTAATATCTGAAAGTACAAAGTTTCTCCGGAAGAAAACGTGTTAAATTTTGTGAGGTTAAGTTGAACAGAAAACGTGGTCATGATGAATTCACATTCGCACATGTTCAATCTGGAAAAATTGAACGGCCGCGACAATTTTGCCACCTGGAAGTTCACCGCAAGAACGTATCTCGAACACGAGGGCTTATGGAATTGTGTAGAACCCAAGGAAGGGCAAGTAGTTGAGCCGGCAAAGGATATCTTGGCCAAGTCCAAACTGATCCTATTAGTAAATTCTCAAAATTACGTACACATACAGGATTGTAAGACCGCGAAGGAGGTATGGACCAATCTACACAAAGCATTCGATGATAACGGACTCACCAGAAAAGTGGGTTTACTCAAAGAACTAATCAACACATCGCTAGAGTCTAGCAGTGGCATCGAGGAATATGTGAGTAAAATCATGAACGCAGCACATAAATTACGTAACATTGACTTTGACGTTAATGACGAGTGGCTGGGTACTTTAATGTTGGCTGGTCTACCTGATCAGTACAAACCTATGATCATGGGACTCGAAAATTCAGGAGTCACAATCAGCGCAGACCTTATTAAGACCAAGCTTTTACAAGAGATAGTTTCGTCAGATACAAATAATGCACTTTACTCACATACTAAGAAGGGAAAGTTTAATGCACATAAGTCGAAGCCAACCAAGGGTCCCCGGTGTTACAACTGCAATGGCTATGGGCATTTAGCAAAATACTGTACAGGAAAAGGAAAAAGAGAGTCACATAAGCAAGAGAATTCCAGTTTTGCTGCGGCATTTTCAGCAACTGCCGGCGAAATTAAGAAACAATGGTATGTAGATTCCGGAGCATCCATGCATATGTGTGGCAATAAAGAATGGATGTACAATCTAAGAGCGCCATCTGTCAAGAGTATAACAGTTGCTAACAGTGAGCCGCTGTCTGCAGAAGGTACCGGTGAAATAAATCTGAACATTTTACAAGGAGGTACAATACAGCTGAAAAATGTGTTATATGTACCTGGACTTGCAGCCAATTTGATGTCAGTGAGCACTATTACAAAGAGTGGGTGCAGAGTGATCTTCAGTGAAAAAGGTTGCAATGTCAATGATGCAAATGGAAAGTTCATATGCTCAGCTACATTGAATAATAAACTTTATGTTTTGGATATGCAGTCAAAGGAGGAAACTGTTCATTTGGCTTCCAGTCTTGTAAGTTCTAATAATATAAGACTGTGGCATCTTCGGATGGCACATTTAAATGTTTCAGATCTACAAAAGTTACCAAATTATGCTGACGGGGTGGCGCTAGATCAAAATAAACAAGTAAGGTTGCAATGTTCAAGCTGCTGTGAGGGTAAGCAGGCAAGGTTGCCTTTTAAGCAAGTTGGCACCAGAGCGACAAAACCATTGGAATTAATACACTCGGACCTGTGTGGACCCATGGAGAATGCATCGTATGGAGGTATGCGATACTTTATTAATTTCATAGATGATTATACCAGGATGGTGCATGTATATTTTACAAAAGATAAGCTAAGTATTTTAGAAATATTTAAAGATTATAAAAGATGTGTAGAGAACCAGCTTGACTCAAAAATTAAAATCTTAAGGACAGACAATGGAAAAGAATACTGCAACGGCAATTTCGAGAGATACTTAGTTAATTGTGGAATTAAACATCAGACATCAGCACCATACACCCCGCAGCAGAACGGATTGTCAGAAAGAATGAACAGGACACTTGTGGAAAAGGCTAGATGTATGATATCTAGCGCAAATTTAGAGAAACCTGTTTGGGCTGAAGCCGTTGCCACAGCTGCATATATCATAAATCGGTCCCCCACCAAAGCACTTGACAATACCACTCCGTACCAAATGTGGACAGGTCGCAAACCAGAATTATCTCATATAAGAATATTTGGTTCCGAAACAATGGTGCATGTACCTAAGGAGAGAAGACAAAAGTGGGACAAGAAATCGGAAAAAATGATATTTGTAGGTTATTGTGAGAGAACAAAGGGATACCGTGTCATGCATCCTAAAACACATCAGATAATGAAGAGTAGAGATGTTATATTTTTTGAAAAACCTGGTCTGTGTGATGAATTTCTGATTTCAGCTCGTTCAACTGAAGAAGACAGGTTGGGATTGTCAGAGGGGTCAAAGCCTGATAACCAGTCAAAGGAGTTAGAAGCTGCTTCTTCCTCTCAACCTGTGGACTGTAAGCATAGCTTAAAAGAAGCTGAGAACGACAGTGGTAGTGAATATGAGACTGACACAGCTGATGATCCTGATCCTGATGAGACATATTACCCACCGAAGCATGTTACAGTCCAGGGACAAGGAACTCGTAACATCACACTGAGACCACGTAACATAGATAAGAAAGGCATGCTCTGTTTATATACTGGTTTATCTGATCCTCAGACAGTAGAAGAGGCATTGTCTTCCACAGAAGTTAATGAATGGAAACAAGCCATGGACGCTGAGATGAATTCTTTAATGGAGAATGAGACCTGGAATCTGGTGAAACTGCCCCCTGGGAAAATTGCTTTACCCAACAAGTGGGTGTTCAAAAGGAAAAACAACCAACAAGGTGAAGTTATGCAGTATAAAGCCAGACTAGTCATAAAGGGTTATGCACAAAAGAAGGGTGTGGACTTCCAAGAGGTATACTCTCCTGTGGTAAGATGGACATCCATTAGATATCTGTTTGCTCTAGCTGCACAGCAAGACCTGTATATATATCAGATGGACGCAGTTTCTGCATTCCTACAAGGATCTATAGACACAGATATTTACATGGTACAGCCCGAAATGTATAAAAAGGGTGATGAGGTATGTCATTTAAATAAATCAATATATGGTTTGAAACAGGCAAGTAGATTGTGGAATACAAAGTTAAGCACAGTCTTAAAGGAAATGGGCGTTCAACAATCTAAAACTGACCCTTGTATTTACTTTAACATCAACATTGGAGTTTACATTGCCATCTGGGTTGATGATATTTTATTATTCTGTTCACAAAGAAGTATGATTAATAATATAAAGGAAAAACTACAGCAGAAATTAAATATGAAGGATCTAGGAGAGGTGAGCCAATGTTTGGGTCTCAATATTACCCGATCAAAGGATTCCATAATGCTGGATCAAGAAAAATATATCAAAGGAATATTAATAAAATTTAATATGTCTGAATGCAAATCTATCAAGACACCTGTAGAAGTTGGACAAAAATTTAATGAAAACACTGAAGTTGAAACGGACTGCCCGTATCAACAGGCTATTGGAAGTCTTCTTTACGTTGCTCAAGGAACCAGACCTGACATATCATATGTTGTCAATACTCTAAGCAGATTCAATAAAGAACCGAGGTCTGAGCACTGGAGTGCAATAAAAAGAGTCATGAGGTACCTGCAAGGGACTAAAGACTACAAACTTACATATACCAAGAGTGGTAACAGAAAAATCACGGGCTACTGTGACGCAGACTGGGCAAGTGATGCTCGAGACCGGAAATCGTGCACCGGTTATATTTTTTTGTTTCAGGGAAGCGCTATATCGTGGTGTTCCCGCAAACAGCAGACTACCGCCTTGTCCACGGCAGAAGCGGAATACATGGCCATGGGGAGCGCGGCGCAGGAAGCTCTCTGGCTACGGCAGCTGCAGGCTGAAGTTGGTCGCGGCTCCGACACCCTGCTCATATACTGCGACAACCAGAGCGCTATCAAGTTATCGACGAATGATTGTTACTTACCTCGCTCAAAGCATATAGATATTCGATACCACTTTATCAAAGATCATGTAATAAATAATAACTTAAAGTTTTGTTATGTTAAGGGTTGTGAAAATGTATCAGATATCTTAACCAAGGGAACTACTGTAGAAAAGCATATGTATTGTGTCACTAATATGGGATTGCGTTCCGGGGAGGATGTAAGAAATATTGGTAGAATGGGAACGCAACCGGAGTAGTTCCAATTATTGCCGCTTCACGGCGACACTACTACTCTCGTGTGTAATGTCAGTTAGGTTTCGTAATTTACTTCTTGTACAATTATTATTTTCAATACAGTAACTTAAGTACTAATAAAGTGCCTTATTTCCAAAACCTCCTACAAAAACTAATGTTCATTTAAAATTATTCAGTGAAGATAATTTAAATAAGTGTACATCTATACTAACAATACGTAAAGTTAATAATCTAACCGGTCAAAATACTGTGTTTCCTACACAGCCTAACCATTATCAGTTGTATCACAGTGAGTGTTATCGACGTTATACTGCTTTGCCGCAAAAATATAGGAAAATAAGAACGATATTAGAAGAGACACCTTCAACATTAACGTAAGTATATGGATAGAATGTTATTTCTTTCTACTATTTTGATTATAATTTTTTATCAATTCAATGTAAGAAAAAGTATAATTTAGTGTAATGCATTATTTGCCTCAAATATTCTAACTATATAGCCTATACATTATATATTTATATATATATATATATATATATATATATATATATATATATATATATATATATATATATATATATATATATATATATATATATATATTATATATATATAATATATATATATATATATAATGTATATGCTTACTGTAGAAGTTCTCTATAGTGTAATTCCCTAGTTGGAATATATGAGGCAAATAATGCATTACACTAAATTATACTTTAATATATATATATACATATATATTCACACTCACGCATTCACACACACGCACACATACACATACGAGAAACACACAAACATACACGTTTATTAATTTACTTCATTTTTTGTATACCTTAATTTCAAATAGCTATTTAATGTTAATTTATTTTATTTTATTAATTAGCTACGTTAATCGCAAATTAATATTTAATTTTATTAAATTTTATGAATTGATTACCTACCTTAATTGCAAATTATTATTTATTTTGAACATACAACATCAACTGTTATTTAATTATAATTAATTCTTGGGACCAAGTTTAAGCGCAGCACTGCCCGCATTTCATGCATTCACAGGATGCGATTTCAACCCTGCTTTTTTTAGAAAAGGCAAAAAGCGCCCATTTACCATTATGTCAAAATCTGAAGCTTTTACCGAATGTTTTGTTAAAATGTCACAGCCATCGATTAACAGGGAAGAAGTATTCGCCAAAATCCAACAGTTCACTTGCCAAATGTATGGCTTCAATCGTTTAAAAAAGAATTAACGACGCTAGGGTTGCGATGTTTCAAAAAACTTATAAGTTTTTGGACAATACTGAAGAATTCAAGCTGCCCAAAAAAGGTATTGACGGTTCTTCGCTACTCCCATGTGAATCAGAACTTTATAACCAATATTTAAGGGCGTGTTACATTGCTCAAATATGGTCTCACGCACATCTCAAAGTTTCATCAACTGCTGAACCTTCAGAACATGGTTGGGAAGAAATAGATAACCGATATGAATTTCATTGGTTTTCTGGGACTCAGTTACCAACGTCGATTGAAGAGATCACCATTCACCCTGAAAAAGGTATATATATTTTTTTCATATTGATCATATTTTACTATACACGCCTGCTAATATTTTTTTTTGTCATCTTTTCATAGATAATAATGATGATGATGACATGATCGCATGTAATTCCTCGGATAGCGACTCTGGCAGTGAATTTGAGAGAATTGAAAGCGACTCAAGCCAAAGCGAGAGCGAAAATGAATAACCGTTATTAGTATTTTTATTCATTATATTAAAATAAAATTTCATTAAGTTATAAAATTATGCTTCAATAAATTATTGATTAATTAAACTTTAGTTATAACTATATTTCCTTCATTATTAAACTGCATATTTATTATCAAATCAAATATACTGCCAAACAACCAGAGAAAAGTGATTTCCTCCTGGATGAAAATTTATAAGAGAATAGTTAATATACTCTAGTAAATAATAAAACAAATCAGCTAGCTGTAAGTAAAGGGAAAAGTTGTCAGTTGATAAGATTCAGTAGGTGATAAATGCAGCTACATTACACATTTCAAGTAACCAGCTGACGGATTTTCCACTGAGATACAGCCAGCTGATGTTAATTTTCATTCACAGTAACATATAAACTATCACCAGATTAATTTTTAGTTGAGAGGAAATCATTGAAAATTTTTTATTTTTTTTCATGTTTGAGCGGCCAGCTGACGTATAATCCACCATGTTATGGTCAGCTGACTTTATTTTCCCTTCAAGATATTAGATAAACTATTATTCAATAAATTTTAGAATGGGAGGAAATGATTAAAAAAATTTTTTTTTTCTTCGTGCGTGGGAGGCTGCCACTGCCTTCTCCACCACCAGAGCCGCAGCTGACGGTCGCGAAGCTTCATAACACAACTTTCTATTGCAGTTTACAAATTTTCACTCGGGAGGAAATTCATGACGAAAATTGGTCGCTGGCTCCCGGACTAATAGGTCGCGGCAGTCTAGCGAAAGTCAGAAACTGTAAAACGCGCGCGCCAGCTTTTTTCGTACAGCTTCATCTCTTTTACACCATGTTGCTATGAAAATACTAAATAATCAAAATGACAAGTATGTGGATTACAAAACACAATTTACATTAACCAAAAATTAAATTATCGGATTAGAGTTTGATAATTAAATAATGAATTGTAATTACATACTATACAATACGATTTTATGGACTTGCTATTGAAACTAATAAATAAATTCAAGATTATAACATGAAGAAGAAATTATGAAATGTAATTTATAATTTTTTAAAAATACATTGATTGTCTGAAATATAAGAAGTAAGAATGAAAAGAAATACGAGTTTTGGCTGAGAAATGGAGCATTGGGGTCCTGATCTTTACAAGGTCTGTTTTGCTATACCTAGAACGAACAACAACTCGAAACAGCAGAAACCATGATGAAGAATAATTTTATTTGTGATATAGTGACGATCCAACATGTTAAGAATCCTAAAGTTATTATTTTTAAAGTGGATTGTGTACATTTGTCTGTCTTTATGGTACGTATGTGTTTCTTCTATGAGAATATTATACTTCAGAAACAGTCGATTCACTTCTTATGTTTTAATTAATTAATATTAATGAAAATTATGACGTTTTTCTGTTACGCGCCATCTTTATTTCTAAGTCACATTTAAAAGAAAATGTGAATTATATTTACATGTCATAAAGAAGTTTCACTTCTTACATGTGTACACTAATACACACACACATATTTAATAAAGACTAAAGTTTTCGTTTTTTCAGTTTTATTAATATCATAAACTTAAATAAACTTCCTATCATTCCTCCTGGTGTTTCTTAATATTTTATTTTGTCGGATATCTGAATGAAGTTTATGGTTGGGATCACAAGATGGAGCCATTTTAAATACTGTTACTATTTTACGGTGATGTTTTTAATTAATGGTAACACCAACAGTTGGTGTCAGTACAAAGTGTTCAAACTCCAACGTTATTGTAATTTGTAATTTGATATTATTATCTTTGTTATTTGATAATTGATATTTCATTTGTCTCTTGAGATTTATGGTGATGAAAGTGTGTAGTATTACTGATATTTTATATTAACTACCTGGATTGTTTCTGTATACCGACGCTTCTATTTGTGACTGACTGCAATTTCTAGGAACTTCGTAAAGAAATTTGTAAGTAACTTATTGTTTTATTGTCATGATATAAATATTAACAAACGAGATAATATGATATGTATAAAGTAAGTTAAAGAGAAGTTATTGTTTTGTAAAAATAATATTTATTTGGTTTCGTTACAGTGCCCTTATTTCATAAACCAAATAAAAATATTGAGACCTTCAACTTGTGGACAACTTGTATTGGAGATTTTGTTTTTTCATTAGATTCTTAAATAGTTAGACAATATGTGTTTCGACTATTGTAGAAAATATTTTAATAAATAAAAGTGGAAAACGATGCTATTTTTTATTACACCTTAGAAAATGATCAAGTTCTAACGTGCCGAGCCGCCGCTGCGTCACCCCGCCACCCCGCGCCCCGATGCACGTGGCCTTGGCACATATTTTGACAAGTTGCGTGGCCTCTCTTTGCTCAAGTTTAATGCACGTTCAAAGGCAATAAATAAATTTTGTATGGGAAAAACTAAATTTTTAAAACTATTAATTTTAAAAAGTCGTAGAACAAATGTTGTTAGGATTGATGTAGAGGGGCTGCCTGCAAAAGGTGCTCAACTAATTACAAATAACCCTGTATATATATATATCTATATATATATATATATATATATATATCTCTAAAGAATTGTTATACATGGAAAATCCAAAAGATAAAGTTAACCAGATTAACTTGTATTTTTCAGAAGTGGGAAAAAAATTAGCTGAATCGATAACACCCTTGAATCAACAAATAGGCCAATCGATTTCTATTTTAGGAATTAATTCCTCTTCTTTAGTTTTGTTACCAGCTACTGAGTCTGAAGTTGAAACGCAATTAATGAACCTTAAAAATGATTGTGCTGTAGGGATCGATGGTATAAGTTCAGCCTTTTTGAAAACTTATAAAAAATCTTTATTACGACCTATCGCTCACATATGTAACTTGGCGCTTTCTACTTGTGAATTCCCGACATCTTTTAAAAAGTCTATCATAGTCCCAATTTTCAAATCTGGTGACCGATCTAATATATATAGCTACAGACCAATCTCAATTCTACCAGCACTTTCCAAAATACTTGAGCGTCTGATAAACTTTAGGCTTACAAAATATTTAGAACGTAATAATCTCTTATCTCCAAATCAATATGGCTTTAGAGCTGGTAGGTGTACTGATCAGGCTGTCCATAAATTGACGGATTGTATAGTTTCCAACATTGATACAAAAAAAAAATCAATAGCAATATTTCTTGACCTAGCAAAAGCGTTTGACACTGTGTCCATCCCGATTTTATTAAACAAACTTGATGCTCTAGGAATTCGTGGAGAGCAATTAAAACTTTTTGAAGATTATCTTCTAAACAGAACACAATGCGTAAAAGTTGGTGATCATGTTAGTGAAGAGGCTCCCGTAACTTTTGGTGTCCCACAGGGCAGTATCTTGGGACCAACACTTTTCTTGTGTTATATAAACGAACTCTGCAATCTAAAACTTCAAAATGGGACTATTATCACTTTTGCAGATGATACAGTTCTACTATTTAGTGCAGATTCGTGGCCTGAAGTCCTAAAATATGCTCAAGTCGGTCTTAATTTAGTAGTTCAATGGCTAAATACTAATAAACTAACGCTGAATACTAAAAAAACCAAATTTATTGCATTTACTTCCAGAGTAAAGGAACAGCAAAATTTAGAACACTATGAGTTGGTAGCTCATGCTTGCTCTAAAAATTCAGGTGTTTGCTTTTGTCCTAGAATTCGAAAGACTGACCAATTGAAATATCTTGGTATAATTATTGACTACAAATTATCATTTCTCCCTCATATTGAATGTATATCTTCTAGATTGCGAAAACTTATATGTGTTTTTAAAAAATTGAACCAAGTGGCGGATCGAAATCTGATTAAAAACATATATTTATCTTTAGGTCAATCCATTATCACTTATTGTATTACTTCTTGGGGAGGTTCCTCCAAAACAAACTTATTGAAATTAGAACGTGCACAAAGATCATTATTAAAAGTTAGCTTCTGCCTCCCATTCAGATTTTCAACAGAGGAACTTTACAATCAATTTAAAGTACTGACGGTAAGACAACTTTTTATTTTACAAATCATTTTCAAACAACATTCCTATTTAACATATATCCCATTGCAAAATCAAAATAAGCGAAACAAACAATACTTATGCCCTAGTAAAAAATTTAACTCCTTCCTTTCTCATAAATTTTTTTGCTACCTCGGTCCCCTACTTTACAACAGAATCAATAAATCACAAACTATTTATCCTTTAACTAAACATTCCTGCAAAACCATAGTTTCTACATGGCTTCAAGGGCTAGACTATAAAACAACAGAAAATTTACTGTTACCATTGTGTCAAATACCAAGTACATAATGCTGGATCGAATAATCATATAATATTTATAAATACGAATATATAAAAATATATACACATATATACATACATATATATATATTTATATATATACATAAATACATACCTCTATATACATTGATACTTTCACACTTATACTCGCACACATACTCATATACACACACAACACACACACACACACTCATGTACACACACACCTACTCACTAACACTAAATTATTATGTTTGTTGTTTTTCTTAGCAACTAAGGTAAATCATGTAAAATTACTTGGGGGAGGGGCCTGGTGATCTGTCATACAGGGTTCCTAGTACTGACACCAGGCTCTCACAGCCATTATTATATTGTATCTTAGTTATTACATTTGTTCTTTATTAATATGTTGTGTACTTTTGGAATATTGTGAGAGCAAATAAAACTTATTATTATTATTATTATTATATGTTATTTTTAATCACTGGTAAACAGCAATGGTACGAAAATTAGAGATAATTAACTTCTTTATTTGTTAACCGATTGATAAAAAAATGTAAAGTGAATCCCATGACAATATATTCCCGAAAACTGAATCCAAATCGAATAATCCGTTTCTGAGTTTAACTTGCACAAATATACAGATATTTAATTTATTTTGGGTTTTCTTGCTTATATGAATTTTTGGAAATATTTTACATATTCACATTAGAAGCGTTCAGCGAGAGTTTTATTTATATGTATGCAAATATATTTCTGGAGCACTTCAAATACATACATCTTTCGATAGAGTGAAGAGTGTGTAATGAACGTTAAAAACTAAATGTTACTCACAGTGACGCTCAATTTCTATGTGTAAAAGTTTACATTAGCTATATATATATATGTTTTTCGTGGTGCGTGCACAACTAAAAGACAAACAGATAACAATTTTAAAAATGCTGAAAATGGATTTTTGTAGCTAGTATTTCACATTTTGGTAAACATTTTTTAATATTTTAATGTATAAAGACTACTCCTCTACAGATTTATTACATGTATAGAATAAGATTTGTCTAATACCTATTACTCGATTGACTTAAATTGACATAGCTTTTTTATTTCATAACCGATTTAGATGAAATAAACACTTAATGTTAAGTAAAGAATATTACAATATATTCCCGAAAACTGCATTCAAATTGGATAAGCCATTTCTGAGATTAGTGTGCACAAACATACAGACATACAGATATACAGACATACAGACAAACAGACAAAATGAAAAACCATTGTTTTGGATTCTCATCATGATTTTTTTAAAATATTATAAATGTACAGAAATCGATCAGTAACAATTTTATTATATGTATAGATAATAACAATAAAGATAAGCAATCGATGTGATTGCTAACTCAAAAATATGAGTGATAGTTATTGATTTATATTGATTTAAAATGTTTCATATTCCGGGAAATAAATTTTATAATAATACTGTTTTCGATTACCAAATTGATACATAATAATGCATTACCAAAATATTAGGTATAAAAAATTGGGTAATTAAAAACTAACATTTTACATTAACATCAATGGGTGATGAAATTAAACTAAAAGTACAATGAATTTATTTTTGTTAAGTCATTCTAGACCAGCGAGGTTTTATTTAATAAAATTTGGAGCTACGTTATGGCATTTACAACCTGTTCCTTTTTCAATCTTTAGAATTCGTTAATTAAATCATTATAACTACTTGAATCTAATATATTTAAAGAAGATATCTGTTAAAATACAGAACTGTAAAGCAATAGTTCTTTTTCTGTTTCTATATTTATCCGATTGTCCGTTTATTTTTTATTTAAGTAACGCTATATCTACTGGATGTATTTTGAAGATTTTTTTAATGGTATCTATACATATAATACTTTTAATAGGTAAACTGATTTCAACTATAATAACAATACAACAAAAACAATACAAAAAAATTAAAAAACACCAATATGGAAAATTTAAAAAGTGAAAAATTTTATGATAAGTCAAAATGCAAAAGTTGCTTAGTAGCTACGGCTTGATTATATTTCATAAATGTTACTTGATTTCAAAATAGGACGTTAAGGTTCAGTCTCGCTTGCTCGTTGTAATGGCCCGTTTATCAATTATTCATGTGGATGCGACGTTTCTGGGTTTAAGCCTAAGTGACTTGGGAACTTATAATGATATTATGCACTTAGATACTAAAATGAAAAACAATCCTATTGAGATGTTAATGAAATATATACTTAAGATTCCTGTTTATAGTTATTGACTATTAAAAATTTAGTATTTTAAATTAGATGTACCTACTGATCAAACCCAGAAAAAAATATAAAGATAAGAAACATATACCTTATTAAAATTCCTAATAAAAAAAGATAATGTCTGTCCTTTCCTTTTTATCGCTTTATGTTTACTCAGCGATTTATTGACCGACTCGTACATCTTCTTATTGCTTAAATATGATTGTTGCAAAGCATTAGAAAAGAAATGGCAAATTCAAAAGTAAATAGTTAGTATTATACTAATATCTTGAATAAAAAATAACTTTATTGAAAAACTAATAGTTCTTTTAGAATTATTTAACGGTCCCACGGTAGAAATCAAATTTAAGATAAGGTAAGTTAATCTTTATAAAAAAAAAAAAATATTTAAGTTAATCTTTAAACGTCGAAATCTAAGCTCGTCTAATCAAATATAATTCTTATTATTTTATAAGATATCTACTAAAAACTGGATCCTAAAAACTTATATTTATTAAACTTTGGACTCATCTCCGCACAGTTTGGACTCATCTTCGCTGACTCTAAACTGTGCAGACGTGTTCTTAAGTGCTCGTATAACCAAAGCTAAAAAGTGGTTTAAAAAGTAGTGGCTGATACTCAAAAAAGTGGTTAACACCTAAAAAGCATTAAATCTGTTAAAAGGTGATAAAGTGGAAACCATAACTGTGAAATAATTTTTGTTACTATATTAATAAATAAAAAACAGTGTAGAACAAAATCAGTCACCGCGATCGAATTCAAGTGCAGTGTGCATAGGTCAATGACCGCAAGTTAACGTGAACCAATTAGCAATCACTAACGCATAACTGCAATGGTCCGTTAAAGAGACATACTATAAATTTCGATATTGAAGTAACACATCTATTTGGTGTATTGGTTAATGAGCCGGCTAAGTGACTTAAAGATAATCGTGAGTTCGTATCGACTTAGTGATTTTTCTGAACAAGTGTTATTGTATTGTGTTATTTTATTTATTATTATTATTTTTTATTTTTATCTTTAATTTTACTTTTTTCTTTGTTATTGTATTATATTATTGTATAATTTTGCTCAAATTGTCGCCTACCAAGTAAAATATCTTCTAGAAGGTATATTATTATTAAGGATTTACGTACCAAGGTTTCATTAGTAGTGTGTTGAATACGGAGACAAAAAGAGATAATGCAGCACACTCCGGAAACTGGACATAATGTCATGTACTCATCTCAACCGAATCCGAACCGCAGGGAGATGTAGAACTGATTAAAAATATTAATTTGAGAAAAAGAAAACATCCTGAACAAATACAATTTCAGGATTTAGAAGATTCTTTGAAAAAATCTCTAAAAGAAATGTTGAATTCTGAAATTGATGAAATTAAAACGCAAAACATCAAAATTATGGAGTCAAACAACCACATAATAGAACTTCTACAGTTAAATGCCGCTAGCCATAGAGAACTGAGTGAGAAAGTAGTCTTACTTGAATCGAAAAATATGATAGCAATGGATCGTATACATGAACTTGAAACCCAACTTAATGTAATCCAAAAGAAAATTATCAAAAATATGGTTGAGATAAGAAATATAGGAAAGATAATGAAAATTTAAAAGAGCTTTTTAATACCATTTGTGACACTCTGAAAGTCCAAAATGTAAAGGATGTAGATGTATACTGGAAAGGCAAAAATGATGCACCAATTATTGTAGAGTATAAAGACACGAAAGAAAAAGAAGAGCTACTTAGGGGTATGAAGAAATACAATCTAGAAAAAAATAAAGTACCCTTAACAACTGAACATCTAGGCTTTGGTGGAATTAGGTCTCGAATTTATATATCTGAATGCTTAACACCTATTACGAAAAAAATATTAGCAGTTGGTCGAGACCTCGTTAAAATGGGGACTTACAAGTATTGTTGGACATCCCGAGGGAACGTTCTGTTAGGTATAGATGAAGGTCAGCCGGCAATGGTTATAAATTCGGTGAAACAAATTGAAGATTTTGCTTCGAAATGACTAGTTTGTGCCATGTACTTTTCAATATTATATGGTTCATCATTTTTATTCTGTGTACATTTATTAGCTAGTAAGTTTTCTTGGCTTTATAGAATGAAGCAAATAATTGTAATTTGTTGTGTTTGTATTTTTATATCCTATATTATTTATCGTACTATATTTTATCTTCGTTATGCAAATTATTATGTAATG
Source organism: Napeogenes sylphis (assembly GCA_959347405.1). Taxonomy (NCBI): domain Eukaryota; kingdom Metazoa; phylum Arthropoda; class Insecta; order Lepidoptera; family Nymphalidae; genus Napeogenes; species Napeogenes sylphis. Next base: position 37,194,357 of record OY365782.1, read on the forward strand.
TACTATTATTATTATAAATATGTTCTATGTTATGCTCACTCCATGCCTACTCTGTACTCAGAACAAAGAATCTTTCCATTTCTCATCAAGAGATGTATAACATCGACCAAAATTCACTTGCAAAACCTATTGAACTTTTATAAACATTTTTATGTTGGATAGCCTGGATAACGTTATCACCGACGTTGACAATAATGTCACTGTTGGTTATTCAGTTTTGGTCGATGATCCAGTAATACTTACACAATATAAACTGAATAGTCATCATTCACTTAATGTTATTGTCCAGAATATAAGAAGTATCCAACGAAATTTTGAGGATTTTAGACTATTTCTTGGGAGGACCAATATAGATTATGATCTTATAATCTTAACTGAGTGCTGGCTGCAGTATTCAGAATCATTACCAAAATTGGAAGGATACCAAGTTTTTAATAGTTCCAATCACATTAACCAAAACAGTGGCGTAGTTGTATATGTAAAAAATAGATTAGATAATGTTACAGCATATGAGCCTGGAATTTTAGATGCCGATTGCCTTGTTATTAAAATAAGTAACGATTATGCTTTCATCTGTATTTATAGATCACCATCACTTAGTTCAACAAATAACTTTATCAAGACTTTGGACAAATTGCTTATTGACCTTAAATATATACCTAACATATTCTTATCAGGAGATATTAATATCGACATCAGCTCGTGTAATGACGACTCTAGATCCGAAGAGTACCTGGATATGCTCGCTGCTCACTGCCTTTCGCCTAGCCATACACTACCTACACGTCTTAGTAAGTGTCTTGACCATTGCATTGTCAAATCAAATAACAAACTGATGACGGTTATCTGTGATTCGAAAGTTACCGATCATAGTAGTCTGTATATATGCATACCACTCAAGAAAATATACCTTAATCATCAACATAAAAATAAAATAAAAAAGTGGATTATGTAAAAGCTAGTGAGATATTGGAATGCTTTGATTGGAGTGTTTTTCTATTAATTAGGGATCCTGATATGGCTGTTGAATATTTTATTAAGGTTTTAATAGATATTGTTAATAAATGTACTAAAACTGTAAGTATACCAAACAGAAAGCAGATTCTTCAACCTTGGGTGACACCAGGTTTACTACGGTGTATAAGATTTCGAGATACATTACACAGAAGACTTAAGAAAGATCCTAACGACAAAATCCTGGAAGAAACATACACACGATATAGAAACCACTGCAATAAAATTCTACATAATCTAAAGAACGAACATGAAAAATTACAATTACAAGCTAACAATAAGGACATTAAAAAAACATGGAGTACAATAAAGCAGGTATGTAATATAAATATATCAAATAAAACACAAGATTTATCTGAACCACTAAAATTAAAGTCTGATCCTCAAAAATCTTCCAATTTTATTAATGACTTTTTTATAAATATTGGCTCAGAACTATCTAACAACATTTTACAAAAACTAAACGTTACAGAAAGTCAACTAGTGCAAAACTTTAAAACTGATAATTCCAGACCTAATTCATTTGTATTGCTGTACACTGACGAAGATGAGATTTCCAAAATTGTGATGACTTGAAAAATACGAATTCTACGGGTTGGGATGGTATATCATCCATATTCGTAAAAAGCTGCATAAAATCATTGGCAAAGCCCTTAGCCTACATCAATAACTTGTGTATATGTTTAGGTAAATTCCCGAATGTGCTAAAGGATTCCATTGTAGTTCTCATTTTTAAGTCAGGGGAAAAGAATAACATTGCAAACTATCGCCCAATATCCCTTTTATCCACAATAACAACATTTTTTGAAAAAGTTATAAATAATAGATTAACAAAATATCTAGAAAAGTATAATATTGTCTCTCATAACCAGTACGGATTTAGAAAGAACAAATCAACTACCGATGCATTAGAAGAGCTCATTAATGATGTAGTGGATGGTTTGGACAGTAACAAAAGATGTATAGGAATCTTTTTAGATCTTGCTAAGGCATTCGATACTATTTCTATTCCCTTACTAATTCGAAAATTGGAGGCTATTGGCATACGCGGCATTCCTCTGGATCTTTTTAGAGACTACCTTACTAACAGGTCCCAATCTGTTAAACTAGGAAACGTTCTTAGTTCAAAACAAAAAGTAAATTTTGGAGTTCCCCAAGGCTCTGTGCTTGGGCCTACTCTTTTTTCAGTTTACATAAATACCCTATGTGACATTAAACTCCCTAATTCAAAAGTGATAACGTTTGCGGATGATACTGTTATCTTATTTCGAGGCGATATATGGACGAAGGTTAAATTAGCAGCAGAAGAAGGAATAAAAACTGTTACCAGATGGTTGGATTTAAATTTATTAACTTTAAATCTAACCAAGACAAAGTATATAACTTTTAGCATAAGGAATAACCTTCAACCTAAGTTTGACTAAGTGCTGAAAGTACATAATGGCAACTGCTCCAATGAAGAAGAGTGTAATTGCTACATTTTATCATCAGCTAGTAGTGTTAAATATCTAGGTGTTGAGATAGACAAAAACCTAAATTAGAAGCAACAAATTAACAATCTTAGTTCTCGGATACGTAAATTAATACCAATTTTCAAAAAACTAAGAAATCTGAAAGACCATAAAACTAATAAGATGGTTTATGTAGCAATATGTCAATCCATACTTATGTATGGCATCTCGACCTCGGGTGGTGCAAGTAAAAGTATATTGCTTAGAGTTGAAAGAGCCCAAAGATGCATTTTAAAAGTGATAAACTGCAGGCATTTTAGATATCCAACCACGCAGTTGTACAATGAGTTTGGGGTTCTTAGTATTAGACAATTGTTTATAAAAGCAAACGTACTTCGGCAACATTCTTGCGGGGCTCGTGAAAATGCATACAGTAGGAGAAAATACAAGGTTTATGATATTCCGGCATGTAGAACTATTTTTGCTAAAGGTTTTCCGATGTTTGTGGCCCCATTTCTATATAATCGTATAAGCAAAAACCTTCATATCAAAGACGTGACTAGATATCAGTGTAGTAAGTTATTGGATATATTTTTGAGTGATATGGATTATGAGAAAACAGAGGAGCTATTGGTTTTTTTTTAATAAATATATAATAAATATACTTATATTAATATAACTTATTGATCATACGGAGTATACTATTACATGTATTCAAAAAAACGCATACATCTTATTATATATATGTATATATATGTATATATGTATAAATATGTATATATGTATATATATATATATATACATATACATATGTAGATCTTATAATATTATATCCATAGTCTACGCATTTATAATATTGCATCTCAAAGTTGTTAAAAGTTAGATTTTATCATAATGATTATTGTTTCTAGACAGCTTATCTAGCAATTAATATGAATTTACTTAATAGTCATGTAGTCTGGTTTTGTTATTATATACATATATATTTGTTTTTCTTGTTCATAAATACTTATTGTTTTATTTAACTTTATTAATATCATTACATATAACCATTTATAATTGTAAAACACAGGAAAATTATTTCAATTGTGTATATAAAAGTGTGTATTTTGTGGAGCGAGTCTTACCTTGCCGTAACACAGTTGCGACTAGCACGGGAGGTAAAGAATTCTTTTATATTTCTTATCTGTATACCGCCAACTACCGGTTCAATTGAGACAGTATTGCTAATGTATGGTTTACGTAAATAAAATAAATAAATATTGTATTGTATTGTAGTGATACCAAAACTATTAACCTATTATTACCTATTTATAATTTAAATACTACTGTCATTTTCTATGTGAAAATAAAGATTATTATTATTATTATTATTATTTATTTCATTTTAATCTTATTATTTACATTTATACATATAACATTAAAAAAAAAAACAACATTATAAATATAAATATAAAAAACAGTATCCCGCCGACGTGGGCCTTACGACCAGTCCGTCGGTGGTTAGGGCGACAGCGAAAGAAACCTCCTCACAATGCGTGCCGTACCCAAAACTGCCGCTCTTTGCATCCGACCCTTGATCCAGTTTTTTAGTGAGAGCCTCTTGAGATGGTGATCGAGACTCTTCGCTATAAGACCATTGACGGAAACTACCATCGGGACAATTATTGTTGAGTCAACATCCCACATGTCGGTAATCTCGTGAGCTAAGTCCAAGTATTTTGACAGTTTGTCCTTCTCAGCTTTCACAAGATTAGCGTCACACGGGACACTGATATCAACAAGAAATGCCCGGCGCTCTAACCAGCACGATATCAGGCTTATTGGCTACAATAGTCCTGTCCGTTATGATAGATCGGTCCCAATAGAGCTTAGTATGACCATTTTCCAAAACTGGCTCCGGTGAGTACTTATAAAATGGCACTTCAAAAGGTACAAGTCCGTATCGAAGAGCAAGTTCTTGGTGGATAATCTTGGCTACTTGGTTGTGCCTGTGCAAATACTCTCCATTGGCAAGACGACAACAACCGGAAATAACATGTCTGATGGATTCTCCTGGTTGGTGGCACGCACGACATATGTCAACAGTGCCATCCTTTATTATGTATTTCCGATAGTTGTTCGTCTTGACAACTTCGTCAGCAATTGCACAAGCAAAACCTTCGGTTTCACCAAAGAGATCACCAAAGCGTAGCCAAGCCACGGACGCCAGAAGGTCTACATCAGGCCCATAGAGTGCCTGGTGGAACCGTCCATGAAGCTCCTTACTCTTCCATATACTTATACGGTCGTCAGTGCTAAGTACTACCGGTTTATGCCAGTTATCTTTGGCTAAGGAGAGCGGTATAAGACCATTATCTACTGCAACAATGTCCCGATGCATTCCACACTCAGCATGAAGGAAATATTCCCTAAGAATGCATACCTCACGGTTGTGTAAGTTTTTGGCATTAAGGAAGCCGCGACCCCCACACTTCCGTGGAATATACAATCTCATCACTGATGAGCGCGAATGATGCATGCGATACATTGTCAATAGTTTTCGGGCCTTTCGGTCCAGGGCATCTAATTCGGTCTGAGTCCACCTTAATATGCCGAAAGTATACATCAGCAGGGGCATTACCCAACTGTTGAATGCACGCACTTTGTTACCTCCTGACAAAAGACTTTTTAGAACTTTTGTCAAGCGGTTAAAGAAGCGTTCCTTCACTAGCTGTTTAATGTCCCCACTTAGTATGCCTAAGCATTCCGACATACCAAGGTATTTGTAGGTTTCGGTTTCAGAGAGAGATCTGAGGGACATTGTCTCCGAGAGTTGTAAATATTCGCTATTTACAACTCGGCCATTCTGCACATGTGCAACCGCACATTTATCTACACCAAACTCCATCCTAATGTCATTACTAAACGTTTGCGTAACGCTTAGTAATGATACCAGATCTGCTTTATTTGGTGCAAATAATTTGAGATCGTCCATGTACAAAAGATGTGAAATGATCTCACCCCCTCTGCGAAAGCGAAATCCCAGTTTTGAATCCCTAAGCAACGTGCTTAAGGGGTTCAAAGCCAGGCAAAACCACAAAGGACTCAAGCTATCACCCTGGAAAATACCTCGCTCAATCCTTACAGGTTCGGAAGTAAGAAGACTTCCTCCGCCCCCTGGAAGACAAAGGACCGTTGTCCATTGCCTCATACATGAATTAAGAAAAGCGCATAGATCTGTGTCAATCTTATTATTATTATTAACTATACTATCATAATATTAATAAAGGAGTGCCGTCCTACCTCTGTCTCGCACCTTTACTTATGACAGAGTTGATTGTTAAAATTATTAATCTACAAATTACTGTTAAAGTTAGTGAATATTTATTTATATTCTTTTTATTTCTAAAAGATCTCTACCACTTACCCTTGGACGAAAAAGAGTTTTATTAATAGGTATAGGTATGAGTATTATAAGTATATGTTTATTTTTATTGATTTCTATAGTTAGGTAAAGATATCGTTATTATTCTTAAATTTATTAAATACGTAATATGGTCTGTTCCATTGCGACTATTAAACATAAAGTCTACAATCTCACTACAATCAATTCTACAAGTCGTAAAATAATAATGTTTATTTTGTTTTATTCCAACAAAAAGTGTTACCAAATATTTTTTTTACCATTCCAGTTTCCCTTAAGGGGCGCAAAACTTCTAAATCCCTTAAAGGGAAAGTAGGACGGGATTCACAGACATCCCTTCGTGCACATTGAAAGTAAAAGGGATTTCTTTGAACGTGTTAGCACGTGATGTGTAAAATTGTATATTAAATGAGTTTTTTAATATGTTGTCTATTGAAATTCTGACAAAGGAATTCTAATAATATGTAAACGATATTCCTAGCTAGTCAGTCTATCTGTAACACATATCTTATATGGAAACGAAAATTCTCTCGGTGTTCAGATTGTTTTAGGTTGTATACACTCTATTTGTCACCAAAAAATCTGTTTGTTGAGTGGATGGAGTTTGCTTGTGTCATTGATTACTTGGTATTATATTATATTAAAAATATGGTACCACAGATACTCGAATGAGACTTAAAATACTAGAAATAATAATAGTTTTACTTGTAATTGAATTAAAATTATAGGGTGACCCTGCCAGTAGTTGATATCCCTCCAGTAGTTGATCAAAGTTTTAAAATTAGGCGCCTAACTACTACAAAAATGAGTTTTTGTCGTGACACTAGACAAATTATATTTGTTTTAATGTTGGTACGACTGTATTTATACTAATCTATGGTCTCTCTTCCCCAATAATTTCATGCTGAATATTTTTCTATTCGAAAGTGTTTGTTCTGAGTATTCTATTAGTAGCTGTTAAATAAGTAAGTCGTTTTTTATCTATTTTAATCATTTGTTTTTTAACTGTTATTTTATCGCAATAACTATTTTACATTTTTCAAGGATGGTAATTTAAGGAACCGCAAGTAGTTTTTGCATTTGTTTACTTTTTAGGGGCTATTTATGGGTGATCAAGTACTGGTCTTATTAAAGAAGCAAATTCCAAAAGTTGATCAATTATCAATTATCAATGATCAACTATTGGTTTCCACAAATCCATTAATTGATAGAGGTAACAACAACTGGCTGTCCACATTAATAGCCAATATTTGATCATATTGCTATGGCCAACTTCAACGCTGCAGGGGAAGTTGTTTCTGGTATGATAGTTTACCCATTGCAGAAGATTTCGCGAGAAATCACCCTAAATATGCCTGATGGGCATTGGCAGATCTAAAAAGTGATGGATGCGGGGAAGCACCTATTTCGAATACATAGGTAACGTCTTCTTACCGTGGTTGCGAAAGCAGGATATAGAATTACCAATTCTACTCCTTGTCGACGGCCACAAGTTTGAGTGGACGAACACTTCAGCGTCCAGATACTTCTGTACTTTGAATTCTACTTCAAAAAAAGGCGTGTTAAAGAGTTCAGGAACATTGTAGGCGATGAATGGAAGGGTGATCCTGAGGCGCTAGAGCTGTTCCAGTTATGGAAAAAACTGAGAAATAAATGAATTCAACAGCCTCAAAATTGCATTAATCTAGCAATTCAAACAAGTGGTTATCCATCACCAGTGGTCAATCCTCCATCATCAATGAGTTATCGTTATCTTTCACTGAGTTACCCTTCATCTCAACTGGTCGATCTCCAATCACCAATAAATGAACCCTATGCTCCCCTGGGTGATCCTACAACTCTGCTGATAGATCTCCCACCACCACGATCAGATTCCCATCCTCCACTGTGTGATTTACAACACCACTGGCAGATCCCCATCCTCGACTTTGTGATCCTACAACACCGCTGGTAGATCTCCATGAAACACATGTTAGTCCTGCCTTTGCTGACCATCTTCTTTGGCTCACGATTCCCCTGAGAAGAAAAGGACAGCAAAGAGACGGCTGCCATACGCCACCACTTCAAAAGAATGGATGAAATCTTTTGAAGAAAAGGAAAATGAAAAGAAAGAAAAAGAAAAGACAAAAGATAATAGGAAAAGAATCTGATTCTTAAAAGAAAAAACAACAGAGACTGACGCAAGAGAATACCAAGAAAAAACCAAAAAAAGCGCCAGCTGACCCCATCCTTAAGCTCGGATTCGAGTGCTGAAGTTTTCTCTGGTGATAGTGTATGGAAGGAGTCCAATGAGGATGAGTCCCACAACTGGAAGCCTGTGGAAAAGTTGGAGGGCGAGTACGTCGTCACCAAGTACGACGGGAAGTTCTTTCCTGGAGTAATCATAGATGTCGGTGAAGATGGGGCGACGGTTTCGTCGATGATGCCATATGAACGCGTTTGGAAGTGGCCTCAAAAGCAGGACGTACTCTTCTATAAGTGGGAAAATGTTGTCTCCCACATTTCTGAGCCAAAAAAGACTAGTAAAACCAGGGACGTTTTCTCAGTTACTGAATTAGAATTCTTGTAAACGTAGGTATTTTTTGTTAATGTAGGTATTGTATGTATATTTTTGTATTGAATAAAACTAATTACTTTGTAAAATGTTTAAATTATTGCTCTGAAACTATTTTGAAAACTATTTTGGTCGGAGTGATCAACAACTGGAACGACTTTTATCAATCACTGGCTTGACCATATCAACCACTGGGAAAAGCCAAATTTCAAAATATATATTTAAAATTTTCTTGATCATGCATTATTTAGCTGATTTTCTTGCCTCTTATGATAAGATAAGTATGTATTAAGAATTGCGACGAATAATGTTAATTTATATTAAAAAGGTAAAAGATAGGATACATAAAAGTGGTTAAGCTGTCCTGACTTTATTTGATCAACTACTGGTAGGGTCACCCTAGTCACTATTGGAGTGTTCCAACAGTGACTATAATGAATAATAAGAAGTGTTTCTTTATACACAATAATGTAACAATGCAGGAATGTAATAACAGAATACAATAGACTTGTACTATTTGATTGTAACGCAATTCAATGTTCAAGTACTATTGTACTTGTACTTACAACTCAGTTAAGATTATACATTTTAATAGTATTCAGTCATTTCGAAGCAGCTTAGCTTTTGCAACATTATATTAGTTATTATCATATTAGTTACCTTAGTTATTATTATATTAGTTACCTTAGTTATAATTATATTAGTTATATTAGTTATTATTATATTAGTTATATTAGTTATTATTATATTAGTTATATTAGTTAATATTATATTAGTTATGCAAAAAATAGCCTAAAGATGAACGGAATAACAAAATGACCCGCTGAAAAACAAAAGCAAAAACGCCAAACTTTTAACGATTTACTTCGAATAAAACTTGATATTGGATAATTTGCCAACAATTGTATTGTACTTATTGTATTTCTAAAGGAATTGAGTTCAGTAGAATTTTTATAACCCTTAAAAATGTAAATACAATGCGTATAGTGAAATGGACTAATTCACAATTCACATCTTAAAAAAATAATGAAAATTCGAATATTTGTTTAAATTAGGTTACTCTCGTTATTTGACTGTAACAAAGAAAAAGTTTAAAAAATGCCATGTTAGATCACCTACCGATGGAAGGGTTAACTTCATTTTCTTTCCACGAAAAATGGGATTGACATCCCCTTATAATGCAGAACATTGTTTATGAGATTAGGTCATATTTTTTCTAAACAAAACAGAAAATATGTAAATAACTATATAAATTCGTCAATAAAACTAAACACGAACACACCATTGACAGCCGACATCAAACACAACCAAAATGTGTAAACGTTGTACATTCCAAATTAGTCACATATGAATTGTACTTTCCAATTTACCATCACAATGGTGATTCATTTTGCTGCTCTGACCACGTTATATTTGTTTCTTTCATCATTATGCTTTCACCGTATGAAAAAAGAGGACAACTCTTACGCACAATTGTAGTTTTCAAATTTAAGCTACTTCTTTACTTTAGTTAGTGTTCCGGGACTGTTTTCTTAACATTTTTCTTTCCAATAACTCGCCAACGCATAGAACAACCTGTTTTTGAAATAATCAATATGTGTCTGGTGTTATTTTTGCTTCCTAATGTTTTCTTTTAGCAATAAAACTAAGTTATTTCAGTTATATTGATTTGTATTTTTGTAACTTCATCTCAAACGATCAATTTACACGTTGGGGCTAAAAGTAACATTTGCTTGGAGCAGGTTGTGACATGTGATATGGTTTTTCTTTTCAACGATTAATAAAAGAAACAACTAACTTAATCATATAAAAATATCTTTTTCCGACAGAGCAGATAGAGACCGAAAATCCAGCACACAAACTCACCATTCACCCATAACGTGTTTCATATCAGAATGTAATAGCTCCATTTACTTACTACAATTTACTTACTTACCCATTTGCTAGAAATTCTAAGGTTGTTGACAAATCTTTTCTCCAGAAACCATAAAACCTTATCCTAAAGCAGCTGCTAGGAAAAGAATATAACACGTAAAATTCGCAAATCCGCTACCGTGACTGATATGAAAAAATATATAGTCAATAAAACAGTAGAAGAAGAAAGATATAAAATATAATTGTCAAATATTAGAAATCTCTTACTCACAAACACACTAAACTGTTTACTATTTAAAATTTTTACTATCACTGTTACACTGTATTATACTAGTTCTGTTACACAATGCAGTCTCTCGATCACACTGCCTTCTCTTAGCTGGGAGACGATTTATATATACACTACTTTTAATCAAATCAGTATCCAATATTATAATGATTTATTTAGTCAATTAAACTTCTATATGAACATTACATGTTTTAGTTATACCATCAACTGATATCTTTATTTTTTTATTAAAATCTACCCTCCAATTATAGGAAAGCTAACAAAAAGTTATAAAGAATTAAATTAAAAATCATGTTCAGAAAATATAGCACAAAATCTCAAGAAAACAATAGAAGTAACTAAGAAAACTGCTAATTTTCTAGCAGTAAAAAAGAAAGGAATTACATAAAAATGACTAAGAAAGCGTCGAAGATGAATATTTTTGTCTGATATGTTGTAACCCATTTGATCTAAAGAAATCTGGAGCAGAATGGATAGAGTTTTTTGTGAGTAAGAACTGGTCACATATAAAAAAAGAATATTCCTAATAAAAAGGTTTTTATTACATTTCGTTTTGTTTATAAAATTTTGCCCCGGTTAGTGTAACAACCTGCCCCTGGTGCGGAGTTAACAGTGACAGGCCTTTTTTTGTACATTTATATCTAAACTAATGGTTTCTTATAAAAAATGTATTTTAAATTTAAAGACTGAATAGTTACTTATTCAAACAAATACAAACTCTGGTGGTAAATAATCAAACCAACAAAAAAATGTGACACTTTAAAAATAAAATGTCACGACCAACTCCAGTCTCCCCTACTATAAATAATTTTTAATTACTATAGTTAGTAAATTTTCAATAATTTAAAATAAATTAAATATTTAAGTGTACCTACACGGCACTCTAAGTAGCGTCTACCTTTACAGCCATTGCTACTCTTTAAGACTCCATACCTAAATTAACTGTATTCTCATTCTTATTATAATCTTCTCTCTCTTCGGCTCATCACTTTATTATGTTTTTGTTCTTCTCACATACTATAACTAATTTATAATTACTATAGTTAGCAAATTCAAATATTTTTTTTATTAAATATTCAAATGTACATGGCGTCGACCTTAAATAGCGTCAACCATTACGTCCACTAACTACTTGTTAAGGCTAGATACTGTAGAATATTTGAGGAAATTAAAGACGTACATTACTTAGGACGCGTATAATACGACTGACGGCATACAGTTGTACTTAAACTAAGGAATTTACCTACTACCTACATTACACATACCACTTTATATATATTTTTATATTAATTCTCACATATTGTGTAATAAATATATAGGTTTTATAACAAATTAATTAAATTTTTGAAAATATCTTTAAACATGTATAGCCATGTTAAGCTTATTTAAATTTATATATATATAGAATGTAAAAAACCGATACGGGCAGGAATTCGAACCCGCGACTACTGGGAAACCGAGGTTGCAATTTAATTTAATTTAGTTGACACATATATTTATATTTTTTATTCACCACTTCGAGAATCTCTTATAATGAAAATGACAAATAAATTACAATAAAACTACAGCCAAATTTATTAAAATACTTATTAAATGTTTCCATTCCCAATTTTTTCTGTGCAATCGTATCGATCCATAGCTGTCGTCAGTTAACGTCCGTGGGAAATCTAGAATAATAATCCGTGGATATTTCTCATAGATGTTGTAGAATTTATTAGAATAACACTGGATTAAATTATCGATAACTGTGCTTTTTACAATACTATTACAAAAATATATAGAAAACTTAAAAATGATCAAATATCGTAATAAAAATTATGCCATAGGACAATTTTTTCTTTATAATTTGTAAACCAGTTTAAAAAAACACAAATAGTTGTATTGTAGCGAAGAAAAACGGAAAAATACCATCATAGATCCTAGAGGTTACGTTTTGAACTTAATTTTCTTTCCGGGAAGAATGGGATTTGCATCCCCTCATAATGTAGGACATTGCTCATGCTATTAGGTTTTATCTTCTCTCAACGAAACAGAGAAAAATTGTAAATAGCTATATGAATTCGTAAATAAAACTAAACATGAACACACCACTGACAGCCGACATCAAACACAACCAAAATGTGTAAACGTTGTCCATATCCAATAAGTCAAATATGAATTATACTTTCTAATTTACCATCATAATGGTGATATAAAAGACATAATGTTGACCATTTGGGTCCCCATTAAGTTATTTATAAGTGTACATTTTGCTGTTCTGACAACTTTATATTTATTTCTTTCATCATTATATTTTCACAGTATGAAAAAAGAGGACAACTGTTACGCACAATTAAGTCTTTAAATTTATGCTACTTCTATGCTTTAATTATTGTTTTGAGCATCATAGTAAAAGAATGAGTCACTATGACGGTATGTCAGATTATATAATGTTCAATTTATTATATATATATATATATATATATATATAGACGAGACGAGACGAAGCTTCTTAGCAATCCATGGATTCACCGTGCGGGTGCCGGGCCCATCGCGTTGCAAGAAAAGGAGTGCAAGCATTGCCTGGGACTTGCGACCCAGGAGTAGGTTTAAGGGGCCCCTTTATTATGCGCAAAAACGCTCACCTTCACCCTCCACACTCCTCTCCCTACCTAACCAAATTTGGAAAGAACTTACTAATGCCGCCTTTGAAATACGTTCTAGAAATGAACCGATGCTTGTTCTAGAAAGGCCAAGGTCTTTAAGAAGGCTATAGAGAGATTTCGCTGTTATACCTCGCGCTCCCACTTCTACCGCGTACAAACTAACTATAAATTTATTCCTGATCAGTTCGTTGGTTAGTTCGTAATACTTATTGAGCTTGAATGTGTGATCCCTTGGGATGTTTGTTTCCCAAGGAACAGTAAGCTCCACAAGTATCACGCGCCTCAGATGTTTCGAATACAGGAATAAGTCCGGTCTGGATGACGAAACACCAATATCCCCAGGGATTTTGTAATCTTTTCATACGTGTCCATCATGAGAATCCAATCAGGAGCCGCGCCTAATATTGAATAAGGCTTCGCTTTTGATTTTTCGGAGGAGCCTTCTTTTACGAATTCTATAGATCGTTTGGTGGTTGTTATACCCTTCCGCGCTCTTGCTACTGAAAGACTAATCGCTTCCCGTATAATTTCTAATACCTTGTCGTGGCGACGCGAGTATTGACCTTTATCTAGAAGTACCCTACACCCTATTAATAGGTGTTTCGCGGTTCCTATTGCCTCCCCACAGATGTTGCAAGACTTTTCGGTGGCTTTGCCCCATCTTACTAAATTACTTTGATCTGGGAGAGTCATTTGGAATGCATTAAGATAGAATTTTTAATAATGCTGGGGACCAATCATAAATTAAGGTGCGCCACTTCAAAGCTAGTGGAATACAAAAATCTCCTATGGTCACCCATTCGTTTTGAATTTCTAGGCTCATCGCGTGGAGTCGTTAGTTATCGTTTTCGTCTTGTCGAATAAAAGATTTTGTTATGTCTATGTCTTGAACTTTCCTACTTGATCCTAGCCCTACTTTATTCGTTTGAGCACCTATCATAAATTTTTTATGGAATTGAAGTCGTGACTTGAGCTCTGAGGCAACTTTGTCTTTTGGGAGAGAAGTTACAGTATCATCTTTAGATTTTCCGATGATATGTCATTTGGTAACTCTTAGATGTTTGAAGAGCTCCGATGGTTTCTTTAATTTTAATCCAAAATTGTTTTGGTCTCTAAATAAGGTTGGAGAGTCCGCCGAGTGCGCCAACCCGAGCCATAACTTCAATGTCTTTATGACGCTTGCGTCTAACTTTGATAAAAGGGTTTTATTAATATCATAAACGAGGAAAGGCCAATTTAGACGTGATGTTAAAAAAAGTTATCGTAAATCCAAGCTTTTTTTACCGTAACTGAGTGGTTGGTTGTCTACCTTTTTGAGATCATTTAAAAAGCTATCGACTATTACATCCAACGATGGAGTACGGCCTTGGTAATCGATTTTTTTACCTAAAAATTTAAACGGAGCTGCTTCCGTAACCGTACTAACGCACTGACCGCCTATTATAAGACCCGGATCGTCCGAGGTATATTTGGTATTCCGTCTATCCAGACACAGACTAAAACATTTACTTGGTTTTGTCCTCAATCCGCCCGACCACGTACAGAAATCCTCAACTACATTTAAAAGTACCTGACCTTGTTTCGGATTACGTGTCAGTATCGCGAGATCATCTGCAAAAGCTAGTATGGATTCTGTGTATTTGTTGTTGAACTTAAACCGATAGCCCCACTTTTTTTCATTTCTAATTAATTTGTCTTTTAAAATATTAATAACTATATTAAATATAATAGGAGAAATACAACAGCCCTGAAATAAACCAACGTTATAATTAAGTGGTTTTAAATGGTTTTCATTAAAAATTATAGAGAATTTTAATTTTGAATAATATGATGCAATAATGTCGCGAACTACCGTAGGAAAGTTATACCATTTAAGCGCGAACATCATTAGTTCATGTCGTACCGACCCAAAGGCGTTTTCTAAGTCTATCCAACCAACCGTAATTTGTCTCTAGCTAGTTCTAGCATCTTTAAGGCTTTCCGATATTAACGTATTATGTTCCAGGCATCCAGAAATTCCGGGCAAAAACCCTTTCTGGTGATTAGGCCAGAAATATCTATTGTTAATCATGAATTGCGTCATTTTAGTTTGTAAAAAAGAGAAAAATAATTTGGAAATTGTATTTGTTAGGGCTATCGGTCTAGTATCCTTAGGATTATTGATATTGTCGTTTTTCGGAATGAGGACAAAAAGGGCTTTTCCGAATGATACCGGTATTTGCTTTCTTGACCAGATTTTACCGAATATATTTAAAAGATGTTTATGGAGCGACGGACATTTTTTGTAAACTATATAAGGGATACCATCCGGACCTGGTGCTGACTTAGATGGTTTCATTTTAATTATTTTATTGATTTCCTCCAAAGCTGGTGGGTTGGCTTGAAAATCTTCAGTAGGAGTCTCAGGTTTGTGTTCGTTTGGATCCCCATATAGTCACTTCGTATGTGCTTTTATAATGATCGAAAATTTGCTCGTTGGTCAAGAGAAGCTTACTTTTTTGATCTTTGAAAATATTTTTTGAATATTTAAAAGGATTTTTATCAAAGTCTACTTCATGTTTTGTCCGATCAAAGCTATCACTATTTTTCGTTATTTGATTTGTTAAACCTTTGATAAGTTTAAGAATTGATCGCAATGCCCTAGACAGTTGGTGACTAGGTTGATTATCGCCTAAGGCATTGACTATACGAGGTTTCTTTATAAGGTCTTTTTTTTTCCTCCTCATTTTCAATTTAAAACCGTTTTCTTTTTTTTTGTGAGCATAACGATTCGTAGGTGGATAGTGCTCATTAAAGTAGTCGTAAATAGTATTTTGGAAAGTCTCTACTTGCGCATTGAGTTCCTGATTTGAGCCCGGGTGCTCTAACAGGGCCGCTATATTTTGGTCATGTACTTTCCAGGTCGATTGTTTAGTATTTGGAATGCTAAGGCGCGTCCGGATGGTCATGGACTCCTGGTAGTTTTCATTCAATGGCTCACCATGAGATATATGAGGGTAAACTCTATCCGCAGTGAAACTGAAGATCTTACCGACGGTTGCCGCACTTCAGCACCATTGTGTGTTTTTAGATGTTTAATAAACCAGCCTCGTCTTCCCGCACGTAGGGCATTTCAGTTCCGTTATCGCGCCGTTTTCGCCGTAATTGTCAACCGGTGGACAGTTCTTCCGCCCCGCCTCTCGGACTGTCCTAGGGGTATTTTTCTTATTTGGACGTTTAGCGTTTATTGACATTCCCGGGCTTGGCTTGCTAGGCCATCACCCTCGGCTGTCTTTCCAGCAGTCTGCTGTCTTCCCAGCTGCCAGCTGTCTTTCCAGCGTCATCCCGTCTCTCCGGGCTGTCAATTTAGATAAGACGAAGCTTCTTAGCAATCCATGGATTCAACGTGCGGGTGCCGGGCCCATAATGAATGAATGATATTTGTTTTGTTTGTCCGAATAAGATTATGAACATGGAAATTTACAAATTACAAATGTACAATTATTGTTATTATGTAGTTTTAATATTTTTTGTACAATTTTAAGAATTCCATTCCCTCAAACCATCTCCATGTAATAGTACTGTTCAGACAACTTTAAAACAAAATTAAATATTTTATCTACATTATGCTGGTAACTGGCTCCAGTTACGAGCACAATTATTTATTATTTACATTTTTATTACTATTTTGAAAATACATAGCCGAATTTCCCAACACCAGTTTAGTTTAGAAACTACATTTATTTTTTCAGTTAAAGACTCAAATCGCTCTAAGTTGTAGCTACATAAGAGATTATTAACTTCTTTATTTGTTAACTGATTGTTAAAAAAAAAAATCAAAGTGTAAAGTGAATCCCATGACAATATATTCCCGAAAACTCCATCCAAATCGATTAATCCATTTCTGAGATTACCGTGGACAAACATACAGACAGACATACAGACGAACAGACAGAATGAAAATACATTGTTTTGGGTTCTCTTGTTTATATAAAGATCCTCCTCAATAAATTTTTTGAAAATATTTTTTTTCGTGTTGTGTGCACAGCTAAAAGGCAAACAG
Organism: Napeogenes sylphis; assembly: GCA_959347405.1. NCBI lineage: Eukaryota > Metazoa > Arthropoda > Insecta > Lepidoptera > Nymphalidae > Napeogenes > Napeogenes sylphis. The sequence continues at coordinate 37,211,633 of OY365782.1, forward strand.
ATAAACAGACAAAGATTAAAAAAATGCTGAAATAGATTTAGTTAGTTATCACTTCACATCCTGGTATATTTTTTTAAATATTTTAAATGTACAAAGACTACTCTACAAATTTATTACATGTAGAGAATAATAAGATTTGAGAGAAGATTTGAGAAGAATAATAAGAATAATAAGATTTAGTATTCCTGAAAACCGCATTCAAATTGGTTCAGCCGTTTCTGACATTAGCGTGCACAAACATACAGACAAATAGACAAACTGAAAAACCATTGTTTTGGGTTATATATATTATACATTATATTATAGACCCCATGGTGTTTTTTTTAATATTAACCGTGTACATAAATGGATGTTTCTTCTGCCCTTTAGCTTGCAATTGTTTTTTAAACTTTTTTTTTCTTTATACTGTCTAAGTTAATGCTCGACTACATTCTGATGGGAATTGGAAATGTAGTCATAGGTGTTAAGGCGCATTAACTTAGTAAGCTTTTCACTCATCTCGTGAAGACACCCACATTACATTCAGCCAAAGGGGTCCTTTAAACCTACACTTGGGTCACAAGTCCCAGGCATTGTTTGAACTCCTTTCCATGCAACGGGAAGGGCATGGAAAGGAGTTCAAACAACACGGTGAATCCATAAAATGCCAAGAAGCTTCATCTCTGTAGGGTTTATTAATAAAATTATGCATAACGTTTAAAAAGTAATAAATTTAATTTAAAATTGTTTAATTTCATTTTCAGTACGGTTTTATTTTATAATCATGAAAATGGGATTAAATTGGACGAGGATGATTTCATAAAATAGCACATCATAGGTTACTAACCGGGTCGTTTGGATCCAAATATTAATCTGTATTAAATACACAGTGCAGTAAGCATTTACATAATTTTAGAGGCCGTAATTTGATTTTACAACGATGACTAAGCCTCATGAAGTAGGTAAATATTGACTGTTAAAGGGATATTGGGGCAGCGTGGCATGTTCTACTGAAACTAATAGTTGTATAGTTTTACGACAATGATAATCGATTTTACATTATATTCAATATTCGCGTATGAATATATTTTGGTTAAAGATATTTTATGATGCTTCCAAATATCCTGAAATGTATGTCATTTTAGCACCACAAATGTATGTAAGAAATACAAGAATATAAATATAAGTAAATACTAAATTCTTATTAAGTATAGCCCCTAGAAGCAAAAAATATTAAAAGTAATGTAAGATGTTTCATGGTAATAATTCCCTTATAATTTTGCATTAAGTCTTTCGCGTACAATTGATTTTTTTGAAATAATTACGTTTTCCTTATTCTTTATAAAAAAAATAAGCAGCTTCTACTAAAGAAGCAGCTATAGCAGCTTCTACTAAATATGTAAAACGTCAGTGTGCTATGTACTCAAACATTAAACACACACACACTATTCACACGTTTAACGACAAACAAATATTATGAGCTAGCTGTGCCTGCGACTTTGTACGCGTAGACTTCGATTTCTATAAAACTTACCCGTAACGTACCCTTGTGTAAACTATAAATCTTCAAAGTTTACATCAAACAAGTCATCAACCGTCAAGTAATTTTTGCGTTGCGTTTGTGTTGGAGTATTTCTACTTTATTAATCCCAGAATTAAAAAGAGCAGTCTTAAAAGTCTGTCTGTGGTAATGTAGTAGCCAAAGGCGTGGACGGATTTGATAACGGTTTTTTTTAATCGAAAGCCTGGCTTGTCGAGTTGGTTATTAATTATGTTTGGTAGAAATAGAAACAGTCATCTCCAAGATATTGAGGTTTTATTGGTGCTGGTAAAAGATTCTTATGCCATATTGATAGAAATCCTTAAGCAAGTGAAAATGTGTGTGTCTGTAGGTTCATTTAGTACAATAATGAAACCAATAACATGACTTTAAAAAGCAGAAAAAAAAACGAATTTAAAAAACTCCCCATTCAAATCCATCCACGCGTTCGGCCGGCAATTTGTCACAGACATATACACAGATACACAGATTGACAGGTCAAACTTATAAGACCCCTCTTTTTAGTCGAGGGTTAAAAAATATTTGTTTGGTTATCTTGGTACATAAATTATTATAACTCTTTTATTTCTTAACCGATTTAAATGACATAAACACTAAATGTTAAGTGAAGACTGTGATAATATATTTCTGAAAATCGCATATTCAAATTGGTTCAGCCGTTTGCGAGATTAGCGTGCACAAACATATTTAAATTAACATTAAATTAAATTAAATTAACTTTATTTGGACATCACATACATTATTATAAAACAGTACAAAATATAAAGCATTAAAACAAAAAAAATTAAATGAAGTAAAAAAGAAACACACTAATTCGATAATGTAGAATATTGAAGAATGGTAATTAAAAGAAATCAAAAATAAATATGTAATAGTAAAACAATAAGGCATCAATGAGACCACTGATAATAGTTAAAGGTATATTGATATTGAGCCACTGATGATATGCAATGAGTTAAATGTTAAATAAATATATGTATAGTACTGAATATTTAGAATTATATAAATAATTACAGTATTGAAATAACTTCTCGAAATTGATATTCATAAAGGAAATAATTGATTGTGATGGTAAATATATAAATGTACGCATCTATACTTCTATACTAATATTATAAAGCTGAAGAGTTTGTTTGTTTGAACGCACTAATCTCTGGAACTACTGGCCTGAATTGAAAAATTCTTTTTGTGTTGAATAGTCCGTTTATTGAGGAAGGCTATAGGGTATATGTCATCTGGATGTGACTAATAGAAGTCAAGCAGCAATGAAAAATGCTGCAAAAACGGGAAAAGATTTATTTTTTGAGAGTTTTCCTCACGTGCGCTGAGTAAACGGTGAAAGTTACGCAAAAATAATGTATGATAAAATTGTTTCCCTTTAAAAGTTCTAAAAAGAAGTCCGCGACAGCATATATCTAGCTTTTAAGGTTGACTCACTATAACCTTTTATGTGGTAATTTAATTAGTTCTCAAATAATATAATATTTTCGAATGTGTTTTAATTACCGTGACATTAATCTTAATTAAATTAATACACTATGGTCCAATACCATACGCGCATTGACTTGCGAGGTAACATTAGCACACTTACGGAATGGTTGTGGTCAGCTAACTAATTTTTGAATTCCTTTTTTCCGTTATTCATCGCAAAATAATTAATTAGTATTTATTAAATAAAACATTTTATTTTCGTAAATTTCTTTGTTATATGGTATTATTTTGTTGAATATTGTTTTGCTAATTCTAATTATTTTGCAGTTTGTTTGTTACGTATGTAGGTACATAAGTTGATTTTGTAGGATTGATCTATTAGGTTTTGTTTTCCTTATTTCTTCAACGTTTGTTTTTATAGTTGAAGATATGTAGTTACTTATCTAAACAAATAGTATTATTTGTCGTACTTTTCAACTGTGATTGTTCTTTATAACGTTTTAAGTATATCACAGGTAAATATCAAAATATATAATCTAATTGTATAGTATTTCTATATTGGGTTTTGCTCTAATATTATTTAATTTGTTGTTTGTTTTTTTTTATGTAGTAGGTACGTACCTAAGTTTCAAATTAGTTCAACGTTTGTTTTTTTATAGTTTAGGATATTTATTTATCTTAGTAAATAATTCAATTTGACGTGTTTTTTAATTGGGTTTCTTTTAAACATTTCTTATTATTGTACAACATAGATAATTCTAAAACACGTAATCAAATTACGTTGTATTTTGATATATTGGCTATTGATTGTTTTATTATTACTTTAAGATTTGTTTTCTTTCTTATGTAGTAGGTACTCGTAGGTAAATTCTCTAAAATCTCTTTATCCCTTAAAGATATTAGAAGCTCTAACAAAATCGTGGGTGGAATCACTGTTATTTTTGCTTTTATAGAAGACGGCAAAGTAACTCATTATGAAACCAAAATTCATATTGAGGACGATTTAGGTGATCTCTAATGCCTACCCAGATGTAGTTCAAGTAGAAAAAAAATATTAATGTATCAAAAGGAAATCAATATTGGCGGCAAGAAATATTCGTGTTGACAAAATTAATGCCATAATTCTAAGTAAATACGGTACATTATCCATTATAGTTTCTCAATTCCCTAAATCCGAGTGATCTTCTCCCGCACGGCTTAAAATTAAAAACTGGTATTCCAATTATTATGCTCAGAACCCTTAAACCACCAAAATTTGTGCAGCGGAACCAGACTCTAAGTTAAATTTCTTTGTAATTGTAATTTTGTAATTTGTAATTTCTTAATAATGTGATAGTAGTTATTTGGTCCAGCATTTTGTCAAATGGTGCTCGTACCTCGCATTCCAATGATTTACCTTTTAATTTTAAAAAAATACAGTTTTCTGTTAAGGTTTCAAGGTGAAATCACAGGGACAAACATTAAAGCACGGAGGAATAGATTTACGTCAAGATTGTTTCACACACAGACGACTATAGGTTGCGTTATCAAGATCAGGTCGTGGAGAAAACCAGTACGTTCTTCTACCGCCAAACAGCAATACAACAAAAAATATCGAGTATACAGAAGTACTTTTAAAGTACGCTATTTATATCAAAGACACTGTATAATCTAATATAATCTAATAGGTTCTGACTGACTTAGTTATAGCACATTGTCTAAACCGTAGGTCGTAGAGATAGTAAAATTGGAGGGTACATTCGTCTTTGTACGTAGTGGTGTACTAGGAAAGGATTTTTAAATTCCACCTTTAAGGGTTTTAAATAGATAGATAGATGGATTTTGCAATTTTGTATGAAACTCGGCGGCAACACTAAAAACCGCGCGGACGAAGTCGCGGGCGACCCCTAGTGTATCTATAATTTTATAAATTAAATAGAATAATGTATTCACATACAATGAAGATGCATTAACTGCTGTTTTTTTTGTATGTTCAGCAGATTATTTTTATATTTTGATTTAAATAACGTTTCATATCTGGACGCGCAAAGGGGGAGGGAGGTTATTTCAGCAGCTGGAGGCAGCATATTAAAAACTCCCTCGGAATGCAGCAGTTTTGTGCAAGGGAATACACAGCATGTTATTAGAAGCCCTTGTTTTATGAATGGGATTGTAGTCACTTAACCATTTTAACTTATTATATCGATATACTGGGATTTTATATTTTATCACCCCAAAAAGCAGGCACGCCAAATGTAGCTGTCTTCTGTAGTCCATATTTAATATGTTTGCGGAATTAAGAAAAGGAGTAACATGGCTACGCGGCGGGATGTTAAAACAAAACCTCGCACAGGCGTTTTGAACACGCTGGACAATCATTTTACTGCTTGCAAGTAATCTGGGACCTATCACGATGTCAAATGTCGTGATCCTAACATTTTAATAAGTAATTGTTTGATAGCTTAAAATATTGGTTATATAAATAATTATATTTTATAATATTATAATTAAAAACAATAATCCAAATAGTGAATAAATTATTTATGTACATTCTTATATGTAATAGATTGTTATTGTTATTAAATAGATATAAAAAGATTATAGTAATTAACAAATTATAAGAAAGCATGGAGAAACAGAATACAGGAGCATATGATACGAACCAAAATATGGTATTTAAAGTGGCAGGGTCATATGCAATAGATAAAATTTTATAATTAGAAATTAACAAATCATCATCATAATCAATAAAGAAAACAAACAAGATATTTCGAAACGCGACGTTGGAATAAATACAATAAACATTAAGGGCCTTACTTATAAAAAAATACTATGCAATGGTTATATCGAATTTAAACTATGAATAGTTATATTCGGTTTAAGCTGTGAATAACGTAAGAATAATTACTTACTAATAAACTCGGTATAACATTGTTATAACTATTCTATCATTATGTCAAATGCACAAAACGGCAACGTCGGAATTCATATACAAACTTCCTAAAAAAACGAAATTTTTTTTTTTTTCTGTGATATACTTTGATATTGTCAATGTTGACGTATTATGACTTTATAAATCAGTTGTGAATATAATAATTAATTATTAGTTTTATTTAATAAGAATTATAAAATGACTAATAAAAAAGAACGCACGTACTAACTGAAAAACACGAAAAAAGAGGAAAAGGTATAATTAAAATGTTAATACAATATGAAATCAACAGCTACTATTCTAATTCTTGTAATTCTCATTGCTTATAATATATTTTTATTGCAGCAACTTCTAAGAGAATTATTGAAGCCACAATACTAATTAAAAAAAATAACCATTAAAATTCAAATACAAATAAGGCGAGACTAAAACCGTGGACTCAAGTAGTTGAGGAGATATTATAAAGTATTTTTAAGCTGCATTTTGTAATTTAATAACATTTTTTGAGAAGGACATCTAATTAAAACATTCTACTTACATATATAACTTTGGTGTTTTGTATAGTACCTATTCGTATTATGCTACAAGAATTCCGTTTTGAGATTTATTGTAATTTATAATAAGACATAAAAAACAGATAGTTTAATATCTCATATATTTATTTCAATTATAATTATTATATAGCTATATTAGCACTGCTGAAGCTACCATTTACATTTTGGTGTTTTACAAGGGAGTTCTGAAACCCTGTCGGTATAGACAAATGTTTTAGTTGTGATAATAAAAATACATTTGTATCTCTCTTGCCTTAGCAATTGTTCTATCCTTAGTTCTCTTCTACTTTTTTCATGGTTGAATGAAATGGTTTGTTCTGGTGAGTATATTTTACATCACTGATAAAGCTACCTGAACATTCAAATACTATATCCTTTACAATATTTAAAGAACTGGCCACGAAAACCTTGCACTTTAGGCATTAAAAGTGCAGTCTTTTCTAGTATAATGTAATATTTTTGACAATATTGATTTAGCAAGTCGCCTGAATATTCCAGTAACGGACTGGTGAAATAACCTATGAATGTTTGCAGCTTCACCTTGTATCTGAAATATATAAGAAACACGTATGTTCTGGTATATTTACATTTCTATTTCCAAAATTGTAGAAAAAATTATGTATATCTTACTCGATTGCGGCCCTGATATCTTAACGCTGTTAATATCTAAATCAGTGAAGATAAGTCACGTCCCCGTTTATCCACTGTTATTTCACAACCAAACAATCAACACCAAACAATATTTTTAATATTTTAGTTTTTCTCCTAGACTGTTGCATTGGAATAACCGTTTTATTACTTCTTCAACTCGTTGTATTGAGTTAAAAGCCATTGATTTTTTTAGTATATACTAAGCACTCTGATATTTGTAAATTCAATATAGCGAATTTTTGACGTTAATAAAAAGTGTTATTTGGTTGCTTGGTTACGATAGTTAAATCGAACTTAAACTAGGATGAGAGTTGGTTTAACGATGTTTTAAATTTGTTAGCACTTTAAACCTACGTTATGCTAGGTTTAAGTTACATCGAGTTTATTAGTAAGCATTTTCCCTATTCCGAATTTATATTTGGTTTGAATTGTTAAAATTTGTTTATAAGTAAGGCCTTTAGTGGATAAAAGAATAGGCATAATACTAAATTCATAGACACTAAATTACATTTACACAAAAAAACTTGGGTATATCATATTCCGTGCGTATGCGATAAACAGTTGTTGTCATATCACGTCTGATACATATCTGACCACTTCTTGTCCAGACGTAACGCCATCCTTTTTTCTTGCCTTCCTCACGCGTCTTGTAAAATAAGAAACGGTTGAGAGGAGTTTAGCGCTCATTCAAGTAAAAGCGCCTAGACTCTCCGTCAATGACACCAGTCGAGTCAGTATTGCGACGCACTCGCGCCGCTCGCAGCAGTTCGTCGCGCACAGCTCGTCGTGCAAGCCGCACCACAACGGGACGGGCGTGGACTCGCCCCCCGCCTCCGGCGTCTGAGGACCGCTGGCCCGAGCGTTCCGCACTTACTATATCTTGAATAGCAAGATCAACACCTATTGTCTTGGCTGCAAGATGCACGATGTTGGTAACATTTTGACCTGGCTTTTCTTGCAAACACGCAATTTCTAAATCATTAGAAAGGTGATCTTGCTCGCGTTCATTGAAGTCCATACGCAGACGTGAGATTTGATCGTTAGTGGTACCCTCATTCTGCGCATTATGTTCTTCAGTCAAGGACTACAATGCCGACACCCTATTTTCCAGAATAGATAGGCGATTATTGAAATCACTCATGACTCCATTCAACCGCGATATTTACTCACGAAAAAAAAAGACATTTCTCTAGAGGTGGTAGCCATTTCCCTTCGTAATAAACGTATTTCGTGAACTAAAATGACTACATCTGAATTATTATCTATCTCAGCCCCAGCGAAGGCATATTCGAAATCATCGGATAAATCCTTTGAAGAGTCCAGGACAGGTGTACTTTGTTTATGGCGTTTACTGGTAATATTCTGGTTTGGTTAACAATCTTGGTAGACCCATTTAGATGACACACGATCTTCAGGGCTAAGGTTTAAGCAAAGACGGTGAAATCTAGAAGAACATTTAGCGGACTTAGCATCTTCATTTGCAGAAAGGAATTTACCACAGTGGTGGTTGCACTTATTTGCCATTTTGAAGAGTTGTAAAGTATTCTGATTATGTAAGAGGACAATAGATGGCGCTTTGCTCAATCTAAAGTTCTTTGTAGTTTTTAATTGTTATTATCACTGAATAGTTTCGACAAGTTCGTGGTAAACACGACACGACGTGGTAAGCACGACAATTTTTAAACTATGTATTGAAAATAACCGAGTTTACTACTTATCTTATTGCAACAGCACTCAATAATCAGACACTAACACTGAAAGATGAAAGTTTAAAGGAGGACATTGAATGACATAGCTCTCTCATAAATTTTGTAAGTATACACCAATATTATCAAATACACAAATGTTTAACACTAAGAAACGTCACAGTACACTATTCAAATCGTGAAATAAAGAGATACGATGATTTAAATGAGATACGATAAGTTTTAAATTAATATAATTAACGGGTTAAGTGTTGCTACGATCAGCTGTCAACGACAGTCGCGACGTATCTCTCGATGATTAGGTATATTAACATTTATCTAAAGAAGTTATTCTAACGTGTAGAGAATGATGAACGTTTAGGTAAAATTATGGAAGGAGGCACTTTAATCTACCTAATTTAATATTCGTGTTTGCCTAAATTTCTTGACAATTAAGTTATTGAAATTAATTAATCATTATGAGACAAGGCTATGGTACAAAAAATAAGTTTAATTAAATTTGAAGCTATTACCCACCAAATTTACATCAAGTAGCATAACCACTACAACTTTACGAACAATTATCAGATTTGAATATTGTATATTTATTGTTAGGGTATTGCCTTGTGACAGTCAAGTTCATATTATTCTAAATACATTATCCTAAATTCCTTCGTTGCTTCTTTGATAACTTCTCAACTCTTTTCTGTGCTTTGCTTTACCGGATCGATGCGCTTTATTGTATAAGTAATGGGAATGATAGATATTTAAATTTCGTTATATCTAGTAATACTCAGCATATATTGAGATAATTATTTACTAGAATATTTTTTTATGCAACACAATGGCTAGGTAGATTCTTCATATGATATAACCAAAATTTTATTGTTTTCTTCAAAAATCTTTAAACATAATACCACTTTAGTTTTTCCAAATGTAATATTTCGATGAGTAATATCTCAAAAAAGAAACGTTAAAATAATAAGAGCAGGCTTGTGTTAAATGTTTATAGTTTTGATAACGGAGGTGTGTTTTTACCAGGCTAAAAAAATTTAATACCATGTGTCATTTAATACAGGGTTCATTTTATATTTCGTTTCGTTTCATAATATACGATTATTTAAGAATCTAGAATTAACGCGTACGAGATAGGTATAATATATCTATTATTTGGCTGACCACGGGCTGTGCAACCTGCTCGTAACGTCGTAAAAAAATTACATACACCTACATTGCTTAAACGCCAGTGCAAAGATTAATACTAAAATCATGTAAAAAGAAACAACAATAAACGCAAAATGGATAAAGACATTTGTTTAAATATGAATACCCATATGACTACAGGTGACGTTACTAAAGAGCACACCCAAAGTAAGTGTAGTGTAACCAAAACGCAAATTGAAAAATTATGGAATTAAATATAAGTAACAGAACTCAAAAAGTTACTCAAAATATGTCAAATATGTTTATGAAGTAAAAAAAAGCAAAACCTAATATAATAATACTAGGAGAATCTAAGGGAATCAATCTAAAAATATAAGTTTGAAGATATTTTAATATTAAAGTTAATATTTAATGATAATCCATACAAATATAATAAATTACAAAAGTAACTCTGTCTGTCTGTTATGATTTCACGCTTAAACCGTATAGTGGTTTTGATGAAATGTGGAATAAATTTAGATAGAATATAGAGAAAGGATATAGACTACTTTTTACAGCGCGAAAATAACTCATTCCCGCGGGAAACAACGTTAATCATTGCCGCATACACTGGGGTCACAGTAGGTGTTACGTTGATAAGTATTTTATTAACATTTGCGTATTTTTTTATGATAATACATGTTTTTGGGACCTTTCTTTATTTTATAAAGATGAAGCTTCTAGGCATTCCATGGATTCACCGAGCGGGTGCCGGGCCCATGGCGTTGCAAGAAGTGTGCAAACAGTGCCTGAGACTTCCGACCCGGGAGTAGGTAAACCCCCCTTTATTATGCGCAGAAACGCTCGCCTTCATCCTCTACACTCCTCTCCCTACTAACTAACTCAATTTGGAAATAACCTACTAATGCCGCCTTTGAAATACGTTCTAGAAATGAACCGATGCTTGTTCTAGAAAGGCCAAGGTCTTTAAGTAGACTATAGAGAGATTTTGCTGTTATACCTCTCGCTCCCACTTCTACCGCGTACAAACTAACTATAAATTGATTCCTGGACACTGTCCAAAACTGTCGTTGGTCAGTTCGTAATACTTATTGAGCTTGAATGTGTGATCCCTTGGGATGTTTGTTTCCCAAGGAACAGTAAGCTCCACAAGTATCACGCGCCTCAGATGTTTCGAATACAGGAATAAGTCCGGTCTGGATGATGAAACACCAACATCCCCAGGGATTTTGTAATGCTTTTCATACGTATCCATCATGAGAGTCCAATCAGGAGCCGCGCCTAATATTGAATAAGGCTTCGCTTTTGATTTTTTGGAGGAGCCTTCTTTTACGAATTCTACAGATCGTTTGGTGGTTGTTATACCCTTCCGCGCTCTTGCTACCGAAAGACTAACTGCTTCCCGTATAATTTCTAATACCTTGTCGTGGCGACGCGAGTATTGACCTTTATCTAGAAGTACCCTACATCCTACTAATAGGTGTTTCGCGGTTCCTACTGCCTCCCTACTGATGTTGCAAGAATTTTCGGTGGCTTTGCCCCATCTGACTAAATTACTTTGATCTGGGAGAGTCATTTGGAATGCATTAAGATATAATTTTAATGATGCTGGGGACCAATCATAAATAAAGGTGCGCCACTTCAAAGCTAATACAAAAATCTCGTATGGTCACCCATTCGTTTTGAATTTCTAGGCTCATCGCGTGGAGTCGGTAGTTATCGTTTTCGTCGTGTCGAATAAAAGATTTTGTTATGTCTATGTCTTGACCTATTCTACTTAATACTAACCCTCCATTATAATAATAATGATTTAACGTAAATAATGTATTTTGAAAATCTCCACTTCTTTGATTCCTTTAAACTAAAGTAAGTATTAAAAAGTAAAGTGTAAAAAGTTACAACAACGGTTTAAACAATAAAAAAAATTGCTTCACTAATTAAAGTAGATATCTACTTTTTGATTGGTATAGATTAAGATTAGTAAAGTAGTTACCTTACTTAGGTAAGGTATGTTCAATAGGGCTGTCTGCGCATCACTGGGTCTTATGGGAGTATGCTCTTCCAGGGGGTCTGACCGTTGGTCTCCTCTCGGGGAATAACCGGCGGCGGAGCTGGACACGGTCAATGTTCGAGTCGGATTGTCCAACCGGTTCGTTTCCGAGACTGAGTCCAGCTAGAAGGGGGTCTCGGCCCCCTTCAAAGGCAGCAGGCTTGGGTAGGGGGAAGGGGATCCTTCCACAATCTATCAAGCCTGCGAAAAAGGGATGGGTGCTCTTCGTTGCGGGGTGCCCTCTCCGTGGATCACGTCGGGGCATTGCGGTGAGTGCGAAAGCGATCCCGTGGTGTCCCATTATGACGGCGGCGGCAACCGTCAGGTTTAGTGAGTAGGAGTCTCACATAATCACCTCCATCGTCTCAAACGGGCGCGTCACTCCATGGGGGTGGTGGTCGCTCACGCGGCCTGCCGTCGGAGCAACGCGTGTGTGCGTTCCCGTGGCGCTCCATTATGACGGTGAGGTGTTGACCGTCTGGTTTAGTGAGAAGAGTCTCACATAACCGCTTTCATCTTCCCCTGGATGGAGGTGTGTATCCATGAGGATTCCAGACGTTAAAAAAAAAAAAAAAAGGTATGTTCAATACAAAAGTTTCGGTTATTTTATGCAATATAAATCCATGCTAATATTATAAATGTGAACGTAAGTCTGCCTGTCTGTTTGTTATCCTTTCACGTCACACACACACACACACACATACACACGCGCACGCACACACACACGCACACACACACACACACACACACACACACACACACACACATTCATGTTTACTTCTTTTATTTTTCTCTTTTCTTAAATTTTATTAATTGTTACAGTAACAATTTTTCTTTTCAACTATTACATTGTTATAAAGCCACAGACAAGAGGGAACTCTTCTAACACAGGTTTTTGTAAACTTAACAGAAGAGCTGCCGCACCATGTTTTGTAATAGCCATGTAATTGTTGAAAATAAAATATTGATGATTTTTTAAATTTGATTTTAAAGTCAATAAACATATGTTAAAAAAATAACAAGTCGAAAATAGAAATAGTATATTATGTATATAGAATTAAAATAGAATATTATTTTAACAAAATAAAATATACAGAACCTCAAAAAGATAAGTTTTTTCGTACCTAAGAACAATTGTACAAAGTATAAATTCGTACATGTTATATTTAATAAATCAGTGTAAAAACAGCACTCGCGGAGTGTAGTCTTTTCTTACCTAACTCCGCTAATTTATTGTATGTGTACAAACAGTTCCGTACAGTACATTTTTTGGTCCTTCGAGAAATATTATTATATTTTTTGGTTATTATTTTATATTTTGGTGATAACAGTCACATACGTGCAAACAGCACATTTATTTAACCAATTATATATATTTTTGGCAAACAGTAATATTCTAACAACACGTGCCTCTGTGTTGGTGAGTAAAATAGATCAGTGGACATTTAGTGCTAATTAAAGTGATTTCAACCTTCGCTCGCTCGCAGGGGAATCTCAACAACTCAAGTAAGACCTTTCCTTTATTGTTCTGAATATGAATACACTACTCCGACGTCAGACGGAAATCCTCGACGCTATTAAGCAATTAGAGCGTAACTTTAGAAAAGACCCTAGCAGTCGCAAAACACGTCAATATTTGGACTCCAGACTCGAATCCATCGACAAGCTTTGGTCGGAATTCAATTCGAATGACAACAAGCTAGAGGCCTTTAGAGACGACTCGCCATACTTCGAAGAGAGTCAGTATGAGCAAGCGAAAGAATACTATAATAAGATTCGCTTTATGATAACGTCACACCAGTCTGTTACACCGCTGGAACACAAACCGGGCGTTAGTAGCCAGATCACCGACCTTAAGGTGATAACGAGAGTCAGCACTCCAGGCGAAGCAGGCGGGCGTTCCAGGACGTCCTGTCCGTTGCCTGCATCGGCGTCGAGCGACTTACACCAACAGCCAGCTTCCGCATCCGTGTCGCATACAGAGCTTATTAGTTTATTGTCGCAACAACGAACACAGTTTAGAGCTTTGTCGAGACAAATAAATAATATAAATTTAGATATTGTAATAGATAAGTTTGAGCTGGAAGATGAGATTCGCAATTTGCAGACGCGTTGGGATACCATAGACAAATTTCACCTCAAAATCGATGATATTTGTCAGGGTTCCGACCTCCAATATGATGGTAAATTTAGCTATTATGAAAAAAAATACAAAGATATGAGAAGATTAATATATCAAAAACTGTCAGCCTCTTCCCATCTTCAACAATCAACCCCTAAAATCGAAATTCCGGTTTTCACAGAAAATTATATTCAATGGCCTACCTTCTTTGATTTATTTAATGAAACAATTCATAATAATAACTGTTTAACTAAGTGTCAAAAAAAGCAACATCTTAAGGGGAAGTTGAAGGGGAAAGCGGAGAGGTTAGTACAGCATCTCAATATATCTGCGGATAATTATGATACTGCGTGGGATTTGTTAACCCGTAGGTATAATAATACTCAACTGTTATTTATAAAAAATTTAGAGACTTTTTTAAATCAACATACAGTTCAAAAGCAAAAAGCTTACGAAATTAAGCGTCTCTATGATACTAGCATGGAATGCATTTACGCTATACAAAATTTAGGGGTTAACATCTCTTCATGGGATCCTATATTAGTACATTTAATTTACAAAAAATTAGATCCTTTGTCTTATAACGATTACAAAGAGAACCGTAAGTCACCACGCGACTTGCCTTCATTAAGTGAGCTTATGAGTTTTTAAGAGGCCAAATTTACGGCCCTCGAAGAAATAAGCAAAAAAGACTTAAATCATGTATATAAATCCAATAATACCAATTCATATCAATCATCTTACAACAAAACGAACTACATTAACCAATTTCGTTCATCGAATCGCAATGGAAAATTTCAGACCAATGCTACACGTGTTTGGAATTGTCCATTTTGTAAGCAGAGACATAATTTATTTAAATGCAATAAATTTGCGAAATTGGGGCCGGATGCGAAACTTAAAACCATTAAGAAATTAGATATCTGCGCAAATTGTTTGTTCAGTCATTTTGGCAACGCATGCAATTCTAGTAATTTGTGTAAAATTTGTCACGATAAGCATAATACCATATTACACGATTCATTTGCGTATTCCGCGCCCCCCCTCTTACCACTGCCGTTAGAAACCCGACGCGTGCATCGACCTGTGTCCCCGCGGCGAATGAAATGCTTACACCGACTGTTAATAGACAGCATAACGTTAACTACGTTACTAATGAAGATGAGGAGATTCTTCTTACGACATTGTTAGTAAAGGTTAAAGCGGCAGACGGCTCATACGTTACTCTTAAGGCTTTGCTCGATCAGGGCTCACAAATCTCACTTATCTCAGAAAACGCTGAGCAATGGCTACGTTTACCGAGATCTCGTTACCATGCGTCTATTTCCGGTATAGGATACGGAGCCAAACAAAGTAGGGGAGTAGTAAATCTCTCTTGTCAGTCAATATACGAGGATTGTGTTTTTGAAACACAAGCCCTAGTTTTAAATCATGTCATAAATGACTTACCTAACTTATCCTTTGCTAAAAAGACCTAGGAGCATCTCCAGCATATACAGCTGGCAGACCCGGATTACAACATCTCGAAACCCATTGATTTATTATTAGACGCTAGTGTTTATTCTGATATTATAATGAATGGTCTAATTAAGGGTCCCAGCAAAGCACCCATTGCACAACAAACAAGGCTGGGATGGATATTATCAGGAAATGTGAAAACTTTCAATTGTAGTGTCGTTATTAATAATTTATCTGAATTATCGAATTACTGGGAATTAGAGGAAGTAAATGAATGTACCACTGACATGACGGAAGGCGAAAAATATTGTGAACAGCTTTATAAAAATACAACTAAACGATTAGAGAGCGGTAGGTATGAAGTCGCGCTTCCTTTGAAGCCACAGTTTGAACAAAATTTATGCCAATCAAAAAACAAGGCCATTGCACAATTTATAACTTTAGAAAGGAAATTGGTTAGTAATAAGCAGTTTTCTCAAGCCTATAAACAATTTATGAATGAATATTCTAGCCTTGGTCATATGAAACCTGTTGATAACAGTCAACAAGGACCTTCATGTTACCTTCCCCATTACGGAGTAATAAAGGCTGACTCATCAACGACTAAATTAAGAACGGTTTTTAACGCTTCATCAAGAACGTCATCCGGTAACAGCCTAAATGATTTGATGGAACGGGGGCCAAATTTGCAAAAGGATCTGCATAGCCTTATTTTAATTTGGCGTCAGCATAAATATGTCATTACTGCGGATATTGAGAAAATGTTTCGTCAGATCCTTGTAAATGAGTCAGCTCAACATCTACAGCGTATTGTGTGAAGGGAATCCCAAGGGGACCCATTGACAGAGTATCAACTTACTACTGTAACATACGGTACAAAGGCCGCTCCATATCTCGCTATGCGCACATTAAGGCAACTCGCAGACGATGATGCACAAAAATACCCTTTAGCCGCAGCCGCATTAAAAAACTCATTTTATATGGATGATCTTTTAGAAGGATGTAACACTCTTGAACGGGCTCAGGAACTTCAGCAACAGCTGATCAATATTTTAGAGGGAGCCGGAATGAACATACGGAAGTGGAGTAGTAATGAACCTGCTTTTATTCAAAATTTACCATCGGAGGACGTCGACTCCTCCTTAAATTTCCGATGCACGGAATCTAGAAAAACGCTGGGGTTACGATGGAATCCTCAAACAGATACATTTTCATTTAAAAATATATTTCACAATCTTGATGATGACACACATCTTACTAAACGTCAACTGTTATCAAATATTTCAAAAGTTTTTGACCCCATAGGGTGGCTCGCTCCGTTGACCATCAGGGCTAAACTTTTATTCCAGAAGACCTGGGCAGAAGATTGTATAACTTGGGATCAAAAGCTATCACCACATCTACAAGAGCAGTGGAATCAACTAAAGCGAGATCTCCAAAATATTGAAATCTTTGAAATACCAAGGCATTTGGGAGACAACGAAAAATTAAATATATATGCGTTCTGTGACAGCTCGGAAAAAGCATACGCTTGTGCAATTTATGTAAGCACTAAGAATAGTAAGGGGGAGTACACAACAATGCTCCTCACTGCAAAAACTAAGTTAGCTCCAATAAAAAATAAGTTAACGCTACCAAGACTCGAACTTTGTAGTGCTTTATTATTATCACGCCTTTTAACAAAAGTTAAACAATCACTACAACATAAAATAAATAAAATATATGCTTTTACAGACAGTATGATTGTTCTCGGCTGGATCCAAGGAGAAACTAACAGGTGGAAGCAATTCGTAGCTACCAGGATCAAAAAGATTACTGACGTAATTCCACCCTCATGTTGGCGTCATGTAGAGTCAAAGCATAATTCAGCAGACTGTGCAACAAGAGGGATGACCGTTTCTCAATTAAAAGGACATACCTTGTGGTGGGAGGGCCCAGAATGGCTTCAAGAGTATGATTATAAAAATATAAAAAGCAAATTATACCCTCCCCCCGATATTGAAATTAAAGGCAATTTTTCAAACTTCAGTGTGTTCACAGCTTTAAATGTGAATAATGCAATTATATTTAAAATAATAAATGAATGTAATTCGATGAGTCGCGCGGCTATTAACCTCGGCTGGATATCACGTTACATGATGTCGTTGCGAAATAAACAAAGCGTACTACGATTAAGCTACCTAACCTCCTCGGAAATGCAACGTTCGTATGACATAATTATAAGGACTGTACAAAAATATGAATTTGAAGAGGATTACCAACGTTTAATTAATGATAGAAACGTAAGCCGCAAGAGTAAATTATCAAGCCTTTGCCCCTATATAGACAAACAAAATGGACTTATGCGAGTCCAAGGAAGGCTCAATAACTCACTTTCAAGTCCTGGTAAGTGGGCTTTGGGTAGGATCGTAGAAACTCATCCAGGAAAGGATAGTTGCGTTCGGGTCGTTTCAGTAAAAACTAAAAACGGCGTTATAAAACGGCCAATTATTAAGCTTGTCCCTCTACCGGTAAAAGAGGAAACAAAGACGACGACGTCTTCCCCTAACGGCCAAAATGTAGCTCGTGACGTTACCATCGTATCACCAAAAGGGTCGCGTCGAGTGATCACTGCTTTACCAAGTCGTATTATATTAACACTTTTAATGCTATTTCTTTTTACTATACCTTCTACACATGGATCTTATAACTTTTCTAATTTTGATAACAATCAAAGCATTTACTTTCATAAAATAAAAGATATGAGTCTCATTCGTGACGAATGGAAATTAGTTGTATTTTATAATATGTCTTCATATTGGACAGGTCTAGAAAGTGTAAACAAGTATGTGAATCATATACGTAATATAACAAACAATTTAGAGTTATTACCACAGTACAAAGGTATTCAATTTCAATTGGAACATGAGCTGTCAGAAATAAAACATTACAATGATATTCTTATGATACATAATAAAAACCGTAGATTAAAAAGAGGTTTGGTTAACGGACTTGGTTACTTAGCAAACAGCTTATTTGGTGTACTCGATGATAGGTTTTTGAAACAATACGAAAAAGATATTGAAAAAATTCAATTCAATGAAAATCATTTAAAACTTTTGTTGAAAAACCAGACTAGTATCATAGAGGCGCAGTCTAATATTTTACAAAGAAATGAATACGTTATGAACAAGCAGTTTAGTGTTATTCAGGATTATATTAGAAATATGTCATTAACATTAAATAGTATTAAGTTTCATAATAGCAATGAATTGTATATTTTGTCTTCGTTTTTATCTGCTCAAATAATAATATCAAATATTAAGAGTGTTCAACAAAATTTAATTCATACTGTAACCGATATTTGGCAAGGTCTATGGACCCATATATTCTACCGCCTAAGCAATTCGAAGAAAATGTTAACAAGATATCAGGTCACATTTTTAGCGACTTATGTTTCCCTGTTGATAAGAGCGATATTCAATCATTATATAAATTACTTAAAATTAATGCTAAGGTTGGGACTAGGTTTCTCATTATAGAAGTAAGAATACCATTAGTTAAAAATGTATTGTATGAGGTTGATCAGGTATACAGTTTACCTGTAAATAACTATGTAATGGAAACCCTGACTCCATTTTTAGCTTTCAACCTACAGAAAGATTTACTTCTTTTATTGACAGAGAACGAAACAGAATCTTGTATACACGTATCATCAGGAAAAATGTTATGCTCTTATGATAAACTAATGAACAATATTAAAATAATACAGCACATATGCGACATACGTGTAAATAATAAAACAATATGCAGTTCAAAACAAACGCAATGCGAGGAGCGGTGGATCAAATTACACAATACTGGTAACAGGTGGCTATTTTCTTGTTGCTAGAAATGCTCACTTCGCATATTTTGTTCCGGTAGCGTACTGGTCACCTTGACCGGTAATGGACTGATTGATATAGGTCATGGTTGTGTGATTAAAGGAGAATCCTTTTCACTGCACGGACACCAGAACTTCTTCAGTCAGATAGAGGTTGGATGTAGTTGATTAGTAAATCAGAGTACATTGGTACTAAACAACGTTGTGAATTCGACCTTACCAGAGTCTTTTATCTCCGAGAACCACGACGAAATCTGGAGAGATCTACATAGACAGATGGAAGATATAAAGTCAACGTCAACTAAGCGTGCATGACATACACCAATACTCGGTATTGTATGGTATAATAGCGATACTAGGTCTATTGGTTGGTTACTACCTTGTGCAGCGCTGGCGAAAAATAAGACGCGTGTGGCGCGTCGATGCGGTGGCAGCAGCCGCTCCAGTGGTATTCAGGTCTGACGCGGCGCCGCACGCTCAACAGAAAACTTCACGTAACGCCCACAGTGAGATACGTACCTCAAAATTAAGTATCGACAAGGTTACCGTAACATCGCCGACGGCTACTCAGCGATCCGTTAGGCTCGAAATTCCGAACGTGAGTGATAGTGAGTCTAGTGAAAATGTGTAAAGTGTAATGAAACCAAGTCGGACTGAAACTTTTAAATTAATATTAATCTGTATCTTTACTTTTATCTGTATCTTTTCTTCTTTTAGAGTGGGCAGTATGTACAAAGTATAAATTCGTACATGTTATATTTAATAAATCAGTGTAAAAACAGCACTCGCGGAGTGTAGTCTTTTCTTACCCTGACTCCGCTAATTTATTGTATGTGTACAAACAGTTCCGTACAGTACAACAATATTACTTTGATTCATCAAAATATTAAGTTGGTGTTTTTTCGAAATCTGATATTTTGGAGTCAGCTTGGTTTGATTAGAACTAACAAACACGTTAGGAACTATTGATATTATTTGCCTATGTCAAACTTTTGTAAAGAAAGAGTCGGAATCTAATTTATTTATAAGAAATTACAAAATTAATACATCATTTGCCCGTATTCATAAACGAAGAGACGGTACGTGTATATTAATAACAAATAATATAAACTACAAAAAAAATACATAAACATTTCCTAACCCTATACCTTTGAATGTTGTGGTAAAGAAATATTTTATTTTATTAGTTATCTGTATTTTAAATATTTTATTAGTTATCTGTATTTACAGGACACCGTCGCCTGAAGTATCATTATTTTTAAATGACTTGGAAAATTTGTTAGGTACTTTGTTAAAAAAATCTAAAAAACTAGACTCAAAAATTGACATTTTTAAAAAATTATAAAAAAATGTATTATACGACCCGGATCGTAAGAGGTATATTTGGTATTCCGTCTACCCAGATACAGACTAACATTTACTTGGTTTTATCCTCAATCCGACATTTACTTGGATTTGTCCTCAATCCGCCCGTCTACGTACAGAAATCCTCAACTACATTTAAAAGTACCTGACATTGTTTCGGATTACGTGTCAGTATCGCGAGATCATCTGCAAAAGCTAGTATGGATTCTGCGTATTTATTGTTAAACTTATAACTGATTACTTATATTTACAATAAATTAATGTAATTGAGACTCTAATGAAGATCTCAAAATTGATATCAATTAGTTTAGACTAAGAGCCTAATTAATGAAATTATCTAAATAAAGAGTTTGATTTGACCTTGACCTTATAACTTTATTCCAAACTTAGAAAGTGTAGTATAGATTGTAACTTGTAAGGCAGAATACAAATCCATGAAGTGTATTATTTTACAACATCTGTGTATAAATGTTAAACCAAACCATGTCACTACTTACATCTTTGTCCACCATTGTTACGAGTTCTTAGTTACGAGTATAATAAATCATTATTCTTGGGAACTACACTAAATTCATACAAATAATATTTATTATTATTTTTGACGTCGAATAATTTTCTAGAAAAATATCTATATTTCGAATTAAAACAGTGGTAAAAAATAAAAAAAAACCTGTATTTCAATATACTCCTTATTTTGTTTTTAATTTCTGAATATATTAAAAACTCATAGGAACATGCCTTTAAAACGCGATGTATTTATAGCTTTAGGCTTTGCTACTTTAATCCTTTCCTTATTTAAAGCGCCTTGTAATGGCCCTTTCATCTATTATTCAGTGTGGACGCGCCGTTACTGTGTTTTAGCTTTAGTACTTTTGGAATTTACAATGTTAAATGCATTTAGGAATGTAGGATCTAATATAAAACCATTTCATACTTACAAAATTAATTATTAACAAAATATAAATACATAATATACTATACTAAGGATAGCATATTGAAAAAATAAGATCATACATATGGAAAAAAAATATATATTACTAATATTTTTTATAGTCAATATTTATTAGTAACGCTAGCAATAAATCTCAAGTAAAAGAAACCTTAATAAACATGTTGTTTTTTCATCCATATAAAGCGCTGTCAATCACGCCGCTGCCGTTTATACTCAAGCTTTCATTATTAAAAATACATGCAACTTTCCGGGCTATAAATATAAAGATTATCTCATAAAAGTCATAGATAGCATGTACGTACTACTATCCAATTTCAATATGGTGAGTGGAGGTAAGTGAAGACTCTTCTCACCGTCAGCTACAATAATGTAACATGGCTTTGTCGACTCTATTGCGGTGATATTTAGGCGAAACTGGAAGTAAATGTTTTAGTGTGTGTCTGGGTAGACGTAATACCAAATATACCTCTTACGACCTGGGTCTTATAATAGGCGGTCAGTGCGTTAGTACGGTTACGGAAGCAGCTCCGTTTAAATTTTTAGGTAAAAAAATCGATTACCAAGGCCGTACTCCATCGTTGGATGTAATAGTCGATAGCTTTTTAAATGATCTCAAAAAGGTAGACAACCAACCAATCAGTTACGGTAAAAAAAGCTTGGATTTACAATAACTTTTTTTTAACATCACGTCTTTTTCTTGGTGGTAGACCATAACATCGGGTCGCCGGCAAAGT
Organism: Napeogenes sylphis; assembly: GCA_959347405.1. Classification (NCBI taxonomy): domain Eukaryota; kingdom Metazoa; phylum Arthropoda; class Insecta; order Lepidoptera; family Nymphalidae; genus Napeogenes; species Napeogenes sylphis. Next base: position 37,234,112 of record OY365782.1, read on the forward strand.
TACCACCCATCGGGCAAAGTCGTGCCGCAAAGCGACCTAGTCGTGTTCCGGCACGTTGCTCGATGAAGCCGTTAATGGGAAATGGGTCTGAACAGCTGCGGTGCGTTGGCGAACCGGTTTGACGTCGAGTTGGTGTTTGTTTTGTCGGGTGTCTAGTCGAGGAGGGTAGCGGGATCCGAAGCAACGGCTTTCCGCTGGCCGTCCGCAGATAGTTGGGGGCCCAATTAGTGGGTTAGCCACCCACGAAAGGCTGCCCCGCCAGCTGCGAAAAATCCCAGGGTGGCTCCATCGTGCTGGTTGGCGACCAGACAAGGAGGCCCGATGGCGATCCCTGGGGGGTTCGGGCGTCCCCGGAGTCTCCAGACTAGCCTCCCAGTGGCAAGACATCCCCAATTTCGACGTCGGGTTCGATACGTACCGCCTCGTTCAACTGCCATTTCCCATCCCTATTCACTTTTATTTTATTTTTTTAATGAGTAAAGTTAAAAAGAAGAAAATGTTTTTACAGCGGTTGAACTCCTCCTCATTTAAAGTGCACCTCACTAATATCAGGGGTTTGCACTCTAATATCCTAGCTGTCCATCACCACCTGGAGACAGAGCAGCCGCACCTCTTCTTTTTGACGGAGACGCAGATACAATGTCCTTTGAGCGCTGCGCACCTGCATTATCCCGGATACACGTTAGAGCACAATTTTCGCTCACGTGCCGGAGTCTGCGTGTACGCGCGGAACGACCTCTGTATCCAGCGTCTGCGTCACCTTGAAGACCCCACTTTTTCTTATACATGGGTTTTAGTAGACACAGGAAACGAAAAAATCCTGTATTCCTGTGTCTACCGTTCGCACAGCGGTGACCAGGAGACAACTAGATTATTTGAGTATCTCGGTGAGGCTGCTGATATGGCTTTGCATCAGTATGGCGCTGCCCTTCAGCGCAGCTTGTTTTTCTGGGGGACTTTAATGCTTGTCATCAAGACTGGCTGTTCCCGTACCAGAAAACCGACCATGCTGGAAGAGAAGCGCGGAACTTTGCGTTGTCCTTGGACCTCTTTCAGCTGGTGAGGCAAGCGACAAGGGTACCAGATGTGGTAGGCCATACAGCCAATTGCCTGGACCTTCTGCTGACAACTGATCCGGACAGGTATCGTGTTGAGGTCACCTCCCCCCTGGGAACCTCCGATCACTGTCTGGTGAAATCTGTGATTACATATTCCCCACCAGCTCTCGAACCACATGGTGTTAGGCGAGTATGGAAATACAAGTCAGCAGATTGGGATGAGATGCGGCACTTCTTTGCATCTTATCCTTGGCGGCAGGTCTGCTTCTCTTCTTTGGATCCGTCGAGTTGCGCGGATGCTATAACCGATGTGGTGCATCAGGCAATGGAGTATTTTATTCCTTTTGCTGAAGTACCCGTCGGTGGCAAAGCTCGCCCATGGTTTAATGCCGAATGTGGTCATGCTCAAGACCGAAAACATTCGGCATACCTCATTTGGGCTGATGCTCGAAGCCGCAAAACTCCGGATGTAAGTACAAAGAAGAGAGCCTTTAACCTAGCTGCCAAGTCCTACAAAAAGGCATTGCGGAAGGCTCGTCTCGATCGAATCGCTAAGAATGGCGAAAAGCTCTCTGTCAAACCAACTGGCAGTCGAGCTTTCTGGTCTCTTGCGAAAGCGATCGAGTCGAATTTCTGCCAACCCTCACTGCCTGCTCTGCTGAAGCCTGATATATCCGTGGCCCACACAGCAACAGAGAAAGCGAATGTATTTGCTTCTCTGTTTGCTGATAATTCGCATCTAGATACTGGCAATGCTTCTCCAGCACATCTTCCTCACTGCGGTATTTCGATGCCTGAAATCCGCATCACTAACAAAGAGGTATGGAGAACATTGTGTCGTTTAGATGTGAATAAAGCCAGTGGTCCTGATGGTATACCAGCCATTCTGCTCAAGACATGTGCAGCTGAGTTGTCTCCTGTACTGACACGTCTGTATCGCCTCTCTTTCAAGACTGGAATAGTGCCGAAATCCTGGAAGCTTGCCAACGTGCAACCCGTGCCCAAAAAAGGCAGCCATGCTGATCCTGTCAACTACAGACCGATTTCAATCACCTCCATACTCTGCAGGATTATGGAGCGTGTATTGAACTCGCGCCTTCTAGCATACCTAGAAGGTAACGATCTCCTCAGTGACCGACAGTACGGGTTTCGCCGTAATAGGTCTACTGGGGATCTCCTAGTGTATGCTACACACATTCTAGGCGAGGCCATCGAGAAGAACGGAGAAGCGGTCGCCGTCTCTCTGGACGTCTCGAGGGCATTTGACAGGGTCTGGCATGCGAGCCTTATAAGCAAGCTTTCAGCGTACGGTATATCTCCTGGTCTGATCGGCTGGGTAACGGACTTTCTGAGCCAGAGATCTCTCCGAGTAGTTGTCGATGGGTGTTCCTCGGAATCCTTGACAATAAATGCCGGAATGCCTCAGGGGTCCGTTCTTTCTGCAACTCTTTTTCTGCTGCACATTAACGATCTGCTGAAGCCCGGTATCTATGGGTATGCAGACGACAGCACAGTTGTAGAAAGATATCTGCCAAGTTCTCGGGCTAGTAGAGATGAAGTACAATCTGAAAGAGAAGCCATGGTGCAACGTTTGAATGACAAAATTCAGGCAGTCTCCGCATGGGGCAATGCCAATCTTGTCAAATTCAACGCCACCAAAACGCAGACGTGTTTGTTCACCGCCAAAAGGAGCCCCTTCACCTTGGCTCCTACTTTCCAGAATGTATCCTTGGAATACAGTGACTGGCTTCAGTTGTTAGGCTTAGAGATCTCCTCGAACCTAAACTTTGGTCGGTACATTGAGTCTAGAGCAAGAGCAGCTGCAAGAAATCTTGCCGTACTTGCGAAGGTTCGGCAGTACTTTACACCGAGACAGCTTCTTGTTTTATACAAAGCACAGATCCGGTCGTGTGTAGAGTACTGTGGCCACATATTTGCTGGTGCCGCAAAGTCTCATCTTGCGGTTCTGGACTCAATTGAGCGGCGAGCAATGAGACTCATAGGAGATCCCGAGTTGGTCGAAGCCGACCTCCAAAGCCTTGAACACAGGCGTAGAATTGCTAGCCTCTCAGTATTCTATAGGATACATTTTGGTGAGTGTGCGCAGGAATTACACAATCTAATTCCCCCGGCCCCCTTCCATCATCGGACTTTCCGACGCACGGCAGGAATCCATCCTTTTGTTGTGGACATTCCACCTGTCCGAACGAAGCGCTTTGCTTCGTCTTTTTTACTGCGTACAGCAAAGGATTGGAACAGCTTGCCTGCGTCGGTATTTCCGAAAGAATACAATGTGGTTAAATTCAAGAGAAGAGTGAATAGGCTGCTAGGGTAATGCGCCTTACCACCTTAGACTACATTCCACTTACCAACAGGTGGAATGTAGTCAAGCATTGCCTTAGATTATATAAAAAAAAAAAAACGTCTAAATTGGCCTTTCCTGATTTATGATATTAATAAAACCCTTTTGTCAAAGTTAGATGCAAGCGTCATAAAGACATTGAAGTTATGGCTCGGGTTAGCGCACTCAGCGGACTCTTCAACCTTATTTAGAGACCGAAACAATTTTGGATTAAAATTAAAGAAACCCTGCGGTTTAAAAAGAAGCTCTACAAACATCTAAGAGTTACCAAAAGACATATCATCCGAAAATCTAAAGATGATACTGTAACTTCTCACCCAAAATACAAAGTTGCCTCAGAGCTCGAGTCACGACTTCAATTCCATAAAAAATTTATGATAGCTGCTCAAACGAATAAAGTAGGGCTAGGATCAAGTAGGAAAGTTCAAGACATAGACATAACAAAATCTTTTATCGACAAGACGAAAACGATAATTACCGACTCCACGCGATGAGCCTAGAAATTCAAAACGAATGGGTGACCATAGAAGATTTTTGTATTTCACTAGCTTTGCAGTGGCGCACCTTAATTTATGATTGGTCCCCAGCAATATTAAAATTCTATCTTAATGCATTCCAAATGACTCTCCCAGATCAAAGTAATTTAGTAAGATGGTGCAAAGCCACCGAAAAGTCTTGCATCATCTGTGGGGAGGCAATAGGAACCGCTAAACACCTATTAGTAGGGTGTAGGGTACTTCTAGATAAAAGTCAATACTCGCATCGCCACGACAAGGTATTAGAAATTATACGGGAAGCGGTTAGTCTTTCAGTAGCAAGGGCGCGGAAGGGTATAACAACCACCAAACGATCTGTAGAATTCGTAAAAGAAGGCTCCTCCAAAAAATCAAAAGCGAAGCCTTATTCAATATTAGGCGCGGCTCCTGATTGGATTCTCATGATGGACACGTATGAAAAGCATTACAAAATCCCTGGGGATGTTGGTGTTTCGTCATCCAGGCCGGACTTATTCCTGTATTCGAAACATCTGAGGCGCGTGATACTTGTGGAGCTTACTGTTCCTTGGGAAACAAACATCCCAAGGGATCACACATTCAAGCTCAATAAGTATTACGAACTGACCAACGACAGTTCTGGACAGTGTCCAGGAATCAATTTATAGTTAGTTTGTACGCGGTAGAAGTGGGAGCGCGAGGTATAACAGCAAAATCTCTCTATAGCCTACTTAAAGACCTTGGCCTTTCTAGAACAAGCATCGGTTCATTTCTAGAACGTATATCAAAGGCGGCATTAGTAGGTTCTTTCCAAATTGGGTTAGGTAGGGAGAGGAGTTTAGAGGATGAAGGCGAGCGTTTCTGCGCATAATAAAGGGGCCCCTTAAACCTACTCCTGGGTCGGAAGTCCCACGCACTGTTTGCACACTTGTTGCAACGCCATGGGCCCGGCACCCGCACGGTGAATCCATGGAATGCTAAGAAGCTTCGTCTTACCACTTTGTAGACGTGGTAAGACAAGGTGGCCGTTCACCTAGTGTGAACGGCCAGATCTTTCTGTCTGTCACAAACTTTCTGTCTGTCACAAACAGAGGAAGTCTCATTGTACCTATTAATAGCCCGGTACACTAAAATTTGATTAATACCAAGTGTATGAAGTGTTTTAAAATTACATTTGGCTCCATACCTACTTAGTGTAATGCAATCACAGCGATTCTGTTCTCTTTCTCACCTCACTCCATTTTAATATTGCTAAATATTGTTCAATGTATTGGCGCCAAAATGAGAAAATACAATGAACAATCGTATAAAAATGACAGATTCCAAATTCAAATGTAATATTTTTTTATTTTTAATTGCAACAGTTTTTATGGCCAGACTAAGTATTCACAATATTTATAATGTGGATTTCTATATATTGGAATGGTTGTCTAACACCCCTACTACAAGCAAATAATTTGCCTACTCAGGGGTTAGATCAATTTGTGTAATTTGTTTAGTGAGACGAAGCTTCTTAGCAATCCATGGATTCACCGTGCGGGTGCCGGGCCCATCGCGTTGCAAGAAAAGGAGTGCAAGCATTGCCTGGGACTTGCGACCCAGGAGTAGGTTTAAGGGGCCCCTTTATTATGCGCAAAAACGCTCACCTTCACCCTCCACACTCCTCTCCCTACCTAACCAAATTTGGAAAGAACTTACTAATGCCGCCTTTGAAATACGTTCTAGAAATGAACCGATGCTTGTTCTAGAAAGGCCAAGGTCTTTAAGTAGGCTATAGAGAGATTTTGCTGTTATACCTCTCGCTCCCACTTCTACCGCGTACAAATTAACTATAAATTTATTCCTGATCAGTTCGTTGGTTAGTTCGTAATACTTATTGAGCTTGAATGTGTGATCCCTTGGGATGTTTGTTTCCCAAGGAACAGTAAGCTCCACAAGTATCACGCGCCTCAGATGTTTCGAATACAGGAATAAGTCCTGTCTGAATGACGAAACACCTGCATCCCCAGGGATTTTGTAATGCTTTTCATACGTGTCCATCATGAGAATCCAATCAGGAGCCGCGCCTAATATTGAATAAGGCTTCGCTTTTGATTTTTTGGAGGAGCCTTCTTTTACGAATTCTACAGATTGTTTGGTGGTTGTAATACCCTTCCGCGCCCTTGCTACTGAAAGACTAACCGCTTCCCGTATAATTTCTAATACCTTGTCGTGGCGATGCGAGTATTGACATTTATCTAGAAGTACCCTACACCCTACTAATAGGTGTTTAGCGGTTCCTATTGCCTCCCCACTGATGATGCAAGACTTTTCGGTGGCTTTGCACCATCTTACTAAATTACTTTGATCTGGGAGAGTCATTTGGAATGCATTAAGATAGAATTTTAATGATGCTGGGGACCAATCATAAATTAAGGTGCGCCACTGCAAAGCTAGTGGAATACAAAAATCTACTATGGTCACCCATTCGTTTTGAATTTCTAGGCTCATCGCGTGGAGTCGGTAATTATCGTTTTCGTCTTGGCGATAAAAGATTTTGTTATGTCTATGTCTTGAACTTTCCTACTTGATCCTACTTTATTCGTTTGAGCAGCTATCATAATTTTTTTATGGAATTGAAGTCGTGACTCGAGCGCTGAGGCAACTTTGTCTTTTGGGTGAGAAGTTACAGTATCATCTTTAGATTTTCCGATGATATGTCTTTTGGTAACTCTTAGATGTTTGTAGAGCTCCGATGGTTTCTTTAATTTTAATTCAAAATTGTTTCGGTCTCTAAATAAGGTTGAAGAGTCCGCTGAGTGCGCTAACCCGAGCCATAACTTCAATGAATTTATGACGCTTGCATCTAACTTTGACAAAAGGGTTTTATTAATATCATAAACGAGGAAAGGCCAATTTAGACGTGATGTTAAAAAAAGTTATCGTAAATCCAAGCTTTTTTTACCGTAACTGATTGGTTGGTTGTCTACCTTTTTGAGATCATTTAAAAAGCTATCGACTACTATATCCAACGATGGAGTACGGCCTTGGTAATCGATTTTTTTACCTAAAAATTTAAACGGAGCTGCTTCCGTAACCGTACTAACGCACTGACCGCCTATTATAAGACCCGGGTCGTAAGAGTTATATTTGGTATTCCGTCTACCCAGACACACACTAAAACATTTACTTGGTTTTGTCCTCAATCCGCCCGTCCACGTACAGAAATCCTCAACTACATTTAAAAGCACCTGACATTGTTTCGGATTACGTGTCAGTATCGCGAGATCATCTGCAAAAGCTAGTATGGATTCTGTGTATTTGTTGTTGAACTTAAACCGATAGCCCCACTTTTTTTCATTTCTAATTAATTTGTCTTTTAAAATATTAATAACTATATTAAATATAATAGGAGAAATACAACAGCCCTGAAATAAACCAACGTTATAATTAAGTGGTTTTAAATGGTTTTCATTAAAAATTATAGAGAATTTTAATTTTGAATAATATGATGCAATAATGTCGCGAACTACCGTAGGAAAGTTATACCATTTAAGCGCGAACATCATTAGTTCATGTCGTACCGACCCAAAGGCGTTTTCTAAGTCTATCCAATCAACCGTAATTTGTCTCTAGCTAGTTCTAGCATCTTTAAGGCTTTCCGATATTAACGTATTATGTTCCAGGCATCCAGAAATTCCGGGCAAAAACCCTTTCTGGTGATTAGGCCAGAAATATCTATTGTTAATCATGAATTGCGTCATTTTAGTTTGTAAAAAAGAGAAAAATAATTTGGAAATTGTATTTGTTAGGGCTATCGGTCTAGTATCCTTAGGATTATTGACATTGTCGTTTTTCGGAATGAGGACAAAAAGGGCTTTTCCGAATGATACCGGTATTTGCTTTCTTGACCAGATTTTACCGAATATATTTAAAAGATGTTTATGGAGCGACGGACATTTTTTGTAAACTATATAAGGGATACCATCCGGACCTGGTGCTGACTTAGATGGTTTCATTTTAATTATTTTATTGATTTCCTCCAAAGCTGGTGGGTTGGCTTGAAAATCTTCAGTAGGAGTCTCAGGTTTGTGTTCGTTTGGATCCCCATATAGTCACTTCGTATGTGCTTTTATAATGATCGAAAATTTGCTCGTTGGTCAAGAGAAGCTTACCTTTTTGATGTTTGAAAATGTTTTTTGAATATTTAAAAGGATTTTTATCAAAGTCTACTTCATGTTTTGCCCGATCAAAGCTATCACTATTTTTCGTTATTTGATTTGTTAAACCTTTGATAAGTTTAAGAATTGATCGCAATGCCCTAGACAGTTGGTCACTAGGTTGATTATCGCTTAAGGCATTTACTATACGAAGTTTCTTTATAAGGTCTTTTTTTTTCCTCCTCATTTTCAATTTAAAACCGTTTTCTTTTTTTTGTGAGCATAACGATTCGTAGGTCGATAGTGCTCATTAAAGTAGTCGTAAATAGTATTTTGGAAAGTCTCTACTTGCGCATTGAGTTCCTGATTTGAGCCCGGGTGCTCTAACAGGGCCGCTATATTTTGGTCATGTACTTTCCACTATTATTATTTGTTTATAAGCGTATGTAGGTTTTATTAATTCTCTTTACAAACAGCTTACTGTCATCGTGTGTGAGATTGGTGGCAGTCGTGTTTTCTTTAGCGCTATATATTAATTTAACTTTTTTAACTAATATAAAAAAGTAATAAACATCTTTTTTCATAGAAGTAATATTTAAAACTGCCTTTGTGATGTCAAAAATCACGTATCAATATCATAAAACTAAAGAGTTTGTTTGTTTTAAAATTCTACTGACGTATTTAGAAAAAATAACCTTTTGCATTTGATAACAAATTAAACGAAGAATGCAATAGATCAAGATTAAGATTCCATGGTCTATATCTATTTAAAATATATTGTATTAGGCTATGAGATGCAGAGAAGACAGCTGGTTAAGTATAAGATACAGTACTCCTAACATAATACACTTATATGCTATTACTTTAACATTTTTACTCTGAAAACTCGTCATTTGTATGTGTTGCAGGATATAGCTTCTATGAATATATCTATAATAATTTTCTTATGATAAATATACATATTTCGATATAGTTCTAATCATTTTTTTTCTTACCTCTAAATAAAAATAATAACACCAGCAAGAATTGTGTAATCTGTGGCCACTGTTATGGTAATTAGTTGAAAAGTCTGAACAGCAAAAATATTATAAATAGACCAAAAGTCAAAGTTTTTGCTTGTTCAATGTCAATTAATTATTTATATAAAACTAGATTTAGCTAGCGTTTAATTGAATTTAGATTTGGATAAAAATAAATGTAACCCGATAGACACACAGACACCTACGTCTCGAACTCCTGGGAACACGATAGCTGCAATGTAATCGAACGTCGCGTCGGGTTAAATGTAAATCCAATTACACGCGATCTGAACCCTTTTAAAAATTAATTAAATATGTTCTACTCTTTCAGATCTAAGAAACTATAAAGCACAGAGAGTCTTGTTTGTGTTATATTTAATGTACAGAATATAATAAATTTACAATAACTATGTATTAGATATTTATGTATGCTGAAGAGAGTTAATGACTTCAACATTGTGACAAACAAGACAATTATTACCTTTATATGTAATTTCAGATATTTCTTCAAAAAACATATGAAAAACAAATATCATTTTAAATGCAATGAGATGTTTACTGAACTTGTTTGACGTGAGACTTGGAATACACTTTACGTAAGCGATTCGATAATTTATGGGTGTTTATTCCCTAAGATTAAATTAAACTCAATCTGTAGCAAAAGTTATGTACCAACTACCTATTTGTTTACTTAGTAAGAAACTCTTTATATCCACAACTTTTGCGAAATCAAACATTTAATAGCGGTAGAGTTATAAGTAGATAATAAGCAATGTAAACGGAAAAACTACATATGTAGTTAAAAAGGAGTTTTTGCTTCTTAGTTGAAATTTTTTCTGTTCAGTTAATTGATGTATAAATAAATATTTACACATGAATTAATCGAACAGAAAGATAAATTAATTCTTCTTATACAACTAAATCCCGAAGTATAAAATGTGTACTATAGTGTACGTACATCTGAATAGACATATGTAGTAGTTCAAGAATATTAATATTTTTTCCAAAGCAATCGAATGCATCACACTATTACCCACGAATGAGACTTTTGGATAAAAACTTTAACATTCGTTATTTAATATACAAATAAACAGTAATCTTTGAGCAACACTGTTTCTGAACAAAACATTTCTGAATTCGTTGATTGCGTGACAAAAAATAAACGTTAAAAATATAACCACTATTCTAAGAAATAAACATATTTTAATTAAATTAATCTATAGTAATTCAAATGTTTTTTAAAAGCAGAATTGGTCACTATTGACTACATTTTATACAGAGGATTATAGAGCTTCTATTCGTTGAAGGCACTGTTAGAATATAGAATACAGCGTTATATTTCTCCTGTAAACTGATTTAAATAATGTAACCACATCATTATAAAAACATTTCATACGTATATATTAATATACTTAAATATTTTTTTTACTATTTCAAACGAATTGTATATTTATGGCGTGTTTATGCCTATGCAGTACGTACAGATATACATTGTCCATGAAGTATTTATAATTCCCTAAGTTATAATATTTCTTCGTATTAAATCGAAATCTTAATATATGCAATTAGGGAGTCTTTTAAATACTAATAGTTTGAAGTAGTTGATCATCTGCACCCTGTGCCAGTGTGAGTGGCTTTGCATGCAGGCTACATGTGTGTACTCTGTAATACAAATAGCAATTGAATAATACTGAAGGGAGTAAGTAGTTTCATAAGGCAGAAGATGAATGTGTTATTATTTAATTTTTATTGTCCTCACCTAATAACTTGAAAATATTGATTTAAATAATTAAATAAAACCAAAAACGAGATTACATACAATCTCAGTTTATGAGATCCAAAGTTTCGCAAGTTTGTAAATTTATTCTTAAGTTTGTATAGTTAGCTGATGCAATTAACAGTTTAAATGTTAAAATTTAAGTTTGAATAAAATGAATGTAAATGTAATTGTGGTACAATTGATATTCCTAAATAGAGTTTGATAAAAATATTTAAACCTGCGACCTCAAGAAAAGAATTCCGTTAATACATAAAGATATCGTATCTATGCTCGTTTCGTAAATCTACCTAGATAACATATTCGTCTTTATCGTAGTGAAAACTTATTGGAGCTATTTTAAAAAATCCTAAACAATATTACATATATAGCCTCGGTAAGCTTATTGAGATTCATAAATTAATAAAGATTGAATAAATCTATAAGGGCAGGTCCTGGAAAACCACTCATTAAGCAATGTTTAACTTAACATGTTACTAAGCCTTTGTAAAATATTTTCTCACATAAAAGTGGTAGAAATAATATTATATTTTAATAATATGTATTATCTCCACCCTTCGGATATTCCACAAAACACCACCTGGTAGCCAACACCACTTATATTTTTTGCCCTTAGGTGTCTCAAACGACACTCAAGAAGATATGAGGCTGTCCTGTTCATAGCCGCCAAACTTGGACGTACCTATATTAACTATAATGTATCACATACGAATTAATTCTGGTATTTATAATTTTATAATTATTTCTATGTTACTGTGCTCTAATATCGTTTACCAAGGCTTTTTTTTAGACACGTCCTCCCTCCTTTGAAGATAATAAATATTATTTTTGTAAGCCATGTGGTATAATAGGGAACATTTATGTAATTTTTTTTTGATATAAATTAATCATTTACCTCTCTATATCGTAGAAAAAATATAAATAGGTTTGAAAAGATTCTAGTTTTTTTTTCAAATTAAAAATTAAAACATTGAGTAAATTTGAGCCGTTCAAACTCCGTCACGATGACACGTCCAGTGAATGTTTACTATGAACTTTTTAGTTACTTCATACATATTTTAAGTTTTAATTGCTTTACAAGTCATGGAAGAAGATAAAAATCATCTTACAAGTAATGTATAGTACCGGAGTGCAAAAATAGTATTAGAAAAACACCCGACAAAGTGTTTTTTGTATTCCAAGAGATGCGAAAATACAAAAACAATGGTGTATGGTAATTAAAAGGGATAATATAAGTCCTAAATCGTGTTTATATTGTTGTGAAGATCAATTTAACGTAAGTATACTTTATTTATAATAAGTTTAATCTAATAGTTTAAATTTATACTTACGTATTGAACATTAGAAAATTTGAGTTTAAAATTAACCTAACCTAGTTTACAAAAGTTCAGTATAACTTTCTATAAAAACCGTATTCTTTTTTTGGTTTTACGATTTTTTTATGTTTGTTTGAAATTTATTTCAGGTTAAGGAAGATGCAGCCAATTGTATTGAATATAGTATGTATAACGAAACAACAAGGAGAAAAATATAATCTAAGTTTGAAGAAAAGAGTTGTGCCTCATATATTTTTGTGGCAAAAACACCAGCTGAGAGAACATTCTCATGAATGTGCATAGTCAAAAGGCAAAGATTGACCTCGGTTAATGAAGCCTTTTTAGAGTTAGTTATCAAAAGTAGTGTTTAAAAAATGGTGACCTTCACAAAGAAGTGATATACTAAGTAAGTCCTAGTACTGCCCATACAAATGACTGTGATATTAATCAGCCAGAACTCGGTACTTCTCCTATTGAATGTTATGATCATAAGGCAGAGCCTTGCTTTTCGCATATTGAAGATAAATTACCAAGTGACTAAGCTGTGCAAGTTAATATTAAACCGAAGTATGGAAGTAAAGGTGTCAATGTAAATATACCTGCTGAAAAACAAAATGTAACATTGTCACAATTTCCTCATTTAACACACAACATTGGTACACAACAGTTTTACCAGTAAAACTATCTGTTTTAAAAAGAAAATTGTTTACAGAAAACACAGATGATAATACTTCTATAGCATCTAATATCTTCTATATCTGCTGATTGTCAACCAAGTTATTTATCTGAGTCACTTCACTTAAGTGGAAAATGATTCAGAGGAAGAAACATTTTAAAAATGTAATGTGTAGTAGCATGCTAAATGCTATTGAAAAAGAGTTTGTAGGTATTTGTTTTGTTAGGGTTGTTTGAGTATTGAAAAAATGTTTTTAGAATTACCTAAACAATTGTATCATTTAATAAAAACTTTAAGCACGAAAATATAAGTTTAAATTATTTATTTTTCTCAGTAGCACTGATACCACAGTATGAACTTCGACGCCGATAATTTGAATGGCGTGTCAAATGACGTCACATTTCCTTTCGACCAATGGTGGCGCGTTTTGGAAATTTGAAATTCGCTCCCTTAATTTACACTTTTCATAAATTATTTCATGGCCTTAAATGGTTAGTAAATTAAAAAAAAAATGATTTTATTATAATAAGATGATAATGATAATAAGTAATCGAAAAAAATAATAAGATGATAATGATAATAAGTAATCGAAAAAAAAATATTTGGAACCATTTTAAATTTTATGCATGTTCCCTATTACCGTGAAGCTGTACACCATTACTATAATTCTGTATATTATTGTTTCATCTGTTTTGTTTCCATTTGCTGTCTCATTTTATAAACTACGTAATTAACATTAAATACTTTACAAATTTTATCAAGGGTTCAAGTTAAAGAAGCATACACGTCATATATACATTTGATCCGAATTGTGTAACACCAAGTTATACATAATTTTTATACATAGGAACATTTACAATATAATACAATCCGCGTCAACGATATAACCTTATGATTGAAAATATTATTGTTTGCACGTAAATTGAAAGGTGGTTTATAGGATAAGCTAAACCAAACCGTGAAATTGATAGATTAAAATAAAGAAAAGCAGCACCCAGAAGATGCGAGAATATTATTGTTTGCGGCGCTGACTCTGTGACGCAATTTAAAAAGAACAAATCTTAGCTTATCAGATTTATTCGTTTGGTTGAAAACAACATACTTATTGTTTTGAAAAATATTGTGTTAGTGTCGATTCTCGACTTTTATTATTTATTTCCTTCAGCAGTAATAAAAATATTTACAGATTGTTCGAAAGTGTTTTCTGTTACACGAATTTTTTTTTAAATTGTTAGTAAATATTATCAGTCTCATTTTTAATCTAAATGATTAATTTTTTTGGTTTGAAAATACAATACTTTAAGTATACCTAAACATATAATAAAATTGTCACTGATCCATTCATGTACACGGAATTAAAAAAAAAAATCACCATCACAGGGGGGCTTTATTGGAGCAAGAGAACCCAAAACAATGATTTTTCAGTTTGTCTGTTTGTCTGTATGTCTGTATGTTTGTGCACGCTTATCTCAGAAACGGCTTAACCAATTTGAATGCCGTTTTTAGTAATATATTATCACAGTCTTTACTTAATATTTAGTGTTTATTTTATCTAAATCCGTTAAGAAATAAAAAAGTTATGACAATTTATGCCAATGACGTAATAGGTACCATGAGAATCTTATTCTATACATGTAATAAATTTGTAGAGGAGTAGTTTTTGTACATTGAAAATATTTAAAAAAATATACCAGGATGTGAAGTAATAACTAATAGAATCCATTTTCAGCATTTTTAAAATCTTTGTCTGTTTATGTGTTTGTCTTTTAAATATGGACACAACACGAAATATAACCTTTATATAAGCAAGAGAACCGAAAACAATGTTTTTTTCATTTTGTCTGTTCGTCTGAATGTCTGTATGTTTGTGCACGCTAATATCACAAACGGATTAGTCGATTTGGATGCTGTTTTCGGGAATATATTGTCATGGGATTCACTTTATATGTTGTTTTTTTTTAACAATCGGTTAACAAATAAAGAAGTTAATAATCTCTTATTGTCGTACCATTGCTTCTTACCAGTTTGAAAGTTTATAGATTTTACATACATTAGTAAGTACAAAGGGTACTTTTTATCAAAATCGAAAACTACGCGTACATTAGGCAGGGCAACGGAATATTATATATTTCTTCTAATACTGGGAGAAGGAATGTCATCTGGTTTCTGGGAGGTTTTGCTAATTTTAACTGGAGTGACAGGATCGGGATTAGGTAATTGATTCACAGGTAAACTAGTTGAAGTTGAGCGAGAAAATAAGGGAAATTGGTAGGGATGACGGTTGTGTGATTTAATATACCAATACAATTTAATCATACAATACAGAAATATAATACTAGTAATCAAAATTAAAATAATTGAGTAGTGAGTCTCATATTTGATTATTTGATGTTGATTGATTATTTGGTCTGTCTTATCGGAAATGGAATTTAATTTTGACTTGGTTTCCGGCGTAAAAAGGTCTAGATCGATATTTTGTAATTTAATACGGGGTTCACTACTTAACTCGCTTTTAAACTTATTTAGAATACAGCAGGAATCGTTTATTATATTAAAATCCGAATGGATTATGTTACATTAATTTTAATATTCTTAAATTTAGGAATTAATTTAGTACTTTTACAATATGCAAAACAATCATTTGGAATATAAACAATACCTGTTCCAATAATATTAAAATCAATATTTGTTTGATTCGAACATTCAACATAAAACTTAGTACTTTTAGATTGTACATAAATCCAATTATTATTGCTAAAGTCTGTTTCACATTGTTTTGGTAGTACACTTATCACATTTGAAATTAATTCACTTTCACAGCTGGGATTAGCACTAGTGGAGAACACTGTCATTACGTCACAAATAAATTCACGGGAGCTTATCACTCTGCATTCTTTTAATGATTCAAGGTTACAATATTCTGATTTGTCTTTGGTCATTGCGATATATTTACTCGTGGGTATTATAAAACTAAATGAGTCTGGTTTTACAGAATTGTGTGGGGTAGGTAACGCTATATTATTATAAACATTATAATACTTAGGGGAGACTAATGGTACCCTAAGTATAAAAATAATCTTATTATTTAAGCTATAACAAATAACATTAGAGATATTCATTAATATGTGTATATTACTTATTTCTAAAGCAATCGGTAATTTAACACCTGCAGTTAAATATTTATAATTGTCGACAATCTCTTGGTATAACTGCGTGGGTGGTAATACGGCCGGGTGAACAATGTTTTGTTTACTGAACATGATAGCATTTGTTATGTCTTCTAATTGAAACTATAATGAGAGTACAGTGGCTTCCAAACTATTCAATATTGAATGGTTATTTGTTTTTATAATTAATTCTTCAGAAACTACTGAGAGGTTTTTCGGTTGCAATGACAGATTGTCAATACCTTCGTTAAGTCTGGCTTCATTATTTTTTATTTTATATATACTCTCATTAAATTTAGATAAAGTGGAAATAGTAACTAATATATTTTCTTTTACTAATGAACTCAACCTTTTCTCATTATCTTGTACATTCGTATGGCGTTGTCATATTTTATGGCGTCATCTTCGTTTAGAGTACCAAAGATGGTTTTAGAGAGGACACCTATAGCACCCATCCATGCACCACGCTTGAACCTATTATGACTCATTAGATGTTCAATGGAGGCATACTGGGAAATAATGTCATGGTATCGGACAGTGAGCGGTTCTAATGTGTTATGGCATCCTATAGCTTTTATAAAATCTATTCGTGATTGACCACATACAAATTTCATTGTATCTATTATAGAATTTATATTTTGAATGTGAGGTTTTAGATAAGAGATATCATATGGAGTTACTATGTCTAGATGACCGGTATTAATTTTAATTTCACCCACTGAATCGAAATAGATTCCAGGACTTGATGTGATTGGATGAACATATTCCTTCAGCCAACACGCTTTAATGAAAGGAGACATTGAAGTTACCGACTTAAATTTGTTGTAACTTTATTAATTCTAAAAATATATATATATATAAAACATTATATATTAATTCTTAATATTAAAAGATAGTAACTAAAAAGAAGAAATAGTAACTAAAGATGATTATAATAATAATAATAATAATAATAATAATAATAATAATAATAATAATAATAATATCGGGACAAAATTACACACATTGATCTAAACCCTAAGTAAGCAAATTATTTGCTTGTGTTAAGGGTGTTAGACAACGATACTAATACATAGAAATACATTATACACATATAAATACTGAGAATATATTTAATAAACGACCAAACCCAGAAACACAGACATCTATGCTCATCACATAAATGCCTGTGCTCTGCCGGGAATCGAACCTGAGCCCCGTTGCGCCGTGACTCGTTAGGCGTCTGCGCTAACCACTCGACCAACGGGGCGGATTATAAAAAAGGTGTATAATTATGGTTTAAAAGTATAAGATTAATCATTGTAAACTTAATATCTATATATGGTTTTTGATTTATCTAGAACGAGGTTCATCATTAACTGTCGCAGGTTTGATTTCGTCATAATGATGTTTGACATGGCGTCTATTAATTAGAAGAGATAAGGTGTGATTGCCATGAATTTTCACAACCTTGTATGGGCCTTTCCAGACAGGTGATAGGGCTTTTCGTAACCTAAGATGATTACGTAGTCTTACGTAGTCACCAACTTTGTATATAATTGGACGACTACGTAAATCATAATAATTTTTTGATCTTAATTTTGAGTTGTGTATAAATTCGAGAGCCTTTTCACGTGAATGTTTCATTCGGTGTTGAAGCATTTTGACATATTCAGGGTAGGTTACTGTGGAGTTATCATTATACAAAGAGTCTAGGATTCGAGGTTTATGCCCGAATAATAATTCATACGGAGAGTAATGTGTTGTAGAATGAATGGAAGTGTTGTAGGCCAACATTGCGGTATATACATAACGAGGCCAATTATCTTGATTTTCGTTAACGTATGTTTTTAAGTATTCTTTTAGCGTTGAGTGCGATCTTTCTAAAGCATCTTGTGTCTGTGGGTGATAAGGGGATTACCACAACTGTTTTATTTTAAGGAATTCACACGTCTTTTTAAATAATTCGGCTGTGAAATTGGTACCTTGGTCGGTGAGTATTAATTTGGGAATACCGAATAACGACATGAAGTGTACAAGACATTCGCTTGACTCCTCTGCAGTATTACAACGGATGGGATATGCTAAAGAAAATTTAGTAAGGTCGTCTTGCATTGTTAAAATAAATCTTAGTCTCGCAGTTCCGGCTTCGGGTAAAGGGCCTACTATATCAATTGATAATTTTTCAAAAGGAACTGTTGACGTTGAAGTTATTATCATAGGCGCTCGGTTTGTTCTGCGTAAAGCTTTATTCGTTTGGCACGACTGACATTTTCGGATATAATTTTCGACATCACTTTTCATATTTTTCCAAAAAAAACGTTCACGTATGCGATTATACATCCTTGAGTTCCCTAAGTGACCTGCTGTTGGTATGTCATGATTTTCTTTTAGGATTTTTTGGACCTCACTAGGAGAAGGATAAATTATGTTATTATGGTATATATGGATTAAAATATTACTTCCGTCGAACAGATATCCTAGTATATTATATATTTTTACAAAACAATGTTTATCGAAGGGGTTTTTAAAGTCCGATATGCTGATGTCATTTATTGTTGGGTAGGACATCATTATTTGGTCACGGGCAAATTTCATTGATTTAAATATGTCTGGAAAGGAAAAGTTATCAAAGTGATGTACTTTTGTAAATAGGAATAAATAGTATTTATCGTTGACTGTAAGAGGTAATGTAGTAAATAAGTCTCTTTCTAGTTTTAAGAAATCATTGAAGTCGGTACTATAATTAGCTTCTGTGTACTTTTTAATAAGCTTTCGTTATGTTCTTGAATTATAGTGTTATATATCTGTGTAGGAGATTTTAGAAATTTACTATAGGTGTCGTCGGATGATTTATTCTGAATTTCAGGGGACAGAATCATTTCAAGCTCAGGGTTAGTAGGTAAAGGAAGGTTGTTTTCTTGAGTCCTTGTCATCAAGGGTGAAGGGTTAAGAGGGTCGGATAAGTTTTTAGACGGTAAAGATTTATCAGTGTTACAGTTTGATGACGTAGTTACGTTTTTGGGGTTTTGCCAACTAGTTGAAGGTTGTGGATCAGGTTCAGTATTGTCACTTGTTTTTTATTTATGGAACCAAGGTAGTCTAATACTTTTTGTTCTGCTGTAGGGCTTAGAAGACCCATTTCAATACTTGAAGGAGGAGACACTAAAAGACTCTGCAAATCATCTAAAATAGCAGGTGATTCTAAGTTTTGTCGTTCTTGGACAGGATTTGTATTATTTTTGGGATACACAGGATTTACAGGATATCTCGATAGGGCATCTGCAGCGGAGTTTAATTTGCCTTTGCGGTATTGAATATCGTAATCGTATTCCTCTAATTTCAGCCGCCATCTTTGGAGTTTGCTTCCTGGATCTTTATGGTTAAATAACCATTTTAAAGGTCTGTGGTCTGAGATTATTAGGAATTTGCGACCATAAAGGTAAGGGCGAAAAGTTTTACACCCGAACAAAATGGCTAATAATTCTTTTTCTGTTGTATTGCAATTAACTTCATTTTTATTTAGGGTTCGGGATGCATAGGCTATTGGTTGTTCTTTGCCAGGGTTTCCCTGTGAGAGGATTGCTCTAATAGCATAGTTGGAAGCGTCACAGGTAAGTACAAATTGTTTCATGAAATCTGGATAAATAAGAAGTGGAGGTGAAATAAGTCGGCATTTTAGGGTTTCGAAGGACAATTGATGTTCATTTTGCCAAGTAAAGAAAGTATCTTTTTTTAGTAGAGATGTTAATGGTTTTGCTGTTTTTGAAAAATCGGGAATAAATTTCCTATAATAAGACATAAGTCCTAGGAATGATTTAACGTCTTTCGGACATTTTGGAACTGGAAAATTGGACACAGCCTTAATCTTTTCAGGATCGGGTTTCACACCTTTATCTGTAATAAGGTGACCAAGGTATGACACTTCTTTTCGGAGGAACTCACATTTGTCTGGTTGGAGTTTCAGGTTGTGTTCTCGAAGACGATTAAATATTAATTTAAGGTTTTTGATGTGTGAATCAAGGTCATATGAATATATTACGATGTCATCGAGATACACAAAACATCTTGTGCCTTGAAGGCCTGTGAGTACAGTGTTCATCAGCCTTTGGAAGGTTGAGGGCTCGTTTTTAAGCCCAAAGGGCATGCGGTTAAACTCGAAATGTCCTTGCGGGACATTAAAGGCAGTTTTTGCTGCATTTTTAGATGCCATTTTAATTTGGTGGAAACCAGATGCCAGGTAAAGTGTTGAGAAGTATTTCGATTTACCAAGTTGATCCAATATTTCATTTATATTAGGTATTGGATATGAATCCCGTACCGTGACGTCATTAAGTCGTCTATAATCAATTACAACTCTCCATTTTCGCTTCCCGGAAGCGTCTAATTTCTTTGGGACAACTCAAATGGGAGCAGACCACGGGGACATAGATGGTTTAATAATTTCTTCTTTAAGCATTTTGTTAACTTGGTTTTGAACTTCCTGCTTAAGGCACTCTGGAAATCGATAGGATTTTACATGGATTGGTTCATTGTTTGTGGTGTTGATTTCGTGTTCCAGAGTATTAGTGAAGGACAAGGGGTCTCCAGGTAAGTAAAAGATGTCGGAATGATTTGAACAAATTTCGTATAGTGCATTGGTTTCCTCAGTATTTAAATGTGAAGTTCTGAGTTGATTTAAAACTTCTTGAGTTCGTGTGATTGAATCATGAGATTGTACAGTGTTAATGGGATGTTCTGATGATATTAAATGAATATTTTCGAAGATATTACAGATTTAAAATATAGGGTCTTTGCGTTTGCGGCGGTACGGTCTACCGGCGCACTCTGGTATGGAACCGTTCAAACCGTCTCAAAAATAGCTTTTGTGAATGTTCAATATTTAACATTTTGTTAATGCATATAGCTAATTGAATATTTATCATTTATAATAGTTTTTTTTTTAAATAAACCTAGACCTGCAAGTTGATGGTGAAAATAACATCGATTGTGTAGCTCAGAATTGCTCATGTTTACATGGTAATATTTTGATTATGTTCAATGAAATCTGTAATCTGTAAGTGTGATATATGGTTAGAATGGTTTTGAAATACTCTGTTTAAGAAGTATTTAAATGGACGTTTAAGTAAAAACTAGAGAGGTATAAAAATAATTACAGCACCTAATATTGTATCTTTATTAAAAACTTTAAATATACTTTTGACAGTGAGCGATGTCTGCCGATGTCGTAATTTTGATTGTATCACTTAAAATAAGTCATATAGAAGCCAATAGAAAAAATTTGAAGTGGAAATTCTTTTATTACTAATTTAAGACGTGCGAAGCCGCGGGCAAAAGCTATATAATAATATATTTTCTATAATTTTATGTAATGTTCGACTAATTATTAAAAATATGTTTACATGATGTAGTGATGATGATGATAAAAATACGCTGAGTATTAAACTATGTTACTGTTACTAATGATTGTTAATACAAATATTTTGAGAATTCTTGAGACTAAAGAAACAGACAGAGTATACATTACGACAATTCGATAAATAGCAAAATTGAATGCATTATTGAATGATTGATTATTTTTATTTATTAAAACGAGTTTTGAAGTTAAAGTGAACATCACAAATAGAATACATACATAATGATCACGAGGAGGTTGGCCTCGCCTTGGGTGAGCCAAATTAAAGATAGGAATGGAAATGAAAGTTACAAAATATACTTACTACAAATTATACTGGGTTCATATTAGTTTATAAAACTGAACAATGAAGTTATTAGAATTCCTACATTTGTATATGTATTTTATGGAAATCAAATATTATAACATTATTACAATAAAAATCTTTTTAATATGATTTATATTTAATTCATTATTTGTTATTTTTTTTTGTAATATTGTTGAGGAATCTTGTTCTTAATTATTTATATTTTTCATTATATAAATTGTTTATTGATAAGATTATTGATTCATTACAATGTTGTTAATTTTCATTTATTACATAAATCCAACGACAGCTTTTATAAGAAATAATTTCATAACATCGGAAATTGCCACTGATGTTTTTCGTTCTTATAATGGCTTTTATAATTAAGATATAGAAAACCACAATACTTACCTAAATATGATCCTTTTTTTTGTTTATGTGTTGTTACATAGAAATATCATTTCTGTAGATAATTAAATATTTATAATTTTAATAATAATAATAATAATAATACTTTTATTGTACTCCACATTACAGAAAAATAATATAATACATCGAAAACAATTATAAAAGTACAATAAGGCGGCCTTATCGCTAAGTAGCGATTTCTTCCAGACAACCCTATTCGAGTAAAGAAATAAGAAATCGTGAAAGATAGGGATGGTGCGAAGTACATATTATTATCAATGCATAATATATATAATCTATATATATATAGAAGGATGTTTGTATATACGAAATCGATGAACTCAGAAACTATTGAACCGATGATTATGAAAATTGGTATGTATATGTCTTTTTCCACGGAGAAGGTTTATATGGTATGCCCAGTGATGTAACTCGCCACCAGGCGGCGCTGTCACATATAGACTTCCGCCCCGTTCAACCGATTGTCATAAAAGTTGGTATGACCATGTATGTTTCCTCGAAGAAAACGAATATGCTTTGCCCATTGATGTAACTCGCCACCAGGTAAAGTAAGGGTTAGCCCAGCGAAGCGGGCTGGGTTCGCTAGTTTTATAATAAACAAACATTATTCATAATTTATACTGTATACATATTATATAAATATTAAACAACATATTACATATCTACACAAAATATTAAGCTAACTAACCTGATTAAGAAAGAACAGTTTTAAAGACTTTTTAAAGATAAAAATATTTGGGGATTGTCTGATGCTCAGTGTTAAGTCGTTCCACAGAAGGATAGCTCTAACGACAAATGAGTTGTTTTAAAATTTGGAACTGTGTGAAGGAATTTTGAGTGTAAAGCTTCGAGATGGCCTTACAGCTCTTGTATCAGTTTCCGTGAAAAGAAAAAGGTCTCTTAAATAGGAAGGACTAGAAGGATTAAATAATAAATTGTACAAAAGTGAAAGAGTGTGTAGATTCCGGCGAAGTCGGATAGGTAGCCACTTAAGTTGTTTGCGAAATAAAGAAACATGGTCATATTTTCTTAGTCCAAATATGAAGCGGATGCCAATATTTTGGATCCTCTCAAGTTTGTTTAACTGTACTTCAGATAGGTTAAGGTAACTTGCGTCGGCGTAATCAAGGATAGGAAGAAGAAGAGTTTCCGCAAGCATTATTTTGGTGGAATGGGTAAAAATGAGCTAAGGCGTCTTAAAGAACTAATAGCCGCAAAAGTTTTCTTACTTAGTACCTTAACCTGGTGAGTCCAGGATAACGTATTGTCCAAATAAAGGCCAAGGTTTTTAACAGTCTCACTGTATGAAATAATATGACCATTAAATATAGTAGGTGGTAAGTTTGGCCAATCAGCTTTTGAAATAAAATGTGAACTACCAATAATAATTGATTGACTTTTGGACGGGTTAACAGTTATTCCGTAACGTTTACTTCATTCAGATATTAACTCGAGGTCACGATTCAATACAGTAACTGCGTTGGGAAGGTTTTCCAGAGAGGCTTGTGTATATATCTGGATGTCGTCTGCATACATGTGATAGAGAGAAGTAATTGAGAGAGTTATAGTATTTATGAAGATAGAAAAAAGTAAAGGTGACAACACGCCTCCTTGAGGAACTCCGGCACGAATGTCACGCCAAGATGACATACAGTCATCAAGCCGAACTCGCTGCCGGCGACCTCGAAGGTAACTTTGAAACCAGTCAATCACTAATGGAGATATGTTAATAGAGCGAAGCAAACTCAATAAGATGTCATAATCGACCGAATTGAAAGCATTGCTGAAATCCAGCAATGTCAAAAGTGTGAGTTGTTTTTTGTCCATGCCCAACCGAATGTTATCAGTTACTTTGACAAGAGCCGTAGCCGTACTATGACCTAATCGAAAACCAGATTGTAAAGGATTAAGAATTTTGTTGGTATTTAGGAAAATATTTAATTGTTTGAAAATTAATTTTTCTAATACCTTGGATAGAAAAGGGAGGATGGAAATAGGTCTGAAGTCAGTATAGATGGCAGGTTTAGGATTTTTAGGTAATGGGATAACATGGGCATTTTTCCAGGCTGCAGGAAAGATACCTGTAGACACAGATTCATTAAGGATATGCGTAATGATTGGAGTAACAATGTCTAGGAGAGGAATGATCATACTACGGCTAACGTTGTCATCACCGACGGCATTGGATGAAATTGACAAAATGCTTTTCTTAACATCACATTCTGTGAATTGACTAAAAGTAAACGGAGGAAAACTAGGAGTTGGAAGAGCAGCTATTGAATTTAATGTGTTCAATTTATGAATAGAATTAAATGAATTTAGTGAAGTAAAGGAATTATTGAGTTGCTCAACGTCTACTTTAGACATTAGAGTATCATGAGAAGGTTTGCCAACTCCCAACGTATGAAGAAACTTCCAGACTCTTGCCGTGTCGCCGTTTTCGACTTCTTTATGGATATGGCGTCGTTGTGCATCTCTACACAATGTATTACAGCGATTTCTAATCTTATTATACCTATTTCTGTTAATATCTGAATTATCGTTCCTTAACGTTGCTTTTGCAATATTTTTCTTTTGTATACGACACTTCAGGTCGTCATTAAGCCAAGGAGCGGGTAGATACTTAATTTTTACCGGTTTAATAGGGGCATAAATATCGTATAAATTTGTAAGAAGATAATTGAAGATATCTACCTTGTCATCGACAGAAGAAGCCTCCATTACAAGTGACCAGTCAGTTGCAATGGCATCACTACGCAAGCTACACTCATCTATTCCACCAAAATTACGCCGCAGGAGAGTATTACGCTTTCGCTTAGGAGCACGTAATTCATAAGAAAGGTAAATTAAGTCATGGTAAGAAAATGCATCTGCAGAACACTTACCATACTTAGACATAAGATCGGGAGAAGATATCATTATAAGATCAAGAAGAGACGGAGTACAATTTGGAAAGTAATGTGTAGGAGATAGCGGTAAGATTTTAAAGTTACATGCCTCTACAATAGATACTAACTGCTTGGAACGATTATCATCTCTTAAAAGGCATGTATTGAAGTCGCCCATGATTATAGTATGAGCATATAAAGGAGAAAGTTTTTCTAAGATTACTTCAAAGGAAGGAAAGTAGTTAACAAGAAGTGACGGACTGTAAAATACACCTAATAGAACTTTAGTATGACCTAGTAAGATTTCGGCGATTAAATGTTCAGCTTCATCAGATGGAGGCGGTTGGGTTGACGAACTAACAATATTAAAGGAAATGTGTGATCTAAGATAGATCGCTACTCCACCACCCCCTTTTCCAATGCGGTCATTTCGAAGAAGATTAAATCCAGAAAGACAGTAAGATGTGGACGGTAAGCACGGCTTAAGCCAAGTCTCAGACACAAGGATAGCATGAACGTTTTGACATTCGAACGACGCAAGCATGTCAGGGTAATGAGCCGGTATACTTTGAGCATTTATGTGTATGACATTGAAATCTTTTATATTATTAGAGAATAAGGAATTAAGTGTAATATTTAGAGGAAGTGGACTTGTACTGTGGTAACTCAAGTCACTAGAGCTAGAACTTTCAGACAGATATTCATCATTTTGTATAAAATTAGTAAAAGACATAATAAATGAAGAATATAGTAGTAAGTATAGTTAAATATAATGAGTTATATGTATGTATATATATTATATATGTATGTATAGTTATATATATGTATATGTATGTATATATATTTCTAAAAATAGTAATTATACAATATTTATAAAGTAATTAGAAAAACAATAAATAAAATTATATAAATAAATAAGATTTCCGAATCTGTATTTCAATACCCGCCAGCAATATGAAAGAAATCGGCAAATATACAAAACAAAGTTCAAGTAAAAAAACGAGAAAAAAAAGAAATAAATAATTAATCTCGTAAAATAAACAATAAAAACTAAAATGAAAAAGCAGCAACACTTGAAAAGACAAATGTCAAACTTCAGTCAAGTGTCAGTTATCAAACAGACCGTCAAAGACTGTAAGACAGTATTGACAAGATAATATAGAATTTCTTTATAACTTTCTTATAACACTTAACACTAAACAAGTACGGTAAAAATAACAGAAAAAGAAAAAAAAATAATAACAAAGAATCAACAATTAAATTAGTAAACTGTTACTAATGAGTACTGACATTAAAAAAATAAAACTGGAGTAAGGTATAACAGCATAAAATAAAGTATTGCTGTTTACTTTCTAGTGTTTCTCTTGGATCTTGACATATACGCGACCTTACTTTGACTCGCCCCTGGCAATGTAGACTCCGGAATACTGGTGCTACCAGTACCAGCACAAGGAATGGTGTCCAGTTCAGCAACACTAGACAGACTGTGCCTGCGTCCATCAGACCCGAGGACAACTACTGCGCCTTTTTTAGTCCAGCAATTAGACATGCCGAAGCGCTGACGGGCCATAAGGAACGCCTCATGTCTCCCCTTAGTGAGGAACTCCGACAAAGTTATACCAGATCCTTTAAGTTTGGTCTTAGCAAACCAAACTTTATCTCTGGTTTCAAGATCACAAAATTTTACTAATATAGCTCGAGTTTTCCCTTCACTATAGTGACCAAGCCGATGGCAGCGCTTGAAGCAGCTCACCTTTATATCTGGTATAAGAAGACGATCTGCCAATAATTTAGTCACACTTACTGTTGTATCTTCTTTTTGTGATTCGTGTACACCATGGACTAGCAACATTTTTGTCCTGGATCTCATCTCCATTTCATCGCATTGTTTTGACAGCAGTTTTAATTGCATTTGTAGGCTCTCAAGTGCACTGAGTACAAATGAACGGAATGAATTAAACTGTGCCTCAATATTTGAAGTGGTTTCTTTTGGACATGATGATTTTAAATCCTTTTGGAAGTCAGCCATCCTGGCATTGAAGTGATGTGTTAGGTCATCCAATGTATTTTTAATTGAATCCATTGAAAAAGAAAGTAGAAAAAAAAAATAAAAAAATTAGTGACAAATTAAAGATGTTTTGTTATTATCTGGAGGATACAATGCTGGTAGGTTTATGAAACTATTCTTGATTTTTCATGTAGATTAAGTTACTCTGGATAATTTTAAATAAAGAAAAACTAAGAGCCACAAATATTTGCTGTCACTTTTACACCTACCTACCCACACTTCTTTAATTTTAATATTATCGATT
Source organism: Napeogenes sylphis (assembly GCA_959347405.1). NCBI lineage: Eukaryota > Metazoa > Arthropoda > Insecta > Lepidoptera > Nymphalidae > Napeogenes > Napeogenes sylphis. Next base: position 37,261,430 of record OY365782.1, read on the forward strand.
TCTTATTATCTGTAAAATTCGTAGACAAGGTAAATTATTTATCTGTTGACAGCTTATTACAATCTCTTAATTAGTCTGTGACATTTCTTTTTGTTTAAGATATTGAATGTTGCCAGCTTAAGCTAACTTTATAGTCCCCGAAATGTTATTGAAAATATAAACATTTTATTAGTAGGTAATTACTATTCTAAATTTCTTTAATTAATCATTATTAAGGATAGCATATCGCTAGATATTTATTTAAAAGTAGTTGTCATATTGTTTCAGAAGCTTATTTGCAGCCAACGTTGTTTTATTGTTATATTTATTAGTATAACAATTTGTCATCAATTTATTACACTTGTTTCTTCCTGTAGATAAGTAGTGCATTGTTCTTAAATTACTTAAATATTGGTCTTCTTCCGATTAATATCAATTTTATCCACATTTCGTGTAACGCGGCGTGTGCATAGCCACATTGATTGCTTATTATGCATATTTTGATTATAAAATTCAATGTCGTGATCTTTAGAGTCTTTTCTTTCGGAAGCACTTCCGAATTGAATATCTTATTAGCCTTCGGTGAGTGTTTTAGTTATTTGTGATCTTATTAACGCATTTGAAGCGTTGTTTCTTAAATTCACTAGAGTGTTTATTTGCAGGGATAATTTATTAATATGGAATAATTATAATTCCTATTGCCGGCACTTCCTGGGCAGTTTCAAAGTTTGTTGGAACAATATTTCTATTTGTCAGTGGCGCCTAGGATTTCTTTTTTAGTATTTTTTATATGTAATTTCAAATTACGGTGTTATCTCAAGTAACCCACCGCTGAGTCTAGCTGGCATTATTTTAACATTATTTTGGCATTATTATGTCATTATTTAAGACATTGAGCCTCGATAATTTTTGAGCATCGGGAATCGCAGTGGAGATAAAATAAAAATGGACTGTATGAAATATAAAGATTGTAATTAAATGTTAAATAGGTAGGATAGGTAATTAATGTTAATAGGCGCACGAGTGTCGTGCGCGCGCACGACGCTCGGTAGGCAAGTGGCCGGGCTTCTCGACCGTTCCAACACCATCGTCACCCCCAGCTCCCCCTTCAGCGTCATCCGCTCCATCGGTGGTAGACCCCGCGTCCCGCGCGTGAACATCCTCCTGCCCCTTGACATATTCAAAGGGAAGAGGGCAAAGGTTATTGAACCCCCTTGTAAATACGCCTTTTTCATCCTGAGCTCCGCCACTCTGGTAACGCCATCCGGTCCAGGATAAGTCCGCAGCACGCGGGCCAAGGGCCATACTAGTGGTGGAAGCGCTGTGTCCCGAAGCAGTACGAGCATCCCCTCAGTAAGCTGGCCAGAAGTCTTGGACCATCTGGTTTTCTGCTGAAGCAAGGAAATGTATTCACGTGAAAACCTTTGCCAGAAGTGCTGTCGGATGCATTCAATTCTCTTGAAGCGGTCGATGCAGCTGAGTTTCTTCTCTGGAATCTGTGGACATGGAACAGCCGTAAGTGGTCGTCCAATTAAAAAATGGGAAGGAGTGGGGGCAGAGGAATCAGAAGGATCTGTGAATAGGGGTGTCAATGGACGAGAATTTAATACAGCCTCAATTTGACAGAGACAGGTAGCTAACTCTTCGTAGGTAAAGTTAGTAAGACTTAATAGCCTTTTTTAATGATGCTTAGTGGAGCGAACGGCAGCCTCAGCAATTGCATTAAAATGAGGTGAATATGGAGGAGAAAAGGAAAATTTGATGCGGTCTGCTATGAGTATTGGACCAGCATAATCCACACTCAATGTTTGAGCCTCGGGTAACGCAGTGGAGATAAAATAAAAGTGGACTGTATGAAATATAAAGATTGTAATTAAATGTTAAATAGGTATGGTACACGAGTGTCGTGCGCGCAGCTCGGTAGGGCTTCTCGACCGTTCCAACGCCATCGTCAGCCCAGCTCCCCCTCCGGCGTCATCCATCGGTGGTAGACCCCGCGTCCCGCGCGTGAACACTCCTCATTTGTATCAATTATAAAGTTTAATGCTTTTTTGTTTAACATTATAAATTATAAGGTTAAATGAATGTATTTGTTAAACTAAATAAATTAATTTAAACCACAATCCCACTTTTATTAATTAGTAACAGTGTATAGTCACGACAAAAAGCCACTACACTATTAGTATAGGCAGTCACTACACAATTATACTGAAAACATACTAAAATTTAAAAATTATAGATGTTTAGGGTTCCGTACAAAAGGGGAAAAATGACTTGGCTGTTCATCTGTCCGAGTGTCAGTATCGTCGTTGGTGATACAAATAAATAATAAAAAACAAAAAAATATTAAAGGTGGGCCCATACAACAAACATGTTTTTTTTTTGGTCGATTTTAGTAACGGCCGCAGGTAGTCGTTTGAAATACTCACAGAATATTAAATTTTGTTAAAGTATTTGTTATAGTTTATTATTATAGTTATATTTCAAAATTATTAGTTATATTTCACTTTCTTACAAATATATTACAATAAATATATATTTTGACACTATATACTCAATCATCATGAATAGATTTATAAAAATAATGACTTAATTTCTATGAAATTTAGGTAGGTACATATTTAGGGCTTTTGCAACCTGTTGTATTAGACTAACGGTAATAACAATAATACGGTAGCATAACAAGGAGTTGTAGTTGATGTCCATTCGGTTCTAATTAAATAACTAAAAATATAAATATTCAAGTTTGTATCGTACATTTGTGTGTCTGTTTCTCAATCGTGCAAAAATATATAAACGGTTTTGGATGAAATTTAGTACAAGCATAGTTTAAAATCAGGAATAACATATAGGATACTTTTGTACCGATAATCCGGGTTAATTACTTAATTGTTATCAAATGAAATGTTAAAAATTATTCTTTAGATGGCGTTCGCGTCCAATTGAAAGAATGATTTTGTTACAATGTATATAACAATTGCACTCGCGCAATGAAAACCCGTTCACTGAAATTTTTATGATACTTGTTATGGATATGGTCCAATAAACTACTTTCTACATTTTTTCTTCGTACCTGTTCGTAATGCGGATGCGAATGTCTAGATGCGAATTATCAGCAAACAGAGATGTAAATACATTCGCTTTCTCTGTCGCTGTATAGGCCAGGGATCCATCTGGCTTCAGCAGAGCAGGCAGTAAGTGTTGGCAGAAGTCCGTCTCGATCGCTTCTGCAAGAGATCAGAAAGCTCGACTGCTATTTGGTTTGACTGGTAATGCCTTTTTGTAGGACTTGGCAGCTTGATTAAAGGCTCTCTTCTTTGTACTTACATCCGAAGTTGTACGGCTTCGAGCATCAGCCCAAATGAGTTATGCCGAATGTTTTCGGTCTTCAGCATGAACACATTCGGAATTGAACCACGGGCGAGAGCTTTGCCGAAGATGGGTACATTTCCACTTTCCATCAGGTGATTAACTTAGTTGGGATATCTCGAAAAAAAGTCTCGACCGATCAATCGTCTTAGTAATGTTGCAAATATTTTTTTGTCCTGGTCAATTCAATTATTAGGTTCAATATTGGATTTGACAAGGTTGTTTTCTTATCATATTAAACAGCGCAGGCAGAGCCACTGGTAAATTCTAGTATACTTCTAGGCCTTAACATAGAGTGAGTGTCTATATAATTATTATGCATATATTAATTCACTTAAATTCCATTTACTGTTATTAATTATGATAATACATTCCGTTAATTGAAGGTGAATAACTAATGACACAGGTAGATTCAGATAAAGGTACCACAGATAAACACCGCCTTAGCACTTCCGGTGTGCAGAGAAAGATTTTTTATACAAATTTATAAAATGGTCGTCGAGACATAAATGATATTTTGAGAAAAAGTCAGTCAGTAACAAAAAAACAATATCTTTGTTTGAAAACATTTTTAAATATGTCATGAAAAATATTAATACTTTTATAATCGATACGAAAGCATAATATTTTATCTCAAATGATTGTATCAACTTTAACCATGTATTTTCAAATGACTAAATCAATTCACAGCGTATAAGAGATGCACTGTCACTATTTAACTGATTGCTTAAACTTGAGGATAGGATAGTATACAATTAGTAAAATCAAAACAGCTTAACACACACACACATCTTAAGCGGCACGCAAACGAAAGTTACAATAAAAAATTAAGAACATCATTTTTATTTTCACTTTTGACCAATGTTTTAACAAACAAAATGATCGAGTTTATGCTCAAAGCTTTATAGAAGCTTTTCCATTATTCGACAAAGTATAACGACTAGAATGAAAAAAAAATAATAAGGGTTATCGAAATAAGTTTCTTGAAATGTGGTGACGTCACTCAACAACACATTGTGTATAACAAGAATGGTTCTTTCAGTAAGACCCATTTCTGGGTCATAAAACGGGTCATAATCTACCGATGATGAGATTCATATATTTGTACTTACATTACAAATATATGAATCTCATCATGCATCGGCAGATTCAGTTTTAAAATTATACAGAAAATTACAAACATTACTTTTATAAATGTTTTATGCAGTAAAAAATAAAAGGTATGATAAATGGTTGGGAAAAAGGAGCAGACTTTTCTTGGTGGTAGACCATAACATCCGGTCGCCGGCAAAGTTACCACCCATCGGGCAGAGTCGTGCCGCAAAGCGACCTAGTCGTGTTCCGGCACGTTGCTCGATGAAGCCGTTTATGGGAAATGGGTCTGAACAGTTGCGGTGCGTTGACGAACCGGTCTGACGTCGGGTTGGTGTTTGTTTTGTCGGGTGTCTAGTCGAGGAGGGTAGCGGGATCCGAAGCGACGGCTTTCCGCTGGCCGCCGGCAGATAGTTGGGGGCCCAATTAGTGGGATAGCCAACCACGAAAGGCTGCCCCGCCAGCTGTGAAAAATCCCAGGGTGGCTCCATCGTGCTGGTTGGCGACCAGACGAGGAGGCCCGATGGCGATCCCTGGGGGGGTTCGGGCGTCCCCGCAGTCTCCAGACTAGCCTCCCAGTGGCAAGACATCACCAATTTCGACGTCGGGTTCGATACGTACCGTCTCGTTCAACTGCCATTTCCCATCCCTATTCACTTTTATATATTTTTTTTTTATGAAAAAGTTAAGAAAAAGGAACAAGGTTACACAGCGGTTGCACTCTTCCTCATATAAAGTGCACCTCACTAATATCAGGGGTTTGCACTCAAATCTTTTAGCTGTCCACCACCACCTGGAGACAGAGCACCCGCACTTGGTCTTTTTGACGGAGACGCAGATACAATGTCCTTTGAGCGCTGCATACTTGGATTATCCCGGTTACTCGTTAGAGCACAAATTTCGATCACGGGCCGGAGTCAGTGTGTACGCGCGGAACGACCTCTGTGTTCAGCGTCTCCGTCACCTTGAAGACCCCACTTTTTCTTCCCTATGGGTTTTAGTGGACACAGGAAACGAAAAAATCCTGTATTCCTGTGTCTATCGTTCGCACAGCGGTGACTAGGAGACAACTCGTTTATTTGAGTATCTCAGTGAGGCTGCAGATATGGCTCTGTATCAGTACCCTTCGGCGCAGCTCATCTTTCTGGGGGACTTTAATGCCTGTCATCAGGACTGGCTGTTCCTGTACCAGAAGACCGACCATGCTGGAAGAGAAGCGCGGAACTTTGCGTTGTCCTTGGACCTCTTTCAGCTAGTGAGGCAAGCGACAAGGGTACCAGATGTGGTAGGCCTACCATCTGTGGTAGTCCAGGCAATTGGCTGTATGGCCATACAGCCAATTGCCTGGACCTTCTGCTGACAACTGATCCGGACAGATATCGTGTAGAGGTCACGTCCCCCTTGGGAACCTCCGATCACTGTCTGGTGAAATCTGTATTTACATATTCCCCACCAGCTTTTGAACCACATTTTGTTAGGCGAGTATGGAAATACAAGTCAGCAGGTTGGGATGAGATGCGGCACTTTTTTGCGTCTTATCCATGGCGGCAGGTCTGCTTCTCTTCTTTGGATCCGTCGAGTTGCGCGGATGCTATAACCGATGTTGTGCATCAGGCAATGGAGTATTATATTCCTTTTGCTGACGTACCCATCGGTGGCAAAGCTCGCCCATGGTTTAATGTCGAATGTCGTCATGCACATGACCGAAAACATTCGGCATACCTCATTTGGGCTGATGCTCGAAGCCGCAAAACTCCGGATGTAAGTACAAAGAAGAGAGCCTTTAACCAAGCTGCCAAGTCCTATAAAAAGGCATTGTGGAAGGCTCGTCTTGATCGGATCGTTAAGAATGGCGAAAAGCTCTCTGTCAGACCAACTGGCAGTCGAGCTTTCTGGTCTCTTGCCAAAGCGATCGAGTCAAACTTCTGCCAACCCTTACTGCCTGCTCTGCTAAAGCCTGATGGATCCCTGGCCCACACAGCAACAGAGAAAGCGAATGTATTTGCTTTTCTGTTTGCTGAAAATTCGCATCTAGACACTGGCAATGCTTCTCCAGAACATCTTCCTCACTGCGGTATTTCGATGCCTGAAATCCGCATCACGAACAAAGAGGTATGGAGAACATTGTGTCGTTTAGATGTGAATAAAGCCAGTGCTCCTGATGGTATACCAGCCATTCTGCTCAAGACATGCGCAGGTGAGTTGTCTCCTGTATTGACACGTCTGTATCGCCTCTCTTTCAAGACTGGAAAAGTGCCGGAATCCTGGAAGCTTGCCAACGTGAAACCCGTGCCCAAAAAAGGCAGCCGTGCCGATCCTGCCAATTATAGGCCCATTTCAATCACCTCCATACTCTGCAAGATTATGGAGCGTGTATTGAACTCGCGGCTTCTAGCGTACGTAGTAGGTAACGATCTCTTCAGTGACCGACAGTACGGATTTCGCCGAAATAGGTCCACTGGGGACCTTCTAGCGTACGCAACACACATTTTAGGCGAAGCCATCGAGAGGAACGGAGAAGCGGTCGCCGTCTCTCTGGACGTCTCGAAGGCTTTTGACAGGGTCTGGCATGTGAGCCTTTTAAGCAAGCTTTCAGCGTACGGTATATCTCCTGGTCTGATTGGCTGGATAACGGACTTTTTGAGCCAGAGATCTCTCCGTGTTGTTGTCGATGGGTGTTCTTCGGAACCCTTGACAATAAATGCCGAAGTTTAACTCATTATTAATAAAACAAATCTACAATTCTCAACAATACACTTTTAATATAATCCGAAGAGGCATTTCAGTACATATTCTTCCCCATGTTGAAACTGCAACTGTTGAGCAAATGTGGCTTAGTGTCAGTATTCAAGGAAAAAAAATCATAATAGGCACAGCTTATAGACCGCCATGGTTGAATACAAGTATCTTCTTGGGGGCGTTAACAGATGCAATGGTAGGATTTGCTAGTCATGATCACATCGTACTGCTGGGTGATTTTAATATAAATTGTTTAGATGTTAACAATGATACCAGTAAGCTGCATGAATTTCTTAACTACACTACATTAAAACAGTTTGTGGCTAAACCAACGCACTTCACTACCTACAGCGAATCCCTTCTTGATTTAGTTTGTTCAGATATTAATATCAATAATGTTGACATCGATTATATCCCTAATCTTAGTAGTCATGCTTTTCTTACCTTTGAACTTAAAACATTCAAGGTTAAATTAAAAAGAGTTCTCAAGCCCTATAGACACTACGACGCGATAGAATCTCATGCACTCCAGAGAACTTTGGAATCAATTGACTGGTACAAACTTTCAGAGCACCGAAATATAAATGATATTGTCTCTGAATTTAATAACTATTTACTTACCGTGTTTGACATATTAGCACCACTTAAAAGCGGATTTTTCAAAAAGCATAAACTACCATGGATAACATACAACATTAATAAAATGATAAAAATCAGAGATAAGGCACATATTAGAGCTAGGCAGACTAAAAATGCTATACATATTAACTACTACAAGGATTTAAAGGCTACAGTAGAGACAGCAATCCATAGAGAAAAAAGCGTTTACTTTTCGACTTATATAAACAATAATTTCAATAACTCAAGAACATGGAAGCTGCTACAACGAAATATATCGTACAAATCAAATAAAGATATCTGTCTCTCCTGTCATCTCAATAATCCTAATGTAATTAATTCAGAATTCTTAAATTTTCCGTGCCCTACGGCCATATCTCCTTCGCTAATAGAATTTTTCAAATCCCACACGAGCCTTTCATGTAACTTTAATTTGGTCCCAGTTAATGCACAAAGGGTTACTAAAATATTAGGTACTATTAAGTCAAATGCTGTTGGCTCAGATGGTATATCTCTGTCGATGTTATTATTATCCATTAATTACATTATAGAACCTATAACGCACATTATCAATTTCTCTATAACTTCCGGTAATTTTCCAAAATGTTGGCAAAATGCTCTTGTCAGGCCTATACCAAAAAATGATAACCCAAAAACAATACGCGACTTGCGTCCCATCAGCATCTTGCCCTGCCTTTCTAAGGTTATAGAAAGAATTGTTTATGACCAGATGTCAGACTTTGTTGAGAAGAATAATATATTACCTTGTGTTCAGTCAGGATTTCGGAGGAAAAGAAGCACTACAACAGCATTGATAAATGTTGTAGACGATATTTTGAGTGCGCAAGACTTAGGCAAGGTCACAATCCTAGTCTTGTTGGATTTCTCCCGAGCTTTCGACTCAATAGATATATCACTGCTCCTTGCTAAGCTGCATTTCTACAACTTTAGTTCTTCAACTATCAATTGGTTTGAAAGTTACCTCACTAACCGAACTCAAGCGGTGGAAATTATAAATGAGGATGGCTCAAGATCCAAATCAATAAGTAAGATTGTTGCGAGAGGCGTCCCACAGGGCTCCATCTTGGGACCTATTCTTTTTTCTTTATATTGTGCAGACATTATCAATTCCATTAAACATTGTAATTATCATATTTATGCTGACGATATACAATTATATGTGTCCTGTAAGCCCAAAGACATATCATTAGCAGTTAATATGATTAATGAGGATTTAAATAGTATACATACTTGGTCGATATCTAATAATCTGATGCTAAACCCTAGTAAAACCAAATTTCTAGTACTTGGTACAAAAATGCAAATACATTAATTTGGCACAGAGATCCCAAATATATTGATACAAAATTCACGTATCGAACGCGTTTCCGAGGCAAGAAATTTAGGAGTAGTAATGGATGAGACGTTAAGATTTCAAAAACACATTACTAATACTGTTCGTAACTGTTTTTATCGACTAAAGCTGCTATATCGTATACGGAAATACTTAACTACCAACACACGCATCAGATTTTGTGAAGCGATTGTCTTATCCTTGTTAAATTATGCTGACGTCGTGATAGGTCCCAGATTACTTGCAAGCAGTAAAATGATTGTCCAGCGTGTTCAAAACGCCTGTGCTAGGTTTTGTTTTAACATACCGCCGCGTATCCATGTTACTCCTTTTCTTAATTCCGCAAACATATTAAATATGGACTACAGAAGACAGCTACATTTGGCGTGCCTGCTTTTTGGGGTGATAAAATATAAAATCCCAGTATATCTATATAATAAGTTAAAATGGTTAAGTGACTATAATCCTATTCATAAAACAAGGGCTTCTAATAACATCCTGTGTATTCCCTTGCACAAAACTGCTGCATTCCGAGGGAGTTTTAAATATGCAGCCTCCAGCTGCTGGAATAACCTCCCTCCCCCTTTGCGTGTCCTGAAATCAGAAACGATATTTAAATCAAAATATAAAAAAATACTGTTGAACATGCAAAAAAACAGCAGTTAATGCATTTTCATTGTAGGTGAATACACTATTCTATTTAATCTATAAAATTATAGACACATGAGTACATTTATATATTTACCATCACAATCAATTATTTCTTTTATTAGTATCAATTTTGAAAAGTTATTACAATAATGTAATTATTTATATAATTCTAAATATTCAGTGCTATATATATATGTATATGTATGTATGTGTGTGTGTGTATATATGTGTGTGTGTATATATGTGTGTATGTATGTGTATATATGTATAAATATGTATATATGTATAAATGTGTATCATCAATGGCTCAATATCAATATACCTTTAACTATTATCAGTGGTCTTATTGATGCTTTATTGTTTTACTATTATTTATTTTTGATTCCTTTTAATTACCATTCTTCAATATTCTACATTATCGAATTAGCGTGCCTGTAACAGAATAAATGAAATAAATATATGTCACTTAATGCATATCAGCATGTAAAGCTATCTTGTAGTAATGTTATAGAAGGTATACAATAATATATTTATACATCTTATTTCGATTTAGTTTTTATAATTGACTGTTACTACCTTAATTACTCATAATATTCTTTTAAATACATTACAAATGGGTGACTTACCTGATATCTTCGCAACCATTAACACATGTTGACGAAATCACTATTGCAGGTAACTAAATTATGATATTAATCAAGAATTCTTTGTACTTATTTGTTTTCCAATTGATTTTTATGTTATTTTCAATATTATATAAGTCACGTCATGAATCATTTGTCACGTATTTGTATATTTATCCTTATCATGTGTAATGTCTAATAGTTTACTGTTTAGTGAGTTAAGTTGCGTTTGTCTCAGCCACGTCACTCGTGTAAGGGTACGACTGAAACATATCGCAAGGTCACATCATCCATCCCACTCTTTCTCTGGATAGGGTGAACTTAGGAATGATTTGTTATATTATTATTTGGTTAATTTCTTGTTTTATTGTATATTTTATTTCATATCTGAATATAAAAAATATTGATGTTATGTATTATTTTTTAAATTGTACATGTTGTTTTAAGTAATTTTGTTAGGTTAATTAATTGTCACTAGTGTTAGTTACGTCATGGTACGGCGGCCACTGAAAATCAGCGCTGGAGTCATATAGATATTCCAGCAACAGCTGAGTGGTCATCCGTTTTGGATGTCGCAGTAAATATTATTATTTTTTTTTTTCTATTTGTTTTTTACTTCATTTCATTTACTTTGTTTCAATGCTTTTGTATTTTGTATTGTTATTTCATAATGTATGTGATGTCCAAATAAAGTTTATTTAATTTAATTTAATTTAATTTAAGTACCTCAGGGGTCCGTTCTTTCTGCAACTCTTTTTCTGCTGCACATTAACGATCTGCTGAAGCCCGGTATCTATGGGTATGCAGACGACAGCACAGTTGTAGAAAGATATCTGCCAAGTTCTCGGGCTAGTAGAGATGAAGTACAATCTGAAAGAGAAGCCATGGTGCAACGTTTGAATGACAAACTTCAGGCAGTCTCCGCATGGGGCAATGCCAATCTTGTCAAATTCAATGCCACCAAAACGCAGACGTGTTTGTTCACCGCCAAAAGGAGCCCCTTCCCCTTGGCTCCTACTTTCCAGAATGTATCCTTGGAATACAGTGACTGGCTTCAGTTGTTAGGCTTAGAGATCTCCTCGAACCTCAACTTTGGGCGGTACATTGAGTCCAGAGCAAGAGCAGCTGCGGAAAAGCTTGCCGTACTTGCGAAGGTGCGACAGTACTTTACACCGGGACAGCTTCTTGTATTATACAAAGCACAGATCCGGTCGTGTGTAGAGTACTGTGGCCACATATTTGCTGGTGCCGCAAAGTCTCATGTTGCGGTTCTGGACTCAATTGAGAGGCGAGCGAAGAGGCTAATAGGCGATCCCTAATTAGTTGAAGCCTCCTCACCAGCCTCCACAGCCTTGAACACAAGCGTAGAATTGCTAGCCTCTCAGTATTCTATAGGATACATTTTGGTGAGTGTGCGCAGGAATTGCACGACCTATTTCCCCCATCCCCGTTCCTTTGCCGGACGTCCCGACGCACGGCGGGTATCCATCCCTACGTTGTGGACACTCCACCTGTCCGAACGAAGCGCTATGTTTCATCTTTTTTAGTGCGTACAGCGAAGGACTGGAACAATCTGCCTGCGTCGGTATTTCCGGCAAAATATAATGTGGGTGTCTTCAAGAGGAGAGTGAATAGGCTGCTAGGTTAATGCGCTTTACCACCTAAGACTACATTTCACTTACCATCAGGTGGAATGTAGTCAAGCATTAACCTAGTTTTGTATAAAATAAAAAAAAAAAAAAAGACTAAATGCTTTAATTTTTTTTGTGCTTTTTATATAGGTCTGTGTATATATTTTTACAATATGTGTAATGGTTTTTATAATTATGGTATTTTAATATAAATACCTCTTTATTGACAATATGACGTCTATATCTGAGTGCCTAGGTAATATAATATTTATCAAACGCAGTGGTTGCTTCGATTCAAAGTTAGATGTCGTCATACTTAATTAAACAATACTCGTACAAGTAAACTTATCACAAAAAGGGATCCTCTGCTCGAGACAACTGTTGATAGGAATTTATAACAAATTTGGTAATATTAATATCAAATATATTTGTAATTATCTCACACAAGTTTATGTAATCTTGCGGTGAGTTTAAAAAAATAATTATAATAATAAAAGATTCTAAAAGGATTATTTTTTTGTACTTTTGGCATTTCCTCAACATTGTCATGGTAGTATGTTTCTACTGTTCTTTTTTTTTATTTACCGCAAGTAACAATACGTAAACGTACAATTTTATGCAGCAAATAAAAATAGCTTAGAACTCAGAGCACGAAAAATTTCCTGTTGAATGATATAAAGAATATATATATATATATATATATATATATATATATATATATATATATATATATATATATATATATGGTTTATCTTTACTGGTACTGGTACGCACTAAAAATGAGGAAGCAAAGCGCTTCGTTCGGAAAGGTGGAATGTCCACAACAAAAGGATGAAAGCCTGCCGTGCGTCGGGACGTCCGGTGATGGAAGGGGGACGGCAAAATTAAATCGTGTAATTCCTGCGCACACTCACCAAAATGTGTGACCACAGTGTTCTATACACGACCGGATCTGTGCTTTGTATAAAACAAGAAGCTGTCCCGGTGTAAAGTACTGCCAAACCTTCGCAAGAACGGCCAGCTTTGCTGCTGCTGCTCTTGCTCTGGACTCAATGAACCGACCAAAGTTGAGGTTCTAGGAAATCTCTAAGCTTAACAACTGAAACCGGTCACTGCATTCCAAGGATACATTCTGGAAAGTAGAAGCCAAGGGTTCCGAGGAACACCCGTCGACAACTACTCGGAGAGATCTCTGGCTCAGAAAGTTCGTTAGCCAGCCGATCAGAACAGGAGATATATCGTACGCTAAAAGCTTGCTTATGAGGATCGCATGCCAGACCCTGTGAAATGCCCTCGAGACGTCCAGAGAGACGGCGACCGCTTGTCCGTTCTTCTCGATGGCCTCGCCTAAAATGTGTGTAGCATACACTAGGAGGTCCCCAGTAGACCTATTAACAGAGAAACAAATACATTCGCTTTCTCTGTTGCTGTGTGGGCCAGGTATCCATCCGGCTTCAGCAGAGCAGGCAGTGAGGGTTGGCAGAAATTCGACTCGATCGCTTTTGAAAGAGACCAGAAAGCTCGACTGCCAGTTGGTCTGATAGAGAGCTTTTCGCCATTCTTAGCGATTCGATCGAGACGAGCCTTCCTCAATGCCTTTTTGTAGGACTTGGCAGCTAGGTTAAAGGCTCTCTCGAAATTACTTTATTATTAAATTCTTCGAAATTACATCGGGAGTTTTGCGGCTTCGAGCATCAGCCCAAATGAGACATGCCGTATGTTTTCGGTCTTGAGCATGACCACATGCAGCATTAAACCATGAGCGAGCTTTGCCACCGATGGGTACGACAGCAAAAGGAATAAAATACTCCATTGCTTGATGCACCACATCGGTTATAGCATCCGCGCAACTCGATCGATCCAAACAAGAGAATCAGACCTGCCGCCAAGGATAAGACGAAAAAAAGTTCCGCATCTCATCCCAATCTGCTGACTTTTATTTCCATACTCGCCTAACACAATGTGGTTCGAAAGCTGGTAAGGAATATGTAAACACAGATTTCACCAGACAGTGATCGGAGGTTCCCAAGGGGGAGGTAACCTCTACACGATACCTGTACGGATTAGTTGTCAGCAGAAGGTTCAGGCAATTGGCTGTATGGCCTACCACATCTGGTACCTTTGTCGCTTGCATCACAAGCTGAAAGAGGTCCCCTAATTAGGCCCCCAACTATCTGCAAGTGGCCAGCAGAAAGCCGTCGCTTCGGATCCCGTTACCCTCCTCGACTAGACACCCGACAAATAAACACCAACTCGACATCAACCGTTGAGCAGTCGACCGGGACACATGTCCCTTTTACCTGCTCCACCTATTCGCGCCACCTACCGGGGCCATCACGCTGACCGCCCAGCCACCTGCGCCGACCACCTGCACCGACCGTTCGTACACCTGCGCCAGTCAAGATAACGACCTCCATTGTGTGCAAGCCAGCGGTGTGATTGTGTTTGTGTGTGAGTCATCGCCGCAAGCACACCTGCGGGCCAGCGAGCCTGCATAGGGGTCCAACAAGTCCGACGTCGCCCTAGTTAGGGTACGAAACGGAATTCAAAGACTTCGTCGTAATAGCCTGCGTCGTGTAAGTACACAGTCGTTAGGGTATTAGGCACACCTCTGTCACCTACTGACAGAGATTCGATAGGGTTCACGTTAGGCACTCGACTCCCTGCTCACGCAGGGAGGACGGCTCATATCTCCGGGCTCCACCATGAACCCCAAATCCGTGGCGGAACCCGAAGATCTGTCCAAGTCGCAGTTCTTTGGCTGGGTCCACGGAATTGCGCCTGAATTATGCCTGCAGTACTCTGTCCTGTTAGGCATCGAGTCTCCGTCTCGTCTGACTCGTCTACTCCGCGAACGTGGTTACGGATACCACACTTACGCGCTAGAGGATGAACGCCGCTTAACGGTGGTCATCCGAGGGCTCCCCGTGGAGCTCACTACTGAGCGGATTTTCGAGGACCTTAAGTCCCAATCGTTCCCCGTCATCTCGGTGCACCGCATGTACCGAGCGACCACTAGGGTCCCGTTCGATCTCGTTCTCGTCCATCTCGAGCTTTCCCCGGAAGGAAAGCAAATTTTTAACGTCAAGGCGGTCTGCCAACTCTCCGGCCTTAGGATCGAACCTCCACGCGGTCGCGGTTTTCCTGGTCAGTGTCATCGCTGCCAGCTCTATGGGCATTCCCAACGTTTTTGTCACGCGCGTCCAAGGTGCGTCAAGTGCCTGGACGACCACGCGACAGCCGACTGCTCGCGGAAGGAACCGGTCCCTGAGGATCCTCCCAGCTGCGTCCTGTGCGGACAGAAGGGCCATCCCGCGAATTATCGCGGGTGCCCCAAAGCGCCGCGCAGGACACAGCCGGCAAGGCATCCTCCTCGGTTCGCCCAGCCTCCATGGGCTCCTCTAACCCCTAGGAGGCCCGCGGCCCCTCAGGCATCCCAGGCCCCTCAGGCGACCCGCGAACGCGATCGCGAACGCTTGGGTGAAGCCTCCGAGGATTATCCCACAGCCCGTCCCCCAGTCGTTGCCGCCGCCGCCGGTTCGTAACTCCACCGACGGAGTTGCGAGTTCGCTCGCGTGCGTCACGAGCCTCTTCGGTGTAATAGACATCGAAGAGCTCCTAGTCTTCTCGAATGAAACGATGGAAGTGCTCCTCAAGCACGCCGTCCTAATCAAATTGATATACGAACACACGATGTCAACATGATGACATCGCGTGGAAGGGTAAAACCTCGCTCTCTGACTGTCGCTACATTCAACGCGAACGGGCTACTTAAGCAGATAGATCTAGTGCGTGACTTCGTGGTTACGTACCAGATAGACGTCCTGTTAGTACAAGAGACCTTTCTGAATCCGTGTAATCGTGATCCGCGCATCCCGAATTACCGTCTCGTTAGGAACGATAGGGCAACCGCGAAGGGGGGAACCATCGTCTACTACAGAAGGTCTCTTCATGGCACTCCGCTCGATCCGCCCCAACTAGTTAACGTAGAAGCGTCATTATGTCAGGTGGGTATTACCGGCCATCAGTCGATCGTACTAGCATCCGTCTATCTTTCTCCCAATAAAGCCTTAGTTGAGAGGGACCTTAAGTCCTTACTCCATTTAGGTAACGCAACCATTCTGGCCGGCGCGGAGACCTAAATTGCAAACATCCCCGCTGGAACTCTACTGTCGCAAACAGTAGAGGAAATCTCCTTGATAGGCTAAGCTACAAGGCTGGTCTCGACTTCGAGATCACCGCGCCTTTGAGTCCCACGAGATACTGCGACACAGACTTCCGACATGACAGACCCGACGTGCTCGACATAGTACTCTTGAAGGGCGTGACACTCCAGTTACGTTCTATCGAGACGCTATCCGAGCTAGACTCTGACCATCGACCGGTCCTATTTCAGCTAGGACTTCCTCCTCTTAGGGAACCCGCGACAAAAACAATTATTAACTGGACGAAGCTTCGAAAGCAACTCCATTGCCCCGTATCAGCGCACCTCGACAAAATTCCTGACCAGCTTACATCGGTCGAGGACGCTGTCTCAGCCGCGACTAACTTCACAGAACATTTGGTAGACAGCATAGGAAAGTCCTCGAGGGAGGTCCGAGTGAACTTCGAGGGTTACCGAGCACTCCCTCCGGACATTAGACTTCTAATCACCCGTAAAAACGCCGCGATTAGAGCCCACGACCGATACCCGACAGATGGAAACCGACGGAGGCTGCGCCGTCTCCAGAGGGAGTCGAGACAAGCTCTCGACGACTTCAGAGATAGCGGCTGGTATAGGACGCTTGCGACGCTCTCTCCAACACACCAGGCATTCTGGCGGTTGCAGAGAGCGTTGAAGGCGGACACTGTCTCAGATATGCCTCCCTTGGTTGGACCTAACTCCGCCATCGCGTTTGACGACCCTGACAAAGCTGAGTGCTTAGCCGACAGTCTAGAGAGCCAGTGCCGTCTGTCTGCTCAATCGGTTGATCGCGATCATGTCGAAATAGTCGACAAATCGGTCAATATAATGTGTTCTCAGCCACCGGTCAGTCCGCCAATCAAGGAAACGAACCTAGACGAGGTGACGTCCATAGTTAGGGCGCTTCACGCCAAGAAATCGCCAGGTCCCGATAGGATCACTAACAAAGTGATATAGCTTCTTCCGCCTCCTTTAATTTACCTATTGGTTACCATTTTTAACGCTTTACTGGCCGGTTGCTCGTTTCCGACCCAGTGGAAAGAGGCCATAGTGATAGGGTTCCATAAGACGGGCAAACCCCGGCATCTGCCTAGTAGCTACCGTCCTTTTAGTCTTCTTAGTTCCTTAGGGAAAGTATATGAGAGAATCATCCTCTGTAGACTTAGATCGGAAGTCGAGAGACTCAAAATCATTCCAAATGAGCAGTTCGGCTTTAGAGCCAACCATTCATGTTCCCATCAGGTGCAACGAATCACGGAGCACATACTGATAGGGGCCACTGTGAGGGCCAAGAAGCATAGGACAGGAGCGCTCTTCCTCGATGTAGCTAAGGCGTTCGACAGGGTCTGGCACAATGGACTGGTGTACAAGTTATACCAGTTCAAGGTGTCGGACAGACTCGTACTCATCATACGGGACTACCTGACGAATCGCTCCTTTCGCTACAGAGTGGAAGGCGTCTTGTCAACCCCCCGCCCCATCAGGGCGGGTGTCCCCCAGGGTTCAGTTCTCTCGCCCATCCTCTATTCCATCTACGCTAGCGATATTCCTAGACCGCGATCTAAAGTACACCTTGCCATGTACGCGGACGATACCGCGCTTTACACGTCCTCTAAGAATCACTGGGAGATATACCAACGTCTCCAATCCGCAGTCGACTCCCTCGAGAGTTGGCTGCGGAAATGGCGGATCGAGGTAAACCCTGAGAAGAGCGTTTCGGTGCTCTTCGAACGGGGCCCCCCAAGGATCCTCCCGCGAATCAAACTCTTTGATAAACCGATACCTTGGAAAGACGAGGCAAAATACCTAGGAGTAATGTTAGATAGAAAGTTAGTTTTCACTGCGCATATTAGGACCGTTCGTAGCAGAGCGGCCTACATATTAGGTCGTTTATATCCGCTGTTAGGCAAGCGGAGTAAAATGTCCCTTCGCAATAAGGTGACACTTTACAAAGCTTGCATACGTTCCGTCATGTCCTATGCGAGTCCCGCTTTTGCGCACGCTAATCTGAAACCCCTTCAGGTGATTCAGAATAGGTTTACACGGATTGCAACCGGGGCGCCGTGGTTCGTACGCAACATCGATCTCCATAGAGATTTAGACCTTCCGACCATCGCTCAGTACTTCAAGGGGCTTTCCCAAAAGTACTTTGAACGTGCTGAGCGACACCCGAACCCACTGGTGGCTGACGCCGCTGAGTATAGACCACGTAAGACTACTTTAGTCAGAAAAAGAAGACCCAAGTCGGTACTCGTTGACCCCGACGACGCGTTCACAGTAGGTAATAACGTGTACGCGTAGGCATAAGTGACACCACACAACATACAGACACACACCGTCTGTACCGGTATAGACGAGGTCCCAACTGAGTAAGTGCTCCGTTGCTCCGGCGTTCTGCCGTCGGAGGAAGCTAGTGTCCAAATGTCCTTAGCTTCCCTCCTGACTAACGACGCCCCGAGCCGAGGTCCTTGTCTCAATCTGAGACGCCCTCGGGACGTCATTCCCCATGGGGGCCCATCTGGCCCCCCCTTGTTAAGGGTGGGTCTCCAGACCCACCCGCTCCCCCGGTGACGCTGTAATAGCCAACAGGGCTAACAGTATAGACAAACAAAAAAAAAAAAAAAAAGTACTAAATGAACCTACAGACGCACAAAATTTTCAATTGTTTAAGTAGGAAAGATTTGTTTGTTTGTTTGATTTGAATAGGCTCCGAAACTACGGGACAGATTTTTAAAAAATCTTTCAGCATTAGAATTTTATATTATGATGCACAAAGGTTATATTTAATACGAGAAAGATATATTATATTTAATAAAATTAAATAAAAATTTTAAAAAACCCTCGATACAAAAAACCTCTAAAAAGAATAAAAATAATATTATTATGTACTTAGTGAAGTCGTTGCGTAGGGGGACCGTTTAATAAAGGTATTTAGGTTTCAGAATAGAGGATCTGTGAGAGTATTTCGGACATAGCTGTTTGAAGTAATGATGAAGAATAGAAAATAGGCACTGGGTCAATTTTTCTGTTTGACTGTAGTGCATAGCTGGTCAGCTCTTACCCTTAGAGGCGCCTTACGAGAACTACAGGTACTACAAATGGACGTATTCTTATCAGAGGTCACATAGGCAAGTACGGATTTATAACCAGTTGCACAGTACGCTTTACATTTCCCCTATTATATCTAGAATACATTAGGAATGCGAACGTGGATTACAAAATAATATATGAGTATATTAGAACAATGAGAAGCGTACACCTGAACATTCTGTTAATGGGAGTGAGAGACATTAGTCTGTTAAAAGTTACTCTTATTATATTATATTACATTCGACATGCTGTGTTGTAGGTACATTAAATACAACATGTATTAAAACGTTTTAAATCATTGTATATTCCACGTAGTGGTTAAATAGTATAAAAGAGTTTTTTTTAGAAAAATAGAAAAATTACATTACATTTTTTTTACCTGCATTAATACCACT
The DNA here is from genome assembly GCA_959347405.1 of Napeogenes sylphis. Lineage (NCBI taxonomy): Eukaryota > Metazoa > Arthropoda > Insecta > Lepidoptera > Nymphalidae > Napeogenes > Napeogenes sylphis. The sequence continues at coordinate 37,281,154 of OY365782.1, forward strand.
GTCACTGATGCCTAGGTGCCTAGGTGCCTAGTGCTACAATAATACTCACAGTATATCTACATCTGGCCTTTCGGTCATAAAAATTAATTACATTGTAATGATTAATAAAAAAAAATAGCTTTAGTGATATTCTGATACTAAGATTATACTATGATTATATTAATCGAGCTATTTCCACCGACTTTACCTTCATGGACTTTGTATGGACCATCGATTGGCGTTGGGACCGCTTGTGCACTATCAGTTGAGAGCTATTGATCAATACGGGAAACAAAAAATAAATTCAACATAATATATAATATTTTTTAAAGGCATATTTTTAGTGGACAAAGTCATATAATTTAACATATTATCTACAATGTTTAAATGGTGTAAAAAAGTTGCTTGTGAAAAAAAAGAAAGAAATGTGACCGGCAGTTTTAGACATAATGCGGTCAAACGAACTCATCAACTTAATTATATACTGAAGGTTAAAGACTGCAGGTTGTTACTTATTGATTTATGTATTGATTTTAATGAGTTGGTTCTTGGTAATTTCTTTATAAAAACAGTGCCTAAAAAGACTCATTTTGTAGCGTTAAATATTAATTAAATAATTATATTATGATGATTTTTCTGGCCAAATTAACTAACAAGTCGAGTATTCAAAAACATTAAAGTAGGTGTTTGAAGATGTTAGAGCATATGTTATATGCTCTATATGTTAAGCTAATTAAAAATAAAAATAAATGAAGAATAAAAAAATATCAAAACGGGCAGAATTAAAACGCACGTCCTCCCGTCGCGTTACTCTCACGTGAAATAAGTTTAAATAAAGGTGTATTTTTTTCATGAAAAACAAATACAATCAATCAATCACGCCGCTGAAGTTTATGACAACTCGGACTTTAATTATTTGAAATATACGTAACTTTCTGGGCAATAAATAATAAGAGTAACAAAAAAAATAAAAAGTTGTTCATGTTTCGAAAAGTAATTCTGTATACATTAATAACGTTCTAAGTCTTGTCTTTTCATCGCCAGCTACAGTGACGGAAAAATTTGGGGCTAAAAAATGTTCTATCCATTTGATTCTTTACCAACTTACAGAAAAAATATTTCAGAAAACATTCTTCCGTAAAAGGAGATAAAACCTATAAGGATTTTCGAAAGAAGCCTAATAAATGTCACCACCATCCCGATAAAGACGATTACATACAGAATGCTTCATTCACCGAGGCGGACATCGATTCGGTAGCTCAATTGGTAGAGCGACGGGACGGTTTCTCAGAGGTCGCGGATTCGAATCCCTACCCGTATCGGTTTATTTTTCATTCTATATATATATATATATATATATATATATATATATATATATATATATATATATATATATATATATATATATATATATATATATATATATATATATATTTATATATATATATATATATATATATATATATATATTAATAAACGACTGGCAACAGTCCTCTTTATCTCACGCATTTAGTAAAGTAAATAGCAAACTTTTAGCTTTATAGTGAGCGCCAGGTATTCGTTATTTTATAAACTAACTACGGAGTTGGGATCGTGTTTACTTGAGAGGGTAATATATCTGTTACCCTGCAAAGGTATGTAAAGTAGGATCTCAAATTCGTTACAGTTAAGCTTAGTTTTTTTATATTTTTTTTCAGATAAATTTATGAAATAATATCATTCATTCCCGGACAGTAAGTCTAGTTGCAACCCTGTGCCTTACACTCTTAAACTTTAAAAAAATATAAACATACTTCCATTATAGTATAAAAGCAAAATTATATATCAGTTATTCTGAGAAGTATAAAAATATTATCTGAATAGCCGGTCAGTTTCAATAGTTATTTTACCTTGCCGGACACATTGAAGGTCTGTAGGTATCATGTACTTGTCATTTATATGTATATATTTATTTATTTAATATTAAACAATATTAATAAGACAACATTTGGCTAATAATAAGTCTTCACGTATAAAAAAATAGTTTGTAAATAACATAAAAATCGCGCAGCATGTATGTGACGAGCATAGATATCTGTATTTCTGGGTTTGGTCGTTTATTAAATATATTTTTAGAATTTATAATGTGTATTTCTATGTATTGGTATCGTTGTCTAACACCCTTAACACAAGCAAATAATTTGCTTACTTAGGGGTTAGATCAATATGTGTAATTTGTCCAGTGTTATTATTATTATTATATGTTCCGTCTACTGCGTACTTTTACTGAGCACCTTCTATCGTATTACTATAAAAATTATAAAACAATACAATAATATTTGTTAGTTTTTTTATTTAATTGCTTATTCCATAGGAGGAAACAATATTTTTAGTCGTAAGAAATCTTATGAAACATTTTATATCCTAATAGATTATTACAATAATAATATATTATGTTACTGGAAAATTTGGACAATTATAGAGCCCCCTCGTAGTCATAAGGGTGATAATAAGATATGTTGTACCTTTTCTCAAATGGTAATATTATTTGTTTATCACAGAGCTAATTCATCAAATTACTCATTAATTACTTAATTATACATCAGAGAGAAGAGATGAGGTTTATTTTGATTAGAGATAAATATCATAATTTACTGTAACGACTTACCACACCGAATACATTATACTATAGTCTAAATATACTTACACAGGAGTCATGACTTAATTAGCACTATTACAAGGATAAGTACCGTTGGAGGAAATTGATGAATTATTAAATCACAAAAGAATAAGACATTTTAAGTTCATTTGTACCGAGTTCAGTACATTGAATTTAAATATTGTTAAAGTTCGTACTCGGTATTATTTGTGTTTGCTTATTGTTTTATTACTTACACTAGCTGTTGCCCGCGTGTAGGTCGCTTTTCGCGTAATCTGTGGAAACTACTATAATCCAGACTTATAAAAGACTTATAGCTAATTCTATGGCTATTACATTGGTACGATATCAAACTGAAAATAATAACATACAAACACATCACACACACACACACACACACATACAGCCAGGACATTATGCAGCTATACGTAATAAAGCATATGAATATGAAATAATTTTTAACAAATATTATGTTTTTAAGTAATGTTCAATTAAAGAATTTCTTTTTTAGAATTTTAAAATGCTGTACCATATGCGAAAACATAATTTTAGCAAGTTCTAAAAAAAGTCAGCACCCATCTATTGAGATTTTATGTAACTAAATTTAAAATGGGCATTTAATTTGTTATTTTATTAAAATTCAGATAAAACAAAGTTAAAATTCTAGCTTTATCTAAATTAAATACGTTTATGTAAACCTCATTCAACTGTTTTTAAAAGTTTTGAAACAGTGCTTGAAGTAAATTTTTAATTACCATAACTTCTTTTTCCCTTAACCGGTTTGGACGAAACAAAGTTTTGACATCGCTCCAGATTATATATAATCTACCTGTGAAAACCGTGTTCAAATCCGTTGAGCAGTTTCGACGATATAAAGTACCAGACAGACAGACAGACAGACAAAAATGCAAAAAATATTTTTTTGGTTTCTGTCACTCGACTTTAGTCGCCCATTACCAGTTTTTTGGAAAAATATTTAAAGTACAGACACTCGATTTTTACTGTCTTATTATATATTTGAGATTTGATATAACAACTTCAATACAATTGTTATTTGTTACAATATGTATTCTGTTTTTTCAATTTCTTATAAAAAATAAGAATGGGTTCAAATATTTCCTAGCTTTTTGTTCTCAATTTAAAACTATCTCAACTTTGTTATAATTAATAATATTCATTCTTAAAGTTATCTGCAATAACAAACACTTTAGTGAGAAAGTGAGAAAGCTTTGGCTTTTGTTGTATACGAAAATTATTAACATATAAAGGAAATTATCATTAAAATTTTTGATTTGGTTTTGAAAGCATAATATTTTTATGTAGGGTTCTTTAAATATATAAATATACAAGTTTTTAATCTAGTAAAAAGAAATCATGTGGTTATTTCTATCCTGATAATGTTTTTCATTTTATAAACTGCTTTCATAAATATTTCAAAGTTATTATTTTCAAATTATCATATTTTCTTGTAAACTATCTCAAAGCAATAATAAAATTAAAATTAAATATTTCAAGGACCTGAACACCTAAAAATTCCATATTAATTACATTTATATTAAATATACGATTATTTACCTACTTAGTTATGGTTTTTCTGTTTATTTATTTATTTATTTCATGTACCACAATTAGTTACAAAAAGTAATAATAATAGCAAAGACGTATATAAGGGATAAATTTTATCAAAACTTATTAAAGTAGAAAAGCACGTTGCTAATATGATTGAGTAAAATTTAAGACATAAAAGGGTTTAATAAACACCTTGGTATAAAATATGACAGTTTATTTTTTAGCCGACTTCAAAAAGGAGGAGGTTCTTAATTCGGCCGGTATATTTATTTATTTATTTTTATGTATGAACACCGAATTCTCCGAGGTTTCTGAAATTTACGTATTTTTTTATTTGATGCGGAATAGTTTCGAATTGGTCCCATAAAATTTGATTCAGGTAGGTACATTAGTTTCTATTTTATGAGCATTTTGTCCAAATTTTATACTAGCTCCTCCGGAAGGAAATCAAAACGTGCTGTGAATAATGACATCTGTTGTTTTCGACATAATAATTTCTTACAAACTGTATATTATACTTCAGCATATTGATTTATAGAGATTATAAAATTACGCTTATTCATTGAACAAAGTCTTTGTGAAGTCTCACAAGAACGTGAAATTGTGTTTCAAAGACCATTTTTATGGAGACGACTACTTTTATCGGTTCCCATTTCTTGAGATCTGTATTTTTTAAGGCGTGCAGCACCTTTTGTAGGTCTACCCATGGCTAATTGATAATGTAGCAATAGACTAAAAAGTATTAAATAAAAATAACTACGTTAAAAAAAACCGACTTTAAAACTAAAAAGTAACCAATGAACAACACGCGACAGAGCACTGTCTGCTTTGTCAAAATTAGCTTTATTACCGTCAACTTTAAAAATAAGGGAGGTATTATCAGCAAAAACTACAATGTCCTTTTTCACATAGTCTTTTTACGGAAAAGGGCAAATCATTAATATAGAATAAAAATAAAATGAGCCAAGAATAGATCCTTGTGGAACACCCACTTTTAGGTGAGAACCGATTTACGATTGTTTACATCAACCGTCTGCACTCTTTGATTCAGGTAAGAGGCATTTAGATCAAGCGTAGCACTACGGACACCATAGTGGTTAAGTTTCCATAGTAATGTTTGATGGTCTTTGCAATCGGAGGCTTTAGATAAATCACAAAACACCCCGATTGCATTCTGTGACTTCTTCCATGCGTCGAAAAAGTGCTTAAGAAGCGTGGCACCCGCATAAGTTGTTAATTTGCCTTTGGTGAAACCATATTGTTCACTATGCATGATTTTATTGCTATAAACAAATTCTGTCATTTGGTTTAGAATATTTTTTTCGAATATTTTTATTAAGGTAGGTAAATTAGAGATAGGCCTATAATTTCCACTTTTTAGTTTATCGCCACTTTTGAACAAAGGAACTACTTTACTATTTTTCATTCAATCTGGGAATGTACCGGTTTCAATACATTTGTTAAAAATTAGGGATAATTGTGGAGCAATATCATTTATAATAGTTATTAGTTATTTTACTTACATATCCCAAGGATCACCGGTTTTTTTTATATTTAGATTTCTAAAAGTTTTAAATTGGAATAATGACGCTTGGGGAAAAGTTCTTTTTAGTGATGAGTCCAGATTTTGTCTCAAACCAGATGATGGAAGGACCAAAGTATGGCGACGACCCGGAGAGAGATACGCTCAGTGTAACATTATTGGGAGAGAGCCGTATGGTGGAGGGTCAGTAATGGTATGGGGCGGTATTTGCTTAGGAGCACGCACGGAGCTACACATCGTAGAAAACGGCTCCCTGACTGCGGCAGAATACGTAACCGACATTTTAGAGCAGATTGTGATGCCTTTTGCCCCTTTCATTGGAGACAATTTTCTTCTAATGCATGACAACGCTCGACCTCACATTGCGGCATTAGTTTCGGAATATCTTAATGAGGTCGGAATCCAGGTTTTGGGGTGGCCGGCACGCTCGCCAGACCTAAATCCAATAGAACACGTTTGGGACAAACTGGGAAGACAAATTAAACAAAGAAATCCATCACCTGTCAACGTAAGAGACCTCAAAACCGCATTGGTTGAAGAATGGAACTCAATGCCGCAAAGTTTTATTGACAATTTAATAGAGAGCATGCCCAGACGCATGCAGGCAGTTTTAACAGCAAGAGGTGGCAACACTAAATACTGATTGTATCACCCTTCGCGAAAAAACCAGTCATTTGGACAATATTAACTTATATATTACCGAGGATTATTCTAAGGAAGTTCTGGAGAAGAGAAAAATGTTACAAACTAAATTGAAAGAGGAAAGACTAAAAGGAAACTTCGCATATCTTAAATACGATAAGCTTATAGTGAAGAAAAATAATACAACCAACGAAAAGAGAAAGAGAGAATTATCTTCCTCACCGCGAGACAATACACTAACTAAAAAACAACAAGCCTGGACCCCATCACAGAAAAATAGGCGTAACGCCTTTGATGTCCTGAGAGGCAGATCTAATTCTCTCTCTTCCTATACGGCGGATAATAGGCAATAACAATTAGCTCTCGGTAACTGGAATAATCAGCAATATAAAAATATAGAAAAACAAATACCTAAAAACCACCAACCTCCCCCAAGCCGACTGGTCCTCGTGGGGGAAAATGACCACGACCCTCTAAATATTAATAAAATTAAGGAGTTTAATAAGGAATTTAAGAAATTTAAAGATAAAAAATATAACGATATATATATCGCAACTTTAAACTGTTGATCATTAGGCATCACAGAAAAACTGCATGAACTAGAATTAGCATTGGATCAAATAAAATGGGATATAATTGGTATTAGTGAAGTGAGAAGATTAGGGGAAAGAATTGAAGACCATGGAAAATACATACTCCATCATATCGGTGAGACGCCCGGATTATACGGAGTCGGGTTCATGATTAAAAGAAAGTTCGCCAAAAACATACAAGAATTAAGAGGGATATCAGAACGGATTGCACTTCTCAACATTTAATTACCTCTATATGGAGAGGAAGAACAAGTATGGTCTATAATCCAGGCGTATTCGCCTACTGAATCAAAGAGAAGAGAAGACGTAACAAAAATCGAACAATTCTACGAAGACCTACAATCCACTACTGCAAATGCATCCAAAAACATAATAGTTATGGGGGACTTTAATGGACAGATTGGTAAACAAAAAAGTGGAGAAAAATACACCATAGGCAGTCACGGACTTGGCAATAGAAGCAAAAACGGCTCAAGATTAGTATCATTTGCAATTGAAAATAAATTAAGCATCCTTAACAGTTTTTACAAAAAGAAACCATCAAAGAAATGGACATGGATTTCTCCTAATGGCCGGTATAAAAACGAGATTGACTATATCATGTCTAACAACATAAAAGTTTTTAATGACCTATCTATTGTAAGTAATTTAAATTTTAACACCGATCATAAAATGGTTAGAGCAAAACTCTCAGGAACACGTGCTAAAAGAACCCGACAATTCCACAACAATATGAAAGCCATCGAATGCACTGGTAACACTCATTTACTTCTAAACAACCTCGAAACATCCTTGCAACGATGGGAAAATCAGGAAGATAAATCGATTCAAGGAAAATACACCAGATTGCTTAATGAATTAACATCTGAAACCAAAAAAGTAAACATGACTAGTAAGACAACAATGTCATCTATAAGTAAGCAATTATTAAAAGAACGGAAAGAACTTATACAGAAAGGGAAAAATAGTGATAATGGTCCAAAAATTGCAGAATTAAGCAAAAAGATTAGCGAACAACTTAGAAAAGAACGGAAAGCAAAAAGACTAGTAACAATAAGAAAACATGTAGAAAAAACAGGAGGAATAAAGAAGGCACTAAAAGAAATGAATTACAAAAAGGACTGGATTCCAAACATGAAAAATAAAAATAGTGGCAAGACCAGTAAAAGACTAGAAATATTACAAATTGCTACGGAATATTACCAACATTTATACCAAAGTCATAAAGGGGACCAAATAACAAGAGAATATAGATCAGTAAATAAAGAGGAAATTAAACCGATTCTAAAGGAAGAAACATTAAAATCTATTCAAACACAAAAACTAGATAAGGCACCTGGATCAGATTTAGTAACAAATGAACTGCTAAAAATTACGTCACCAGTAATAGCACCAAGACTTACAAATCTGTTCAATGAAATCCTCGAAACGGAAACCATCCCGGAAGATTGGACTAAATCAACAATTATACTACTGCACAAGAAGGGAGACAAGGGCGATATAGGAAACTACAGACCGGTTAGTTTAATGTCCAATATTTATAAAATATTTTCAAAAATTATATTGAAAAGAACCACTAATACACTAGATGAAAAACAACCTAAGGAACAGGCAGGTTTCCGAAGTCAATTCTCAACTATAGATCACATACACACTTTAAGACAAATACTACAGAAATATAAAGAATATAATAGAACGTATTACGTAGGGTTTGTTGACTTTAACAAAGCGTTCGATAAACTGGAACATGGTTATATATGGGACGCTCTAAAGAGACAAGGGGTGGAAGAGAAATACATAAGAATAATTAAAAACGTATACACAACAAGCACTGCACAAGTTAAACTTGAATCTACGGGGAACGAATTTCCTATTAGAAGAGGTGTACGCCAAGGTGATCCGATTTCCCCTAAATTATTTTCAGCTGCGCTAGAGATGATCTTCAGGAATCTGAACTGGACCAAAAAGGGCTTAAATATAAATGGAAATAATCTGAACGATCTACGCTTCGCAGATGATTTAATTTTGTTCTCAGAGGATGCTGGAACTCTAGGACAAATGTTGCAGGAACTATCCCAGGAAAGTGCTAAGGCCGGGTTGACAATGAACCTAGCTAAAACCAAAATTATGACAAACTCCCTACAACGAGATAGCAACGAACAAATAACAGTAGATAATGAAATAATTGAATATGTAAAAGAATATATATATTTGGGCCAACTTATATCTACAGAGGATTGTATGAAAAAAGAAATAGAACGAAGAATACAGAATTCTTGGAAACGGTTTTGGTCTCTTAAGGAAATAATGAAGGATAAAAATATGCCAATGAGAGGAAAAAAGAAAATCTACGAAATATGCATTATGCCATGCCTACTATACGGGTGCCAGACATGGGCGTTAACAGAACTTCAAGAAACTAAATTAAAAGTTTGCCAAAATGCAATGGAAAGGAGTATACTATGTATAAAAAGAAAAGATAGGGTGAAATTACAAGAAATTAAAAACAAAACAAAATTTAAAAATGCACACACAGTCTACAGACAGCTTAAATGGCGTTGGACGGGACATATGTTAAGGGAAAGTAAAGACAAATGGACCAAACTAGTAACAGAATGGTATCCAAGAGATAGCAAAAGAAATAAAGGCAGACAAACGAAAAGATGGGAAGAGGACTTTAAAAAAATAGCCGGTTCAGTATGGACCCGTTTAGCAAAGACAGAAATATGTGGAAATCATTAGAGGAGGCCTTTGTCGATAGACAAGCTGTTTCACACAGACATCCAGTTGCCGATCATACAAATAATAATTAGAAATAGTAAAAACAAATTAGTTTTAGAAAGTAGGCATGTTTTAATATCTATTAATTGTAAGGCTATTTTATTTTATTTTTATTTATTATTTTATTTTAACTTTTCTTTAGTTTTCATTGTGTTAGGTCAAAACTCTTCAGAATTAAGTCACTGACCTTATTGTCTTTAATTTGTTGTTTTAATTTTGTGATTTTTTTATGTTCAAAAATGTTAATTTAATTAATTCAGAATAATAATCAAATGTATTGTACAACAAAAATGTGTTTTCATATTTTTATTTCAATTTCAAGGGTACAATAGTGCGACATGGTTTCAACAAGAGGGCGCCACATGCCATATATCTAACGAGAGTGTGGCAGTCTTAAAGGAGAAATTCGCTAGAAAACTCGTTTCGCGCCGAGGTGACATTCCATGACCACCTAGGAGTCTGGATTTAACCCCACTAGACTTTTTCCTGTGGGGTTACATGAATAGTAGAGTCTACAGCAATAATCCGACCTCAATTGCCTAGTTGAAGGCCAATATCCACGGAGAAATGGCCGCAATTCCGCGCACCATGTGCGATCGAGTTTTCGGCAATTTGAAGTCGAGATTCGAAGAATGTTTGCATCAAGATGGTGCGCATCTGGATGATGTTATTTTCAAAAAAATAATTTTGCCAAATGTTTACTTTAATTTAGAAATAAATTTATTTTAGTATTACTTTTGTTTTGTTTTTTATGATTTTTTCAAATTCGCAAAACTCCGAGGCCCACCCTGCATAAGTTATTGGAATTATCATCGGTCATATCTACTTTACTCACTTTTTGCTCAACAGTATTCTTAAATGTAAGGATCCTAGTTTTTGTAATTGGTCTGGTAGTATATTTTTGGGGCTTTTCTTTTTCATGATTAATTTTTAAAGAAAATTTTAGACCATAGTGGTCTGAACTTAAATTCTTTATTATCATTTCTTCAAAAATGTTAGTAACACTAGTAATGCGAGTAGGTTCAGAAAAGACGTTCAATAAGTTAAAATATTTGAAAAAATAATAATAAACGTACACTAGACGAAGTTACTTATACTTATACTTATATCTACATTGAAATCACCGCACACTATCACAGACTTGTTTTTTTGACAAAGCTTGTTGTCACAGTACACGCATAAAATAATATGTTCATTGAGCTCAATGTAGGATAGTTTAATAATTCGCTCGACAGAGAGCACCACTATGTCTGATCGAGACTTAAACACAAAATCGTTACAAGCTAAGATAAGTGAGCCACCGCGAATAGCTTTCTCTTCAAAGAACCTTAACAATTTATAATTTTGGATATTTATAATGTTATTATTGTTTGACAACCAGTGTTCTGTAATGCATAATAAACTTTTGTTATATTTTTGAACAAACAGTTTCACTTCCGATTACTTGCCACTAAAGCCTTGTATATTTTGATGGCCAATATTAAACAGCTTAGGCTTTGTCTTATCATTTCGTGTAAAGTGGAGCGCTTATGATCTGTCAGTACTACATTATTTTCGTTATATTCCTTATAACGATTTTTTAAAATTAAATGCTACTAAAGTAGCAATTTGTTTTTTTTTTATAATAAAGAGGCGGATACATTTTAACTTTTGTCATCTTAAAACTATTATAACTAAAGTTATTTACATCAAAAGAAAAAGAATGCGTCACTGACGGTATGTCAAATTATATAATGTCAGATTTAAATTACAAGACGATACTACTTAGCATTCCATGGATTCACCGTGCGGGTTTCGGGCCCATCGCGTTGCAAGGAGAGAAGTGCAAACAATGCCCGGGACTTGGGACTCAAGAGTAGGTTTAAGGAGCCCCTTTATGCCTTCACTGCCTACACTGCCTACACTCCTTTCCCTACCTTACCAAATTTGGAAAGAACCTACTAATGCCGCCTTTGATATACGTTCTAGAAATGAATCGATGCTAGTTCTAGAAAGACCGAGGTCTTTAAGTAAGTTATAGAGAGATTTTGCTGTTATACCTCTCGCTCCTACTTCTACCGCGTACAAGCTAACTATAAATTTATTCCTGGACAGTTCGTTGGTCAGTTCGTAATACTTATTAAGCTTAAATGTGTGATCCCTGGGATGTTTGTTTCCCAGGGCACAGTGAGCTCTACAAGTATCACACACCTAAGATTTTTAGAATACAGGAATAATTCCGATCTGGATGACGAAACACCAACATACGTGTCCATCATGAGAGTTCAATAAGAAGCCGCGTCTAAAATAGAATAACGCTTCCGTTTTACTTTTTGAGCAGCCTTTTTTTACAAACTTCACAGATCGTTTGGTGGATGTCCCTTCGATCGCGACTGAAAGACTCACCGCTTCACGTACGATTTCTAATACCTTATCGTGGTTACACGAATGTTGACTACTACTACTGAATATTACTAATAAGTGTTTCGCGGTTCCTACTGCCTCCCCACACATGTTGCAAGACTTTTCGGTGGCTTTGCCCCATCTCACTAAATTACTAAGATCTGGGAGAATCATTTGGAATGCATTTAGATACAATTTTAATAATACTGGGAACCAATCATAAAACAGGGTACGCCAACGCAAAGCTAGTGGAATACAAAAATCTCCTATAGTCACCAATTCCTTTTGAATTTCTAGGCTCATCGCGTTCAGAGGGTAGTTATTGTTTTCGTCTTGTTATGTTATTTATGTTTTTTGGTCGATATTTCCAATTTACTCATATTTGGTTCGTTATTATGTACGCAACATGATGATATTTGTATAATTTAACGATGTCTTTTATCCATTACAGGAGGTTTGAAAGGTAGTTGCGCCTGGAACATATATTTATTACGAGTCGATGTGAATCTTCGGGCGTCGTCCTGGTTGTTCCCGTTTCCTGTTTCATGGTTGTACTTATATGTAAAGCTTGGTATTATTAGATTTCATACTAATAATAATAATAATTAACCTACGACGGTCTTTAAATTTATTTTAAGTTATTAAACTTGTGTACGTTTTCATTTATTTGTTCCCTATTACTTCCTGTGCACACCAATCTCTTATACTAATATTTAATGCTAAGCAACATCATGCTTAAGACCTAAACTGTCTAAAACATATAAGTAAAGTGTAACATTTATTAATTAGTATTTATTGCTATAAAGTGCTCTATAAAACATAACATTTAGTTCTATTTATAAATATTACTTATAATATAAATTATTTATACGAACTATAATAGAAATTAATTATACAAAAAGCATACTTCCTTAGGCGATATTTAAGTTTCGATAGTGTTTTTTTACAATTAATAAATAGGAAGTATCTGCCATGGACATATCTAATATTGTTATTAATTATAGCTCTACTTGTGTTTTCAATTATATTACGACCACAGTTTTATTATTCTTAGTATTAAACTCTATACTTATATAACTAAATGCCCAAAAAAAAAACTATATAACTTTTGGTGGTTGGTAAGGTTGGTAAGTTTAAGGTGGGCTTAGTAATTTCATCGTATACTCTGAACACTGTACAGAACGGGCACTTCATCTGCATTTAGATAGATCTGCTTCGATCAGAATATAGGTGATTGAAGTGGGAACGAAAACAAATAAGGAGGCTCTGAACGTACACAGTTGATATTTGTTCAGAAACATCCAATATAGATTTGCCTCGAGCATGTCGGCACTCCGAATAGGAATGATTCAGTCTTATCACGTGCTGTTAAGGAAAACAACTACTTTGCCTACCAACATTGGCAGTACCCTCTATTCCCATTTTTGTTATCGTCAGGATCTTTAAAATTATACACACTTAAGATAACTATACTTTGTCTATACCGTATATAAAGTAGATAAAATATATTTCATAATAGTAGTCAGTGACGCATTCTTTTTCTTTTGATGTAAATAACTTTAGTTATAATAGTTTTAAGATGACAAAAGTTAAAATGTATCCGCCTCTTTATTATAAAAAAAAACAAATTGCTACTTTAGTAGCATTTAATTTTAAAAAATCGTTATAAGGAATATAACGAAAATAATGTAGTACTGACAGATCATAAGCGCTCCACTTTACACGAAATGATAAGACAAAGCCTAAGCTGTTTAATATTGGCCATCAAAATATACAAGGCTTTAGTGGCAAGTAATCGGAAGTGAAACTGTTTGTTCAAAAATATAACAAAAGTTTATTATGCATTACAGAACACTGGTTGTCAAACAATAATAACATTATAAATATCCAAAATTATAAATTGTTAAGGTTCTTTGAAGAGAAAGCTATTCGCGGTGGCTCACTTATCTTAGCTTGTAACGATTTTGTGTTTAAGTCTCGATCAGACATAGTGGTGCTCTCTGTCGAGCGAATTATTAAACTATCCTACATTGAGCTCAATGAACATATTATTTTATGCGTGTACTGTGACAACAAGCTTTGTCAAAAAAACAAGTCTGTGATAGTGTGCGGTGATTTCAATGTAGATATAAGTATAAGTATAAGTAACTTCGTCTAGTGTACGTTTATTATTATTTTTTCAAATATTTTAACTTATTGAACGTCTTTTCTGAACCTACTCGCATTACTAGTGTTACTAACATTTTTGAAGAAATGATAATAAAGAATTTAAGTTCAGACCACTGTGGTCTAAAATTTTCTTTAAAAATTAATCATGAAAAAGAAAAGCCCCAAAAATATACTACCAGACCAATTACAAAAACTAGGATCCTTACATTTAAGAATACTGTTGAGCAAAAAGTGAGTAAAGTAGATATGACCGATGATAATTCCAATAACTTATGCAGGGTGGGCCTCGGAGTTTTGCGAATTTGAAAAAATCATAAAAAACAAAACAAAAGTAATACTAAAATAAATTTATTTCTAAATTAAAGTAAACATTTGGCAAAATTATTTTTTTGAAAATAACATCATCCAGATGCGCACCATCTTGATGCAAACATTCTTCGAATCTCGACTTCAAATTGCCGAAAACTCGATCGCACATGGTGCGCGGAATTGCGGCCATTTCTCCGTGGATATTGGCCTTCAACTAGGCAATTGAGGTCGGATTATTGCTGTAGACTCTACTATTCATGTAACCCCACAGGAAAAAGTCTAGTGGGGTTAAATCCAGACTCCTAGGTGGTCATGGAATGTCACCTCGGCGCGAAACGAGTTTTCTAGCGAATTTCTCCTTTAAGACTGCCACACTCTCGTTAGATATATGGCATGTGGCGCCCTCTTGTTGAAACCATGTCGCACTATTGTACCCTTGAAATTGAAATAAAAATATGAAAACACATTTTTGTTGTACAATACATTTGATTATTATTCTGAATTAATTAAATTAACATTTTTGAACATAAAAAAATCACAAAATTAAAACAACAAATTAAAGACAATAAGGTCAGTGACTTAATTCTGAAGAGTTTTGACCTAACACAATGAAAACTAAAGAAAAGTTAAAATAAAATAATAAATAAAAATAAAATAAAATAGCCTTACAATTAATAGATATTAAAACATGCCTACTTTCTAAAACTAATTTGTTTTTACTATTTCTAATTATTATTTGTATGATCGGCAACTGGATGTCTGTGTGAAACAGCTTGTCTATCGACAAAGGCCTCCTCTAATGATTTCCACATATTTCTGTCTTTGCTAAACGGGTCCATACTGAACCGGCTATTTTTTTAAAGTCCTCTTCCCATCTTTTCGTTTGTCTGCCTTTATTTCTTTTGCTATCTCTTGGATACCATTCTGTTACTAGTTTGGTCCATTTGTCTTTACTTTCCCTTAACATATGTCCCGTCCAACGCCATTTAAGCTGTCTGTAGACTGTGTGTGCATTTTTAAATTTTGTTTTGTTTTTAATTTCTTGTAATTTCACCCTATCTTTTCTTTTTATACATAGTATACTCCTTTCCATTGCATTTTGGCAAACTTTTAATTTAGTTTCTTGAAGTTCTGTTAACGCCCATGTCTGGCACCCGTATAGTAGGCATGGCATAATGCATATTTCGTAGATTTTCTTTTTTCCTCTCATTGGCATATTTTTATCCTTCATTATTTCCTTAAGAGACCAAAACCGTTTCCAAGAATTCTGTATTCTTCGTTCTATTTCTTTTTTCATACAATCCTCTGTAGATATAAGTTGGCCCAAATATATATATTCTTTTACATATTCAATTATTTCATTATCTACTGTTATTTGTTCGTTGCTATCTCGTTGTAGGGAGTTTGTCATAATTTTGGTTTTAGCTAGGTTCATTGTCAACCCGGCCTTAGCACTTTCCTGGGATAGTTCCTGCAACATTTGTCCTAGAGTTCCAGCATCCTCTGAGAACAAAATTAAATCATCTGCGAAGCGTAGATGGTTCAGATTATTTCCATTTATATTTAAGCCCTTTTTGGTCCAGTTCAGATTCCTGAAGATCATCTCTAGCGCAGCTGAAAATAATTTAGGGGAAATCGGATCACCTTGGCGTACACCTCTTCTAATAGGAAATTCGTTCCCCGTAGATTCAAGTTTAACTTGTGCAGTGCTTGTTGTGTATACGTTTTTAATTATTCTTATGTATTTCTCTTCCACCCCTTGTCTCTTTAGAGCGTCCCATATATAACCATGTTCCAGTGTATCGAACGCTTTGTTAAAGTCAACAAACCCTACGTAATACGTTCTATTATATTCTTTATTACGTTTTTACACATTTTTACTACGTTCTTTAATTAAACTTTTATATTCTTTTGTAATTTTTATATTCTTGTGTACAAAGTAAAATAATTTATATTAGTTTTAATGAGAAGGCAGGTACCACTTTTTAATAATATATATATATATGAAATATATATGAAATAACACTGAAAAATTATATATTTTTTTTAGAAGCGAAACTACACATTAAATATTTCATGTAATATAATTAAAATATCTTTATTTAAGTAAACAACTCTTTTAACATTAAAAACAAATTTGTCAGTTTATTATATATGCTGTATTCAAGTTCATGAAAGATTTGTTAACTTTTTAAGTCGATATTTAGGCGTTACGACTTTATTTTTAGTTCTTGTATTTATGTTTCTTCTGTCGCTGTTTTAATTATAAGTATAAAAATTTTGGCTTATATATAGTAAGATATTAATAATGTATTGAGAAGTGAACGTAAGAATACAGATTTCCTTAAAAACATCTCTTAGGGAGTCTCTACCTTTTAAGTTACAAATAGCCTTTATAGCTCTTTTTTGTAAAATAAATATAGAATTAATTTCGGCAGTTGTGCCCCATAGTAAAATACCGTAAGACGAAATACTGTGAAAATAACTAAAATAAACAAGTCGAGCCGTATTAACGTCTGTTAATTGTCTTACTTTTTTATTTGCAAAGACGGCTGACCTGAGTTTGCTTACGAGGGTCGAGAGATGGGGGGTCCACTGGAGCTTTCAATCTAAAGTTATGCCTAAGAAAATTGTCGAGTCAGTCCGTTCTAACACTTCATTGCTAAGGAATAAACTACAATGTTGACTTTTTACATTAGGAAGTGTAAATTCCATGCATTTAGTTTTCTTAATATTTAAGACCGAATTATTAATTTCGAACCAATGAAGAAATGTTGTTCTTATCCACCCTGCATATAGTGAATCTTTTACATTGATACAATATTTTCATAAATACTCCTATACGAAAGTTGTGTTTTGTTTATGCTTACTTGTTAGCGCATTAACGAAAAACTAACTTTATTAATGTTTCAATCATATCAATGTTTATTGTCAATACAGGATAGTTTTTACTGCAAAATGTACCAAAATACAGTCGAAGATTTATAATATTGAATTATAAGTGAGAAGTATCGAATTATATTCACAACATTGAGATAAATCACTTGTCTGCCTTCTTGTTTTCTAAGTCCTCATTAATTCTCTCGATATACAATTCAGCGTCGGCCAGTGTGAGAGTGGCGGCAGTCGTGTGTGTAAGAGACTATCTCCTATTATAATTACATGTATGTAATGATCGCATAAAGTAGAAATTCTTTGATTTGTTTTATTTTAACGAGATATCAATAAATACTAAATTATAAGTAAATAAAGTAGTAAAAAAATAGAAGAATACATTTTTTTAAATAAATGATTAGCCTAATTTAAACGAAACGTATAATTATATTTCAAATACCTATAAAAAAAACTTCCATCTATAATTTCGTTAAACGTTTTGTAAATATAATATATGGTACCATAATAAGATTCTTACCATAATAATATATTAAGTTGGGGAAAAGTTAGACAATTACAGAGTCCCTTCGGAGTTGTAAGGATCAGAATAACGAGGTTTGGTGTACTTTTACCTGAACCGTAATCTTATTTTCGTATAACGGAGCTATTTCATCTATTACACCTTAATAACACGTAATTTGTGTGTAACACGTAAGTTCTGAATTACGAATAAATACATTTGTCACTGAGATATCATTTACATAGACAAACTTTCTATTTTCCTACTAAGACTTTAATCATATCTTTTTTCTTCATTTATCTTTGTTAACATTTATATAAACCGTATGTAATGTTCATAGAGCTTACCGAAAATATTATTGCGTTATTGTAATATTTTTTTTTTTTTTTATCAAACAAATAAAAACATCTGAGAACTCGGGCCAGGATAAAATATAGGTTACTTTGATTTTTTATCTTTACACGTTTTATATGTTTTTTATTTTTATTCAAAGTAACAATTTAAGTATCTTCGCACCAATTAATCACGTAAACAATATCATTATAAATTAATATCAATCGAGACAAGCACAAACTTAAACTTTTAAAACGTGATTTTTTTTCCCTAACTAAACCAAATATTGCTACCAAATATTACAAAACTCTTTGTGGAGTTTCTAATTAGATTAATAAGTTAAGCATTTTATTTAACCCAAAATGACAATAATAACAATAATAGCTAACTAAATTATTAAATAACTAAGAAGTAAATATTTGGGACTTACTAGGTATTGAGGAAACGGTTAAAAAACATTTAAACCAAAGGGAAAAAACACTTCTCTCTTAGGTACAGTACCAACTGAAAGCTACATCTTAAACTTAGAAATAATAATTAAAAATGAATAACTTGTACATCATTAGTTGTCTATAGAGACAGATGGGATAAATAGAAGTGAAACCTTTGCCAAAAGCTTACAAAATTAATTAATAGGATTTCCAATAATTATATATAATGTCTTTATAACAAAAAAGATTCATTATATTAGTATATTTTCAAAATGATTCCTGTAAAAAACGTCAGATTTAGAAATGGTTCTAATCTAATTTGCTTGATAAAGTGTAATCTAGTGTTGATTAAACTGAATTTTATTGTTTTGACAGTGTCATAGCTCGTTATTTTTCAAATATATATTAGATTTATATATATATAGATATAATATATATTAGATAATTAACTTACTTCATAAGTGTTTGGGATAAATAATCGAAATCTTTTAAAACATTATCATAATATGTTCTTTGGAATTATAAACTTTAAAAATACTTTGTACGACGAACCGTTCTTTAACTTATATCACAAGACTTAATTTTTAATTTATCTACAAATAATTATTGATTTAGTAAAGTCGGCAAATTAAAACAAATTAGTTTTCTTCGCAACTTTTAAGCGTACTTAAGAGTTTACTTGTAGTTTTATCTTTTACCTAATAAAAAGTCTTAATAATAAACAAAATAAAAAAATAATTATTCTAACTTTTATTTGATCATTTATATAACGAAGTACTTTCGAGACATTGTTTTAAAAATAATAATAACGTAATATTTTTATTCATTTCCTTAATAATCGATTATTATGCTTTAAATTAATATCTCAACATTGGTAGGTATACCTATAACATTTATTCTTTACATATTACAATTATATTTTTTTTTATATGATCTAGGGCAATGCTTGACTACATTCCACCTGATGATAAGTGGAATGTAGTCTTAGGTGGTAAGGCGCATTGCTCTAGCAACCTATTCACTCTTCCCTTGAAGACACCCACATTTTATTCAGCCGGAAATACCGACGCAGGCAAGCTGTTTCAATCCTTCGCCGTACGAAGTAAAAATGACGAAGCAAAGCGCTTTGTTCGGACAGGTAGAATGTACATAACAAAAGGATGGATACCCGGGGACGTCCGGTGATGGAAGAAGGACGGGGGGGGAATTAGTTCGTGTAATTCCTGCGCACACTCACCTCAAACGTATCCTCTAAAATGTATCCTCAAATGAATATACATAATGTAGTGTACACCTCAAATGTATCTTATACAATACTGAGAGGCTAGCAATTCTACGCCTGTGTTTAAGGCTGTGGAGGTCGAGGTCGGCTTCGACCAATTCGTGATCGCCTGTAACCCTCTTTGCTCGCCTCTCAATTGGGTCCAGAACCGCAACATGAGACTTTGCGGCACCAGCAAATATGTGACCACAGTACTCTACACACAACCTGATCTGTGCTTTGTATAAAAATTAAAGTGGCTCCCTATTCGTCTTCGCCGGAATGTAAATATACTATCCCTGATCTTTAAAATCTTTAGAACTTCTTCTCCTTCCTACTTACGTGAACGTTTTCAACTTTCAATTCCACGAACGAGACCTCTTCGTTCGTGTGTCTCACTAAATTCTCTGGAAGTACCTTCTTACAATACCACTTTCTATTCGAACTCCATTACTATTGTTGCAGCTCGCCTTTGGAACTCTCTTCCAAAACATATTTTTGAAGGAAATCCATCTGTTAGCACCTTTAAAACTAGAGTTAAAGAGCACTATCTCTCTTCAATAACTTAAATTCTTATTAATATATGATGAAGTATGTATGTATGTATGTATATTTGTATGTAAATATGTAACATTAATATATTTACAATTATTATTATTATTATTATCATTTATTTCATATTAATCTTACTATTTACATTTATACATATAACATTAAAAAAAAAAAACAACATTATAAATATAAATATAAATATAAAAAACAGTATCCCGCCGACGTGGGCCTTACAACCAGTCCGTCGGTGGTTAGGGCGACAGCGAAAGAAACTTCCTCACAATGCGTGCCGTACCCAAAACTGCTGCTCTTTGCATCCGACCCTTGATCCACTTTTTTAGTGAGAGCCTCTTGAGATGATGATCGAGACTCTTCGCTATAAGACCATTGACAGAAACTACCATCGGGACAATGATTGTTGAGTCAACATCCCACATGTCGGTAATCTCGTGAGCTAAGTCCAAGTATTTTGACAGTTTGTCCTTCTCAGCTTTCACAAGATTAGCGTCACACGGGACACTGATATCAACAAGAAATGCCCGGCGCTCTAACCGATCTACCAGCACGATATCAGGCTTATTGGCTACAATAGTCCTGTCCGTTATGATAGATCGGTCCCAATAGAGCTTAGCATGACCATTTTCCAAAACTGGCTCCGGTGAGTACTTATAATATGGCACTTCAAAAGGTACCAGACCGTATTGAAGAGCAAGTTCTTGGTGGATAATCTTGGCTACTTGGTTGTGCCTGTGCAAATACTCTCCATTGGCAAGACGACAACAACCGGAAATAACATGTCTGATGGATTCCCCAGGTTGGTGGCACGCACGACATATATCAACAGTGCCATCCTTTATTATGTATTTCCGATAGTTGTTCGTCTTGACAACTTCGTCAGCAATTGCACAAGCAAAACCTTCGGTTTCTCCAAAGAGATCACCGAATCGTAGCCAAGCCACGGACGCCAGAAGGTCTACATCAGGCCCATAGAGTGCCTGGTGGAACCGTCCATGAAGCTCCTTACTCTTCCATATATTTATACGGTCGTCAGTGCTAAGTACTACCGGTTTATGCCAGTTGTCTTTGGCTAAGGAGAGCGGTGTGAGGCCTTTATCTACTGCAACAATGTCCCGATGCATTCCACACTCAGCATGAAGGAAATATTCTCTAAAATTGCATACCTCACGGTTGTGTAAGTTTTTGGCATTAAGGAAGCCGCGACCCCCACACTTCCGTGGAATATACAATCTCATCACTGATGAGCGCGGATGATGCATGCGATACATTGTCAATAGTTTTCGGGCCTTTCGGTCCAGGGCATCTAATTCGGTCTGAGTCCACCTTAATATGCCGAAAGTATACATCAGCAGGGGCATTACCCAACTGTTGAATGCACGCACTCTGTTACATCCTGACAAAAGACTTTTTAGGACTTTTGTCAAGCGGTTAAAGAAGCGTTCCTTCACTAGCTGTTTAATGTCCCCACTTAGTATGCCTAAGCATTCCGACATACCAAGGTATTTGTAGGATTCGGTTTCAGAGAGGGATCTGAGGGACATTGTCTCCGAGAGTTGTAAATATTCGCTATTTACAACTCGGCCATTCTGCACATGTGCAACCGCGCATTTATCTACACCAAACTCCATCCTAATGTCATTACTAAACGCTTGCGTAACGCTTAGTAATGATACCAGATCTGCTTTATTTGGTGCAAATAATTTGAGATCGTCCATGTACAAAAGATGTGAAATGATCTCACCCCCTCTGCGAAAGCGAAATCCCAGTTTTGAATCCCTAAGCAACGTGCTTAAGGGGTTCAAAGCCAGGCAAAACCACAAAGGACTCAAACTATCACCCTGGAAAATACCTCGCTCAATCCTTACAGGTTCGGAAGTAAGAAGACTTCCTCCGCCCCCTGGAAGACAAAGGACCGTTGTCCATTGCCTCATACATGAATCAAGAAAAGCGCATAGATCTGTGTCAATCTTATACACTTCTAGTACTTTTCTCAACCATGTATGAGGCACCGAATCATAGGCCTTTTTATAATCAATCCAGGCGGCGGAGAGACCCTTTTTACCTCGGCGAACCTTTTCATTAATGGCCATGTCAATAAGGAGGAGCTCCTTAGTACCACGAGACCCAATCTTACATCCATTTTGAGCGGGATCTAAAATGCGGTTTGCATACAAATGTGTGTTTAATTTTGAAGTCAAAATGGATGTAAGAAGCTTATAAATTGTTGGTAAGCACGTGATAGGTCGAAAGATCTTTGGATCCGTGATACTACCAGACTTGTGGAGCAGAAAGGTGATTCCTGTTGACATAAAAGATGGTAGGGATCCGGACACGATGGCTTCCTGGAATGGCCCAGCCAAACGTTCGTGTGAAGACCGCAGCCATTTGAGCCAAAAGTTATGTAATCCGTCCGGCCCAGGACTTTTCCAGTTATGGGTCGAACGGATCGCATCCCTGACATTATCTGGGCTTATAAATATAGCCTCCATTGGCTGCAGGTGTTCACACGCGCGCTCAACAACACGCATCCAGCCACCATCGTTGTGATTAATAGGCACCGACCAAATATTTTTCCAAAATGTGAACATTTCTTCCATATTTGGTAACTGCCCATCAATCACATTCGTAGCAGATTCCTCCCAACTTCTATAAACCTTTCTTTGGTCACTTTGGAATATGCGATTCTGTTTATACCTATTTACACGTTGTTTATAACGACGGATACGATTTGCTTATTATTATTATTATTATTATTATTATACATAACGTATATATTTTATGTAGTATGTATGATTTATATATTAAAAATATCATTAAAATTATTTTTGTCTACCTACGTGCCCGATCGCATATTTATAATGTTTTTATCCTACTTTGGAGGATAACTGGGAGAGATCTCTTAAAGAGATAAGTTGATCCTTTGTACATGTTTTTTTTTTCTTTGTATATGTTCATATTTTGTAAGTTTTGATGGTACATAATTAAGAAATAAAATAAATAAATAAGCTGTCCCGGTGTAAAGTACTGCCGGACCTTCACAAGAACGGCAAGCTTTGCTGCTGCTGCTGCTCTTGCTCTGGACTCAATGAAGCGATCAAATTTTAGGTTCGAGGAAATCTCTAAGCCCAACAACTGAAGCCGGTAACTGTATTCCAAGGATACATTCTGGAGGAGCCAAGGTGAAAGGGCTCCCTTTGGCGGTGAACAGACACGTCTGCGTTGTGGTGGCGTTGAATTTGACAAGATTGACATTGCTCCATGCCGAGACTGCCTGAAGTTTCTCACTGAAACGTTGCACTGTGGCTTCTCTTTCAGACTGTACTTGATCTCAACTAGCCGGAGTACTCGGCAAATATCTTTCTACAACTGTGCTGTCGTGTGCATACCCTTAGATACCGGGTTTCAGCCGATCGTTAATGTGCAGCAGAAAACCAATTGCAGAAAGAACGGACCCCTGAGGCACTCCGGCATTTATTGTCAAGGGCTCCGAGGAACACCCCTCGCCAACTACTCGACGAGTTCTCTGGCTCAGAAAGTCCGTTACCCAGCCGATCAGACCAGGAGATATACCGTACGCTGAAAGCTTGCTTATAAGGCTCGCATGCCAGACCCTGTCAAATGCCCTCGAAACGTCCAGAGAGACGGCGACCACTTCTCCGTTCTTTTTAATAGCCTCGCCTAAAATGTGTGTAGCATACACTAGGAGGTCCCCAGTAGACCTATTACGGCGAAACCCGTACTGTCGGTCACTGAGGAGATCGTTACCTTCTAGGTATGCTAGAAGGCGTGAGCTCAATACACGCTCCATAATCTTGCAGAGTATGGAGGTGATAGAAATCGGTCTGTAATTGACAGGGTCGGCACGGTTGCCTTTTTTGGGCATGGATTGCACATTAGCAAGCTTCCAGGATTTCGGCACTATTCCAGTCATGAAAGAGAGGCGATACAGACGTGTCAGTACAGGAGACAACTCAGCTGCGCATGTCTTGAGTAGAATGGCTGGTATAGCATCAAGACCACTGGCCTTATTCACATCTAAACGACACAATGTTCTCCATACCTCTTTGTTCGTGATGCGGATTTCAGACATCGAAATACCGCAGTAAGGAAGATGTGCTGGAGAAGCATTGCCAGTGTCTAGATGCGAATTATCAGCAAACAGAGAAGCAAATAAATTCGCTTTCTCTGTTGCTTTGTGGGCCAGGGATCCATCCGGCTTCAGCATAGCAGGAAGTGAGGGTTGGCAGAAGTTCGACTCGATCGCTAAGCTGCCGCCAAGGATAAGACGCAAAAAAGTTCCGCATCTCATCCCAATCTGCTGGCTAGTATTTCCATACTCGCCTAACACCATGAGGTTTGAAAGGGATGGGAGGGGAGTATGTAAACACAGATTTCACCAGACAGTGATCGGATGTTCCCAAGGGGGAGGTCCTCTACACGATACCCGTGTCCTCTACACGATACCTATCCGGATCAGTAGTCAGCAGAAGGACCAGGCAATTGGCTGCATGGCCTACCACATCTGGTACCCTTGTCGCTTGCTTCACCAGCTGAAAGAGGTCCAAGGACAATACAAAGTTCCACGCTTCTCTTCCAGCATGGTCGGTTTTCTGGTCCGGGAACAGTCAGTACTGATGACAGGCATTAAAGTCCCCCAGAAAGACGAGTTGCGCTGAAGGGTACTGATGCAGAGCCATATTTGCAGCCTCACCGAGATTCTTAAATAATTTAGTTGTCTCCTGGTCAACGCTGTCATTGACTGCCATTGTATCTGCATTGTATTCACTGACATTGTATCTGCGTCTCCGTCAAAAAGAACAGTTGCGGTTGCTCTGTCTCCAGGTGGTGATGGACAGGTAGGATATTAGAGTGCAAGCCCATGATATTACTGAGGAGCACTTTAAATGAGGAGGAGTGCAACCGCTGAACATGCTTGTTCTTTTTGTTGTGATTTTTCAGAAAAAAAAATATAAAAGAACCCGACGTCGAAATTGACGTTGTCATGCTACTGGGAGGCTAGCCTGGAGACTGCGGAGATGCCCGAACTCCCCCAGGGATCGCCATCCGGCCTCCTCGTCTGGTAGCCAACCAGCACGATGGAGCCACCCTGGGATTTTCCGCAGCTGTTGGGGCAGCCTTTTGTGGGTGGCTAACCCCCTAATTGGGCCCCCAATTATCTGCGGGCGGCCAGCGCAAAGCCGTCGTTTCGGATCCCGCTACCCTTCTTGACTAGACACCCGACAAAACAAACACCAACTTGACTTCAACCGGTTCGCCAACGTACCGCAGCTGTTCAGATCCATTTCCCATAAACGGCTTCATCGAGCAACGTGTCGGAACACGACTAGGTCGCTTTGCGGCACGACTTTGCCCGATGGGTGGTAACTTTGCCGGCGACCCGATGTTATGGTCTACCACCTCGAACTATGAACTAATTATGAACATTCATATTGTTATATACATAGGGTATGAAATAAAATTAAGCTTTAACATTAATTTCGGTAGTGGCTTCTTTTCAATGTTTATCTATACTGCAAAGTTAGAAACATTGGTTAGGATTTTCAAAAGAAACCTAAAAGATGTCACCACCGTCCCGATAAAGACGATCACATACCGAATGCTTAATTGACCGACAGCGATACGGTAGCTCAGTTGGTAGAGTGAAGAGACGGTTTCCCAGTAGTCGCGGTTTCGAATCCCTGTCCATATCGGTTTATTTCTCAGTCGTCAGAAAATTTCTCTGTACATTTTAATTAATATTAAATTATTTAGGTATATTAATTAAGTGCAATTATCTCATTTTGTATTTAAAAATACCATTTTACTATAGTGCTATTGTTTGTACTTTGTCTTCGTGCTTAATTTCATAAGAACAAAGAAATATACTGAGCTGTCAATCAACGGATGTCGAATTCAAATTTCTTCAATCCCGGGGAGTATTTTATTTTACTTTTAATATAATTACACTTACATTAAACTAACAACTACTCATTTTATAGTGAGTTACGTCCATCCACAGACTCTGGCACCGTTATTGACTCTCTTTACTTGACTAGTTGGAAGTAAAGTTGAAGACAAAAACATTGGCCTCATACAAAACTATTACTTTCACTTTACCTTACTTATATACATAAAACAAGCATTTTGAAACTCCCATTTGTATCTAAAAGGTAATTTGTACCCAGGTTCAACAATGGAAAGAATAATTGCAACTCGCAAGGCCTCTGCAAAGGATTTGGAGCAAAAGTTAAAACTGGCTTTAGAAGAATTAAAATCTTCTAAAGATTTATGCAACAAGCTACTGCAGGAACGAGAGGACAGTGAAGAGGAAATTAAAGATATTGTGATAAAAAATACTAATCTTAAAGGTAAGCTCGCTGAACTACATACCAATTATTTGGATATTGTGGCTCAGCGAGATCAGTTAAGAAATATAGTGACTGCATTTGACCAGTGCAGCAATGAGCATGAGAGGGCATTAGATCGCATATCAGAGCTTGAGTCTGATTTGGTGCAGGCTAGGATAACTATTTCAGACCTAGAAACCTGCAAATTAAATGTAGAAAGTCAGCATACTCATAGCTTATATGAGGAACTGGTTGAATGCAACTCACAACCTACTCAATCAAATTTCATAAATGTAAATTCTACTATAATTGATCTAACAAAAGATGAGTCAAGTATTGTGCACCCCATATACTTTTCAAGTCATAAAAAATTAAAAAAGTATATGAAGGTTAAGAAATTAATTAAAAAATGTAATAATCTCATCAAAAACAAATTTCCTGCAAAGAAAATAAAGAATTTACAAATTGAACGCTCCACATTAATTAAAAAAGTAAGTGTTTATAATAGAAAAATGATTGAGAGTAGGTCACTGTATGAGCGAGACACCCAAAACTTGCATGAGGAAATCTCTCAATTAACTTCTGCATTGCATTCAATAAGTAAAAAATATGAATCTTCTCAGAATCAAATTAAGGAACATATTGAAGCTACAGGTAATTTAGTTGACCTATGTAGTTATAACTTAGAGCGGTTTGAGTCATTAACTAATAATTATGTTAACTGTAATTGTTTAAGTGAAAAATTAAATGTTGTTTCTAAACTAAACTCTGAGATGTTGGGTGATTCGGCTATACATACTAAAAGTAGTAATAAAAACATAAATATAATTAATAAAAATCAAATTAATAATAGGTCCTCTGTTGTGCACAACCATAATTACTTTGTTTTTTCTGACCAATTAGGTCAGGGCTTTGGGTCTCTTTTAAGTAGGGAATTAAATAATGTACATAATATATGCTCACCTGGTGCTAGTTACCAGCACAATATAGATAAAATAATTAATTTTGACTCAAAGTTGACTGAAAACAGTACTATTGTACTATTACATGGAGATGGTTTGTCGATTAAGAAAATTGAAATAATTAGTAATATTGAAAAATTATTGAAATTACATAATAAGAATAATTGTAAAATTGTAATTTGTGCATTTCCATATTCATCTTCTTATTCAGACAAACAAAATAAATATATATATAATTTAAATTTGACATTATATAATTTGACATACCGTCATAGTGATGCATTCTTTTACTTTGATGTAAATAAATTTATTTATAATAGGTTTAGGATGACAAAAGGTACAATGTATCTGCCTTTATATTATAAAAAACAAATTGCTACTTTAGTAGCATTTAATTTAAAAAACTTCGTTATAACAGATATAACGAAAAATAAATGTACTTTAAATAATATATTACTGACAGAACATAAGCGTTCCACTTTAAACTAATGGATAAGACAAAGCCTAAGTTGTTAAATATTGTCCATCAAAATATACAAGGCTTAGGTGGCAAGGAATTGGAAGTGGAACTCTTTGTTCAAAAATATGACATAAGTTTATTGTGCATTACAGAGCACTGGTTATCAAAGAATAACAATATTATAAATGTAGAAAATTATAAATTGTCAAGTTCGTTCTGTAGAGAGAAAGCTATTTGCGGTGGCTCACTTATCTTAGCTCGTAACGATGTAGTGTTAAAGTCTCGATCAGATATAGTGGCGCTCTCTGTCGAGCGAATAATTGAACTATCCTGCATTGAGCTCAATGAACATATTATTTTGTGCGTGTACCGACCCCCCTCTAGTGACTTTGATGAATTTGAAAACAAAATGGAGGATATTTTAACTAAGCTTTGTCATAAAAACAAGTCCGTGATTGTTTGCGGTGATTTCAATGTAGATATATTACAAGAAAATTCGTCTAGTGTACGTTTATTAAATTTGTTTAAATCTTTTAACTTACTGAACGTCTTTTTTGAACCTACTCGTATTACTAGTATTTCCGCGACTTGTATTGATAATGTGTTCTGTCGCTGTAACATTTATGAAGAAACAGTAATGACAAATTTAAGTTCAGACCACTGTGGTCTAAAATTTTCTCTATTAATTAATCACGAAAGTGAAAAGCCCCAAAAGTTTACTTGTAGACAAATTACAAAAAACCGGGTCCTAACATTTAAGAATAATGTTAAGCAAAAAGTGGGTAAACTAAACATGAGCGATGATAATCCAAATAATTTATATAATAACATTTTCGGTTTTTTGTTACAAGAATTTAATAATGTTTTTAAGCCAAAAACTATGACTAAATACCTAAAACTTAAATTTAGTGATTGGGCTACCGTGGGAATATATAAAAGTAGAGATAAGTTATATGATTTATATAGTGAGAGGCAATGGAATCAAGATCCGGTATTCTTGAATAAAGTTAGGATTTTTTCTAAAATATTTAAGACCGTTTGCATACAAGCTAAGTCGATTTACATAAGAAATAAAATCTTAAACTCAGAAAATAAAATAAAGGCAACTTGGGATGTTTTATCTAGTGTTTCTGGGAAAAAAAGGGCTGCTAATGGACCTATTAAGTTAAAAATTGATAATATTGAAATAAATTCAAATTCAACTGTGGCGGCTATTTTTGAGACTTTTTTTAACGAAATTCCTTTAACAGTCACGGGTAATTTAAATTCTTCACCATGTGATGCAATCGTCGAATTGACGAATAACGTAAGAGTCAGTAATAAATGTTTTGTTTTTAAACCTGTTACATCATATGAAATTGTTAAAACTTTTAGAAATCTAAATATGAAAAAAACCGGTGATCTTTGGGATATGTCAGTAAAATTACTAATAAGTATTATAAATGATATTGCTCCACAATTATCCTTAATTTTTAACAAATGTATTGAAACCGGTACTTTCCCAGACTTAATGAAAAATAGTAAAGTAGTTCCTTTGTTCAAAAGTGGCGATAGACTAATTCCCGGAAATTATAGACCTATCTCTATTTTACCCACTTTAAGTAAAATTTTCGAAAAAATTATACTAAACCAAATGTCAGAATTTGTTTATAGCAATGAAATCATGCATAGTGAACAATATGGTTTCACCAAAGGCAAATCAACAACTGATGCGGGTGCCGCGCTTCTTAAGCACATTTACGACGCATGGGAAAAGTCACAGAATGCAATCGGAATTGTTTTGTGATTTATCTAAAGCCTTTGATTGCGTGGACCATCAAACATTACTTTGCAAACTTAATCACTATGGCGTGCGTAATGCTGCGCTTGATCTTATTGCCTCTTACTTGAATCAAAGAGTTCAGACGGTTGATGTAAATAATTGTAAATCGGTTGGATCTCACCTAAAAATGGGTGTTCCACAAGGATCTATTCTAGGCCCTTTCTTATTTTTACTCTATATTAATGATTTGCCCTTTTACGTAAAAGGACTATGTGACATTGTACTTTTTGCTGATGATACCTCACTTATTTTTAAAGTTGATCGTAATAAACCTAATTTTGACAAAGTTAACTATGCTCTGTTACGTGTTCTTCATTGGTTTGAAATTAATAATTTGGTATTAAATACTAAGAAAACTAAATGCATGGAATTTACACTTCCTAATGTAAAAAGTCGGGATTGTAGTTTATTCCTTAACAATGAAGTGTTAGAACTGACTGACTCGACAACTTTCTTAGGTATAACTTTAGATAAAAAGCTCCAGTGGAACCCCCATCTCTCGACACTCGCAAGCAAACTTAGCTCAGCCGTCTTTGCAATTAAAAAAGTAAGACAATTAACAGACGCTAATACGGCTCGACTCGTTTATTTTAGATATTTTCACAGTATATTGTCTTACGGTATCTTACTATGGGGCAGCGCTGCCGAAATTAATTCTATATTTATTTTACAAAAACGAGCTATACGGGCTATTTGTAACTTAAAAGCTAGAGACTCCCTAAGAGAAGTTTTTAAAGAAATCGGTATTCTTACGGTCGCTTCTCAATACATTTTTAATAACTTACTATATATACGCCAAAATTTAAATGACTATAAAAAAAACAGCGACAGACATACTATCAATACAAGAAATAAAAATAGGCTTGTAACGCCTAAATTTAGACTTCAAAAAGTTAAGAAATCCTTCATGGGCTTGAGTATACGCATATATAATAAGGTTCCACAAGATATCTTAGATCTTCCTTTTCTTGGTTTCAAATCTAAAATTAAAAGTATATTATTAAATAAATCTTACTATAACATTCAAGAGTTTTTGGTTGATCGAAATGTGTGGAACTTGGGTCATTGTATCATAAATCTTGGGTCATAAATCTGTATTGTATTGCGAATAGCTAGTAATCTCCGCAATTTGTTTTCTGTTGTAAATTAATTTTTGCTTTATCGACCTTCTGCATCACACCGATTCCTTAGAAGTCACTACTTGCGGTAGCATCGGGAGTCGGGTTGCCTCCCTCCCTCAAATATGTGCGAAGGGGGTGATGGCTGGCTCTTGTGTTATGCTCGTGAACGGGTGCTGCTTGCGGTGACTGGTTGTGTGGCAGGCCGAAGATTTGTGTGTATATATGTATATATATCTATATATATATATCTATATATATATATCTATATATATATATCTATATATATATATGTATATTTACTGTTATTATTATTTAATTTTCGTTGCCTGAAATCATTGGGCTTCTTTTCCGATTGATTGCGACGGTTCTAGTTGTTCCAAAATTGCATTTAAGTTTATAAAATAAATAAAATTGACTCATTTGCAGGGTTGATGTTATAATTTATAAGTCAAACATTGTTAAATTTTATTTAAAAAGAGCAACTGTTGAGTTTCTGGCCAGCTCTTCTCAGCAGAACAGCATTCCGAGCTGGTGGTAGCTTACTCACAGACTGACCATACTGACCAATTTAATGTAATTGACGATTCAAAAGTGCGTGTAAATGCCTACTTGAATAAAGATATTTTTGAATTTTTGAATTTTGAATTTTGAATTTTAATTCTATATTTATGTAAATTTAAATAAGCTTAACATGGCTATAGATGTTTATAGATTTTTTCAAACAAAATTAAGCTTTGTTTGTAGTCTATATTCTCTAAAATAACGCTGACTCTGGCTTCATATTGTCATATTCAAATACCATGGGACAAGAAGACAATAAAGGGCATTATTAGCCACAAAATATCTAAATTAATAAGACTCTTTTGGTTTAAAAATATAGTTGTCTGTTACAAAATGTTAAATTGTTTAAAAAAAAATCGTTATATTTTTTACTAAATAAATATACCTATCAATCACTAAGATAAAACCTATTCGTTGAATCACCTCTTTTTGAGAATTCCTCTCAATGACTTGCCTGGAATGCCTGGAATTATAGACTGATTATTAGAATAACGGTGAGCCGGAGGCTGCGGCTAAGTTGGCCATGAAGCAACTGGCTGTGATCAACAGAATCAGTCAGATCAATTCACGCCTACAAATTCATCCCTGCCACCTAGATGCATGGCGTTCCTCAACAGTGCGGTTCTGAAAGCCACGAGCCACCAAGATATAAAATGAACTTACTTTGGCCATCTCAATGCGACAAGGGTTTTTCAAAAAGAGCGCCTACTCCCTTCTCAAATGCGTGCAACGCTCTTGTTCGTCCTCTGATATTGCAATTGATTGTAGGCGGAGGATCACTCTATTTGATAATACGTGTCACATGATTTATTCATGAAGTAGAGCGAGTGGCTGCAGGTGTCTCTCAGGCTAGAGCTTCTAAATGCTGAAACTTAATTTTCCAGTAACACATAGATAGCATTACCCATAATCTTATACTATTGAATACGTAAGTACGAAGCGCCGTCATATTTGATCCTGCATTGTTAAGTGAATTATATCGTTATATATTTCAATCACTTAAGCTAAAATACAGTAATATCGCGTCACTGAATAATTGATAAGAGGGTCATTACGGTAAGAAAGGATAAAAGCAGCCGATCCTTAAGCTTTACATCACGCTTTTAGAGCATTATTTAGTATTTAGAGCATGAATGCATGTATGCTTTTATGTAAAATATATGATAATGTTAAAAGATATGATAATGTTAAAAGATATGACTAAAATATTGTTTTTTTATCTCAAAATAACATAAGGTAACCGTAGGTTCCTATTTTCGAGATAATCAAAACTAAATTTCAACTAAAACAAACTTAAATAATTACTTATTTTCCTATATTTTTTTTCATATAGTTTTTTTTTCACTTTATACTCGTGAAAAGCTGTTAGTCGATATATGTAGTAAGTTAATAAGTAAGTAAGTAAGTTACATTAACAACATCTTCAAACAATATAAAAATTTAAAAAACCCCCAATACAAAAAGACCTCTAAAAAGAGTAAAAATAATATTTTTATGTACTTATTGAACTCGTTGCGTCGGGAGACCGTTGTACGTACGTTCATAGTGTATATATATATTACGAAGTTAATCATTGAGGACTTAGACTATACGACTCTATATAGTAATTTCTTTATTTGCCTTGTTAACTTACTTGCATTTTAATTTCTTCCTTTATTAAACGGTCCCCCGGCGCAACGAGTTCAATAAGTACATAAAAATATTATTTTTACTTTTTTTAGAGGTCTTTTTGTATCGGGGGTTTTTAAAATTTTTAATTTTATTTTTCTGCTTTTTAAATTTATGTTACTAATTACTGAATTGTACTAAATGAACCT
The DNA here is from genome assembly GCA_959347405.1 of Napeogenes sylphis. Classification (NCBI taxonomy): domain Eukaryota; kingdom Metazoa; phylum Arthropoda; class Insecta; order Lepidoptera; family Nymphalidae; genus Napeogenes; species Napeogenes sylphis. The sequence goes on from OY365782.1 coordinate 37,314,838, forward strand.
AAAAAAAAATTTTTATTGTTTAAGTAGGAAAGATTTGTTTGTTTCTTTGAATTGAATAAGCTCCGAAACTACGGGGCCGATTTTTAAAAAAATCTTTTAGCATTAGAATTCTATATATCGGCGCAACGACAATACTTCAACAATTATAATTATTAAATTAACTATTTCTTTGATTAAATATAACGATGATTATTTATCAGTGTAAAAATCATCATAAATTAGAGCATTTCTAGTTGTGTGGTTTTAAGAACATAAACAAAATGTTACTTGTAAAATATTGTAGCGACAAGCACGTGCGACGATCCCTACAAATGAGCCGCACAGAAATTAATACTTGGAAAAACTTGTAGCGACATGAAAGTGCGACGACCCCAATAAAGGAGCCGCACAGAGAGGGCTACGGGCATTCTCGCTCAAGACGTCGGACGGTGTGGATTTCTATAAGGACACTTTCATGCTACCAGTTAAATAAATGAAGCTATAATTATTCGTGATGTTTTATTTTGAAGAAGTAATATTGAACAACCATCACGAAGACTACAATACAGTGACGGCAGCAATGCTGACGTCACACTTTTTAAAAACACTAACGAAGGTTTTATCTTCGATATCAGAAGTGGGATGGAACTTAATGTGACTCCGTCATTCCGCGAGGCCTGGGCCAGCTGTATTTAACCCTCCGTTATTTATCTGGACTTGCATATAACGTCATTTCTCGCGACATAACAAAACAGTATGCAGGTATATAACCCATCTCTTTCATGATTGCTTAATTTAAATTAATAAAACTTCCAGCATTGCAACGATCAAGCTTATATGACATCTATATTGCACCGTGCATCGAACGGCGTTGTACCTGTACTACACTGGTTCGAGCACGGAAATGAAAGCGACGTACAATGCGGGAGGTGTAGGCAGTTGGAGTTACAGACGTGTGAAACCGAGATGTGCCCGGTGCGTAAGGAAATAGTACTTGAAGCCGACATAAGGTATCTTAAGGGATTCTGAAACTGTAAGTTATACATCAGTTTTAAGGTGACCTACATTTACATATAACTTTGTTCATCTTATGACAAGTTAATGTGATGTGTCAGAGTTTAAAAGTTATTATTGCTTAATTAAAATTGTCTTTAAACTTTTAAACAGGCAGTACAATGAGTCACGGCATTAGTTATAGGTAGATATATGTGATTCGATTCGATTTACTTACCATTCTGGTTTGAGTTTAAATACATACAAAAAAAAAATAGTTTAAATTATAATATTAAGTGGCCAAATTTAATAAAGAACCTTTAGTAATGTTATTGTGATGACTGGTATTAGTCAAGCGCTAGTAGTCCGTAATATGAGAGCCACGTCCAATTGTAATGTTTCACAGATTTTATTAACTCCCTCTTCACATAAACAATAATCATAGTCAAATCATCTACTTTAAACGTACGAAAATAACAACTATTGAATACTGGTTTTAATTATGAAGTCTTAACAGTTTTCACTTTTCTAACTAATTCAAGTATTTACTAATCAAGCCAATTTCTCTCCTCACATAAATAATAGTCTTAGTCAAATAAACTTCTTTAAGCATACGAAAATAACCATTACTTGACATAACAATTCTAAATATTACTATTTAAGTTAATAAAAAAAAAGATTTTAATTAAAAAAAAAAAATAGTAATTCATTAATTTATATGGATCGATAGTGACCATCAAAATATTGAAACGAGTCAAAACATTACGAATGATTATAAAATAGTTGTTTATAAATAATGTAACCTAACAGTAATATGCTTGTACTTTTCAGTACGTGGGTATTCAATAATAGATTTAAAGACGTACAATGATAAGGGATAACCCTCTCGTTGTCTTATTTAATGATTACCTAAAGTTAAGTCTAATTTTACGTGACGCGAAATTTAAAAATCACGGTTTTTGAGTAAAGGGTTTAAATGATAAAATTTGTTGAATGATTGCGAGAGAATGTTAAATTTAAAAACTATCTATTCAGATTCATCCGGGTGCGATAAGACGACACTCTTAGAAAGTTGACTAAATTTTATTCTGCAGTCGATTCACTGAATTTTTAATTTTTGGTCTACAATTGAGTCGAATAAAAACGGGTTAACTCAAAAGCAATTATTGATCGTAATGATATGTTATAAAGGCGACTCTTACCATTGCTTATCAGGGCCGATGTTTTCAAAGTAAATAATTTCGCGACTTTGCGAAAGTAAGAAAAGTTAATCTATTTACATGTTTTAGTAACTGGTTAGTTTTGTACTGAAAGGCAGATAGAAAGGTATGAGTGTACTAAAATCAACGTTTATCGCTATAAAGACTAGGGGTAATAGTTTGTGATAAGATGTAGTAGGTAAATTTTATGTTGTGTTGAATTGTATGACAAACCGGATGACAAAAGCTTCTTTTCTAGATAGGTGAAGTTGAGAGACTTATATTTCTGGTGTGTAACGATGGCTAAAGGCTGTGCGGTTGTGTGGTTAGTGTGTGACTGGTGTGTGGCTGGTAGACGACTTGAAGCAGAAGGTCCTTAGGACTCGACATTGACAGCAATGCAATACAACAAACAAGAAGTTTGTTGATAGGGCTTAGTGAAAGCCATATGTTATGAATGAGATTCATGCTCTGTGGTTAATAATGTTCTTAGAATAATTTGTTGTCTTACTTATTTGAATATAGAATTCTCATTACGATTTTAGATTAATTTGAATAAAAGCAAAATTGTAAAGACAAGTTTATTATAATAACTTTTTCCTTTCTCAATAATTTGTAAATTTTAGTAAGATGTTAAAAATATGGATAAACGCGTTTTGACTATATTTAAAAGAAAAAAGTGAAGCTGTTTCCAATCGATGACCGTATGATCATTACAAAATGAGGAACGTAACTAGACTAAATAAGATCTAAAATATAAAGGGCGTTTTCAAGTTATAGATGTTTTAGAGAGATTGTTATAATTTAAAGGCACTTATTTGTAATTGTTCCTATAAGTACTCATGACAGATTACAAGAAGAAAAAACGCCAAACAATCAGGGTATATTTATCGATATCATCGATGTGGAGCAAAATAATATTAATATTATTTAGAATACTTGGATTTGCAAGATGATTGATCGTACCTGAAATCGTGTAGCCGTAGCTCAGTAGAAATCGGTGTCTACTAATTGTAGTCTGTGAGTACGCAGTAAGGGGTCAACTCTTGCGAAGGTCCAGTTCAGAAAGAACCATGTATTCCAGGATAGACTTGACGTTAACTTCGTTGGTTTGCATAAGATTAGTAGCTGGAGGTTACTGGGTTATGTTTATCTAGAAATGTAGAGCTTGTAACTGGAGGTTACTGGGTTATGTTTATCTAGAAATGTAGAGCTTAAGTGTTTCAGTGTATCTTGTCTGATTGGTATCTCTTGTGAGATACGGTGATAATAAAGTCAGTAATATTTGAGAGTTTTTAATTTATTTTTGATTGTTAGTTTTATATTAAAATTATTGGTATACTTTGAACATTATTAGTTTAAAATTATTTTTAATGAAATTGTTTGATATAACGATTTTATTTTTAATTATTTTCTTTTTTTAGCTAGATAATCACTAAATGTTAGGTTATGCTCAGTCAGGAGTGATCGAACGGTTTGATACTGGTCATGAATATTGTTTCAGAATTATACACAGGGACATACGTCTCAGAGATATTAATAGTACGGGAGCTGAATTGACAACGAGGCGCAAGCCATACCTCATTACTTCGGCAGAGTCCGGTCTTATGTTCGTGAGGACCCAGTCTTTGAATTAACGAAGCAATTCAGGGATTCACTTCGCTTTTTGGCCGACACATGAATAACAAGTTTGAACACTATTATCTTACAACTCGTATTATCTACCTACAAGTTGATTGTGTACCTACCTGCATAAGGATAAAATTTATAATTTCCATAGATTTTGTTGGTTACAAGCCACCACCACCCAAAGCCCATCTAAGCTTGCTAAACCTTAATTTTAACGAGTCATTTATGGTAAGAAACTCATTTTTATAGTGCAACGAACCTACGAATAATCTGCGAGAGCCTTCGAGTACAATCTACCGTTATAAATATCTAGAGAGTGGTATCTCTAATATGTGCATTTGCCTTGAGCTAACCACGGATCTTTGATATTACCTTAAGTGAGGCTTGAGATACCATTAGAATATCCTGTGCAACCGTGAGTTATACCTGTTTTACAGATAATAAATAACTAAAATGATATCTGTGAGCTACTTATGTGTTACCCTTGAGCTAACCACTGGTCCTTGATGTATCCTTTAGAGAACCATGAGATACCGTTGAGATGCCTTGTGGAACTGTGAGTAGACACATACACACACATTTACGATAATAAACAACTGGAGTGATACCTCTGAGCTACTCATGTGTTACCCTTGAGCTAACCACGGGTCCTTGATGTATCCTTTAGAGAACCATGAGATACCGTTGAGACGCCTTGTGGAACTGTGAGTAGACACATACATACACATTTACGATAATAAACAACTGGAGTGATACCTCTGAGCTACTCATGTGTTACCCTTGAGCTAACCACGGGTCCTTGATGTATCCTTTAGAGAACCATGAGATACCGTTGGGATGCCTTGTGGAACTGTGAGTAGACAAGTACACACAACAGATTTACGATAATAAATAACTAGTGGTACCTCTGATTGAACCATGTGTTGCCCAGGAACTGGCCGCGTGTTCTTCGTATATCTTTAAGAAAACTATGAGATACCGTTGGGAAGTTTTGTGTAACGCACATACTACAGATCATTCTCTGAGAGTGAGAAGTTATTTTTTATTTTTATAAATTACATCCCGGAGAATAGTTGACCGTATCGGCGGAAAATGAACCACCTTTTCAATGAGATCTTGCTGCAGCATCAACAGAACCTACTCCATTAACTTCAGGACTGGAACTACAGTCGACCAATCGACAGGGTAACTACAAAACATCTGAATAAAAGTAAGTAACTCTCTTAAATTCTTCAATCTCCGAGAACTCTACGAGAACCTCCGAGAACTCTACGAGAATCTCCGAGAACTCTACGAGAATCTCCGAGAACCCAACGAGAATCTCTGAGAACTCTACGAGAATCTCCGAGAACTCTACGAGAATCTCCGAGAACTCTACGAGAATATCCGAGAACTCCACGAGAATCTCCGAGAACTCTAGGAGAACCTCCGAGATCTCGACAAATTACCCCCGAGACCTTTTCAGACTTTCATCAAAGTCAAATTCTTTATTGAATACGCAAACATACAGAACAGCTGTATGTTTACATAATAATCAACGTAAAAGCAACGTTAGTTGCCTTACAGATGCCAAACTCAAAGTATGGTGTATCTTTGCTTACAGATAGTTGCAACAAGAATTAACGAGGCTGGTGCAGAGCGCGCACCGCCTGTCAGTATGGCCGTATCGGCGCAACGACAATACTTCAACAATTATAATTATTAAATTAACTAATTCATTGATTAAATATAACGATGATTATTTATCAGTGTAAAAATCATCATAAATTAGAGCATTTCTAGTTGTGTGGTTTTAAGAACATAAACAAAATGTTACTTGTAAAATATTGTAGCGACAAGCACGTGCGACGATCCCTACAAATGAGCCACACAGAAATTAATACTTGGAAAAACTTGTAGCGACATGAACGTGCGACGATCCCAATAAAGGAGCCGCACAGAGAGGGCTACGGGCATTCTCGCTCAAGACGTCGGACGGTGTGGATTTCTATAAGGACACTTTCATGCTACCAGTTAAATAAATGAAGCTATAATTATTCGTGATGTTTTATTTTGAAGAAGTAATATTGAACAACCATCACGAAGACTACAATACAGTGACGGCAGCAATGCTGACGTCACACTTTTTAAAAACACTAACGGAGGTCTTATCTTCGATATATATTATGATGTACATAGGTTATATTTATTAAGATATATATATATAAATATATACAGGGTTATTTTTAATTAGTTGAGCACCTTTTGCAGGCAGCCTCTCTACATCAATCCCAACAACATTTGTTCTACGACTTTTAAAAAATCTTGATAAATAACTCAGAATAAACGAACAAAAAAAATTTTCGCTCCCTCGATTATTTATTACTCTGTATTTTGTAAGCAGTCTAAAGTATAGGTCGCGGCAGGCTAGCGAAAGTCAGAAACTGTTAAACGCCCACGCCAGCTTTTTTCGTATAGCTTCATCTCTTTTACACCATGTTGCTATGGAAACACCAAAAATAAAATTATCGGATTAGAGTTTTATAATTAAATAATGAATTGTAATTACATACTGGACAATACGATTTTATGGACTTGCTATTGAAACTAATAAATAAATTCAAGATTATAACATGAAGAAGAAATTATGAAATGTAATTTATAATATTTTTAAAATACATTGATTGTCTGAAATAGAAGAAGTAAGAATGAAAAGAAATACGAGTTTTGGCTGAGAAATGGAGCACTGGGGTCCTGATCTTTACAAGGTCTGTTGCTATACCAAGAACGAACAAAAACTCGAAACAGCAGAAACCATGATGAAGAATAATTTTATTTGTGATATAGTGACGATCCAACATGTTAAGAAGCATAAAGTTATTATTTTTAAAGTGGATTGTGTACATTTGTCTGTTTTTATGGTACCCATCCCACTTCTGATAAAGAGGCAGTAATAAATAATATAGTAGTGTGTTAATTAGAATACAAGATCGTATGATATTTGCAATTCAAAGCGATTCGTCACAAGCGTGGAGCACAAGAGCCAATTTGAAAACCCAATGTGTCAAGATGGCTGACTTCACTACCATCGACCATGACGCTTCGCTAGGTTGACAGCTAAAATTCAACCTGATGTATGACATTAACGGATGCGCCGTCACGGCCGGACTGACATTCGACCGTCCTCGGGCGATTCTCCGAAGTAAAGAGTTACAATCACACATAGTCCGTTCGTGCATCCTGACGAAGGACTAATTATCTCAATTGTGACAATGCGCAGCAATTAAACACTTAAATAAGGCGAGTGTCTCGCTACATCTAAGCCGCACGACACAGCCTCCCAACCAAACAGCTTAACAATTAACTAGTCACATATTGCTACTATGAGACAAGTCAATCCTTTGGTGGATGTGACCCGGACGACAAAATTCGTCTTAACAGAATCAGCAAAACATCGAAAACAAGTCAGCCAACTTAAATGGCTCTGACTCGGACGACATACTTCGTCTATTAGAACAAGAAAATACAGGGACAAGCCAGTCTGATATCTGACTCGGACGACATCTTTCGTCTGACAAATTTGAAGGAAAAGTATTCTACGGGGTCGCTACACTTACCTACGACTATGAATCGTCCTGTTCTGTATTAATATCAGCTTCATGTAAAATTTTACCGGTCTCAGGATCCAAGTATATACCGAGTGTAACTGAGCCTGCTGTGAGCGTCCTCGAATCAGCGGAAATAGTATTTGAGCATGCAGTCAAGTTATCAGAACTATCATTATCATGATTTGAATTATTTATGCTATCTTCATCTTCCGACGCCGTCTCGGCCTCTTCGCAGTTCAAAACATTAGTTGCTATTTCGATCAATCCAATATGTCCCTGAGGCACTGCGCGCAAATTCTCATGAGAGTATTAATAGGTTCTATGGGAATCACCTATACTTTTAAGTTCGCATCGGTAATTTTTAAGAACTTTTACTATTACAAATAGACCTTTAAACCTCCCATCTAATTTCGTTTGATTTCGTTCACAACTTTTAATAAATACGAAATCTTCTTTAGTACTTACTTACTTACATTTGGCGGTTGCTGAGCTGCGAGAACACGAGATAAGAACAATTCCATGTTATTCAATAACTTCTCTGTATCCGATTTCGTTGTCTTTCGCTCAATTCTAGCACCATCCGATCCCACTTCTGATAAAGAGGCAGTAATAAATAATATAGTAGTGTGTTAATTAGAATACAAGATCGTATGATATTTGCAATTCAAAGCGATTCGTCACAAGCGTGGAGCACAAGAGCCAATTTGAAAACCCAATGTGTCAAGACGGCTGACTTCACTACCATCGACCATGACGCTTCGCTAGGTTGACAGCTAAAATTCAACCTGATGTATGACATTAACGGATGCGCCGTCATATATATATATATATATATATATATATATATATATATATATATATATATATATATATATATATATATATATATATAAATAAATATTTATATATATATGTATATATATATTATCTATATATATATATAAAAGAAAGTCGTGTTAGTTACTCCACTTATAACTCAAGAACGCTTGAACAGATTTAGCTGAAAATTGGCAGGTGGTTTAGATCCAGGAGAAGGACATAGGATACTTTTATCCCGTTCGACAGCATTTGCGTGTGACTTGATATGAAACGTCAGTCACTATAAAACGTGGTATAAAAACAAAAAAGAATCAGACTTGGAATAACAAAACGCAAATCACAGCTATGTAATTGACGTATAATGACAGCTATGTAATGAAGTATGGATGACAATTATATGTTTGTACGAAATCAATAATAAAACTATTTCTATTAAATGAATAATTAACAATTATAATGTAATGATAGTGCCAGTATAGTATATAAACAGAGAAGTGAAGTGAACTATAAAACTCGGTATGGTTGAAAATTTGAGTTTTTAGGTGAAGTGAAGTTTAATTAATAATGAAGAAAGAAGAAAAGAAGAAAAAGAAAAAAAGAAAAAGAAGAAACTGCAACTGACAAAAAACATGATAGTTACATTGGTTAATGATACATCTGCAGAAGATTTCTCGGAGCAATTGCTGACTATCGGTAATGGTCAAGTACCTGTTGATGAATCGAGCGGATTAATATCATTTCCAAATAATTTCCGTAATTTTGTCTTATCAAAAGACGAACTTATCAACAATGTATTTCCAGAAATTATTTCTAACTACAAAAATAATGAATGGTTGAGTGAGCGAGCAATTTTAGCGGCTAAGAATAAAGATGTAGATGACCTAAACTACATAATTCAAAATAAGATCATTGGAACAATGCATTTATTCAAATCTATTGACTGCGTCACAAATGAAGATGAAGCCACCAACTATCCAATTGAATTTTTAAACTCTTTGGACGTGCCTGGCTTACCACCGCACAATTTACACCTAAAGGTTGGCTCCGTAGTAATCATGCTTCGAAACATAAACCAACCAAAACTGTGCAACGGTACGCGTTTGGTGGTTAGAAAATTTATGAACAATGTAATTTACGCTACGATAATGATAGGAAAATTCAAAGGTGAGGAAGTTCTCATTCCGAGGATACCGGATCATCGGTATCCTCGGAATGAGAACTACCAACCGATACCAACCGATATGCCGTTTGAATTTAAAAGACTTCAATTTCCGATACGTCTTGCGTTTGCCATGACCATCAACAAATCACAAGGCCAATCCTTAAAAGTTTGTGGTTTAAATCTAGAACATTCATGTTTTTCCCATGGTCAATTATACGTGGCATGTTCACGGGTCGGAAGACCATCTGCGTTGTTTGTTTTTGCGGCTAATAATAAAACAAAAAATGTCGTGTATCACAAGGTACTTAAATGAAGAGCAACCTATGTACTAAAATACAGAAATAATTATGAATGATTAATATGGGTATTTAATTTTTTTTTGTATTTTTTCAAATTAAAAAATAAATCTGCTTATTTATTGCCATTAAGGCGGAACAAAGTTTGCCGGGTCAGCTAGTATTTAATAAAATAAGGATCCACGTGAAAGTTTCGACAATGTAGTAAATTATTAATGTATTAAGTAACATGATTCAAGACTTTTTCATATGGGTAGGTAGGTAGGTTTCATATATACGAATATTAATAAATATAAACATTTAGAATTAAAATGATTTACAATCACTAATAACACTATAATGAAGGGATTTTTATTATCACTAGCTGTTGCCCGTGATTCTTTATGACTACGATCATAAGCCATATAAATATATTTTTACAGTCTACGTGGACGCAGTCACGGGCAACAGCTATCCCTAATAAAGTACTTTACCTCAGTACGTAAGTGTTAAAACCTTTTGGCCTTCATCCTTTTGGCGACACCGCTAGGAACAGCTAATTTTTGCATAAGAACCTCTTCCCCGCACGAATAAAACGTCAATATCTTGAAGACGACTATTTTGATTTCAATAAAACATTAATAAGAAACATCTCGACAAGCATAGCTTTCGATTAAACAAAACCGCATTCAAATCCGTCTACGCGTTTGGCCGCAAACAGCTAATTATTGCATAAGAACCTTTCCCCCGCACGAATAAAACGTCAATATCTTGGAGACAACTATTACTATTTCAACCAAACATAGATAAGAACCATCTCGACGAGCATAGCTTTCGATTAAAAAAAACCACATTCAAATCCGTCCACGCGTTTGGCCGGAAATTTGCCACAGACAGATACACAGATACACATATACACAGATACACAGTCATTAGTGTCAGTAACATAGTTAATATGTAACTTAGTTAATAAAGTTTAATACACAGCGTATTTTCATCATCATCATCATCACTACATCATGTAAACATATTTTTAATAATTAGTCGAACATTACATAAAATTATAGAAAATATATTATTATATATACTTAAAGTATTGTATTTTCAAACAAAAAAATCAAATCATTTACATTAAAAACGAGGCTGACAATATCTAATAACAAATTAATAACAAAGCAATAAATCTGATAAGCTGAGATTTGTTCTTTTTAAATTGCGTCACAGAGACAGCGCCGCAAACAATAATATACTCGCATCTTCTGGGTGTTGCTTTTCTTTATTTTAATTTATCAATTTCAGTTTCAGTTTGGTTTAGCTTATCCTATAAATCTCCTTTCAATTTACGTACAAACAATAATATTATTTTCAATCATACGGTTATATCGTTAAGGCGGATTGTATTACATTAAAAACTGATATAAAAATAATATTTACTTTGGTGTATAACTGTTATATACCTGTCTGTTTGTCTGTGTATAGGAAACAATTGATTATACAATTTTGGATCAATATTTTACTTGTCGAATACAAGTTAGGAAACGTGTCAATTGTCACCGCCATCTAGTGGCGCTATACAGAGTTTGGGAGGAGCAAACGCCGAGAGGGTAGAATCAGTAATCGTTGGATTGTCTCGGTGATAGCTGGACTCTCAGGAACTGTAAATCAGGTCCTCTGTAAATTAACCCGTTGATTTAAAAGTGATCATAATAGTTAAATTAAAATTATTATCAGTAGTAAATTATCATTATAATTCAAGGTGACTTTTATTTATCTGCTCGTATCCACCGCCGGAACCTTCCACAACATGTCCGAGAACGACCCAAACCATGAATCACTACAAGAATTACAGGTTTTATGTCGGGTTAACGCTTATTGGCAGCATGAAAGGATTCCTCTGCTGGTTACTACAACTGAATATCTTGATTGATTGAATACCAATCTACAGAAGTAAAAAATTTTAAATGTTTTCGTTACACACTTGGATAAGCAATGTGGATTTGTCTGCATGTATCCGATACAATATTAATTTTATTGATAAATGTAAACGTAGTTTTGATGCCGAACAATAACTATGCTGGGTGGTATAAAATTGTTGTAGATGGATCCAAAGACAATGATAGTATTGGTGCGGCATTTTTTGATTCCCAAACAAATGAAAGTATTAAATAAAAAAATCTTCTAATGTTTCTATCATGTACGTCGAATTGATTGCTATTTTAGGGCTTTGAATTATATAAAATCCATTAATCTAAATATTTTTGTAGTTTTGCCTGATTCTAAGAGTGCCTTGCAGCATTTTGCTCGATCCGCCTCAAATTTTTAAGGTGCAACGGTAGGTTATGATGTTATGGATTCTATTTATCGGATGAAACTCATAAATAAGAATGTGATTTTGCAATGGATTCCTGCTCACGTTGGCTTAAAGGAGAATGAAATTGCAGATAATTTAGCTAAACAAGCTCGCGTAGAGGGCATTTTGATAAAGTTTTTACTCTTTTATAAAGACGTTTTGTATTTAAGTAAACACCGATGTAGACAGCTATGGAAGAATTTTTTTGATGAACCGTCTCTTTACAAGGGAATCTGGTATAATACCATACAAACAGAACCTCCTAAGTATACCTGGATAGATGGAGCCAATATGAGCAGGAATAATATCGTCGTAGTTTTTCGGCTTCGTTCCTGACATATACCTTTAAATAGTTTTAGTTATCTTATGGGAAAACAAAGTTCACCAAATTGTCTAGAATGTGGCGTAGTGGAAGATGCTTATCGTGTATTATGGAATATGTTCGAAACGAGACCGAAAGGCTTGAGTTTTTGGTAAAATCTAATTTAAATTTAGAAATAGTCTTGTGCAATAGTGTCTTAGCTTTTCCTACTTCTGATGTTGCGAGAGCATTGTATAAGATAGTTATTAAAGGTATTATGCGAAGACAGGCGTCACACTTATAAATTATTATTAAGATAGTAAATATAAGTTTATATTTGTGAATATACGACTGTAGTACTATGAGGATGGCATATTCTATACAGAATAAATCCTCCTTAAAATAAAAAAAGAGAAAAAAAAGAAAAAAGCCTAAGTTTTTTAATTGCTGAATAAAGTAACAGAAAGCTTCTGGGCTTTCAGGTCCCCTGACTTTGAATTTTGGAATTTATCTCATTATAATCCTATTGTTAGCAGTAAAAGTATCTTTTGGACAAGGGTATACATCCTAGATAGAACTAGGTGCAACATTTGTAAGTGCATGCTTTTTCTTAATATCTGTGTGTTTGACAAACTAACATTTAAATAAACAGATTTTCATATTTATAAAATAAATATGATTTATCGCATAGCTACAAGTTTTTAGACATGTTGAGCTTCATAATAAATGAACACCTACTTACTTTAACGTAAGCGTATAAAGCTTTTATGGTATCTAATGGATTTTTCATTTATCAATGTCTTACTATAAAGTCTTTGAAAGCAGTTTTACTTATTTCTCATATATCTTTTAAGTTATAATAATAATATCCAAGACTACATACCGTATTGCCTTGTAAATACATTCAAAATATTAGTTTGAAATGATATGGTTTGTGTTGTTTTTTTTTCTTATCGGCTATTAAAAATCTGTTACAGTGCCGCTAGTCGCTATTCACTTCCATGAATATATATATAATAAATTATAAATATTCAGAGCAATAAATATTTTTTTAATTTTTAAGATTTATCATACCTTTTATTTGTTAGTACAAATAAAAATTTAATACCTTAAATCGGATTTAATTCTATAATTTGATCTACTTCCAAAAATTGTCAAACTATTTGTTCGAGCAAAAATTTTTTGTTTCGTTTTTTTTTGTGTTGTTTATCAAGATTTGTAAAAAGTTGTAGAACAAATGTTGTGGGATTGATGTAGAGAGTCTGCCTGCAAGAGGTGGCCAACTAATTAAAAGTAAGTTAAAATGGAGTGGGGTGATAAAGAGAACAGAATCTCTGTGAGTGCATTACATAAAGTAGATATAGAGCCAAGTGCAATTTTTAATACTCTTCATACACTTGGTATTAGTCAAATGTTTGTGTACCGGGCTATCAATAGGTACAATGAGACTTCCTCATTTCGTAACAGAGAAAGATCTAGCCGTACACGTAGTGTTCGTACGAAAAAGTTGGTCAAAGCAGTAAGGGAAAGAATTCGGAGAAATCCTGTCCGAAAGCAAAAGATTTTATCTCGGGAAATAAAGATAGCACCTAAAACCATGAAGCGTATTTTATAAGATGACTTAGCATTCGCAGTCTATAAGAGACTGGTCATTTCTTAACTGATAAATTAAAGATGAATAGGGCGGTAAAATTGAAACAACTACTGAAGCGGTACGCAAAGGGAGTTCATAGAAAAATATTGTTAGGGATGAAACAATTTTTACAATTGGGCAACTTTTTAACAAACAATATGACTGAATTTATGGTCAAAGCTCTGAGGAAGCTTTCCAATTAGTCGACAGAGTGCAAAAAAGTATCAAAACATAGGCACAAGTGTACCAAGATACCTTTCTTGAGAAAGTAGTTAAGCTCCTTAATAACACCATGTTCAATAACCAAGTATGGTCCATGCAGCAAGACTCGGCGCCAGTTTACAAAGCTCCGTCCACGCAGTTGGAAGCGATCGTCTCGGACTTCATCAGAGCTAAAGACTGGTCGTCGTCGAGTCCCGATCTTAATCCGCTGGATTATGATTTATAATCACTTTTAGAGAGGAGTGCAAACCGTGCCTGGGATTTGCGACGCAGGTGTTAGTATAAGAGGCCCCTTTATGATGCACAAACACACTCGCCTCCACTATCCACGCTCCTCTCCCTACCTAACCAAATTTGGAAAGAACTACTACTAATGTCGCCTTTGAAATACGTTCCAGAAATAAACCGGTGCTTGTTCTAGAAAGGAGAAGGTCTTTAAGTAGGTTACAGAGAGATTTGGCTGTTATACCTCTCGGTCCCTCTACTACCGCATACAAGCTATCTATAAATTTATTCCTGGACAGTTCGTAATAGTAATTAAGCTTAAATGTATGATACCTAGGGACGTTTGTTACCCAAGGAACAGTAAGCTCCAGTAGTATCACTTGCCTTAGATGCTTAGAATACAGGAATAATTCCGGTCTGAAAGCCTAAACACTAACATCCCCAGACATTTTGTAATGTTTTTTATACGTGCGCATCATGAGAGTCCAATCAGGAGCCGCGCCTAAAACTTAATAAGGCTTCGTTTTTATTTTTTGGAGGAGCCTTAAATTAAAAAATCTATAGACAGTTTAGTGTTTATTATGTTAGCTTTTCTATAATTGGAGGGTAGGTTTTGATAAAAAATAAAGATATCAGTTGATGGTATGACTAAAACATGTCATGTTTGTATAGAAGTTTAATTGACTAAATAAATTAATGTAATATTGGATACTGATTTAATTAAAAGTAGTGAATATATAAATCGTCTCCCAGCTAATTGAAGGCAGTGTGTGATCGAGACTCTAAGTTATGTAACAGAACTAGTATATAGTATCAGTGTAACAGTGATAGTAAAGAGTTTAAATAGTAAACGATTTAGTGTGTTTGTGATCAGTGCCGGTATTATGTTCCAAAGAATAGAATGATTGTCATTGATGATTCTTTGCAGTAAGAGAACTCTCATAATTATACTCTTCCACGCTTTTGCTACTAGAAGATGTACCGCTTCGAAATTAGCTCGAAATTAGTTATCTAGGGTACATAATAACTAAAGATGGACTAAAAAAAAGAGCCAGGTAAAATCAAGGCTATGATGGAAGCACTAATTCCCAGTAATGTTAACCAACTGCAATCGTTTTTAGGTCTAATTAACTATTATAGAAGTTTTGTACCTAATGCTTTAATTGTTCTTAGTCCTTTATATGAGCTATTAAAAAAAATGTAAATGGAACTGGACTTCAATACACGAGACGGCTTTTAAAACAATAAAAAGGTTAATGACTTCGGACCAAGTACTTGCACATTTTGACCCGGGAGCCACAATAGGGATTTTGAAAATAAAAAAAATATTGATTTTTTTTATATATTTTAAAACTTTATCATAAATTATATTGATATGTTATGCGAAAAACTAAAAAAAAAAGTTTTTTTCAATTAATTATAAGCACTTAAAAGTGGATAAAATTTAAATAAAAATCACGTGACTATGAACGCGCCACGATTGCTCACCATATTTGTGACGTCATAATGTTCTAGCTATTTAATAACAGTACAGCGTATACGGCTTTTACATGTGACTTGATAATAACATTAAAAGTTTATTGCTAAAAAACGATTTGTTAATTAATTCCGTTTAGCTATGTGTGACAAAGGATTTATAAAGGCAACGTCTGATAATATTCCTGATGTTGATATATTTATGATAACCAGTTTTTTAACAAATGATGTTCGGTTCAATTCTGCTGAAGTTCGAGGTGCCAAGGAATCAAGGTAAGTCTGTTAAAAAATAATATAAATAAAAATATTTGAATATTTATCTTCTTTTATATTAAATATAATTAATTATTTCATTAATTGTAGAGCATCACGTGAGAGTTACGGCGACAAAGCTATAGGTTATGTTCAACTTAATCGTAAAAATAATATTTGTATCGTAAACCATTCATTTCGACGTTTTTTATCTTGGGGAACATTTAAAAACATTTTACCAGGAGTTGCTTTTGTAGTATTCGTACATGATGGTACTAAACAAGAACGATAACTTTTAAGGTTCGACATTTTCAATATTGATTTGTGTATTTATAACAATGACAACAGAATTAAATAGATCAAAACACTGTTCGTATTATCTCTTGATAATATATAAACTGCAATGAGTGAAAACAAACATTATGACGTCACATGCACTCGGGTTTGTTCGGGAGCTATCGGCGTGTCTTCGGTGCTGGATTCAAAAACTTATTTTAATTTTTATATAACTTTTGAATTATTGCAAAATAAAAAATAAAAAAATAGTTTTGTTTTAAAACTTATATCTGTTCTTTCTATTTATTGCAAAAAATTTTTTTTTTCAAAAACCCAATTATTTTAACTGTAGACGCCTCGCCCAGTGGGCTAGGAGCAGTGCTTGTACAAAGAAGCTCGGATGGGGTTGAAAGGCCCGTCTTATACTTTGAATCCTGCCGAAAAAGATATGCCCAAATCCAAATGGAAGCGACCGCTATTGTCTACGTCGTCCGCTGTTTTCACCAATATTTATTCGGCAAAGCTGATCCATTTATTTTACGCACGAACAACAAACCCTTATGCAGGTCGCAATAGGAAACATTCATGATTTTTTTTTTTATTTAATTAATGATTTACCTCTCTATATCGTAGAAAAAAATATAAATAGGCTTGAAAAGATTCTAGTTTTTTTTTAAAGTGAAAATTAAAACATTGAGTAAATTTGAGCCGTTCAAACGCCGTCATTTTGCGCGCGCGTTGCGTGACGTCAAATGACACATCCAGTGAATGTTTACTATGAACTTTTTAGTTACTTCATACATATTTTAAGTTTTAATTGCTTTACAAGTCATGGAAGAAGTTAAAAACCATCTTACAAGTATTGTATAGTACCGGAGTGCAAAAATAGTATTAGAAAAACACCCGACAAAGTGTTTTTTGTATTCCAAGAGGTGCGAAAATACAAAAATAATGGTTTATGGTAATTATAAGGGATAATATATATCCTAAATCGTGTTTATATTGTTGTGAAGATCACTTTAACGTAAGTATACTTTATTTACAATAAGTTTAATCTAATAGTTTAAATTTATAGTAAGTATTGAACATTAGAAAATTTGAGTTTAAAATTAACCTAACCTAGCTTACAAAAGTTCAGTGTAACTTTCTATAAAAATCGTATTTTTTTTTGGTTTTACGAAATTTTTATTTTTGTCGATTTATTTCAGGTTAAGGAAGATACAGCCAATTGTATTGAATATAATATGTATAACGAAACAACAAGGAGAAGAATGTAATCTAAGTTTGAAGAAAAGAGTTGTGGCTCATATATTTTTCTGGCAAAAACACCAGCTGAGAGAACATTGCGTAGTCAAAAGGCAAAGATTGACATCGGTTAACGAAGCCTTTTCAGAGTTAGCTATGAAAAGTAGTGTTTAAAACCTTGCTTTTCGGATATTGAAGATAAATTACCAGTTGACGAAGCTGTGTAAGTTAATATTAAACCAAAGTAGCGAAGTAAAGGTGTCAATGTAAATATACATATCTGCTGAAAAACAAAATATAGCATAGTCACTATTTCCTCATTCAACACACAATATTGGTACTTCACCAGTAAAACTATCTGTTTTAAAAAGAAACACAGCTGATAATACTTTTATAGCATCTTATATCTTCTATATCTGCTGATTATTAACCAAGTTATTTATCTGAGTCAAGTGAAGTGGAAAATGATTCAGACGAAGAAACATTTTAAAAATGTAATGTGTAATAGCATGCTAACTGCTATTGAAAAAGAGTTTGTAGGCATTTGTTTTGTTAGAGTGGTTTGAGTATTGAAAAAATGTTTTTAGGATTACCTAAACAATTGTATCATTTAATAAAACCTTTTTATTAAGGCACGAAAATATAAGCTTAAATTATTTATTTTTCTCAGTAACACTGATACCACAGTATGAACTTCGACGCCGATAATTTGAATGGCGTGTCAAATGACGTCTCATTTCCTTTCGACCAATGGTGACGCGTTTTGGAAGTTTGAATTTCGCTCTCTTAATTTGACTTTTATAAAATATTTTATAATTAAATTAAAATAAATAAAAAAAAAATATTTTTATTATAATAAGATGATAATAAGTAATAGAAAAAAAAATTGAGACCATTTTAAAATTTATGCATATTCCCTATTATCTCTAGAAAATGGGTGTATCATGAGAGGTCATAAAGTGGTTATTCCTGTGACTTTATATGACACAGTTCTGAGGGAATTACATTCTTCGCATTTAGGAATAGTTAAAACGAAGGCGGAAGCAAGATCTAGATTTTGATTTTCGGGAATCGATCAGGCAGTTGAAAATATGATAGGATATATGTATTCAACTTCGACCATCCCCCACGTGTGCCTCGTCGGCACATCACGGTCAGGCGGAAAGTTCAGTTAAAGTTATTAAAAAGGGGATAAAGTCTTGTTTGATGTCTGGTAGTAATTTGAGAGAGTCGTTCCTAAGACTACTGAAATATCTTATGGACTACCGTAACTCTGTGCATACTACTACAGGGTTGGCCCCCGCTCAGTTAGTGTTCGGTCACAAATTAAGGTCGCGACTAGATTTGATTAACCCTAAGTCATCCCCGCATTCGTTACCTTTACTTCCTGTACGTTACCCCAAAAATCAACAGTGTTCACTAACTAATTGTCAAGTAAAAAATGAAACAAAAGCTTTTCGGAATAATGATATTATATTGTATAAAAAATATGTCAATAAGACCATTTATACATGGTGTAAAAAATTGGTTTGTGTCTTTCTGGACCTAATGTTTTTTTTATTCTTTTGATGATTCTTTGTTTTAGTCGTAGGTTAGTTGGTAATACTGTCGTAAATTTAATAGGGAGGATGATGTTACGTATGTGTGTATGTGCCTCGCGCGCGATATCGAGCAATGGAATAAAGCGGTGCGTTACCAACCAGCGAGCGTTTCACTTGTCTTAATTCCCATATTTATCACATACTAACAAAAATAAACATATAGACAAGCAAAAAGGGAGATGGACTGGACACATGTTGCGTCACCCGATTTACAAGTGGAGTAAGCAGGTTACAGTTTGGCACCCAAGAGATGGCAAAAGAAACAGGGGTCGTCAAGTGAAAACATGGGAAGCTGCCTTTAAGCTGACAGCTGGACCACTTTGGTCGAGAGTGGCCAGAGGTAGGGTGCACTGGAAAGAATTGGAGGGGGCCTATGCCAACAGGCACACCGAACTTAGGGACTCTTTTAAACTATTTACTCTGTCAATTAATATTCTAAGTTCTGAAATAATAAAGGCTTATATTTATATAAATAAAGAAAGAAAAATAAACCGATACGGGCAGGGATTCGAACCCGCGACTACTGGGAAACCGTCCCGTCGCTCTACCAACTGAGCTACCGTATCGCTGTCCGTCTCGGTGTATTAAGCATTCTATATGTAATCGTCTTTCATCGATCATCAATCGATACGGTAGCTCAGTTGGTAGAGCGACGGGACGGTTTCCCAGTAGTCGCGGGTTCGAATCCCTGCCCGTATCGGTTTATTTTTCATTCTTTATTTATATAAATTTAAATAAGCTTAACATGGCTATACATGTTTAAAGATATTTTCAAACAAGGCTTATATTATTATTATTATTATTACAGTATAACATAATTGTTAGATACAAAGCCTGATAAACATCTTCTTGGGAATATTTGATGTGTCTACTTACGGTCCGCTGATAGGTTGGATATCTTTTATCATTACATTTTATATTTTATGTATAAATACGTTAAATGGTAATTTTTAATATAAAATAGGATAACTAGATTTAATTACGAATAAAAAAACTAAAACATGCATAAATAAAATTTTGTGACTATATAAAATAAACAGAATTAATTACATGCTAAATAATATTATTATATATCAGCTAGTCACATCAAACAAACATACTAACGTCATCTATGAACGTATAATGGAACTAAACTAAGAATTCGACGTTTTTCTTTTCTTTTTTTTTTTTTTTTATTTGTCTGTCTATGCTGTTAGCCCTGTTGGCTATTACAGCGTCACCGGGGGAGCGGGAGGGTCAGGAGACCCACCCTTAAAAAGGGGGGGCCAGATGGGCCCCCATGGAGAACGACGTCCCGAGGGCGTCTCAAATTGAGACACGGACCTCGGCTTTGGGGCGTCGTTAGTCAGGAGGGAAGCTAAGGACATTTGGACACTAGCGTCCTCCGACGGCAGAACGCCGAAGCAACGGAGCACTTACTCAGTTGGGACCTCGTCTATACCGGTATAGACGGTGTGTGTCTGTATGTTGTGTGGTGTCACTTATGCCTACGCGTACACGTTATTACTTACTGTGAACGCGTCGTCGGGGTCAACGAGTACCGACTTGGGTCTTCTTTTTCTGACTAAAGTAGTCTTACGTGGTCTATACTCAGCGGCGTCAGCCACCAGTGGGTTCGGGTGTCGCTCAGCACGTTCAAAGTACTTTTGGGAAAGCCCCTTGAAGTACTGAGCGATGGTCGGAAGGTCTAAATCTCTATGGAGATCGATGTTGCGTACGAACCACGGCGCCCCGGTTGCAATCCGTGTAAACCTATTCTGAATCACCTGAAGGGGTTTCAGATTAGCGTGCGCAAAAGCGGGACTCGCATAGGACATGACGGAACGTATGCAAGCTTTGTAAAGTGTCACCTTATTGCGAAGGGACATTTTACTCCGCTTGCCTAACAGCGGATATAAACGACCTAATATGTAGGCCGCTCTGCTACGAACGGTCCTAATATGCGCAGTGAAAACTAACTTTCTATCTAACATTACTCCTAGGTATTTTGCCTCGTCTTTCCAAGGTATCGGTTTATCAAAGAGTTTGATTCGCGGGAGGATCCTTGGGGGGCCCCGTTCGAAGAGCACCGAAACGCTCTTCTCAGGGTTTACCTCGATCCGCCATTTCCGCAGTCAACTCTCGAGGGAGTCGACTGCGGATTGGAGACGTTGGTATATCTCCCAGTGATTCTTAGAGGACGTGTAAAGCGCGGTATCGTCCGCGTACATGGCAAGGTGTACTTTAGATCGCGGTCTAGGAATATCGCTAGCGTAGATGGAATAGAGGATGGGCGAGAGAACTGAACCCTGGAGAACACCCGCCCTGATGGGGCGGGGGGTTGACAAGACGCCTTCCACTCTGTAGCGAAAGGAGCGATTCGTCAGGTAGACCCGTATGATGAGTACGAGTCTGTCCGACACCTTGAACTGGTATAACTTGTACACCAGTCCATTGTGCCAGACCCTGTCGAACGCCTTAGCTACATCGAGGAAGAGCGCTCCTGTCCTATGCTTCTTGGCCCTCACAGTGGCCCCTATCAGTATGTGCTCCGTGAGGCGTTGCACCTGATGGGAACATGAATGGTTGGCTCTAAAGCCGAACTGCTCATTTGGAATGATTTTGAGTCTCTCGACTTCCGATCTAAGTCTACAGAGGATGATTCTCTCATATACTTTCTCTAAGGAACTAAGAAGACTAACTACTACTAGGCAGATGCAGGGGGTTTGCCCGTCTTATGGAACCCTATCACTATGGCCTCTTTCCACTGGGTCGAAAACGAGCAACCGGCCAGTAGAGCGTTAAAAATGGTAACCAATAGGTAAATTAAAGGAGGCGGAAGAAGCTTTATCACTTTGTTAGTGATTCTATTGGGACCTGGCGATTTCTTGGCGTGAAGCGCCCTAACTATGGACGTCACCTCGTCTAGGTTCGTTTCCTTGATTGGTGGACCGACCGGTGGCTGAGAACACATTATATTGACCGATTTGTCGACTATTTCGACATGATCGCGATCAACCGATTGAGCAGACAGACGGCACTGGCTCTCTAGACTGTCGGCTAAGCACTCAGCTTTGTCAGGGTCGTCAAACGCGATGGCGGAGTTAGGTCCAACCAAGGGAGGCATATCTGAGACAGTGTCCGCCTTCTACGCTCTCTGCAACCGCCAGAATGCCTGGTGTGTTGGAGAGAGCATCGCAAGCGTCCTATCCCAGCCGCTATCTCTGAAGTCGTCAAGAGCTTGTCTCGACTCCCTCTGGAGACGGCGCAGCCTCCGTCGGTTGTCATCTGTCGGGTATCGGTCGTGGGCTCTAATCGCGGCGTTTTTACGGGTGATTAGAAGTCTAATGTCCGGAGGGAGTGCTCGGTAACCCTCGAAGTTCACTCGGACCTCCCTCGAGGACTTTCCTATGCTGTCTACCAAATGTTCTGTGAAGTTAGTCGCGGCTGAGACAGCGTCCTCGACCGATGTAAGCTGGTCAGGAATTTTGTCGAGGTGCGCTGATACGGGGCAATGGAGTTGCTCTCGAAGCTTCGTCCAGTTAATAATTGTTTTTGTCGCGGGTTCCCTAAGGGCAGGAAGTCCTAGCTGAAATAGGACCGGTCGATGGTCAGAGTCTAGCTCGGATAGCGTCTCGATAGAACGTAACTGGAGTGTCACGCCCTTAAAGAGTACTATGTCGAGCACGTCGGGTCTGTCATGTCGGAAGTCTGTGTCGCAGTATCGCGTGGGACTCAAACGCGCGGTGATCTCGAAGTCGAGACCAGCCTTGCAGCTTAGCCTATCAAGGAGATATCCTCTACTGTTTGCGACAGTAGAGTTCCAGCGGGGATGTTTGCAATTTAGGTCGCCGGCCAGAATGGTTGCGTTACCTAATTGGAGTAAGGACTTAAGGTCCCTCTCAACTAAGGCTTTATTGGGAGAAAGATAGACGGATGCTAGTAAGATCGACTGATGGCCCGTAATACCCACCTGATATAATGACGCTTCTACGTTAACTAGTTGGGGCGGATCGAGCGGAGTGCAATGAAGAGACCTTCTGTAGTAGATGATGGTTCCCCCTTCGCGGTTGCCCTATCGTTCCTAACCAGACGGAAATTCGCGATGCGCGGATCACGATTACACGGCTTCAGAAAGGTCTCTTGTACTTGTACAGGATGTCTATCTGGTGCGAGACCACGAAGTCGCGCACTAGATCTATCTGCTTAAGTAGCCCGTTCGCGTTGAATGTAGCGACAGTCAGAGAGCGAGGTTTTACCCTTCCACGCGATGTCATCATGTTGACATCGTGTGTTCGTATATCGATTTGATTAGGACGGCGTGCTTGAGGAGCACTTCCATCCTCGCGGGAGGGTTCCGCGCGGAATCCCTCATTTCATTCGAGAAGACTAGGAGCTCTTCGATGTCTATTACACCGAAGAGGCTCGTGACGCACGCGAGCGAACTCGCAACTCCGTCGGTGGAGTTACGAACCGGCGGCGGCGGCAACGACTGGGGGACGGGCTGTGGGATAATCCTCGGAGGCTTCACCCAAGCGTGCGCGATCGCGTTCGCGGGTGCCTGAGGGGCCTGGGATGCCTGAGGAGCCGAGGGCCTCCTAGGGGTTAGAGGAGCCCATGGAGGCTGGGCGAACCGAGGAGGATGCCTTGCCGGCTGTGTCCTGCGCGGCGCTTTGGGGCACCCGCGATAATTCGCGGGATGGCCCTTCTGTCCGCACAGGCTGCAGTTGGGAGGATCCTCAGGGACCGGTCCCTTCCGCGAGCAGTTGGCTGTCGCGTGGTCGTCCAGGCACTTGACGCACCTTGGACGCGCGTGACAAAAACGTTGGGAATGCCCATAGAGCTGGCAGCGATGACACTGACCAGGAAAACCGAGACCGCGTGGAGGTTCGACCCTAAGGCCGGAGAGTTGGCAGACTGCCTTGACGCTAAAAATGTGCTTTCCTTCCGGGGAAAGCTCGAGATGGACGAGAACGAGATCGAACGGGACCCTAGTGGTCGCTCGGTACATGCGGATTGGGACTTAGGGTCCTCGAAAATCCGCTCAGTAGTGAGCTCCACGGGGAGCCCTCGGATGACCACCGTTAAGCGGCGTTCATCCTCTAGCGCGTAAGTGTGGTATCCGTAACCACTTTCGTTGAGTAGACAAGTCAGACCACGGTGGTCCGACGAAGACGCGGTTTGAACGCGGATACCGTCGGCGGTATTTCGGGCGGACGTGAAATGGAGCTTGTGCTCCGTCATAAGTGCGGACAGAGTGTCCCACTTAGACTTGTCCCTTATGTAAAGCGGCGGCGGCGCGGGGGACTTCCTTGGCGCTAAAGGCGCAGGCGCTGAAGGCGCCTCCGCGGGCGCTGAAGGCGAAGGCGACGAGGACGCGGGCGCTTCGGGCGCGATCGGCGCGCACTCGCGAGTCGGGCCCGGGCCCGAAGAACGGCCGGGCGACGCAGGTTCGCTACTAGCGGGTTTTGAGGCCCGTTTTCGCGGGACGAACTCCCCGACTCGGAATCCGAGGCCGTCTGCTCCGTAGGAGTGGCGGCCTCGACCTCCATGTCGCAGGTGCTCTCGGTCGCGATCGCAGCGCGCGAGGTCGAGGGCGGAGACTCGGTGCCTAACAAGACAGAGTAGCGCAGGCATAATTCAGGCGCAATTCCGTGGACCCAATGAATCTCTGTTAGTAGGTGACAGAGGTGTGCCTAATACCCTAACGACTGTGTACTTACACGACGCAGGCTATTACGACGAAGTCTTTGAATTCCGTTTCGTACCCTAACTAGGGCGACGTCGGACTTGTTGGACCCCTATGCAGGCTCGCCGGCCCGCAGGTGTGCTTGCGGCGATGACTCACACACAAACACAATCACACCGCTGGCTTGCACACAATGGAGGTCGTTATCTTGACTGGCGCAGGTGTACGAACGGTCGGTGCAGGTGGTCGGTGCAGGTGGCTGGGCGGTCAGCGTGAGGCCCAGGTAGGTGGCGCGAATAGGCGGAGCAGGTAATAGGGACATGTGTCCCGGTCGACTGCTTAACGGTGAAAATGAATTCGATGATCTGTCAATTTTTGTATTGTCTGTGCTCCCACTTCAGAATACCTTTTCTCTTGTGATACACCGTAAACGTTGTTTTAATTATTTCATTACCTTATGGACCATAAGTTAATATTTAGGTAAGATTAGCCAGTGTAAATGAAGCTCCAGAAGAACCAAAGTCCATAAGGAAGCCTCCAGAACGCTTCGGTTTTTCAAACTTGTGTACAACATCGAGTCCAGATTATGCCAGTGATGATGTTAGTGTTCAAGAAGCCCTAAGTAGTCCGGACAGAGACTAAAATCTTTTGCTTTCGGAAAATGGTTTCCTCGATTTTTTTCCCTTACTGCTTTGACCACCTTTTTCGTACGAACACTACGTAGATGGCTCTTTCTCTGTCACTAACAGAGGAAGTCTCATTGTACCTATTAATAGCCCGGTACACAAACATTTGACTAATACCAAGTGTATGGCGAGTTATAAAATTTGCAAAATTGCAATCACAGAGATTCTGTTCTCTTTATAAACCCCACTCCATTTTTAAATCGCAAAATATTGTACAATGTATTAGCGCCAAAATGAGAAAACACAATGAACAATCGTATATAAATGATAGATTCCAAATTCAATTGTAATTTTTTTTTATTTTTAATTGTAACAATATTTATGGGCAGACTAAGTAAATTTACTTATATTATTGTAAATAAAGCTAAATAATATAAATTTGCCATTGTATTTTAGTACGTTATCAGGTTTTTCTTATATTGCTCAAATAATTTATAATTACGACTTAACTTTAAAAATGTAATTATTGCAATTTAATTGCTACAGAACAGGGATAATGAAGAGCATATTTGAATTCAAGATATTAATTATTGTTTAATTGATTAAATATATCTTATATCACAAAATGTAAAATTTAGTTAAAGAAACGTTAAAAAATTCAGGACATAAATTAAACAATTATTAAATAAGAAACATCTATTATTATAGCACTTTACTAAGGAATATGTTTGAATTTTTAAATAATTCATTTTGTAAGTATGAAATGGTTTTATATTAGACCCTACATTCCTAAATGCATTTAACATTGTAAATTCCAAAATCACTAAAGCTAAAACACAGTAACAGCGCGTTCACACTGAATAATAGATGAAAGAGCCATTACAAGGCGCCATAAATAAGGAAAGGATAAAACTAACAGAGCCTAAAGCTTTACATCTCGGTTTAAAAGCATGTCACGATGAATGTCAAATATATACAAAAATAATAGTATATATTATAAAAACAGGATATTTTTAAAATTTTGCCACTTTTTTTTATCCCGGATATCATACTATTTTCAAAAATTATTTTATTTATTATATTTATTATTTTTATACATTTAGTGTAATTCCCAAAAAAAAATCATAATTAAGATAATGATTTTAAACTCATTGTAATTAAAATAGTTTTATATGAACAGTTAATTATAACATAACCTTGAAATTATGGCGAAGAGTTGACTAGTTTATATCTTAGTGGATCAAGTACTTCAAATAATTTAATTAAGTAACTTCTGCTACAGAAAGAATAATTGTTCGAAAATTACGTTTTCAACAACAAAAACATTCATTTAGGAATTAGTACAGAAGTGTATTAATTTAAGATAATTTAATTTATGTGGCTCTTAGTCTAAACTAATTGATAACAATGTTGATATCTTTATTAGAGTCTCAATTACATTAATTTATTATAAATAGAAAAACTTTCATTTTTTAAGATATTTGACTACAGAAGTGTATTAATTTAAGATAATTAAATTTATGTGGCTTTTAGTCTAAACTAATTAATAACAATGTTGATATCTTTATTAGTCTCAATTACATTAATTTATTATAAATATAATAACTTTTATTTTTTAAGATATTTGATATTATCCATCCCGGCTGAAATAAAAATGGGGACGGGTACTTTCACCAACACACATTCCCGAGGCTAGACTTTATACCGGCGCGGCCTACGGTCGTTCGTAAAAACTTTCCAAAATCTCGTAGAATGTTCTTAAATAGACATACAAAACCAACACTAAATAATTGGCTTCAGGTCAGGTGTATATGATGTGTATGAAGATATTTGACCAAATTGGAAAATTACCTAAGCAGAACAATAGGTACTAAGATTATTAGTATATAAGTAAATACATATTTTATAAAGCAAATACCGGCATCATTCGGAATAATCCCTTTTTGTAATCATTCCGAAAAATTATAGTATCAATAACTCTAGGGACACTAGACCGATAGACCTAACATCATTTATATAAATTAAAATAAGTTTAACATGGCTATACATGTTTATAGATATTTTCAAACATTAATATCGGTAGTGTCATTTTTCCAATGTTTATCTATACTGCAAAGTTAGAGACATTGGTTAGGATTTTTGCAAGAAAACCTAATAGATGTCACCACCGTCCCGATAAAGACGATCACATACGGAATGCTTAATTCAACGAGGCGGATAGCGATACCGTAGCTCAGTTGGTAGAGCGACGGGACGGTTTAAAGTAGTCGCGGGTTCGAATCCCTGCACGTATCGGTTTATTTTTCATTCATACTTATATAAATATAAATAAGCTTAAGATGGCTATACATGTTTATAGATATTTTCAAACTGTAATTTATTTTACTTAATTTGCTCAACCTAACTTTATCAATACAGTAAGGAAGAGCCATAGTTCAAATTTGACATAAGATCGTATTTAGATATTTCTTGCTTTTACTTGGGAGAAGGGGTTGTCTACGCACTTGAAGTAATCGTTACTTTAATGTCTGTAATTTTTTCACCTCAACATGGGTCGGTGTTGTGGTTGTGAAAACATTTATCTTCAGCTGAGCTCGTTGTGTTAACGAGCGCGGGAATACTTCCAAAAGGTCTAATTTTGCAATGGGAATAACAAAACATAGAATAATTATTGCACTATTCTTAAACAATCATTTTTATGTATTATTTATGTTCTATTTTTTTAACATTAAAATTATTAAAATAAAACTATTTTTATTGATTTAACAAAACTTAAAAAACAGGATTAAATAACATTGGCCGTTGTAAAATACTAAATAGATACGTAACGAGCAAAACACACAAATAATTTTAAATATAAAAAAGATATAGTGTTGTGTTTTTAACATAAATCATTCTGTTAAAAGTTTGTTGAAATAATCAACATACAACGAACATTGTCTGAATTTTTTGTTTATTACGATGGTACCTCTGGAGGCCAAATTTTTAAAATTCGTTGATTTATATATAGGTACCTATACGTAGCCGTAAATTTTTATTCATACATTAAGTTTTGTACATATATGTAATGAAATAAAACGGGAACACACTGAAAATTGGATGGAAAATAAATAAATATCCTCTTTGTTAAAGTTTGATATAGAGCTTTAGATAACCTTACACACTGTGTTCCTTATATAATAATTATATTCTACGATAATTTCTAATATTGGTTTGTTACCACATTTATGGATTGAAAGTACGAATGATCGTTTCCAAATCTTTTGGTAAATTCTTTGAATTTTGTGATTTCTCGAATATAATCTGTAAAAGAGTAAGTAAGTTCTTGCTACATCTCGTTTTAACTGTAATAATTAATTCATTAATGAATAATAATAATTAATAATTCAAATAATATACACAAACAAAGGTTGAATAAAGTCTTCTTTTAATAATAATAAAATTATCCTTGTGCCAGAAGCCTCCGTACTTCCATATGAACATAAAATTATAGTAAATAAATATATTTTTTTATAATATAAATATTACAGACAATATACACTTTGTATGTATATGTATAGGTATGTATACAGGACAAATACTGGAATATTACCACGTAGTAACATTAAATAAAGTCTCAAAACCTATGAAACATCTCCTAATTCAGAGTAAAGATTCAATGTAGTGCTGTTTTGAATACAAACTTGCAGGAAGTCTGATCCAACTTCACCTCTCTAACAATAGGATTAAGCGTATTTCCAAAATAAATCACTACTCCATCATTTTGATTCACGTTCAATATAGTTTGAAAGGAATTATAATTATTAAGTTTAAGGATAGGTTTATCACAACTTAGCCGACATTCGGTTAGAACCAAAACATCGAATTCAAAATGTAATTCGGCGAGAGATACCAAGAGGTTATCATAATTAGAATAAATACATCTAATATTGTGGGAGAATATTGTTAGATCGTTATTTTTTACTGAAATATAATTTGAAAGATTTGGAATATCGCAGTTTACAACGTCTGAAATATCTACTCCATCAAGTTCGTTTTGAGTTTGTAACACTCTATCCATTTAAGCAATATAAAATAAACATAGAAGTCATCAAGTTGTTGCAAGATATATAAACATATGAAAAAGACTATTAGGGAGTGAGTTATATGAAATTAATGACAATGTAATTGTGTATTGTGATTTTTTATCTGAAAATGTAGTGTATATTAATTGTGAGCATATATGTAACATAATATAACAATTGAAAAACATTTGAAAATTAACATCATTACAAGTAATCCATCTAAATGCATATTTTAATAAACAACCATTATTATACTGATTAAATTATGCATGCAATTAACCAAACTATAACAATAATTAAACAAATATTTTAAAATTGACAATGTATCTAATCTATTAGAATTTTTATACATAAATTTTATTATAATGACTAAAATTTTATAAAAAGTATATATACAAGAATAGTAAGTGAAAAAATATTTAAAGATTAACATTATAACTAAATTATTAGATTTGGCATAATTATTCATTATTAAAATTATGTTAAAATTGTAAGTACACCAAAACTTTAAATTTGTAAGCATAATTAGACAAGTAATTTTGTGATGAATAAACCAATAACTACTATACTACTACTAACTACTAACGAAGCATAGTCATTTCCCTTGCATTAATTAACAAATTGATTTGTGATACACTTTTAATATTAATGATATGAGAATTTTCCTCCTTTCTTATGTAGACATTACCCTTTGCAGTCCAACAAAACTTATATTTCTTGTTCTTTGTTAGATCTTGGGCGAGGAAATAAAGACGGGAACATTTCTGCGTAAGTTTTTCAGATATAAAAATAGGTGTAACTTTGGATACGTGTAAGCCCAAATCTTTTGCTCATAACTTTGTTTTGTTTAGAATTATATATTTCGCACATCTTTAACAGATCTATCATTAGGAGCGACGATGTTGTCTCAACCACTATTGGAGAATTTGTACTACCTTTTTTTTTTCGGCTTTACTCTGTATATAACCTTTATATTCGACGATGAAATATTACTACCAACAGACTTAGACAAACACGAAACCATTTCTATTAAATCTTCTTTTGTTTCGTTGCTTTTTTTTGGGAACATTTTTCATTTCAAAATTAGTCTTCCTATATTCACGTTGTAGATCCTCAATTTTCTTCTCAAGAACAGTAAAATTGTTTTTATCTTTTTTAGATTGAAGTTGGAGTTTTTCAATAATTAATTTAATTCATCATTTTGTGAAGAAAGAAATGCAATTGAGGCTTCTATATTACGATTGCACTGTTGTATGTCTTTTAAAGTAGGAGAAATATTTTCAATTCCCGTTCCTGCTTAGAAAGTAGTGAAATGATCATTTTCTTCATTTCTTCTTTAAATATTTGCATCTCGGAATAAACATCGGTGTCTCTTTTACTTGTGAAATTATAACGCAATGAATTAAAATTTGGGGGTGTTATCTTTTTCTCGAATCCGTGTAAGGTTTTTTATCTATATCTAGAATATATATATTTCACAAGGATGATTTGTTTTTAATACATCAGATTTAAATGGTTGACTTTCTGACGGTCCTTATGGTTGTATTTACACATATACAGTGCGTCATCAGTAATATACATATCAACTGTAGGTACTAGGAGAGCATAAAACCTGAGCTATATGCAATAAGGATGGCACTTCTGCACCAGCAAAACTGTACGTTAATGTTAAGAGCGTGACTTATGCATTCGCTCTCGCTCTTATGTTTGACATCTCAACAAGCAACTGCATTTCACTCCTAGAAACACCAAAACTTCACTCGCTTTATGAACTCCTATTATTTATAGTTAATATTTAAACTTAATTTGTTATTTGTATTTAAATATAAAAGACACAGTGGACACGTCCGTTCACACTCGTAATCCAGGGGGGAAAGGAAGGATTTGGACTATAGAGTGAACGATACTAATATTTTTCATTTTTACTTTACCTTACATATATAAATAAAGGAAGCATTTTGAAACTATTCCATTTGCATCTAAAAGATAATTTGTACCCAGGTTCAACAATGAAAAGAATAATTGCAACTCGCGAGGCCTCTGCAAAGGAGTTGAAGCAAAAGTTAAAACTGGCTTTAGAAGAATTAAAATCTTCTAAAGATTTGTGTAAGAAGCTACTACAGGAACGTGAGGACAGTGAAGAGGAAATAAAAGATATTGTAGAAAAAAATACTAATCTTTAAGGTAAGCTAGCTGAACTACATACCAATTATTTGGATATTGTGGCTCAGCGAGATCAGTTAAGAAATATAGTGACTGCATTTGACCAGTGCAGAAATGATTATAAGAGGGCATTAGATCGCATTTAAGAGCTTGAGTCTAATTTAGTGGAGGCTAGGATAACTATTTCAGACTTAAAAACGTAAAGATGTAGTGTTAAAGTCTCGATCAGACATAGTGGCACTCTTTGTCCAGCGAATTATTGAACTATCCTGCATTGAGCTTAATAAACACATTAT
This sequence comes from Napeogenes sylphis, assembly GCA_959347405.1. Lineage (NCBI taxonomy): Eukaryota > Metazoa > Arthropoda > Insecta > Lepidoptera > Nymphalidae > Napeogenes > Napeogenes sylphis. Next base: position 37,346,879 of record OY365782.1, read on the forward strand.
TTTATGAGTGTGCCGACCCCCGTCTAGTGACTTTGATGAATTTAAAAACAAAATGGAGGATATTTTAACTAAGTTTTGTCATAAAAACAAGTCCGTGATTGTGTGCGGTGACTTTAATGTTAACAACTTCGCGACGTTTTTGCGACTTGTATTGATAGTGTGTTCTGTCGCTGTAATATTTATGAAGAAATGTCGCTGTAATATAATGACGAATTTAAGTTCAGACAACTGTGGTATAAAATTTTCTCTATTAATTAATCACGAAAGTGAAAAGCCCCAAAAAATTACTTGTAGACCAATTACAAAAAACCGGATCCTAACATTCAAGAATACTGTTGAGCAAAAAGTGGGTAAAGTAGACATGACCGATGATAATCCAAATAATTTATAAAATAACGTTTTCGATTTTTTATTTTAAGAATTTAAGTGATTGAGCTACCGTAAGAACATATAAAAGTAGAGATAAGTTGTATGATTTATATGGAGAGAGGTAAGGGAATCAAGATCCGGTGTTTTTCAATAAAGTTTGGAATTTTTCTAAACTATTTAAGAACTTTTGCGTACAAGCTAAGTCGATTTATATAAGAAATAAAATCTTAAACTTAAAAATAAAATAAAGGCAACTTGGTATTTAAAAATCGGGAATTGACGCTTCCGGAATAGGTATCACATACCTTTTATTTGCCTAACTTTTCGACCAGGTTGCACCGGCCGTGGTCACAGGCTGACTGTCTTAGTAGTGCAGGCTCTCCGTCATCGAATCCGTGGGGAAGAAATGTCCACCCGCACATTTTCATTTTTATTAACATTGTACCGTGACAAATTACACTCACAGTATCCCTATCCAGGTGTTTAACCGAATGCTCAAAAAAGCGAGGTCTTATGGTGTTTATCACTGGGTTCCACGATGCCGATAACTTAAATCCATCTTCCTGATTGAAAGTCCTGTTTTTATTAATTTCAAACGCTTCACGTACAACTCGAGCATAAAAGTGTCGTTCTGTGGAGAGGACCTGGGTACGACGAAATTCAATCCAGTGATTGGTTCCCGCTACCAATGCATGTTCTGCGATCGCTGATTTGTTCGTCTGTCGGTTCTTTACAGCAGCAATATGTTCTTTGACCCTTTCCGAAATAGAGTGCTTTGTTTGGCCTATGTAAGAACTACCGCAGCTGCAGTTTATTTTATAAACACCTAGAGTTTGTAGCGGTAATACATCCTTTGGGGTGCCTAGTGCCTACGATGTTATGAACCTTTATGCCCGGTTTATAAACGGTCGGGTTGGAGTATTTCTTTAAGATGGATCCGATCTTATCCGTTACTTCTTTGACATAAGGCATATAGGCTGGCTGTCTGTTTTCCTCTGGATGCTTACGTCTTTTGGTTGATTGTTTCAATCGTTCCCTAACCTGATATCCGTTATTTTTGAGTACCTCCTGAACATAGTCGAACTCCCGCTCTAGATGTTTAGGGTCACACAGATCGTAAGCTCTATTTTTGAGAAAGGTTACAACGAACTCTAGGTGTCGGGGATGGTGAAGAGACGTGGCATGTAGGTACCTATCTGTATGAGTAGGTTTGCGGTACACAGAGTGTGACAAGGACCCGTCTGATCTCACGGATACTTTAACATCTAGGAAGGACAAGGAACTCTCCGTCTCCATTTCATAAGTGAACCGTATCTTGGAATGAATAGAGTTTAGGTGTTGTATATACTGTTCTACTTCATGTCTATTTCCTTTAAGAATACCAAAAATATCATCAACAAATCGTTTCCAAAATCTTATATTTTTCGGGTCGAAACTTAACGCCTTTTCTTCAAAGTGTTCCATCCAGATGTTGGCAAGTACGGGGGCTTTAGGACTTCCCATTGCGACACCATCAATCTGAAAGTAATGTTGAACTTGGAATAGAAAATATTTGCCGTCTAAATAGTGTTTAAGCAGATCAATATAATTTATTGATCGGTAGTTCGTTGTCCCTCAGCAGGTTTTCCACGACGTCTAAACACTCTTCTAATGGAACGTTAGTGAAAAGCGTTTCCACATCAAAGCTGACCATGACATCATCAGATTCCAATGTAAGATCCTTGATAATCTGAATGAAGTGCCGTGAGTCCTTCATAAAAGACGGTGTTTTGCCTACAAGTGGTTGCAATACTGACGCAACGTGCTTCGCAATGTCATAAGTAGGAGAGGCGATCTGACTTACAATAGATTCCCGATTTCTTAAATAAACGCGATAGTTTAAAAGTTAGTAAGGCACCTTGGGATGTTTTATCTGGTGTTTCTGGGATAACTAGGGCTGCTAATGGACCTATTAAGTTAAAAATTGATAATATTGAAATAAATTCGGATTCAACTGTGGTGGCTATTTTTGACACTTTTTTTAACGAAATTCCTTTAACAGTCACGCGTAATTTAAATTTTTACCATGCAATGCAATCGTCGAATTGGCGAATAACGTAAGAGTCAGAAATAAATGTTTAGTTTTTAAACCTGTTACGTCATTTGAAATCGTTCAAACTTTTAGAAATCTAAATATGAAAAAAACCCGGTGATCTTTAGGGTATGTCAGTAAAATTACTAATAACTATTATAAATGATATTGCTACACAATTATCCTTCATTTTTAACAAATGTATTGAAACCGGTACGTTCCCAGATTTTATGAAAATAGTTCAGTAGTTCCCCTGTTCAAAAGTGGCTATAAACTAGAACCTGAAAATTATAGGCCTATCTCTATTATACCTACCTTAAGTAAAATCTTCGAAAAAAATATTCTAAACCAAATGTTAGAATTTGTTTATAGCAAATGAAATCATGCATAGTGAACAATATGGTTCTATTTGTAACTTTAAAGTTAGAGACTCCCTAAGAGATGTTTTTAAAGGAATCGGTATTCTTATGGTCGCTTCTCAATACATTTTTAATAACTTACTTTTTAATACAAAATTTAAAAGACTATTATAAAAAGAGCGACAGACATACGATCAATACAAGAAATAAAAATAGGCTCTTAACCTCTAAATTAAGACTTTAAAAAGTTAAGACATCCTTCATGGGCTTGAGTATACGCATATATAATAAAGTTCCACTAGATATCTAAGGTCTTCCTTCTCTTGGTTTTAAATCTAAAATTAAAGGTATATTATTAAATAAATCTTACTATAACATTTAAGAGTTTTTGGTTGATCGAAATGTGTGGAACTTGGGTCATTGACTCATTTGCAGGGTTGATGTTATAATATATAAGTCAAACATTGTTAAATTACATTTAAAAAGAGCAACTGTTGAGTTTCTGGCCAGCTCTTCTCACCAGAACAGCATTCCGAGCTGGTGGTTCCGAGTTACTCACAGACTATACTGACCAATTTAATGTAATTGACGATTCAAAAGTGCGTGTAAATTCCTACTTGAATAAAGATATTTTGAATTTGAATTTTAATTCAACTGAGAGTATACGCCGATTTTCATCCCATTAAGCTTAGAGTATGAGAGTAATGAAGGCGTAAAAATCCTTGTTTTAAAATTATTTCGTATTGAGATACATTATTTAATTCATTGCATTTCAAATGTAGCTTCAAAAATATGAATTTCCATTGCACGGAGAAAAAACTTTATATAGTTTATAATGAATTGCTTTTGACATCGAAACTGGAAAATATATTAAGTTTTTTAAAATGTAGTATTTATATCTGTTTAAATATTACTCCCACTATACAACAAAACATTGTATTTATCTTTATATTTAAAATATATATCCAAATACGTCTACTGCAGAGACAGTTTTATGTCTTTGTTACAGAAAATATATAACTATCCTTTGATATGAAAACTGTATTTCTGGAACTCATTAAATAATAAATAATAATAATAGACCCGGCATTACAAAAAATACTTACAGGTAATGAAAATAAATCTGTTATATTATTAATATAAACGTGAGTGAGATACACTAAATCAGCAACTATTTATATTGATTGTATATATTCTTATACAAATCAAATAATATAACAAAATTTATAATTTTATAGACTCATAACATAGTAGTACCTAATTATCGTAGTCTATTATTTTGTCTTTAACAAACTAGAAGCTTTGAAATTAGTCTACTCCACGCAAATAATATACATACATACACTCACACTACTTTGCTACTACGTAATAGATTAAATAGTGAACTTGCTGTTCCTAAATGAATTCCTAAAAGAAGAAACTAAACAGTTTGACGTACGTAATGTTGAAGTTTAAGAGATAAATTAAGTCATAGAACATACCGCCACTGTCGTGTGTTTTTTTAAGGAATAAATAATTGATCTACAAAATCTTGCTTGTTCTTCCAGAAATGAGTATTTCTGTAACAAGTAATACCGATGTGCTACTTAATTATGAAACCAATAAATATTACAAGTAGTAGTAACCTTTTCGGCGTACCATTTATCATATTTCCATTTATCACGTTTCCTTGGCCCACGCATCCATAAGGTTCTAGTGTCACGGGTTAAAGCTGTTTTTCCACTTTTTACTTTAATTTAAATTTATATGTTTAACGTTAAAACCTACATTTAAAACGAATAGGTTTGTTATAAACGTGTACACTTAATTTATTAATATTTTAGTGCTTATTGAAACTTCGTTCAAGTTAAATATTTTCTCTTTCCGCCTCTTTACGTAACCGTATTATCTAAAATAAATTTAAAACTATATTTTGTATATAACCTCATAAAACAGTCGGGCTGAAGTAAAATTGCAAAGACACAATAAATAAAGACACGACTGCCATCTGTTTAAAGTCGCTTGGCGATATTTTAAGTATCTATTATGATTTTTTTAATGTGTACCAAATGTATCGATTAATAGTACCTGCTCATTGTTTAAAAAAAAAGTAACATACTTTTTTTATTTAGATTATAAATTTGAGTATAAATAAAATATTATATTTTTGTATTAAGGTTTTCTCTATCATATCTCATTAAAATGTGTTATTCTATGTATTACATACATATATTTTATTCATTTTTGCGAAGTGTATTTTATTAACTCAATATCTCACAGACAAAGTATAGTTCTATATCTAAAAGGTCTAACAATGAGAGAAACGGAAATAGGAAGTAGATCGGAAACAAAGTAGTTGTTTTCCTTAACAGCACGTGATAGGACTGAACCATTCCTATTCACAGTGCCGACAAGGAATAAAGCAATTCTATTTTGGAGGTTTCTGAACAAATATCAACTGTGTACTGGTAACATTCAGAGCCTCCTTATTTGTTTTCGTTCCCACTTCAATCACCTATATCCTGATCGAAGCAGATCTATCTAAATGCAGATGAAGTGACCGTTCTGTACAATGTTCAGAGTATACGATGAAATTACTAAGCCTACCCTCATTCCGTTTGATTTTATTCTGCTGTTAAATAAAACTGTTGTATAAAAGTAATTTATATAACATATTTTTTCTCAGCCTTTTAGTTATATAAAAATAGAGTTAAAACTAGAAATAATTAAGTTGTAGTTTTAATAGGATTCATAACAAATAGAGCTATTAATAACAAATTTTAACATGACGATGACAGATTCTTTTAATCTATAAATAGAAAAAAACATTGAGTTGCGAATTACTAAACCTTATTTAATTTAACTTACATTTAAAACTTTAAGTTCAAAAATACTAAGGCACAGAAAATTCTAGATACTTATATATTGCTTTAAGATTATGTTTTACAAATCCCGCCAGAGACATATCGTCCGGTCAATTTAGATGTTTGTGAAAATTCCCAGAGAGTTAAAAATTTACATAAATGTTATGGTCATTCTTTATTTTATTTACATAAATGTTATGGTCAATTTCATGATACACCATTATCATGAAATTGTGAAAAGTCCCCATCGATCCCATCTCTGCAAAAAAAAAAATCAAGGTTGCAAAAATAGGTCTTATTATTTTTTTCAGCCAAACGATTAGTTTTATGATAAAAATATATTAGACACAAATTTTAGATCCCGCCATTATCTACAAAAATTACCCGTACACATTTATTCATAATACCAACCATTTTTGAGAAAAAACAATAACTAAATTTTCTTACGCTGTATTATCCATAAAAAGTATGACTAAGTTGCCTCTGACATCATTGGGCTTGGAGTATAAGTTTTAAATACGAGTTTATCGGATTATCATAGCCGGACATAGCGAGTTTTTGGAACGTAGTTCCTTATCGCGCGTTGTGAAAGGGGGCTAGACGGTAAAAATTCTTACCAAAAGTTGGCACGACATGTTTTGCTATCTCTCTCTTATAGAAAGCAAGCGAGATATTTTCATTTCTATCATTATTATTTATTTGATATTGTAGTTTGTTCTTTTAGAATCAATTTGCAAATAAGACAGTTTAAATGAAAATTTGCAAATAAGACAGTTTAATATGCTCGTAATGTTTTGTAACAACGCCGTCTATTTATACCTTAGGGAAACATAACTACATCTGTTATATAAACATATCAGTACAAAGTGAAACCGCTAGGTGGCTAGACAATCACTCATGGGTTTATTGATTAACACTTTTTAATTTAATTATTCATTTTATTCACATTTATTACAAATTATCGGCGAAATATCATACAAAAATAGGATACAAATATTATTCATTAGCTTATATTAATAATTTAATACCATAACAAATTGAATTGTGTTTTCTAAGGTTTTCACGAGTACTACACATAGAAATAAAACTATTTTTACGGATTTAACTCGCGTATATTGAATTAAATTTTAAATTTACATTTTAAATCTAACCCGACGTTTCGAATGCTTTGCAGCAATCGTGTTCACGGTAAGACGAGATGGAGGTGTCTGTCAGTAAGTCAGTTAATTAGTCATCTACCTCCAACGGTTTCTAAGCTTCTGGGCGTACAGTTCAGGATTCACACAAAACGTACTAACAGTATCTTGAGGTCTTACAGTGCGGTCACAGACGTGGGATTTTATATTTTTCAAAAGTGGGTCCCAGGTGTTAGATAATCCCCAACCATCTTCTCTATTAAAATTAGGATGTTTTTTACCTATGTATGACAAGCCACAATCGCAGTCAAGTTTATATACTCCAGCACATTGTAAAGGAATATTACTTTTGATAGGTCTCAAGAATTGGCTCACTTTCCTTTGAGGTTGGACATAGTTCTAATAGAAACCTTTTTTAAGATGTTGCCGATTCTGACAGTAACTCCTTTCACATATGGTAGTAGGGCCGGTTGACGCTCAACTGTGGGTGGCTTGATGTGGTTTCTGCGACGCTGGCGAGGTACGGGCAGGTGGTTGTTGAACAAGGCATGCTTGACATGCTGCAGCTCGCCCTGTAGGTGTTCTGCGTCACAGATGTGTTGTGCTCTCTGAAATAGTGATTTGCCAACTGTAACTAACTGGCTAGGATGGTGGTGTGATTTACCTTGACCTTGAACCGGTATGCGTTAAAATATCACCTAAGAAGACCATAAAGCATTGCGCCGGGATACTTCGCCAGGCAAGCAAAAGATTTCTTAGTCATCTTATTAAACAACACCTTTCGAATGCACGACAATTAAGTGATCGGATTGATATCCTTAACAAAAATGTAGAATCAAAATTCTCCAAGGCAGATTGGCAAAAATGTTTTGATATAATTAATAAACGCGCCACAACTAAATATAATCAATTTAAAGACAGGCAAATAAATAAATTTGAGAAACTCTTAAAGGATAAATCGGATATAAGTTCAAATAAAACAAAATTAACTAGTAATAGTCTGGCAACACATACCTCAGTTGTCAATCTGTCAAAACAAAATTTGGATAAACCAACCGTTGAGATACTAAAAAAAAGCCTTAAATTTTGCACCAGCTCCAACTAAAATACCGTTCGAAGACATTATTTGCAACGTTGAGGAGTGTCTTTATAATAATAGAATCACGAAAGAGAAATCTGAAGCAATCCGCCAGGATATTTCTTGTGTTCTGCGCCGGAGCAAATTGCCGAAGAATAACATCTCCCGTGACGAACATCTTGCTCTAAAACACCTACGCAGCAATGAAGACCTTACCATCCTCCGTGCAGATAAGGGAAACGCGACTGTGATAATGGATACGAGTGATTATAATAGTAAAATATCAGAAATACTCGCGGACAATAACACTTACAAAAAGGTTGAAAAAGAGCCTACCGATAAAGTTTTGAAACAAACCGCAGATCTAATACAAAAATACAGTCTTAAATTAAATTTAGACAAAAAATCACTCGTACCATCATGTGCAAAACCACCAAAATTGTATGGGTTACCCAAAATACATAAACAGAATGTCCCGCTACGTCCCATAGTCAGCCAGATTGATACACCAACATATAAACTGGCTAAATACATTTCTAGGATTGTTCCCTATTCGCTTAACTTATTCTTAATTCAAATCTCGCGCGCGTCATTGGTCTGACCAATAGCAAGGCTCGAACAGAGCATACAGTATCGGGTGATTGGCGGACAATTCATTCGAAAATTGTGATCGCGTCGTCGCGCGAACAATTCAATCGTCTGTTGCAAAAACCGCAAAACATTTAATTTCTTTGAAGATTTGTGTTTCCCAGTGTAAGTTAACGTCTTCTTTGGCCGAGGAGTTATTGTGATCGGTGAACGTAAGTGTGTAGGTGATATCCAGCATTATCATAATTGGCGGTGCCACCACGTGCCACCTACCCCCTGAACTTTGAGAATAAGACATTGAAGATCGTCGGGTGCCTGGTCTGAATAGCTGCAAGCCCTAAACTGTAAGTACTTGTTGTTGTTCAGGCCATTCATACATAACTTTTGAGAACCCATCGTTTTACCGGCAGAGACCTATATCCAATTCGTGCTCTGACCCTAGCTGACGCTGACGGGCCACCTCGGTTCGCTCGTTACGTTACATATTTTTGGTGCCGAAACCCGGAATGAGGGTGCCCGATAGTTTCATTTTGTCTTGTTTTAAATATCGAACATATTATATAGTTGTCATTTTCTAGAAATACCTACTAACTTTATATTTAACGTTATTTACTTATTATCTTATTTATTTAATACCTAACTATCTTAACTTTCTTAAATATATATATACATATATATATATATTTATATATATATATATAATATCATAATTTTATAGTTTCAATAACATAATATTCATATTTGAAACTCGTTCGGCCATTTCTATATTGAATCTTCAACTTCATTCAATAGTAGTTGAAATCATTCAAGTTCATTCGTTAATATTTGCACTCGATAATATTCATTATCTATGTACGTTCATTCAGTTCCTTTTAACACATCGTTCTTATTCGTTCTTTTGTACTAGCATCAATTGTATACAAAGATTTAAAACTACTTAATAATATCATGATATATTACCGTTTTGCAACATAAATTCGAATTCGCTAATATAATAAATGGTTACAGATCACATATAAACAATCTTAAAGCAATTAATCGGTGTTTATGTGTATCAACCGGCTGTGACGATTTAATATATTAATCCTTTACTTCACCATTCTATACCTAACAGTATATAAAACAATCTAAGCTATCGGTGTTTTATATATTGGTATTGTAAGGTATTGCAGACCTTAACACAATATTACTACCTTTTAAAATGCGAAGTGTTTCATTTTAATTAACGGCTGCAATATTCATCAATTCACAAACAATTTAAATTTTACTTAATTATTTTAACATAAATAAATTAAGAAACTGTTGTTTGTATTAACCAACCCATTTAAGGAAGTTGTATACCGTATACTTCAACTCAAGCTAGTCGCGTTATATCGGTTGTCGAGACGCTCTGTGTGACTCATTCAAATAGTGACCGTCGGCGAACTGCCTAAAGCACAAACTTATATTTATTTTAATATTTATATTTGTTTACCTCGTCAGCGTTATAACAACTTCATATTATTATTTTGTTTTTTTTTGATCTTTTATAAATACTTTTATAAAAATGTCTTTTAATCCAAAGCGTACTATTCGTAAGTTAAGTTCTGGGAGTAAATCTAAATCTAAATAGGTATTCGGAAGTCGATCATTATACTGTGCATGATTTACCTTCTTTACGTCGAAAACGAACAATTGCTATTAATCGTATGTCAAAGGCATTAGAAGTAGGTAAATTAGCGCGAAGCGATGAAACTCATTGCGATCTTTTCTTTTCATATTGCGACCAGATTAAAAAAATTGTATCCGAATTTGAAGATTCACATTATTCAATTTTAGTTCTTTTAGAAGAGGATGATGTCGATGTTGATGATGCTGTACGCACTCGTTTCGATGATTTATATTTCCAAGTTAAGACGATACACCGTAGTTTGAAAAAAAATAATTTAAATTCTACCGAAACTACGAATAACTCTTTAAGCGATTTTCATAATAAATCAACGTTATCACGCGTCAGATTACCAAAGATACAGCTACCACTATTTTCAGGAAGTATTAAAAAGTGGCCTGAATTTATAGATACATTTAATGCATTGATTCATAATTGCCAATCTCTTTCTAGTATTGAGAAGTTTCATTACTTGGTTTCCTCTTTAAGCGGCGATCCGTTAGCTCTTATCCGTGTGTATCCTGTTGCAGGTGAATACTATTCAGATGCATATGCAGCATTAATTGCGCGTTATCAAAATAAGAGAGAATTAGCTTTCACTTGTTGGAAGGATTTATTGAATATCACTTTTAAAAGTCAAAACCTAAACGAGTTTCGTCGTTCTTTAGATAGTATAGATGAAAACTTAAGTATTTTACGAAAATTTAATTTACCGGTGGAACAATGGGATTTTATTATTGTTTATTTAATTTTATCAAAATTAGAACCTAAATTACGTCGTGACTTTGAAGAGAAATTTTGTGATTCGGAATTTCCCCAATATTTACAATTAAAATTATTTTTACATTCGAAATGTGAAGCGCTTCTTAGGGATAGTCATTTTAATGAATCTTCGAATTCGAAGGTTACTTCGATTAAAGAAAATTCTAGAACTTCATCTACTTATGTAAAACGTTCCAACGTTTCTCATGTCTTGCTAACCGATAATCAACAACGGTCTAAGGGTTCTATGAACCATATTCGCAAGTGTTCATTCTGTTCCGAAGCACATTCTATAACACAATGTAAATCTTTTTTGGCTAAATCTGTGGACGAACGCATGTCTATTGCAAAATGAAAGAAAGTGGTGTTTTAATTGTCTTAAACAATCACATCAATTAAAGGATTGTAATTCTATTTTTCGTTGTTTAAAGTGTAAACATAAACATCACTCCTTAATACACAAGGATTGCGCTGATAATTATTGTACTATTTCTAATTCAAAAATGGAAAATTCGCAGGCGGTATCTCGTTACCAAGAGAGCTAACAGCACCTTATATCCTTCTGTGAATACTACCGTGCTTCTTGGTACCGCGATTATTCAAGTTTTAGGCTCTGATGGTGAATATCATTCTTTTCGTGCTCTATTTGATTCTGGGAGCCAGAGTCATTTCATTACTCGCAAGGCAGTACAACATTTAAACTTTATACCAGTTCAATGTGAAACAAATGTGAGCGGCTTGGGTGGTACTGCTGATGAAATCACTGATAAAGTATCTTGTTCTATTGCATCAAACACTCGTTATTTATTCGACATCGATTTATACATTCTTTCTAGTATTTGTGGTGAACAGCCGATAGCTAAGATTAATACTGCTGGTTGCTCACATATTAATTCGTTGCCGCTAGCGGATCCAGGTTTCGATATACCTGGTCCTATCGATATCTTGCTGGGTGCTGATATGTTCGCTGAATGTCTTCTCGACGAACACATAAAGGGTAAGACTAACCAGCCACTCGCTTTTAATTCTGTGTTTGGATGGCTTTTGTTAGGAAGAACGCCACTTATTTCTTCATCATTACTTATTTTCTCGACATCAAATAGTTTGACTGAGACTTTTGAACGTTTCTGGGAGATTGATAGCGTTCCTTGTGCTTCATCTCTTACACCGGACGAACAGTCTTGTGAACAAAATTATGTCACCAGTCACTATCGTGATTCGATAGGACGATACGTGGTCTCCTTGCCTTTCAAAGAAGGTGTGGAACCAGAATTCGAAGGTTCTCGTGATATCGCGCTAAGACGGTTTAAAGCAGTCGAAAGGCGTCTGACTCGTGATCCCAATTTACGACATTTATATTCAGAGTTCATGGAAGAATATGAGACAGCTGGTCATATGACGTTAGTGAAAGGTAAGGAGCTGGATAAAGGCAAATATTATATACCACATCATTGCATTATTAAGCCTGATGCCGTTACAACTAAATTACGTGTCGTGTTTGACACTTCCGCTAAGGATATAAATGGTAAATCACTAAATGACACTTTATTGACGGGACCTAAGCTTCAGTCAAATATTTTTGAAGTCCTTCTAAATTTTCGTTTACCTGCTATGGTTTTTATGGCTAATATTCGTCAAATATATAGGCAAATAGAGGTTTTAGACGACCATAAGAATTATCAACGTATCTTTTGGAGATCTACTAAGGAGAAGGTTTTGCAAGAATATCGTTTAAACCTGCTTTACTTTCTGATCTTTCTCAAGAGGAATGTCTTCTTGATTTAAAATCGTTTTCAGATGATCACCCTTCAACTCTGAAAGTGCTCGGTCTCAAATGGTATCTTTTTATTTGACATTAAATCGCCTAATCGTATTTTTACTAAACGGATAATTTTAAGTGAAATTGCCAAAATTTTCGATCCATTAGGTTTTTTATCTCCACTTACAATTAAAGCCAAATGCCTTATGCAGAAACTTTGGATTTTGGGAATTTCTTGGGATGAACGTCCTCCCCAAGAGATAACTAACGAATGGTCATCTTTGTGTGACCAGCTACCTATTTTAAAGAACCTTCGAATACCTCGTCGGCTCATGACTAATGCTGCTCAAGCTTATGAACTTCACGGTTTTTGTGATAGTTCGGAAATAGCTTATGGAGCTGTTATTTATTTACGCATAACTGGCCATGACGGCATTGTTGAAGTTCGTTTGTCATGTGTAAAAACTCGTGTTGCTCCTCTAAGAAAATTTCCATACCTCGTTTGGAGCTTTGTGCAGCTGTGTTGCTTACTGATCTTTTTCAATTCGTTCTCGATACGTTTGGAACAAAAGTTGTTTTAAGTTCGATTAATCTGTGGAGCGATTCAACAGTAGTTTTGTCTTGGCTTCGTTCGCATTCGTCGCGATGGACTACATTCGTGACTAACCGTGTTAGCCATATCCAAGACAATTTTCCTAAAGAATGTTGGCGCCATGTCACCTCAGCTGACAACCCAGCAGATATTTGTTCTCGTGGTCAACAACCAAACGATCTATTACATAACTCGTTATGGTGGTCGGGACCATCTTGGCTATCCAGTTCTTCTGACGATTGGTCAAGGTCAATGAAATTTCCTTCTCCTACTGATGACGAAGAGGTTACCGTACGAACTGAAGAACGTCGATCAGCCATGGTGGTGAAAAATGACAACGGTCCTATAGATTCTCCAATCGAATACTTATTGAATCGATTTTCATCTCTTGACAAAATTATTCGGATTGTTTCATATGTTAAACGCTTTATATTGTATTTAAAAAATCCTCGTAACCGAAAACAAACATCTATACTAACCGAAAATGATAATTACAACTCTTTACTATTCAAAAAATTCAAAATTCAAAATATCTTTATTCAAGTAGGCATTTACACGAACTTTTGAATCGTCAATTACATTAAATTGGTCAGTATAGTCAGTCTGTGAGTAAGCTACCACCAGCTCGGAATGCTGTTCTGCTGAGAAGAGCTGGCCAGAAACTCAACAGTTGCTCTTTTTAAATAAAATTTAACAATGTTTGACTTATAAATTAAATAAATTATATTATAACATCAACCCTGCAAATGAGTCAATGACCCAAGTTCCACACATTTCGATCCACCAAAAACTCTTGAATGTTATAGTAAGATTTATTTAATAATATACCTTTAATTTTAGATTTGAAACTAAGAAAAGGAAGATCTAATATATCTTGTGGAACCTTATTATATATGCGTATACTCAAGCCCATGAAAGATGTCTTAACTTTTTGAAGTCTGAATTTAAGCGTTACGAGCCTATTTTTATTTCTTGTATTGATAGTATGTCTGTCGCTGTTTTTTTTATAGTCATTTAAATTTTGGCGTATATATAGTCCAGTCATTTGGTAGTTTTACCTGGAAAGTTTTCCGGGAGTTTTGAAAATTGGTTATTTTATAGATTTCGGTATGCTCTTTTCGAATTTCAATTTTGCCACCTCGTATCTCCGCCGCTCGCGCCACCATTTTGAAAAAATGGCGGCCAAAACCAGTTTTTTCGAAATATCTCCTTTCCAATGCATTTTTTGAAAAAAATGCTTATGTACAAAATTAAAGTAGAATAAATTTCCTACAATTTATGTATTTATATATATTTTCATAATATCAATAGTTTTTGGCGTACGAGCGTCACAAAGTATCTTCATCTACACCACCACGTGTTTTTGGTATATTTTTTCTAAAATATTCTACTATTGCCACTGGTATTGAAGAAGCAGTGTGGGTCTTTGTGTTGGGTCCTTTTCTTTCAACTATGAAGACTATAGACATTGTATAGCCTCCATACTCTCGACTTTCAACGAAACATCTGTCGGTAGAAGTAACGAGAAGTATTTAGTTTAGGCGTAGTCATCAGTATACGTTTATATGTATGTACGTCGTACAGTGTTGTTTGTGTTCTTAGAGCCAAGGCTTCTAATACAGAAAATTGTTTTACTTCATTATGAGAAAATGAAACATTTGAAGTGAAAGAAAAAGGATTGGAGACTTTTTAATTGAGTGTCAAAAAAAAGGATAATAAAGTAAAACTTTTGGCGGGCGTAAGATCGATAATGGTTCATGATCTGTGTGGAAAACGATATAATACTGAGAAGTTAATTGCTACATCATTGCGTAGAGGAAGTGATGCCACGAAACCTCAGCCACTACTGCGATCCTCGCACCCAGCATTCTCTTTTAAATATCATTGTTTTTATGTGCTGATGAGATAGCAGCGGAATTTATAGCTAAACAAAAACAGACCCGGCTGTGCAAGCGTAATATAGTATAGTATATAGTATAGTGTGTGGAAATTGTCAATGAATGACAGTATTTCAAATCTTGCTAGAGCTCGTAATGACGATTGGGGTCGAGCAATTATTGAGCGTCTTAAACATGTGAATGATTTGGCCACAGCTGATGCACAGTATGACAATTCCTGCATGAACAAATTTATATCAATGAGATAGATAGTGCAATGCATTTATTCTAACCTTAAACAGAATTTCGATGAGTGTCAGTTTTCCTTGGACGAATTAATGGACAAAAATAAAGGTGATAACCGTCCCCACATAAAAAAAAACGCAACTGCTCAAAAAATACGTTGATGATATTTTAATTACCGTCACTGCCAATAAGGCTAAGTTGTCTTAAATAAAACAATTTTCTGTATTAGAATGGCTCTAAGAACACAAACAACATGGCTCTAAGAACACAAACAACACTGTACGACGTACATACATATAAACGTATACTGATGACTCCGCCTAAACTAAATACTTCTCGTTACTTCTACCGACAGATGTTTCGTTGAAAGTCGAGAGTATGGAGGCTATACAATATCTATAGTCTCCATAGTTGAAAGAAAAGGACCCAACACAAAGACCCACACTGCTTCTTCAATACCAGTGGCAATAGTAGAATATTTTAGAAAAAATATACCAAAAACACGTGGTGGTGTAGATGAAGATACTTTGTGACGCTCGTACGCCAAAAACTATTGATATTATGAAAAAATATATAAATACATAAATTGTAGGAAATTTATTCTACTTTAATTTTATACATAAGTATTTTTTCAAAAAATGCATTGGAAAGGAGACATTTCGAAAAAACTGGTTTTGGCCGCCATTTTTCCAAAATGGCGGCGCGAGCGGCGGAGATACGAGGTGGCAAAATTGAAATTCGAAAAGAGCATACCGAAATCTATAAAATAACCAATTTCCAAAACTCCCGGAATACTTTCCAGGTAACCCCCTTTTTTTCGCCCAAATGACTGGACTAATATAGTAAGTTATTAAAAATGTATTGAGAAGCGACGGTAAGAATACCGATTTCTTTAAAAACTTCTCTTAGGGAGTCTCTAGCTTTTAAGTTACAAATAGCCCGTATAGCTCGTTTTTGTAAAATAAATATAGAATTAATTTTGGCAGCGCTACCCCATAGTAAGATACCGTAAGACAATATATTGTGAAAATAACTAAAATAAACGAGTCGAGCCGTATTAGCGTCTGTTAATTGTCTTACTTTTTTAATTGCAAAGACGGCTGAGCTAAGTTTGCTTGCGAGTGTCGAGAGATGGGGGTTCCACCGGAGCCTTTTATCTAAAGTTATACCTAAGAAAGTTGTCGAGTCAGTCAGCTCCAACACTTCATTGTTAAGGAATAAACTACAATCCCGACTTTTTACATTAGGAAGTGTAAATTCCATGCATTTAGTTTTCTTAGTATTTAATACCAAATTATTAATTTCAAACCAATGAAGAACACGTAACAGAGCATAGTTAACTTTGTCAAAATTAGGTTTATTACGATCAACTTTAAAAATAAGTGAGGTATCATCAGCAAAAAGTACAATGTCACATAGTCCTTTTACGTAAAAGGGCAAATCATTAATATAGAGTAAAAATAAGAAAGGGCCTAGAATAGATCCTTGTGGAACACCCATTTTTAGGTGAGATCCAACCGATTTACAATTATTTACATCAACCGTCTGAACTCTTTGATTCAAGTAAGAGGCAATAAGATCAAGCGCAGCACTACGCACACCATAGTGATTAAGTTTGCAAAGTAATGTTTGATGGTCCACGCAATCAAAGGCTTTAGATAAATCACAAAACACTCCGATTGCATTCTGTGACTTTTTCCATGCGTCGTAAATGTGCTTAAGAAGCGCGGCACCCGCATCAGTTGTTGATTTGCCTTTGGTGAAACCATATTGTTCACTATGCATGATTTCATTGCTATAAACAAATTCTGACATTTGGTTTAGTATAATTTTTTCGAAGATTTTACTTAAAGTAGGTAAAATAGAGATAGGTCTATAATTTTCGGGTATTAGTCTATCGCCACTTTTGAACAAAGGAACTACTTTACTATTTTTCATTAAGTCTGGGAAAGTACCGGTTTAAATACATTTGTTAAAAATTAAGGATAATTGTGGAGCAATATCATTTATAATACTTATTAGTAATTTTACTGATATACCCCAAAGATCACCGGTTTTTTTCATATTTAGATTTCTAAAAGTTTTAACAATTTCATATGATGTAACAGGTTTAAAAACAAAACATTTATTACTGACTCTTACGTTATTCGTCAATTCGACGATTGCATCATATGGTGAAGAATTTAAATTACGCGTGACTGTTACAGGAATTTCGTTAAAAAAAGTCTCAAAAATAGCCGCCACAGTTGAATTTGAATTTATTTCAATATTATCAATTTTTAACTTAATAGGTCCATTAGCAGCCCTATTTTTCCCAGAAACACTAGATAAAACATCCCAAGTTGCCTTTATTTTATTTTCTGAGTTTAAGATTTTATTTCTTATGTAAATCGACTTAGCTTGTATGCAAACGGTCTTAAATATTTTAGAAAAAATCCTAACTTTATTCAAGAATACCGGACCTTGATTCCATTGCCTCTCACTATATAAATCATATAACTTATCTCTACTTTTATATATTCCCACGGTAGCCCAATCACTAAATTTAAGTTTCAGGTATTTAGTCATAGTTTTTGGCTTAAAAACATTATTAAATTCTTGTAACAAAAAACCGAAAATGTTATTATATAAATTATTTGGATTATCATCGCTCATGTTTAGTTTACCCACTTTTTGCTGAACATTATTCTTAAATGTTAGGACCCGGTTTTTTGTAATTTGTCTACAAGTAAACTTTTGGGGCTTTTCACTTTCGTGATTAATTAATAGAGAAAATTTTAGACCACAGTGGTCTGAACTTAAATTTGTCATTACTGTTTCTTCATAAATGTTACAGCGACAGAACACATTATCAATACAAGTCGCGGAAATACTAGTAATACGAGTAGGTTCAAAAAAGACGTTCAGTAAGTTAAAAGATTTAAACAAATTTAATAAACGTACACTAGACGAATTTTCTTGTAATATATCTACATTGAAATCACCGCAAACAATCACGGACTTGTTTTTATGACAAAGCTTAGTTAAAATATCCTCCATTTTGTTTTCAAATTCATCAAAGTCACTAGAGGGGGGTCGGTACACGCACAAAATAATATGTTCATTGAGCTCAATGCAGGATAGTTCAATTATTCGCTCGACAGAGAGCGCCACTATATCTGATCGAGACTTTAACACTACATCGTTACGAGCTAAGATAAGTGAGCCACCGCGAATAGCTTTCTCTTTACAGATCGAACTTGACAATTTATAATTTTGTACATTTATAATATTGTTATTCTTTGATAACCAGTGCTTTGTAATGCACAATAAACTTATGTCATATTTTTGAACAAAGAGTTCCACTTCCAATTCCTTGCCACCTAAGTCTTGTATAATTGATGGAAAATATTTAACAACTTAGGCTTTGTCTTATCCATTAGTTTAAAGTGGAACGCTTATATTCTGTCAGTAATACATTATTTAAAGTACATTTATTTTTCGTTATATCCCTTATAACGAAGTTTTTTAAATTAAATGCTACTAAAGTAGCAATTTGTTTTTTATAATATAAAGGCAGATACATTGTACCTTTTGTCATCCTAAACCTATTATAAATAAATTTATTTACATCAAAGTAAAAGAATGCATCACTATGACGGTATGTCAAATTATATAATGTCAAATTTAAATTATATATATATTTATTTTGTTTGTCTGAATAAGAAGATGAATATGGAAATGCACAAATTACAATTTTACAATTATTCTTATTATGCAATTTCAATAATTTTTCAATATTATTAATTATTTCAATTTTCTTAATCGACAAACCATCTCCATGTAATAGTACAATAGTACTGTTTTCAGTCAACTTTGAGTCAAAATTAATTATTTTATCTATATTGTGCTGGTAACTAGCACCAGGTGAGCATATATTATATACATTATTTAATTCCCTACTTAAAAGAGACCCAAAGCCCTGACCTAATTGGTCAGAAAAAACAAAGTAATTATGATTATGCACAACAGAGGACCTATTATTAATTTGATTTTTATTCCTTATATTTATGTTTTTATTACTACTTTTAGTATGTATAGCCGAATCACCCAACACCTCAGAGTTTAGTTTAGAAACAACATTTAATTTTTCACTTAAACAATTACAGTTAACATAATTATTAGTTAATGACTCAAACCGCTCTAAGTTATAACTACATAGGTCAACTAAATTACCTGTAGCTTCAATATGTTCCTTAATTTGATTCGGAGAAGATTCATATTTTTTACTTATTGAATGCAATGCAGAAGTTAATTGAGAGATTTCCTCATGCAAGTTTTGGGTGTCTCGCTCGTACAGTGACCTACTCTCAATCATTTTCCTATTATAAACACTTACTTTTTTAATTAATGTGGAGCGTTCAATTTGTAAATTCTTTATTTTCTTTGCAGGAAACTTGTTTTTTATGAGATTATTACATTTTTTTATTAATTTCTTAACCTTCATATACTTTTTTAATTTTTTATTAATTGTTAAGTTTGTTCAGAACTACTACTAACTACATACTTTTATATTTTTTTATTAATCGTTAAGTTTGTTCAGAAGTCATCTTTTGCAATCGAATTGCAACGCCTACAATCAAATCAATCTTTACCGAAGCCTATTCGTAAACTGAACCCGTTTTTAGACGAAGAGGGTATTCTCAGGGTGGGCGGTCGTATTTCTCGATCAGGTTTTGAATTTGAGCAGCGACATCCTATTCTTGTACCTAGTTCTCACATGTTCACTACTAAATTAATAGAATGAGTTCATCGTAAACACTGTCATACTGGACACAATACTACTTAATATTTACTACTACAACGTTTTTGGATTTTATCTGCTAAACGCGCTATTCGTCGTTGTCTTTCTAAATGTATACGGTGTTTTAGAGCACAACCTCAACCGTTACAACCTTTTATGAGTGATCTTCCATCGTATCGTGTTAACCAGATCAAACCCTTTTCTATAGTGGGAGTTGACTTTGGCGGTCCTTTTCGCATCAAACTTGGTGTCTACCGTGGAGGCAAGATAGACAAAGCATATCTTTGTTTATTCGTTTGTTTAGCTACAAAAGCGGTTCATCTTGAATTAGTTTCGTCATTGTCGGCCGACGGTTTTTTGGCAGCCTTGCGTCGATTCATAGGACGTCGAGGACGTTGCTCCGTAATCCATGCCGATTGTGGTACAAACTTTATCGGTGCCAGCAATTATTTATCGTTGCTTAAATCAGCTTCGCAAACTGAAAATATTGAATTTAAATTTAATCCTCCTTCTGCTCCCCATTTCGGTGGTGTGTGGGAGATTCAAATTAAGGCTGCGAAGACTCATTTATATCGAATTGTTGGCAATCAAGTGTTAACGTTCGAAGAACTTACCACTTTGTTTGTCCAGATCGAAGCAGTTTTATATTCGAGGCCATTGTGTCCGTTGAGTGCAGACCCAAATGATCTCAACGTTCTAACCCCAGTCCATTTCCTAACTCAAGAACCGCTAACAACTGTTCCAGACTCTGACTATTATAATATTAAATTACATCGATTAAATCGTTGGCAGCTCATCCAATCGTTCCTTCAAAACTTTTGGATGCGGTGGAAAAACGAATATTTAAACTCATTAACACAACGTTCAAAATGGACGAAATCGTGTAAACCCTTAAATGTTAATTCTGTAGTAATCATCAAAGACGATAATCGTACACCTTTACACTGGTCTTTAGGAAGAGTTATCGAATTACATTCGGGCCCTGATGGTATTATCAGAGTGGCAACTATTAAAACAAAAGAAAGTGTCATTAAAAGATCCTTAGTCAAATTATGTCCTCTTCCTGTAGAATCTTAAGTTTACATATATTTATTATTGATTTTCGTATTTATTTATATATCTAGCTTGTGTTTATCGTAACGTAGCATGTAATTTTAATTTCATACATATATTTAATAAGTTTAACATTTTTCTAGCTTAATCCGGAAAATACCAGCTGTATTTAGGTGGGCGGTATGTTCGCTATTCGCTTAACTTATTCTTAATTCAAATCTCGCGCGCGTCATTGGTCTGACCAATAGCAAGGCTCGAACAGAGCATACAGTATCGGGTGATTGGCGGACAATTCATTCGAAAATTGTGATCGCGTCGTCGCGCGAACAATTCAATCGTCTGTTGCAAAAACCGCAAAACATTTAATTTCTTTGAAGATTTGTGTTTCCCAGTGTAAGTTAACGTCTTCTTTGGCCGAGGAGTTATTGTGATCGGTGAACGTAAGTGTGTAGGTGATATCCAGCATTATCATAATTGGCGGTGCCACCACGTGCCACCTACCCCCTGAACTTTGAGAATAAGACATTGAAGATCGTCGGGTGCCTGGTTTGAATAGCTGCAAGCCCTAAACTGTAAGTACTTGTTGTTGTTCAGGCCATTCGTACATAACTTTTGAGAACCCATCGTTTTACCGGCAGAGACCTATATCCAATTCGTGCTCTGACCCTAGCTGACGCTGACGGGCCACCTCGGTTCGCTCGTTATGTTACAAGGATACTGACACCTCTCCGGGGACATACACAAACTTATGTCAAGGATTCTTACCAGTTTGTTAATGATATACAACAAGTAAAATTAAATGACAACGACTTTATGGTTAGTTTCGATGTACAGTCACTATTTACCAGCCTTCCAGTGATTGATTGCATTGAAATTGTCAAGAGAAAGTTGGAGGATAACAACATGCCTGTAGAATATGCAGAATTACTGAAGCATTGCCTAACATCTGGCTATTTGATGTGGAAGGATGAATTCTATGTGCAAGTTGATGGAGTGGCAATGGGTTCCCCGGTCTCCCCCGTTGTTGCCGATATCTACATGGAGCACTTCGAGGCGAGGGCCCTGTCCTCTGCACCTGCTATACCGAACATCTTTAAACGGTACGTAGATGACACCTTCACAATACTACCTATGAATCAAACATCTACTTTTCTAGACACCTTAATTCCATTAACAACAAAATACAATTTACAATGGAATTGCAGTCAAATAATACTATAGCTTTCCTTGATATTCTTATTATCAAGAATCCTGACAATACATTAGGACACACTGTTTATAGGAAACCCACACATACAGATAGGTACCTCGATGGTAAATCACACCACCATCCTAGCCAGTTAGTTACAGTTGGCAAATCACTGTTTCAGAGAGCACAACACATCTGTGACGCAGAACACCTACAGGGCGAGCTGCAGCATGTCAAGCATGCCTTGTTCAACAATCACCTGCCCGTACCTCGCCAGCGTCGCAGAAACCACATCAAGCCACCCACAGTTGAGCGTCAACCGGCCCTACTACCATATGTGAAAGGAGTTACTGACAGAATCGGCAACATCTTGAAAAAGGTTTCTATTAGAACTATCTACAAACCTCAAAGGAAAGTGAGCCAATTCTTGAGACCTATCAAAAGTAATATTCCTTTACAATGTGCTGTAGTATATAAACTTGACTGCGATTGTGGCTTGTCATACATAGGTCAAACAAAGAGGAGCATCGGTAGAAGAGTTAAGGAACACATATCGGATATCAAGCATAGGCGTACATCGAAGTCTGCAGTGTGTGAACATATCATAGACAAGCCCAATCATTATATAAGATTTGATAAACCTAAAATCCTCGCTAAAGAACAACGTTACATTCCAAGAATGGTTCGTGAGGCTATTGAAATTAAAAAAACATCCTAATTTTAATAGAGAAGATGGTTGGGGATTATCTAACACCTGGGACCCACTTTTGAAAAATATAAAATCCCACGTCTGTAACCGCACTGTAAGACCTCAAGATACTGTTAGTACGTTTTGTGTGAATCCTGAACTGTACGCCCGGAAGCTTAGAAACCGTTGGAGGTAGATGACTTATTAACTGACTTACTGACAGACACCTCCATCTCGTCTTACCGTGAACACGATTGCTGCAAAGCATTCGAAACGTCGGGTTAGATTTAAAATGTAAATTTAAAATTTAATTCAATATACGCGAGATAAATCCGTAAAAATAGTTTTATTTCAAATTGAATTGTATCGTTTCCTACATGGAAATATAAGTCTTTACTTACCTACATTACATATAAAGTATTTTAGGTTTTAATTAATTATTTTCATTATTATTTTTTGTATTATATTAAATTGCTTAGTAGTTCTTTATTGCAGTTTTTTGCAATTTGTAACATTTATTACTAAAATTGAGCCTACCGATTCAGTTTTTAAGTTTATATTTAAAATTAAAAAAAAATATTTAAAAAAATATATATATTATTATAACTTAATTTTTTTTATTACAATTCCTTCAATAATTAATTGAAAAGAACTTCGTTCTTTCCGGGTGTCCCTTGATTATTATTTTTTGTATTAATTTTATGTAAATCACAATTTTTCTTGATTTTTGTAATATTTTTATGAACGTTAATTAAATGTTCATAAATATATTGATTATAAATAGTGATCATTTTAAATTCTTTAAATTTGTATTTTAAAGATTCTCTTGGTTTCATATTATATATTGCTCGAACACTCCTCTTCTGCAATATAAGTATGGTATCAATGTCGGCTGTATTACCTCATAAGAGTATACCGTATAACATTATGCTATGAAAGTAACTGAAGTAGACTAAAAGAGCAGTTTCCATATTTGTTAATTGGCGTATTTTTTTAATCGCTATATAGCAGAAATAAGTCTGCTTGACAAATAAAATATATGAGGCCCTTATTGCAATTTTTCATCTGAATTAATGCCCACGAAAGTAGTAGATTTGACCAAGTCCAATTTATCATTGTTTATTAGTACCAAGTAGTATACTTGGTACGAATATTTTTAACACTAATTGTTAAACTAAATTTGACACATTTCGTCATGTTTTTTATTGAGCAACAAATTTTTGGCGTTAAACCATTGTACAACATCTGAGCGAATATTGTTTATATCGTTAATAACAGATTGCCATCTATTAACTATAAAAAAAAAAGAAACATCATCAGCAAAAACAATACTATCCCAATTTTTTTCCCTCACTAGGTGAGGCAAGTCATTTATGTAAATGTGAAACAAGAATGTATGTAAGGCTAAAATTGGTCTTTAGTTACTAAGATCTAATGAGCTGACAGATTTAAATAATGGAGTTATTTTACTTTTTTCATTAAATAAAAAAATATGCCACATTTTAAACAATAATTAAATGTTAATGCTAAGTCTGTCAACAATGTCAATTATGGACTTAAGTATTTCAACAGATAATCTCCAAAGATCACTAGTTTTTTTTAACGCTAATTAAAGTTAGGACATAGTTGGAAATGTATTTGATGCTCTTCACAGAACTACAGAAGTCAATATTAATATGAACATCGCATGTCTTGCTCAGCAGACGCGAATACGGGACCATCCAACGATTGTTAATGTCAATGTCTCTGTTGCTGATATTTTTAATAAATGATTGTCCGCCATTATCGGGATTTCTTAGACGATATATTGAATATCCGTTGTTATTTGAGATCGAATCATTTTTGAAATGTTTAGGAAAAAAAATAGTATATTTTCCATCTGCCATGCAAGACAATGAACAATTAAGAGTACCGCATGGACCATGGACCACGTTTTCTGTTTCAAACAGCAGTTGGTCAGTAGACGGGTTTGGAATTTGATTCTGGATTTCTGAAATATCATGACGATGTATTGCATCTTGGCCAGCCAATAGCTAAGATGTTAGCCAATAGCTAAGATGTAATCTCTGGTCATTTTGGATTACATGTGAAAGTGATAAATAAACCCAGTCGTTCATATTCATGCACGAAAGTAAGAGCATCCTGTATATATTCTTGCATAATATGGTACTACTGCCTACGTACGATGGTGGTAAAATGACAGAGTTACCAATTTCGGCCACGTCGGCGTTGTTGTTAATAGCGTCTCGCAAGTGAATGTACTCTTTCACATGCAGTTTGAGTAGATTATATGGTAAGTATCGTAGTCGTTCGCCCTCTATCTTCGCGTACATGTCGACCATGAATTGTCGACAAAGCTCACGACATCGTAGAATGACGTTTTCCAGGCCGCGTCTAATGATTAATCGGTACGCATAATAATCCTTCGAGCTAACGTTCTTCTTTGTTTCATCTCCTGTAATAATATATTCATAAATATGAATTTAAATAAATTACATTCAAACATTTAATTATTTGTTAAATGATTAATGATCAAGGTTATTATAAATGAACTACTTGATACGGGATACGTTGTTTTATTTTTGTACAACATCCGTCTTGTCCCTTCCAAAATCTTAACGATTATTAGAGTGCGTCATATGAACTAGGTGTATCAGCAATGAATTGATAATTATTATTTCTTCTACGAATGTCAATTTCTAGTGCACCTGTACGATCGCCAACCATGATTCCAGCAACGTCATCAATAACCAACCATGATTCCAGCAACGTCATCATTGAATCTACGAATACGTTCTCCAACTGGTGTTTTTGTACATGTGTGGTTTGAATATTTGTAACAAATCATTGTGCTCGTTCAATATACAGTCCAATAGTATTATAATGTTGACCATTTGCATTAGCTTTTCGAACTATTTCTGTTGATGCCAACGAAGTCATTTGAAAGCATAATTTGAATGTTCGAATTGACTTTAGGATCACTTTAGAATTTGGATCCGTGCCAATAAGTAAACCGTTCAATGGTTCAGGTGGTGTTTCAATTTCAGATAGTTGCACTTTTCCTTACGCGCAACAGATCCTAAATGATTCATTTATTAATTTGAGAGCATGACAATGCAGACATTTCTTGTCTATAGTACCAGGTACCACTTTTAAATGATCATAATATTAAATATCGGGCTCATACTGGAATGCTAGACGCAAAATTAAATCATATGCAAATAAATGTTCGATGTACCTGTTGGCGTTGATGGTCATTTGTTCTGCGTCTATTGACTGTGAAACGGCTTGATTGTCGTTGTTCTAATCTTATTATTTTCTTTATTTCGTTCTTGAGGCAAGTGCGCCATGCTCACAAGTGCAACAGTATATCGTAGCTGGATTTGATCTTCGGTTCTAGAGTGAAAAACATTTACAAATAAGACGATAATTGATCAGTTATGGAATAAGATGAAAAATGAATAAATTTCTAAAATGGCTATTTAAAATAGAGGTTAAAAATTTAGGTTGTATGTATTTTTCAAAGTCCCATTATAGAAAAAAAAAACATAAAATTTTGTCCAAAAATAAAAAAAATGTTAAGGGGAACAACCCTTATCACTTAGGGGTATGAAAAATAGATAGTATAATAGTCGATTCTCACACCTACAGATTATGCATATAAAATTTGGTAAAAGTCGGCTAAAGCCGCTACGGAGGAGTAAGGTAACTGACATTGTGACATTAGAATTTTATAAGATATTCAAGCCGTAGCTAATAAGCAATTTTTGTAATTCCTGTTGTCGAAACATTTTTCGTTATTTTTCCACATTGATGCTTTTTAATTTTGACTTACAAAAAACCAACAACAAATTACATTTATCTTTATCATTTATCTCTCAAATAGATTTTTATTTGTTATTATAGTTGAAATTAAATAGATTTTATTTTGTTATTATAGTTGAAGTCAGTTTACTTATTTTTCAATTAAAAATATGTGTAGGTACCATTCAAAATTTCTTCAAAATGTGTCCAGTAGTTTTAGTGTTATTTAAATAACAAATCAACGGACAATCGGATAAATGTAGAAACAGGTAAAAGAACTATTATCTTATAGTTCTGTATTTTAACAGATATATACTTTAAATATATCAGATTCAAGTTGTTACGAAGGTTTAATTAACAAATTCCTAAAGACTGTAAGAGGAAAAGCTTGTAAATGCCCGAAAGAAGTTCGGAAGAAGTTAAATAGAATGCTGGTCTAGACTGACTTAAGAAAAATAAATTAGTTGAACTTTTAGTATAAATTCATTGATGTTAATGTAAAATGTTAGTTTCATTTAATTTCGGATGTAAAAACACTGAACTAAAGACCAACACTAGGTAAGGCATGAGCCAAATAATGCATTACTAAAATATTAGTTGCGAAAAATAAAGTAACTAAAAAAACTTTACTTAACTAGCGATTTTTCTTTAGTCATAAAAAACTATACACTATCACTAATAGTTTGTGATTATACCTATGTTATTAACTAATTCAATTATGGTGTAAGATGGTCCTGCTACACATTAAAAATATTAGAATAGTCTTAGTACACATTGAAAGGTAATTATTTCTCTTTCTCCCTCTTCTCTCAAGTAATATTAGTAGGTACTTGACGCCGAAGGGAGAAATTAATTAAATAATTCTAACTAAGATAAGGATAAGATCTAAGACAGACTGCCTTTGATCTGTAGTAATGTATAGGTGAGGGTGTGATTTTATTTATTGTAATTGAAAAGTTAACCATATTGTAGTTGTAATATGTACGATAATTTACCATTTTCAAGTCCCTTCTAAAATGATTTCAGTCTTTTCTATAGAACTTCTATCAGGAAAAGTCCTAATTTTAACACCAAAGGGCTTTAAATTTAAATGGATAGGTATAAAGCATACGATTTCCGAAAGTTTTTCCGAAATTCCATTCGGGATTTGGGTCTTGGAGTGGGTTTAAAGATAGTGACGTAAAACTACCCACATCTATATAAATGTATCCATGTTCCTTTCCCGAGAGGAAGAACCATTTTGACAAATAAAAAAATACATAAATAAATAAGATATCACAAATAAAATATCTTAGCGTATTAATGGATCACAAAAAACGTATTTGCGATCAAAATAATTTGATAATCGGAAAAAGTATATCATAAAATCGGTATTACCGGAATACTAAATATTTTAAATAAATAGCTGCTAGTCACAGTCTTGTTTTTTAAGTTTATTTAAGTTCAGAAGTCACATCGATTGTTTATCTTTCAAATCACTGTCATATATAAACAAGACGCCATATAATAAGTGTTCTAAAATATAAACCACATTTATACATAATACAACTATTAAATGTACAATTTTTTTTTCTGATGTATCGGACATAAAATATACAAATATGTATTTCAGTTTTACTTTGTACATTTCTCTATTTATTATTACTTTATCATTTCAATATTTTTGTAATTATATATAAATCATAGTTTTTCTGTATTAAATAGACAGTGCAGTAAACATGGAAGCGGTAATTTAATTTTGCAACGATGACTAACCCTCATGAAGTAGTCAATATTGACTGTTAAATTAAAACTACAGAACCAGTCAATTTTATGATCAAGATAATCAATTTGTTTATTAATATTATCAAGAGACATCTTCTTGCTTTAAGACAGTCTTTAAATACCAAATTATAATGTTAATTAAGAATAAAGTATATATATGTAGAAACAAGGTTAAGAAAAGTGTTCATTCTGAGTGGACCTACCTACCTGTGTGGCAACAAATAAAGGTATAGAATAAATAAATACAAATGGACTGTGTTATATAAACACTATGAAGATATTTAAAATGATTTCTGGAAATAATTTAATCAAATTGTAGCCCTATATTGCTTTTCTTAATTTTTAATCTTTATGAATTACGAGAATATTTATTTTATAATTTAAGAATCAAAGTACTATTTAAGTTAAACCATTAATAAAAAAATATTAGTGCATTTTATTCATCTGTGTTTTAATAAGGAAGCAGGTAATAAATAAGTTTAAAAGTTCATTCAAGATAAGATTATCTCAGTATTGTATGTATGTAATAAACAATAAAATAATTTTGGAAATAATAAAGCCAAAACTTAGAGGTTATTAGGTTCGTTTAATGATGTAGAATGTAGATATTAGTAAGTGTACGACCAAACGGAACTTGTAGAAAAAACATCCGTTACTTTTGCGATATTTTCGGACACGAATGATTTTTTCTATTTTCTGATTTAATCGTGCACTTGTGCAGTGAAATTTTTAGACCTAACTTAATGAAGACTGCATTTTTTGGAACTAAACTTTCATAGAAAGGAAACGATCAGACATTTCCTGACGGCAAGATTAGAAGTAGGTACAGAGAAAAAACTAATCTTTATAAACTTGTATTATGCAATCGGAACCTAAACGGAAACATGAATTAGTTTGTCTTCGTATGTGGCTTGATTGTCCTCATTGGACATAGGAATACTAATATAGCATTGACTATACTATTAATTGTCACGATAGAATATGTAATGTTGTTTTCCCAAAAAAAATAATAACCATGTTTTGGTGATAATTGCTTTTAGTCAAAAAATATATTAAGGTTTTTTAAATAAACCTTAATTACGAGTTATTCAAAGTTTCGAGAGCAAAAATTGTGTTAATTAAATTTTCCTAATTAGACTTACTCAGATGAAATGGGATTTACCATCCAAGTACGTGTAATGTTTGAAGTACTTACGTAATTTGATGGCCTCGTTCTTAAATTAATGAATGTAAATTTGATGTAATGAGGTTGTTGTAATAAGCCTTCAAATTTGTTTTAATACAATTCAAAGCCATCTTAATCCAAAGCAATTTTTAAATATAAAGTTCAATTCAGTTTTGATATAGGTACTTATAAATAAATGAAATATTATTATTTAATACAAAATAGATATTAATCCAGATGAAACTGTTAATAAATAATACAAAACGATTGTTTACATACCTTTTCTGAAAAAAAATATTATTGTAATGATTCTTTCTTCTTTATCTTTATTTTATTAAATTCAAACTCAAAACTCATGTTCTGTAATGGTGTAACTACGAAGTTACAAGTCTGAAAAGTTTCTTTTTAATATCTATGACATTCCTCTTTAATATATGAGAGATTGTCAAAGTAGAATTTTATAATATTTCAACTCTAAGAGGGTTAAATGGAGATAATGGTTCGTCTGGTGTAAGTTAATTCTTTCTCCTGCCCTTACCCCACTATGTGCCGACGGAGTCGGCACAACATGTCATTTTCTTCCACTCAGCTCTATCATTGGTCATCTCAATATTCACTTGTTTTCTCAGCATATCATCTTTCACACAGTCCATCCAGACGTTCTTCGGTCTTCCTTTTCTCTTTTTTACATCCACATTCATCTTTAATTCCTTGTCACATGATATTCATCCCTTCGCACAACATGTCCATACCACGCTAATCTGTTGCTTGACAACTTTTCGGTCACGGGCACTATTTTCATACTTCCCCTTATATACTCATATCTAATTTTGTCCATTCTAGTTATACCACACATGCATCTTAGCATTCGCATCTCAGCCCCGTGTAATTTCCTTTCATTCGTCCCTTTCGTCGCCCAGCACTCCAAACCATACAAGCCGACGGGTCTTATGATCATCTTGTATATTTGCCCCTTTAGTGTTAGGGGCATTCGAGGGTCACATGTTGTCCTGTGACCTGTGACCTATCGCCATTTCATCCATCCGGAATTAATTCTATTCCGTACATCCCGATCTATCTCACCATCACCTTGCAGGACTGAACCGTGGTAGCGGAAGTCGGAGCATACAGGAAGGGATATACCATCTAAGGCAATTGGGGTAAAGCTGGAGGAAGCACCGAAAACACAGAACAAATATTCTGTTTTGGTCCGACTGATCTTGATTCTGAAGTTCTCCAGTCTACTCTGCCATTTTTCCAGCCGTCTCAGCACTTCAGGTTAATTTTTTCAAACGAGCATAATGTCGTCAGCAAAGAGCATGCACCAGGGAGCCTCCCCCTGTATGTCTAATGTTAAAGCATCCATCACCAGGAGAAACAGGTAAGGGCTAAGTGCCGATCCCTGGTGCAGCCCAACGACCACACCGAACTTTTCGGTTTCGCTAGCTGCTGACCGAACATTTGTGCTTGCTCGATCATACATTGCATCAATCAGTCTTACATACTTTTCAGGCACACCTTTCTCTTTCAAAGCCCACCACAAAACCTCTCGAGGTACCTTATCATACACTTTCTCAAGGTCAACGAACACCATATGCAAGTTCTTATGAACTTGTCTGTACTTTTCGCACAATTGTCGAAGGGCAAAAATGGCATCCGTTGTTCCAATTCCAGGTATAAATCCGAACTAACTTCGGCTAATTTCAGTCTCTTCTCACATTCTTCTCTCTAGCACTTTCTCGCAGATCTTCATACTGTGTGACATGAGCTTTATTCCTCTGTATTTATTGCATACTTGTACATCACCCTTGTTTTAAAGATAGGTACTTGCGAACTGCTACACCATTCATGAGGGATCGCCTCTTCTTGCAACAATTTATTGAAGAATATCGCTAGCCATGTCCATCCATCGGACTTTTATAACTTCCATACCTCCACTGGTATTTCATCGGGTCCCACAGCTTTCCCATTTCTCATACTTCGCACAGCTTCCCTTACTTCCTCCATACTAACTTCATTCAATAACCTCTCATTGGCTGAGGAACTTTGTAGTATCTCATTCCAAACATTCTCTTCATTCATTAGTCTCTCAAAATAAGATTTCCATCTCTTTCTAATCTTTCATCCGGGCAGCCTCTCTTTAGGCCTTCAAGAGTGATTTTCCTCAATTTTCGTTTAAAAATTTAAGTAAGGTTAAGGTTATTTTTTAAACAATTTAAAATTTATCTTCATATGAATACGATTATCTTCATTTGAATAACACTGAATTGCTTTTATGACGCTTTTAAATGGTAAAAACTGTAATTAAACTTATTATTAAGACAACTCAAGATCAAAATTGTATTATTCTTCCGACTAATAAAAGACTGGCAACAGTCCCATTTATCCACGCATTTAGCAAAGTAAATAGCAAACTTTTAGCTTTTTAAGTTCCAAGAACACAATTGATGTTTTTAAGAGAATTGAGTTAGCAAATCACTTTATGAATTTACATGACAGGATTTATGAAACATACCTAATAAGAACGATTTTTTGTAAAGTTTGTGGATATGAAATAAAAACTTCTTTAGCATCATTGTGATCTAAAACTCGATGAAACGAAAAAGAGACAGACATAAATTTATTCAACTTTTTCTCATCCTTTCTCTTTCTAACACATCGCCAATTCATAGTATTTATAAGAAAGCCTCTACACGCCACAGATTTTTAAGTTTAAATTTAATTGTTTTAATTTGTGTTGTTTAAATTCTGTGTGTTTTGTATTATTCTTTATATTCCCCCTCAAAACTGTTTTAATTGTTTATTTCCTAGTTTTAACACTCAAAAAGTATTGAAAATCTTTTAATATCATTTTATATTAACTATATTCTTATTCTTATTACAATCTTCTCTCTCTTCAATCTACTCATCACTTTACTACGTTTTCGTTTTTCTCTCAGACTATATATTATATTTATAATTACTGTAGTTAGCCAATTTTAAATATTTAAAAAAAATTTAATATTCTAACCATACCATTAAGTACTTGTTAAGGCTCCATGCCACCTTTTATATATTTTAATATAAATTTTCACATAATGTTAAATAACTATAAAGGTTATATACTATTTGATGTAATTTTACGTTACCATAGTATTCTCAAGTATTTTTTTAACCGTCTAAATATTTTATACTTTACATTCCTCACTTAATTTTCAATTAACAGTACATAATTAAACTCTGTTAGAGCAGCAGCACCTCGATTTAACGAATAGCATTTCTATTCGAAGTTACAAATGAACCAGAAAAGCTCCAAGATTCACTATACTGGTTCACTATTAAGATTTTTTTTATTTCAATACTCAAATATTATTTTTCGTATTTTTTTTGTCTCTTATTTCTTAATATATTTTTTTAAGTTCTATCTCTTTCTGTCACCACCAAGATTATTGTATACAACTTTTCACCAAATTGTAAAAAATAAATAAAAGTATCGTTATTCTCAGCCACGTGGTTTCTACGTATTATTTCTTATGTATTTTCTCTTTTTTCTCACCATATTTTTTTTCTCTGTCTCTTTCTGTCGTCTGTGGAGATCCGTCTATGTGTTTTAACGCCAATTTTTTAAAACATAAATTGTAGTAGAAAATATTCTAAGTTTCAACCACGTGGGTGAGCACGTGGGTGATCATCTTATATCCTCGTTCCATCTTTCAACCCTTAACCCAGAGATCCTATCCCCCTCCCCTTCCGAACCTTTCCCCCGTCCCTCGAAAGGCCGATCCACGAAACTTTTCTTTCAAATATTAGCCGAAAGAACTTCGTTCCTCCCTGGTATCACCACATTGGACACCACAGTGTTTTTTTAAAGGTTTCACTTCTACCACGTGTGAAACATTGCACACATGTTTTTTATATTTTTTATTTTATATAAACAAATACTAGTATGGTAAAAAGACTAAGGTCGTTATTATTATCTCATTGAATTATAGTTCAAACAGTTCACCGCTCGCTACGACAGTGTAACGACGAGTAACTAAACATTTCACGCCTACCTGCGAAAACGGATATAGTTAATTAGTTAATATGACAAAGTGTGCAAAGTGTGGCAAAATTTCTACGAAAAGAAAACCAGGAGTGCAATGCGACAAGTGCAATAAGTGGTATCATGGCTCCTGCGTATCTTTATCCACCGAGCAACTTACGGCTTTATTATTAACAGATTCCATTGATTGGAAATGTCGAGACTCTACCGCCACGGCGAGTACTAAAACTAAACGAATATTTGTAATTTTACCTGACCTGGAGGATGAAGATACGGATGCAGAAGGACCGAATAACGTTGACCAGGACAAACTGCTAATAGATCTTCGCTAATAGATAAGGCAGACGGTTAAAGAAATCATCCCGGATGAACTTCAAAGTAGAATAGAATAGAATAGAGTAGAGTAGAGTGGAGTGGAGTGGAGTGGAGTGGAGTGGAGTGGAGTGGAGTGGAGTGGAGTGGAGTGGAGTGGAGTGGAGTGGAGTGGAGTGGAGTGGAGTGGAGTGGAGTGGAGCGGAGCGGAGCGGAGCGGAGCGGAGCGGATCGGATCGGAGTGGAGTGGAGTGGAGTGGAGTGGAGTGGAGTGGAGTGGAGTGGAGTGGAGTGGAGTGGAGTGGAGTGGAGTGGAGTGGAGTGGAGTGGAGTGGAGTGGAGTGGAGTGGAGTGGAGTGGAGTGGAGTGGAGTGGAGTGGAGTGGAGTGGAGTGGAGTGGAGTGGAGTGGAGTGGAGTGGAGTGGAGTGGAGTGGAGTGGAGTGGAGTGGAGTGGAGTGGAGTGGAGTGGAGTGGAGTGGAGTGGAGTGGAGTGGAGTGGAGTGGAGTGGAGTGGAGTGGAGTGGAGTGGAGTGGAGTGGAGTGGAGTAGAATAGAATAGAATAGAATAGAATATATTTATTTAGCACACGGCATATAGTTACAGACAAAATAAAGGTAACTTATAACTAGATTATAAATGCAAAATAAAAATTAAAAAGAAAAGAACCAAATGATAATGATTATAATTAACAATAAAACAAAATAATAAGGAAAAAGAGCAAAAAAAACATTAGAAAGCCATAATAAATAAAAAATTTAAAAATAAACAAAATTAACAAAAAAAAATAAAAAGAAACAACAGTTATAAAAGAAATAAAAAAAAAGAATATGCAAATAAAAACCACTATAATTTATTGCCTAGCAACAGTGCTGTGCCCCAAATAGGTACACCATTCAGCAACGACGTGGGCTAGGAAACCCAGTGCTGATTTTCAATGGCAACCTTATCATTACCGTGACGAGTGACGGATACAAATGATTTAAATCATTACCAGAATCTTTAAAAATCACAATAAATTGCCATCAATCTAATAGATGGAATTATGCAATGAAACTAAACATATCATATTATACTATTATATTATAGAACACAACTATATTATGCTACAAAATTAAATGTCGAAAACTAATAAATGAATAAAGGTATAAAATAATAACAATAGGAATATAAATAATATCAAATAAATACAAATATGAATGAGTGGTCATTAATTAAAAGGCTGTAAACTCAACAAAGTACAATTATTTATAAAATCCGAGGACGCAGGTGGCCGGTGACGAAACATGACCATTGACCATTATGCCGCGTACGCCGGCGCGGTGGCGCGATAGGACGTTCTTTTATACTTTTGTAAATATGTAATTATAATCAGTATTTATAGTAAAAAAAACTGATCTAACGGGCGATGAACTGTTAGTTAGTCAATTCGAGACTCGAGAAAACCGCCTTCATACCAAATCCTTACATATATTGAATTAATTTGGCGTTTGCGCCGGAGCCACAACAAATATGGGGTAACATGTGCTCGAGGTGGTATTTTATAACAGTATCTAGTACAAGCGTTTTGTATGAGTTTTTTCGTACGCGCAAGTAGCCTAGGCCCTATAACTGTATCGACATAATTTAACTTGGAAAGTACTAAATGTTTGACAGAGTTTTATTCTCATATCGGTACTGAGAACATTCCTAATCTTATATAAAACTTTCAGTCTATAAAAACCATTGCGAGCTGTGTTGATAACATGATTGTCAAACCTTAATTGTTCATCAATCAATAATCCTAGATTACGTGCCTCAGAGACTTGTATTAAATTTTCACCTTTTATAATTATTAACGGATTTTGTTTTTTAACTTTTAAAATTTGTTTTTTTGTTCCTAAAATGAGGTATTTGGTTTTATTGGGATTTAAAATTAGACAATGAGCCTCTGACCAGTTAGCAATACGATTAAGATCTTCATTCTGTTTTTTAAATGCCAAATTGACTTCCGTAGGCTTGAATAATATATAAATTTGGATGTCGTCACCATATATGTGATATTTACAATATTTAATATGATCAACTATATCAGCACAATACAAAGAAAATATAATTGGCCCCAAAATGAACCCTTGCGGAACCCCTCTATGAACAGGTTTACAATCAGAGAGGTCCCTCGAACCGTCTATATTGGTTATATCTACAATTTGTTTACAGTTTCCTAGATAACTTATAAACCACTTAAGAGCATCCGGACTGAAGCCGTAATATTTTAGTTTCGATATTAGTAAAGATATATCCATGGTATCAAAAGCTCGTGAAAAATCCAATAGTACAAGTATTGTACTCTCACCCAAGTCTTGAGCACACAACACGTTATCCACTACATCTAGTAAGGCTGTTGTGGTGCTGTGATTTTTACAAAACCCTGATTGCAATGTTTTTTTTTTTTTTTATATGATCTAAGGCAATGCTTGACTAAATTCCACCTAATGGTATGTGGAATGTAGTCTTAGATGGTAAGGCGCATTGCCCTAGCAACCTATTCACTCTTCTCTTGAAGACACCCACATTATATTTGGCCGGAAATACCGGCGCAGGCAAATTGTTCCAGTCCTTCGCTGTACGCACTAAAATGAGGAAGCAAAGCGCTTCGTTCGGACAGGTGGAATGTCCACAACAAAAGGATGGATACCTGCCGTGCGTCGGGACGTCCGGTGATGGAAGGGGGACGGGAGAATTAACTCGTGTAATTCCTGCGCACACTCACCAAAATGTATCCTATAGAATACTGAGAGGCTAGCAATTTTACGCCAGTGTTCAAGGCTTTAGAGGTCGGCTTCGACCAATTCGGGATCGCCTATAAGCCTCTTTGCTCGCCTCTCAATTGAGTCCAGAACCGCAAGATGAGACTTTGCGGTACCAGCAAATAAGTGACCACAGTACTCTACACACGACCGGATCTGTGCTTTGTATAGAACAAGAAGCTGTCCCGGTGTAAAGTACTGCCGAACCTTCGCAAGAACGGCAAGCTTTGCTGCTGCTGCTCTTGCTCTGGACTCAATGAACCGACCAAAGTTGAGGTTCGAGGAAATCACTAAACCTAACAACTGAATCCGATCACTGTATTCCAAGGATACATTCTGGAAAGTAGGACCCAAGGTGAAAGGGCTCTTTTTGGCGGTGAACAGACACGTCTGCGTTTTGGTGGCGTTGAACTTGACAAGATTGGCATTGCTCCATGCGGAGACTGCCTGAAGTTTGTCATTCAAACGTTGCACCATGGCTTCTCTTTCAGACTGTACTTGATCTCGACTAGCCGAGTACTCGGCAGATATCTTTCTACAACTGTGGTGTCGTCTGCATACCCATAGATACCGGGCTTCAACAGATCATTAATGTGCAGCAGAAAAAGAGTTGCAGAAAGAACGGACCCCTGAGGCACTCCGGCATTTATTGTCAAGGGTTCCGAGGAACACCCGTCAACAACTACTCGGAGAGACTTCTGGCTCAAAAAGTCCGTTACCCAGCCGATCAGACCAGGAGATATACCGTACGCTGAAAGCTTGCTTATAAGGCTCGCATGCCAGACCCTGTCAAATGCCCTCGAGACGTCCAGAGGGACGGCGACCGTTTCTCCGTTTTTCTCGATGGCCTCGCCTAAAATATGTGTAGCATACACTAGGAGGTCCCCAGTAGACCTATTACGGCGAAACCCGTACTGTCGGTCACTGAGGAGATCGTTACCTTCTAGGTATGCTAGTAGGCGCGAGTTCAATACACGCTCCATAATCTTGCAGAGTATGGAGGTGATTGAAATCGGTCTGTAATTGACGGGGTCGGCACGGCTGCCTTTTTTGGGCATGGGTTGCACATTAGCAAGCTTCTAGGATTTCGGCACTATTCCAGTCATGAAAGAGAGACGATACAGACGTGTCAGTACAGGAGACAACTCAGCTGCGCATGTCTTGAGTAGAATGGCTAGTATAACATCAAGACCACTGGCCTTATTCACATCTAAACGACACAATGTTCTCCATACCTCTTTGTTCGTGATGCGGATTTCAGACATCGAAATACCGCAGTACGGAAGATGTGCTGGAGAAGCATTGCCAGTGTCTAGATGCGAATTATCAGCAAACAGAGAAGCAAATAAATTCGCTTTCTCTGTTGCTTTGTGGGCCAGGGATCCATCCGGCTTCAGCATAGCAGGAAGTGAGGGTTGGCAGAAGTTCGACTTCGTCGCTAAGCTGCCGCCAAGGATAAGACGCAAAAAAGTTCCGCATCTCATCCCAATCTGCTGACTTGTATTTCCATACTCGCCTAACACCATGAGGTTCGAAAGCTGGTGGGGAATATGTAAACACAGATTTCACCAGACAGTGATCGGAGGTTCCCAAGGGGGATGTGACATCTACACGATACCTGTCCGGACCAGTTGTCAGCAGAAGGTCCAGGCAATTGGCTGTATGGCCTACCACATCTGGTACCCTTGTCGCTTGCTTCACCAGCTGAAAGAGGTCCAAGGACAACGCAAAGTTCCGCGCTTCTCTTCAAGCATGGTCGGTCTTCTGGTACGGGAACAGCGAATCCTGATGACAGGCATTAAAGTCCCCCAGAAAGACGAGCTGCGCCGAAGGGTACTGATACAGAGCTATATCTGCAGCCTCACTGAGATACTCAAATAAACGAGTTGTCTCCTGGTCACCGCTGTGCGAACGGTAGACACAGGAATACAGGATTTTTTCGTTTCCTGTGTCCACTAAAACCCATAGGGAAGAAAAAGTGGGGTCTTCAAGGTGACGGAGACGCTGAATACAGAGGTCGTTCCGCGCGTACACACTGACTCCGGCCCGTGTGCGAAAGTTGTGCTCTAACGAGTAACCGGGATAATCCAAGTATGTAGCGCTCAAAGGACATTGAATCTGCGTCTCCGTCAAAAAGAGCAAGTGCGGGTGCTCTGTCTCCAGGTGGTGGTGGACAGCTAAAAGATTTGAGTTGCAAACACCTTATATTAGTAAGGTGCACTTTATATGAGGAGGAGTGCAACCGCTGTGTATCCTTGTTTCTTATTTTTGACTTTTTCATAAAAAATAAATAAATATAAAGATAATTAAAAAATAAAAAGATATTTAAAGAATAAATAAATAATTAAAGAAACCATCGGAGCTCTACAAACATCTAAGAGTTACCAAAAGACATATCATCGGAAAATCCAAAGATGATACTGTAACTTCTCTCCCAAAAGACAAAGTTGCCTCAGAGCTCGGGTCACGACTTCAATTCCATAAAAAAATTATGATAGGTGCTCAAACAAACAAAGTAGGGCTAGGATCAAGTAGGAAAGTTCAAGACATAGACATAACAAAATCTTTTATTCGACAAGACGAAAACGATAATTCCCGACTCCACGCGATGAGCCTAGAAGTTCAAAACGAATGGGTGACCATAGGAGATTTTTGTATTCCACTAGCTTTGAAGTGGCGCACCTTAATTTATGATTGGTCCCCAGCATTATTAAAATTCTATCTTAATGCATTCCAAATGACTCTCCCAGATCAAAGTAATTTAGTAAGATGGGGCAAAGCCACCGAAAAGTCTTGCAACATCTGTGGGGAAGCAATAGGAACCGCGAAACACCTATTAGTAGGGTGTAGGGTACTTCTAGATAAAGGTCAATACTCGCGTCGCCACGACAAGGTATTAGAAATCATACGGGAAGCGGTTAGTCTTTCAGTAGAAAGAGCGCGGAAGGGTATAACAACCACCAAACGATCTATAGAATTCGTAAAAGAAGGCTCCTCCAAAAAATCAAAAGCGAAGCCTTATTCAATATTAGGCGCGGCTCCTGATTGGATTCTCATGATGGACACGTATGAAAAGCATTACAAAATCCCTGGGGATGTTGGCGTTTCGTCATCCAGACCGGACTTATTCCTGTATTCGAAACATCTGAGGCGCGTGATACTTGTGGAGCTTACTGTTCCTTGGGAAACAAACATCCCAAGGGATCACACATTCAAGCTCAATAAGTATTGCGAACTGACCAACGAACTGATCAGGAATAAATTTATAGTTAGTTTGTACGCGGTAGAAGTGGAAGCGAGAGGTATAACAGCGAAATCTCTCTATAGCCTACTTAAAGACCTTGGCCTTTCTAGAACAAGCATCGGTTCATTTCTAGAACGTATTTCAAAGGCGGCATTAGTAGGTTCTTTCCAAATTTGGTTAGGTAGGGAGAGGAGTGTGGAGGGTGAAGGTGAGCGTTTTTGCGCATAATAAAGGGGCCCCTTAAACCTACTCCTGGGTCGCAAGTCCCAGGCACTGCTTGCACTCCTCTCCTTGCAACGCGATGGGCCCGGCACCCGCACGGTGAATCCATGGAATGCTAAGAAGCTTCGTCTCTCGTCTCTACATAGTGCCGATTGTCGTATCCACTACTGGAGTTATTCCGAAACATCTTCATCATAGTATCATACTAATAGATCTGAGAGACAATATATACATCAACATTCAAAAAGCTGCCATACTAAACACATGCAGAACTGTGTTCCTACAAATAGAGGAAACTGAAACCTCGAATACACCTACACAACACGTACACAACCGCACACCAACATAATACACAATATGTCTACATTTACTTGGTTTAGCCCCGTAAATGCAGTTAAAACCAGCCAAAGAGCTGAGAAAAAGAAAATAACAATAATAATAATAATAATAATATTATAAGTGCTCACCGGAGCCAGTTTTGGAAAATGGTCATGCTAAGCTCTATTGGGACCGATCTATCATAACGGACAGGACTATTGTAGCCAATAAGCCTGATATCGTACTGGTAGATCGGTTAGAGCGCCGGGCATTTCTTGTTGATATCTGTGTCCCGTGTGACGCTAATCTTGTGAAAGGTGAGAAGGACAAACTCTCAAAATACTTGGACTTAGCTCACGAGATTACCGACATGTGGGATGTTG
Source organism: Napeogenes sylphis (assembly GCA_959347405.1). NCBI lineage: Eukaryota > Metazoa > Arthropoda > Insecta > Lepidoptera > Nymphalidae > Napeogenes > Napeogenes sylphis. The sequence goes on from OY365782.1 coordinate 37,387,944, forward strand.
ACTCAACAATAATTGTCCCGATGGTAGTTTCCGTAAATGGTCTTATAGCGAAGAGTCTCGATCATCATCTCAAGAGGCTCTCACTAAAAAACTGGATCAAGGGTGGGATGCAAAGAGCAGCAGTTTTGGGTACGGCACGCATTGTGAGGAAGTTTCTTTCGCTGTCGCCCTAACCACCGACGGACTGGTCGTAAGGCCCACGTCGGCGGGATACTGTTTTTTATATTTATATTTAAAATGTTGTTTTTTTAAATGTTATATGTATAAATGTAAATAATAAGATTAAAATAAAATAAATGAATAATAATAATAATAATAATAATAATAATAATAATAATAATAATAATAATAATAATAATAATAATAGCCGTGTGGCACCGGCAGAATACAATTGTGCCACCCCTTGCTAGCCCATGGGTGTCGTACGAGGCGACCCTTAGTCGCCTCGTATTGGGGAGCTACTCACAATCTTTGCTCCCCCCTCTAAGGTAGCTGGCCTTAGAAACAGCCTCCTCGAGGGACCTGAGTGGACCCCGAGTGAAGAATTTGCTACTCTTCAACTTTCAAAATAGAGAGACAACAAACAAATGAACGTTTACTGCCGCTTCCCGGGGATGATCGCCGGGGCACGTCTGGAGCTGACGTTGGACGTGATAGCAAGCGACCCGTCAGTGGCTCCCAGCTGAGCAGGAGTGCTGGAATCGGGGTGGTTGAAAGTAGAGGAACCTTTTAGAACACTGTTTCACTACAGGTCAAGCAATATTGATACCTAAACACTCTGAGACAGAAAATCCTAAAAACTGGAGGCCAATCGCGTGCTTGCCAAGTATGTATAAACTTTTAACTTCAATCTTAGCCAATGTTTTATATAGTCACTGTAGCAACAACAGCATCATGGCGGTAGAACAACGGGGATGTCGCCGTGGTGCACGAGGCTGTAAGGACCATCTTATGGTCAACAAAGCCATATTAGAGGATATACATACGTCACAAAAAAAATTAAGCATGGCGTGGATAGACTATCAGAAAGCCTTCGATAGTGTATTCCACGAATGGCTTCTTAGGACTCTCGATATCTACCACTGCCCACCTATAATTAAAAAGTTTCTCCGAATGACTATGCCGTCTTGGAAAGTCATCATGACAGCACGCGGTACCCACGAATCAATTACTACAGAACCTATTTTTATTAAGCCTCTCGCCTTCGCCTTTACTCTTCTGTTTAGCCATTAACCCACTTTCATTTATTTTAGGCAAGTACAGTCTGAAGGAATATAAAATTAAAGATAGTTATTTTATAAATCATTTGTTAAATATGGATGACTTGAAAATTTATTCCAACAATAGATGTAATTTAAAGGTATTATTAGACAGTGTAGAAGTTTTCACAGCAGACATAAGAATGAAATTCGGGCTAGACAAATGTAATGTTATACACTTTAATTCAGGTCATAGAACTAGCACAATAGGAGAAGGCCACGTACTGTTAAGCGAAGACACATTTACTGAATTAGGAGTAGGTAGCACAAATAAATATTTAGGATAGTGGAGTTCCGTGGGTTCTCACCTCGGATAAGAGTTATAGTGAATGAATTAATATGATTGTGGTGGGATATTGTTTTTTATACTATAAATTGCAATGTTTACCCAAAAATTTTTTGTGCACTCGATTTATTTTTATTTATTTTTTATTTACACTTTATTGAATTAACAAAAGGCGAACTTAATTCCTAACGGCATTCTCTCCCAGTTAACCCCTGTGTATGGTGAAAAATTGTGCTAGGCGTTTAAAAAGAAAATAAAAATAAATTAGAAAAAAAAAGGACATGATAAATATTAAATATATACTATCTATCTATCTATCTATATACACTTACACACTGATACATACATATATATAAATTGAATAAACGTATACACATATCTAAATACATACACATTATACATATTATTATTATGACATCATGAATGTTGAAGTTTTATATTATGAGATACACATTTCAAATTAACACACGGATTATGGGGACTTTAAAAAGTGCTCTTTGACAAGTTTCTTAAAGGTACTTTTGGATGGTGCTCTTCTTATCTTTTCAGGAATTTGGTTCCAAAGAAGTGAGGCTTGGATAGTAAAAGATTTGTGGAAGAAGTCGCTGGTATGAGAAGGAATGGTGGTTGTGAGATAGGCAGAGGAACGAAGTATTCTGTCGTGTGTATCATGGAGGAATTGGAATTTTTCTTTGAGGTATGGAGGAGAGGTTGGATCGTTTAATATTGAGAAGAGGAGATGAAGAATCCTACAGCTACGCCTCTGACCAATAGTGAGCCATTTAAGCTTAAGCCGATATTCAGAGACGTGATCGTATTTACGCAAGCCAAGGACGTAGCGAATGCAACTATTGAGGAGGCGGTCTAATTTATCAAGGAGTTCGTTACTCAGGTTTGGATAGCAAACATCTGCGTAATCGATGATAGGTAAGATGAGAGCGTTAACTAAAATAATTTTTGGTTTTAAAGGGCAAAAAATTTTTGGTCCGATATAGCGACCGTAGAGTACAGGTAACTTTACGAGATAACTCTTTTACCTGCTGGTGCCAACTCAGTCTATTATCCATGCATAATCCCAGATTTTTCACAGTCATGGTAAAAGGTATTGTGTTGCCATTATACTGTACGGATGGCAGATTTGTAAAATCCGTTTTGGCTAAGAGTCTAGAGCTTCCGATGACTATAGCCTGACACTTATCGGGATTTACTGCTACGCCAAATCTGTGTGACCATTGACTTAATTTATTTAAGTTATTATTGATAGTGCCTATGGCATTAGCAAGGTCACCGACCTTGGGTTGTGCATAAATCTGGAGGTCATCAGCATACAAATGATACGAACAGCTGAAATTAGAAACAAGTGTATTTATGAATAAAGAAAACAACATGGGAGAAAGTATACCGCCCTGTGGAACACCAGTTTCCATAACAGTCCACTTGGAAGAGGCATTCCCCATGCGAACTGACTGCTGGCGCCCCCGAAGATACGATGAAAACCATTTAATAAGCGATGGGCTGAATTTAAGAACAGATAGGATAAGGATAATAAGGATTTCATGGTCGACTGTGTTAAAAGCATTTGAAAAGTCTACAAGCACCAACACTGTCAATTTTTTATCCTCCATGCCAAACCGAATGTCATCAGTTACTTTAATGAGAGCAGTGTTGGTGCTGTGGCCAGAGCGAAACCCAGACTGAAAAGTACTAAGTAGGTTATGTTTGAAAATGTGAGAGGAGATTTGCTTATATACACAGGCTTCCAATATTTTAGAGAGAAATGGCAAAATAGAGATGGGCCTATAATGATTAGGGAGAGTAGGTTGAGGAATTTTAGGTAAAGGATGCACAAAAGCTTTTTTCCAAATTTGAGGGTAGTCCCCAGAACTCAGAAAAAAGTTTATGATATGAGTGATTGGTGATAACAGGCAATCTAAGATATTGAATATCATACAACTGCTTATGTCGTCGCAGCCTACGGCTTTAGATTTAATTGAAGAAATGGTTTTCTTTACTTCATCCTCATGGATAGTTGAGAAATAAAAAAATGGGACCAAGGGACTTTGCATTGATGCAATAAAGGAAAGTGTTTCAGAAAGAATTTTGCGGTCCAACTTTAAAGCAGAGATAAAATAATTGTTAATGTCATCTATGGATACAGAAGAGCTATAATCAGAAGTGGTAGTTTTGCATATACCAATAGAATTGAGAAATTTAAACATGTCAGAAGAAGAAGAACTAGTTATATTGAAATGGATAAAGCGGCGTTTAGCTGTTCGTATCATTTGGTTACACCGATTTCTCATGACCTTGTAAGCTGACCAGTTTTGAGATATTCGTCCTTTTTTAAAATTTCTAAATATCAGATCCCGCTTTGCCATAGCAGCGCGGATAGTCTGAGTCATCCACGGAGCAGGGGGTCGTTTCAGCTTTACTGTTTTTAAGGGGGCATGAACGTCATACAAAGTGAGAACACTGTTATTCAAAATACAAACTTTCTCGTCGACTGTTGCTACTGCGTTGACCATAGAAAAGTTAGAGTTAAGAGCGTCTATCGTTAAACGGTCCAAGTCAATACGTGAGTAACTGCGAATTTTTAGTACTGTGGCCTTATGCTTGGGTGGCTTTAATTTGTAGGACAGGTAAATGAGGTCATGTCGTGAAAAACCGGGAGCTTCAAGCTGTCCGTAGATCTTGGAAAAATCAGGCGAACCTGTTATTATAAGGTCTATCCACGAGTCCTCGCAGCCGATATTGTGATGAGTCGCCTGTAAAGGCAAAATTGAGAGGTTTACCGACTCGAAGATAGATTGAAGTCTAAGAGAGCGCTCAGAAGATTTGAGTAGGTCAGTGTTAAGGTGACCCATTATAACAAAATGTGTATAATTTTAGAAAAATTATCCAAGGCTGCTTCTAAATCCGCGAAATAATTGGTTAAGGGGGGACAATAAATAACACCTAGTAATACCTTAGTACCCTTGAAATCAAGCTCCAGAAACAGATATTCACAGGAGGCAGAATATTGAGAAGGAGATGCTAAAACTATTTTGTATGCAAAACAAGCTTTCAAGTAAATGGCTACACCACCTCCTCTTTTCTCTGTGCGATCGTTTCTAATTAGCACAAATCCAGGTAAAGGATAAAGTGCAGAGTGCAGAGATGGTTTCAACCAGCATTCAGAAACTAGCACCGCATGAACAGTACTCAGCTGAGAAAATGTGGTCTCAAGCTCTGAATAGTGGCTAGGTATGCTTTGAGAGTTTAAGTGGCAAACGTTGAAAAAATTATTCTCATTAGAAAAAAAAATTACCAGCCGATCATGTAATGTAGTTAGATTCTCAAAAGAGGAGTCATCACAAGTATCAAAAGATCCGCTTGTGTCGTGCAGTGAATGGAATGTGTCATTACCTGAATGTATAGAATCACTATTATCATTATCAAACATAATGTGTAATATATAAATAAATTAAAATATATAATAAAATAAATAATATAATAAATAAAAATAATTATAAACAAAAAACGAATGCAAAAGTAACAAATGAGAATATACCTTATTCAACACCAACCCAGCCGTTTACTGTTTACATTTAGGTAAGAATTTGTTAAACAGTACACTGAAATTATAACAAATCATGGATTTACAAAAGATAGCTTTTAAAAAGACTACAAAGTAAATACGCTTTACATTAATCACTAAAAATAACATTTTCAACAAAATACTAACAATAACATTAATCTATGCACATTAATTAAAAAATGCATATGCATTGAAGGGTTGCAACTTGCAACACTGACAGGTGACAAATGTCACTAAGACTTAAGAGGGTATAGTTGTCATAACGATAAACTAAACATACATGTTATTAATATTTAATTAAATATCAATCGAAACAAAGGAAAATAAAAATATATATATATATATATATATATATATATACTTTTCCAAAAACATAAAATAGATAAGAAAAATAAGTTTGTCTAGTTAATAGTATGCTATAGTATGTATAATATTGAAGAACAGACCAAAAGGATGCTTACATACTTAAACGATTTATTTCTTGGAAATCATCCGCCGGGACCTTTTAGGGTCTTTACTGTGAATTGTAGCAACCGTCGGCTTACGATGAGTCTCCAGATGTCGGTCGCCCTGCTGCAGAATAGTACTTGAAGTAGTTAAAGGTTCTGAAGAGCATAAACTGTCTGGGTACTTAATGATCAATCCCTCGAGTTCCTCATCTGATATCACTTTCTTATGGCCACCATCGGGTAATTTGATGTGTATTACCCCATCGAAAGTCCAGACATTAATTCCAAAATGCTTTCTTGATTTTCTGTGAATAGTCTGCCGGATTTTAGTAAGGAACTCTGAAACTGTGTATCCAGAACTTTTAAGTTTTCCTTTTGATTTCCATATCTCGGCTTTGGTATAATGATGCCTGAAGTGTACCAGCACAGGTCTGATGTGATCACCAATAAGGACTCCAATGCGATGGCATCACTTAATTGCATCACTTGAGATTTGTGTAATACCTAGCTTCTTCTGAATTATATTGAGGACCTCCGGCTCGAGATCTTTATCTACATTCTCAGGAATTCCATTGAATAAAAGCATCTTTTGCCGCTGTCGCATATCCATGGCATCAATTACTATGGTGCAATCGCGGGTTTGCTGGTGCAACAAATTGAGCATATTGCGAACAATATCTCTGAAGGCCTTAAATTCTTCAGATAAATGCTGCAGCGTGGGATTAAATGAAGTTGAGGCTGCTTCAAAACGCTTATCAAAATCTGCCATACGTTGATTCCAGCATGACTCCAGTTCAGTGACGTTCACCATAATGAAATGTGTGTTTATGAATCCAAAAAAAACAACAAAAACAAGTTAAGTGTTCCTTCCAAAATAAGAAGCACTGTTAAAAGATGGGCTATTGGGGTGGTGCAGGTATAGTTGAAATTTTACATTAATAATACCTAGTGCTTGTACTAGTTTCAATTTGAAGAATCAGAAAAATATTTAAAGCATTAAACTAATTAATATGTAATAAAATCTATAGAGCATTTAAAAAACGTAGTTGACTTTTTTACACCTACCGCCCAAAAAAAAAAGCCTTGTTTAAAAAAAAACATTATAAAAAATAATTTTTGACCACATATTTTCACTTTAAACAGTGTTTTTTTTATTTAGATGTTAAATCTTACCTAAGGAGACTTATAAAAACCTTTTTCAAAGATACTTGTGTATAAAAATAACAGTAGGGATCTCGAACAGGCAGAAAAACGTGGAGGGGAGAGCGGAGCGAGAGCTGCTCTGTACAATGGAATTTCTCTGCTAGTTTATATTAGTTTATTCATTATTAATGAAACGTACACTATTGTGTACATTTAATAAAATAAGGTAATTAATTACGACTAATGCAAAGAAAAAAAATATTAGTATAAAATTTGTTTATTTAAACATATTTCGGAGATAGAGGCATATTAGTGGCTTGCTCGTTCTTGATGGAGTCTTCTGGTCTTCTGGATCCGAGGCGTAGGTCTCAGGCAATTAAACCACACAGACACAATATGTTGTGTCTGTGTGGTTTAATTGCCTGAGACCTAGCGTTTCAATTCTTGTATTAAATGTAGGTAATCAATTATCACACATTACTTAGTAGGTATACAATTATCAGAGTTGCGTGAACCACCGGTCCCGTTTGGGGGTCCGAACTGTAAGGCTCTCACTAATCAATTCCTCCTTGACTCGATGCTCTCCAATATTTAAAATGTCTCAGGTGCCCTTCCAAATGATTGAAATTGAAATCAGCATTATCATGCACAAATTGAACGAAAGTGCCAGGTTTTATTTCTGGTGGAGCTGTAAAAGTTGTAAGTGATGAAGCTTCGTATAACGTAGCCTCTATGTACAAAGTACAGAAGCCTAAAGAATGACATATATTTATTACATTTTTAGAGCCAAATTTCCTATGAAACGTCACAGCCAAAGTAATATGAAGTGGCGATAAAAAAGATCTCGGTCGTACAGTTGATATGATTGCATGCACTATCGATTTACATTTCTTCTCATATCTCGGAATTGTTTCTGGATTATTTTTCTTATTTTTTAATATTATATCAGATAATAAAAAATTTAAAGATTTTGGAATTGATTCATCAACATCTTGAAACACTTTGGCGTATAATTTTCATTATCGTACACTTAGGCTCTTATATCTCTCCGAATAATTTCGCTCGCCGCTTTTAGAATATTCAAATTCAAATTCAAATCCCAGACACTGCTTATGTACATGGTAAAAAAAGGAACACAATAAAAAAAAAAACAAAATAACAATAGTAATAAAACAATATAAAAAAAAACATAAAATACAATACACAATTTATAACAATAACATTTTTCACAGCAGTGTACCGACACAAAAAGGTAGATCACTCAGCCTATGTTGAAACCGAAGGACGCTTAGCGTCCATCGAGATCCAACGCTGATTTTCAGTGACCGCCTAAGAGAGAGAGTGTATCAGCAATAGTGCAGCTACAATTGAAAAGTCAGTTGACAAAGTGTAAGAATAGAGTCTATAATAATGTCTAACATAATATGTCGTCGCGTAGTCTTGACGAAAAACGTAAATTTATATTAGAAATATAAGTTATGTATATAAGTATATAAGTTATGTTTTTGTATATAATTGGTATTTGGTATATAATATATTTGGTATTTAACATATTAAGAATAAGTCTGTACTGACAGATGGCCGCATTGAAAGTCAATACATGTTTGTAAAATTATTAATAAACTTAACATTTTAAAAATTCTATTCTAAATCAATTGTAAGTTATTTTTATTTTTATATATACTTTTAAGCATTGTTTTATGAGATTCTTAACTCAGTTATTAATTTGTAAAGAACGAAAATGATTTAGTTGCGTATTGGCGCCAAAACACGTCTGTGGCTAACCGTATAAAAGGTTTCAGTCTTTACACAACGTCTTGTATTCTGTTATCGCTTGTGATCGTGAACGATGTTAATCAATTGTGTAGTTTCATTATATGAACGAACAATTATGTGTAGTGTGTATGTAAAAGAACTAGTGAAATCGTTGTTGTTGTTGCCTCATAAAAACCAAAACAAATTGGTAAACTGAAAGTGATTTTGTGGTGTGGACTAAAGTAAAATGCATTAGATTATAAATCAGTTTCAGTTTCAATTAGTATCAATTAATTTTTTTTTTTATTTAAAATGGAAACTGAAAGGTGCATAATGAGCGTTCATTGAAATCCAACAGCACTGTGAGTTTTTTTTTTTAAATAATATCCACTAATTTTAATAATTTTACATTTTAAAAAATAATTCAGTAATATTTTCAAATTAAATTATCCTAATATACTAATAATAATTAATTATTCACACTAAAAAAATAAATGCGTAAGCTAGTTTATTCTGCTTATTGTCTACATATCAAAGGATGTATAATAAAATAAAAGAAATTGGTACGTATGCTGTTTACACATTTTGTTTCTGCTTTGTGAAAAGAATTTGCTTATACTATGCTTTAAAATTATTAATTGATTTTAGGTTCTTCAGCGGCGGTGGAATGTCATTCCAGATTTTGGCGGCTGAGTATTTAAAACATCCACGGAACGCAGCGGAATGATGACTCGGTATCAACATCAAGTAAGATGAGGCCCTTGTTGAATATGACCTGTTGCAATCACTCGACCAACTCAGTTTAGAAAATAAATAATTAGGTACTTTATTTTTTATAGTTCTAAACACAAATGTAGCGAAGTGCAGTTGCCTTCGGTATTCCATTTTCATCATCCCGGCATTGTTGAGGTAGGGCGTAACATGCGTGCGGGGAGGAATATCAAAACAATAACGCGCGCAGGCATTTTGGACACGTTGTATTATATTTTGTGTACGAACCAAAAGCCTAGGACCTATTACTGTATCAGCGTAGTTTAATTTCGATAACACCAATGCATCACATAACTTAATACGTAGTTCCGGTGTTATAAAGGGCCTTATTCAGTATAAAACCTTAAGTCGATAAAAGCAATTTTGAACCGATTTCAAAATGTGAGATTCAAATCTAAGATTTTCGTCCATTATAATACCAAGATTTTTGGCTTCCTTAACCCGTTCTATTTGCACGTTGTTAATTTTAATCACTGGATTTTTACCTGTTATTTTATTTATTTGCTTTCTTGACCCCAGAATTAAGTATTTAGTTTTTTTAGGATTAAGTGCAAGACAATTGTCCTCGGACCATATAAATGTATTTTTAAGATCATTGTTGATCTTCTTCACTGCATCGAAGGTACCATTCGGTTTAAAAGATATACAGGGTTATTTTTAATTAGCCCTAGAAGCCTAATCTATTTCGGACGTGCATAAAGCCTTAATATACGTCTCAGAGGCGTACACATTTAAAAACCCCTATTTTAGGTATATTATTTAATTACTTTTATCATTATTAAGCACAAATTTGAATTTGGAACATAAATTAAAAATAAAACAACACTGTTAATAATAATATCTATAATCACAGTTATTCATTATGACGAAAAAACAATATGCATAAATTGAAACAAGGAAAAATTACTTCTTCAAAACCAACTAACACATATATTATTATTTTTTATAATACAATTTTTTTTAAGATAATTATTTATTCTTAGAACAAACATTACAACTATTTAGATTTTAAAACACTAGCTTTGCTTTAGGAGCAGTCTACACATATCAACCTTTTGTTTGCTATATACAGATTTTTTACATTTATTACAAACTAATTGTGACATAGTTTTTTTATATCAGAAAAAGGAGAAGTATTTCCGTTTTTTTTTGGGCAGGGTTATTCTTTTTGATTTATTTTATTATTTGGCTTATATTTTCACGTAAAGATCTCTTCAATGTCGGAGCTTCGAGTCTCATCTCCATGCAAATCTGTTCTGAATTGCTTCATGAATTGTCTTCTGTTCAAATGAATGTTACAACGTAGGAGTTCTGTGATATGTTTGAGCTTTATCAGTGAACCAAATATGTCCATTCTTACCTCGAAGAGTACGACCACGAACACAATAAATCCACTTTGAGTTGGTAGGTAGTAAAACACGGCCTGCGCCAGATGATGGACCAGCTTCTGCAACAAGGGTTGGGTCGGTTTCTTCAGAGGGTCCAGTTTTTTGTAAAGACGAAACATACTCAGACTCTTCATTATCTTCATCTTCGCATTGAATGTCGTCGATAATCTGGTCGTTCTCAACCTCGGAATCTCCATCTTCCTGAGAAGGATTGTTTTCCTAGTTTAAAATTTCAAAAATTTGGTCTTCGTCTAATATATAAGACCGTATCATATTTATAATTAAAACAACGCCGAAAACAGATATAAAATATACGAAAAACAAACAAAAGTAAAATCAAAAAATCTTAGTTAAAAGTTACACAAAGCCTAAACATACGTCTCACAGGCGTGCAATACTTCAATAAATCAAAAATGCCGGGACTTACCTTAACGATAGGGGCACCATCCTCTAGCTCCTGTCGGCCACCGAAGTAACAAAAGAGCACGAGGCGCTAGCTTCAACCGTTTCAAAAATACAAACGATATTCGAATGCGTGTACGTCTCCGAGACGTAGATTAGGCTTCTAGGGTTAGTTGAGCACCTTTTGCAGGCAGCCTCTCTACATCAATCCCAACAACATTTGTTCTACGACTTTTAAAAAATCTTGATAAATAACTCAGAATAAACGAAACAAAAAAATTTTTGATCCCTCGATTATTTATTACTCTGTATTTTGTAAGCAGTCTAAAGTATAGGTAGCGGCAGTCTAGCGAAAGTCAGAAACTGTTAAACGCGCGCGCCAGCTTTTTTCTTATAACTTCATCTCTTTTGCATCATGTTGCTATGAAAATACTAAATAATCAAAATGACAAGTATGTGGATTACAAAACACAATTTACATTAACCAAAAATAAAATTATCGGATAAGAGTTTTATAATTAAATAATGAATTGTAATTATATACTGGATACGATTTTATGGACTTGCTATTGAAACTAATAAATAAATTCAAAATTATAACATGAAGAAGAAATTATGAAATGTAATTTATAATATTTTTAAAATACATTGATTGTCTGAAATAGAAGAAGTAAGAATGAAAAGAAATACGAGTTTTGGCTGAGAAATGGAGCATTGGGGTCCTGATCTTTATAAGGTCTGTTTTGCTATACCTAGAACGAACAACAACTCGAAACAGCAGAAACCATGATGAAGAATAATTTTATTTGTGATATAGTGACGATCCAACATGTTAAAAATCCTAAAGTTATTATTTTTAAAGTGGATTGTGTACATTTGTCTGTCTTTATGGTACGTATGTGTTTCTTCTATGAGAATATTATACGTCAGAAACAGTCGATTCACTTCTTATGTTTTAATATTTTCTTGTTTCTTAATATTTTATTTTGTCGGATATCTGAATGAAGTTTATGGTTGGGATCACAAGATGGAGCCATTTTAAATACTGTTACTATTTTACGGTGATGTTTTTAATTAATGGTAACACCAACAGTTGGTGTCAGTACAAAGTGTTCAAACTCCAAAGTTATTGTAATTTGTAATTTGATATTATTATCTTTGTTATTTGATAATTGATATTTCATTTGTCTCTTGAGATTTATGGTGATGAAAGTGTGTAGTATTACTGATATTTTATATTACTACCTGGATTGTTTCTGTATACCGACGCTTCTATTTGTGACTGACTGCAATTTCTAGGAACTTCGTAAAGAAATTTGTAAGTAACTTATTGTTTTATTGTCATGATATAAATATTAACAAACGAGATAATATGATATGTATAAAGTAAGTTAAAGAGAAGTTATTGTTTTGTAAAAATAATATTTATTTGGTTTCGTTACAGTGCCCCTATTTCATAAACCAAATAAAAATATTGAGACATTCAACTTGTGGACAACTTCTATTGGAGATTTTGTTTTTTCATTAGATTCTTAAACAGTTAGACAATATGTGTTTCGACTATTGTAGAAAATATTTTAATAAATAAAAGTGAAAAACGATGCTATTTTTTATTACACCTTATAAAATGATCAAGTTCTAACGTGCATAGCCGCCGCTGCGTCTATGCACGTTACGTGGCCTCTCTTTGCTCAAGTTTAATGCACGTTCAGAGGCAATAAATAAATTTTGTATGGGAAAAACAAATTTTTTAAAACTATTAATTTTAAAAAGTCGTAGAACAAATGTTGTTAGGATTGATGTAGAGGGGCTGCCTGCAAAAGGTGCTCAACTAATTACAAATAACCCTGTATATATTTGTAAATCGTCAGCGTAAGTGTGAAAACGGCATGATTTTATATACTTAGCCATATCTGCGCAATATAATATAAATAATAATGGCCCTAATATAGATCCATGGGGTACACCTCTGTTAACTAGATTAGCATTTGATTGATTAACAGATCCGTTTTCGTTTCGCGTCTCAACTATTTGTAATGTATCATTTAAATAACTATCAAACCATTTTATAGTATTTGGGGAAAGTCCATAATAATGCAATTTGGAAAGCAGCAATTTTATATTTATCGTTTCAAATGCTCTCGAGTAATCTAATAGTATAAGAATTGAACCTTCACCTTTTTCTTGAGAACTTAGTATAGATGACATACTGCCACGTCCATAAGTCCACGTCCATAAGTGCCGTTACGGTACCATCATACTTACGAAACCTGGATTGTTTGTCTGGTACAAATGTATTAGCCTCAATATAATTTGCTAGCTATACTATTTTATATACTATTCTTTCTAAAACTTTGGACATACATGACAGTATATTTACGGGTCTCAGATCTTTCAGAAATAATGGATTGTCTACTTTTGAAATAGGACGGACTATCGCTTTTTTCCACATAGTTAGAAACGTGTTGTTCTGTATAGATTTATTAATTAAGGTGGTCGTGGTATCTAATATGTAAGGAAGGGAAGCTGACAACATCTCCAGGGTGATACCATCACAGCCTATGGCATTGGACTTCAATTCCTTAAATATTTTTAAGACAGTAATATTATTTACGGTTGACAGGTTAAATTTGGTTTCCAATTCGCAATTAGACTCAAAGTATAAAATAGAATATAAAGAAGGTTCTGTTTGTCCTGGTACGCTTAAAAAGTAATCATTTAGTGTTTCGGCATTTCTGAGATTAAGTGGTAGCAACTGATCTTTTTTATTATTGACTTTCACGTAACGTTTAAAATTTTTCCAAAGGTAAATTGAATTATTTAAATTATTATTAATATATATTTTGAAATATACACACTTTTCCCTGTAGATAGCGCTTGCCACTAAGCGTTTCAAGTCTCTGTAATATTTGATATGTCGCTCCAGCTTTGTTTTACGTGCTTTCATATAAGCCTCGTCTCGCTTTTTCATCATGAGCTTTACATTATATGTTATCCTCGGGTATCCGGTGTTCTTAAATGATCGTACTTTTAACGGAGACACTGTGTCAAAGATCGTCATAATGTTATAATTTAGTTCATAAACCATTTTGTCAATATTTTGCCAGGTTTCAATTTCATCCCAATTGATGCTATTCATAAGTTCATCTAATTCATTAATTTTAATGTCTTTTGTCTGCCTAAAATGTATTTTTTTACTGTATGTATTTTCTTTTTGAATACCAATATTACAGGAGAGCATTGCATGGTCACTAAGTGTACTAATGTAGTCTACCTGTACAGATATACCTTGGGAATTCGTGCAGATTAAATCTATTAAAGTCTCACTGTCCTTGGTAAAGTGTGTCGGGGAACGTACATATTGTTGCATATCTGTAACTGTTAAAAATTCGTTTAACATCTTTGAGTTTGAACTTTTTATATCTAAAAAATTTATATTAAAATCACCTAATAAGAATATATTATCATAGCTTGTCAGAGAACAAAAAGTGTCCAAAAGAGCATCGAAGAAAATTCGCGGATTAAACCATGGTGGCCTGTAGGTCGTACCGACTATAATACGTTTTCCTTTTAGTGTAGTTCTCATCCACATTTGCTCAATAATTGTATTATTTGGATGAAATTATTCTTCTTGTTTACTATTATCCTTTTGATTGTACCAATTTTCTATTAATACATCATGGTTAATTTTTTTCAAAACATATAATGGTATTGGACCCAAATTTAATTGAAATGATAATATCACCGTGAAAGCGTTCTATTAGTTGTTTTTTAATTACTGAGGTGAATTGAATTTTTCAGCAAACTCTAACAATCCCAATGATATTTTGTTTCAAGTGTCTGTAAGTTGGTTATACCAGAAATCCTTTTATGGATATCTCGATAATAATCAGTTTTCTGGACGGCTATAAAATTCGTGATGGATTCATTTAAAGTTGGAGTGTTGATGTATGAAATCTGCCTACGCCGAGCTTTATTTAATTTTGCTTCTTTTATTTTATCATCTTCTTGTCCGCAAATAAAACAGTTTTTTTCCCAATTGAAGTTATTGAAATTCATGCTACTTAGAAGTTTTCGGAGGCGATAATGAGAGATTTTCATGGACCTTATTTTTATACATTCCAATATACTTTTTATTAATATATTTTTGTCGACAACTTGAATGAGCACAAATATCCATCTTGTCTTTCGGTTGAAGCAGGTTGTAAAGAGGTTAGTCCTGTACTATTTTTTATCATTTTAAATAAATTTGAATTTGTTTCGGAAGATGAACCCAGGTGTATACATATTATGCAGCTATTTTCATCAGCCATGCTGCTAGCCGTTGGTTTATCCATTGTTCGAAATCTAATAAAAAACAATTAATAATTGATTAATTGCATTTGATTCATTATTATCATATATTTTTTCTTATTAAAAATCATATTTAATTTTAATTTATTTATTATTTAATTAATTCAATAATGAACTGTAGTTTTCAATCTAATCACTTACTAAATTAAGCAATACAAAATAATTTGTAATAGTTCAATATATAAACGTCGTCTTCAATAGACCTTCCAGTACAAAAATATACAAGAATTTTTCACTAAAAAAAACAATTTTCACTGTTATAGGCCTCTATTGTGCCTACAATATTCATAGAACACATGCAACTAAACTAGCCAAGAAATTCCATTGTACATAGCACTCGCTTCGCTCTCCCCTCCACGTTTTTCAAGGTATCTTTGGAAAAGGTTCCTATATGTCTACACAGGTAAGATTTAACATCTAAATAAAAAAAAAATACTGTTTAAAGTGAAAATATATGGTCAAAAATTATTATTTTATAATATTTTTTTTAAATAATGAAAAAATCGAGGGCACAAAAAAATGTTGGGTAAACATTGCAATTTATAGTATAAAAAACAATATCCCACATCGATCATATTAATTCATTCACTATAACTCTAATCCGAGGTTTTACGGTTTTTAATGCTCCAGGCACTCCACTAGTAAGTGAATCGGGAAAAATAGAATACAGCACGGTCAGGGAACATATTACCAACGAGTACTTTAAAAGAATCAAAAAACTACTGAACTCACATCTAAACTCACATAACTTAATTAAAGGGATAAACTCGTATGCAATTCCGGTTCTACTATACTTATTTGGCATCATTAATTACAAAATTAGTTATCTTAACAAAAATAGATACTAAAACTAGAAAATTATTAGCAATTAAAAAGGCACACCAACAAAAAGCAGACGTAGAAAGATTATACTTACAGGTTAGGCAAGGCGGGAGAGAGGCGAGAGAGAGGGGGACGAACGCCGGGAATCTCCTCGTGGTGCTCCCTGGGCAACAACGGTTACTGAGAACCTTCGGGTTCTCCCGTTGGCTAATACCCGGCGCGGTGGGGGTCGGTCATGGGGGTTTGTGCCCGGTCCATGACTGGCCAGGGCGGGTAACCTTTCGGGGTGGCCTGCCCGCGGGGGTGCTCGGGCCTCTTTCCATCGTTTGATCGCTTTGGAAAGTTGGTCTAGGCGTTAAGGGTGGGAGGGCGCAGGCCCTCTTTGCCGGGGCGGCTGCGGAATTGCTCCTGGTACTTCTCTGATAGCAGAGTGGACTGTGGAGTGGTTCCGTGGCTGTGTGGGGGGGGGGTCCACGGCAGTCGTTTTCTTGCTGAGGGAGAAGCTGTCTGTGGTGGTTAGGGTCTGGACCTCTTTCCACCAAGCACTTTAGAGAGGGTGCTTGGTGGGGAGACGGTCCGAGACGTTGCCTGGGTTGATCGTTGCCGAGTGCGATGGTTAGTCTGGGCGTGGTGGGTTCCGGACTTATGCCTTTTTCTTGCTGGTCTCGACTGATCACCATTGCCGGCGGTAAAGACCTGTCGGGTTCGACGTTGGGCCCCCTACGTGAGTGGACTCACGTTCGACTGTGTTGCAGTGAGGCTGTCTGCGCATCACTAGGTCTTATGGGAGTGTGCTCTTCCAGGGGGTCTGTCCGGTGGTCTCCTCTCGGGGAGATAACCGGCGGCAGAGCTGGACACGGTCAATGGTCGAGTCGTTCTGTCCAACCGGTTTGATTCTGAGACTGAGTCCAGCTAGAAGGGGGTCTCGGCCCCCTTCAGAGACAGCAGGCTTGGGTGGGGGGAAGGGGATCCCTCCACAATCTATCAACCCTGCGAAAAAGGGATGGGTGTTCCTCGTTGCGGGGTGCATCGCGGTGAGTGCGAAAGCGATCCCGTGGTGTTCCATTATGACGGCGTATATACAGTACATTATTATCAGACATACAGACATACAGACAAACAGACAAACTGAAAAACCATTGTTTTGGGTTCTCTTGCTCTTATAAAGCCCCCCTATGATGTTTTTTGAAGTGAAACTTCTTTATCGGGGTTGGAAAAATTTTTTGTGTAACATTATTTTTTTTAATTCCATGTACATGAATGGATCAGTGACAATTTTATTATATGTATAGATAATAAATGGTATACTGCCCAACTCAGCACCACCTCTTTAATTCAAAGACGGTTTATCATTAATATATTTTTATTAACATTAATTAAAAGACTAAAACGTAAGAAGTGAATCGACTGTTTGTGACGTATAATATTCTTATAGAAGAAACACATAAGTACCGCAAAAAACAGACAAATATTGATGCTGCAACAAATGTACACAATCCGCTTTATAAATAATAACTTTTGTCTTCTTAACATGTATAGATCATCTATAAATACTATATCACAAATAAAATTATTTTTCATAATTGTTTCTGCTGTTTCGAGTTGTTGTTCGTCCTAAAGCAAAACAGACCTTGCACAGATCAGGAACCCAATGCTCAATTTCTCACCCAAAATTCGTATTTTTTTTCTTTCTTACTTCTTCTATTTCAGTCAATCGATGTATTTTAAATATTATAAATTATATTTCGTAATTTCATCTTAATGTTATAATCTTGAATTTATTTATTAGTTTCAATAGCAAGTCCATAAAATCGTATAGTCCGGTATATAACTACATTTCATTATTTAATTATAAAACTCTAAGGGCCTTACTTATAAAAAAATACTACGCAATGGTTATATCGAATTTGAACTATGAATAGTTATATTCGGTTTAAGCTGTGAATAACGTAAGAATAATTTCTTACTAATAAACTTGGAATAACATTGTTATAACTATTCTATCATTATGTCAAATGCACAAAACGGCAACGTCGGAATTCATATACAAACTTCCTAAAAAAACGAAAAATTATATTTTTTCTGTGATATATTTTGATACTTTCAATGTTGACGTATTATGACTTTATAACTCAGTAGTGAATATAATAATTAATTATTAGTTTTAACGCACGTACTAACTGAAAAACCCGAAAAAAGTGGAAAAGGTATAATTACAATATTAATACTGAATGAAATCCACACCTACTATTCTAATTCTTGTATTTCTCATTGCTTATAATATATTTTTATTGCAGCAACTTCTAAGAGAATTATTGAAGCCACAATACTAATTAAAGAAAATAACCATTTAAATACAAATAAGGCGAGACTAAAACCATGGACTCAAGTAGTTGAGAAGATATTATAAACTTTTTTTAAGCTTCCTTTTGTAATTTAATAACATTTTTGAGAAGGACGTCTAATTAAAATATTCTACTTACATATACATAGTTTGGTGATTTGTATAGTACCTATTCGTTTTATGCTACAATACAAGAATTCCGTTTTCAGATTTATTGTAATTTATAATAAGACATAAAAAATAGATAGTATAATATCTCATATATTTATTTCAATTACAATTATTATATAGCTATATTAGCATTGCTGAAGCTACCATTTACATTTTGGTGTTTACAAGGAAGTTCTGAAACCCTGTCGGTATAGACAAATCAATTTTTGTTGTAATAATAAAAATACATTCGTATCTCTCTTGCCTTAGCAATTGTTCTATTCTTAGTTCTTTTCTACTTTTTTCATGGTTGAGTGAAATGGTTTGTTCTGGTGAGTATATTTTACATCTCTGATAAAGCTACCTGAACATTCAAATACTATATCCTTTACAATATTTATAGAACTGGCGACGAGAACCTTGTACTTTAGGCATTGTAAGTGCAGTCTTTGCTAATATAATGTAATATTTTTGACAATATTGATTTAGCAAGTCGCCTGAATATTCCAGTAACGAACTGGTGAAATAACCTATGAATGTTTGCAGCATCAACTTGTATCTGAAATATATAAGAAACACATAAGTTTTGGTATATTTACATTTCTATTTCCAAAATTGTATAAAAAATTATATATATCTTACTCGATTGCAGCCCCGATATCTTAACGCTGTTAATATCTAAATCAGTGAAGATAAGTCACGTCCCGTTTATCCACTGTTATTTCACCACCAAAAAATCAACACCAAACAATATTTTTAATATTTTCGTTTTTCTCCTAGACTGTTGCATTGGAATAACCATATTATTACTTCTTCAACTCCTTGTATTGAGTTGAAAGCCATTGATTTTTTAGTATATACTAAGGACTCTGATATTTGTAAATTCAATAGAATCTAGAATATAGCGAATTTTTGACGTTAGTAAAAAGTGTTATTTGGTTGGTTACGATAGTTATATCGAACTTAAACTAGGGTGAGAGTTGGTTTAACGATGTTTTAAATTTGTTAGCACTTTAAACCTACGTTATGCTAGGTTTAAGTTACATCGAGTTTATTAGTAAGCATTTTCCCTATTCCGAATTTATATTTGGTTTAAATTGTTAAACCTTGTTTATAAGTAAGGCCCTAATACGATCATTTTATTTTTGTTTTATGTAAATTGTATTTCTGTCATTTTGATTATTTAGTATTTCCATAGCAACCAACTCCCAATCCACTCGAAACGTTTCCTTTCTGGTGAATGAATAATAATAGATATTACTTTTAAATGATGCGGTATTACGTTTAATCTTTAGATGGTATCAAAAGGTATTAATTTTTTAAAACTTATCAAGTAAGCTTCATTTTTAAAAGGCTATTAATATACCAAGAATCAAATATTATAATTTATTTTAATAACGGCGTGTTAAAGAATAAATGTCTCATTCCCTCCTATTGCAGGAAAGGTAACGGCGTTACCGTAACGCCGCAAATGTCATGCTTTTTGGTGCTTGCAGCCGGCTTCATCGAGTTATAAGACATTGTCATGTCAATAAAAGTTATTAAATTTGATTACATAATAAATATTATATACCCCAAAGACACATGGAAATAATTATGAAATTATAAATATCAGAACTAATTTATATGTGAAACATAATAGTTAATATATTGCCGAGCGTTCGCGGTTTAGATTAGGACAGCCTCATATGTTCCCGAGATGGTGCCCCGAGTGTCGAAATAGTGTCCCGAGAGTCCCGATTGTCGTTTGAGGAGCTATGGGGAAAAATATGAGTGGCTACGAAAGGGGTGTTTAGAAGATTTTCCATGAGGTGGTGGAAATCATATTTCAATGTAAAAAGTTTTTGTTATAAAAATATATTTCACTATGAATATTAATTACACTACTATACGATTTGTTAATCGTACACGTATTTTTTTTTAAACTTTAATTTTAACATCTTTTAATTTTTAGTTAATTCCATCAGCAATATAAATTTGAGAATAAATTCACAAACTAGCGATACTTCCGATTTCATAAACTGACATTGGTTGTGATCTCGTTATTGCTTTTAGTTTTTGTGACATTATTCTTTACTTTTTATTTATTTTTTAAATTAATTATATCAAGTCATTTAAGACAATAAATATTAGACAATAACCCATTCATCTGGTGCCTTATGAAACTAGTCCCTTCAATATATTTCCATTAAATTAAATAAAAAGTGATTTGTTGAGAAATATGTTTACATAGTAAATAATTATTTACTGTATAACCATAGATATATATAAAACATTCACATATAAATTTCATGATATAGTTTAAAACAAAATAAACATTAAATTTATTAATAAATAGATAAAAATAATATAATGTATTTTCAAGGATGAGTTAACATACATACATAACATATTTAACATACATACATAACTTAGTAGGCTTATAAAAGTTTATTAAAGTTACAATAAAATTAATTTATATAAAATTATCTGTTTCCCACGACCCCGTCCACGATGATTGTAAAAATTATATTTATATGGCTTATACACTCACCTGTGGCCTGACTTTTTAACCCCCGACTAAAAAGAGGGGTGTTATAAGTTTGACCTTTCGATCTGTGTATCTGTGTATCTTTCTGTGGTAATGTAGTAGCCAAACGCGCGGATTTGAATGCGGTTTTTTAAAATCGAAAGCTGTTTGTCGAGATAGTTCTTAGCTATGATTGTCCGAAATAGAAGCAGTCGTCTTCAAGATATTGACGTTTTAAAGGTGCAAGGTGCAAGGTTTTTTTGCAATACTAGCAGTTCCCAGCGGTTTCGCCCGCACTATATAGAAAAAAAGTTTATTACGTAGACCAAAAGGTTTTTACACTTATTTACTCAGGTAAAGTACTTTATTAGGGATAGCTGTTACCCGTGACTGCGTCCACGTAGAAAGTAAAAATTATATTTATATGGCTTGTGATCGTTGTCATAAAGAGTCACGGGCAACAGCTAGTGATAATATAAATCCCTTCATAATAGTGTTATTAGTGATTTTAAATAATTTTACACTAAATGTCATTATTTATTAATATTCTTATATACTTATATGAAAAAGTCTTGAATGATGTTACTTAATACATTTATAATTTATTACATTGTCGAAATTTTGTGTCGTATCAAATATAGCCTATGTTAATCAGAAGGATAATATAGAATTCTAAAGGTAAAATATTTTTTTAAATCGGTCCAGTTTTTTCGGAGCCTATTCAATTCAAACAAACTAACAATCAAATCTTTCTTCTTTATATTATTAGGATAGATTAATAGAAATACTTAAAAAAACTGTAAATTTGTGTGTCCTTAGGTTTATTAGTACAATAAAGAAACTAGTAACATAACTTTAAAAAGCAGAAAAAAAAAATAAATAAAAAATTTAAAAACCCCCGATAGAAAAGGACCTCTAATATTATTATGTACTTATTGAAGTCGTCGAATTATTGAATAAAATTTAACTTATGAATTATTGATCGAATATTTCTTTCCTGTTCGACACACGTCGTTAAATGCTTTGAAAACAAGATCTAAACGTAGCCTTACCCTTAGGGCTCAGCTGCTTTAATCCTTTCTTTGGTTATGGCGCGTTGTAATGGTCTCTTCATCAATTATTCAGTGTGGACGCGCCGTTCCCGTGTTTTAGCTTTAGTGCTTGTGGAATTTATAATGATATAATTTACCTTTAGATACTAAAATAAAATAAAAAACTACTAATATGATTTATTATATTATTATAACTTAAATACCATTGCCATGGCTACTTTTTTACGACTTTACCATGAGTTAATTAATTTACAAACCGATATTTATGATGATTTTTCCAAATGTTTCCTAATAATTAAAGATACTTTTGAAATATTGCTCTTCAGTATCAAGTTTAATTAATTAATAAGGATATCAGACGTCTGAATATATAAATTACTTGACATGAGTAACATTAATATTATTTTGTATTAATAAATAAAAGAATACATTTTAATTTATTACTAGTTTTTGTAACTTAACGTAACTTCCTTTCCATGAACCATCGAAGAGCGTTACATTTTCGGCACATTAAGTGAGAGCTACTAACGGCTTCCAGAATATTATGAATATAATTTTTTACTACCGAAAAATAAATCTCTCAACCAGCTCTCTCTTAGCTGTTGCTCTCGACTTCGTAATCGTCGATAATAGGTTTTTTTTTAACCAGCGACTAAAGTAAAAAGTTTCTGGGATTTCAGGTCCCCGCGCTATTTTGATTGTCATGTTTATCATGGAATAGCTTTTGCCCGCGGCTTCGCACGCCCTTAATTCGTAGTAAAACAATTCCCACTTCCAATTTTTTCTATTGGCTTCTATATGACTTATTTTAAGTGATACAATCAAAATTACGACATCGGCAGGCATCGCTCACTGTCAAAAGTATATTTAAAGTTTTTAATAAGGTGCTAATAATAATATTAGGTGCTGTAATTATTTTTATACCTCTCTTGTTCTTACTTAAACGTCCATTTAAATAATTTTTAAACAGAGTACTTCATAACCATTCTAACCATATATCACACTTACAGATTTTCATTGAACATAATCAAAATATTACCATGTAAACTTGAGGAATTCTGAGCTACACAATCGACCATATTTTCACCATCAACTTGCAGGTCTAGGTTTATTTAAGAAAAAAAATCTATTTTAAATGATAAATATTCAATTAGATATATGCATTAACAAAATTTTCAATACTGAACATTCACAAAAGCCATTTTTGAGACGGTTTGCACGGTTCCATACCAGAGTGCGCCGGTAGACCGTACCGCCGCAAACGCGAAGACCCTATATTTTAAATCTGTAATATCTTAGAAAATATTTATTTAAATTACTTGCTGTAGTGGGATATATTGTTAAGGATTAATGCTGTTTTGCTTAAAATTGCTTCGTAAATAACCTATTATTTTTCGTAAAAAGTAAAGTATAAAAAATTGCTATTGTGGGTTATCCCTAAGATATAAACATATACCATCGCGGATTTTCTTGTGAAACTTTTTAAGGTATACAATACTAAGTACATTATTTTGATCTATCTCGTAGAGTTCAGCGATTGCATTGTAAGCGCAAAACAATGTGTTTGTTTACGACTTCGCATTGAAATCTTGAAATTATCAGTGGTTCTCTGATATATTTAGCATGTTATTATACATATAAACCTTCCTCTTGCATCACTCTATCTATTAAAAAAAATTTCATCAAAATACTTTGCGTAGTTTTAAAGATCTAAGCATACATACATACAGACATTGAGATAAACACGAAAAGCAACTTTGCTTTACAGTATGTAAGTTGCTGTGCGTGCGACTTCGTACGCGTAGTTTTCGATTTTGATAAAAAGTACCCTTTGTACTTACTAATGTATGTAAAAACTATAAACCTTCAAACTGGTAAGAAGCAATGGTACGACAATAAGAGATTATTAACTTCTTTATTTGTTAACCGATTGTTAAAAAAAAACAAAATATAAAGTGAATCCCATGACAATATATTCTCGAAAACAGCATCCAAATCGACTAATCCGTTTCTGAGATTAGCGTGCACAATCATACAGACATTCAGACGAACAGACAAAATAAAAAAAAAACATTGTTTTGGGTTCTCTTGCTTATATAAAGGTTATATGCTGAATGAATTTTTGAAATTTTTTTTTTCCGTGTTGTGTTTACATTTAAAAGACAAACAGATAAACTGACAAAGATTTTAAAAATGCTGAAAATGGATTCTGTTAGTTATTACTTCACATCCTGGTATATATTTTTAAATATTTTCAATGTACAAAGACTACTCCTCTACAGATTTACTACATCTATACATATAATAAAATCGTCACTGAGCCATTCCTGTACATGGAACAAAAAAAAAAAAACATCATAGGGGGGCTTTATAAGAGCAAGAGAACCCAAAACAATGGTTTTCCAGTTTGTCTGTTTGTCTGTATGTCTGTATGTTTGTGCACGCTAATCTCAGAAACGGCTTAACCAATTTGAATGTTGTTATCAGGCATTTGTTATCACAGTCTTCACTTAACATTTAGTGTTTATTTCATCTAAATCGGTTAAGAAATAAAAAAGTTATGACTATTTATGTCAATGACGTAATAGGTACCATGAGAATCTTATTCTATACATGTAATAAATCTGTAGAGGAGTAGTATTTGTGCATTAAAAATATTTAAAAAAATATACCAGGATGAAAAGCAATAACTAACAGAATCCATTTTCAGCATTTTTTAAATCTTTGTCTGTTTATCTGTTTGTCATTTAGTTGCGTACACAACACGAAAAAAAATATTTTCAAAAATTCATACAGGGGGACCTTTATATATAAGCAAGAGAACCCAAAACAATGTTTCTTTCCTTTTGTTCGTCTAAATGTCTGTATGTTAGTGCACGCTAATCTCAGAAACGGATTAGTCGATTTGGATGCAGTTTTCGGGAATATACAGGGTTATTTGTAATTAGTTGACCACCTTTTGCAGGCAGCCTCTCTACATCAATCCCAACAACATTTGTTCTACGACATTTTAAAATTAATAGTTTTAAAAATTAAGTTTTTCCCACGCTTTTCGCGTCTGTCCCAATGTCTGTATGTATGTATCTTTAAAACTACGCAGTTTTTTTTAATAGATAGAGTGATGCAAGAGGAAGGTTTATATGTATTATACCATGCTTAGTATATCAGAGAACCACTGATAATTTCAAAATTTCTAATGCGAAGTCGTAAACAAACACATTTGTTTGCGCTTACAGTGCAAACGCGGGCTGAACTCCACGAGATAGATCAAAATAATGTTCTAAGTATTGTATATCTTAAAAAGTTCTACGAGAAAATCCGCGATGGTATATGTTTATCTCTTAGGGATAACCCACAGTAGCAAATATTTATCCTTTACTTTTTACGAAAAATAATAGGTTATTTACGAAGAGATTTTAAGAAATACAGCTTTAATCCTTATCTAATTAAGTAACTTAAATAGATTTTATATTTAATATGAAACAATATAGCTCCTTGCAGCATGTAATTTTAATGAATATTTTCGAAGATATTACAGATTTGAAATAAAGAGTCTTCGCGTTTGCGGCGGTACGGTCTACCGGCGTACTCAGGTATGGAACCGTGCAAACCGTCTCAAAAATGGCTTTTGTGAATGTTCAGTATTGAAAATTTTGTAAATGCATATAGCTAATTGAATGTTTATCATTTAAAATAGATTTTTTTTAATAAAACTAGACCTGCAAGTTGAAGTGAAAATAACGTCGATTGTGTAGCTCAGAATTCCTCAAATTTACATGGTAATATTTTGATTATGTTCAATGAAAATCTGTAAGTGTGCTATATGGTTAGAATGGTTTTTAGGTTTTAGGTACTCTGTTTAAGAAGTATTTAAATAGACTTTTAAGTAAAAACAAGAGAGGTATAAAAATAATCACAGTACCTAATATTGTATCCTTATTAAAAACTTTGAATATACTTTTGACAGTGAGCGATGTCTGCCGATGTCGTAATTTAGATCGTATCACTTAAATTAAATCATATAGAAGACAATACAAAAAAAGGAAGTGGGAATTGTTTTACTGCGAATTTAAGGCGTGCGAAGCCGCGGGCAAAAGCTATTACGTCATTGACATAAATTGTCATAACTTTTCTTTTTTATTTCTTAACTGATTTAGATAAAATAAACACTAAATGTTAAGTGAAGACTGTGATAATATATTCCTGAAAACCGCATTCAAATTGGTTAAGCCGTTTCTGAGATTAGTCTGCACAAACATACAGACATACAGACATAGAGACATACAGACATACAGACCTACAGACATACAGACATACAGATATACAGGCATACAGATAAACAGACAAACTGAAAAACCATTGTTTTGGGTTCTCTTGCTCCTATAAAGCCCCCCTATGATGTTTTTTTTTTTAATTCCATGTATGGATCAGTGACAATTTTATTATATGTATAGATATATATCCTAGATGGAAAATATAAAACATTTGAAAGTGTATGTTTTTGTTCTTATTATCTGTGTGTTTGACAAACAAACATTTAACTAAACAAATTTTCATATTTATAATATAAATATGATTTATCGCATAGCTACAAGTTCTTAGACATGTTGAGCTTCATAATAAATGAACACCTACTTACTTTAACGTAAGCGTATAAAGCTTTTATGGTATCTAATGGATTTTTCATTAATCAATGTCTTACTAAAGTCTTTGAAAATCGTTTTACTTATATCTACTATATATCTGCTGACTTTGATATACTAGACTATCTTATCCAAATAAAGGTTTATTCTTGTTATATTCATATGACTTGTTAGGCAATCCGGTAAAACAAAATGATTCCTGCCGTTTTAAAATAAGACTTTTGTTTAACGTTCGAATAGCGTTTTTTTTTTGTTAATTGGTACTTTGTTTACTTTAATTTTATAAAAACTCCTAATTTTTGTGAGCTTTCTTTATTTATTTTACGTTGCACATAAAATGATATTGAAAGTGGTAAAATGTAAAAAGTGAAAATATGTTAACCAAAATATGTTACCAAAATTAGTAATTATATAATAACAATAACAATAATAACTAGATCTAACCCCTAAGTAAGCACAATATTTGCTTGTTTTAAAGGTCTTTGGACAACGATCCAAGACATAGAAATACACATTACAAATACTTAAAATATAATTAATAAACGGCCAAATCCAGAAATGCAGACATCTATGCTCATCACATACATGCCTGTCCGTGTCGGGAATCGAACACAAGCCCTTTGGCGCTGCTATACGTTAGGCGTCTGCGCTAACCAGTCTATCAATGCGACGGGGCGCTTGAAAATAACATTCTTGATTTCAATACAGACTGAAAAATTATAGGCCATATTAGAGGTGATATTATACAATTACGAGAAGTTATAACTATAGTACATACGCACATACATTGGCAGTCTTAACCACTGTCTGTATTAAGCAAAATTTCCCCTCAACTTCACTTGTACATTTTGTAAATATTTATTTCTTAAATTTCGTCACAAGATATCCATTATTTTTTTTTAATTAAAGTTATAACGTGAATGGAAAGTTTTATTATTATTACTAGTTATATTATAAAAAAAACACTAAATGTAAAGTAAGGCCCATGACAATATATTCCCGAAAACTGCAACCAAACCGGTTAATTCGTTTCTGAGATTAGTGTGCACAAAATACATATAGATGTACAGACATACAAACATACAGACCAACAGACAAAATTAAAAACCATTGTTTTTGATTACTTATATAAAGGTCCCAACATCGTGAAATTTTGAAAATATTTTCCATGTACAGACAGTTTTATTATACGTATCTTAAACAATTTACATCTTATCTATATCTTTTGATAGAAGTGAAGAGTGTGCAAAGTGAAAAACTAAATGTTATTCAGAATGACGCTAAAATTTTGATGTATAAAAGTTATTTACATTAGCCACATATTTTTTTGTGTTGCGTGCATAACTAATAGAGAAATAGATAACCAGACAAAAAAATCAAAAATGTTAAAAAAAGATTGTGTTAATTATCCGTTAAAAAAAATCAGAAATTCAAAATATCTTTATTCAAGTAGGCATTTACACGCACTTTTGAATCGTCAATAATATTAAATTGGTCAGTATCAGTCACTCTGTAGGTAAGCTACCAACTACCACCAGCTCCGAATGCTGCTTTGCTGAGAAGAGCTGGCCAGAAACTCAACAGTTGCGTTTTTAAATGAAATTTAACAATGTTAGACTTATAAAGTATAACATCGACTCTGCAAATGAGTCAATGACCCAAGTTGACACATTTCGATCAAACTCTACACATCGTGGTTATATATTTTTTTATATTTTCAATGTACAGAGACTACTCCTCTACAGATTTGTTACATGTATAGAAGAAGATTGGCATGGTACCTATTAGTTGCTTGACAAAAATTGAAATAACTTATTTATTTCCTTACCGATTTATATGAAAAAAAAACACTAAATGTTAAGTGAAGACTACTACAATATATTACTGAAAACTGCATCCAAATTGGTGAAACCCTTTTTGAGATTTCGTGTAATAAAATGATTACATCTGAATTATTATCTACCTCAGCCCCAGCGAAGGCATCTTCGAAATCACCGGATAAATCCTTTGAAGAGTCTTGGACAGGCGTACATTGTTTATGGCTTTTACTGATAATATTCTGATTTGGTTTACAATCTTGGATATCATAACATCTTAGAACAATCTCAGATGACACACCATCTTCAGAGCTAAGGTTTAAACAAAGACGGTGAAATGTAGAAGAAATTAAGCTCACTTAGCACCTTTATTTGTAGAATGGAATTTACCACAGTGGTTGAACTTATATACCATTTTAAAGAATTGTAAGGTATTCTGTTGATGTAACATGACAATAGATGGCGCTTTTGTAAAATCTAAAGTTCTTTGTTCTTGTACGGTGTTCGGTGATGTTATTAAATTTAAATAAAAATACGATCACCGTTCCTGTGTTCATCTAATTTATTTAACATATATATAACTATAAAAATTTATAAGAAAGCCGTGAGTTGGTCAGGTCCGTCTGGCTTCACTAACGTAGTCCGGTACTCCTCTGCTGCCACGGATGATGTTGGGGCGTGAAGATGCAGCCACAGTCGGTGTCTTTTTTTAATAAAACTTGGTACCCTGTGAATAAAATCACAGTTAAAATTTGATCATTGTGCCTCCGCCGATTGGGATCTCACGTGTGTCTAGCAAAGGAGAAACTGTAAGCAGAAGTGTGGTATTCACAATCGGAACGGAGCTACAAGCAATATAAAAATAAAAAAATATATATATTAAACAGGCTTATTCAGGCAAAAGTTACAAAGATGTACTATGAACACTACTAACAATAAAAAAAATAATATATATTATATAATTGTTTAACCTCTATATAATTTTAATTAATACAACTAAAAGCACATTCCCGTTGTGCCTGTCACCGAGACCGGTCGTTACGTGCGCGCGCTAGTGAATTATTTTTCCACGAGTGCATTTTTCTATTTCTACCCTCATTGTTTAAAGTGTTTAATGATGGAATCTGACTTTTTGTTTTCTCAATAAGTGAAAACTATCGCAACTTTCCAATTGTTTCTGACTACAGGAACAAAATGAACTCCCAAACGTTTGTCAATAATCCCAGTTACGCTACTGTGACACAAAACACCATGTTCCCTAAAAAGGACCAAGCAATTATCATCGATGCTTTAGAAAACGTTCAAATTAAAGATTATGCTCAAGCTCTAGAAAGAATAACCGACCCATCTCAAATCCGTTTTCTGTCAAGAATATCAAACAATAGAATTTGCATCTACGTTTCATCAAAAGTAATCGCTGATGAGATCATAGACAAAATAAAATATGTAACAATTCAAAATCAAAAACTTCCCATCCGTCCGCTGATCAGCAGAAACAAACGTATCATCATATCTAATGTGTGTCCCATTATACCGCACATTGAAATTGAAAAGAAACTACTAGAATTGAATATCACGCCACAGTCGCCCATATCTTTCCTGCGTGCTGGTTTCAATGAATCGGGCTATAACCACATTTTAAGTTTTCGAAGACAAGTTTACGTAACTCCTGAAGATTTTATTCGACTTCCAGATAAAATATCTATGGATTTTGAAGAAACAAATTACTGGATCTATTTCTCCTCAGACACAATGACTTGTTTTATTTGCAAAAAAGACGGTCATATAGCCTCTAAATGTCCGGAAAATATTAACGATACGAATGTTCTTAACCAAAAAACACTGGAAACTACGGAGATACCAATCTTCAAGCGTCCACACCCACCCACTGAATCTTCAACTACAACCGATTTCATGGAGTCCGAAACAACAAAAGAAATCAGCAACGAAAACAGTGACGAGGACTCTGATAATAAGTCATCCCAGTCCAGCTTAGACGAAGCTTACAAACCCAAGAGTGGAAAGAAACTCAAAAGAACACGTAACGATCTGGCATCAATCGACTGGGAGCACGTGGAAAACTTTACAACTAACTCCGGTAAAACGTACCCACTATCTGGAAAACAAGTTAAAGAGTATTTAACACACACATATGGAGTCAAGGACATATCAGATATCACTTACAATTACACAGAAGAAATTGGTGCCTTAATTGAAATGTTTAATGACTTAATACCGATCATCTCATATCGCAGTGTTAAAAACAGACTCTCGCGTATCGTAGGTAAACTAAAGCTTTTATCTCGTAAGAAAACTTCCAATATAAATTAATAAGTTACTTTTAGGTAAGTTTGTTAAGTAATTACTCTATTTCTTGTGCGATTTAATGGAAATTAATATTATTCAATGGAACTGCCAAAGTTTGATACCCAAATTAAGTGAATTGGATATATATCTACATAATGAAAAAGTACATATATGCGTTCTTTCTGAAACTTGGCTGCACGGCGAACACCAAATTAATTTTACCGGTTATTCTGTTTTTAGAAAAGATCGAGCAGATGGATATGCAGGCTTAGCTATTCTGGTTCACCAATCTTTAAATTGTCGTTCTAAAACTCTTTCAAGTAATTATAATAATATTGACTTTTTGTGCCTTGAAGTCCTTAATAGTAAAAAACTTAAATATATTATAGGAGTCTATTCTCCCACAAATATCACAGTGAGCGTAGGGGACTATCAGGAGCTTTTCAGCTACTTTTCTGAGAAAACTCTAATAGTGGGCGATTTCAATGCCCATCACACCGCTTGGTCCTATACAACTGACACACGGGGTAGACTTTTATCGCACGCTAACATAAATCATAATTACGTATTCCTTAACAATGGAGACTTTACCCGTTGTGCTAAGCTAAATGATAGTATAATATGCACATCCCCTGATATATATTTTTGTAGTGCCGATCTCTCACTCGACTTTGTTTGGAATGTCACTAACGAAACTCTTGGCAGTGATCACCTCATTATTTCTATTAAAACGTTAGACAGTACTCAAAATAGACCCGAATTAAAAAGGAACATCAAAAAGGCCAACTGGGTAGAGTACACACAACACATAGAATCTGCATGCGAGGGAGTAAATTACGGATATGATATACAAAGTAACTACGATAAACTCATAGAGATAATTGAGGAAAGTGCTAACAAAAACATCCCTTATGTTAAAACCGGTTTTAACCCAAACAAATTCAAACCAAAGCCATGGTGGAATGCTGATTTATCGAAGGCCGTAGCCGAGAGACGATTATCTCTTAAGAACTTTAGAAAACTACGCACGGTCGAAAACTATTTAATTTATAGAGAAAAAATAGTTAATGCTCGAAAATTGATAAAACTTGCTAAAAGGAACTCCTGGCAAAAGTTTTGTGACAGCATAGACTGCAACATGCCCAGTGGTGAAGTTTGGAGAAAACTCAGATGGCTTAAAGGTTACCGAAACCCTAAACATTACTTACCAGAAAACACCGCAGTCTCCTTTGTTACAGAACTCACTCCTGACAATGTTTCCTTGCAACCTCTAGATTACAATATTGATGGTACCAACCCTTTGTTTTTCACATTTTCCGAACTTATTTTGACTTTAAAAAGACTAGATACTTCGGCTGGTTTAGATACTATTACTTACTCTATGATTAGTCATTTACCAAATAACGCCAAAAGATATCTCCTGCACATATTTAACACAATTTATAAAAAAGGCGAGATTCCATATCAGTGGCGTAGGATCAAACTTATCGCCATACCTAAAAGAGACACTGATAAATATCGTCCTATCTCACTCATCAACTGCCTTTGTAAAACTTTTAATTTAATGATTACTCGTCGTCTTGAACATCATTTCGAAAGCAACAAATTATTTAATGGTAGCACGTTGGGTTTCCGCCGTGGATTTTCTTGTCAAGATAATCTTGGGAGGTTTATTGTAGACACAGAAACAGCTTTTATAAACAAGAAATACATTTTATGCACGTATGTAGACATAAGTAACGCTTATAATGATTTAGCAATAGAACCTCTTATTATCTCTGTAGTTGAATTTGATGTTGATCCGCTCATATGTAGATACATTAGGGAATTTTTAAAAGAAATAATTCTGATATATAGGCTACGGGATGGTACAGAAATAACAAGAATAAGTAGACAAGGTTTAGCTCAAGGTGATCCAATGTCACCCATTTTATTCAATATATCCACAATTAAATTATGCAACACACTTGCTAAGACAGTCAAGATCTCACAATATGCCGATGACTTCGCTTTTTACTGTATTCATCAAAGTATTGATTTATGTGCTAGTGTCATTCAATCAAGTCTTAACATCTTTATAAAAATTTTACAGGAAATAGGATTGGAAATATCTCTCTCTAAGACTAAAGTATGCATCTTAACTAGAAAATACAAAGTACCTTCTATTAATATACGAATAAATAATACCGAAATTAAGGTTACTAATTGTACAAAGTTTTTGGGCGTATGGGTGGACAGTCGTCTAAACTGGACCCGGCATGTTTTAGAAACTGCTCAAAAATGTATTGCATTTGTCAATATTATTAGTTCCATAAGTAGTTCAAAGTGGGGTGTCCATCCAACTCAATTAAGAAGACTTTATTTAACACTGGTGCGATCTCGACTCGATTATGGAGGTATTATTTACGGTAACGCCAACACTAGGCTCCTACAGAGGTTGGACGTTATTCAAAATCAATGTCTTCGGCTTTGTGGTAGCTTTATTCGGGACACCCCAATTTTTGCAATGGAAAGCGAATTATGTATTCCACCCTTAAGTCTTAGAAGAATATATCTAAGTGATAAATACTTTCTGAAACTTTCTTCCAGAACATCTGACTATTTGAAAAGGCAACTAGAAGCTTTAGACAATACTTTAAATTCGGGTGCAAGATATTGGCGCAAAAACCAAATTCCACTTCTGCTCAAGAGTTTCAGAAGGTTTTCAAAATTACCCATGTCAAAATTTGAGATTTTGCCCCAATTTTTGCTTTCCTTTGATATTAAAACATTCCTCTGGGATAATATTATCGTACATAAAATAAAAAATATTAATAAATCTAAAGCTCAACTACCCATTCACGATCTTAAGCAACATACCGAAGATATGATAGACATACAATTTTCAGACTACATTAAAATTTACACCGATGGGTCCAAAACAAAAGACGGTTCTAGTTGCGCGTTTTACGATGTAGCTGCAGATTTTGGGGCCAAATTTCTTATTGAAAATTCATGTATTCCCATCATGGGAGTTGAACTGACAGCAATTTATGAAGCAATACATTACATAGAGTCGACACCATACCATAAAATTGTAATATTTTCAGACTCGAAAAGTAGTCTACAACATTTGTTGATAAGTGCTAAGGCCGGCTGTGTCGGTAGAAATGAAGCTTACCTCATTATTAAATGTATCTACAGATTGATACGTAACGGGGTTGAAGTTCGTCTACAATGGATTCCTTCACATGTGGGCGTCACGGGTAACGAGGTAGCAGACTCACTGGCATCCAAAGCTTTACAGAACGGCATTCCTCTTGACATCGTACCTCACTACACTGACCATCTTCCAAAAATAAAAACAGACAATTATATAAAATTCAAATCTTATTTTAATGAGCGTTCTAAAAACAAGGGCCTCTGGTATAGAACCATTGTAGACGAACCACCACGTGAACCTTGGTTTGCCTCAAGAAACCTCAATAGAAATTATTTAACTATTTGCTTCAGAACCCGTACTTACCACATCCCACTTAACAAGTTCAACTTCCCCATAAAAAAAAGAGACGATCCATACTGTAAACGGTGCGAGAGAGAGGAGGACCTCCTCCACTTAGTTCTTGAGTGTAAAATCAACGAACAATCTAGGTTGGATTTCTTAAATGAAACTCGATGCTCTAAGGGTGAGTTTTTCTTCTTTCTCCATCAAATCTTAAGTTCAGGTTTCACTGCCGAACATAGCGGTAGATTTGTAAGTTTCATGATAGACTCATTGAATCTTAGATCTGACTATTATAAAAATACTCATTAAGTAGTAATCCCTAATGTTAACGTACATCTAGAGTATAAGCAGTTTTGTTATTAATTTTAAGTCGACTTAATCACTTGATGTATGACTTATAAAATAAATAAGAATAAAAAAAAAAAAAAACTAAAAGCAAAAGCGAAGCTTTTTAAAAAGCATTCAAAATAATTAATTAAATGATTTAAGTTTAAAAGAAAAAATAACGCGAGTTCCATACTTACCCACTTGGGGGTACACTATTATAAAAAAACTATAAAATATTAAATAATATTTAAAACACTAAATTTTTCAATGAATTGTTTAAATAGGACAGGGAAACATGTAAAGACACTTGACAAAATAAAAATGATAATAATGTCTGTGAATGCTCCACTACCGTCTTGACTCCACAGAGCTATGTCGTCGTCTGATAAATGACGAGCGGTGGATGTCCGTACAGTGAACTCGAACTCACAAAGGAACCGGTTAGTACCTCCAATAGCGTGGAAAAATGTAAATATATATATATATATATATATATATTTTTCATTTTTTCATGGAGTCTTCTGGTACAGGATCTCAGACAATTAAACCACACAGACACAATATAACAATTCTTGTATTAAATGTAGGTAATCAGATATTACAAATGACTAACTAGGTATATAATTATCAGAGTTGCGTACCGGTCCCATTCGGGGGGTCCCGACTGTGAGGCTCACACTAATCAAAAACATCTCGTCTCGATGGTCTCGGATATTTAAAATGTCTCAGGTGCCCCTCCAAACGATTCCGATCACGTGACTCGTTACGTCACGGCGTTCACACCCCACTGTTACAATGATATCAATTGAGTTACTACCTTTTTTGGCACGGCTTCCTTTTTTGGATACGGGTGGCACGTTGGCAAGCCAGGAATTCGACACTATTCCACTCTTAAGAGAGAGGCGATATACACGTGTCAATACAGAAGACAACTTAGCAGCGCATGTCTTGAGCAGAATGGCTGGTATACCATCAGGACCACCGTCTTTATTCACATCTAAATGACACAATGCTCTCCTTACCTCTTTGTTCGTGATGCGGATTTCAGGCATGGAAACTCCGCAGTGAGGAAGATGCGGAAGAGAAGCAATGACAGTGTCTAGGTGCGAATTATCAGCAAACAGAGAAACCAATACATTGCTTTAACTGTTGCTGTGTGGGCCAGGGATCCATCCGGCAGAGCAGGCAGTGTGGGTTACCAGAAGTTCGATTAGATAGCTTTGTAAGAGACCAGAAAACTCGACTGCCAGTTGGTCTAACTCAGAGCTTTTCGCCATTCTTAGAGATTCGATAGAGAGGAGCATTCCGCAATGCCTTCTTGTAGGGCTTGGCAGCTTGGTTATAGGCTCTCTTATTTGTACTTACATCCGAAGTTTTGCGGCTTCGGTTGGTTTTTGGTCTTCAGCACGACCACATACGGCATTAAACCATAGGCGAGCTTAACGCAGACGCAGATATAATATTTGCGTCTCCGTCAAAAAGAGCCAGTGTGGCTGCTCTGTCTCCAGGTGGTGATGGACAGGGGTAAGATATTAGAGTGCAAGCCCCTGATATTATTGAGGTGCACTTTAAATGAGGAGGAGTGCAACCGCTGCAAAAAAATTTTTCCTTTTTTTTTTGTCTTTCTTCATAATAAAAACTTTAAAAGTGAATAAATGGCAGTTGAACGAGGTGGTACGTATTGAACCCGACGTCGAAATTGGTATTGTCATGCCACTGGTAGGCTAGTCTGGAGACTGCGGGGACGCTCAAACCCCCCCGGTGATCGCCATCGGGCCTCCTCATTTGGTCGCCAAACAGCACGATGGAGTCACCCTGGGATTTAACATAGATGGCGGGGGAGCCTTTCATGGGTGGCTGAGTCACTAATTTGGCCCCCAACTATCTGCGGGCGGCCAGCGCAAAGCCGTCGCTTTGGATACCGCTACCCTCCTCGACTAGACACCCGATTAAACAAACACCAACTCGACGTCAAACCGGTTCGCCAACGCACCGCAGCTGTTCAGAGCCATTTCCCAGAAACGGCTTCATCGAGCAACGTGCCGGTACACGACTAGGACGCTTTGTCGCACGACTTTACCCGATAGGTGATAACTTTGCCTTTGACCCGATGTTATGGTCTACCACCTAGAAAACAGGGGCCCGTTTAATAAAGGAAGAAATTAAAATGCAAGTAAGTTACCAAAGGCTAACAAAGAATTTATTCGATTTTTTTTTATTAGCGTATATAGAATCGTATATATCAAGTCCTCAATGATTAACTTCATAAAATAGACAACGAAATCGAAATCGTCAAAGTTCCCGCAACGACTTTAATAAGTACATAATAATATTGTTTTTATTCTTTGTAGAGGTCTTTTTGGATCGGGGGTTTTTAAATTTGTAATTTAATTTTTTATATGTCAGATCATGTTTTTAGATTTACATACTAATGAAACAACCGTCGTAGATATGCTCTGAATTGTTATTTTTTCTATAACTTTCCTTTGGTATAAGTAATTTAGAACTACTTCTTATTTATTTATTCATAATTAATTTTAATTAATTAATTCTTAAAATCAAATGATTACACAAATTACTTTTTTTTTAAGTTGCTGAGTTTTGAAAAAAATGAATGAGTAAACATTTTATATCATTGATGTAATTCGTGATCAAACCAACAGGTAAAGGTATTAATATTAAAATACTTAAAAAGAAAACTATAAGTAAATATTGAAAGTATTTAAAAAAAAGGAAACTGAGGATTCTTTGGGAGGAGGGTAGCTCTCTCGCTAATGACACGATACTAAAACGGACCGTGTATTCGGTTTGGAATAATTTATTACCAACTTTGCACTGCACTTTTTTCTTTTGCACTGGCATTGGCAATAGAATAAAGAGATTCAAAACATTTAGTTCATTTTTGCATTAGGGAATTACAATCTGTTTTAAAAATAATTAATCTTGTAAAAGTAAAAACAGCTTGGAAATAAATCCAACTAGTAATAGTACTATTCGTAATAGTTTAAACTAGACATTAAGGGCCTTACTTTTAAAAAAATACCATGCAATGGTTATATCGAATTTTAACTATGAATAGTTATATTCGGTTTAAGCTGTGAATAACGTAAGAATAATTTCTTACTAATAAACTCGGTATAACATTGTTATAACTATTCTATCATTATGTCAAATGCACAAAACGGCAACGTCAGAATTCATATACAAACTTCCTAAAAAACGAAAAATTATATTCTTCTGTGATATACTTTGATACTTTCAAGTTTCAATGTTGACGTATTATGATTTTATAACTCAGTAGTGAATATAATAATTAATTATTAGTTTTATTTAATAAGAATTATAAAATGACTAATAAAAAAGAACGTGCTAACTGAAAAACACGAAAAAGAGGAAAAGGTATAATTACAATGTTAATACAATATGAAATCCACAGCTACTATTCTAATTCTTGTATTTCTCATTGCTTATAATATATTTTATTGCAGCAACTTCTAAGAGAATTATTGAAGCCACAATAGTAATTAAAGAAAATAACCATTAAAATTCAAATACAAATAAGGCGAGACTAAAACCGTGGACTCAAGTAGTTGAGGAGATATTATAAACTTTTTTTAAGCTTCATTTTGTAATTTAATAACATTTTTGAGAAGGACATCTAATTAAAACGTTCTACTTACATATATAACTTTGGTGTTTTGTATAGTACCTATTCGTATTCTGCTATAATACAAGAATTCCGTTTTCAGATTTATTGTAATTTATGATAAGACATAAAAAAACAGATATTTTAATATCTCATATATTTATTTCAATTACAATTATTATATAGCTATACTAGCACTGCTGAAGCTACCATTTACATTTTGGTGTTTTACAAGGAAGTTCTAAAACCCTGTCGGTATAGACAAATCAATTTTTATTGTAATAATAAAAATACATTCGTAACTCTCTTGCCTTAGCAATTGTTCTATCCTTAGTTCTCTTCTACTTTTTTCATGGTTGAGTGAAATGGTTTGATCTGGTGAATATATTTTACATCTCTTATAAAGCTACCTGAACATTCAATTACTATATCCTTTACAATATTTATAGAACTGGCCATGAGAACCTTGTACTTTAGGCATTGTAAGTGCAGTCTTTTCTAATATAATGTAATGTAATATTTTTGACAATATTGATTTAGCAAGTCATCTGAATATTCTAGTAATGGACTGGTAAAATAACCTATGAATGTTTGCAGCATCACCTTGTATCTGAAATATATAAGAAACACATAAGTTCTGGTATATTTACATTTCTATTTCCAAAATTGTAGAAAAAATTATGTATATCTGACTCGATTGCGGCCCCGATAACTTAACGCTGTTAATATCTAAATCAGTGAAGATAAGTCATGTCCCCGTTTATCTACTGTTATTTCACCACCAGACAATCAACACCAAACAATATTTTTTAATATTTTAGTTTTTCTCCTAGACTGTTGCATTGGAGTAACCGTATACTTCTTCAACTCCTTGTATTGAGTTAAAAGCCATTGATTTTTTTAGTATATACTAAGCACTCTGATATTTGTAAATTCAATAGAATCTAGAATATAGCGAATTTTTGACGTTAGTAAAAAGTGTTATTTGGTTGCTTGGTTACGATACTTATATCGAACTTAAACTAGGGTGAGAGTTGGTTGCATCGTCGGGGGGTATCCCGTGGCTATCTGATGGGGGGCGTGTGGGTTAGAGTGGGCCGAACTTCTTACTCCGGGTGCGGTGCTGGGGCACACTTGGTTGCGGGGGGTTCGGGAACAGTTATGGATTCCTCCTCAGGTATCCAGCATCGCCGGGAGGAATTCCGTGGCTGTCAGGCGGGGAGGAGTGCGTGGGAGCACGTGTGGTGTTAGGGGGGTTCGGGCCTCTTTCCATCGTGTTGGCTGAAAAGTTAACCTGGGCGTCTGGGATGGGAGGGCGCAGGCTCTCTTTGCCGGGGTCGGCCGCGGATTCGCTTCTGGTACTTCTCTGATAGCAGAGTTGACTGTGGAGTGGTCCCGTCGCTGTATGGGGGGGGTGAGCATTCAGCGGGGAAGGTTGGGAAGGGAAGGGTTCAGCCCATTTCTTCCCAGCCGTAGGCCTAGGTGAGAGAGGGGGGGCGACCTCTCCCGTCATTGCACAGGTCTATGACGTAGGGGTACTCCGGTTGCCCGGGGTACCCTTATCAGGGGGTTCCGCCGCAGCGTCGCGGTGAATGCTTACGAAAACCCGTAGCGTCTCATTGTAGCGATGAGGGCAACCGTTGGTTCTTTTAGTGGGTGCCTTAAAAATGGCAGTTGCCGGGTATGGAGTTAACACCATGTATGGAGTTAACTATGTTGAACGAACTACCAACGTGGTGGTTATTGAAATTAAATATTAATTCATCATTCTTAAGCCAATGCTCAGTGACACAAAAAATATTAATATTAAAAGTATTTAAAAACAATTACATTTTTAATTCCTTATTTTTTATACACTGAATGTTCTGATGCACCAGGTTGATACAGACGACGTAAAGCGGCTCAAAAGGGCTCGGGTTCGATTCCCAACAGAGACAGGTATATGTGATGAACATAGATGTCTGTATCTCTGGTTTCGGTAGTCGTTTTTAAATGTCCTGTGATATTATTAATAATTTAATTTACAGATCGATTTTGAGGTAACATTGTAAGAAATTTGATTTTGATAACGAGCAGACTCGTTATGTTTAGGATGGCCGAGCTGTTAGTTTTTCTATAATTGAATGGTAGAATTTGATAAAAAAAATAAAGATAATTGTTGATGGTAAGACTAAAACAAGTAATGTTTGTATAGAAGTTTAATTGACTAAATAAATAATTGTAATATTGGATACTGATTTTATTAAAAGTAGTGTATATATATATATATATATATATATATATATATATATATATATATATATATATATACTATATATTGTCTCCCAGCTAAGAGAAGGCAGTGTGTGATCGAGAGACCAAGTTATGTATCAGAGCTGGTATAATAAGTGTAACTGTGATAGTAAAGAGTTTAAATAGTGAACATATTATAACATTGTATATATAAATATATATGTGAAATAAATAAATATTAAATAAAAAAATTAAATAATTAAAAATAAAAAAATAATTACTGTGCAAAGGAAACAATAATATAGTTTTTTAAGATACCTGTTACTAACAGACTCCTTTTTAAGCACGTTATCTCAATTTTCAATGGTTAA
Source organism: Napeogenes sylphis (assembly GCA_959347405.1). Lineage (NCBI taxonomy): Eukaryota > Metazoa > Arthropoda > Insecta > Lepidoptera > Nymphalidae > Napeogenes > Napeogenes sylphis. The sequence continues at coordinate 37,429,031 of OY365782.1, forward strand.
TCTGACAAATACAGACTAAATGTGAATTGTGCACGGGCGACGTGTCCTTGGATAAAAGTAAAAAAATCGGTTGTCTGTAAAGTCGGTTTACTGACGATAGTTGAACCTGACAAAGTCATAAGAAAATACTAATGGACTGGTTGCATTTTTTCAAAGAAAATTATTATTTTTTTTTTTTGACAAATATTTTAGAAAGATGTCTGTTATCCTTTTATATATTTAAAGCAATGTCTTTTTAAAACAAGATTTATTTAATACAACACTGATAAAAGGAATACAAAAATAAATAATTAATAATTTAAGATTGAGTTCGGTAAATGTCTTGCACGGATTAAGAATGGAGACCGACTGACTTAATCATGGACGCTATGAGATAGCTCAAAATATGCAATAGCTGACCAAGCATTTGGTTAGTATAGGATGTGCATTAACCCTAGCATTTGAGAGATATCACAACCTCCCCGACAAGATAAAACTTACATATTTAAATATTAAGGTTTTAAGAATCAATTCGAATTCGCGGAATTGGTATTTGCTCCACTTCTTGATCTTCGTCTGTTACTATTCCAGAATCTACGATATCAGTTTGTTTACGCTTGGGGCAGTTACCGAATTCTTTTAAGAATTTATATAATGCAATGATTATAATTATAACAATTACAAAAATGGTCATAATTGGATAATAAGACTTATATTCTATTAATGGGTTAGGCTTATTTATAATTTCATCAATATCTGTCATGAACTGATTATTTATAGTATTTGTACTTTTATCTAGGTTCGTATTTAAGAGTTTTAGAGGTTCTAAGTTAGGTTTTACTGAATAAAATTTTCCTTTATTACAACAAGGATCTTCTATTAAATTAAAATCAGTTAATATTGGTTTTATCATTATTGTTACGTTAGTTTTGGATATAAAATCTCTATTATAACAGTGAGCTTGACAATTTGGTTTCAAATTTAAGATTCCTGTGCCCAAAAGCTTATATTCTGTTATTATTGCTTGGCACTCGACAGTTAGTTTAGTAGACTCGGTTTTCACGAATAACCATTTATTTCCACTCAGTTCTTGCCAGATATCTAATTGACCAAAGATTAATTTTGTTTTACATTGTTGTGGTAATTATTAGGTATATTTCATAACATTTCTGTTTCACAAATAGGAGAATATTGAATTGAATGTATACACATTTCATTACATATGAATATTTGATTTCTCGCTATAACACATTTTCTTAAATCACTAAAACTAATATATGTATTCTTATCACTACTTATGGCTACATGTTTACAATGCGGTAATATTAATGCATAAGAATTTGGTTGTTGACTATCGCGAGGAATTGGTATGGGTATAGGTTTATTTAAACTATATTCTATTCTATTTACCAACGGTATCTTAATAATGTATATTACCTTATTGTTTACATAGATACATGACATTTTTGAAACTTCAATTATAGTATGTATTCATCATACAATTGTTTTGGTGTTAATACAGATGGATGTAATGAATGACTTTTTGTAAAGATAATAGAGTTAATAATATTTTCTATTCTTAAGGACAAGGTAAGTAAGCTAGATGTTAGTTCATTACATAATTCAATAAATTTAACTTCAATATTTAATCTTGATTAATTTATTCTCGATGTATTTTTGGAATTTATAATTATTGAATCAATCACATCATTTAAACGAGCTTCATTAATACGTTTCATTAAAGTGGTATAATGCTGTAATTGTAAATATAATATTATCTTTTAATAAGGTTGCTAACCTTTTATTATTATCGTTTAAATTTTAAATAGCATTATTGTACCTCATAGCATCATTTTCATCCATTGGTTCTATAATTGGTTTAAACATTGAACCGATTCCCGCAAACTATGGTGATCTCTTTTCTCTTTCACTAATTAGATGGGATATAGCACTATACTCTTTCAGTACATTATCTAAAGTACATTATCTATCGGCATTAAGGGTTGTAAGAGATTATGGCATTTAGAAATGTTACATTTATTTTGTTGACAAAAGAATCTGGCGGTTGATAAAACATTTTGAATGTTATCGATATGTGGTTTTATGTAACCGACGTCAATAAGAACTAAAACGTGAAGATTTTCATTATAAATTTTAACGGTGCCTGTCGTTTCGAAGTAAATACCTTTGCTTTTGTTTATCTGTTGTGTAATATTCGAGGCGAGACCACAAATTGCTGTCGCAGCAACTCTGGAATATAATGTTCTATAACTAAATCTTTTATAAAATAAGATAAATGTTAAAGTAACTTAGTAAAGTGTAAAATAAAAGGAATATTAATCTAAAAGTAAATAAAAATAAAGAAATAATGTTTATTGTATATTGACTTCTGCCAATTTGAGTTCGTCATAGTCATCTAGTCAGACCAGTAGTAATAAAAGTGTTAAAAAGAGAAAAAAATATATAGTAGGATGGAACAAGCATGTTAGTTTGGCACACCGGGACGCGCGACTTGGGTTTCAGGACTGGGTATTTTATGGTAGACCAAAAACGGGAGATATATATAATAACATGATAAATACTAGGAAAGTTTTTAAGGGAAAATTAAAATGGTGCCAAAATAATGAGGAACAGATACGAATGGACATAATAGCATCGTATCATTGTAAGAAGGCCTTTGGAAATTTTTGGAAACAAACTAGTAAACTGAGTCCCAGGTCGCGTGTGTCGGTTAGCGTGAACGGTGTGAGTGAGCCCTTCGAAATTGCGGAGCTTTTTAAAAACCACTTTAAAGTAGAATCTGTGCTGGGTCTATCGGAGCGGTCCCCGTTGAAGCTGAAGGGTGATTTAAATATGAATTTAAATCAAATTGGACAAATGGCATTTTCAGAGGGTGAGGTAGGGGCAGCAGTGAAAGGCATGAAGCGTGGAAAGTCGCCTGGACGTGACTGTCTTAGCATTGAACACATACAGTATGCTGGTCAGTATGTATCTGGAGTACTCGCGATGTTTTATACTGCTTGCTTGTCTCATTCATATCTACCCGAGGAAATGATGAAGACGCTAGTAGTGCCCATTGTAAAAAACCGAACGGGGGATGTCTTTGATAAACGGAATTATAGACCCATATCATTGGCCACAATCATTGCGAAGGTGTTGGATGCTATGCTCAGCGGGCACTTGGACAAACACCTTAAGTTGCATGACGCACAGTTCGGTTTTAGACCCGGACAGTCCACTGAAAGTGCAGTGTTGTGTCTAAAGCATACTGTCCGATACTATACAGACCGAAATACGCCAATTTATGCGTGTTTCCTGGACCTTTCGAAGGCCTTTGATATGGTGGCCTACGATAAGCTGTGGCAAAATTGAACACAGAGACCACACTGCCTGAGGAGTTTATACGGCTCTTGCAGTTCTGGTACGGTAACCAGAGCAACGTCGTTAATTGGGAGGGAACGTTATCGGACCCGTACAGGCTAGAATGTGGGGTGAGGCAGGGGGGTGTAAGCTCACCAAAGCTATTTAACTTGTATGTTAACCGCCTGATTGAGGAGCTGAGCAGTACTGAAGTCGGATGTTCAATAGATGGAACATTTGTTAACAATATAAGCTATGCTGATGATATGGTGCTGCTGAGTCCATCAATCAGCGCGCTTAGAAAATTAATAGGAGTCTGTGAGAGATATGCAGAGGCTCATGGCCTCAAGTACAATGCCGAAAAGAGCGAATTACTAGTATTTAAAGCAGGCAATAAATGGTATCCTACAACACCACCGCTAGCCATAAGTGGCACATCGCTTAAAATCGTCTCAAAATTTAAGTACTTGGGGCACTGGGTCACTGCTGATCAGTGCGATGACATAGACCTGGAGCGAGAGCGTAGGGCACTGGCGGTCAGAAGTAACATGTTAATCCGAAGGTTCGCAAAGTGCACAAACGAAGTTAAAATAACGTTATTCAGGGCATACGGTCAGACTTTTTACACTTGCAGCTTGTGGATTAATTACACAAAGAAAGCCTACAGCGTCCTGCATGTCCAGTATAATAATGCGCTCAGGGCTCTCTTGGGGCTCCCGCGTTACTGCAGTGCCTCGGGTATGTTCGCGGGAGAACGTATAGACGGTTTTCTGGCCATAATACGTAAGCGTGTGGCATCGCTGTGGAGACGAACACGTGGAAGCACAAACAGCGTCCTGCGTACAGTGGCGGACCGATTCGATGGACCTATACTTAGACATTGGACTTTCATGCACGTTATACCGTCTAACCGAACGGCTAAATAATTAGAATCTTTAAATCATTGGAAACAGTTAACATCATTCAAAACGATCTTATATATTTTTTTATTGAAATAAATAGAATTACTGATTTTATAAAGGATATAAATGCATATTTAACTTTACAAGTAAAAAGTGCCACCCACCAGCAATAAATCCATATATTGTTCACTTTCCTTTACACTTTTCACTTTGTTCACTTCCAATGGAGTCCCTCAAAGAATCTCTATCCTCAATGGCAGACCTCTTCAACGCCAGGATGAATGATTTCCAACAAAATCTGCAGAAGAGTTCTTCACCATCAACAGTGTCATCTTTGACCACGGAATTCAACTCGTTTAAGAATTTTATTTTAATAGCTCTGAATAGCTTACAAAAACAAGTGGAGTTTTTAAGCCGAGAACTGGATCGCCAAGATATGCGGACGCGTCGGAAGATGTTACTAATTCATGGAGTTCCAGAAGATAAAGGTGAAATTGTAACTGCTCGGGTAACTTCTATTATAGGGGAGCACCTTAATCTGCCTAACTTCTCAAGTGCCAGCATTAAGTGTTCACACCGCCTCGGTCGTCTGTCTGAGAGGCCTCGGCCCATTGTTGTAAAATTCTCCGGCATTGATGTGCGTGATAAAGTTTGGTTTGCAAAAACCAAGCTTAAGGGATCTGGATTCACACAGTCAGAATTTTTAACAAAGACACGGCATGATGCTTTTCTGGCGGCAAGACAGCGTTTTGGCATTCACAAATGCTGGACGCGCGACGGCTGTATCTTTGTTATTGGGCCAGATGGAAAGCGTCACAGTGCTGTATGCTTGGCGGATATTGAAGGTATTGCAACCGTAGTTCCAACTGATCCGCAATTAAAGACAATAAGCCCAACAGCACCAATTACAGCGGAAAAGCTTGGGACTATTCCTCGTACAAAGAGAATGATAAGAAAGTAAGTTTTGCTATCACTGTTTTATCACCGTTATCGTCGATATACATAGTTTATTGGAGAAGTAATTTTAAAAAATGTAAACTTCGTTTCTTTTATTTGTTCTTAAGTATTTACTCAATTTGATTTATATTTAACACTTTAAGTTATAAGGAAATAGGTATAGAAATTTTGTTAGTATTGACAATTTTTATCTGTTATACTGACATCTGACAGTGATACAATTCTTTTTTAGTCAGCTTTGGATGCCAGGTCGTTTGAGTTGATTACTATTATTTTATACAATATTTAGATTTAATATTAGTGTTTTTGAATTGTTATTTTTTACTTTTTATTTTTACTTTTTTATTAATTAGTCTCTATCTACTGTTCTTAAGTGCATGTGGTATCCACTAATATTTTATTGTATATTTTGCTATATGCTGCTGGCGGGTAAAAGGCATTTAAAAATTGAAAACGTTCATAGTTTTTGTGTATACTATTTTACACATAATTTATTATTATATTTTTTTTTTTACTTTTTTTGGTTATTATAAGTATTTATTATTTAAATATTTTATTTAAATATAATATTATATTGCATATTATTGCATACTTCAATATTATTATATTTATTTATTTGTATTACAAATTACTATTTATCTATATATATATATATATATATATATATATATATATATATATATATATATATATATATATATATATATATATATTTTTAATACATGTCTTTAAACCATGGCGATTTACTATTATCCTCGTCTGATGAATTGTGCAGTGATGACAGTTTCCATAGTATTCCCTCTTTAGCCGACAATCTCTATTCTAAATTCTCGGATGTCCCACAAAATTTTAATATTACTCATATAAACGCTCAGAGCATTCCTGCACATTATCCAGAACTACTGTCCCCCTTTGAGAACAAAAATATTCATTCCATACTAATCTCTGAATCTTGGCTTAAGCCTTGTCTTCCTTCTATTTCTTACTCTATACCCGGATTCCACCTTATTCGTAACGACCGCTTAGATCGGACTGGGGGTGGAGTTGCAATCTATCTTCGTTCTCACATTTCTTTCTCTATCATCAGATCTTCAGTCTCCCAGACTAGTGGTAAAGCTGAGTATATTTTTGTTGAAGTTATGCTCTCTCACAATAAATTACTTCTCGGTGTATTTTATAGCCCAAGTGTTGCTGTTGACTATTTTACGGAGTTTGAATGCATACTTCAACAGTTAACACCATCATATAGTCACACAGTAATAATGGGCGATTTTAACACATGTTTAATTAAAAATGATTACCGATCATCTCGTCTTAAGTCTATAGCCAGTGGAGCAAATTTGCATATCCTTCCATCACTCGCTACTCATTTCTTTCCAAATAGTAATCCTTCACTCCTTGATTTGTCAATTGTCTCTTCTATCGATCACATCGAAAAGCACGGACAATGCTATGCTTTTGAATTTTCCTGTCACCACCTTCTCTATCTCTACAAAATAAAGCCTCCCAAGGCCAAATCTAGAATACTTCTGCAGCGCAATTTTGGTGGGATGGATTTGGCGCGGTTGCATGAGGATGCATCTAAGATCGACTGGTCCAATGTTTTAAACTCTTGCTGTGTAGATGAGCAAGTACACCAACTAAATAATTCTTTAACTACTCTCTACGATGCACACGCTCCTATACGCCCAGTTCGTTTTAAACATCTACCTGCTCCTTGGCTTACACCTGATATTAAAAAAATCCAAAAAAAGAAGCACAGGGCAAAAAGAAAGTATGTGCATGATCCGAGTGATAGCAATTGGGAGAAATACGTTGCAATTCGGAATCGATGTAACAAATTGTGTAGAGACAAACAACGCCGCCATATTTATAAATCCGTCATAGAAGAAAAAGACTCCGGAAAAGTGTGGCATTTTCTTCAATCATTGGGAGTTGGCAAAACACATCAAGATGTAAATATAGATCATTTAGATTTAAATTGCATGAATCAGCATTTTTCAAATTCTGTTGCTATTGATGACGCAACCAAGGTAAAAATGATAAATCATATTTCTGCTAGCCAAATTCCTAATATTCCTGTTTTCTTTCTAGGTCAGTTCTCCGAAAGTGATGTTAAGAGAAACATTATGGCGATTAAATCTGATGCTGTTGGTTCTGATTGTATTAGTCATAAGATGATCATTCCCATTCTTCCTTTTATTATTCCCGTTATTACCTCCATTTTTAATAATTCCGTTACTTCCAACACCTTTCCCAGCTTGTGGAAAGGCGCTCATATTATACCACTACCGAAAAAACGAAATGCATCTTCCTTTACCGAATATCGTCCAATATCCATTCTCCCTTTCCTATCTAAAGTACTGGAGCGCCTTGTCCACCAACAACTGAGTAGTTTTCTCACTAAACATAATATTTTAAATCCTTTCCAATCCGGCTTCCGTCCTGGTCATAGCACTACTACTACATTAGTCAAGATAAATTCAAATTCAAATTCAAAATATCTTTATTCAAGTAGGCATTTACACGCACTTTTGAATCGTCAATTACATTAAATTGGTCAGTATAGTCAGTCTGTGAGTAAGCTACCACCAGCTCGGAATGCTGTTCTGCTGAGAAGAGCTGGCCAGAAACTCAACAGTTGCTCTTTTTAAATAAAATTTAACAATGTTTGACTTATAAATTATAACATCAACCCTACAAATGAGTCAATGATCCAAGTTCCACACATTTCGATCAACCAAAAACTCTTGAATGTTATAGTAAGATTTATTTAGTAATATACCTTTAATTTTAGATTTGAAACTAAGAAAAGGAAGATCTAAGATATCTTGTGGAACCTTATTATATATGCGTATACTCAAGCCCATGAAGGATTTCTTAACTTTTTGAAGTCTAAATTTAGGCGTTACAAGCCTATTTTTATTTCTTGTATTGATAGTATGTCTGTCGCTGTTTTTTTTATAGTCATTTAAATTTTGGCGAATATATAGTAAGTTATTAAAAATGTATTGAGAAGCGACCGTAAGAATACCGATTTCTTTAAAAACTTCTCTTAGGGAGTCTCTAGCTTTTAAGTTACAAATAGCCCGTATAGCTCGTTTTTGTAAAATAAATATAGAATTAATTTCGGCAGCGCTGCCCCATAGTAAGATACCGTAAGACAATATACTGTGAAAATAACTAAAATAAACGAGTCGAGCCGTATTAACGTCTGTTAATTGTCTTACTTTTTTAATTGCAAAAACGGCTGAGCTAAGTTTGCTTGCGAGTGTCGAGAGATGGGGGTTCCACTGGAGCTTTTTATCTAAAGTTATACCTAAGAAAGTTGTCGAGTCAGTCAGTTCTAACACTTCATTGTTAAGGAATAAACTACAATCGTGACTTTTTACATTAGGAAGTGTAAATTCCATGCACTTAGTTTTCTTAGTATTTAATACCAAATTATTAATTTCAAACCAATGAAGAACACGTGACAGAGCACAGTTAACTTTGTCAAAATTAGCATTATTACGATCAACTTTAAAAATAAGTGAGGTATCATCAGCAAAAAGTACAATGTCACATAGTCCTTTTACGTAAAAAGGCAAATCATTAATATAGAGTAAAAATAAGAAAGGGCCTAGAATAGATCCTTGTGGAACACCCATTTTTAGGTGAGATCCAACCGATTTACAATTATTTACATCAACCGTCTGAACTCTTTGATTCAAGTAAGAGGCAATAAGATCAAGCGCAGCACTACGCACACCATAGTGATTAAGTTTGCAAAGTAATGTTTGATGGTCCACGCAATCAAAGGCTTTAGATAAATCACAAAACACTCCGATTGCATTCTGTGACTTTTCCCATGCGTTGTAAATGTGCTCAAGAAGCGCGACACCCGCATCAGTTGTTGATTTACCTTTGGTGAAACCATATTGTTCACTATGCATGATTTCATTGCTACAAACAAATTCTGACATTTGGTTTAGTATAATTTTTTCGAAGATTTTACTTAAAATAGGTAAAATAGAGATAGGTCTATAATTTCCGGGTTCTAATCTATCGCCACTTTTGAACAAAGGAACTATTTTACTATTTTTCATTAAATCTGGGAAAGTACCGGTTTCAATACATTTGTTAAAAATTAAGGATAATTGTGGAGCAATATCATTTATAATACTTATTAGTTATTTTACTGACATACCCCAAAGATCACCGGTTTTTTTCATATTTAGATTTCTAAAAGTTTTAACAATTTCATATGATGTAACAGGTTTAAAAACAAAACATTTATTACTGACTCTTACGTTATTCGTCAATTCGACGATTGCATTACATCGTGAAGAATTTAAATTACGCGTGACTGTTAAAGGAATTTCGTTAAAAAAAGTCTCAAAAATAGCCGCCACAGTTGAATTTGAATTTATTTCAATATTATCAATTTTTAACTTAATAGGTCCATTAGCAGCCCTATTTTTCCCAGAAACACTAGATAAAACATCCCAAGTTGCCTTTATTTTATTTTCTGAGTTTAAGATTTTATTTCTTATGTAAATCGACTTAGCTTGTATGCAAACGGTCTTAAATATTTTAGAAAAAATCCTAACTTTATTCAAGAATACCGGATCTTGATTCCATTGCCTCTCACCATATAAATCATATAACTTATCTCTACTTTTATATATTCCCACGGTAGCCCATTCACTAAATTTAAGTTTTAGGTATTTAGTCATAGTTTTTGGCTTAAAAACATTATTAAATTCTTGTAACAAAAAACCGAAAAAGTTATTGTATAAATTATTTGGATTATCATCGCTCATGTCTACTTTACCCACTTTTTGCTGAACAGTATTCTTAAATGTTAGGACCCGGTTTTTTGTAATTGGTCTACAAGTAAACTTTTGGGGCTTTTCACTTTCATGATTAATTAATAGAGAAAATTTTAGACCACAATGGTCTGAACTTAAATTCGTCATTACTGTTTCTTCATAAATGTTACAGCGACAGAACACATTATCAATACAAGTCGCGAAAATACTAGTAATACGAGTAGGTTCAAAAAAGATGTTCAGTAAGTTAAAAGATTTAAACAAATTTAATAATCGTACACTAGACGAAGTTTCTTGTAATATATCTACATTGAAATCACCGCAAACAATCACGGACTTGTTTTTATGACAAAGCTTAGTTAAAATATCCTCCATTTTGTTTTCAAATTCATCAAAGTCACTAGAGGGGGGTCGGTACACGCACAAAATAATATGTTCATTGAGCTCAATGCAGGATAGTTCAATAATTCGCTCGACAGAGAGCGCCACTATGTCTGATCGAGACTTTAACACTACATCGTTACGAGCTAAGATAAGTGAGCCACCGCGAATAGCTTTCTCTTTACAGAACGAACTTGACAATTTATAATTTTGTACATTTATAATATTGTTATTCTTTGATAACCAGTGCTCTGTAATGCACAATAAACTTATGTCATATTTTTGAACAAAGAGTTCCACTTCCAATTCCTTGCCACCTAAGCCTTGTATATTTTGATGGAAAATATTTAACAACTTAGGCTTTGTCTTATCCATTAGTTTAAGGTGGAACGCTTATATTCTGTCAGTAATACATTATTTAAAGTACATTTATTTTTCGTTATATCCCTTATAACGAAGTTTTTTAAATTAAATGCTACTAAAGTAGCAATTTGTTTTTTATAATATAAAGGCAGATACATTGTACCTTTTGTCATCCTAAACCTATTATAAATAAATTTATTTACATCAAAGTAAAAGAATGCATCACTATGAAGGTATATCAAATTATATAATGTCAAATTTAAATTATATATATATTTATTTTGTTTGTCTGAATAAGAAGATGAATATGGAAATGCGAATATGATAACAGATGATATTCGGAAAAGCATGGATAATCAACAGGTTACAGTATTGGTGTTACTTGATTTTAGTAATGCATTTAATGCTGTGGACTTTGATATACTGCTGGCTATTCTAAGTTCTCTTAACATATCTCCTGCGGTAACTGACTGGTTTCGTAGTTATTTGTATGGACGCCGGCAAAGAATTTCTGCAAGGAATTCGTACTCGAAGTGGTTGGAAGTCAATGCCGGTGTTCCGCAAGGTGGCGTATTATCTCCTTTGCTATTTTCCTTGTTTATAAATACAATAAATCAAAAGTTATCCTCTCTTTACCATTTGTATGCAGACGATCTCCAGATATATAAACATGTTAGTGTTAAAGAACTTCCACTTGCTATCACTCGAATTAATTCGGATCTGCAGATCATAGCCAGTTGGTGTAAAAATCATGGTCTGAGTATCAATCCAGCTAAAACCCAAGCAATAATTATTGGTAGCTCTAAGTTGTTAAATAAGATCGATCTTTCTGAATTGCCCAATTTAGTATCAAACAATGTTAATATTCCATATAGTAACTCTGTTGTAAGTTTGGGTGTCACATTGGACCGGTATCTTCGATGGGGTCCTCATATAACCGAGGTCAATAGGAGAATTTTTGCGTCTGCGGCGTCGTTGCGCAGATTGCGGAACTTTCTTCCAATCTCAACCAAAATTGCTCTGACACAAACTCTTCTCTTACCTATTATCGATTATGCCGACATATGCTATCTTGATTTAAGCGAGGAACTTTTAAACAAACTGGAGAGCTTACAGAACTTTTGTATCAGATTTATATTTGGTCTGCGCAAATATGATCATGTTTCCCATTTTCGAGCTAAACTCAAGTGGCTCCCAATTCGTCTTCGCAGGAGTGCTCATATCCTTAACACTCCTTATTCCGTTCTGTTCAATCCCGCTACCCCTTCTTACCTCAAAGAACGATTCATTTTTTTGGGTTCCTCACATGAACGTTCTCTTCGCTCCGAGGATAACCTTACTTTAGAAATTCCTTCCCACTCTTCCTCCTTTTACACAAATTCCTTCACGGTTCAAGCTGTTCGTCTATGGAACTCCTTGCCTCTTTTTGTAAGATGCGCAAAATCTCAGACAACATTTAAAATGAAAGTGAAGGAATTTTACCTTAATTCGCTTAACTCTTCCTAAAACCCCATTTTCTTTTGTCAATGTTTATTTCCTAGTCGTCATTGCCATAAACTTTTATTTTTTTTTATAGTAATAATATTTTCATGTACTTATTAAATTACGTATATATTATGTATGAACATATGTATGTATAATATATATTATATGGTATATTTTAGTGCATATATATTATTATTTAGTACTATGTTATTTATGTATGTATATTCATTATTTCTTTAAAAACTTATTCCACATTCCACTACTTGTCCTGTACCCAAAGGTTGCCTGGAAGAGATTGCTCTTTAGCAATAAGGCCGCCTATTGTACTTTTGCTTTTTATTTTTATTTGTGTTTATCTTTTTGTTCATGTTTTTTTTATGTATTTGTATAATAAAGAATATCATATCATATATCATTTTATAAATAATTAGTGTGACATAGTGAAAAATGATTTCGAGGAATGAATGTTTTTATTTGATTAATTTGATCTTTATTATGTGTGTATGTTTTATTATTTTTGTTATTTAATTTTTGACTTTGATATTAATTTTAATTTGGTTGGATTTGATGTAATTTTTGTTGTAAATTTTGATTTTAATTTTAATGATGATTTTGTTTTTGTTTTTGATTTTTATTTGAAATAATTTAAATGTCACTAACCCTGTTTCGAAATTAAGTATATTGTTACTAACACACTTTTATATGGATGGATTATCTGAAATAAATGCTTATTATTATTATTATTATTATTATTATAGTGATACTTTATATGACGGCGGCTTACAAGTAAAGTAAGTGTATTTTTTCCATTTATGTGGACTACTTTATACGGACCTTTCCAAATGGGTGATAAGGCTTTAAGTAAACGCAAATGGATTTTTACGTAAACCATATCTCCAGTTTTGTAACAAACAAGTTTTGTTCGTTTATCATAATACGTTTTTGATATAATTTTGGATTTTAAAATATTTTGTAAAGCTTTTTCACGAGAGAATTTCAATCTCTGCTGTAAAACTCTGACATACGTATTGTAACTAGGCTCTAAAGGCACTGCGTAGATTGAGGATGGAATATTGGCTTTGTGTCCAAATATAAATTCATAAGGGGTAAAATGGGTAGGAGAATGGATGGTTGTGTTATAAGTAAACATTGCAGTATAAACAAATCTGGGCCAATCAGTTTGATTATCATTTACGAAGGATTTAAGGTATTCCTTTAATGTGGAATGACTCCTTTCTAGGGCTCTTTGAGTCTGTGGATGGTAAGAAGTAGACCAAAGTTGTGTTATTTTTAGAAATCTACAGGTTTGTTTAAACAATTCAGCTGTAAAGTTGGTTTCTTGGTCGGTTAGGATGATTTTTGGAAAACCGAATTGTGAAATAAAATGAACAAGGCATTCGGAAGTTTCTTCTGCCGTTGCGTTAGATATTGGATAAGCCGTAGAATATTTAGTAAGGTCATCTTGTAATATTAAAATGAATTTTAATTTGGCGCTATGGGCTTCAGGAAGTGGTCCCACGATGTCTAGTGCTATTCGCTCAAAAGGTTGGGTTGAGGTTGTAGTGATTTGCATAGGAGCACGATTAGTTTTACGCAATGCTTTATTGCTTTGACATAAATCATATTTTCGGACATAATTTTCAATATCACTACGCATATTACGCCATTAATACTTTTCTTGAATTCTACTCAACATTCTGTTTGAACATAAGTGACCTGCAATTGGAAGGTCATGATTTTTTTAATATTTTTATGATTTCACTCATTGAAGGATATATTATGTTATTTTTATAAATGTTTATTATTATATTAGTATTATGGAATATATACATTATAATATTATATATTTTCATGAAAGCATTACTATCGAGTGGGTTTCGGAAGTCTGAAATACTAAATTCACACACGTTTTGTGACATTATTTCAGTTTTCAATATATTTAAGCTACTAAAAATATATAATCACAGCTATTGGTGTCATAATGGTACACTTATATAAATAGGAAATAGTAATTAACGTTATTTTTCTCAAATTTAATAAATAAATGCAAAGTTCTTTCTCTAGCAAGAAATTCTTTAGAATCCAAAAGTTTACTTAGAATATGTTCGATATAATGATTAGACTCGTCTAAATCAATAGAGGTGAATGGTGGAGGATTTAATTAATTAAACTTTCAATATGTTCCTGAATTCTTGTATCAAAAATAATAGTTTTATTACTTAAACTCTTTAAGCAGTTAGAATAGGTATTTTTATTAAGATTTATTAAGGCGAACGCGGGGAACCTCCTCGTGGTGCTCCCTGGCCAACAACGGTTACTGAGAACCTTCGGATTCTCCCGTTGGCTGATACCCGGCGCGGTGGGGGTTGGTCATGGGGGTTTGTGCCCGGTCCATGGCTGGCCAGGGCAGGTAACCTTTCGGGGTGGCCTGTCCGCGGGGGGGGGGGGGGGCTCGGGCCTCTTTCCATCGTTTAATCACGTTGAAAAGTTGGCCTGGGCGTTAAAAGTGGGAGGGCGCAGGCCCTCTTTGCCGGGGTCGGCTGCGGAATTGCTCCTGGTACTTCTCTGATAGTAGACTGGACTGTGGAGTGGTTCCGTGGCTGTGTGTGTGGGGGGGGGTCCGCGGCAGTCGCTTTCTTGCTGAGGGAGAGGCTGCCTGTGGCGGTTAGGGCTGGACCTCTTTTCACCAAGCACTTTAGAGAGGGTGCTTGGTAGGGAGACGGTCCGAGACGTTGCCTGGGTTGATCGTTGCCGAGTGCGATGCCACGGTTGCGCTTGCCGATGGTTAGTCTGGGCGTGGTGGGTTCCCGAGTTATGCCTTTTTCTTGCTGGTCTCGGCTGATCACCATGGCCGGCGGTAAAGGCCTGTCGGGTTCGACGTTGGGCCCCCTACGTGAGCGGACTCACGTTCGACTCCAGTGTGTTGCAGTGAGGCTGTCTGCGCATCACTGGGTCTTATGGGAGTGTGCTCTGCCAGGGGGTCTGACCGGTGGTCTCCTCTAGGGGAGATAACCGGCGGCGGAGCTGGACACGGTCAATGGTCGAGTCGGTCTGTCCAACCGGTTCGATTCTGAGACTGAGTCCAGCTAGAAGAGTCGGCCCCCTTCAGAGGCAGCCGGCTTGGGGGGGGGGGAAGGGGATCCCTCCACGATCTATCAAGCCTGCGAAAAGGGGATGGGTGCTCCTCGTTGCGGGATGCCCTCTCCATGGATCACGTCGGGGCATCGCGGTAAGTGCGAAAGCGATCCCATGGTGTCCCATTATGACGGCGGTGGCAACCGTCAGGTTTAGTGAGTAGGAGTCTCACATAACCACCTCCATCATCCCCTTGATGGAGGTGTGTATCCATGAGGATTCCTGACGTTAAAAAAAAAAAAAAGGTATTTTTATTAATATTAGTTGAATCATTGGATGGTGGTGTAGGGATGTCAAGTCTTCTGGGAGTTCCAGATTTTCAGGAATTTCAAAATCGTCAGTTAATTCAAGTATTTCAGGTGATTCAGGATTTTCCTTAACTAAAATTTCAGGAGTTAAAGGAGGAGGAGGACATACAAGTTCTTTGTTAGCTACAAGAGATGGAATATTATCTGGTAGGGTGTCATCGTTTTGTTGTACTGGATTAACTACATATCGGGAAAGAGCGTTGGCATTAGTGTTAATTTTTCCTTTCTTGTATTGGATTTCATAATCATACTCTTGTAATCTTAAACGCCATCGTATTAGACGCGATCCTGGGTCTTTACAATTGAATAGCCAATTTAAGGGTTTATGATCAGTTAAGATTTTGAATCGGCGACCAAAAAGATATGGACGAAATACTTTAGTGCCATGAACGATAGCTAGTTACTCTTTTTCCGTTACACTATAATTACACTCAGCCTTATTATATGTTCTTAAAGAAAAGGCAATAGGTCTACCTTTTTCTACATCACCTTGGGATAAAATTGCGGAAATTGCATAATTAGACGCATCACACATCACAGGTTAAAATAAAAGGTTTTGTGAAGTCAGGATATATAAGTACTGGGGCTATAACTTATTTATTTTTGAGTTGTTCGAAAGCTAATTGTTGGCTATGAGTCCAGAAAAAAGGGACTTCTTTTTTAAGAAGAGTTGTAAGTGATTTAGCAAATTTAGAGAATTCAGGTATTAATCCTCAGTAATACGAAAATAGTCGGAGGAAAGATTTTGTGTCATTTTGACATTTAGGAACAGGAAATTGTACAACAGCTTAAATTTTTTCGGAATTAGGTTTAACTCCTTCGTCACCAATAATGTGACCTAGGTAACCCACTTCCTAAGGAATTCACATTTTTCTGGTTGTAATTTAAATTATGTGTTCTCAATCTATCAAAAACTAAAGCAATCTTTTTAATGCTGGAACTTAATGAATGGGAATAAATAACAATATCGTCTAAGTACACGAAACAATGTGTGCCATGTAATCCTAATAGTACGGCAATGATTGTTCTTTAAAACGTAGTTGGGACATTTTTTAAACTGAACGCCATTCTATTGAACTCAAAATGATCGTCTGGGACGCTAAACGCGGTTTTAGGGCTATCAGCGGGGTCCATGCTCACTTGATGAAACCCAGATGCCAAGTCTAATGTTGAAAAATATTTACTTTCTCCTAATTGATCCAATATCTCGCTAATTTGGGGTATTGGGTAAGCTTCTCCTATAGTAATATCATTTAATTTCCGATAATCAATAACAATGCGCCACTTTTTGATTTGAGCGCAAGGTTTGTTGATTTGGGTTTTAACTTCCTCTTTATGTATCTCGGGAAACCTACATAACTTTACATTAACAGGTTGGGGAGTTGTTGTTTTTATTTCATGTTGAATAATGTCTGTGCAGGATAATTGGTCTCCTGGTAAATGAAAAACATCCGCATATTGACTACATATATCTTTTAAAAGATCGGATTCTTCCTTATTTAAATGGGACAATCTTAAAAGGTCAAACAATTTTCTGATTTTTTCCATACTATAATTAATATGATTGTTATTTGTATGATTATTATTTGTATTATTATAATTAAGACAATTTTGATTATATTCGATGGAAAATAAAGTAAGTAATAAATTAGAATTTAATTAAACAGGTTTATCAGATGTTTTAAGTACTGTGAGATTTACTCTTTTGTTCTTTTTTACTTTCACCAAACAATTGGAAATTAAGAGAGAGTTAGATATGTGCTGATCTAATATTATTCCTTCCTTTAGTTCAAGATTTTTGACTGAACATTCAATTACTTTTTCAGTGCGAGGTTCTATTATATATGAAGGTTCATCAAATGATAATTTAATTTGAATATTATTTATTTCTAGAAGTTCTAAATTATAGTTAAGTTGACATTTATGTTGCATGAATAGGTCATTTCCTATTATACCATCATATGGTTAGTTAATATTATTAAAAACATGGAATGTATGTAGTAGTTTTACATTCGGGTTAAATTGTAATTGTAATTTTAAACTTCCAATACTTTCAAAGACCCATTTTTTGAATCTATTCCTTTTTATTTTAATATCGTTTTCATTTAATGTTAGTTTGTTACTAATACAACTATTTTTAAGAATACAGGTAGACGCACCGGAGTCAATTAAAAATATAAGTGGATTTGGATTTATAGGGGTTTGTATTTTGATATAAGTTAGGAATCTTTTCCGAGTAACAATTTCATAAACTTGTGTAGATTTAATAGGATTAGTAGTTTTAATAGAATTAATAAGACTCTGAGTTTAGGGCTGACTACCCTGTCCGTTGGTCTGTTTTATTGAATGACTGTAATTTTGGGGCTGGTTACCCTGTCTATTGTCTTTTTTATTGAAGTGGTGTCGACTTGAGTACTAGAGACTTGCCTCGCGCGATACCCAGGCGAGACATTTATTAGTTTAAATCATTATTAGTGGATTCATCTATTTCATCTTTACCTTCATCTTCACTATGATCGGCAAAACTCACACGAGGGTTAGATTTATGATAGGTAGATTTATTAAACGATGTAGAGGACTGCATTGGAGTAAAAGGTTGAGACGCATTAGAAAATCTCTTGTTATTGTTTTCAAGAATTTTACAGTTTTCTAATAGGTGACCTGGTCTTTTGTAATGTTTGCAAAATAATGAGTCGTGAAGTGAAGATGTATTTTGACAATTATAATTATAAGGTTTCTGCTAAACGCGATTACGGAAATCATTTCTTTTATTAATGTGTTCTGAAGATTTAATTTTATTAGAACTATTACGAAAATAAAATTGCCGTATTTTTTCTTTAGATATAGCGCAGTTTATTGCGTCATTATGGGTTCTAGGGTCCCTACAGCTAACTAGGTTGGCTATCCTAGGATGTAGTCCTAATGTGAAAGTGTGTAAGGCTAAATCCTCCATGGCTGCTAATCTGCCAGTATGTTAACTTTTCTTAGAATCGGAGACAGTTACTTCTGTCAAAAGTTTTTGTAAACATGTTTGAAAATTGACTAACCGTTTCCTGGAATCCCTGTTTGCAGTCTTGTAAATCGGTAAGTAAATGAGCGTAGTGCTTGCGCTCCCCGAAACTTGTTTTTTAAGAAATCTTTAAGGGATGACCATGTGTCAAATTCTTTAATAGCACATGCAGTCCTTACCCTCTAATTGACTGAGTATATATTTAAATACGACGTCTTCTTGATGTGAAGACGCTAAGGAAATCGCGCTAACATAATTCCTTAAGAAGGCTGTTAACTTCTCTCTATCTCCATTGAAAGTTTTAAAGAATTTTAAAACTATATTTAATGAAATTTCATCTTCAGGTTTTATTTCTCTTAAATGTCGCTTTGAGTCTGATTTCGCCATTTTGATTTAAAATATGTGAATAAGATAATAATATTGTAATTAATATTTATAAATTAAATTCAAGGCAGATGTTTAAATAATATTCAGAGAGTTGATAACTATGGTTTGGAATGTATGTGTAGGCGTTACGGAGACTGGATTGTTTATACTAACAGGAATGTACTTTATAGATAAAACTTGTCTAGAATCTTCTAATAAAATATTATAATTTAATAATGCATGATTGAATTATGTATATTATTTAAGAATTATCACAATAATTATATGATGTACTGAAATATTGACACTTGAATATAATACTGTAAAAAAACACTCATATCTTGAATTTTTCACTGTAGTCTCTGGATCAAAAGTAAGGAATAGATTGTCTTACAGGATTATTTGTAGTTCACCACACTTCATTTTCATAGATTTTCAGTAGATTCTGGATCGAAGACCGGTTGCAGCACGAACTGTACGCAGGATCTTTTCAGGAACACCGTCATCACGACGTAGAGGAGATGGACCGGACCTCGGCCCAACAGGAGAGTGTATTTGAACACTCGACACGCACTCGCGTATTTTAAGAATTTTAATAACACTCAACAAGCACTCGCGGTTATTTCGAGATTTTTTCAGAGACGTATTTGGGGATGCCCTTCGGTATCCCACCGCTGCCACCAAATGTTATCCGGATTTAAAGAAATTTCTTTTTAAAAAAAGATTTGCTTAATACTACACGGATAAAAGGAATACAATAATGAATAATGAATAATTAAAGATTGAGTTCGGTAAATGTTTTGCACGGATTAAGAATGGAGACCGACGGACTTAATCATGCTATGAGATAGCTCAAAATATGCAATAGCTGACCAAGCTTTTGGTTAGTGTAGGATGTGCATTAACTCTAGCATTTAAGGGATATAACAGAACGCTGCCGAACGCGGAGGCCGATTGTGTCTCTTTGTCGCTCGTTCCGCGCTCTTGCTTGCACTTCAAGCCTTAAATGGAACGCCTCAGAGCGAGGTAACGCATACGTCATTGTTAGAAGTGTCATAAAGTGTTTTAAAGAATAGAATGACTGTCATGGGAGTAGTGTCATTGGAATAATAAATAAAAAACAGTTAGGACTTTTTAAAGATGAAAATAACGGTAATATTGTTAAGGAATTCATTGGTTTAAGATCAAAAATAGAAACGATTATAAAATTAAAAACTAAAGCAAATGGTATTAACAAAAGCGTCCTCTGAACCGCTCCGTCGGGGTAAGCTGGGTCGAAGGAGGCGGGATTACGCCCGCAGCCTCCTTCCCCAGCTGTAGTGCCTGGGCGTGAGTGGGGGATGACCTTTCTGGCCAATTATACGCCTATTCGGTGAGGGTGTCCCTAAGTTGATCGGAGCTCGTGGCAGGGGGTTTAGGCTGGGTATCACGGTGAGTGCGAAAGCGATCCCGTGGCGTCCCACTAAGGCGATGAGGTCAACCGTTGGTTTTTTAGTGGGTTGCCTTAAAAATGGCAGCATCTTCTATGCTGCCGGGTAGTCCCACATACCCCCTTGGCCATCACCTTTCTGGCCGCTGGGATGATGCGTAACGCATTTTTCCAACGATAAAAAAAAGGTTACTACCTATTTTTGTCATAACTGATTTTAGTCTTTTGTAACTGAATAGCTGCTAAATGTTCTGAAAAAGACGATAAAGTTTTAAATTCTGGTTTAGCTATTAAATCTTGGACACCTAAATCTTTTTCATAGTTAGATTCTGCTTTTTTTCCTTAAATCTGTATTTAAAACAATATATTTTTTTTAGCCATGAACTCTTTCTAAATTTTAAAATTCTATGTACTTTTGCTAATTAACCGACTTTCTCAAAAAAGAGGACGTTCTCAATTCGACCGGTATATATATATTTTTTTATGTATGTACACAGATTTCTCCAAGGTTTCTGACCCGTTTTAAATAATTCTTTTTTTGTTTGATGTGGAATAACAATGACAAGCCTTAAACAAATAATTATATTTAACCACTTAAATAAATATGAGTAAATTAATACAATGAAATGCCTACTTTATTGATTAAAATAAGTAAGAAAACATAATAAAAAGCAATTAAATGTTATTATTATAAGCAGCTCAATCAATACGAAGAATAGTGAAAAAAAACCGAAATTATGAAAATGTATTCAACAGAATTCTTAAACTATTTAGTTACATACATTTCATAATTCACATGTCCGTTTGAACTTGTGAATTATGAAATGCCAACTACAAAAATTAAGATACGTAAATAAAGCTATAAAAGCTATAATTAAATCTTCATATGATTACTAGAAGAATCGATACGAAGAAAAACAAAAAATAAATAATTACGAAAATCTATTCAACCGAATTCTTATACTAAATGGCTTGGCACCGACTTCAAATCTATTAGTAAATAGGACATATAAATAATAGGTAGTATATAATAAATATTAAATCTTCATTATTTTTTTACTTTTTAGTTTTAAAGTCGGTTTTTTAGCGCAGTAATTTTTTTAAGACCTAATTTTAAATATTGTTTTAAAATTCTATAGTGAATTTTATATTTTTATTTGTTGTTTTAAATTTGGAATAAGTTTTTTTTCCTCCGATCTAGTTATGGATATATTTTATAAATATAATGGTAAATCTGAATGCCAATCATGAAGGTGTTCAGGATATTCCAAATCAACTTCTAAAATTTAAGCAAACGTATCTTCAACTTCATAATTTGTCTCTGGACTAGCCCACTCAAATTTATCCAAAGGAAGGTATTGTGACATAGCCCATCCATAAAGGTAATTCACATCAAAGTAAGTTATGTAAGATGAGGGTTCATTTTTATTAAATCGTTTAACACTTTCGCTGCATTACGAGGTCTTTTAGATCTCTTGCGGGACTTTCGTATTGTGCATGGACTGAAATGCTGTAGTTTCACTCCTTGGGGGGCTCTAACTTGTAAAGTTCTTTATGTTTTTTTTTTTTTTAATATGATCTAGGGCAATGCTTGACTACATTCCACCTGATGGTAAGTGGAATGTAGTCTTAGATGGTAAGGCGCATTGCCCTAGCAACCTATTTACTCTTCTCTTGAAGACACCCACATTATATTTGGCCGGAAATACCGACGCAGGCAAATTGTTCCCGTCCTTCGCTGTACGCACTATAAATGAGGAAGCAAAGCGCTTCGTTCGGACAGGTGGAATGTCCACAACAAAAGGATGGTTACCTGCCGTGCGTCGGGACGTCCGGTGATAGAAGGGGGATGGGGGAATTATGTCGTGTAATTCCTGCGCACACTCACCAAAATGTATCCTATAGAATACTAAGATGCTAGCAATTTTACGCCTGTGTTCTAGGCTTTGGAGGTCGGCTTCAACCAATTCGGGATCGCCTATAAGCCTCTTTGCTCGCCTCTCAATTGAGTTCAGAACCGCAAGATGAGACTTTGCGGTACCAGCAAATAAGTGACCACAGTACTCTACACACGACCGGATCTGTGCTTTGTATAGAACAAGAAGCTATCCCAGTGTAAAGTACTGCCGAACCTTCGCAAGAACGGCAAGCTTTGCTGCTGCTGCTCTTGCTCTGGACTCAATGAACCGACCAAAGTTGAGGTTCGAGGAAATCTCTAAGCCTAACAACTGAAGCCGGTCACTGTATTCCAAGGATACATTCTGGACAGTAGGAGCCAAAGTGAAAGGGCTCCTTTTGGCGGTGAACAGACACGTCTGCGTTTCGGTGGCGTTGAATTTGACAAGATTAGCGTTGCTCCATGCGGAGACTGCCTGAAGTTTGTCATTCAAACGCTGCACCATGGCTTCTCTTTCAGACTGTACTTGATCTCGACTAGCCCGAGTACTCGGCAGATATCTTTCTACAACTGTGCTGTCGTCTGCGTACCCATAGATACCGGGCTTCAACAGATCGTTAATGTGCAGCAGAAAAAGAGTTGCAGAAAGAACGGACCCCTGAGGCACTCCGGCATTTATTGTCAAGGGTTCCGAGGAACACCCGTCAACAACTACTCGGAGAGACCTCTGGCTCAAAAAGTCCGTTACCCACCCGATCAGACCAGCAGATATACCGTACGCTGAAAGCTTGCTTATAAGGCTCGCATGCCAGATCCTGTCAAATGCCCTCGAGACGTCGAGAGAGATGGCGACCGCTTCTCCGTTTTTCTCGATGGCCTCGCCTAAAATGTGTGTAGCATACACTAGGAGGTCCCCAGTAGACCTATTACGGCGAAACCCGTACTGTCGGTCACTGAGGAGATCGTTACTTTCTAGGTATGCTAGTAGGCGCGAGTTCAATACACGCTCCATAATCTTGCAGAGTATGGAGGTGATTGAAATCGGTCTGTAATTGACGGGGTCGGAACGGCTGCCTTTTTTGTCCACGGGTTGCACATTAGCAAGCTTCCAGGATTTCGGCACTATTCCAGTCATGAAAGAGAGACGATACAGACGTGTCAGTACAGGAGACAACTCAGCTGCGCATGTCTTGAGCAGAATGTCTGGTATACCATCAGGACCACTGGCTTTATTTACATCTAAACGACACAATGTTCTCCAAACCTCTTTGTTAGTGATGCGGATTTCAGGCATCGAAATACCGCAGTGAGGAAGATGTGCTGGAGAAGCATTGCCAGTGTCTAGATGCAAATTATCAGCAAACAGAGAAGCAAATACATTTGCTTTCTCTGTTGCTGTGTGGGCCAGGGAACCATCCGGCTTCAGCAGAGCAGGCAGTGAGGGTTGGCAGAAATTCGACTCGATCGCTTTCGCAAGAGACCAGAAAGCTCGACTGCCAGTTGGTCTGACAGAGAGCTTTTCGCCATTCTTAGCGATTCGATCGAGACGAGCCTTCCGCAATGCCTTTTTGTAGGACTTGGCAGCTTGGTTAAAGGCTCTCTTCTTCGAACTTACATCCGGAGTTTTGCGGGTTTGAGCATCAGCCTAAATGAGATATGCCGAATGTTTTCGGTCTTGAGCATGACTACATTCGACATTAAACCATGGGCGAGCTTTGCCACCGATGGGTACTTCAGCAAAAGGAATAAAATACTCCATTGCCTGGTGCACCACATCGGTTATAGCATCCGCGCAACTCGACGGATCCAAAGAAGAGAAGCAGACCCGCCGCCAAGGATAAGACGCAAAAAAGTTCCGCATCTCATCCCAATTTGCTGACTTGTATTTCCAGCCACCCTGGGATTTTTCGCAGCTGGCGGGGCAGCTTTTCGTGGGTGGCTAACCCACTAATTGGGCCCCCAACTATCTGCGGGTGGCCAGCGGATAGCCATCGCTTCGGTTCCCGCTACCCTCCTCGACTAGACACCCGACAAAATAAACACCAACTCGACGTCAACCGGTTCGCCAACGTACCGCAGCTGTTCAGACCCATTTCCCATAAACGGCTTCATCGAGCAACGTGCCGGAACACGACTAGGTCGCTTTGCGGCACGACTTTGCCCGATGGGTGGTAACTTTGTCGGTGACCCGATTTTATGGTCTACCACCAAGAAAATGGAAAATTATGTATGAGCAAGACAAATATACACATTTGTATCCTACTTGAAGGCGAGTTCATAGACATAATAAAAATTATGGATGGATTAGGTCTCTAACGCACAGTACTATATTTTTTTTCATTACTTGCGTTAGGGGACATTTTAATACTCGTAGAATCATTCGCCCCGTAGACGCAAGAGAGGGTGGATAGGTAGTAAACAGCTCTGAAGCTTCTAAAAAGCATTTTTTGTTGAGCGGCTAGATCTTTATTATTGTGCAGAATATTTTATACCATATTGTTAAGTGTGTCATATATAATAATAAAATAAAAAAAAATCGATATCGGTCGGTAAAGTGGGTGTGTGTGTGTATTCAATACAGTCGTTTATATACAGTCCAATCTTTTATTTTAACCAGCATCGGGGTAGTCAGTCCCCGAGTGTCGCACGTTTTTTTCAAAACTAGAACGTTTTCAGGTTTAAGTTAATTTTATATCAACCTCACACTAAACAAACTTGTTAAAAATAGTTACATAAGTTAATCACGGTTTATTGCTTACTATCTTAAAATCAATTAATGTAAGTTCGAGAGAAGTATGAATGGTTGGTTCGTATATTGGTGATCGTCACTAATGTTTATATTTAAAAAATATTTTATATATATGTATATGATAGAAATATTTTCACCTATCAAAATTAAGATGTGTCTAGCACCCTTCTTCTACCCTTCCTGGACTATGCTGATACGTGTTACCTACTAGACCTTTCTACGAAACTCCTAAATAAATGTGTAATTATGATAAAATATAAGATAAGATGTCGCAACACCACACATAGTTGGGTTGGTTATTCATAAGGCAACGTCGAAATATGCACGTGTTAGATTTTATAAGATACTACAATTAAAAAACAATATTACAATATATTATAAGCTATATAATCAAGCTACTTCACACTAAACAATGATATAAAATTATTATATATATTTGCTTAGATAATAAATAATTAAATTAGAAGAAATTAAATATTTAAGGGTATCAATACAACAGATGATTTATTTGTCTTTTTTAATGTTGCTACGGAATCCTTCATGCGGTTTTTTAATATATATTTTTTCTCAATTTTTTGCTTTGGGATACTTATTATTAAAGTAATTTGAATAAGTAATAACTAAAAAGGTTACGCTAATGTTATTCCATTTTGATTGTGAATTGACATTATTTTTCTTTTGGTACAAGTAATTAGTGGCACCTATAATAAAAATAAAACAAACATTCGAAACCGTAATAACTTAATTATTGAAAAAAAAATTTAATGAATATCACAAAAGGTTCAATTATAATTTTAAAAATATGCGAGGTAATGAAATTTTATCTGAATTATACGAATACAATAGTAAAAACTTAATCAGAATTATTTTTTCTTATATTCGGTAAATCCGTTTACGATTCTCGTAAACAAACAGCTGCCAAAGTGTTCGCTTCAACGTTTTTGTTTCCCAGTTGACAGTGAGTTCATGAATAAATTTACATCATTTATAAAGTATTGCCAGTTTTATTCAAAACAAATTACCACACAATTATACAATTATATATTAAAACCGATTCGAAGAGTTTAGTTAATAAGTAGATATAGCTTTATCGGTAACAGTTTTGTAATTAATTGAAACTATTTCACAATCTTTAGCCTCAAAACCTCTATCGAAGTAGTACTGAGATCGAGTTTCTGAAGTAATATTTTCACCGTAAATAATAACATTGATTGAAGTAGCCGTATTACCTCGAGTCGAGCGATCCTCTTGGTCTTCTAATATCTTGGTTTAATCGAAACATTCATAATACGTAGTGAAATTTATGTAGAGACGATAATAAATTGTTTCTGTTTAAGCGATCTTAAATTGTTTTTATTTTTATTGTTACAATGTGTGACCAAAAAACTTCTGACCCTGTTTTCTAAGGCTTTAATATTTTCTATTATTATATTATTATAAATTTTGTATTATTGTAACTTTTTTTATGGTTATATCTACATAATATATAATATTTTAACACTTTCTTCTTTTACCACCATCATAACGATATGGTATAAATATGATAATGATGAATAAAAAAAAATATTTTAATCATAAACTTCGATTAACCATATCGAAAATTTGCTAAGAATGTTACATTGTAATTAAATCTTTTATTGTCATTTTATCTACTCTTAAAAGTCTTAAGAAATAAATTGTTCTCTAAACAAAGTAGTAATAAGTTAATATACGTGTAACATAATTTGGAAGAGCCATATATTTATTTTAATTCTTAGTAAATAAAAACATAACAATCTTAAACATTATTAAATAAGTCTTACAACTCCTAGCTTGAAAATAAGAAAGACTAAAATATTTTTTTCATTAAGTTACTTTTACTTACTTTTACTTTAATTTCTGAGTAATAAAAATTTGCTTTATGCAAATTGAATTTAATCAAATCCTGGTATCTTATCTAAGACTAATATCAAAAAGTTTGATTTTCTACATATAGATATGCTTCCTTCTTTAAGTATACCTACTTGGTTTGAGTGCGTACAGAGGTTTGAGTAAATAGCTGGGCAGAAATTTGAATATAAGACGTAATACTTGACATTGACGGCAACAACTATGTGATACCAAGCGAAACAACCGGATAGGCATAAAAAATACTTTTTGGTGTTACCTTCGATGTTAGTAAAGCGAGAGTATTATTCACCACGACCTCTTGTGATACCTTAAAGATCGCCAGGTAATCAAAGTTGTATTAGCCCCAGCGGCTACGGGTTCTAAGGGTGGTCATACTATTACACAGGAAAACATGGAGTTTTTTTCCATAGTGTCTATTTTCTTTCTGCTGGTTGCATCTTTGTAGTATGAAGTATTTTTTAGTCTCGCGCCAGAAATCTAAAATCACTGCACAGCGCAGCTACGCGATGCCTACAGTATCTTCACTTACAAAGCAATATTCTACCTTTTGTTTAAAGTTCCCAATTATTTGCATGGGTAAGCATTAAAAAACATGTTAATTTTGCAATATGAAATTGTTACCTGAACTATGCATTAGCAGGAAAATAAGTCGTATATTTAGTTTATTTTTCCATTAACAAAGTTTGGAACAGTAGGCACGTGCACTATATAAATTTGTTATGGCGTTGAAAATTTGAGTTTATATTAACTGCACCGACCAGCCATGACAGCTTATATAACTGCTATCTCTTTAACATTTAAGTGTGAACGTTATTTTTCCTTACCACTCCTGTGAACGTGGAATCTCACAGGCTCCTAGAGCCATATACAATAATTTAGATGCATTTAATATAGGACTATTAAATAGGAACATTAAAGTTATATTATGTAACAAAAAATATATGTTCTTACTTAATCAACTTTTATTTAAAAAAATGTGGACATTTTTAAAATCTATAATTATGGACTTTTCAGTCTAAATCTACTTAGATTACATTTTCGGGTATTAAAAACAGGCAAATTTAACTCCTATAACAAAATAAGTCTTTTTTGGTCAAAATATAATATATAAGAAACCAAAAACACGAACTACTTACTTCAGAAAACAAATATATAAAAAAATTACAGCAATCTAAAAACGTAAATTTATTGGCAGTTAGTGCACAAAAGTCCAGAACTTTGGAGACGCATAGGTTTGTTGCACCCAACACAAACATGTTTAGTCTATTTCCTGTCTCACTATCCTATATTTATGGACATGTCGCGGGATAGATTCTAAATTCTCTTCTGGCTCCTTTATTGGTTTCTTGATTCTGGACATCTTCTGTAACCATGTCCTGCAATTAGAATGATAGTCAATCTCGGCTCTCTTGGGAATCGTGTATTTATAACACGTCTTTGTAAATACAAGCATGCGTGTTTAAACACCTGTTAGTTTTAAGGCAGCAATTACGCTTCGTTAACTTTACATATGCTATATGCAGCTAAGTTAACATTATGTGAAGCGTAAGTAACTTCGTATCTATGATGGATTCTTTATAAAACTCAAGATCAGTTCATCGCAGTCCATCTTTTATTTTTTTTTAACCCCTCGAAGTTATTATCCGATCATATTTGGTCATACTTCGAGCTGAATGATTATTATATTGAAGAAATCATCAATTAATTAAAGGATACAATTATTAATACGGAATTATGGAAATTAAATGTTAACTTTAACTCCGAGGGTACTGAGGGCGTCAACGTGTTCGATGAACAAAAACTGGTGTTAAATTTTTATTAATAGTCGGAACCCAACACGTAATCAGGTTTATGTAATTTAAATTATATTAAAATTGTTTGTATGGTGAGCTCAATGTTAATTATTACTTATTGTTTATAAATTAAAACATTATATCCTACCTTTTATTGTGAATCGTTTATTTGTGATAAAAGTTAAAACTTATTTATTAGGTATAGGTATAGCAAGCATTATGCCGAATTATTTAACTTCCTTTAATAATTAAATATTATTATATTACAAATAACGATTCACGTTAGTTAGTTGTGCGTAGGTATTTGTTAGCCGCTTTCATATAATAGAAATATATATATATATATATATATATATATATATATATATATATATATATATATATATATAATTCATTGAGTGCATTACTTTTTGTTTTTATTTAGTTGCATTTAAATTAGTTACTTTTATAATATGCTTATTAAGATAAGTATAACGTAATTAGTTATTTAATTTTAACAATTTTAATGTATTATAACCTGATACAATAGTAAGCTTTTTAAAGTAATATTTTTGCAATAATACTTTTAATTTTTGTAATTAGTATTAGTACGTAATTTACAAATATTTACTAAATTATTGTTTGTACAAGTAGATTTGGAATTACAATCTAGTAGGTAGTAATTGCCTTAGTTAGTGCTTAATGTCGTTAAATATTTGTTTTAACATTATTATTGTATAAATTCCAGGTCGATTTCACTTGATTCCCAGAATGACCGAGGAAAAAGAACTAATAAAGAAACGAGGCAGTTTTCATGCCGCTTATCCTTATTTGGTAATTATCTCGACGCGTTAAATATTTAAACATTCGATGTTTCCGATGCCACGGAATTGCAATTACGCTTAGGTAAGATCGAAGATCGAGTCATTGTACGAACAACATTGATGAAGTACAGTTGCGTTTAGAATGCATTGCCGAGGACGCTCGTTCACAGTTTTCTGAGCGTTCCGATTTTGAATCCCAATATTATAAGTAATTATTGTTAGTCATATTTATTTATAATAATTTAAATGGTAAATACATTGGAATTTACATGTTTTAGTTCATAAGTTTCAACAGTAGCACCACCTGCGCAATTAATTATGGAATGTTATTAAGTATTTACTGTTAAATGTTTTAAGAATTAGAAGCATAGGATATTTTAACATAATGTTTAATCTTTTATTAACTTATTAAGAGGTATAAATAATAGCATCTGTAAATTGGTTATGGAATTGTAAATTACCCTCACCTAAATATTATAGTTTTAAAATATTATAAAACGAATTGTAAGGGCTGCTCTCGCCCATTCTATTATAAATGCTATCCATAGCACAAGGAAGCTTTTTGGGCTGTTTTCTATTTGTGGTTTATATAAACGATCTCCCTAATATATCTGATGTCCCGTGCATTCTCTTTGCTGATGACATTTCCTTAATTCTTTCTTGCCCAGAATTCAAACAATTGGATCAAATGTTAACTAAAAATCGGTACGTCGGTAAAGTTTTTACATTACAGAAAAAGTGCATTCGTATTCTTGCTAACATAGACCAAATGACTAGCTGTAAAAACTATTTTATTAAACATAATATTCCAACATTAACATCCTTGTACATATTGGAAGCAAACTCACTTGTGAACAATAATATGGATTGGTTTCCTCGGTACTCACAACCCGAAAACTTAAGGAAAAGGGAAAATAAACTAGAGCCAACGACTTCAAAGCTAAAAATGGTAGGCAATAGTCCACACTCAATGTGTATACTAATTTACAATACCGTTTTAAAACAGATTAAAGATTTAGATAAAGAAATCAATTTTAAAAATAAACTTAAAAAGTTTTAATGAATAAATGTTAATTACTCGTTGCAGGAGTTTTTTGATGATGGCGTGTAATAGAGTTGGTATACTTTAAAAGTAAGACATATTCTTATATTCTAATAAAATTTATTGTTATTTTAATCGATTTTATTGATGTAAATATGACATGTTAAGGATTTAATATTATACAATTATTAATTATGAATTACTTTTGCTGAATTATATAAATCCCATTTATTATATTAATTTTATGACATTATTTAATGCCTATAATTTATTGTTATTTTAAGGCGTTTGATGAGCCTCAGTTTATGTTAGTTGTCTTGCGTTAAAATATGAATGTGTGATTATATAAATGTAATTGTATTGAGGTGTAAAGTTATGCAGTGCCCTTGTAGGATTCTTGTTAGATCTAAATAATTGTTATATAATAGTATCTTCTAAGGTTTTCACGAGTATTACACATTGAAATAAAACTATTTTTACGGATTTAACTCGCGTATATTGAATTAAATTTACATTTTAAATCTAACTCGACGTTTCGAATGCTTTGCAGCAATCGTGTTCACGGTAAGACGAGATGGAGGTGTCTGTCAGTAAGTCAGTTAATTAGTCATCTATCTCCAACGGTAAATGTATTCGATTGTTCGGTTATTCGGTTGATTCGATGTTCGATGTGTTCGATTATATAATAAACTAGATGTAGGTATACAATGTACAAAATTACGATTTCTAGCTCGGAATAAAATTAATACTTTTATAACAAGCGACTGAAAATTTAATTGACTTACGTTTTAATGCTTTATTTATTAATTAGTTATTGATTTAGTGCAAATTAGAACAATTGGAAATAATAATATAAGTAGTAAACTTCTAAACAAATATGCTTTGTTTTACAATGTTGTCCAATTGTATGAAAAGTATCGTTACATCTTCAAAAATGAAATTGAGGACTATAATAATGTTTTATTCCCGCAAATTATTATTTAATTTTTTTTAGTTAAGAATATTTTCAATATATATTGATACGGACCGAGTAAATACAGAATGTAAAAATATGAATTTTATTTATATTTATTTATATTTTATATTTTTTTTATATTTATTTTTATTTATATTTATAAAATGAGAAACGGCCGCATTTATGTAAGAAGAAGTATCGACGATCGCGTAAGTCGTATTCATAACGAGGATGATATAAAAAGGGTTTTTTGTACCAATGCAATTTGACCTTGCTTTTATTACTAGTTTCATGTACATCATCAATATTATTTTGTTGCAAAGTTAAACTAAAAGTAATAAGTTTATATACTCGCTACAATACAAATATTCATTGTTGCATAATACATAATAGTCAAATGTCTCTCACTGTAGTACATATAAATGCGAAATTGATAATTAATTTTACTTTATTCTCACGTTTGAACGACAGTGTTCAAGTTGCCTTGCTTGAAGATGTGACGTCAATATTTATCTTAAATCGGTACGATAGTGTTCGTGTGCAAAAGAACCCAACCCTTCCCATTATTTATAATATATTACACTATTACATTTATTACGTCTATAGATTACATTACTATTTTTATTATAATTTATATAATTATTTTACTTATTTGACACTACTCTACTTACCCAGTTACGAATTATGTTATGACTTTATTTACTTGCCTATAAAAGATTCTTCCTGTCTCAATGTTAGTCCTTAGAAAGTTTAAAATTGGTTTTCTAAATCCCGGGTCACTGAGAACACGTCAAGATGAATTTATAATAGCTATGAGTCGCCAAGACGTTGATATCATGGCCGTAAATGAGACCTGGTTACGTCCAAATGAAGATGGTCGGGCGCCTATAGTTCCCGGATATCGGTTACGTCATAGACCACGTCCCTCTGGCATTCGCGCCCGTGGATGTGGTATAGGATTTTATCTCCGAGAGGGAATAATGGTACGCATCTTAACCCACCCTGTGGTAGAAGAAGTGGAGCAAATGTGGCTCACCTCAAACATTGGTGGAAAAAGAATCATTATAGGTACTGCATACAGACCACCTTGGCTTAATGTGAAAACATTTCTAGATGCCCTTACCGACTCATATGCTACATTTAGGGACTACGATCATATTATTTTAGTGGGTGACTTCAATATAAATTATTTTGACAATGCTAATATAAAAACTCAAATGTTAAATGATTTTTTAATATACACCAACATGCGTCAACATATTACAAAGCCAACTCACTTTACCGAACATAGCGAAACATTGATAGATCTCATTTGTACGGACATCAGTGTAAATGACATACATGTCGATTACATATGCGAGCTTAGCAGTCATACTTTTCTATCATGTGAGTTACAAATAACTAAAGAGAAACTAAACAACATGATGGACTGGTTTTATATTAATACTTATATCGATATTAATGTGATGGTTGCTGAATTTACTAAACGTATTTTTTGGATTTTTAATACACTTGCGCCACAGAAAACGGGTAAATTTAAAAAAAATCATTACCCTTGGATAACTGACACTATTAAAATGATGATTCGTACTAGAGATAAAGCCCATGTAAGATCTCGTATGACCCGTAACGATATTCATATAACTTATTATAAGGATCTTAAATTATACATTGAAGCTGCTTTCAATAGGGAAAAAAGTGCTTATTTCTCTGTTTTTATTAATAATAACTTTAAAAATTCTCACAAACTCTGGAATCATATAAAATTAAATTTACAGTATAAAAAAAATAACAACGAAGTTTGCAACCTTCCCGAACAATTAAATGATCCTGAACAAATAAATAAACACTTTTTGAACATACCAAGTACAAGTGGTTCATTGGATGAAAGTTTATCATATTATAATAAGTCGTTACAGGGTGAAACTACGTTTAAATTAAGCACAATTGATAAATCCTTGGTAATAAAAACCCTGAAGTTATTAAAATCAAATACAATAGGTTCCGACGGCATTTCGCTGCAAATGGTTAAACTATCTCTTCCTTACGTAGCTGATATTATTACTAACTTAATTAATACTTCCATAAGTAGTAACACATAAGCCGTTCTCCATGCCCTTTCATCTTTCTATCTAGGTCGTTTATCTCTTCTTCGTTAAGTGTTTGTTTTGTTCCTTGTGTTACTTGTAGGTCTGTTATACTTTTGTCAGCGTTCTTGTCTCCTTTTTCGTTTTCTGCCTCAGATTCTTTGACTAGCTGGTACAGTCTGTCGATCGCTTGGGTTACCTCAGTCTTTATTTCTGCCTTCAGGTTTCGTGAATTATTGAGGTGGAGCTTTGCCCTGTTTACGCAGTACTTTGCTTCGGTAGCTCTGTTTGTGTTGGCCTTTTTGGCAGATTTTGGTGGACCCGATTTTCCAGACTCCCATTCACCGATACTCCTTCTAACTTTCGAAGTTAGGTCCCGAGATATTCCTGGTTTTGGCGAGATAGAATTTGGGGATCGGTTCGGCATAGTGACCTTTTCCAGCCCAGTCGCGTCCGGGGTTCCCTTTTTCTTTTGGCAGGTGTGTGAAAACCGAACATTTTATTTATGGGGTGCGGTGCCTCAGTCGATAATTAAAAGAGTTATGTAGATAACTCGTCAAGTAATTAAATAAAAGTAGAATCAGTGATGTATAGAGTCACTGTGGTCCTTAAATAAATGTTGGGTATAGATACCCAGTATTGTCGCACAGATAGAGTTAGGATAAATTTTGTAGCCTTTGTCAGTATGTTTTGCTAATGTGTTCTTTACTTTCCAGGTGGTGTTTGGAGTTTGAGTCGGCGTACGAGTAAGTTTCCGCCTTAGATTAACGATGAATTGGTAGGTGTGAATACCTATAGGTAATTTATATATGGAGAAAGCAGTTTAAGAGTTTGTGAATAAACTCGTGTTTATCTCTTTTCTTTGTTTCAGGTGGTGTTACGGTTCGTGGCTACGTGAAGGTAAGTTCTCTTCTATTGGTATTATATAAAATTTTTATTTTAGTTATTTTTATTTTCAGGTTCGGCGTGCGGCAATGGAGACGGACATGGGCGAGCCCGAATAGCAAGGGGAGAAAGTTCGGTCCCGCTTCAACGTCTCGTTCCGGAGGTGTAAGGATTTCAATTTTTTAAGTTTTTTTTTTTTTTTTTTAAATTAATAATTATATTTATATCGATATAGTCTCGTTTAATATATACTCTAAGTATAGAAAGTTGATGAGGAAAAAACGGTATTTTTATTGAACGGATAAAAATTTTTTGTACAAATTTTTCCCCTTTTATCCTACCTTTATAAGGGAGGGTGAGAGGGCAATTCGAATCCCGTTTTCCGCTAATAACTCCCCAGGGGATGAAGTCAGGGGGGTGCAAGTGGTGTCAAATTGTGCGTCTTACAAATACCTATCTGACTAATTAGTATGATAAATGAAAATATTGAAAATGGAAAATTTTTCTTAAGAAAAACTGATTTTTGCTGATTAAAAAGTTAAATATCTCCTAAGGGATGAATCCCTCGGGGTTGTCGTGTTTTAGTGAAATATGCCCAGAAACTACCTTTAAAACTTTATAATAAAAGAGAACTACTTGAATTGAAATTAAAAAATAAAGGTATCCAGAGCTCCGGAGGGTTTGTTGTGTTGATAGCGGAGGACCGGTAATGCAAGTGATGCGGTTACTGAACGGTGTAGACGCGGAGTGTGGGCGCAGCGGTCAGTGAGACCCGGTAAAACGGTTCGTCGCTGGCCGCCCGCGGGTCAGTAGAGTTCCCGAATCCAGGGATCACTTAATCTCCGCCCTGGGAGGCTGAACTGCCAACCCGCGAAAAATCCCTGCTGCTGTAGTCGTGCCGGAGAAGGAGACCGGAGTGGACCCGGCTGCTGCAGTGGGGGGAGACCGGGGGCCCTCTCGTACGCTGCGCCGACAAACCGCATTACCTATTCCGCTCAGTGACTAGTCAGCATTATAAAATTTGTCCCCTAACTATCATCAGAGCAAATCCTCTACCTATTTAGCCCCCTTTTATAAAAATAAACATGAGAACAAAGAAAAGAAATAGATTTTGTACAGCGGCTCCCCTATCCAGACAAGTGGATTTCTGTAACATCAGGGGACTACACGCAAACCTAAGCGCAGTCCATCAACACCTTGAGACTGCGCAGCCGACCTTATTATTTCTCACGGAGACGCAGATATCCTGCCCGGCCGACATATCATACCTGCTCTACCCCGGCTACAAACTTGAACATACGTTCTTGAGACGTGCCGGTGTATGTATGTTCGTTCGGGAGGATATCTGCTGTCGCCGTCTCCAACATTTGGAAGACAGGGACCTGTCGATATTGTGGGTGCGCGTAGACCACGGAGGCCACACCCGTATTTACGCGTGCCTATACAGGTCTCATAGCGGTGACGGGGAAACTAAACGACTTTTCGAGCACCTGCAATTGACGACAGATAGAGTTCTTGAGCAACACCCCTCTGCGGAGTTGGTAATTTTAGGAGACTTCAATGCCCACCATACTGAGTGGCTCAGTTCTCGGTCTACCGACTACGCCGGGCGGTGTGCTCACGAATTTGCTCTGGCCTATGGTTACTCACAGCTGGTACATTCTCTAACAAGAATACCAGATATTGAGGACCATACAAGCTCTATCTTGGACCTTCTGCTGACCACACGTCCGGATAAATATACACTATCAGTGGATGCACCACTCGGCTCGTCCGACCACTGTCTTATCCGGACCGTAGTACCATGTGCACGGCCAGATCGTGTTATTAACACGAAGCTCCTAAGATACCTAGAAGAACACGATTTGATCAACGACCGGCAATACGGTTTTCGCCACGGTCGCTCGACTGGTGATCTTCTAGTGTATTTCACACACGGTTGGGCTTCAGCCATCGAGAGTCAAGGTGAGGCATTGCCAGTTAGCCTGGACATAGCGAAGGCGTTCGATAGGGTTTGGCACCGGGGTCTTCTAACGAAGCTACCAACATACGGACTGCCCGAGGGGTTGTGCAAATGGGTCGCCAGCTTTCTATCCGACCGATGCATAAGAGCCGTCGTAGACGGTAGCTGCTCTGATAAATTGGATATAAACGCTGGCGTCCCGCAAGGTTCTGTACTTTCTCCGACACTGTTTCTTCTGCATATCAATGATATGTTGTCTATTGATGGCATTCATTGCTATGCGGACGACAGCACCGGAGACGCATTTTATACAGGCCGTGCGAATATCCCTCGTTCCATTGTGGAAGAAAGTCGCGAACAACTTGTGTCGGAAATCGAGAGTACCTTATCCAAGGCCTCCGATTGGGGTAGGGACAATTTGGTCCGGTTTAACCCCTCTAAGACACAAGTTTGTGCGTTCACCGCTAAGAAAACCCCATTCACTGTGGCTCCACAATTCCAGGACACAACACTCACCATCTCTAAGAGTATTGGGATCCTTGGTGTTGATATATCCAGTGACGTCCAGTTCCGAAGTCACTTAGAGGACAAGGTCAAGCTGGCATCCAAAAAACTCTGTGTGCTTAATAAAGCGAAGCGGTACTTCACACCGGGGCAAAGACTGCTATTATATAAATCGCAAGTTCGCCCCCATATGGAGTACTGTTCTCATGTTTGGGCGGGAGCACCTGGATACCAGCTTGGACCACTCAACTCGGTCCAAAGACGAGCTGTGAGAATAGTCGTCGATCCCAATCTCACAAATGGTATTGAACCCTTAAACCTAAGGAGAGATTTTGCCTCTTTATGCGTGTTCTACCGTTTGTACAACGGGTTGTGTTCCGAGGAATTGTTTGACATGATGCCCACGGCTACTTTTTACCACCGCACCGCTCGCCATCGACAGGGAATTCATCCTCACACATTGGAGTCTAAGTGGTCCCTTACAGTCAGGTACCAGAGGAATTTTTTCCCACGGACACTTCAGCTGTGGAATGAACTCCCTGCCGAGGTTTTCCCTGAGGGCTACAGTATGGGGCTCTTCAAAAGGGGAGTAAATAGGTTTTTAAAGGGTCGGCAGCGCGCGTGTGATGCCCCTGGTGTTGCAGGCGTCCATAGGCCACGGTGACCGCTTACCATCAGGCGGGCCGTGAGCTTGTTGCCACCATAGTGGTATAAAAAAAAAAAAACATATTTATGCAGATGACATACAAATATATATTTCTTTTAAGCCCGAAAATACACACGACGCTGTTATAAAATTAAATGAAGACCTTTCAAGCATCTCGAAATGGTCAAAATTAAATAGCTTATCCCTTAACCCCGAAAAAACAAAATACCTTATCCTTGGAACAAAATCCATGATAAATAAAATTGCTGTTCTAGGTCCTGTTATTACTTTAAATAATGACAATATTCAACGGGTTGTGGAGGCACGTAATCTTGGTATCTTGATGGATCAAAACCTTCGCTTTGAAAAACACGTTACATCCACAGTTAAAACCTGCTTTTATAGATTAAAACTATTATACAAAATAAGAAACTTTATTAACACTACGGTTAGACTTAGGTTATGTGAGTCCATAATACTTTTGAAACTAAATTATGCAAATGTGGTCATAGGGTCTAGATTATTAACGAAAACTAAAAACTTAAGACAGCGTGTACAAAACGCTTGTGCGCGATATTGTTTTAATATTCCACGTAATCACGTTACGCCTTTCTTGAATAGAAAAAACAAATTGAAAATGAATTTTCGTATGCAATTGCACTTTGCATCTTTGTTGTTTGGCGTTGTAAAATATAAAGTTCCACCTTACCTTTTTGCAAAGTTAAAGTGGTGCAATGAAACCAATGCGAACTACAACACTAGGGCTTCGTATAATTTACTAGCTATACCATTTCACAAAACTTCAGCCTTCCGGGGTAGCTTCAGATACCCCGTTTCAAAATGCTGGACCAACCTGCCCCCACCATTTCGGAATCTGGGAACAGTATTTAGTTTAAAAACAATATATAAGCAACTGTTATTAGAATTCCAAAAACAGTAAAAGGGATTTTTTTTTATTTTTTATTTTATTTTATAACCCAAACTTCCCAGCTCCGTAATCCTTCAAGCGTTTGTCGGTAACGGAGTTTTGTGTCTGTATCTGTCTGTGGTACATAACAGCTCGTAATATCGAAGGCTGCAATTTCCTGTTACTTTTAAGTATCTATCTATTACATAAATTTATATTTGTAAATTGAATTCCTTTTTTTTTTTTTTTTTAATTTTTTTTTTAGCTGGGCCATTGCAATATATTAATTAATTAATATTGTTATACATACTAATAAATTTCTTTATTTACTTAATCTTAACTTATTTATTAAAAATACTTGTATTATATATATATATATATATATATATATTGACAAGTACTTACGCACATATTTTTCGCCGTTTATCCTCTAAGTAATGTAGAACTCTTCTCCGTTTACATCCACCAATAAATGCACTTTATGATATACATAATTTATACACTCATTAGTTTATTTCTTATATCGGTACGTCTATATTTCATATAAACAATATTCGAATTGAACACTATTTGCACACACTAGCTGTTTATATAAAATCATAATATGTATTATATTTAATTATTTAATTATTCATTATCACAATTTTGAGCATGGATCACTGGCTCGCTGTTCACAACCTTTAAGGTGGGTAATGGTGAAAATCAGCGTTGAGAAAAAAAAAATATTTTTTTTTCTCAACTATTGCAAAGTATTATCCAATTTATGGCGTCACATCTTTATGCAGGCTTATTATTATGCTAGTAATATCAAACGCGTATCATGAGTGACAATAAATAGTAAAAAAAAAAATAAAGAAAAAGAAAATATGTTATTACTGTTCTTGTTGTTATTAATTGTTTTTTATTATTTTTGTTATTTTTTTTTGTTAATGTATATTTGTTTACGTGTACATGTATATGTGGATATATACATAAATATTTATATAAATATGTATATATAGTATGCATTCATTTCATTTCATTCATTTTATTTGTTTTTTTATTATTTAAGCATGACTGTATTGTTGTTGTTGTTGTTTTTTTATTATTATTATTATTATCATTATTATTATTTAACCTTTTTTTTAACGTTTTTTTTTCTTTGCTTTTACTATTTTATTCTGTACATGGGTGTGGCACATAAATAAAAAGTTTGAGTTTGAGTTTGAGTTTATTTATCTTTATTGTACAAAGACACTTATACAATTGACGGACTTAATGCACTTGATGCCTACTAATTATTTAGAAATACCCTCGACCCCTAACAATATATTACAAGTTCTTAAATAAAAAGAAATATATATAAATATTACAATAGACGTGAATTTTGAATCGTGTTATGGTTAATAGCTAAATGTAGCTTCTTTATTAACTACCATTCAAGTTTTTAAATTTTCTAAATTCGAATGAATCGTCATTTTCTTAAGATGTAAAATTTAAAACTGTTTCGATAAGATACCACACCATTTAAAATTCATATTCATTTAAAAAATATAAAGAAACTAAACAAATATAACAATGCAAACGTAATACAAAGTAAAAACAACTTGCTACTTCCAACAAAACCCATGCATAGTATGAATTTCAAAGTCTTATATATCTGTAATCTGATTATTAATATACCCGGTGCTCTGCGAACGGCTGGACTCTTTGGCATTGCGTAGAGACGTGGCTTCTTTGTGCGTCTTCTAACGCATTTACAAGGGGGAATGTTCCGAAGAACTATTCGATCTGATGCCTGCCGCCGAATTTCATCACCGCACAGCGCGCCATCGCCTCCAATATCATCCTTACCACCTATATGCGTGGCGATCCTCTACTGTGCGATTTTAAAGGTCATTTTTTCCACGTTCCACTCGCTTGTGGAACGAACTCCCTTCGGTGGTAGTTCCAGATCGGTACGACATGGATACCTTCAAAAAAGGCGTCTACTTCTACCTACATGGCCGACAACACTCTTATAAATCCTCGGATGTTGCAAGAGTTCATGGGCGGCGGTGACCACACGTCATCTGTGACCCGCCAGCTCCTTTGCCCTCCTCTTCCATAAAAAAAAGCCTAACAAAATTAGCTTAGTTTGCTATTATTAGTTAAAGATTTATTTGCATAGAATGAGTTTTAAAAATTTAAAATTAAATATATGTTCTTGATGACATCTTCTGGTACAGGATGCGAAGCGTAGGTCTCAGGCAATTAAACCACACAGACACAATATGATAATTCTTGTATTAAATGTAAGTAATCACAAATTACAAATTACTTTGTTGGTATACAATTATCAGAGTTGCGTAAACCACCGGTGACTCAATACGTCACGGCGTTCACACCGCACTGTTACAATGATATCAATTGAGTTACTAATTATCGTTAAATTATCATGATCTGCGACATATAAATATGTTCATAACAATGATATTAATATGTAAATGTTTGAATAATGTGTTGTGTACCAAGTTGTTGTGTCCCGTGGTAAAAATACATGTAAAGTACCATGTTGGTGTAAAAATGATTACCTAATAACATGTTTGTGTCCCGTAGTAAAAATAAGAAAAAGAAATTGATGCCATGTTGGTGTGTCCAATGGTAAAGGTAAGTGTGTAATACCATGTAGGTGTGTCCCGTGGTAAGTAAGTGGTAAGTGAAAGTATAAGAAATACCATCAATGGGTGTGTCCCGTGGTTTAAAAAAATATATAAGAATATACTACCATACAGGTGTGTCCGATGGTAATAGTGAAAGTATAAGAAATACCATTATGGGTATGTCCCTTGGCATAAAAAAATATGAATAAACTACCATACTGGTGTGTCCGGTGGTAGTAATGAAATTATGAGATATATCCCATATTGATGATGCGTGTCCATGGGCATCAGATCATACAGGTGTGTCCGTTGATCTGGTTTTTTGTAAGCAGCCTGGTTTGTCCGGTGCAAAGAGAACAAGCTTGTATAACATATTATATAGTAATGTATTTTTAAGTTTAGCTATTTGGTCTACTGGTTTCCAGAATGTTTATTAAATTAAAAATTAGTAATTTAATATTCTATGGTTGGTAAGTAAAGAAATCAATGATACAATTACGAGGTCGTAAGATTACAAATCAGGAAAGGCCGAGTTTTAGTCATATTTATTTATAATAATTTAAACGATAAATACTTTGGAATTTACATGTTTTAGTTTACAAGTTACAACAGTAGCGCCACCTACGCAATTAATTATGGAATGTTATTTAGTATTTACTGTTAAATGTTTCAAGAATTAGAAGCATAGGATATTTTAACATAATGTTTAATCTTTTATTAATTATTAGAACTTATTATGAGGTATAAATAATAGCATCTGTAAATTGGTTATGGAATTGTAAATTACCCTCACCTAAATATGATAGTGTTAAAATAATATAAAACGAATTGTATAAAAGGGCTGCTCTCGCCGATTCTATTACAAATGGTTGGATATTAAACATTGAAGTTCAAGAACTGTGTATTACTGAAACAAGTCTTAACATTTTCTAAAGCTCAAAGTTTATTAACTAAGTATAAATTAATCTATTATTACTATTAAAAATGTACACACTAGCAATCGCAACTTTGTTAAATTGCCTACCATTCAGTCACCGAAATTTAATGGAGCTTGCGAAATTTGGTTGGAGTTCCCTGAAAACTTAACAAGTCTCATTGACTCTAATGATGACATCGATGAAATTGATAAGTTTCATTAATTACGAGCGTTGCTGTAGGAATCCGCTGCTTAGGTAATTTAATCTATTGACTTATCTGCAACAAATTATTCTCTGGTGTCGACGTTATTATGCCATCGTTTTAACAATCAGCGTTTATTAATCCAAAATCATGTTTCTTCGGCTTTGTTTAATATGGACATCATTACAAAAGAATCATTTGTAATTAATATCAGGACAATATCAGGACAAATTACACACATTGATCTAACCCTTGTAAGCAAATTATTTGCTTGTGTTAAGGGTGTTAGGCAACGATACAAATATATAGAAATACACATATAAATACTGAGAATATATTTAATATACGACCAAACCCAGAAATACAAACATCTATGCTCATCACATAAATGCCTGTCTCTGCCGGGAATCGAACCCAAGCCCCATTGCGCCGTGACACGTTAGGCGTCTGCGCTAACCACTCGACCAACGGGGCGGTAATATTTATAAAACAAAATATATAACATTATGAAACAAAAATTTAGGAGTATTGGAATTATCTGGTGAACCTGTTAAATATTGGGACACACTTTTAATTTATATTATCACGCGGAAGTTGGACTGTAAGACATAGCGCGAGTGGGCAGAATATAGAAGTCGTTTAAGCAAGGACTACTCGATTACTTTTGAATCATTTAAAAAGTTTCTACGTAATCTAGCAGATTTAATAGAAACTTTAGAACTATCATGTAATAATCCTTCTTAAATATCTGTTAAATCATGTCCTAAGATAAACTCTATGGTTAGCACTCAAAGCTACATCAATTCCGGTACAGACTTAGTTAT
Source organism: Napeogenes sylphis (assembly GCA_959347405.1). NCBI lineage: Eukaryota > Metazoa > Arthropoda > Insecta > Lepidoptera > Nymphalidae > Napeogenes > Napeogenes sylphis. The sequence continues at coordinate 37,472,205 of OY365782.1, forward strand.
ATAATCTTGTCCTAAGTGTAAGGGTCTTTTGAATCTTTTCTTGAATTAAGTAATAGTGACAGATTTATTGCCTGAATTTAAAATCTGTTTTAATTTTTTTAGGGGAGGTCACTTTGATAATCGTTGTAAAAAGCCAGGTTGCAATCAGTGTAAGTATAAGCATAATACTCTTATTCATTTATCAAAATTTAAGAATATTTTGAAATTAAATTTAATAATTAAATAATTTGAAAAAAAATTAAATAATTTGAAATAAAAATATTTCCGATAGCCTCGTCTCAGCGTCTTCATCGCCTTCCTTTGTCGAAAATAATTGGGACCGTTTGGGAATCAATTTTTTGAGGCAACATCACAGGAAAACCACTTGACCAATTTTAACCAAAATTGGCACGCATGTCAAGGACGTTACTGGTCTTCTATTCCAAAAAACAGCACAAAAAAATATTGTTTCGTTTTAAAGATATGGTCAAAAAACTGAATCTCTCATAAACTTAAGGTTAACCTGCGCGCGCTCGCCAATCTTTACTCTTAACCTTTCCGGTGCCAGCAACTTCATTGGAAGTCCTTGGGCGCGGTATGGACCGACTTTAGTAGCATAAAAAAGGGGAAGGGCGCTCAGTTTAACTCCCGCAGCGTATTGTGGCGGATCCTAGTAATCTAGCCCTGTCAGCGAATGTTTCATCATCTTGCGGTAAGCTAATACAGCTTGATGTATTATTGTCAACCGCTATAGTAAAAATATTTGATGATAATAACTGTGTGTATGTTGGCCGGGATGTGCTTGATAGCGGTAGCACATCAAGTTTTGTAATGGAAAAATTATGTAAAAAGCTGAATTTTTCAACCAATCTGGTTAATATGTCGATATCTTGCATTAACAACGTGTCTCCTCACGTAGGGAAAACGTGTCATATTAATATGACGTCATTAAATAAAGGTTTTCTTGTCAAATAAATTGTTTTTTAAATAACTAGTGCTATGACAAGTCATGAAGTCGACATAAGCAATATTAAACTTCCATCAGATATTTGTTTAGCTGATCCTACTTTTTATAAGCCAAAATATCGACATCACTGTCGATATTTTGATAGGCGCCGATCTGTTTTGGGACTTTTTAGGATCAAAAAGTATTAAATTAGGTAATAGAACACCAATACTTTCTGAAACTAGATTTTGGATTTGGATTTAGGTTGGATAGTTTCTGGGCCTATCCATAATAATTATTTTTCATTGTTGTCAAAAGATCTAAGATGTAATCTTGTTAAAGGGTGTTTCTCTACTAACGGGAAAATTGATGTCCCAATCAATTTGCACACTGTTTTGGATATTTTTTATTTAAGAAATTATCTAAAACTATAGAACATTTCAGTATTTTTAAGGCTACCTACTTGTTGACCATGTAAATGTTTTATATCTTTTTTTCTTTTAATCCCAACCTGTCAAAACACAGTCCCCTGGCGCGTCCCCATACCAGAATCTTTACTTTAAATCCAATTTTAAAATAATATTTATGTGCGTGTAACAAATTTAAAGTAAATTATAAAACTAAATATACTGAAAAGTATATATGTTGAACAAATACTACGTAAATGTAATAATGATTATTCGAAATTACCGCCTGAATGTTGTCCTAAACATTTGAACACAGTCCTCTGGTTTATTTAAAAACAAAAATCAAAATTATATAGTCTATGACAACGACTCAATTTTGTGTTGAATGAGTCGCTGACCGTGTGAAGTTCGATCATATCGAGTCAGAACCGAGACATCATTTTGCGGGTAGTTAATTTTTTTGGCATAGTTACTGAATTACGCGTCGGGGCCGTTATGCGTAACAGTCCCCTGGTAAGTAGTTTGAGTGGTATTTTTTTTAATTAGAATATAGTTTTGATATGTCGATTACGAAAATAAACGTACAGTTACTAATTTAGCTGTGAAATAAACAAGGATTCGTATATAATTAATACAGTCCGGTTTAGTGCCAAAAAACACAGTCCCCTGGTGTCAGTCCCCTGGTGACAATACCCTGTTTCGACGAAACACAGAGGAGTTTTATAGTTTCCAGCGGATTGTGTTTTATTTTTTTTATATATATATGTCGGAACATCCATGAAAAAAAAAAAAACGACATGTAGCTTATTATAGTAGCTTATTATAGTAAGCGAACCACTGCCTCAGAGTCTAAGTATCATTCATACGAACTAGAAACTCTTGCAGTGGTCAATGCTATCAATCATTTCAGACATTATCTACTATGACATAAATTCACTGTCGTTACAGATTGTAACTCTTTACAAGCATCCCGTAAAAAGATAGACCTTACACCTCGGGTACACAGATGGTGGGCTTTTCTTCAGGCATTCGATTTCGACATTATACATAGAGCAGGTAGTCACATGTCGCACGCTGATTTCTTTTCGCGTAACCCGGTATCAGACCCGCCCACTATGAATATAGATAAAGTATGCAATAAAGAAGTAAATGTTAACAACCTACCAGACAATTGGTTGCTCGCAGAGCAACAACGTGATTCTGAAATACTAAAAATAATTACAGACTTAAATTCTAATGAGCTTAGTGATGACATAGCTAAAACTTATGAGATTCGTGGCGGCATTTTGTATAGGACAGTTCAAAGAAATGGACGTTCAAGATGTTTGAAAATTCTTCCAAGGGCTCTAAGATGGTCGGTTATAAATACCACTCATAATGCGTTACAACATTTAGGCTATGAAAAAACATTAAGAAAGGTCTATGATCAGTTTTGGTTTGAACATATGGCTAAATATGTAAGAAAATTTGTAGAAAATTGCGTAAAGTGTAAGGTTGCCAAAGCTCACTCTGGTAAAATATCTGCTGAACTGCATCCTATACCTAAAGTCGCTGTGCCCTGGCATTGATGCAACGGGCAAGCTTAGTGGAAAAACGACAGAAAGGAATACGTGTTCGTTATTATAGATGCCTTCACTAAGTTTGTTTTGCTGCATCATACAACAAATATTGACACTAAAAATAGTATAAAGGCCCTTAAAGTGGCAGTTTCATTGTTTGGAGCGCCAGTAACCCTAATAGCCGACCAAGGTAGATGCTTTGCCAGTGCTGAGTTTCGTGAATTTTGCACTGCTAATAAGATCTCTCTTCATTTAATAGCTACTGGCAGTTCTCGTGCTAATGGCCAAGTAGAGCGTACCATGAGTACCTTAAAAAATATGTTAACTTCCGTTGAGTCTAGCAAAGAATGTTCTTGGCAAGAGGCACTGCATGATGTTCAGCTTGCACTAAATTGTTCAATTAGCCGTGTGACAAAGTATAACCCACTGGAACTATTGATAGGTAAAGTAGCAAGACCTCTTGAGTTAATGTTTGCGGACGATAATCAAGATCTCGACTTTGACTTGAATGACGCCCGATCACAGGCTTCTAAAAATATTGAAACAAACGCAACGTATGATAAAGCTAGGTTTGATAAGACAAAGTCGAAAGTTAAAAGGTTTGCTGTTGGAGACCTGGTATTGCTACAAAACGAAGAGAGGAACCAAACAAAACTAGATCCAAAATATAGGGGACCATTTAAGGTTAATGAGGTTTTAGATGGTGAAAGATATTTGCTAAAAGCCTTAGATTCCCGTCGCACTTATAAATATGCACACGATCGTTTGCGACCGATGCCTGAATGTAGTGTTTAGTTGTGGAACGATGAGTTGAGTAGTGAAACTAAGTAAATAATCTAAGAGGCATTTATAAGTTTTGTTTTACTTTGAATGGATTCTGGATTATATTCGCTACATTAGTGAGCTCGTTACCAAGGCTTTAAGCATTTGTGTGTATTCGGTACGAGCGCTGCTACTATTTATTTATTTATTTATTTAATCTTTATTGGCCCAAAAAAAATGGTACAAAAGGCGGACTTAATGCTAAAAAACATTCTCTGCCAGTCAACCCAGAAAAACAGTAAAATAATTTATTTATATCATACATACTATGTGGTATGGTCAGTATTCTATCATCAAAATTAAAGTGATGATAATGAGTGACAGATGCACTGTGTATGATTTGTATTTTATAAAAAAAAGGGTGATGATAAAGAGTGCCAAATGCACTATGTATTATTTGTATCCTATCATTAACAATGTATGTGATGATAAAGAGTGCTAGGAGCACTGAGGTATTCTACCACTTGAACCATGGTAAAGAGCTTTATTTAATGTTAGCTATTTGTAGAGTTTGAGTGGATGGCACTGTTGTAATCTACTACTCTACTGAATGTAAAGAGCGTGTACGCTCAGTTAATTAATTAAATGTTAATCTTATATAGTGTAGGAAGATTTTATTGTAACTGGTTTGATGAGTTTGATTAGGAAAAATTTGAAATAAATCTAATGTTCTTTATAAAATGCTATTTCTTTATAAAGACCCTGTCAGGGCTAGCCGAGCGATAAAAATGATTTCCTTTCCATTTCCTCTTATGTTTGCATTTTTTTCTTTTTTTTTCTTTGCAGATTCATCACCCGAGGACGTGTGATAATGTAGGATTGCCGTGTCGGAACATCCATGAAAATAAAATTGATTTATTAAATTGAAAACGTCAGGCTAATTACCTGGGTGGAATCGGAGATGGCGTGGTGATCGCAATTGACATTTAAGTATGAAAAGTGTTAGCTAATCTATGATTGACGTTTGACATTTTTTGACAAGCTAAGCTATGACAGTTTTTGATATGGACATTGATTATTAGAAGGATTGGCGCGGGTTTTGGAAAGCATTTTTTGAGATATTATTGCCATCACACGCATCTCCGAGATCACCGCGTTTTTAATTTGAATAGTAATAATCCTTTTGTTTCTGTTGTAAATTCGATAATTGACATTATAATTTCATAACATCATACCAAGTTTTGTGCTTATTTCAAGTTTCACCTATTAATAGAATGACCACGAGAATACATGTGATGATCGGGAGGAGCTCAATCCTCAATATATATATATATATATATATTTAAATAAAATTAGCTACTAAATGGATTATATGCAGTTATTATCCTTATATACAGTAGTTACAAATATAGTTTAGAAACAGCTTACCATGCAAGTTACCACCCAAAAAAAAATTTAAATTGACGAGAGAATAAATATTAGAGAAAGAAGAGAAAAATAGGATGATTTAGATACGAATGTTATAACAATGATCCTCAAAAGAGGGAGGAGGTCAATTAAAAAAAATCACCGAAAAAAAAAAACTTTTAAAATTGAAAATAGCAGAGATATCTTCCGGCCTTTTCTAAACTTGAAAATCGCTTGTTATTAGCTTTCATTCTATACATTTAAAACCCTATTTTAAAACAAAAAGTGAGCAGGACAAATTTCATGCAAAACTTTCCCGTTAGTAAAGAAACAACCTAAAACAAGTATAGTTTCTGAGTTTGATAAAATTAGAATTTGCCTTTCTGGCAATTGGAAAAAAAATAATCTAGTTCATTGAATTATACGCCTGAAGAACGTCTATGCGAAGAGCATTTCTTTAAGTATTCAACACGTCTTGATAACGGTCGGTTCTGTGTTCGCATCCCTCTCAAACAAAATCTTTCTCTTTTAGATCCTTTTCATAAAGCGAATAAATGTTTATTTTCACTCGAAAGAAGATTAAAAGCTTAATTTTTGTCAAATGTATTATGATTTCATGTCAGAATATAAGTTTTTGGGTTACATGACAGAAAATAAAAAAATAAACTTAACTTCCGTTACCAGGACCCCATCGCCGTAAAGTTGCTGAATTGCAGATCCCACGCCGAGTCGCGGAATCCATTTTGCTTATTTAGTTATGTCATTATTAATTAATTCATTATTTAATTTGTCACTTTTGTCTCATCTTTAGTTAGGAAAAGACGTTTTATTATAATTGTAATTTTAAATAAATAAATAATTAAAAAAAAGACTTTTCCTGATCGCCCGAACATAACTCTTCTCATGAATTTTTTATACCACATCATGGCATACTCCGTGAAAGTAGTAGCACTACAAAGCTTCGCGTAGTTTTCAATGCGAGTAGTCCATCGTCTTCTGGTGTTGCCTTTAATGGAATCTAGATGGTGGGTCCAACGGTTCAAGACGATCTGTTGGCGATATTACTAAGGTTTAGGCAGCATAAATACATCTTGTCAGCCAATGTTGAGAAGATGTACAGACAGATTCTTGTTCATTAATCTGATAGGGATTTACAACAAATACTGTGGCGTAATAATTCATCTGAACCTACTATAATATTTAAATTAAACACAGTTACTTACGGTATGGCTATTGCTCCCTATTTGGCGACACGATACCTCAAAAAAGTAGGTCTTGATTGTCAAAACAGTACAATTTCCAACATCATTTTACACGACTTTTATGTTGATGACCTGCTTACTGTTGGTGATAACATTCATACGCAATGCGCAGAAATCTGCTTGTATGACATTAAGAAAGTGGAAGTCTTCTTGGTGGTAGACCATAACATCGGGTCGCCGGCAAAGTTACCACCCATCGGGCAAAGTCGTGCCGCAAAGCGACTTTTTCCGAAGCGTTTATGGGAAATGGGTCTGAACAGCTGCGGTACGTTGGCGAACCGGTTGACGTCGAGTTGGTGTTTATTTTGTCGGGTGTCTAGTCGCGGAGGGTAGCGGGATCCGAAGCGACGGCTATCCGCTGGCCGCCCGCAGATAGTTGGGGGCCCAATTAGTGGGTTAGCCACCCACGCAAGGCTGCCCCGCCAGCTGCGAAAAATCCCAGGGTGGCTCCATCGTGCTGGTTGGCGACCAGACGAGGAGGCCCGATGGCGATCCCTGGGGGGGTTCGGGCATCCCCGCAGTCTCCAGGCTAGCCTCCCAGTGGCAAGACATCACCAATTTCGACGTCGGGTTCGATACGTACCGTCTCGTTCAACTGCCATTTCCCATCCCTATTGACTTTTATGTTTATTTTTTATGAAAAAGTTAAAAAAAAAGGAACAAGTTACACAGCGGTTGCACTCCTCCTCATATAAAGTGCACCTCACTAATATAAGGGGTTTGCACTCAAATCTTTTAGCTGTCCACCACCACCTAGAGACAGAGCAGCCGCACTTGCTCTTTTTGACGGAGACGCAGATACAATGTCCTTTGAGCGCTGCATACTTGGATTATCCCGGTTACTCGTTAGAGCACAACTTTCGCTCACGGGCCGGAGTCAGTATGTACGCGACCCCACTTTTTCTTCCCTATGGGTTTTAGTGGACACAGGAAACGAAAAAATCCTGTATTCCTGTGTCTATCGTTCGCACAGCGGTGACCAGGAGACAACTCGTTTATTTGAGTATCTCAGTGAGGCTGCAGATATGGCTCTATACCCTTCGTCGCAGCTCGTCTTTCTGGGGGACTTTAATGCCTGTCATCAGGACTGGCTGTTCCCGTACCAGAAGACCGACCATGCTGGAAGAGAAGCGCGGAACTTTGCGTTGTCCTTGGACCTCTTTCAGCTGGTGAGGCAAGCGACAAGGGTGCCAGATGTGGTAGGCCATACAGCCAATTGCCTGGACCTTCTGCTGACAACTGATCCGGACAGGTATCGTGTAGAGGTCACGTCCCCCTTGGGAACCTCCGATCACTGTCTGGTGAAATCTGTATTTACATATTCCCCACCAGCTTTCGAACCACATGGTGTTAGGCGAGTATGGAAATACAAGTCAGCAGATTGGGATGAGATGCGGCAATTTTTTGCGTCTTATCCTTGGCGGCAGGTCTGCTTCTCTTCTTTGGATCCGTCGAGTTGCGCGGATGCTATAACCGATGTGGTGCATCAGGCAATGGAGTATTTTATTCCTTTTGCTGACGTACCCATCGGTGGCAAAGCTCGCCCATGGTTTAATGCCGAATGAGGTCATGCTTAAGACCGAAAACATTCGGCATATCTTATTTGAGCTAATGCTCGAAGCCGCAAAACTCCGGATGTAAGTTCGAAGAAGAGAGCCTTTAACCAAGCTGCCAAGTCCTACAAAAAGGCATTGCGGAAGGCTCGTCTCGATCGAATCGCTAAGAATGGCGAAAAGCTCTCTGTCCGACCAACTGGCAGTCGAGCTTTCTGGTCTCTCGCGAAAGCGATCGAGTCAAATTTCTTCCAACCCTCACTGCCTGCTCTGCTGAAGCCGGATGGATCCCTGGCCCACACAGCAACAGAGAAAGCGAATGTATTTGCTTCTCTGTTTGCTGATAATTCGCATCTAGACACTGGCAATACTTCTCCAGCACATCTTCCTCACTGCGGTATTTCGATGCCTGAAATCCGCATCACTAACAAAGAGGTTTGGAGAACATTGTATCGTTTAGATGAGAATAAAGCCAATGGTCCTGATGGTATACCAGCCATTCTGCTCAAGACATGCGCAGCTGAGTTGTCTCCTGTACTGACACGTCGGTATCGTCTCCCTTTCATGACTGGAATAGTGCCGAAATCCTGGAAGCTTGCTAATGTGCAACCCGTGGACAAAAAAGGCAGCCGTTCCGACCCCGTCAATTACAGACCGATTTCAATCACCTCCATACTCTGCAAGATTATGGAGCGTGTATTGAACTCGCGCCTACTAGCATACCTAGAAGGTAACGATCTCCTCAGTGACCGACAGTACGGGTTTCACCGTAATAGGTCTACTGGGGACCTCCTAGTGTATGCTACACACTTTAGGCGAGGCCATCGAGAAGAACGGAGAAGCGGTCGCCGTCTCTCTGGACGTCTCGAAGGCATTTGACAGGATCTGGCATGCGAGCCTTATAAGCAAGCTTTCAGCGTACGGTATATCTCCTGGTCTGATCGGGTGGGTAACGGACTTTTTGAGCCAGAGGTCTCTCCGAGTAGTTGTTGACGGGTGTTCCTCGGAACCCTTGATAATAAATGCCGGAGTGCCTCAGGGGTCCGTTCTTTCTGCAACTCTTTTTCTGCTGTACATTAATGATCTGTTGAAGCCCGGTATCTATGGGTATGCAGACGACAGCACAGTTGTAGAAAGATATCTGCCGAGTAGTCGGGCTAGTCGAGATCAAGTACAGTCTGAAAGAGAAGCCATGGTGCAACGTTTGAATGACAAACTTCAGGCAGTCTCCGCATGGAGAAATGCCAATCTTGTCAAGTTCAAAGCCACCAAAACGCAGACGTGTCTGTTCAGAGCCCTTTCACCTTGGCTCCTACTTTCCAGAATGTATCCTTGGAATACAGTGACCGGCTTCAGTTGTTAGGTTTAGAGATTTCCTCGAACCTCAACTTTGGTCGGTTCATTGAGTCCAGAGCAAGAGCAGCAACAGCAAAGCTTGCCGTTCTTGCGAAGGTTCGGCAGTACTTTACATCGGGACAGCTTCTTGTTCTATACAAAGCTCGGATCCGGTCGTGTGTAGAGTACTGTGGTCACACATTTGCTGGTGCTGCAAAGTCTCATCTTGCGGTTCTGGACTCAATTGAGAGGCGAGCTAAGAGGCTTATAGGCGATCCCGAACTGGTCGAAGCCGACCTCCAAAGCCTTGAACACAGGCGTAAAATTGCTAGCCTCTCAGTATTCTATAGGATACATTTTGGTGAGTGTGCGCAGGAATTACACGAGTTAATTCCCCCGTCCCCCTTCCATCACCGGACGTCCCGACGCACGGCAGGTATCCATCCTTTTGTTGTGGACATTCCACCTGTCCGAACGAAGCGCTTTGCTTCCTCATTTTTAAAACAAGATGAATCTCAGTGGCCTTCTCATAATAAATATGTAGACTCTTTACTAAATACCCAAGTTGATGGTGCATTCGTTGCTGTTAAAGAATATAATAAAAAAAATATATAATGGCTTATTGATTTTAAACTTTTTTTTCTAATTATTTACGACTTTTTTCTGTTTTCAAAGATCAAAAAGGTAAGCTTCTCTTGACCAACGAGCAAATTTTCGATCATTATAAAAGCACATACGAAGTGCCAGAAAACCAAAGACTATATGGGGATCCCAACGAACACAAACCTGAGACTCCTACTGAAGATTTTCATGCCAACCCACCAACTTTGGAGGAAATCAATAAAATAATTAAAATGAAACCATCTAAGTCAGCACCAGGTCCGGATGGTATCCCTTATATAGTTTACAAAAAATGTCCGTCGCTCCATAAACATCTTTTAAATATATTCGGTAAAATCTGGTCAAGAAAGCAAATACCGGTATCATTCGGAAAAGCCCTTTTTGTCCTCATTCCGAAAAACGACAATGTCAATAATCCTAAGGATACTAGACCAATAGCCCTAACAAATACAATTTCCAAAATATTCTTCTCTTTTTTACAAACAAAAATGACCCAATTCATGATTAACAATAGATATTTTAGGCCTAATCACCAGAAAGGGTTTTTGCCCGGAATTTCTGGATGCCTGGAACATAATACGTTAATATCGGAAAGCCTTAAAGATGCTAGAACTAGCGAGAGACAAATTACGATTTGTTGGATAGACTTAGAGAACGCCTTTGGGTCGGTACGACATGAACTTATGATGTTCGCGCTTAAATGGTATAACTTTCCTACGGTAATTCGCGACATTATTGCATCATATTATTCAAAATTAAAATTCTCTATAATTTTTAATGAAAACCATTCAAAACCACTTAATTATAACGTTGGTTTATTTCAGGGTTGTTGTATTTCTCCTATTATATTTAATATAGTTATTAACATTCTAATAGACAAATTAATTAAAAATGAAAAAAAATGGGGTTATCGGTTTAAGTTTAACAACAAATACACAGAATCCATACTAGCTTTTGCAGATGATCTCGCGATACTGACACGTAATCCGAAACAATGTCAGGTACTTTTAAATGTAGTTGAGGATTTCTGTACGTGGACGGGCGGATTGAGGACAAAACCAAGTAAATGTTTTAGTCTGTGTCTGGGTAGACGGAATACCAAATATACCTCTTACGACCCGGGTCTTATAATAGGCGGTCAGTGCGTTAGTACGGTTACGGAAGCAGCTCCGTTTAAATTTTTAGGTAAAAAAATCGATTACCTAGGCCGTACTCCATCGTTGGATGTAATAGTCGATAGCTTTTTAAATGATCTCAAAAAGGTAGACAACCAACCAATAAGTAACGTCAAAAAAGCTTGGATTTACGATAATTTTTTAACATCACGTCTAAATTGGCCTTTCCTCGTTTATGATATTAATAAAACCCTTTTGTCAAAGTTAGATGCAAGCGTCATAAAGACATTGAAGTTATGGCTCGGGTTAGCGCACTCAGCGGACTCTTCAACCTTATTTAGAGACCGAAACAATTTTGGATTAAAATTAAAGAGACCATCGGAGCTCTACAAACATCTAAGAGTTACCAAAAGACATATCATCGGAAAATCTAAAGATGATACTGTAACTTCTCTCCCAAAAGACAAAGTTGCCTCGGAGCTCGAGTCACGACTTCAATTCCATAAAAAATTTATGATAGGTGCTCAAACGAATAAAGTAGGGCTAGGATCAAGTAGGAAAGTTCAAGACATAGACATAACAAAATCTTTTATTCGACAAGACGAAAACGATAATTACCGACTCCACGCGATGAGCCTAGAAATTCAAAACGAATGGGTGACCATAGGAGATTTTTGTATTCCACTAGCTTTGAAGTGGCGCACCTTAATTTATGATTGGTCCCCAGCATTATTAAAATTCTATCTTAATGCATTCCAAATGACTCTCCCAGATCAAAGTAATTTAGTAAGATGGGGCAAAGCCACCGAAAAGTCTTGCAACATCTGTGGGGAGGCAATTGGAACCGCGAAACACCTATTAGTAGGGTGTAGGGTACTTCTAGATAAAGGGTTATACTCGCGTCGCCACGACAAGGTATTAGAAATTATACGGGAAGCGGTTAGTCTTTCAGTAGCAAGAGCGCGGAAGGGTATAACAACCACCCAACGATCTGTAGAATTCGTAAAAGAAGGCTCCTCCAAAAAATCAAAAGCGAAGCCTTATTCAATATTAGGCGCGGCTCCTGATTGGATTCTCATGATGGACACGTATGAAAAGCATTACAAAATCCCTGGGGATGTTGGTGTTTCGTCATCCAGACCGGACTTATTCCTGTATTCGAAACATCTGAGGCGCGTGATACTTGTGGAGCTTACTGTTCCTTGGGAAACAAACATCCCAAGGGATCACACATTCAAGCTCAATAAGTATTTCGAACTGACCAACGAACTGATCAGGAATAAATTTATAGTTAGTTTGTACGCGGTAGAAGTGGGAGCGAGAGGTATAACAGCAAAATCTCTCTATAGCCTACTTAAAGACCTTGGCCTTTCTAGAACAAGCATCGGTTCATTTCTAGAACGTATTTCAAAGGCGGCATTAGTAGGTTCTTTCCAAATTTGGTTAGGTAGGGAGAGGAGTGTGGATGGTGAAGGTGAGCGTTTTTGCGCATAATAAAAGGGGCCCCTTAAACCTACTCCTGGGTCGCAAGTCCCAGGCACTGCTTGCACTCCTCCCCTTGCAACGCGATGGGCCCGGCACCCGCACGGTGAATCCATGGAATGCTAAGAAGCTTCGTCTTAATAGCTTATGTGTCACGGTTTATAAAGATTAGTAAAAAACAACCTCCAACTTCGGTTTATCTGTCTGAGGATGAGTTAAAAGAAGCATTCAGTTTAGTTATTTTAAAATGTCAAACTGAATCATTTCCTGAATATAAAATACTCATCAGTAAACAAAGTTTGCCAAAAAAGAATGCTCTATTAAAATTTAATGTTTCGTAGCCCAATTCGTTGCTGAATGGTATACCTTTTTGGGGCACAGCACTTTTTATAGACACTGGTATTTTTAATTGCATATTCTTTGTATTTTTATGTTTTCTAGTTTTTACGGTTTTTGTTTTTTTTATATAGGTATAATTTTTGTTTTGTTTATTTTATTTTCTTTAAAAGTGATTTTATTAATAATTTTTGTTTAATTTTATTTTATTTTTAGTTTTAATTATTATTTTGTTTTTTTTTTCTTTACAAATTTGGTTTTTCTTTATTTTGTTTTTATAATTTAGTTATAAGTTATTTTTATTTTGTATGCAACTGTGTGCTGTGTGCTGAATAAATATATTCTATTCTATTCTATTCTGTTCTGTTCTGTTCTGTTCTGTTCTGTTCTGTTCTGTTCTGTTCTGTTCTGTTCTGTTCTGTTCTGTTCTGTTCTGTTCTGTTCTGTTCTGTTCTGTTCTGTTCTGTTCTATTCTATTCTATTCTATTCTATTCTATTCTATTCTATTCTATTCTATTCTATTCTATTCTATTCTATTCTATTCTATTCTATTCTATTCTATTCTATTCTATTCTAATAATGATTTTTTAATGAGTGTTGGAGGACGAATTGATAATTCTAACTTTCTTTATAGTAAAAAACACCCAATTTTGTTACAGTCTACTCAATATGTTACTTATTTATTATTTCAATTTGAACATAAAGATATAGATATTGATGCATGCCCGTCCTCAACTATTATTGGCTTCCAATCGAGAAACTTATTGGCCTATAGGAGGTCGTAATTTAGCTAAAGCTTGTTATTATATTTGCGTACAATGACCTTTCTAAATTTCTTAAGGATAATTACGATCTCTTAAGCGAAAAGGTGGCTAATGACGGAATAAAATTTCATGGTATTCCCGGTTATACTCCTCACTTCGGCGGTCTCTGGGAAGCGAGTGTAAAATCAACCAAACATCATCTTCAACGAGTGTTGGCCAATTGTAATTTGACGTATGAGCATCTTAACACGCCAATACCTTACTACAAAAATACGTAATCAACTTTGTGAAACCGTAGTTTTATAAAAATTAAACAATGTTACAGTAATATAAGTAGCTAGCTCCTCATTCAACGAGTACAAAACGCCCGCGCTCGATACTTTTTTAATGTTCTGCCATAAGCTCAAACTATTCTTTTTCTCAATTTTTCTCCATGCGATTTTTTTAAACATGAATTACAGACGACATCTACACCTGGCGTGTATGGTTTTTGGAACAATTAAATAGAGAATACCTAAACTTAAATGGCTCGGTGATCATAATATATCTTGAAATACAAGGGCATCAAAATTGTTATCTATTCCATCTCATAAAACAGCGGCTTCCCGAGCAAATTTTAAATGTGCTGCTTCTAGCTCCTGGAATAATTTGCCTCCACACGTGCGTGACCTGGAAAGTATTATATCATTTAAAAGAAAATGCAAATCATATTTCTTAAATATGCAAGAGCATTAAGAAATCATACTATATACAGTATATATAATATATAAGTATATAATCGTTAATAAATGTATGTGTATTTAAAAAAAATCATATAGATCTTTTTATATTTACTTTATTTTGTTTTTTATTCATTTTAAAGTACTATTAACTTAAAATGTAAAGCAGGATATGTTTAAGTGTGTGTATTTGTATAAGTATATGTGTGTATACCTGTAAGTATATGTGTCTATCTTTATACATGTATATATGTAAATTTATAAATCAAATTGATTTTATAACTAACTAATTCAAATTTAATATTATTTACTTCGACTGATACGTTACAGTAATCATAATATTGTTACAATCGTACTTTGGTTATCAAAATTTCTAAATAGTTACCTGTTGTTGTGTTACAATCATGCTTCTTATCTTAAGCACTATTATATTATACAAACACGTACTGGACGGAGTTTTTTTGTGGGTTTCATCCTGAATAAATATCATTAAGACATTTAGGTTAGTAAGCACTTTAACCTTAGATCACCAAGCTTATTTTTCGACGCTTATCACGAACCTTCGTCAGTTTCACTACGGTACTTATTAAAGAGGGATTAAGGAATTATAAAAAAAATGTGTATAAAATTATTTTAAATTATTTCTTCTCTTTAAACAAATAAAATTGCCAAACTTCTTATTTAATAGCCTTTGTATTGAGATCCTGTATTGAGAGTTTCCTGCAGCAGCAGCAGCAGCAGTGACAGTGCGAGAAAAGTGCTCCTGTAATTTAATAACGATAACTAATGAAAAACCGCGAATATCAAATTGAAGTATTAATTAAATACCGAAACTAAATTGAACAACAGTTAATTGGAACCAATACATGGGAAAAACGATTGACTGCAGAAACATCACTAAAACACAACTGGAAAGTAAGAATTACATCGTCATCCATCATTAACATAAAAGGCATAACAAATACGAAGTTAGCCACAGAAGCTTGCACTCATTGTCTTTGCTCCGTCACTAGTGCAGTACTACCAGCATAACAGTCGTATGTAAAACGTTTCGTTACACGCTAAGTAAAACGTTTAGTTACTTCACTATGGAGGATAAAAATATGTCAGAAGAGATTTTGCAACTATTTGAAATGATGAAAAAACAATTACAAAAACAAACTGCGACAATTACACAAAACATTAGTGAAACTTTAATGCGTACTGTTGAGGAGAAAATAAAGCCTATAATAGAAGGAAATAAATATCTTAAATGCGAAGTGGAAATATTGAACAAAAAGATTAAGTACTTAGAAGACGGAAATAGAAAAAATAACATAATACTACATGGTATAAAGGAGACTGAAGACAGTTACGAAGGACTATACAAGGTAATAACAGATAATTTGCAATTCCTGAATCTAAAAATAGAGAAATTTGAACTAAATAAATATCACAGACTAGGGAAGAAGCTGGATGTAAATAAAAACAGACCTATATTGATCTCCTTTATATCTTATCACAGAAAAGCAGAAATTTTGAAAAATAAAATGAAAATGCCACCAAATACTTATATCAGAGAAGATTTTTCAAAAGAAACGCTTGAAATCCGAAGGAATTTGCAACAACAATTAAAACAAGAGCGAGAAAAAGGAAACGATGCTTTCATTAAGAACAACAAAGTGATAGTAAAAGGAAAATTAGAGTCTGAAAAGAGGAAAAGAGAAATTTCTACATCTCCCAAATGTATCCAAACACCACCCCACCGTCCAGTGAGAAGTAGTATTTTAGCTCTGCCTAAAATGCAAAAAACTGATGCATTTGAATACATGAGAGCCAGGTCTTTCTCACTGACTGAGAAACACTCGAAACAGGACAAGGCATAGGAATTATCAGACACTGGAATCGAGAATAGATTAAATAAAATAAGAATAACAGAAACTACAAGCAAACAACTCCCCAATACGGGTGGTCACCGCGGGGAGTTAGACCACACCCCCCAAGAATTTGTAAAAAATGGATATCATAAACCAAAGCGAATGAATCAAAATACTGAAAAATTTAATTACAAGAATAGATTTAGATTTAACATAGCTACTCTTAATGTTAGAACATTAAAATCCCAGGAATCTTTATTAGAATTAAACAATGCATTGGAAACTGTGAATTGGGACATTTTAGGCCTGTGTGAAGTGCGTAGAGCGGATGAGAAAATTGAAGAACATGATAATTACATATTTTACTACAAGAATGTGACAGCTGGTCTTTATGGTGTAGGATTTATAGTAAAGAAATATCTTAAAAACGAAATATTAGAGTTTCGAGGAATATCAGACAGGATAGCAATTTTGAATATTAAAATACCTGGCTATAAAGAACCTAGTTCGATCATTCAAATCTATGCTCCAACTGAAGTCGCAAAAGAAGAAATAAAAAATGAATTCTATAACAAACTCAAGGAAGTCATGCCAAGCTTGCACAAAACAATAATTATAATGGGTGACTTTAATGGACAACTCGGAAAAAGGAGTTTAAATGAAGATAAAATACTTGGCCAATACACATCAGGCAAAAGGAATGACAATGGACAAAGACTGATACACTTTGCTTTGGAAAACAACCTGAACGTCATGAATAGTTATTACAAGAAGAAACCAAAGAGAAAGTGGACTTGGGTGTCGCCAAATGGAAGGATAAGGAATGAAATCGACTACATTCTAACTAACAAACCAAGAATGTTTTCAAATATAGATGTCATCAACAGATTTAATTATAATACAGATCACAGACTACTTCGTGGACATCTATACTCAAGGCAATTGAAAAAATCTAGAAAGAACATACAGATTACACAAAAACCAATATCCTTACCACTCCCAGAAAACCTATTAGCAAACTTAAAAATAACAAAATACCACAGTATCATTCAAGAAAAATACGATACCCTAGAGAAGGAACTAAAAGAAACCGAAAATAAATGTAGATTAACAAAATCAAGAAAAGACAAATTAGGAGTGGAGGCAAGAAAGTTAATTATGCAAAGAAAAAATTTGTTTACAGACCGGAAAGAACACAAACACGACATTATAAGATTGAGCAAAGAAATCAAACTTCAAATACGAAAGTACAGAGAAAAAACAAGAACAGATACTATAACTCACTACATAGAAACATCAGGCGGGATCAAGAAAGCAAGGTTTGAACTAAAAGAGAACTTACAATGGATTGATAGTATGAAACACCACAGAAACAAGAAAAATAAAACAAATAGAATTGAAATATTAGATGTAGCAACAGACTACTATCGAGAGTTATACAGTGACAACGAAACAAGAAAAGAACTTAATATCTACGACAAAACTACCATTGAAGAGATCCCAAGTATATTAAGACAAGAAGTTATTAAAACTATAAAATCACAAAAAAAAGGCAAATCACCCGGAGAGGATAACATATCAAATGAACTGCTTATAGGAGCATGTGAGGTAATAGCGGACACTATTACTGTCATATTTAATGATATCTTGCAGACTGAGAATATACCTCATCAGTGGACCACCTCTACTATAATAGTCCTGCATTAGAAAGAATAGAAACAATAGAAGCAACTTAGGCATTTGTGACAGACGTCAAGTTTATGTTTGCCGTACAACGATTTTTTGCACTTGGTGCAAACGCTTCTGGTCATCCTACGCTTAACGAGGGGCATAAGGCATATTTTTTTTGTGTACAAGTACAGCAACTGCATTATTTGGTTCATGTTCTGTTGAACTACTTCCTGCCGTGTTAAAAAATTTGTGCAATTGAGGTCCGCAGAGCAATTTCAAGTGTCGTTATTCCTAACCTTTTTTGCATGTATGGTTCAACCAGCTTATGATGCAGAACTATTAGGTTTAGGTTTTAATTAGCCTCGGTAGTAGACCATAAGATCGGGTCGCCGCCAAGGTTTTTTTTTTTTTTTTTATATCAAACACCTTTGACGTAGTCAAAGCTTACTATATCGAATACGATTTGTATATGCTAGTGATTAATCTAACCCTTAACGGGTTTCATCGCCATTTTAAAAATGTGACATTCAAACTTACTTTCTATTTTGGGTTGGGATTAAGGGTACATATTTTTTTTTTCTTTTTTTTTATTATTATAATATCAGTTACGAGAGAAATACTTTTTTATTTTATTTGTTTATTTAATTATGTATTTTTACCACAATATGTGTATTATCTATTATTAACAGGGACTGGCCGATAGAGTTTCACGTAAGTAGCGACTATAAGACACAGGTAACAACAGAGCAGAACAACACAACAACTATACTAATGATGCATACGATTATTTATATGGCGAGGCCAATGGTAATACCCGGTACTATATTTATAATTATAATGACTTACTACTAGGTTAAATTCTAACATTATTTTATTTTTACATTTTCCTGAGGTCCTGAGGTAAGTTATTTTTTTTTACATGTGTTACATATAAGTTGCTTATATACTAATATACTTTTCTTATATTGCTGTGCTACTTAATCTAAACTTAATTACTCCCTATTCTTTTTTAGCCTACTTTCTGTATTATTTTCCCACGTAATTAATTATTACTACTAGTATTATTATAATACTGGTATACAATTATTTATTTTCTTCCCATTTCTCTTATTTACTATATTAACTATTTTATGCGCGTACCTTAGAAATAGGTTTTTATGTTCCTTAATTAAAATTGAAAAGAATCCCTGAATCCCTGAATTTATCTTTAAGTTTAAACTATTCTCCAGATCGAGTCTATCCACACTATGTATTGGGCAGACCGTTAGCAAGTGGACGATCGTCTCCTCAACTCCTGGCTCGCAGGCGCACGATGGGTTCTCCTTACACCTGAATCGGTTCAGGTATTCGGTGAACCCCTCGTGCCCCGTCAGCATCAGGGTTGTAATACCGGCAATCTTCATCTTCCGAACGATCCTGTACGCGTCCACCGCGCACGGGAAGAACAATTTAGTGATAGAGGCGGTTTCGCCCTCCTCGTACCGCTTTTTCCATTCGTCAAGAGTAGTCTGACGGAGACGGAGCCTGACGAATGAAACCGGGCAAAACTCGTAGTCTGGAGCTTCCTTCAGCGTCAGAGCCGCCTCCCTGGCGAGGCTATCAGCTTGCTCATTGCCCCCAAGCCCTGCGTGTGCCTTGACCCAGAATAAGGATATTTCCTTACCCTGGGCCTTGCCACGATGGATATTGGCTCTGGCTTTCACTGCCAGCGGATGGAGGGCATGATGGTTTATCACCGTCAGGAGTGCGGCTCTGCTATCGCTGAAGATGCCACGCCTGAGGGCCTCATCAGTTGCCTTACACAAAGCCAGTAGTTCAGCCTGGTAGACGGTGCAGTGGTGCGAGTGAGCAAGCTTGAGGGTCCAGATTTCAACCCCGCCCTTCCATATAGAAAGTGCGGCGCCAACACGGCCCTTAATTCTGCTTCCGTCCGTGAAGATGCGTAATTCGATATTATCGACGCGTTGAAGTTGTTTTTCGTCTACCAGGCTTTCGAACTCTAGACTCACGTGACTTGCGGGATGAGGCGCCACTATCGCTGGGACCATTCGCTCGACCACCTACCCCATAACCACGGCTGGACTACTCCTCTCTTGGCCTCGTACAGCGAGGCCACCTCACGGACTCGGAGATCCAGAGGGAGCATTCCAGCCAGGATCAGGGATGAGAGCAAGGAGACCGTGCGATAGGCCTTACATAGCTTTTGGGCAAATCCGCGCTGTACCACGTTCAGCTGCTTTTGGACGCCGAGTTTGTTCACTGCCCCGTGCCACGCGCCGGCCGCGTACAAGACTAATGGCTCCACCGCAGCCACGTAGATAGTCCGGGTCATCTCGGGATGTAATCCATAACTGATCCGGGACATCCGCGCCAGTTTCTTGTAGATGCCTATCGCTTTATTACACACTATGGAGACATGGGTGTTAAATGTAAGTCTGTGGTCGATGGTAAGACCAAGGATTTTTATGTCCTTTGACAGACCAATGTCTATACTGCCCATGCTGAGGCGTGCGGCATCGTACTTGAGCCTCCTCGTAATAACCATCGCACAGGTTTTGTGCGGTTCGAATTTCAGCTTTACTCCGATACCAAACTCCCGGAGGCATTGGCCTGTCTCTCTATCTCAAGTGCGGTCTCACCATCGGACACCATAACTATGTCGACCACAAAGGCCTGTACATAGACTGCCCTACTTTCTAGGTACTTAAGCAGGGGATCCAACAGAAGGTTCTATAACAAGGGACCCCCTATCGATCCCTGGACGCAACCCTTCTCCGTAGCCCGTCTGCACTCTTCGCCCGCATATCTGACCCTCACCCCTCTGTCACTCAGGTAGCTACCGATCACTCGTCTCAGGTTTGCCGGACACTTTTCCTCAGCCAGTCGTGCATTTAGGGCCCGCCACCAGGCACCGATTGAAGGCGCACTCTATGTCCAGGGACACCCCAGTGACGGTGACTATCTTCTTTTGATGGAGTCTAGCCACTATGTGCCCTATGAGATCATAAAGGGCGTCCTCGGTTCTCCTTTGGGGCATAAAACCGTTCTGGCGAGTACTCATCCTTGGCAGTAAATAGAATCTGAGACGGCCGACTAGCATTAATTCAAATACCTTTACCTCTAGCATTAATTCAAATACCTTTTAGCCTAATGGGCCTATATGATTTTGGGACGGAATAGGATTCTTCGCCCGGATTCTTCAGCACCAGCACCACGGCCTCCTTCCATATCTTTGGAAAGTGGTAGTGGCGGAGGCACTGATTAAGCAGTTCCAGGAAGAGTGAGGGATTGGCACCTATGGCATGGGTACAGATGTCGGCAGTGAATCCATCAGCTCCCGGGGCTTTTTTGCTGTTGAATCTTGAGAGAGCATCGATCATTTCGCCTTCAGTAAAATGTGGGTCATCATTATGATGGTCCTCTATTACTTCCACCTCTTTTGCCTTCCTTCGAATACAGCGATGTCCTTCATCGTCTTTATCTCTGTCGTCCCTCGGGTAAAAGGTTTCGGCCAGTAGTTCTGCAGAACCCTTCGCGTTCACCTCTCTCCTTAACTCTGCTAGTTTCTCTGACTACCACGGCATTGCAAGTGTTTCTCTCTTTTTACATTTCGGTAATGTTTCCTCGCATGTTTGTTTAACTATTTCACTATATTCCTTACTCGCTTCCTCCAGCTCAAACCTGTTATTTATGTATTTAGGATGAAAATTTCGATCACAAAGTAGTTTATTCATTTTTACTTTAAATTCCCCCCATCTTGCTTTTTTGGTCTTGTAAATTCTAGTTGTCCGTCCTATTCTTGTACCTTTCGCTCTGTCTAAGTTTATGTTAAATGCAATGCCGTTGTAATCGGAGCTGACAAAGGCCTCTTGGACTTTCCATGAGTCGATAAGGGTGAGCATATCGCTTGTGCACGCCGTGATATCCACATAGCTGCTATATCGCATTCCACTCCTTATCGTATCAAATGTAGGGATGTGTCCGCTGTTCAGGATGTGAAGGTCCATTTCCTGAAGGATTCTTCTAAATATCTCGCCTCTGCTGTCCTCAACGGCACTGCCCCACCAGGTACTTTTAGAATTAGAGTCCCCTCCAAAGACTGTGCGCTGGACCCCGCCTCGCGAATGACTCCTTTCAGTGGCTGCAGGTATGGGCCCAAAGCCTTGGTATCCAAATAAAATGTAAATTTTGAAAAATGAATTTTTTTTCTTAAGAAAAACTAGAAAACTAAAGAAACTACCCTTTATTTTCCACCAAGGGATGATCCGTTGTGGACGAGAGGGGTGTCGTTCGATGCGTTTCCTTTAGTTCTAGATTATATCCTAAGGTTGAAAAGTCGTAGGTATTAATTTAGAAAAGTAATTAATTAAAAACTGTTATTATTGATACTAAAATAAAACAAAATGGCGTCAGATGAAATAATTCGCTTCCAGAGCGATTGTCCTAAGATAGATCCTAATACGGGAGCACAAAAAGGACAATAAATCCAAAAATTCCAGCACTCTAGGTCTTTCCGCGTAGTTTTAAGGTCTCCGCCGGCAAGGTTACCATCCATTGGGCAAAGACGTAGCGCAAAGCGATCTAGTCGTGTTCCGTTACGGTGCTCGAATAAGCCGTATATAATGGGTTTGAACAGCTGCGTTGCGGTGGCGAACCGGTTGACGTTAAGTTGGTTTTTGTTCTGTTGGGCTGATGCTCGAAACCGCAAAACTCCGGATGAAAGTACAAAGCAGAAAGCCTTTAACCAAGCTGCCAAGTCCTACAAGAAGACATTGTGCAAGGCTCGTTTCGAAATGAATCGCAAAGAATGGCGAAAAGATCTCTGTCAGACCAACTGGCAGTCGAGCTTTCTGGTCTCTTGCGAAAGCGATCGAGTCGAATTTCTGCCAACCCTCACTGCCTGCTCTGCTGAAGCCGGATGGATCCCTGGCCCACATAGCAACAGAGAAAGCAAATGTATTTGCTTCTCTGTTTGCTGATAATTCGCATCTAGACACTGGCAATGCTTCTCCAGCACATCTTCCTCACTGCGGTATTTCGATGCCTGAAATCCGCATCACTAACAAAGAGTTTTGGAGAACATTGTGTCGTTTAGATGTGAATAAAGCCAATGGTCCTGATGGTATACCAGCCATTCTGCTCAAGACATGCGCAGCTGAGTTGTCTCCTGTACTGACACGTCTGTATTGTCTCTCTTTCATGACTGGAATAGTGCCGAAATCCTGGAAGCTTGCTAATGTGCAACCCGTGCCCAAAAAAGGCAGCCGTGCCGACCCTGTCAATTACAGACCGATTTCAATCACCTCCATACTCTGCAAGATTATGGAGCGTGTATTGAACTCACGCCTACTAGCATACCTAGAAGGTAACGATCTCCTCAGTGACCGACAGTACGGGTTTCGCCGTAATAGGTCTACTGGGGACCTCCTAGTGTATGCTACACACATTTCAGGCGAGGCCATCGAGAAGAACGGAGAAGCGGTCGCCGTCTCTCTGGACGTTTCGAGGGCATTTGACAGGGTCTGGCATGCGAGCCTTATAAGCAAGCTTTCAGCGTACGGTATATCTCCTGGTCTGATCGGCTGGGTAACGGACTTTTTGAGCCAGAGATCTCTCCGAGTAGTTGTTGACGGGTGTTCCTCGGAACCCTTGAAAATAAATGCCGGAGTGCCTCAGGGGTCCGTTCTTTCTGCAACTCTTTTTCTGCTGCACATTAATGATCTGTTGAAGCCCGGTATCTATGGGTATGCAGACGACAGCACAGTTGTAGAAAGATATCTGCCGAGTAGTCGGGCTAGTCGAGATCAAGTACAGTCTGAAAGAGAAGCCATGGTGCAACGTTTGAATGACAAACTTCAGGCAGTCTCCCGCATGGGGCAATACCACTCTTGTCAAATTCAACGGCGACAAAACACAGACATGTCTGTTCCCCGCCAAAAGGAGCCTTGTCACGTTGGCTCTTACTTTCCAGAAGGAATCCTTGTTATACAGTGACCGGCTTCACTTGTTAGGCTTAGAGATATCCTCGAACCTCAACTTTGGTTGATACATTAAGTCCAGAGCAAGAGCAGCTGCAGGAAAGCTTGCCGTTCTTGCGACGGTCCGACAGTACTTTACACCGGGATAGCTACCTGTATTATACAAAGCACAGATCCGGTCGTGTGTGGAGTTCTGTGGTCACATATTTGCTGGTACCGCAAAGTCTCATCTTGCGGTTCTGGACTCAATTGAGAGTCGAGCACAGAGGCTTATAGTCGATCTTGAATTGGTCGAAGCCGACCTCCACAGCTTTGCACACAGACAGCCACAGACTTACACTCTCAGTATTCTATAGGATACATTTTGGTGAGTGTGCGCAGGAATTACACGATCTAATTCCCCCGGCCCCCTTCCATCATCGGACGTTCCGATGCACGGCAGGTATCCATCCTTATGTTGAGGACACTCCACCCTGTCCGAATGAAGTGCTATGCCTCGCCTTTTTTTGTGCGTACAGCGAAGGACTGGAACAGCTTGTCTGCATCGGTATTTCCGGCCGAATACAATGTGGATGTCTTCAAGAGAAGAGTGAATAGGTTGTTAGATTAATGCGCCTTACCACCTATGGCTACATCTCCACACTCCATCAGGCGGAATCTAGTCAAGTATTAACTATTTGAGTTTTGTTCACCGCTTTAGTGACATCCTCTGCTGTAATGGCTACCAAACCCATGGACTCGCTATTCATAAGGTTTTTCTCCACCTGAACAATTCAGTTAGCGCCCTCATTGTGGCTTACACTCTCAGACCACAATCCAAGCCAGAAGTTCTCAACATTCTCTAGGCAAGGTGAGTGACCAGTTTTTCTGTCAACATCTCCTCTAAGTTTTCTGTAAAAAAACTTTTCACTTTGCCTAAAGGTGCCGTTGTCTATCTTTCTTTTCTGAGATGCTCGGTACCTTCGAAGACGGTTCGCTTTAAGGGCTATCTTTTGTCGTAAGGTATCGAGAATTTCCTCCGGAGTCTTATTGGGTAGGTCATATTTGGTATGATGATTCGCAGTTTATCGTATGCGGTGACGACTTTGTTGCTTCGGATACCACGGATGTACTGGGTCAGGCGTCCAATATCTTGTCGTAATTTGTTAATTTGCCGGGATAGTCGTTGCTCCCAGGCTGGGACTCTTTTTAGTGGTCCAGACTTTGTCAGGCTGCAGATGACCTTCCCGCTTGTATGTCGAACAACTGCAATAGCAGCAGCATAAATGGCTGTCAGAATATCTTCGAAAGTTTTGTCGTTTTGTTCTAGGTGTTGGGGCAGTAGGTTGTTATTAACAGCGTGAACAGCCATTGCCAACTTGCGGGAAGAGTTTTGGCGAGGAATAGGTGGCCGATAGAGTAGGTCAGTTCCAGAAAATTCAATGAGAGCCTTTAGAAATTCAGCGCGTAGGGCTATTAGGGCTATATTTTCTTCCACTTCAAAGCTGGTGACTTGTTTGCTTATCAATGACACTGATTCGTCAGTCTCTGCTGAGTGAACAGGATTAAGATTGACGAATTGCTTAGTATCAATTGATTGGCTCTCTTCCTAACTAGAATTATCTCTGTCTCTACCAGGTCGGAGATCGGCAGTCACTTCTAATTTCAGTTGTTCTTTATTTATTATTATTATTGTTATTTTCTTTTTCTCAGCTCTTTGGCTGGTTTTAACTGCATTTACGGGCCTAAACCAAGTAAATGTATTATGTTGGTGTGTGGTTGTGTACGTGTTGTGTAAGTGTATTCGAGGTTTCAGTTTCCTCTATTTGTAGGAACTTTCTCACAATTCTGCATGTGTTTAGTATGGCAGCTTTTTGAATGTTGATGTATATATTGTCTCTCAGATCTATTAGTTTGTTGCTATGATGAAGATGTTTCGGAATAACTCCAGTAGTGGATACGACAATCGGCACTATGTATACTTTTTCCTGTCTCCAAATTCGTATTACTTCGTCTTTCAAATCTGTATACTTATTTACTTTTCGGTTATGGTCTTCTGTAAATTGTGGGTATTGGGGACTGCAATATCTATCAGGTACGTGGTTTTATTTATTTTGTCATGCAGCGTAATGTCTGGTCTGTTATAGTGGATGGTCCTATCGGTGAGTATAGCTCGATCGTAGTATAATTTATGTGAGTTATTCTCTAAAACAGTTTGTGGCTTATAGTTGTAATATGGGGTGTTACTGTTTTCTATGAGATTGTGTTTATGTGCTAAACATTGGTGTATGATGTTGGCTATTTGATTATGTCTGTGTGTATAGTCTGTCTGTGTGAGTGTTGTACATGCTCCGGTTATATGTTGTATGGTCTCTGATTGTGTGTGGCATTTGCGGCATTTATCATTTGTAACTGAGGGGTCCTTAATTATGTATTTCCGGTAGTTCTTTGTATTTATTACTTGGTCTTGTATCGCTATTATGAATCCTTCTGTTTCTGGAAATAAGTTACCTATCTTAACCCATTTATTTGAAGCTATTGAGTCTATGTGGGTTTGCTCTAGATCATGTGGGTGTCGTCCATGAAGTGTTTTCTTCTTCCATTTTTCTATTTTGAGTACTTGTGGATCTTCACTATTAGGGTTTTGCGTGTTTAGGGGTTCATTTAAGTTAAGTGGAGTGTAATTGTGATCATTTTCAGTTATGGCTTTATGTATGTTGCTGGCTTGACATTTCATGTGAAAAAATGTCTTCAGACTGCAAATTTGTTTTTGCCAAAGATGCTGTAAATCAATAATTCCTCGGCCTCCGTACTGTCTTTTTATAGTGAGTCTTTCTATTGCAGATTTAGGGTGTAGATTATTGTGTTTAGTTAATGTAGTGCGTGTTGTTCTTTCTATTCGTTCTATATCAGTTTTAGTCCATTTTATTATGCCAAATGAATAAGTTAAAATCGGAATGTCATAAGTTCTAATTGCTTTTGTAAGATTTTTTCCTGAAAGTTGGGCTTTGCAGATGGAATTAATTCGGTTTTTGTATTCTTTAGTCAGTGTCTCTTTTATTGTTCCATGATCTAATCCTTTTAATTGTTTATATCCTAAATACGTATAGAAATCCGTTGCTTCCATCGCTGTTATATCATTAGTCTCATCTATCGCATAGTTGCCGGGTCGTATCTTGACTTTTATTATATGTAATGTTTTGCACTTCTCTAAACCAAATTCCATATTTATGTCTTTGCTAAGTCCACCAGTTTTTTCATTTCGCTATCTGTTTTTGCGTATAATTTAATATCATCCATATAAATTAGATGTGAGACTGTTGTTTGTGTTAGTGTGTTTTTGAATTTGTATCCAGCTCGACAGTTATGCAAGAGGTGTGGTAAGGGATTCAAGGCGAGACAGAACCAAAGGGGACTTAAGGAATCTCCTTGATAAATACCCTTTCTGATAGAGATCTCTCGAGTAGTAATTATATTATCTGAACTGTTTAGTTGAAGGGACGTTTTCCAAAAGCGCATAATATTACTGAGAAAATTGGTTATTTTTGGATTTATTTTATAAATTTGTAATATCTGTATTAACCAAGAGTGTGAAATACTATCAAAGGCTTTTTTTATAGTCAATATATGTGCAGTGTAGATTTCTATTTTTAGTGGTGGCATGTTTATGTATTGTTGAGTCTATTACTAACTGTTCCTTACATCCCATGTGGCCCCGCCTGCATCCTTTCTGCTCCTCTGCTATTGTGTTATTGTGTTCAATATGTGTGTTGATTTTTCTGGTTATGGTAGATGTAAGTATTTTGTATATTGTGGGTAGACTTGTAATCAGCCTGTATTGAGAAGGCAATGCTGAGTATTGACTTTTAGGTAGCATATAAGTTATTCCAGTAGCAATGAACTCGGGTACATGTTGTTTCTCTAGTATCATATCAGTAAAATTTTTAGCTATGTGTTTATGTAATATTATTAATTTTTTGTACCAAAAGTTATGTATTTTGTCTATTCCTGGTGATTTCCAATTATGTAGTTTAGTGGTAATATTAGTTATATCCAATTCTGTAATCTGATCAAATTCCATTTCCTCTATGATCCTCCATTTGTTTACTTCCTCTGCAATCCAGTCTGCATTCTGATTATGGTGTACTTGGTCTTCCCATATACCTGACCAAAATGTCTCAAGTTGTATTTGGGTGGGTATTTCTGTGTTTCTTGCTGTGTCCGACTCTTCTAGTGGTCTGTGAAGTTTTCTATAAAATATTTTTTCATTAGTTGCAAACAAGATGTTATTATTTTTCCTTTCTTGTGCTTTTTTATATCTTCTTAATCTATGTACTTTTAGTGCTAGCTTTTGTTTTAATGTGTCTAAAAATTCCTCAGGTTTTCTATTGATATTTTCATGTTTGGTATGGTTTGTTCTTCTTCTAAATATTTCTTCAACTTTCTTTACTACTTTATTCGACCTATTGTTATTAATATACTGTGTAATTCTACCACATTCAGCCCTAACTTTTCTATATCTTTTTCTAATCTTACTTCCCATGACGGTTTATTATTATTTTTTATTCTTCTTCTACCTATACTGTCTATTATTTTATACTTAAGTTCTTCTGATATAACCACAGCAGTACAGTATATAAGAGTATATGTATCGGTAAGTTGTGTATCGTTGGTGAGGAATTGTTTTAATATAGTTTGATTGAACATATTTGTTAATTGAAAAAGTCTAAGGCTATACTGCAGTTTAGGCAGTTTAGGACGTGCAGCTGGATCCATTCCTGAGTATAGTGCTATAGCTGTTCTAAATTTTTCTAACAATCCATGACTATGTACTTCTTCTATAGGGTTACAGTCAACTAGTATTTCAATGTCGTTTTCTAATGTTAATGTTATGAGCTCTGTTTGAGTGGATATGTGTGACATTTGTGTATAAGGTTGTAACTGTGAGTGAGTGTAATGTGGTGAATGTGATTGTACTTCGTCTGCCATTTGATTTTTAGATGAGATAGGGGGGTTTGTTTCTATGCTATTATCTGAATGTTCCTGTATTTGAACCTTCACTTCTTCTCTTAAGTTTTTCAATTCTTCTGCTGTTAAAAGTTTGTTTCTTACTATTGTTGACTAGAGAGTCAGAAACGCGCTGTTCGCTAACTTTAATTCCTGGATAGTTTCGTGAGAAAAGTTCATGCAATTGTGTTCTGTATGTGGTCATGTCTGTTTCTAATTTCGTGATGTAGTAATAGGAGCGCATGATAAACGTATTTACATCTTTGCTCCAACTCATGCGCTTTCTTGGCTTCCCAGCCTTAGTGAACACAGGTAAAAAGGTATTACCCCCTGCGCAACAGCCAAGGCTGGATTAGGTGTAACTATATTTAAAATTTTATTGATAGGTGACGATGGTATAGATGGTGATGATAGTCTAGAGGGTGTGTATGGTATTGTGCTTGGGCTATAAGGTTCTATTGGTGTATTTGTCCTGTCAGTCAGTCTGTCACCATCGTCATTTGTTTCGGCTGTAGTATCTTTGTCGGTGGGAGCCCGCCTGTTCAACTCCTCACCGCCGACGGTTCGCATGCTGAGACACCCAGCGTCAGCTCTAGGTGTGCCCCGGCGATCACCCCCGGGCAGCGATCCTATACGTAATCTTTTTGAACGTGTCTCCATTTTGAATGGGTTTCCAAAGCCACGTTAGCCACGCCAGTAATTTCTTAATCGTGTGTCCGCCCCCCACGTGATTAGCTGGTCAATCGGGACATGTGGTTGTTTAGGGGGCTTGTTATTATTATTATTCGTTGAAGATTTTCTCCTACTCGACCTTAGGTCGGTGTTATAGATATTCCGTTCCGCAACCCGTAGAAAAAAAGATATCTATTTCCCCTTAATCATTCTATCTCCGCCTTCGACTTTTTCTTCTGTTGGTAGTAATTTCGGAAGTTGTTGACAAGTTTTGCGCATGATGTATGTGGCTATGGGTGTTGGAAGATTGTTGTATGTGCGTTATATGTTGTGAGGTAGTGGCAGTTTCTTCAGTGCTTGGTCTATCGTTACTAAATACTGCATCTCCTAATACTTTACTGAGTATCGTAATTGTATGAATGGCTTACTGTTTTTGTAGGATTGTTATATCTATTGGTGTATTTAGTTTCTCAATGTATCGACTTAAGCTCTTAGTTATTATACCTGTTGTGCCTATGACTATTGGGATGATTGAGGCTTTTGTATTCCATAGACGTTGAATTTCAGTTTTCAAAAGATGGTATTTGCTCAACTTCTCTATCTCTTTAGCTCCTATATTGTAGTCTGAAGGTACTGATATGTCTATTAAAAAGGTAATGTTTTTGGATATATTTACATATATTAGATCTGGTCTATTATGAGTTACTGTAACGTCTGTTTGTATTGGTATCTCCCACATGATTTTTGCGGATTCATTTTCTTTAACTTGTGGCTGTGTTCGGTTTTCTTTCCACCATAAATTTGAAACTGGTATGTTGTGTTTTTTAGCTAGGCACCAATATACATATTGGATCAGATTGTTATGACGCTTGACATAATATGTTCCCGCTTACTTTTCGCAACCCGAAATAATGTGCTGCGTCGTTTCGTCTTTGGTAGAACATAGTCGACATTTACCATCAACAACTGCTTTTAAAATGTCGCGTTGGTGTTGACGTGTCATAACAGCCTGATCCTGTATTGCAAATATAGTAGATTCTATGTAGGGTGTTATTTGATGTTCTTTGAACCATTGGAATGAACTATCTTTATCAATGTTAGCTTGGTCTAAAATAAATTTAGGAAACTGTCCGTGCAATGGCTTGTTTCTCCATCGCGTTTTTTGCTGGTTTACTATTGCTTCGGTGATTTCTTTGTCTGTATGGAAACTGTTTGGTGATATTTGTAGATCTCTTTCTATTACATGTGCCTCTTTTATAATTGAATATTTGTCTCTGTTTTTATCGTGTTGAATTATAGCTTTTACCAAATCATCGTTAGTTTTTTCTAAGTAATGTTTATA
Organism: Napeogenes sylphis; assembly: GCA_959347405.1. NCBI lineage: Eukaryota > Metazoa > Arthropoda > Insecta > Lepidoptera > Nymphalidae > Napeogenes > Napeogenes sylphis. The sequence goes on from OY365782.1 coordinate 37,502,957, forward strand.
TTTAAGTATATGAGTTTTAAACATGTTTTCTATATTAATTAACCCTCTACCGCCTTCTGTTATTGGCAAGTACAATCTTTCTATTTCTGCCTTTTGTTGATGAGCTTTTTTAATGGATAGTAGTTTTCTAGTTTTTGTGTCTATGGACTTTAAATCACTATTTTTATAATTTATTATTCCAAAGGAGTATATAAAGGTTTAAAGAATTTTATTCTCAAAAAAGAATACAGATTCACTTACATGAGAATAACATAATAAATGTAACAATTCAAAATAGTCGCCTTAAAAGTACTCAGTTAACGGAATATAATTTTATAATAGTTTAGTGTTTTAATTACTGCAAAAGTGGGTGTTTTGCAAAATATATTTTGAGAGTTGAGACTTAAATCCATTATCTGAGTTTACATTTTTTATAGAAGTAGGTAATTTGTTATAAAGTTGTGCTCCATCAAAAGTAATATTTTTTTTAGCAAATGTGGTTCTTATTTTTGGAAGAACTAGTAAGCTTGGTCTACGGGTGCTACGACTACTGCTTTGCTTTGTGAACGTCAAATTGGAATGTATCGATTTACTGATAATTTTTTTAATAAGAATACAATTGTTATAAATATAAAGTTGTCGTAGGTTCATTATGTTTGTTTCTTTATAAAGTTTACTCGATGATGTCAAACGAGGATATCGAAAAAGAATTTTAATTACTTTGTTCTGTTTTCTTTGAAGTTCCTGTAGTTTTGTTTTGGCAGTGTTACCCCAAATTTCAATTAAATACAATAAATGTGATTTCACTAAGGAATTGTAAATATTATACTTTATTTTCTTAGGTATACATTTCGAAATATTTAACAGTGACCCGATTAAGGAAGAGAGTTTTTTATTTATGTAGTCTATTTGATATTTAAAAGTTAAATGATTATCCATTCGTAACCCTAAGTATTTCTCATAGGTTTTCTGCTGGATTGGAAAGTTATTGATAGTTAGTGGTTCATGCGGTGCAATAATTTTATTTTTTGTTTTGAATATAATGTAACAAGTTTTGGAAGCATTAATAGTTAAAAGATTGTGGTAAAACCATTTATGTAGAACATCTAGATCTTGTTGAGCTTGAGCAATTATGTCAATAATGTTGCTACCAAAATAAAATAAGCAGGTGTCATCTGCGTACAAGGTCAGATGACCATTTAGTTTCAAGGTTACAATATCAATGATATAAATTAAAAATAGTAGTGGTCCTAAAATTGAGCCCTGTGGGACTCCACAGGTGACAGGTGACGCACTACTTTGTATATCATCAATTTTAACTATTTGCAACCTGTTCATTAGGTATGATTTAAACATTTCAAGTACAGTACCCTTAACTCCCACGTTTTGTAGTTTACGTATTAAAAGTTTATGACTTACGGTATCAAACGCTTTTTTTAGGTCAATAAATACGCCCAAAGCTTTGTTCTTTTTATCTAAATTTTGTCTTATTTTTGTTACTAAATCTATAGTTGCAGCAGTAGTGTTACTTCTAGGTCTGAAACCGTATTGATGTTCAGATATGTAATTAAAAGAGTCTAAATATGTAGCCAAACGGCTGTAAATTATTTTTTCTAAAGTTTTCGAGAGAACTGGTAGTACTGATATTGGACGATAGTTTTCTAGGTCTGTTAAAGAACCGGATTTATGTATAGGTGTTATTTTTGCTATCTTTAATGAATCCGGGAATATTCCTTGAGACATCACCTTGTTAAAACACCGTGCCACACTTACTGATATTAAATTGCATACACATTTTAATGCTTTTGTGCTAATTTGGTCTATACCAGTACTTGCATTTGAATCTAGTTTCCCTATCAGTGCCTCAATCTCACCGGAGCTACATGATTTTAATTTCAGAAGTTCATGATTGCTATGTTCGTTCTTTGTATGAATTGAGTGTAGAATATTGTGGAAACGTGTTGGTATTTTTTTTGCTAAAAGGGGACCTATCGTAGCGAAATATTGATTAAAAGCGTTACAAATATCGGTCTTATCAGAAAGAATTTTTGAGTCTACTATTATTTTGGAGGGAGCAGCACTCTTATTTGTCTTATTACTACATAATTTATTAACTAAGGTCCAGGTTTTTTTCGGATTCTTTGCGTTGTTTATAAATAGTTTGTAATAATATAAATCGTTTGTACTTTGTATCAACTTAGCTGTTTCATTTCTTTTTGAAGAGAACTTGTTTTTTATATGTTCATTGCTAGGATTATTTTTATATTGTGTCCATAGAAAGTTCCTTTGACTTAATGTGTCTATAATGTCCTTATTAATCCAATCGTCTTTTATATTGTTCAAGATCTTGGTTTTAGTTTCCTTGCAGTTAGTAACATGTTTCTTTATTATGTCTTCGAGTTCGGTATAGTTTTTTATTGTGCTAATCAATTGTGAGGAATCTAAGGAGTTATACAACTTAGTGTAGTTTATTGCTTTATAAGTTGTTTGTAACTTTTTTGGAGTTTTAAATTTAGTCAATTGAACATATATGTTTTTATGGTCTGATAATGATGAATTAATAATAGCAACATTAAAATTGTTCGTCTTTAAATTTGTGCTTACGTGGTCTATTATAGATTTTTTTGTAGTTGAATCTCTTGTGCAGTATGATTTATTAATTTTATTTAGCAATCTATGTCCTGATTCTTGAATTATCTGTTTATATTCGTTTAAGGGTTTGTTATTCTCTAATAGGTTGATATTAAAGTCACCAAATACTATTGATCTTTTTCGTTGTTGTAACTACAACAACGAAAAAGATCAATACCCAACGATAATCACCCAACTGGGTGTCGTAGTCTCTAAGAAATTGTCCAAGGTTTGTACGAGTAGACTAGTCGTGACCACGGCCGTTGCATTACGGCCGAAACGTCGAGAGTCGAGGTAAATACTTCGATTAAAAACTGTACGCGATTAAGTCCCGTTATAGTATAAAAACATGAATAATATTATTTTCTCTCTTCTTGCGTTCTTGTACTTCGTGAATCAATTTTTCGTTCGTATATATGTCGTTATCTTTGGTCGTGGAAATTGGGTTTACTTTTAATTCCTTAAAATTGGTTTCTAGTAATTTTATTTTTTTCTTATCAATGTTTAATTTTGTTTCTAATTCAGTTAATTGTGATTTCACATTGTTGTACTCTAATGAAATTAATGAAGTTGACGATTTTATATCCCGTATTTCTGAGCTGATTTTAATTATATTGTTATCAAATGACTTTTTTATTTCGTCATGAGAAACCTTTAGGCTAGAAATTTCTGTTTTTATAGTTCCAATACATTCGTTCGTTTGAACCATCATTTGAGAATTAGTCGCAACATATGTTTCCAATAGTGTTGTAATACGGGCTAGTTCGTTGCGTATCGGTTTAATATCTTCCGAACACTGACATTGCTGATCAGCTAGTTGTTTTCGTTTTTTACGAAATGTTATCTGTGTGCCGGGCATTTCCACATCCAGTTTCGATAGATCAGGCTGTGATCCACTACCAGTGACGATGGGAGGCGATCGTGTTACGCTCATTATTTGTAAGAGTAGGTAGTTCTAACCGGCTATCTTAACAAGTTTTATAATTTACTGTTAATAAGGTCGATAAAGTATTAGCCGATGTGCAAACTTACGTGTTTAAGCGCACGCATCAAACGCAGCGTCAGTGTGCAAGCGAGTCAAAAAATAGCAACCGCTCTGCTTCCGCGGGTGTGAGGTAGGTGGCTCCGCTCACTAAAGACGCACTCCGATATTATATTTTAATGTAGATAGTTTATGCAGTTATGATACTAGGTATATTTCACTTCAACAATAGAATTGATAAACTTCTTTTTAATAGTTTGAGGAAGTAATGAAAACACGTCTACTATGCACAATGGTCAGGCGATAATTATTAAGACAGGCAATGCATATGTATTAATTGCTTTTATTATATTTCGTGAGTTTAAACTTGAGTTAAGTAATTTTTTTATTCTTTTAAAATATTCTTTTCTAACTTTTTCTTTAACAAGGCTATGTTCTATTTTTCCTGACTCATGTGCTCCTAAATATTTATACGTCATGCTTATTCCTAATTGTGTTATTGTTTCTCCACTTAGTAGGATATGTCCTTCACCCGCCGTATTGCTACTTCTACGTCCTGATCTAATTTCTAGAGTACTACATTTGTTTAAACCGAAACTCATACCTATGTCATTTGTAAATATTTCTATACTGTCTAATAAAACTTTTAGGTTACTTTTATTGTTTGCATATACTTTTAAATCGTCCATATACAACAAGTGGTTAATCCACAAGCTGTCTTTGAGTTTATATCCTTTCATTTCATACTGGCGTAGTTTCAAAGAAATGGGATTTATTGCTAAGCAGAACAATAGTGGCGATAGTGAATCTCCCTGAAATATGCCGCGTTTGACGCAAATCGGTTCAGTAGTTATGAAATCATGGGTTCCGCGAGCTGTCATTATCATTTTCCATGTGGGCATTGCTATTTTAAGGAAATCTTTTATTATGATTGGGCATTTGTAGATGTCTAGTATTTTCAGTATCCATTCGTGTGATAGACTATCGAATGCCTTTTGATAGTCTATCCATGTCATATTCAGATTCTTTTGGGACTAATGCGCGTCTTCCAAGATTGCCTTGTTCACCATGAGATGGTCCTTACAACCTCGTACTTCGCGTCAGCATCCTCTTTGTTCTATTGCCATGATATTGTTCTCGTTACAGTGATTGTACAGTTGATTGGCTAATATAGATGTTAGTAATTTGTAAGTAGTAGACAAACAAGCTATTGGTCTCCAACTTTTTGCATTTTCTGTATTTTCATTTTTTGGAATTAAGATGACCTGTCCTGTTCTAACTGTTCTCTACCGTTAATAATGTTCGTGAAAGCTGTAGCTAAATATTTATGTGTACTTGTAAGATATTTTAAATAATAATTGTGTATTTCGTCAATGCCCGGAGTCTTCCAATTGTGCAGTTTCTTAATGGCTATTTTTATTTGTTCTTCATTAATTTCGTGTGATTCTACTACATTTATTCCTTCCGATATTGTTTCTATTTCTTCTATCCACTTTGCATTTTTATTGTAGTGTATAGGTTCAGACAGTATAGATTTCCAAAATTCTTCTACATTTTCTTTGCTGGGCAATTTTTTTAAGCAGAGGTATTATTACCTATGTTTCTGTAAAATCTGTTCATATTTTCATTAAATAGCTTGTTTTGCTTCTTTTTGTTACTGATTTCTTCATATCTTTTAATTCTACCGGCTAATAGTTTGATTTTCTGCTTTAATATTTCTTCCGTGTAAATCCGTTCATTTTCACTATTTATGTTGTATTTATTATAGAGTTTAACTTTAATATTAGTCATCCTACGAGTGTTTATTCCTTTACCTATTTCTACTAGTTGTCCTAATTCTTTTCTAATTTTGTCTAATCGTGTTTTGATTCTTCTTTTCCATGGTGGATCCAATACTGTTTTGATTAAATTGTTTGGTCTAAATGGTTTTTGTCCAATTTTAAGTATAAGTGTCTTAGCGGTGGCGTATATAATATTGTTGAACTCTCTAAGTGAATTTGCAGTAATTAATAAGTTTTTTAAATAACTATTAAGTGTAAGTAGATTTTCTAAGAATTGTCTATTTATTTTTGCTTTAGGTAATAGCTGTCTATCTATTATTTGAATTTCCCTAGTTTCCGCCAGCACTTGCAAAAAATTTAATATTAACGGATTTTGGTCTTCAGTTGCTGTTACATTTCCAGTTAATTTTTTTTTTTTTTTTTCATTTATTAGGTTTACCAACAGCTTACAACATTTTTCTTAAACAATAAACATTATAATAATAAGTACTAAGATAAAATGAGAAGCTAATTATAGGTAAACACCACATGCCCATAAAAAAATTACAACTATCCTAAAAAAGGATATTTACATCTAAAAAAGAAAGTGAAGTGTTTTCATTCTCTCCCATAATTTGACTATAAAAATAACAATGTATATGTAAAAAAAGGATCTAATCTCTTAAAAACTAATCTGTTAATTTATTTAAAGCTATATGGACTGATTTCCTGAAAGTAGTTAGAGAGTCACCATGCACGTCCAAGGAGTTGAATTTATTGTAAAGTTTACTTATTCTAGGAATTGGCGAGTTACCACCCATAACGGTTGAACGACGAGGAAAAGATAAAAGCGAATTTAAATGCTTTCTAGGATACCTGAACGGAACTTTCAACTCAAAGCTCTTTAGAAGAGAAGAACATTCAATTTTATGGTTGAAAATTTTAAATAAAAATATCAAATCTAGTTTCATTCTCCACTTTTCTAAGGAATCCATACGAAAGAAATTTAGCCGGTCTTTATAACTAACAATACTTTTAGCCTTTCCTGCCGTGTAAGCCAAATGCCAAAGAAAGCTTTTTTGGATCCGTTCAACTCTCAACATATGTGTGGAATAGTGAGGTCGCCAAGCTACACTACAATACTCTAGAACGCTAAGTACTAAAGCTTTATAGAGCAACAATTTGGTACTAATCTTAGTAAATTCCTTACCATTTCTTATAATAAACCCTAGCATTTTGGAAGCTCGTTTTACAGTATTTTCAATGTGGGGTACAAAAGTTAATTTACGATCAATAATGATTCCTAGATCTTTAATTAATTCAAGTTCTTCAAGACAATTTGGGCCAATATAATATTTTGACGGTATGATATTGCATTTTCTTGTAAATTTGATATGTAGACACTTCTTTATATTTAAGTTATTATTATCACACCACTGAAGTATCCTATTTACATCACTTTGCAAATAATTGATGTCCTCCATGCTATTAACTATTCTAATAATCTTTAAGTCATCAGCATACATAAACGGCAAAGAATATTCAAAGCAAACAGTTATATCATTAACAAAAATATTGAAAAGAATGGGACCCTTGATCCAGTTTTTTAGTGAGAGCCTCTTGAGATGATGATCGAGACTAATCGAGATCGAGAATAAGACCATTGACGGAAACTACCATCGGGACAATTATTGTTGAGTCAACATCCCACATGTCGGTAATCTCGTGAGCTAAGTCCAAGTATTTTGACAGTTTGTCCTTCTCAGCTTTCACAAGATTAGCGTCCTGTCCGTTATGATAGATCGGTCCCAATAGAGCTTAGCATGACCATTTTCCAAAACTGGCTCCGGTGAGTACTTATAATAGGGCACTTCAAAAGGTACAAGACCGTATCGAAGAGCAAGTTCTTGGTGGATAATCTTGGCTACTTGGTTGTGCCTGTGCAAATACTCTCCATTGGCAAGATGACAACAACCGGAAATAACATGTCTGATGGATTCTCCTGGTTGGTGGCACGCACGACATATGTCAACAGTGCCATCCTTTATTATGTATTTCCGATAGTTGTTCGTCTTGACAACTTCGTCAGCAATTGCACAAGCAAAACCTTCGGTTTCACCAAAGAGATCACCAAAGCGTAGCCAAGCCACGGACGCCAGAAGGTCTACATCAGGCCCATAAAGTGCCTGGTGGAACCGTCCATGAAGCTCCTTACTCTTCCATATACTTATACGGTCGTCAGTGCTAAGTACTACCGGTTTATGCCAGTTATCTTTGGCTAAGGAGAGCGGTGTAAGACCATTATCTACTGCAATAATGTCCCGATGCATTCCACACTCAGCATGAAGGAAATATTCCCTAATATTGCATACCTCACGGTTGTGTAAGTTTTTGGCATTAAGGAAGCCGCGACCCCCACACTTCCGTGGAATATACAATCTCATCACTGATGAGCGCGGATGATGCATGCGATACATTGTCAATAGTTTTCGGGCCTTTCGGTCCTGGGCATCTAATTCAGTCTGAGTCCACCTTAATATGCCGAAAGTATACATCAGCAGGGGCATTACCCAACTGTTGAATGCACGCACTTTGTTACCTCCTGACAAAAGACTTTTTAGGACTTTTGTCAAGCGGTTAAAAAAGCGTTCTTTCACTAGCTGTTTAATGTCCCCACTTAGTATGCCTAAGCATTCCGACATACCAAGGTATTTGTAGAATTCGGTTTCAGAGAGGGATCTGAGGGACATTGTCTCCGAGAGTTGTAAATATTCGCTATTTACAACTCGGCCATTCTGCACATGTGCAACCGCGCATTTATCTACACCAAACTCCATCCTAATGTCATTACTAAACGTTTGCGTAACGCTTAGTAATGATACCAGATCTGCTTTATTTAGTGCAAATAATTTGAGATCGTCCATATACAAAAGATGAGAAATGATCTCACCCCCTCTGCGAAAGCGAAAGCCCAGCTTTGAGTCCCTAAGCAACGCGCTTAAGGGGTTCAAAGCTAGGCAAAACCACAAAGGACTCAAACTGTCACCCTGGAAAATACCTCGCTCAATCCTTACAGGTTCGGAAGTAAGATTTCCTCCGCCCCCTGGAAGACAAAGGACCGTTGTCCATTGCCTCATACATGAATCAAAAAAAGCGCATATATCTGTGTTAATCTTATACACTTCTAGTACTCGTCTCAACCATGTATGAGGCACCGAATCATAGGCCTTTTTATAATCAATCCAGGCGGCGGAGAGACCCTTCTTACCTCGGCGAACCTTTTCATTAATGGCCATGTCAATAAGGAGGAGCTCCTTAGTACCACGAGACCCAATCTTACATCCATTTTGAGCGGGATCTAAAATGCTATTTGCATACAAATGTGTGTTTAATTTTGAAGTCAAAATGGATGTAAGAAGCTTATAAATTGTTGGTAAGCACGTGATAGGTCGAAAATTCTTTGGATCCGTGATACTACCAGACTTGTGGAGCAGAAAGGTGATTCCTGTTGTCATAAAAGATGGTAGGGATCCGGACACGATGGCTTCCTGGAATTGCCCAGCCAAACGTTCGTGTGAAGACCGCAGCCATTTGAGCCAAAAGTTATGTAATCCGCCTGGCCCAGGACTTTTCCAGTTATGGGTCGAACGCTTATACCTATTTACACGGTGTTTATAACGACGGATACGATTTGCCCACGCACAAACTTTCTGCTTCAGGTAGTCTATACGTTCTGTTACATAGGCCATGTAATCCTGAGGTTTAATGCCAGTACCGGCAAAGGCCTGTGTAACATAACGCATGACTCTCGGCCGGATGTTTCCCGATCTGAAGCAGATTAACTTGCCAATAATGACCCTAGCTGCGCTGATACGTCGTTCAATCCTCATCTGCCATGCGGGTGTGTCCTCAGGGGACCGCACCACCCTATCAGGCTCAGAAAGAAAGAAAGAAAACACATTTATTTGGGGCCAACAAATCACAGCCATCTTTATACACAGAATTACAAAAAAAAATAAAATATAAAAAAAAAATGGGCAACACTTAGATAAATATAAAAATAATCAACAACCATAATAAAAAAAAACACATTAAATTAAAAAAAAAAAAAAATACAGGAAATCTGACACGGGCGGAGCGGCACGCTGCAACAGCTGCACAATAAAGAATTGAATGGGTATCAGTGAGACTATTGCTAGAACGAAGATAAGAGTCTAGCATGCAGTCTAGAGCCATTACTAGCGACATATTACGTCTATGCGTGGGAAAACGGGGTAACCGTGTCCTGTCGCGGGCTGGTATGTCTTTAAATTCCAAAATCGCATCCTCCAAAGTCCTCCTTAATTGCTCATTATCTTGGGTACTTACAGTTGTAATCTCAACGCCCCCCACATCAGCATCTCCAACCACTAACCCTGCCACCGAAGGAGCGGACGATAACTGGGCTCGCGAATGGATGCTTTCGGTGGTGGATGCAGAGACTGTCACCTCGGAGCGAAGCCGGTCAAGTGCGGAGTCATCCAACGCACGATTACGTTGAATAAACCGCACCTGATCCGATAGTCTTTGGGCCGAAATGGTCAACTCTGGTTCAAGGGCCTGAAACAAAGACAGCAAACGGGTTCGCCATGCAGTGAGGTTAGTGCCACCCTCTGTCGCCCTATAGTACGCTCGCATGACATTTTCGTTCATATTTTGCGTCCATTTCATGCGGCGCAAAATATGAATTCTCCGCATAGACTACGTCCTCGTTCAGGTTCCGGATGCAAGGTCGGAAGCCCAGGTGGTCGTTCTGCGTAAACCAACAGAGGCCCAACATTTTCTACCCATCCCAGCTGAGTCAGTGATGCTACAGGTTGTTTCCTTTTTCCTGTTCTTATGACCTGCGTTATGATGATATGCTAGTTGTCTTGACCGATTAGTAGTTGAGGCTTCTCCTCATTGTATATCAGCCGTTTTAACATACGATTAAGGTGCGTGCACTTTTCTAATCGGGATCTGTCTAACCTTTGAGGTATGAAGTGTAGATCCTTTATTGTTCTCACTCCCACGAGTGTCTGCCGCCGCGAGTGGTGTACACCTTTCAGCTTGAGATTGACGCGCATAGAGTCTTCACTCTCTAAGGTCTTGCCCCGACCATCTTCAGACGTAGAGGTTCCTTTGATCCATTAGGCCGACCTTATGTGCCACTGAAGAGTAAAGTAGGGTCACTGTGGACCTCTCATCCAACAATTCTAATATGGTAGCAGCCCCCTTCGGGCCGTACACCTCTACCGGAACCATCTTCAAATACCCCCTCGCTGTAGTCAAGGCGTTCACCGGTAGCACCACGATAGACTTTTCTTGTTCTTCTTGTTTCTGCTCCTCTCGCTTGTTGTAGTGAAGTAGATTATGATGCGTTCTCTTGCAGTCCTTGTAAGGCGGCTTCTTTTTTTTAAATTTCTTTTTATATGATCTAGGGCAATGCTTGACTACATTCCACCTGATGGTACGCGGAATGTAGTCTTAGGTGGTAAGGCGCATTGCCCTAGCAACCTATTCACTCTTCTCTTGAAGACACCCAGATTATTATATATACAGGCAAATTGTTCCAGTCCTTCGTTATGGGCACTAAAAATGAGGAAGCAAAGCGCTTCGTTGGGACAAGTGGAATGTCCACAACAAAAGGATGGATATCTGCCGTACGTCGGGATCTCCGGTGATGGAAGGGGGACGGCGGAATTAAATCGTGTAATTCCTGCGCACACTCACCAAAATGTTTCCTATAAAATACTGTGAGGCTAGCAATTCTACGCCTGTGTTCAAGGCTTTGGAGGTCAGCTTAGACCAATTCGGGATCGCCTATAAGCCTCTTTGCTCGCCTCTCAATTGAGTCCAGAACAGCAAGATGAGACTTTGCGGTACCAGCAAATATGTGACCAGAGAACTCTACACGCGACTGGATCTGTGCTTTGTATAAAACAAGAAGCTGTCCCGGTGTAAAGTACTGCTGAACATTCGCAAGAACGGCAAGCTTTGCTGCTGCTGCTCTTGCTCTGGACTCAATAAACCGACCAAAGTTGAGGTTCGAGGAAATCTCTAAGCCTAACAACTGAAGCCGGTCACTGTATTCCAAGGATACATTCTGGAAAGTAGGAGCCAAGGTGAAAGGACTCCTTTTGGCGGTGAACAGACACGTCTGCGTTTTGGTGGCGTTGAACTTGACAAGATTGGCATTGCTCCGTGCGGAGACTGCCTGAAGTTTGTCATTCAAACGTTGCACCATGGATTCTCTTTCAGACTGTACTTGATCTTGACTAGCCCGAGTACTCGGCAGATATTTTTCTACAACTGTGCTGTCGTCTGCATACCCATAGATACCGGGCTTCAACAGATCATCAATGTGCAGCAGAAAAAGAGTTGCAGAAAGAATGGACCCCTGAGGCACTCCGGCATTTATTGTCAAGGGTTCCGAGGAACACCCGTCGACTACTACTCGGAGGGATCTCTGGCTCAGAAAGTCCGTTACCCACCCGATCAGACCAGCAGATATACCGTACGCTGAAAGCTTGCTTATAAGGCTCGCATGCCAGATCCTGTCAAATGCCCTCGAGACGTCGAGAGAGATGGCGACCGCTTCTCCGTTTTTCTCGATGGCCTCGCCTAAAATCTGTGTAGCATACACTAGGAGGTCCCCAGTAGACATATTACGGCGAAACTCGTACTGTCGGTCACTGAGGAGATCGTTACCAGGCCAAGGATCCACCCGGCTTCAGCAGAACAGGCAGTGAGGGTTGGCAGAAGTTCGACTTGATCGCTTTTGCAAGAGACCAGAAAGCTTGACTGCCACTTGGTCTGACAGAGAGCTTTTCGCCATTTTTAACGATCCGATCAAGACGAGCCTTCCGCAATGCCTTTTTATAGGACTTGGCAGCTCGTGGTGAGTGCGAAAGCGATCCCGTGATGTCCCATGATGACGGCGGCAGCAACCGGCAGGTGTAGTGAGTAGGAGTTTCACATAACCACCTCCATCATCCCCCGGATGGAGGTGTGTAGCCATGAGGATTCCTGACGTTAAAAAAAAAAAACAAAAAAGGGACTTGGCAGCTTGGTTAAAGGCTCTCTTCTTTGTACTTACATCCGGAGCTTTACGGCTTCGAGCATCAGTCCAAATGAGATATGCCGAATTGAGCATGACATTCGGCATTAAATCACGGGCGAGCTTTGCCACCGATGGGTACGTGCTGACGTACCCATCGGTATCATCGGTAAAAAGAATAAAATACTCCATTGCCTGATGCACCACATCGGTTATAGCATCCGCACAACTTGACGGATCCAAAGAGGAGAAGCAGACCTGCCGCCAAGGATAAGACGCAAAAAAGTGCCGCATCTTTTCCTAATCTGCTGACCTGTATTTCCATATTCGCCTAACACCATGAGGTTGGAAAGCTGGTGGGGAATATGTAAACACAGATTTCACCAGACAATGATCGGAGGCTCCCAAGGGGGAGGTAACCTCTACACGATACCTGTCCGGATCAGTTGTCATCAGAAGGTCCAGGTAATTGGCTCTATGGCCTGTTACATCTGGTACGCTTGTCGCTTGCTTCACCAGCTGTAAGAGGTCCAAGGACAACGCAAAGTTCCGCGCTTCTCTTCCAGCATGGCCGGGTTTCTGGTACGGGAACAGACAGTCCTGATGACAGGCATTAAAGTTCCCCAGATAGAAGAGCTGCGCTGAAGGGAACTGATGCTGAGCCATATCAGCAGCCTCACTATGGTATTCAAATAATCGAGTTGTTTCCTGGTCACCACTGTGCAGATGGTAGACACAGGAACAGTGCAACCGCTGAACATAATTGTTCTTTTTGTTAATTTTTTTTTTGTAAAAAATATGAAAGAGAATAGGATGGGAACGGTACGTATCGAACCCGACGTCGAAATTTACGTTGTTATGCCACTGGGAGGCTAGTCTGGAGACTGCGGGGATGCTCGAGCCCCCCCAGGGACCGCCATCCGACCTCCTCGTCTGGTCGCCAACGAGCACCATGGAGCCACCCTGGGATTTTTGCTGGCGGGGCAGCCTTTCGTGGGTGGCTAACTCATTAATTGGGCCAAAGCCGTCGCTTTGGATCCCGCTACCCTCCTCGACTAGACACCTGACAAAACAAACACAAACTCGACGTCAACCGGTTTGTCAACATACCGCAGCTGTTCAGACCCATTTCCCATAAACGGCTTCCCAAGGTGGCTCCTCTAGATTTTTCCTAGGCGCGTCGCTAGCTCTGAGTCCCTTTCTGGGCACTACGCTGGCAGCCTCCTCCAACCATTGATGCACGTCCGCTTCCTTATCTTGTAGTTCCTCATCCTCTGAGTCAGCAAAACCGCGACAGCTCTAGGTTAGCCATGGCCACGGCCCCACGGAGCTCTAGCTCCGCTAGTTTGGCGCGTGCCTCTAGCTCAGAGGTTCCCAAAATTCTTTCGTCTAACGCCCACTTTAAAAATCTGTTATTTTCTAACGCCCCTATAATTTTTTCATCTTAAAAACTGTAATGACATTTTAGTTTCGCCTGTAATTTAATTAAACCTATATTCTAATTGAGACTTATTTTACCAGAAAAAGCAATAATAGTCGTACAATGTTAAAAGTATCTTTTATTAAAAAGTAACATTCAAAATTGAGCAACGGTAATACAACTTTTCATAATTAAAAGTATTTTTTATTCAAAATTAACAACAATTGCCATTGAGCAATATTAATAAAAAAATATATAATTAAAAGTTCTTCTTTCTGGCATTTATCCCTTCGTATGTCAGGGTCTGCCTTCCTGATCAACCTACCCCACTTTGTATGGTCTTTGACGTGTTCTGTGGTTAGACCATTGGCTCTCATGTCCTACTTCACGATATCCAACCAGCGATTCCGTGTACATTCCGGAGATCTCACTCCAGGGACAGACATATCAAGGCATTTCTGTCCGATATAGTTCATAGGCGGGCGAACTACGTGGTCATACCACCTCACGCACCGCTCTTGAACTATCTCGAATGAATGTGTTACGTATGTGTTCAGACCGCGTAACGCCGCACATCCACCTCAGGATTTTAATTTCCGTGACTTGAATTTTCTGGGTGTGCTAAGATAGTATTGGTCATCATTTGCTTCCGTCTATAAGAACCGGTTAGATGACGCTCTTTTATATCAGCTCTTTGAGTTTGGGCGATATTCTGCGATCTCAGACTATACCAGTGACCCCTGCCATTTGGTCCAGACAGCGCTTATCTGGCCTTGGACATCGTAATCAATGCCTCCAGACAGTATAATGGATCTAGGTTACCTGAACTCTTCCGACTTAACGGCTGGACCTATATAGATAGTATTCAAGTCTGGGCTCCCGCAAGCCATGTACTCGGTCTTCGACATATTTAATTTAAAACTGCCGTTCTCAAGCGTACCCTTCCAAAGGTTTAACTTACGCTTCAGCTCCAGTTTTATCTCTCTCCAAGTAGTTTTAGACGGGTGTTCCTCAGAACCATTGACAATAAATGCCAGAGTGCCTCAGGGGTGCAACGTTCGAATGGCCAACTTCAGGCAGTCTCCGCATCGAAAATCTTTTAATTTCATTGAAAACATTTTCAATTTCCAAGCCACCAAAACGTGTCAGACGTCTATTCACCGCTAAAAGGAGCCCTTTCACTTTTGCTCCTACTTTTTAATATGTGTCCTTGGAATACATTGACTGTGTGTGTCCCTGGAATACATTGACCGTCTTGAATACGTCTTCTATTTTTAGGCTTGTAGATCTCCAAGAAGGTCAACTTTGGTCGGTACATTGAGTCCAGAACAAGAGCAGCAGCAGGAAAGCTTGCCGTCCGACAGTACTTTACACCGAGACAGCTACTTATACTATACAAAGCACAGTTCCGGTCGTGAATGGAGTATTGTGGTCACATATTTGTAGGTGAGGCAAAGTTTCATATTGCGGTTCTGGACTTAATCGAGAGGCGAGAAAAGAAGCTTATAGGCAACCCCGAATTCGTTAAAGCCAACCTCCACAGCCTTCTCCGCCTGAACACAGGTGGAATTGCAAGCCCCTCAGTACTCTGTATCCATCCCTATGTTGTGGATATTCCTCCTGTGCGAACGAAGCACTTTGCACGTCCTTTTTAGTTCGTACAGTGCAGGAATGGAACAGCTTGCCTGCTTCGGTATTTCCGTCCGAATATAATAAAGATGTCTTCAAGAGTAGATTGAATAGGTTGCTAAGTTGATTCGGGTTACCACCTATGACTTTTTTTCCGCTTTTCATCAGGTGGAATGTAGTCAAGCATTAACTAAGTTGGTATAAAAAAAGAAAGGCCCATTAGTGAATTCTCATCAATGAGCGCTATCTCATCGGCATACATCATCAAACATGAAGGCTGATCTTGGATGTGAGCTGAGACAGTAGCGAGAACAATATCGAATAAGAACAGACCAACTGAGCTGAGCCCTGGTGAACCACTACTGTAATCTGGAAGGGTTTGGTGTCGCCAATGACAGTCTCCTCTCCTCCTCATGTCTCCTGATAATCTCGATATGAGCCTCATGGATCCCTTTGTATCGCAATGTCAACCAGATATTCCTTTGTATCGCAATGTCAACACTGACAGGGCACACAGTCCAAGGTCTTCTGCAAATCTAAAAAGGTTATGTGCAGAGATTTCCTTTTTTTCCTGTATAGTGTTCAAAATATGGTTAAAAAAGGCAGTAAGCACGAGCACACCAAGAGAGCCAAACAATTTTTACGCTTCTATCGAAATACCTATCTAAATCAAGTCCCACCATTTTTCCGTTTTTAATGTGTCGAAGGCAATCGCGAGTTTCGTCATAGGTTATTGGTGTAAGTCCGAGGTTAGGTGGAGGGTCGGGAGGAAGCCTGCACGGATATTGAGTGCTCAGCAGCTCGTAGCTTTACTTTTTCTCCTTCACAGAAGCATAACAAAAAAACAGCTTGCCCTAGGAATTTCTGACGCATAGACATTTTGCGATATCTTGCGTTGCTTTATCCCGAGCATGTGTAAATTTAATTAATATATTGTTGGAAGTTATGGGGGTAGTGGAGGGAGTAATAGTATTTAAGCGAATGTAAACACTAGTCAGGGCTTTTTTCGCCTTTGGTCATTCGGTTCGATACTTTGTGCGGTCGAAATATTTTTCGCGACAAATTTGTCTTTGTCTTGTGGTTAGAATCAAATTTAGTTTACGGGTAAAATCTATTCGTGATTGTGTAGAATTCAAATTGCTTCAATTGTTAGCTTTTAATTAATTCATTAAATTAATTATTAAACTGTGTGTACTATTGTTATTGTTTTTTTTTTTAAATAGTTTCTAATCTGCTTTCTAAGATCAGAAGTGGGATTCTTACTTTTTTTGAGCCCATTTCGGCTTGACCTAGTTCTTTATTTATTTTTTTTTCTCTTACTACCTACATGTAAAGTCATATTTTTCTTTTAATTATTCGGTATTGTAATTTCTTTGTTTCTTTTGATTGAATTAGTTTAAATATCATGTTGTATCGTAGTTAAGAATATTTGTTTGAGTGATATAGTTTAATTACGTGTAGTGTATAAAATTTATTGTGTTCGTGTGTTTTACGGTGAGTTCTTTTGATTGTAGTCGGTTATTATTCTTGTTAACATGTCTGAACGTGTGCGTGATCGTAGTCGCAGTCGTTGTGATAGTAATTCTCGTCGGAATCGTACTGATAGTCAGAGTAATAATAGGTCTCGCGAACAATCTCACGACGAGATTGATATGTTGAGACGTGAAATGAAGGAAATTATGTCTCGCCTTAAGGCATTAGAAGCGAAAACAAGGGCTTCACCCTTACCGGGTCCGTCGTCAGGCCGTGTAATTACACAATCTCGCGACCGCGATAATAAAGAATTGACACCCGCTAGTGTCCGAGGTAGGCAAGTGTTGCGGCAACCACGAACACATTCGCGTGAGCGCGATTTATCTCGTGTTTCTGATCGTCACGTATCTCGTAGCGTACGTCAACTATCGCTGTTAGGATGTCGTTTAGTTTCCCTTTTGCCTGTGATTGAACTTGAAACAACTCGCGATCGATATTACCGCCGTAGTTCACATTCTCGCTCAATAACACCTCCGATACGGTCGGCAGGCCGCGAAGCAAGTGATGCGGGTATACCATTAGATTCGGTACAGGCTAGTGTTAACGATAGTATTGTAAGTGCCATTCGTTCGATTAGTGCGGCAGGCAAATCGTCTCAACATTATTATATTACAAACTTTGATCCAGACTTACATAATATTGATGATTGGTGTGTAGAAGTACATCGCGTAAAAGTTTCAAATAATTGGAACGATTTTGAATGTCTTTCGCGTATAGGAAATTGTTTACTAGGGGATGCGAAAGCATGGCTCAATGAATGGGTTTCTAGCGATCGGAGTTGGACCAATTTCAAGAAAGATTTTAAACCTCTCTGCCCTAAAGTACCTAATTTTGCAAATATGTTGTTCGAAGTTATGATGAAAAATTCTGATAACTATCCAACGTACGCAGAATATGCACGTCGGTCGTTACTTCATTTACGTATAGTGCAAGGGCTTAGTGATGAGCTTATATCGGCTATAATAATTCGCGGTATCACTGATCCGAACGTCAGAGATTCAGCAACGAATGCAAAATTATTACCGAATAACTTAGTTGATTTTTTTTCGATTTACGTTAAATCTAGTATCAACAATACATACAAGCAATCATTTTCGCGAACTGATTTACGAAACGTTACATTAAGTAAACGTTCTATGGAGTATTCGCGTACACGTAAGTTAAGTGATATTAGGTGCTTCTCTTGCGGTCAGTTAGGGCATAGACAGGCTTCATGCAACAAGAGACCCAGGGTTGATCAATTATCGGAAAGTTCATCTAATAATGTGGGGATTAAGTTGCCATCGCCTACGTTTGTATCATTTAAGCCTGAGCCATGTACGTACTGTAAGAGAACAGGACATAGAGTTGAAACTTGTTTTGCTAAACAGCGTGCGGAAGCTTCAAACAAGGATAGTGGAAAATTTTGCATCGATTCTCTCCAGTCAGGGACGTCATAGCAGCCGTAATACAGAATGTACCGGTTCACGTTTTGATTGATAGCGGTTCCACAGTTTTATTAATCTCCTTATCGCTATTGAAACATTTCAAATGCTCACGGATGCCTACGTTTCGGGTTTTAAAAGGACTAGGTAGTCAAGAAATTGAAAGCACTTTTTACGTCACGTTACCTATCGAGTTTGATGGTCTAACTCTTGAAGTAGATTTGTTTGTAGTACCCTCCGAGTATATGAATGTGTCGATAATTATAGGCACAGACGTTTTAAACAGAGAGGGTGTTAGATACGTACGTACTAAAGATCGCCAAATAATTACAAGAGCTATTGACAAATCGGAGAAGATAATGAATGTTCAATCTAAGAATTCAACACCTATTAATACGCTTTTAGTAGATCATAACCTCGACAAATTACTAGGGATAATTGGTAAATTCTCTCGTTATTTCATCACCGGAACTGCAACATCAACTGTTAACATGCGGTGTATGTCTATTAAACTCAAAACCGACTCTCCTGTTTATTATCGTCCATACCAACTTTCACATAATGAAACGCTTCGTGTTCGCGACATCGTAAAAGATTTACTAGACAAACGAATAATAGAGGAGTCTGAGTCAGATTACGCTAGTCCAATCCTGCTCGTTAAAAAGAAAGACGGGTCGGATCGGATGTGCGTGGACTATCGAAAACTGAATGAGATCACTATCAAAGATAGATTTCCTTTGCCTCGTATAGATGATTGCTTAGATCGGTTAGGTAATAATAAATACTTTACATCCCTAGATATGGCTACGGGATTTCATCAGATCCCCTTAGATATTGAATCAATTCCGCTGACAGCATTCGTCACGCCGGAGGGACATTATCAATATCAAAAGATGCCCTACGATTTGGCAAATGCACCAGTAGTTTATCAGAGTATCATCTCGAAAACCCTTTGCGAGCTCATAAATTCTGGGGACATTCTTGTATACATCGACGACATTTTAATTATGAGTAAAACCATCGAGCAAGGCTTAATTTTGCTTAATAGGGTACTTGATACTTTAACAAAGGCTGGTTTTTCTATCAATCTAAAGAAATGCTCTTTTCTGACTACGAACATTGAGTACTTGGGTCGTTCAATTAGTGAAGGTCAGGTTAGGCTGAGTCATGAGAAGGTGCGGGCTTTGATTGACTCAGCTGAACCGAAAAACGTGAAGCAAGTGAGGCAATTTCTGGGGTTAGCTAGCTATTTTAGGCGGTATACAGGGTTATTTGTAAGTAGTTGAGCACCTTTTGCAGGCAGCCCCTCTACATCAATCCTAACAACATTTGTTCTACGATTTGTAAAATTAATAGTTTTAAAAATTTTGTTTTTCCCATACAAAATTTATTTATTGCCTCTAAACGTGCATTAAACTTGAGCAAAGAGAGGCCACGCAACTTGTCAAAATATGTGCCAAGGCCACGTGCATCGGGGCGCGGGGTGGCGGGGTGACGCAGCGGCGGCTATGCACGTTAGAACTTGATCATTTTCTAAGGTGTAATAAAAAATAGCATCGTTTTCCACTTTTATTTATTAAAATATGTTCTACAATAGTCGAAACACATATTTTTGTATAATATCACTTTTACGAAATAAGTATTAATTATCTAATTACAATATTTACACCTATTAAAAAGGGATAAATTAATTGAAATATTGTCTAACTGTTTAAGAATCTAATGAAAAAACAAAATCTCCAATAGACGTTGTCCACAAGTTGAATGTCTCAATATTTTTATTTGGTTTATGAAATAAGGGCATTGTAACTTTTTCTGATCCTGAAAATATTTACGTTATTATTAAAAAGTTTCCCACCTAGTAATAAGAACTACTTTTCCATGTTAAGAAAATTTGTAATACTTGATTACATTTATATTTATTTATATTCACTAAAAACATAACTATACTATCACTGTAGTAATTTAAGAATACTTTAAAATGTATGCAACTAGTTTGATCCCAAAATTATTTTTAATAGTAATTAATATAGCGTATTTTCTTTGAGAATTCGATAAGAAACCAAATAAATATTATTTTTACAAAACAATAACTTCTCTTCAACTTACTTTATACATATCATTTTATCTCGTTTGTTAATATTTATATCATGACAATAAAACAATAAGTTACTTACGAATTTCTTTACCAAGTTCCTAGAAATTGCAGTCAATCACAAATAGTAGCGTCGGTATACAGAAACAATCCAGATAGTTAATATAAAATATCAGTAATACTACACACTTTCATCACCATAAATGCCACGAGACAAATGAAATATCAATTATCCAATAACAAAGATAATAATATCAAATTACAAATTACAATAACTTTGGAGTTTGGACACTTGGTACTGACACCAACTGTTGGTGTTACCATTAATTAAAAACATCACCGTAAAATTGTAACAGTATTTAAAATGGCTCCATCTTGTGATCCCAACCATAAACTTCATTCAGATATCCGACAAAATAAAATATTAAGAAACACCAGGAGGAATAATAGAAAGTTTATTTAAATTATAAGTTTAATTTGAGCTTATTTTTTCTAAGTTATAACACCATGCTCAGTCCATGGTGTTAAAACTTTGAATGAAGTTTTTTCTCCAAGCTCCAAAGATGGAGCTATTTTAAATATTGTTATTTAATATTTTACAGTGATGTTTTTTAATTAATGGTAACACTAATTCTCCAAAATTATTGTAACTTGACATTATTATTTTTGACAATGTGCGCAAAGCCTGCTATTGAATATTCCGGTGGTGGTTGGTGAACAGTTAATTTTTAAGTGTAGTCTTTGTGTTGGATGCGAAGGGGACTACTTTAAACGGTATGTGCGTGATGTCCAACGGCATCCGCGAGATTTTAATTTAAGAGGTAATTTGGTAGTAGGTAGGTATCGCGACGTTCTTTGGTCTTAACAAACTTAATTCTTTAAATTCATAAATTGAGGTGAAATGTAACAGTCTGAATAAATTGTAAGATGTTATTAATTTCCTAGTGAATTTAATTTCATTTTGACCGGCTAAGAAAAAAGCGCGGGGAAGTTATAGTAGGTATTGTACATTCGGGTATAAAATTGTTTAATTGAAAATAATAAAACTATCTTAGACACAATATTATTACAATATTATATTTATAATATTATTAATATAACATGTACGAATTTATACTTTGTACATACTGCCCACTCTAAAAGAAGAAAAGATACAGATAAAAGTAAACATACAGATTAATATTAATTTAAAAGTTTCAGTCCGACTTGGTTTCATTACACTTTACACATTTTCACTACACTCACTATCACTCACGTTCGGAATTTCGAGCCTAACGGATCGCTGAGTAGCCGTCGGCACGGTACGGTAACCTTGTCGACACTTAATTTTGAGGTACGTATCTCACTGTGGGCGTTACGTGAAGTTTTCTGTTGAGCGTGCGGCGCCGCGTCAGACCTGAATACCACTGGAGCGGCTGCTGCCACCGCATCGACGCGCACACGCGTCTTATTTTTCGCCAGCGCTGCACGAGGTAGTAACCAACCAATAGACCTAGTATCGCTATTATACCATACAATACCGAGTATTGGTGTATGTCATGCACGCTTAGTTGACGATCAGACTGCGACTTTATATCTTCTATCTGTCTATGTAGATCTCTACAGATTTTGTCGTGGTTCTCGGAGATAAAAGACTCTGGTAAGGTCGAATTCACAACATTGTTTAGTACCGATGTACTCTGATTTACTAATAAACTACTTCCAACCTCTATCTGACTGAAGAAGTTCTGGTGTCCGTACAGTGAAAAGGATTTTCCTTTAATCACACAACCATGACCTATATCAATCAGTCCATTACCGGTCAAGGTGACCAGCTGTACGCTACCGGAACAAAATATGCGAAGTGAGCATTTCTCGCAACAAGAAAATAGCCGCCTGTTACCAGTATTGTGTAATTTGATCCACCGCTCCTCGCATTGCGTTTGTTTTGAACTGCATATTGTTTTATTATTTACACCTATGTCGCATATGTGCTGTATTATTTTAACATTGTACATTAGTTTATCATAAGAGCATAACATTTTTCCTGATGATACGTGTATACAAGATTCTATTTCGTTCTCTGTCAATAAAAGAAGTAAATCTTTCTGTAGGTTGAAAGCTAAAAATGGAGTCAGGGTTTCCATTACATAGTTATTTACAGGTAAACTGTACACCTGATCAACCTCATACAATTCATTTTTAACTAATGATATTCTTACTTCTATAATGAGAAACCTAGTCCCAACCTTAGCATTAATTTTAAGTAATTTATATAATGATTGAATATCGCTCTTATCAACAGGTAAACATAAGTCGCTAGAAATGTGACCTGATATCTTGTTAACATTTTCTTCGAATTGCTTAGGCGGTAAAATATATGGGTCCATATGACCTTGCCAAATATCGGTTACAGTATGAATTAAATTTTGTTGAACACTCTTAATATTTGATATTATTATTTGAGCAGATAAAAACGAAGACAAAATATACAATTCATTGCTATTATGAAACTTAATACTATTTAATGTTAATGAAATATTTCTAATATAATCCTAAATAACACTAAACTGCTTGTTCATAACGTATTCATTTCTTTGTAAAATATTAGACTGCGCCTCTATGATACTAGTCTGGTTTTTCAACAAAAGTTTTAAATGATTTTCATTGAATTGAATTTTTTCAATATCTTTTTCGTATTGTTTCAAAAACCTGTCATTGAGTACACCAAATAAGCTGTTTGCTAAGTAACCAAGTCCGTTAACAAAACCTCTTTTTAATCTACGGTTTTTATTATGTATCATAAGAATATCATTGTAATGTTTTATTTCTGACAGCTCATGTTCCAATTGAAATTGAATACCTTTGTACTGTGGTAATAACTCTAAATTGTTTGTTATATTACGTATATGATTCACATACTTGTTTACACTTTCTAGACCTGTCCAATATGAAGACATATTATAAAATACAACTAATTTCCATTCGTCACGAATGAGACTCATATCTTTTATTTTATGAAAGTAAATGCTTTGATTGTTATCAAAATTAGAAAAGTTATAAGATCCATGTGTAGAAGGTATAGTAAAAAGAAATAGCATTAAAAGTGTTAATATAATACGACTTGGTAAAGCAGTGATCACTCGACGCGACCCTTTTGGTGATACGACGGTGACGTCACGAGCTACATTTTGGGCGTTAGGGGGAGACGTCGTCGTCTTTGTTTCCTCTTTTACCGGTAGAGGTACAAGCATAATAATTGGCCGTTTTATAACGCCGTTTTTAGTTTTTACTGAAACGACCCGAACGCAACCATCCTTTCCTGGATGAGTTTCTACGATCCTACCCAAAGCCCACTTACCAGGAGGTAAGTTTTCTTCTTTAATTACTATAATATCGTTATTTCTAAATTTTTTGTAGGTTTTCGCCACTTTCAACGAGATTGCAACTCTTGTAAGTATTCGGCAGACCACCTACTCCAGAACTGTTTATTCATAGATTGTATCATCTTCCATCTGATGGTTAAATTAATATGTTCAGAGTCGGTTTGTGGTCCTGAAAGTAAAGATCCTCCGACCAAGAAATGCCCAGGGGTCAGGTGTTCATCCTCTGGGTTTTCTGTTAAACTAATGAGAGGACGAGAGTTAAGACAAGCCTCTACTTGGTGAAGGACGGTAATGAACTCCTCATATGTGAGTTTTTGCTCACCGACTACTCTTTTTAGGTGGAACTTCATGCGTCTAACAGCTCAGCGTTGAATACCCACTCAATGTTGTAGTTATTTATGTTACGAAAAAAATTCTGATTTAAAGTTTTTATCATCTGTTCGTATTCCCTTTTAAGCAGCCTGTTAGCACCCACAAAGTTAGTTCCGTTGTCACTATAAATTCGGCGGGGACAACCGCGCTGAGCACAGAACCTTCTAAACGCAGCTAAAAATCCCGGAGTACTGAGATCGGATACCAGTTCTAAATGAACTGCCTTGGTTGAGAGGCATACAAAAACTGCTACGTAGCCCTTTGAGGTTTAAACCCCGCGTCCTTTGTTTATTTTTATAGCAAACTGACCTGTAAAGTCCACACCAGTGTGTGTGAATGGACGAGATGGGGTAACCCTGGGTTGCGGAAGATCAGCCATCAGTTGTTGTGATTTCTGTTCGCTAAAACGCCTGCATTTTACGCATTTCCGCAACTCCCTTTTAACGGTGCGCAACCCACTTACGATCCAATATTTATCCCTAATAAAAGAAAGTGTTAGACGAGGACCACCATGAAGCGTTAATGTATGTGCTTCAGATATAATTAGATTAGTTAAGCGGCTATTACCAAGTCAAGTATGATCGGATGTTTCGCTGATGGACTTAAAAGTGAGTTATTGAGCCTTCCTTGGACTCGCATAAGTCCATTTTGTTTGTCTATATAGGGGCAAAGGCTTGATAATTTACTCTTGCGGCTTACGTTTCTATCATTAATTAAACGTTGGTAATCTTCTTCGAATTCATATTTTTGTACAGTCCTTATAATTATGTCATACGAACTGTAAGGACTCCTCGATGATTAGGCTTTTAAAAAAAAAAGACTAATTTATTAAACACTGTGTATTCACTTGACAAATAAAATAATTAAACAGTTTATAAAATGAAGTGAGAGAATTCGGTAAAAGGAGTGTCACGTAAGAGAGCTGGGACTGAACTGAGGATCAGGGTGGTCGGATTGTGTGAGAAAGCTAGAAGCTGATTAGGTATTTATGCTGGGAATGGAATGGAATGCAGAGGTAGATGCTAGGTCAGCAATAGGGGCAACATTACAGGGTTATAACAACCCCCCGGATAAGATGAAACTTACGCGGTAAGAGGAGATTGCGAAGTTTCAGGAAGAAGTTCTTAAACGTGGAAGAGGAATTTCGTTTTCGTTTTCCACTTCTGTATTTTGGATGGAAGAGGAATTAAGGATTATTTTATTACCGAATTTCTTTACAATTATGTAAAATAAAACTAAGAGTATTACAATAAAAGTACATATTGATATAATGGGATAACTAGAGTGATATTCCAATAAGTTCTTAGATTCATTTAATATATAATTTAATTTTGGAATTAATTGATCAAATAAAGGTTCTAAACTTTTAAGTTTTTCTAATTTTAGATTTGTTAACTTAACTGGAGAAGAATTGGAATATCTTAACATAAAATCTTTATAATTACAACATGTGTTATTAATTATATTAAAATCTGATTTTACTTCATTAACATATATTTTTACCTTAGGGGTGTTTAACATAACAGTATTTTTACATATGCCGGTACAGTTTTCAGGTAATTTAAAGATACCTGTTCCGTTAACATTAAAGTCTGTGATATTTGAATTACATTCCAAAGTTAACTTTGCAATCTGGGATTGTACATAAATATAGCGGTTATTTACTAATTTTTGCCAAATATCTAAATTACCGTGGATTGTTTTGGGTTTACACAACTCAGGTAACTTATTGTTTGTTACTTTTAACATTATATCTATTTCACAATTAGGAAAATTCTCAATAGAGAATTCATCTTGATTTTTACAGATGTAAATATTATCTGGTAAGTTTTTACACAAATTAAGGTTATCTAAATTGGTATAGGTAAGTTTATCTTTACTTAAACAGATGTAATTACTAGATGGGATTAAAAATGTATAAATATTTCGATTTGAAGGATGAGAAACAGGAATAGAAATACTTTTATAAAGATTATATACTTTATGGTTTACGAGAGGAATCCTTAATACAAAAACGATTTTATTATCTTTAAAGTATACATTCAACTTACTTAAATCTAAAATTAAATGTATATTCTGTAATTCTAGATCAGTAGGAAATTGTTTAGAGTTAGGTAAGTATCTAATGCTATTAACTAGTTCTGTAAATAATTGAGTAGGGCGTAAAACAGAAGAATGCAGTACATGGCTCTTTGCAAACATTACAGCATTTTGCAAATCTTCTAATTTAAATGACAAAGTGAATAAACTGGTCGATAAAATATTACAAACTTGGTTTAATTTAGATAAAAATCTAGTTTTATTAAATGATTGATTCATATTATGTATATCTAAAGTAATTTCTCTTACAGCGTCATTCAGACGTTCTTCATTAATTGAGACAGATGTTAAAGTATTATTATAATTTTCTAATGCAGTTTTGGTAATAAAGATATTATCCTTTAGTGAAATAGCTAAATCTTTATTGTTTTCGTGAAGAGTCTGAATAGCTCTGTCATAATTGTTTGCATCATTTTCATCCATAGTGCCAAAAATGTGTTTTAGGACAGTGCCAACACCTGCCATCCAGGCTGACCTTTTTGATTTAAAATCGATGAGATGAGAAATGGCAGAGTAATCTTTAATTAAATCATTAAATCTAACTGTAAGTGGTTCAATATAATTATTACATGGTACAGTATCTATTAAATTTGATTGATGACATAGTTGTCCAGTTGTAGTTAAAATATCTTTAATGTTATTAATATGGGGCTTAATGTAGGATATGTCAACGGGGATAAGAACGTGTAAGTAATCGTCATAAAATTTAACATGACCTATATGGTCAAAATATATTCCAGGGCTCTTGTAAATATAATCGGTGAAATAATTGCGCTTTGGGCATTGCAAAAGTTCACAATTCCATATTTTTTATTAACTTAATTCGGATGTTTCTGCTAATTTTAGCTTATCATAATGATGACGTACATGACGACGATTAATTATAACAGATAACGTGTTGTTGCCATGTATTTTAATGACCTTATAAGGTCCTTTCCACAAAGGGGATAGTGCTTTCCTAAGTCTTACATGGTTTTTGATGTATCCAAAGTCACCGACTTTATATTTTCGGGGCTTGGTCTTTTTATCATAATAACTTTTAGATAGATTTTTGGATTTGTTCATGTTCTCAACCGCCTTTTGGCGTGAATAACTAAATCTCTGTTTAAGGACTCTTATATAATCTGGGTAGGTAACGTCTGGATTTAAATCGTAAATAGAACTTGGGAAGAATGCTTTATGACCATAAAGAAGTTCATATGGAGTAAAATTAGTAGTGCAGTGTACACTTGTGTTATATGCTAGCATGGCAGTATACACGTATCGTGGCCAATTTGATTGATTTTCATTAACATATGACTTTAAATACTCTTTAAGTGTAGAGTGACTCCTTTCAAGGGCACCCTGTGTCTGGGGATGGTAAGGAGAGGACCAAAGCTGTTTTATCTTAAAGAAAGAACAAGTCAGTTTAAATAATTCCGCAGTAAAATTTCTTCCCTGGTCAGTAAGGATGTATTTAGGAAGTCCAAAAATAGAAATAAAATGAACTAAGCACTCAGAAGTGCATTCAGCAGTTGTGTTGGAAATAGGATAGGCGAGAGAGAATTTCGTAAGGTCGTCTTGTATAGTAAGAATGAATTTAAGATCTGGAGCAGTAGCTTCTGGTAATGGGCCAACTATATCTAAAGCAATACGCTCAAAAGGTTGAGTAGAGGTGCTTGTTATTTGCATTGGAGCTCGATTTATTTGCCTCAATGCTTTATTAGATTGACATTGAGCACACTTCTTTACAAAGTTTTCTATGTCACTTCTCATATTTTTCCAATAAAAATTTTCCATAACTCTTTTTAGCATACGGGTATTTCCAAGATGACCAGCAAGAGGAATATCATGATTTTCTCTTAGAATTTTAGGAATTTCAGAAAGAGAAGGATATATTATTCGGTTTTTATATATATGAATGTTTATACAAGTATTATTAAATAAATAAAGAAACATATTGTAAATTTTTATAAAGTGATGCGAGTCGAAGGGATTCTTGAAGTCTGTAATTGCAATATCTGAAATTGGGTTCTCGTTTAAATTAATAATTAATTCATTTCTGAGTTGTTTAAGACTTTTGTAAATATCTTCATAGTCAGATTTGTCAAAGTGATGAACTTTAGTGAATAGGAAATAATAAACTTTGTTTTCATGGTTAAAAGAAAGAAAAGAGTTCAGAGTTCTTTCTTTTGATAAAATTGTAGAAGTATCAGGTATATTATCTATAATATTTTGGACAAGGTAGTTAGATTCATCAAGATCGATAGCAGTTGGGACAACAATGATTTTGTACATAGTTTTAAGAATATCTGAATTATATTCACGAATAACTACATTTGATGTGAAGGTTTTATTATTTATTGTTTTTAGGAAGTTGGAGTAAGTATCATCATCATTTAGGCAATCTAATGGGTCAGTAAAGAGAGAGTCAGGGGGATTTATTAAGTCTAACTTAGTTTGTGTTCTAGGAGTTGAAATGTCAATATTTTGAGTGGTAGGATTTTCTTCTGCAGGTGGTGATGCAAGAGGATTTTCTGATGGACTTAAATGAATATCTTCGTTATCAAAATCAGGATCAACAAAAACTGTTTCAGTATTAGGAATTTGGATGGGATTTATCAAGATGGAATTATTAACTGGGAAACGAGAAAGAGCATCTGCATTGCAGTTAATTTTTCCTTTTTTATACTGAATTTCATAGTCATACTCTTCTAGTTTCAGGCGCCATCTTACTAACCGTGATCCCGGATCTTTACAATTAAATAACCAACTCAGTGGCTTATGATCTGTGACAATTTTAAAACGATGACCAAAAAGGTAAGGTCGGAAAGTTTTAGTGCCAAAGATGATGGCGAGGCATTCTTTTTCTGTAACACTGTAATTACATTCAGCTTTATTAAGAGTACGGGATGCAAAAGCAATAGGAAGATCTTTCCCAATTTCACCTTGGGATAAGATAGCAGATATAGCGTAATTAGAAGCATCGCAAGTGAGGACAAATGGTTGAGTAAAATCAGGATATATAAGAATAGGAGCAGTTGTAAGTTTATTTTTTAGTTCTTCAAAACCTAATTGTTGGGCGTTAGTCCAATCAAAAGGTATATCTTTTTTTAGAAGATGAGTAAGAGGTTTAGCATGCTTAGAGAAGTCAGATATAAATCTTCTATAATAAGAAGCAAGGCCAAGAAAGGATTTTACGTCTTTAGGGCTTTTAGGTGTTGGGAAATCTTTAACAGCTTTTATTTTATCTGGATTAGGCATCACGCCTTTGTCACTAATTATGTGCCCTAAATATGCGACTTCTTTGCGGAGAAATTCGCACTTATCGGGTTGTAACTTTAGGTTAAAGTCTCTTAACTTCTGGATTACTTGGGTAAGTTTTTTAACAAGAGAAGGTAAGTCAGGAGAGTAGATTACTATGTCATCTAAATAAACGTAACAATGAATACCCTGTAACCCAGAAAGAACGGTATTCATCAACCTTTGAAAAGTTGACGGAGCATTCTTTAACCCAAAGGGCATCCTAGTAAATTCAAAGTGCCCTTGAGGGACACTGAAGGCAGTTTTCTCTGAATTTGACATTTTAATCTGGTGAAACCCGGAAGCAAGATCTAAGGTAGAGAAGTATTTACTATTGCCTAGTTGGTCAAGGATTTCATTTATTTGAGGTATGGGATATACTTCACCAATTGTAATATCATTTAGTTTACGATAGTCAATGACTATCCTCCACTTTCTTTGATTAGAAGAATCTATTTTTTTTTTGGAACTATCCAAATTGGTGATGACCAAGGTGATGTTGATGGTCTTATTATATCTTGCTCTAACATTTTGTTGATTTGGGATTCTACTTCTTTCTTATGACATTCAGGGAAACGGTAAGATTTAGTGTTAATGGGAACAGAAGAATTAGTTTTAATTTCATGCTCTATTGAATTAGTGTGAGATAATTTATCACCTGGTAGGTAGAATATATCTGAGTAAGTGGAACATACTTCATAGAGGGAATTACTTTCTTCTTTATTTAAATGCGAGGAGCGGAGCAGTGATAGAACTTGTTGTGTTCTTTGATATGTGTTACAATAATTGAGCTTATTTGAATGAGTTACGTTATTGATGTTATAAGGAATTATGTCATTGTCAATAATTGGTAAAAGTGTAAGTTTCAAGTCAGATTGAATTGTTATGGGTCTTTCAGACGTATTTACCACCGAAATGTTTGCACGTGAGTTTGCTTTTACTTTCACTACACAATTGGCTATAAGTATAGAATCTATTGGACTTTGATCCAAAATTAAACCTTCTGAAATATCAGAATTCAGAATTGTGCATTCAATTACAGTTTCTGTTCTTGGAGGAATTGTGTAAACTGGTTCATTAAATAATATTTTAAATTGGATATCATTAATTGTAAGAATGTTTTTTGTATAATCTATGTAACTTTTTGATTTGCTAAGGAAATCGGTACCTATTATACCGTGATAGGGAAGGTCAATTTCTGGAATTATATGGAGGTCATGAAGAGTAGTCCTATTTTCTGATAAGAATGATACTGATACACGACCTAAGGTTGTAACACAGTTATCACTACTAGAATCGATGCCTTTAATCTGAATTATATTGTTATTTATTTTAGGCATTTTGTCAATAGAAGATTGTTTAATTAAACTTACAGAAGCACCGGTGTCTACTAAAAAGGTCAACGGTTTATTTGAAACAGATGTCGGTACACAAATATAAGGTAAATATTTTTTTGTTAAATTCCTTGTAATTTCATAAATATATTCGTCATGTTTTTCTTGTATGAGTGTATTTGGAACACCTAATATGACGGGAGAAGAAGAATGATTATTATAAGCATTTCCGGTTTGGGGCTGGTTACCCTGTCGTATAATGCTACTGGGATTAGAAGCAACATTTCCTATTTGGGGCTGGTTACCCGGTCGTATAATGCTACTAGATTTAGAAGCAACATTTCCTGTTTGAGGCTGGTTACCCGGTCGTATAATGCTACTGGATTTAGAAGTAACATTTCCTATTTGGGGCTGGTTACCCTGTCGTATAATGCTACTGGATTTAGAAGTAACTTTTCCTATTTGGGGCTGGTTACCCGGTCGTATAATGCTACTGGATTTAGAAGTAACATTTCCTATTTGGGGCTGGTTACCCGGTCGTATAATGCTACTAGATTTTCTGGTGACGATTTTGGAATGCTGATGTCCCGCACGACACGACGGCGAGACATTTACTCGTTTAAATCTCATTCAGTAAATTCTTGAGTATCATTATTTTCGTCGGAGGGATTTTCAAAAGGTTGAGGTTCTCTTTCTACATAATTAACGCGAGGGGTAAATTTTCTATTTTGGTTTGGTTTGGTTTGGTTGATTACCCGGAGTAAATGATTGCGGTCTACCATATTTCTTATTATTTTGTTCACGTAAGATACATTTTTCTAGGGTATGGCCTATTCTTTTGCAATAAGGACAAAAGGGAGAAGATTTATTAAAATTATTATTGTTGCTGTTGCTGTTGCTGTAAGAGTTAAAGTGAGAAGTAGGGGAATTAGATTTATAGTTTTGTCTAGAATTAGAATTTATCGGTTTATTCTGTTTAAACAAAATCTGTTGGATCTTTTCTTCTGAAACTGCTAAATTTACGGCTTCATTAAAATTAGATAGATTTCTACATCTTAATATATTACTTATTCGTGAATGAAGCCCTATACAAAAGGTGTGCAATGCCAGGTCCTCCATACCGGCTACACGACCTGGTAATTCTTCTTTCTTATAATTGGAGTTCTGAATTTCTGTTAACAATTGAGAAAGACAAGTCTCGACTCTCAAAGCAAATTGATTGACTGTTTCAGAACTTCCTTGCCTACATTCTTGCAGGTCGGCTAGAAGGTGAGCTGAGTGCTTTCTCTCTCCAAATTGGTTCTTTAAAAAGTCTTTCAAGCTACTCCACTTATCGAATTCTTTAATAGAGCATGCAACTTCAGCTTTTCCTTCTAACTGACTTAAAATATATTTCAAAAGTAAATCTTCTTGTAAAGGAGAGGCTAAGGAAAAGGCATTATTACAATTGTTAATAAAAGCATTTAATTTATCTCTGGAACCATCGTAGGGTTTTATGAATTTAATTAGGAAATTTATACTTAAAATTGTATCTTCTGACTCTTCTTTAACCTCTTTTTTGGATTTAGACATTTTAAAAGAAATAGTAATATATTTTTTTTTTTTTTTTTTTTTTTTTTTTTTTTTTTTTTTTTTTTTTTTTTTTTTTTTTTTTTTTTTTTTTTTTTTTTTTTTTTTTGTCTGTCTATGCTGTTAGCCCTGTTGGCTATTACAGCGTCACCGGGGGAACGGGTGGGTCAGGAGACCCACCTTTAAAAAGGGGGGGCCAGATGGGCCCCCATGGGGAACGACGTCCCGAGGGCGTCTCAGATTGAGACACGGACCTCGGCTCGGGGCGTCGTTAGTCAGGAGGGAAGCTAAGGAAATTTGGACACTAGCGTCCTCCGACGGCAGAACGCCGGAGCAACGGAGC
This sequence comes from Napeogenes sylphis, assembly GCA_959347405.1. Classification (NCBI taxonomy): domain Eukaryota; kingdom Metazoa; phylum Arthropoda; class Insecta; order Lepidoptera; family Nymphalidae; genus Napeogenes; species Napeogenes sylphis. The sequence continues at coordinate 37,535,853 of OY365782.1, forward strand.
ACTTACTCAGTTGGGACCTCGTCTATACCGGTACAGACGGTGTGTGTCTGTATGTTGTGTGGTGTCAATTATGCCTACGCGTACACGTTATTACCTACTGTGAACGCGTCGTCGGGGTCAACGAGTACCGACTTGGGTCTTCTTTTTCTGACTAAAGTAGTCTTACGTGGTCTATACTCTGCGGCGTCAGCCACCAGTGGGTTCGGGTGTCGCTCAGCACGTTCAAAGTACTTTTGGGAAAGCCCCTTGAAGTACTGAGCGATGGTCGGAAGGTTCAAGTCTCTATGGAGATCGATGTTGCGTACGAACCACGGCGCCCCGGTTGCAATCCGTGTAAACCTGTTCTGAATCACCTGAAGGGGTTTCAGATTAGCGTGCGCAAAAGCGGGACTCGCATAGGACATGACGGAACGTATGCAAGCTTTGTAAAGTGTCACCTTATTGCGAAGGGACATTTTACTCCGCTTGCCTAACAGCGGATATAAACGACCTAATATGTAGGCCGCTCTGCTACGAACGGTCCTAATATGCGCAGTGAAAACTAACTTTCTATCTAACGTTACTCCTAGGTATTTTGCCTCGTCTTTCCAAGGTATCGGTTTATCAAAGAGTTTGATTCGCGGGAGGATCCTTGGGGGGCCCCGTTCGAAGAGCACCGAAACGCTCTTCTCAGGGTTTACCTCGATCCGCCATTTCCGCAGCCAACTCTCAAGGGATTCGACTGCGGATTGGAGACGTTGGTATATCTCCCAGTGATCCTTAGAGGACGTGTAAAGCGCGGTATCGTCCGCGTACATGGCAAGGTGCACTTTAGATCGCGGTCTAGGAATATCGCTAGCGTAGATGGAATAGAGGATGGGCGAGAGAACTGAACCCTGGGGAACACCCGCCCTGATGGGGCGGGGGGTTGACAAGACGCCTTCCACTCTGTAGCGAAAGGAGCGATTCGTCAGGTAGTCCCGTATGATGAGTACGAGTCTGTCCGACACCTTGAACTGGTATAACTTGTACACCAGTCCATTGTGCCAGACCCTGTCGAACGCCTTAGCTACATCGAGGAAGAGCGCTCCTGTCCTATGCTTCTTGGCCCTCACAGTGGCCCCTATCAGTATGTGCTCCGTGAGGCGTTGCACCTGATGGGAACATGAATGGTTGGCTCTAAAGCCGAACTGCTCATTTGGGATGATTTTGAGTCTCTCGACTTCCGATCTAAGTCTACAGAGGATGATTCTCTCATATACTTTCCCTAAGGAACTAAGAAGACTAATGGGACGGTAACTACTAGGCAGATGCCGGGGTTTGCCCGGCTTATGGAACCCTATCACTATGGCCTCTTTCCACTGGGCCGGAAACGAGCAACCGGCCAGTAGAGCGTTAAAAATGGTAACCAATAGGTAAATTAAAGGAGGCGGAAGAAGCTTTATCACTTTGTTAGTGATCCTATCGGGACCTGGCGATTTCTTGACGTGAAGCGCCCTAACTATGGACGTCACCTCGTCTAGGTTCGTTTCCTCGATTGGCGGACCGGCCGGTGGCTGAGAACACATTATATTGACCGATTTGTCGACTATTTCGACATGATCGCGATCAACGGATTGAGCAGACAGACGGCACTGGCTCTCTAGACTGTCGGCTAAGCACTCAGCTTTGTCAGAGTCGTCAAACGCGATGGCGGAGTTAGGTCCAACCAAGGGAGGCATATCTGAGACAGTGTCCGCCTTCAACGCTCTCTGCAACCGCCAGAATGCCTGGTGTGTTGGAGAGAGCGTCGCAAGCGTCCTATCCCAGCCGCTATCTCTGAAGTCGTCGAGAGCTTGTCTCGACTCCCTCTGAAGACGGCGCAGCCTCCGTCGGTTGTCATCTGTCGGGTATCGGTCATGGGCTCTAATCGCGGCGTTTTTACGGGTGATGAGGAGTCTAATGTCCGGAGGGAGTGCTCGGTAACCCTCGAAGTTCACTCGGACCTCCCTCGAGGACTTTCCTATGCTGTCTACCAAATGTTCTGTGAAGTTAGTCGCGGCTGAGACAGCGTCCTCGACCGATGTAAGCTGGTCAGGAATTTTGTCGAGGTGCGCTGGTACGGGGGAATGGAGTTGCTCTCGAAGCTTCGTCCAGTTAATAATTGTTTTGGTCGCGGGTTCCCTAAGGGGAGGAAGTCCTAGCTGAAATAGGACCGGTCGATGGTCAGAGTCTAGCTCGGATAGCGTCTCGATAGAACGTAACTGGAGTGTCACGCCCTTCAAGAGTACTATGTCGAGCACGTCGGGTCTGTCATGTCGGAAGTCTGTGTCGCAGTATCGCGTGGGACTCAAAGGCGCGGTGATCTCGAAGTCGAGACCAGCCTTGTAACTTAGCCTATCAAGGAGATTTCCTCTACTGTTTGCGACAGTGGAGTTCCAGCGGGGATGTTTGCAATTTAGGTCGCCGGCCAGAATGGTTGCGTTACCTAATTGGAGTAAGGACTTAAGGTCCCTCTCAACTAAGGCTTTATTGGGAGAAAGATAGACGGATGCTAGTACGATCGACTGATGGCCGGTCATACCCACCTGACATAATGACGCTTCTACGTTGACTAGTTGGGGCGGATCGAGCGGAGTGCAATGAAGAGACCTTCTGTAATAGATGATGGTTCCCCCCTTCGCGGTTGCCCTATCGTTCCTAACGAGACGGTAATTTGCGATGCGCGGATCACGATTACACGGCTTCAGAAAGGTCTCTTGTACTAACAGGACGTCTATCTGGTGCGTGACCACGAAGTCGCGCACTAGATCTATCTGCTTAAGTAGCCCGTTCGCGTTGAATGTAGCGACAGTCAGAGAGCGAGGAATAGTAATATATGTATAATTAAGCAAAAGCGGCAAAGAATATAAATAATTTATAATTTATATTTTATAATGATGAATGGTTTATAACTATTTTCGACTACTTATCGGAAGTAATTTAATACTAAGTTGGCTCGGCCACTTGCCAGGATGATAATGATACAGACAATATTATGTTACACCTTCGTAAAATTAATTTATTTTTATGAACAATTTAAAGATCTTATTAAATTTATAAATTAAATTTCAATTAATAATTTTCTTTTATAAAATTATATATACTATTTAATTGTATTGGTTCTTCTTCACTTTAATGGACTTTAAATTAGCAAGCATAAATCACTTACAGTATATTGATGATAACTAAGGTAGAAAAATAACACATTTCTTGAACTGTAGACACGATGAGGGTGTTGGCGATCTCGTCGACAGCAAGGCACTCGCTGAGGAGAACAGATATCCGAAGATCTCCCTGAGACGGTCGCCAAGGAGCGGCGTAATATAGCCGGTTTGATGAGTTCAGCCCTGGATTCCCAAGCCGGGATTTTGATTTTTTCTTATGACACTTGATGATTTTCTTGATTGTTAAAGTTTTTGTTACCGATATAAAGTTTCTCAATCACTGAATTTAAGGGCGACCCCGAGAATAACGGAACTTTCCCGGGATCCCACCGCTGCCACCAAAATGTAAGGACTCCTCGACGATTAGGCTTTTTAAAAAAAAGACTAATTTATTAAACACTGTGTATTCACTTGACAAATAAAATAATTAAACAGTTTATAAAATGAAGTGAGAGAATTCGGTAAAAGGAGTGTCACGTAAGAGAGCTGGGACTGAACTGAGGATCAGGGTGGTCGGATTGTGTGAGAAAGCTAGAAGCTGATTAGGCATTTATGCTGGGAATGGAATGGAATGCAGAGGTAGATGCTAGGTCAGCAATAGGGGCAACATTACAGGGTTATAACAGAACGTTGCATTTCCGAGGAGGTTAGGTAGCTTAATCGTAATACGCTTTGTTTATTTCGCAACGACATCATGTAACGTGATATCCAGCCGAGGTTAATAGCCGCGCGACTCATCGAATTACATTCATTTATTATTTTAAATATAATTGCATTATTCACATTTAAAGCTGTGAACACACTGAAGTTTGAAAAATTGCCTTTAATTTCAATATCGAGGGGAAGGTTTTAATTTGCTTTCTATATTTTTATAATCATACTCTTGAAGCCATTCTGGGCCCTCCCACCACAAGGTATGTTCTTTTAATTGTGAAACGGTCATCCCTCTTGTTGCACAGTCTGCTGAATTATGCTTTGACTCTACATGACGCCAAAATGAGGGTGGAATTACGTCAGTAATCCTTTTGATCCTGGTAGCTACGAATTGCTTCCACCTGTTAATTTCTCCTTGGATCCAGCCGAGAACAATCATACTGTCTGTAAAAGCATATATTTTATTTATTTTATGTTGTAGTGATTGTTTAACTTTTGTTAAAAGGCGTGATAATAATAAAGCACTACAAAGTTCGAGTCTTGGTAGCGTAAATTTATTTTTTATTGGAGCTAACTTTGTTTTTGCAGTGAGCAGCATTGTTGTGTACTCCCCCTTACTATTCTTAGTGCTTAAATAAATTGCACAAGCGTATGCTTTTTCCGAGCTGTCACAGAACGCATATATATTTAATTTTTCGTTGTCTCCAAAATGCCTTGGTATTTCAAAGATTTCAATATTTTGGAAATCTCGCTTTAGTTGATTCCACTGCTCTTCTCGATGTGGTGGTAGCTTTTGATCCCAAGTTAAACAATCTTCGGACCAGGTCTTCTGGAATAAAAGTTTAGCCCTGATGGTCAACGGAGCGAGCCACCCTATGGGGTCAAAAACTTTTGAAATGTTTGATAACAGTTGACGTTTAGTAAGATGTGTGTCATCATCCACATTGTGAAATAATTTTTTAAATGAAAATGTATCTGTTTGAGGATTCCATCGTAACCCCAGCGTTTTTCTAGATTCCGTGCATCGGAAATTTAAGGAGGAGTCGACGTCCTCCGATGGTAAATTTTGAATAAGAGCAGGTTCATTACTACTCCACTTCCGTATGTTCATTCCGGCTCCTTTTAAAATATGGATCAGCTGTTGCTGAAGTTCCTGAGCCTGTTCAACAGTGTTACATCCTTCTAAAAGATCAACCATATAAAATGAGTTTTTTAATGCGGCTGCGGCTAAAGGGTATTTTTGTGCATCATAAACTAAAACTTCCGTCTAATAATAAATCAATGGGTTTCGAGATGTTGTAATCCGGGTCTGCCAGCTGTATATGCTGGAGATGCTCCCAGGTCTTTTTTGCAAAGGATAAGTTAGGTAAGTCATTTATGACATGATTTAAAACTAGGGCTTGTGTTTCAAAAACACAATCCTCGTATATTGACTGACAAGAGAGATTTACTACTCCCCTACTTTGTTTGGCTCCGTATCCTATACCGGAAATAGACGCATGGTAACGAGATCTCGGTAAACGTAGCCATTGCGCAGCGTTTTCTGAGATAAGTGAGATTTGAGAGCCCTGCAGGGCTATTCGCTAACTTTGACTTTTCTAATGACCATCAGCTGTGACGTCATGGCAGTTTGTTACTATAGTTACATTATAGGAAATTAGTTGTTTGACAACCATTATGTCCGCACTTACTGATAGTGATTTTCATTTTAACTGTCAAAAAAGATACGCAATAGCCCTGCTGATCGAGCAAAGCCCTAAGAGTAACGTATGAGCCGTCTGCCGCTTTAACCTTTACTAACAATGTCGAAAGAAGAATCTCCTCATCTTCATTAGTAACGTAGTTAACGTTATGTTGTCTATTAATAGTCGGTGTAAGCATTTCATTCGCCGCGGGGACACAGGTCGATGCACGCGTCGGGTTTCTAACGGCAGTGGTAAGAGGGGGGGGCGCGGAATACGCAAATGAATCGTGTAATATGGTATTATGCTTATCGTGACAAATTTTACACAAATTACTAGAATTGCATGCGTTGCCAAAATGACTAAACAAACAACTTGCGCAGATATCTAATTTCTTAATGGTTTTAAGTTTTGCATCCGGCCCCAATTTCGCAAATTTATTGCATTTAAATAAATTATGTCTCTGCTTACAAAATGAACAATTCCAAACACGTGTAGCATTGGTCTGAAATTTTCCATTGCGATTCGATGAACGAAATTGGTTAATGTAGTTCGTTTTGTTGTAAGATGATTGATATGAATTGGTATTATTAGATTTATATACATGATTTAAGTCTTTTTTGCTTATTTCTTCGAGGGCCGTAAATTTGACCTCTAAAAAACTCATAAGCTCACTTAATGAAGGCAAGTCGCGTGGTGACTTATGGTTCTCTTTGTAATCGTTATAAGACAAAGGATCTAATTTTTTGCAAATTAAATGTACTAATATAGGATCCCATGAAGAGATGTTGACCCCTAAATTTTGTATAGCGTAAATGCATTCCATGCTAGTATCATAGAGACGCTTAATTTCGTAAGCTGTTTGCTTTTGAACTGTATGTTGATTTAAAAAAGTCTCTAAATTTTTTATAAATAACAGTTGAGTATTATTATACCTACGGGTTAACAAATCCCACGCAGTATCATAATTATCCGCAGATATATTGAGATGCTGTACTAACCTCTCCGCTTCCCCCTTCAACTTCCCCTTAAGATGTTGCATTTTTTGACACTTGTTTAAACAGTTATTATTATGAATTGTTTCATTAAATAAATCAAAGAAGGTAGGCCATTGAATATAATTTCCTGTGAAAACCGGAATTTCGATTTTAGGGGTTGATTGTTGAAGATGGGAAGAGGCTGACAGTTTTTGATATATTAATCTTCTCATATCTTTGTATTTTTTTTCATAATAGCTAAATTCACCATCATATTGGAGGTCGGAACCCTGACAAATATCATCGATTTTGAGGTGAAATTTGTCGATGGTATCCCAACGCGTCTGCAAATTGCGAATCTCATCTTCCAGCTCAAACTTATCTATTACAATATCTAAATTTATATTCTTTATTTGTCTCGACAAAGCTCTAAACTGTGTTCGTTGTTGCGACAATAAACTAATAAGCTCTGTATGCGACACGGAAGCTGGCTGTTGGTGTAAGTCGCTCGACGCCGATGCAGGCAACGGACTGGACATCCTGGAACGCCCGCCTGCGTCGCCTGGAGTGCTGACTCTCGTTATCACCTTAAGGTCGGTGATATGGCTACTAACGCCCGGTTTGTGTTCCAGCGGTGTAACAGACTGGTGTGACGTTATCATAAAGCGAATCTTATTGTAGTATTCTTTCGCTTGCTCATACTGACTCTCTTCGAAGTATGGCGAGTCGTCTCTAAAGGCCTCTAGCTTGTTGTCATTTGAATTGAACTCCGACCAGAGCTTGTCGATGGATTCGAGTCTGGAGTCCAAATATTGACGTGTTTTGCGACTGCTAGGGTCTTTTTTAAAGTTACGCTCTAATTGCTTAATAGCGTCGAGGATTTCCGTCTGACGTCGGAGTAGCGTATTCATATTCAGAACAATAAAGGAAAGGTCTTACTTGAGTTGTTGAGATTCCTCTGCGAGCGAGCGAAGGTTGAAATCACTTTAATTAGCACTAAATGTCCACTGATCTGTTTTACTCACCAACACAGAGGCACGTGTTGTTAGAATGTTACTGTCTGCCAAAAATATATATAATTGGTTAAATAAATGTGCTGTTTGCACGTATGTGACTGTTATCACAAAATATAAAAATAATAACCAAAAAATATAATAATATTTCTCGAAGGACCAAAAAATGTACTGTACGGAACTGCTTGTACACATACAATAAATTAGCGCAGTTAGGTAAGAAAAGACTAAACTCCGCGAGTGCTGTTTTTATACTGATTTATTAAATATAACATGTACGAATTTATACTTTGTACACCTATTCACTTTTATTTTATTTTTTTTTATGAGGAAAGTTAAAAAGAAGAAAATGTTTTTACAGCGGTTGCACTCCTCCTCATTTAAAGTGCACCTCACTTATATCAGGGGTTTGCACTCTAATATCCTAGCTGTCCATCACCACCTGGAGACAGAGCAGCCGCACCTCTTCTTTTTGACGGAGACGCAGATACAATGTCCTTTGAGCGCTGCGCACCTGCATTATCCCGGATACACGTTAGAGCACAATTTATGCTCACGTGCCGGAGTCTGCGTGTACGCGCGGAACGACCTCTGTATCCAGCGTCTCCGTCTCCTTGAAGATCCCACTTTTTCTTCCATATGGGTTTTAGTAGATACAGGAAACGAAAAAATCCTGTATTCCTGTGTCTACCGTTCGCACAGCGGTGACCAGGAGACAACTAGATTATTTGAGTATCTCGGTGAGGCTGCTGATATGGCTTTGCATCAGTACCCTTTTTTTTTTTTTTTTTTTTTTTTATACCACGATGGTGGCAACAAGCTCACGGCCCGCCTGATGGTAAGCGGTCACCGTGGCCTATGGACGCCTGCAACACCCGGGGCATCACACGCGCGCTGCCGACCCTTTAAAAACCTATTTACTCCCCTTTTGAAGAGCCCCATACTGTAGCCCTCAGGGAAAACCTCGGCAGGGAGTTCATTCCACAGCTGAAGTGTCCGTGGGAAAAAATTCCTCTGGTACCTGACTGTACGGGACCACTTAGACTCCAATGTGTGAGGATGAATTCCCTGTCGATGGCGAGCGGTGCGGTGGTAAAAAGTAGCCGTGGGCATCATGTCAAACAATTCCTCGGAACACAACCCGTTGTACAAACGGTAGAACACGCATAAAGAGGCAAAATCTCTCCTTAGGTTTAAGGGTTCAATACCGTTTGTGAGATTGGGATCGACGACTATTCTCACAGCTCGTCTTTGGACCGAGTTGAGTGGTCCAAGCTGGTATCCAGGTGCTCCCGCCCAAAGATGAGAACAGTACTCCATATGGGGGCGAACTTGCGATTTATATAATAGCAGTCTTTGCCCCGGTGTGAAGTACCGCTTCGCTTTATTAAGCACACCCAGTTTTTTGGATGCCAGCTTGACCTTGTCCTCTAAGTGACTTCGGAACTGGACGTCACTGGATATGTCAACACCAAGGATCCCAATACTCTTAGAGATGGTGAGTGTTGTGTCCTGGAATTGTGGAGCCACAGTGAATGGGGTTTTCTTAGCGGTGAACGCACAAACTTGTGTCTTAGAGGGGTTAAACCGGACCAAATTGTCCCTACCCCAATCGGAGACCTTGGATAAGGTACTCTCGATTTCCGACACAAGTTGTTCGCGACTTTCTTCCACAATGGAACGAGGGATATTCGCACGGCCTGTATAAAATGCGTCTCCGGTGCTGTCGTCCGCATAGCAATGAATGCCATCAATAGACAACATATCATTGATATGCAGAAGAAACAGTGTCGGAGAAAGTACAGAACCTTGCGGGACGCCAGCGTTTATATCCAATTTATCAGAGCAGCTACCGTCTACGACGGCTCTTATGCATCGGTCGGATAGAAAGCTGGCGACCCATTTGCACAACCCCTCGGGCAGTCCGTATGTTGGTAGCTTCGTTAGAAGACCCCGGTGCCAAACCCTATCGAACGCCTTCGCTATGTCCAGGCTAACTGGCAATGCCTCACCTTGACTCTCGATGGCTGAAGCCCAACCGTGTGTGAAATACACTAGAAGATCACCAGTCTAAATTACCTTCGTTCGTGCACTGTGGGCTAAATTACCTTCGGCGTTCTGCAGTGGTGGTAAGGACGACTGACAGAAATTCCCCTCGGCAGCCTTAGCAAGCGACCAGAAGGCACGACTCCCAGAGGGGTAGCCAGCCAGTTTCTCGCCAATTCTGCCGATGAAGTCGAACTTAGCTCTAGCAATTGTTCTTTTACTGGACCTCGAAACAGCGTTTAGCTTGCGTTTCACATCAGGCAAATTAGGATCCCGATTGGCTCGAGCCGTGATCCAAGCCCTGTATGCGGCTTGTTTAAGAAGCCTAGCTTCTCTACAGGACCGATTAAACCACGGTCGTTTCTTTGCCCCCGCAGCTACTAGCGAGTTTGGAATAAAGTATTCCATACCCACCAGTATCGTCTCAGTGACCGCAGCTGCGCAGGCGTCGGGATCATCTGATGTGAAGCAAAGCTGTCTCCACGGGTACGATGCGTAGTATCCTCGCAATCCATCCCAGTCTGCTGACTTATACTGCCACACGCGCCGCAAGCTAGTGGGCCGAGGTGGATCTGGCCGTGCGCATGGTACTACGGTCCGGATAAGACAGTGGTCGGACGAGCCGAGTGGTACATCCACTGATAGTGTATATTTATCCGGACGTGTGGTCAGCAGAAGGTCCAAGATAGAGCTTGTATGGTCCTTAATATCTGGTATTCTTGTTGGAGAATGTACCAGCTGTGAGTAACCATAGGCCAGAGCAAATTCGTGAGCACACCGCCCGGCGTAGTCGGTAGACCGAGAACTGAGCCACTCAGTATGGTGGGCATTGAAGTCTCCTAAGATTACCAACTCCGCAGAGGGGTGTTGCTCAAGAACTCTATCTGTCAATTGCAGGTGCTCGAAAAGTCACCCCGTCCCCGTTTAGTCTCCCCGTCACCGCTATGAGACCTGTATAGGCACGCTTAAATACGGGTGTGGCCTCCGTGGTCTACGCGCACCCACAATATCTTCCAAATGTTGGAGACGGCGACAGCAGATATTCTCCCGAACGAACATAAATACACCGGCACGTCTCAAGAACGTATGTTCAAGTTTGTAGCCGGGGTAGATTAGGTATGATATGTCGGCCGGGCAGGATATCTGCGTCTCCGTGAGAAATAATAAGGTCGGCTGCGCAGTCTCAACGTGTTGATGGACTGCGCTTAGGTTTGCGTGTAGTCCCCTGATGTTACAAAAATCCACTTAAGTGGATAGGGGAGCCGCTGTACAAAATCTATTTCTTTTCTTTGTTCTCATGTTTATTTTTATAAAAGGGGGCTAAATAGGTAGAGGATTTGCTGTGATGATAGCCAGGGGACAAATTTTATAATGCTGACTAGTCACTGAGCGGAATAGGTAATGCGGTTTGTCGGCGCAGCGTACGAGAGGGCCCCCGGTTCCCCCCACTGCAGCAGCCGGGTCCACTCCGGTCTCCTTCTCCGGCACGACTACAGCAGCAGGGATTTTTCGCGGATTGGCAGTTCAGCCTCCCAGGGCGGAGATTAAGTGATCCCTGGATTCGGGAACTCTACTGACCTGCGGGCGGCCAGCGACAAACCGTTTCACCGGGTCTCACTGACCGCTGCGCCCACACTCCGCGCCTACACCATTCAGTAACCGCATCACTTGCATTACCGGTCCTCCGCTATCAACACAACAAACCCTCCGGAGCTCTGGATACCTTACTCACCACAGGAACACAACACCACTAAAGAGCGATGTCATTTGGCTGCGATCTTCTGTAAGGCGGAGATATTCCACCAGTCGGGCTGCTCCAAATTTGAGTGAGGTAAACCCCTCTGTGCCCTACCTCTCCTTCAGCGCAGCTTGTTTTTCTGGGGGACTTTAATACTTGTCATCAAGACTGGCTGTTCTCGTACCAGAAAATCGACCATGCTGGAAGAGAAGTGTGGAACTTTGCGTTGTCCTTGGACCTCTTTCAGCTGGTGAGGCAAGCGACAAGGGTACCAGATGTGGTAGGCCATACAGCCAATTGCCTGGACCTTCTGCTGACAACTGATCCGGACAGGTATCGTGTTGAGGTCACCTCCCCCTTGGGAACCTCCGATCACTGTCTGGTGAAATCTGTGTTTACATATTCCCCGCCAGCTCTCGAATCACATGGTGTTAGGCGAGTACGGAAATACAAGTCAGCAGATTGGGATGAGATGCGGCACTTCTTTGCATCTTATCCTTGGCGGCAGGTCTGCTTCTCTTCTTTGGATCCGTCGAGTTGCGCGGATGCTATAACCGATGTGGTGCATCAGGCAATGGAGTATTTTATTCCTTTAGCTGAAGTTCCCGTCGGTGGCAAAGCTCGCCCATGGTTTAATGCCGAATGTGGTCATGCTCAAGACCGAAAACATTCGGCATACCTCATTTGGGCTGATGCTCGAAGCCGCAAAACTCCGGATGTAAGTACAAAGAAGAGAGCCTTTAACCTAGCTGCCAAGTCCTACAAAAAGGCATTGCGGAAGGCTCGTCTCGATTGAATCGCTAAGAATGGCGAAAAGCTCTCTGTCAAACCAACTGGCAATCGAGCTTTCTGGTCTCTTGCGAAAGCGATCGAGTCAAATTTCTTCCAACCCTCACTGCCTGCTCTGCTGAAGCCGGATGGATCCCTGGCCCACACAGCAACAGAGAAAGCGAATGTATTTGCTTCTCTGTTTGCTGATAATTCACATCTAGATACTGGCAATGCTTCTCCAGCACATCTTCCTCACTGCGGTATTTCGATGCCTGAAATCCGCATCACTAACAAAGAGGTATGGAGAATATTGTGTCGTTTAGATGTGAATAAAGCCAGTGGTCCTGATGGTATACCAGCCATTCTGCTCAAGACATGTGCAGCTGAGTTGTCTCCTGTACTGACACGTCTGTATCGCCTCTCTTTCAAGACTGGAATAGTGCCGAAATCCTGGAAGCTTGCCAACGTGCAACTCGTGCCTAAAAAAGGCAGCCGTGCTGATCCTATCAACCACAGACCGATTTCAATCACCTCCATACTCTGCAAGATTATGGAGCGTGTATTGAACTCACGCCTTCTAGCATACCTAGAAGGTAACGATCTTCTCAGTGACCGACAGTACGGGTTTCGCCGTAATAGGTCTACTGGGGACCTCCCAGTGTATGCTACACACATTCTAGGCGAAACCAACGAGAAGAACGGAGAAGCGGTCGCCGTCTCTCTGGACGTCTCGAGGGCATTTGACAGGGTCTGGCATGCGAGCCTTATAAGCAAGCTTTCAGCGTACGGTATATCTCCTGGTCTGATCGGCTGGATAACGGACTTTTTGAGCCAGAGGTCTCTCCGAGTAGTTGTTGACGGGTGTTCCTCGGAACCCTTGATGATAAATGCCGGAGTGCCTCAGGGGTCCGTTCTTTCTGCAACTCTTTTTCTGCTGCACATTAACGATCTGTTGAAGCCCGGTATCTATGGGTACGCAGACGACAGCACAGTTGTAGAAAGATATCTGCCGAGTACTCGGGCTAGTCGAGATCAAGTACAGTCTGAAAGAGAAGCCATGGTGCAGCGTTTGAATGACAAACTTCAGGCAGTCTCCGCATGGAGCAATGCCAATCTTGTCAAATTCAACGCCACCAAAACGCAGACGTGTCTGTTCACCGCCAAAAGGAGCCCTTTCACTTTGGCTCCTACTGTCCAGAATGTATCCTTGGAATACAGTGACCGGCTTCAATATTTAGGCTTAGAGATTTCCTCGAACCTCAACTTTGGTCGGTTCATTGAGTCCAGAGCAAGAGCAGCAGCAGCAAAGCTTGCCGTTCTTGCGAAGGTTCGGCAGTACTTTACACCGGGACAGCTTCTTGTTTTATACAAAGCACAGATCCGGTCGTGTGTAGAGTACTGTGGCCACATATTTGCTGGTGCCGCAAAGTCTCATCTCTCATCAGTCTGGACTCAATTGAGAGGCGAGCAAAGAGGCTCATAGGCGATCCCGAATTGGTCGAAGCCGACCTTCACAGCTTTGCACACAGACAGCCACAGACTTACACTCTCAGTATTCTATAGGATCCATTTTGGTGAGTGTGCGCAGGAATTACACGATCTAATTCCCCCGGCCCCCTTCCATCATCGGACTTTCCGACGCACGGCAGGAATCCATCCTTTTGTTGTGGACATTCCACCTCCGCTTCTTCTTCCATGTCCGCTTTGCTTCGTCTTTTTTACTGCGTACAGCAAAGGATTGGAACAGCTTGCCTGCGTCGGTATTTCCGAAAGAATACAATGTGGATACATTCAAGAGAAGAGTGAATAGGCTGCTAGGGTAATGCGCCTTACCACCTTCGACTACATTCCACTTACCATCAGGTGGAATGTAGTCAAGCATTGCCCTAGATAATATAAAAAAAAAAAAAAAAAAAGACAATCCATATGGATACTTTAGGTCCCTTACCAGAAACTGACGGCTACCGCCATGTGCTTATTATTATAGATACCTAGAATAATATATAATTATTATAGGGCCTAGAATAGATCCTTGTGGAACACCCATTTTTAGGCGAGATCCAACCGATTTACAATTATTTACATCAACCGTCTGAACTCTTTGATTCAAGTAAGAGGAAATAAGATCAAGCGCAGCACCACGCACACCATAGTGATTAAGTTTGCAAAGTAATGTTTGATGGTCCACGCAATCAAAGGCTTTAGATAAATCACAAAACACTCCGATTGCATTCTGTGACTTTTCCCATGCGTCGTAAATGTGCTTAAGAAGCGCGGCACCCGCAACAGTTGTTTATTTGCCTTTGGTGAAACCATATTGTTCACTATGCATGATTTCATTGCTATAAACAAATTCTGACATTTGGTTTAGTATAATTTTTTCAAAGATTTTACTTAAAGTAGGTAAAATAGAGATAGGTCTATAATTTCCGGGTATTAGTCTATCGCCACTTTTGAACAAAGGAACTACTTTACTATTTTTCATTAAGTCTGGGAAAGTACCGGTTTCAATACATTTGTTAAAAATTAAGGATAATTGTGGAGCAATATCATTTATAATACTTATTAGTAATTTTACTGATATACCCCAAAGATCACCGGTTTTTTTCATATTTAGATTTCTAAAAGTTTTAACAATTTCATATGATGTAACCTGTTTAAAAACAAAACATTTATTACTGACTCTTACGTTATTCGTCAATTCGACGATTGCATCACATGGTGAAGAATTTAAATTACGCGTGACTGTTAAAGGAATTTCTTTAAAAAAAGTCTCAAAAATAGCCGCCACAGTTGAATTTGAATTTATTTCAGTATTATCAATTTTTAACTTAATAGGTCCATTAGCAGCCCTATTTTTCCCAGAAACACTAGATAAAACATCCCAAGTTGCCTTTATTTTATTTTCTGAGTTTAAGATTTTATTTCTTATGTAAATCGACTTAGCTTGTATGCAAACGGTCTTAAATATTTTAGAAAAAATCCTAACTTTATTCAAGAATACCGGATCTTGATTCCATTGCCTCTCACTATATAAATCATATTATAACTTATCTCTACTTTTATATATTCCCACGGTAGCCCAATCACTAAATTTAAGTTTTAGGTATTTAGTCATAGTTTTTGGCTTAAAAACATTATTAAATTCTTGTAACAAAAAACCGAAAATGTTATTATATAAATTATTTGGATTATCATCGCTCATGTTTACTTTACCCACTTTTTGCTGAACAGTATTCTTAAATGTTAGGACCCGGTTTTTTGTAATTGGTCTACAAGTAAACTTTTGGGGCTTTTCACTTTCGTGATTAATTAATAGAGAAAATTTTGAATTAAATTGAAAATTTACAATTGACTCTAAATATAACGAAGCATAAAACAACGCAATATTCTGCCTTGAACCTGTTAGTAGGTATTGAAGCCGCCACACCGCTGATACGTAGTTTGGTACGGGATATTACTATTGAAGGCTCCAGTGGAAATCGAGAGGCTCTTCGTGAGATGCGTCGTCAGAGGGCCTCCGAACATCTTCGTGCTTATAAAGCTCGTCAAGATGCTTACGTTAACCAGAGACGTAAGTCAGCTCACAATTTTGAACTACACTCCCTAGTTTTCATTCGCAAGCAGGCGCGTCAACTGGGTAGCTGGACTCGTGTATGCGAGGACCGTATCGGGTCGTAAAGATACTCCCACACGGTCGTTATGAATTGCAACTGCTAGCTGGCTCATATGGCAAGTCAACCCAAGCGGCTGCGGAATATATGGTTCTGTGGCGGGGAGAATGGACTCCCGAGGTGTGCTCAACGTTCTTTGATGGTAAGTTTGCTTAATTTTGAAACCTTATAACCACGGAGACCTATATATATTTTCGCAGTATGTTTTTGATTTTTTTTCGTAAATGTTTTTTTTTGCTTTATGAGAAATGATAGTCATGGGACTAAACGCAGGGGAAAGTTGAATTAGTTGTACCGGGGATAATCATCTATCTTGGAGTGCATCAGACAGTGGTTATTGTTGGGGGAATTCGCGCCTGGGATAACTGTTTGTCTTGGAGTGTATCGGACAAGTTATCTCGGGGGTGGATTGTGAGCCTGGGATAATTGTTTGTCTTGGAGTGTATCGGACACATTATGCTAAGGAATTGAGTCTCTTTGTTTGAGAAAGGCGATAGTATTGGGGAGTGTGTAATGTGCTCAGAAACTTGATTTTGATGATCAGTTGTCCTGTAGCAGGGGTATTAAAAGATTATGTCATAGTTACATCTTACAATAAGTTTGTTTGACACAATTGTCTATACTGGGTCAGATGGTTCGGTTTAAGGCCCATTTCATATGGACCAATAACACACGCAAAGACATGCCTCACGTAAGTCCTCGTAGGTCTCTGTTGAGTCGTGAGGTGGCGATCTTCCGATAAGTACGCCCCGGGTGGTTGGTCTATGTATTAAGGCTTTACACCTATTTTGTGTAGGCTATATTGAGCTAGCTTACTTCAAAATGATCATAATTTTATATTTTTTACTGTTATTATTATTTTTTCCTCCTTTGTTATAGACGCAGACACTGAAGGAGAGGAGCTACTTCCTGGTGTCGAATTTTCCGCCGATGTTGGGCAATCTTTGGAAGAAATCGTTCCGCAACCAGGACCTTCTGGTTTTGAAAGGCACTCGGAGCTGATTGGCTCCAATGTGAACGATGGGAACTCCTTGCCAATGCTGGAAACGGATCTTGAGAGTTAATCATGAAGGAGTCCGAGGACGGCCTCCTGTCAGGAAAGGCCGTGTTGGAAGTTATGGGGGTAGTGGAGGGAGTAATAGTATTTAAGCGAATGTAAACACTAGGCAGGGCTTTTTTCGCGTTTGGTCATTCGGTTCTATACGTTGTGCGGTCGTAATATTTTTTGCGACAAATTTGTCTTTGTCTTGTGGTTAGAATCAAATTTAGTTTACGGGTAAAATCTATTCGTGATTGTGTAGAATTCAAATTGCTTAAATTGTTAGCTTTTAATTAATTCATTAAATTAATTATTAAACTGTGTGTACTATTGTTATTGTTTTTTTTTAAATAGTTTCTAATCTGTTTTCTAAGAATATTATAAATTTAATTTAATATATTGTCAGGTTTTATTTATACAATAAAGGAGAATATGCATATAAATTGATAAATGAATGTTTGAAAATAGTTATAAATTTGTATAACTATGTAAAGCTTATTCAAATTTATATAAAAATAAGATGAAAAATTAATCGATACGGACAAAGATACGAATTTGCCACTTTTGGGAAACTATACCTAGAAAGGATAAGTTCCGGTAACCATGTCTTTTACATTTATTTAAAATTTTAAAAGATTAATAAATGGATGTTGTGTAGCAGAAGAATATTATTTTTGTGAATTTTAAAATATGAATAAGCTAAAGTTACAAATCAATAATCGCCCCCCTAAGTAACAACAGTGCCCCCCCAATTTTATCTCGGCCCTTTACCGCCCCCCTCTAGGCTTCCAGCGCCCACAGGGGGGCGTTATCGCCCACTTTGGGAAAGACTGCTCTAGCTGTTCCTTCTTTGAAGCGGTGCTTCTAACCAATGAGGCTCGGTTATTACCGGCGGCTGCTGTCGGCGCGTTCTTTATAAAAATTATCGAGTTTGGCTGTCACTTCTGTACAGCGAGTTTTCTTAGCTTGATGTGGTCGTTGTCGCTTCCGTGGATGGCTCTGTACTACTTACCCGTCCCGGAGCAGGGGGAGGGGTGCGGGTTATTTGGTAGGTCGCTCGATATCGACCCGGGCGCGTCTATAGTCGCGGTTGCATCCTCGATCGACAATTGTTCTATCGTTTCGGATCCTTTATGGCTCCTCGTGACCGGCATGATTGCTTCTAAACCACTCAATATATACCTTTATGAATCTAAACCTCTAGATCCGGCTCGAAGGACCAGCTGTCACAGTCGGGGGACTACGGTCTGAAAAGACCGGAGTGACGTTAAGCTTGAGGTCGCTACATTCGACCCTAGCTACCGCACCCTTCCGCTTGGGGCGAGATGGACCCTGTCCGCAGAAGCAATATGAAGGTCGGGTGACTAATAACTACCCCTAACGGTCGCCGGTAAACCGTCTCTCAAGGATAAAGAGGTCTGAACGCGGGGAGGGGGGGGGGGTGTTAATTGAAAGAAGAATATTGACGTTCTAATAGACCCAGTCACGAGTGGCTTCTATCGGGGTCTTCTACGATACTCCCATTAAACGTTCACTACTCAGGGCTCTTCTACGACTCGCTACTACTCCCTTTCTTGAGACTCTTCAGATTCTTGCTGCGGCGATCAGTATACCAGTACCGCCATGTACTACCCGGTTATAGGCAGCCAAGTTTACCGTAAAGAGAGCTGCTGAGTAGTTTTGTGTTTCTACGCACATTTTTACTATGCCCTCGTGGATATGTCCTAGGGGGGTTTCCTATATGGAACCTAAAGTACAATTAATGTGAATTTGAAATAATCCGCAAGTTATGCTTCTTACTGACAATTATGACCTAAATATAGATATGTTGTTACTCGAAATAAAATAATATTAGTAGTTATAACTTATAAAACTTTATTAATTTAGAATAAAAAAAAATAACCAAACTCTAAGAAAAATGTGTCAAAATGTGCCAGACTCAGCGTTGCGTTACTTGAAATAACACTTTGACTATTTAACTAAATTATATATTTTTATAAGAAATTCTCTAGGCGATATTGACAAAGGACAAGCAAACCAATTATCTACGAAATATTGTTCCAACAAACTTTGAAACTGCCCGGGAAGTGGTGGCTATAGGAGGTACAATTATGCCCTGCAATTAAATAAACACTCAAATCAATTTAAGTAACAATGCTTTAAGTGCGCTGAAAAGATCACCAATAACTAACACTGTCACCGATGGTTAATAAGATGTTAGATTCAGAAGCATTTCCGATATAAAAGACTCGGACGATCATGACATTGATTTTCTTAATAAAAAATGTATAATAAGCAAACAATGTTGCTACGCATGCGCAGTGTCAAACGAAATAAAAAACGTAAGGTACGTAAAATTTACACACAATCGAAAGAAGACCACTATTTAAATACTTCTAGAACAATGCACTGATTATCTTAATGAACAAACAAGTGTAATAAATTGATAAAGAGTGTAATAAATCAATAAAATATAAATAAATATAACAAAAAACCGACATTGGCTGCAACTAAGCTTCTGAAACTATATGACAGCTACTGTTAAATAATATTTAGCAATATGCTACACTTAATAATGATTAAAGAATTAAATTAAATTTAATAACTACTTATAAAATGTTAATATTTTCAATAACATATTGGGGGACTAAAAGGTTAGCTTATACTGGCACCATTCAATATCTTAAACAAAAAGAAATGTCATAAACTAATTATAAATTTATAATTAGCCGTCAACAGATAAATAATTTACCTTATCTACGAATTTGACAGATTTTAAGAAATCTTTTAAATTAAAACCAAAAATATTTAAATATCTACAGAAATTAAATTTCTAGGTAACAATGTATAGTTTTTTTTTATCTTTATATCAAACAGCATAAAACTTCTTTTAGATCAAAAAGCTAAAACTGTAAAAAAAATCATAATTTCTTAATAGGAATTCCTTCAATTCATTTCTACCGTCAGTTACTTAAACTTATATAGTAACTTCTTTTTTTAGGCACTTTCAAATATTTGAGATTTTACTGTCTTCAATTTACTGAACAAGTTTCTCAATAGTTACATTAAATTTATTATCCCAATGCGTGTCATGGGAAATAAATCACATACTTACCTACTATCTCATGACACTAGGTCATGAGAAATCAATCACATATCTCACCTCAAACCATAAAATATTTAATATTTTATAACAACATTTACAAATGATTATTACAAACGCATGTTCACAGTACACACGGTTAAAACAAATATGTGAGTATTTTTATTACTGCTAAAGGAGAGAAGCAACAAAAGTCGACAAACAAATGTAAAACAATATTTTGTTTTCATCACACAAATCTGATAAGCTGAGTTTTGTTCTTTTTAATTTTTTTCACAGATCTCGAAACAAACAATAATGTATCTTCTGGGTGTTGCTTTTCCTTGTTTCAATTTTCCAATTTGACGGTTTGGATAAGCTTATTCTAAATCTCTTCTCAATTCGTATATAAATATTATTGTTATGGTAATTGAATTGAAAATGGTTAAAAGCTCATTGGTTTATAATAGGTGCGTGTTATATACCTAGGCCGTTCTTCGGTATGACCAGACCGGTAGCAGTCAAACGCGGGGACGGATTTGATTGCGGTTTTTTCAAACGAAAGCCTGGTTCGTTGAGATGCTTTTTAGTTATGTTTTGTCAAAATAGAAGCAGTTGTCTCTAAGATAGTTGCTTACTGGTGATAGTAAAAGATTCTTATGCAATTTCGATAGTAAATACCTAAATAAGTTAAAATGGGTGTGTTTGTAAGTTCATTTATTACAATAAAGAAATCAGTAACATAACTTTAAAATTTAAAGACTCTAATAAGTACATAGAAATATTGTTTTTATAATTTTAACAGTCTTTTTTGTATCAGGGTTTCTTAAATTTATAATTATTTTTTTTACCAAAATATTAGTACCTACTACCAAAGCTTCTATGATAGTTCCTTTGTAACTTTATAGTTATGTGCTGTAGGTATAAGTTTCACTTAAAATACTTATTTAAAAAAGATCTCATATTTTAGAAAATCGGTTATAATTACAGAATCAAGGCCCTGATTTGCTATTTGACATTTGACACACGAGATTTCTTGCAAGTAACGCGTGACGTCACAACGCATTTTATAACCAAACCACGGTATGGAACTGAAAAATTTAATTCTGTATATAATTTTTCACATTGTAAGTTGTATTTGTGCAAATTTGGATCTGACATGATACTTTAATGAATCTAAAATCGGTTTTATTTGGGAGGTAAATATTTTTAAAAGATTTATTCTATTGGTTTTCAATGATTAAATTCTTAAGATTTGTTAAAAAAAAAACATTACCAAATCTTATTTTACAATGCTGGTAGATTATTTTAAAGTTCTAAACCCATCTTTATTTTTTTATGTCCCAGGTTGCCACATTATAGTAATTTACTTTCGGTTCAAATGTATAACTTGTAAATAAGTGCAATGATCTCTTTGTATTTGAGTGTAGTTTTTGAATAAATTTATGATTTATTTGATAACAACAGCAATCGATCAATCATTGTAATGCTTATTTTTATAAAAGCCAATAAGTTTTTATTTATTTTAAGAACACAAGGTTTCGTCACATTTTAAAGTTAAGTATACTCTTTCAAGAATTTGAATTGTAAAATATCGGTTTGACCACACAGACATAAACATATTATATAAATCTTACTTTCCGTAGGTCAAAAATAAGTAAAAGTAAAATTATTTTCAAATAATTTAGATCCTCTTTGTTTATTTATCATTACTCTGACATTCAGGATAGTGTCAAATAATTAATAAAAAGAATGCATTAAAAACTATCCTCCTAGACTAGGCAAGGTTGACTGTATAAGTATTAGGACCTTACATATGAAATTGGCGTTTTTCGTACTGGACACTTTAATCACAAATATCTAAGGAAATCATAATAATAAGGAATAATTAATTCAAATTTTTACAATTATTTACTATTTTTCTTTCGTTGACCGTCATTCATTTGTTTTTTTTTCTTCCGCTTTTTCTGTCTGCGTTATTCAGTTACAAAATGGAAAACTTAACATATCGCATTATTTACGAGTACGAGTTCCAGCGTGGCACCAGTGCTGCGGAAACAACTCGAAGAGTTAATAATGTGCATGGCGGTCGTGTTGCAAAAGAAAACACAGTGCATTTTTGCTTCCAACGTTTTCGTTCTGGAAATTTAGACCCGCAGAACAAGCACCGTTGACGGTCGGAGACCCAAGTTGATATTGAAGAATTTAAGGCTATTGTGGAAGCGAATCCATCACAAACCACGTCCGAGTTAGCTACAGGCTGCGGTGTTAGTGATTGGAACCACATGAATGACTGAAGCAAACCGGCAAAATGCGCGTCGAAATATACGTTATATTACTGAACTGGCACAATAATGAAGGGATTTTAAATTGAATCATTGTGATGAAATGACCTGTGACGAAAATTTTTTTTCCACGATAATCGGAAGCGCTCATCACATTGGTTGAATCCTGGTCAGCCAGTCAAATCCTCCCCAAGCGAGAATTGACTCAAAAAATTGGCCAGACTATTACGGCAGATTTCCATTGTCAGCAATTGCAAATTATGAGGCAAAAACTAACTGCTACACAAATTTGATTGGTCAATCGCTTTATGCCACTGCTGCTTCACTAAAACGCTAGACCACACACTGTACAACAGACGGCTACCAAATTAAAAGAGCTTCAATTAGAATGTCTAAGACATCCACCATATTTCCCGGACCTTTTTCCAAAAGATTACCATTTTTTTCCAAATTTGGATAACTTCTTGCAAAGGAAAAAAAATTAACTCTGGTGGGGCAATCTAAATCGCCTTTAAACATTTTATTGGCTCCCGTCCGACTGTTTTTTATCGTAAAGGGATTAATGAACCTATACGATGGCAAAATTGTTTAAAAAACAATGGTTTATACTTGATAAATTTAATACATTATATTCTATATATTTGAGGCAAACGATTCGACAGTATTTGTTTTGCCGTAATAGGTTTACGTAATAGTAGTAGTAGTCCTTACTTGGGCTAGTAGAAATCAAGTCCAGTCCGAAAGATAAGCCATGGTGCAACATTTGAGTGACAGTCTCCGCATAGTCTAATGGCAATCTTGTCAAATTCAACGTCACCTAAACGCAGACGTGTTGGTTCACCGCTAAAAGGAACCTTTTCACCTTGGCTCCTACTTTCCAGAATATATCCTTGGAATATAGTAACCGGCCTAACTTGTTAGGCTTAGAGATTTTCTCAAACCTCAACTTTGGTCGTTTCATTGATTGCTGAGCAAGAGCAGCAGCAGCAAAGCTTGCCGTTCTTGCGAAGGCCCGGCAGTAATTTACACCGGGACAGCTACTTGTATTATACAAAGCACAGATCCGGTCGTGTGTAGAGTACTGTCACATATTTGCTGGTGCCACAAAGTCTCATCTTGCGGTACTGGAGTTAATTGAGAGGCGAGCGAAGAGGCTTATAGGCGATCCCGAATTGGTCGAAGCCGACCTCCACAGCCTTGAACACTGGCGTAGAATTACTACTCTCAGCTACTCTCTTTACGCTACTCAGTCGGCTACTCTCAGTATTCTATAGGATACATTTTGATGAGTGTGCGCAGGAATTACACGACCTAATTCCCCCGACCCCCTTCCATCACCGGACGTTTTGACGCCCGGTAGGTATCCAATTTTTTGTTGTAGACATTCCACTTTTCCGAACGAAGCCCTTTGCTTCGTTTTTTTTACTTCGTACAGAGAAGGACTAGAACAGCTTTCCTGTGTCGATATTTCCGGCCGAATACAATGTGGGTGCCTTCAATAAAAGAGTGAATAGGTTGCTAGGGTAATGCGCCATACCATCTAAGACTACATTCCACTTACCATTAGGTGAAATGCAGTCAACCATTGATCCAGATTGTATAAAAGAAAATAAAATAAGAACTAAAAATTGTTGAAAAAGAAAGAAATAGATATTAATTATTACGTATTTTTGGTAGTCTGTAGATAAAAGAGAAAATAGACGAGCGTAGAATATTTTAATAATACTTCTTTTGTTGGAAATAAAATTACCCATGCATTTCGAATTTAAAAGCAAATAAAAAATTTGGTTTTTACTAGTATTATTATATTTTTATCTTTTTAACTGTAAAACATATTTTCAATAAGTTAAAAATAGTCTGAGACAACTTTTTAAACTTATAAAAGTTTTAACTTAAATAAATAAAATCAATATTTTAAATAAATAAAAAATCAATACAGGCAGTGATTCGAACCCGCGACCTCTGCTGTTTTCTTTTAAGAGGTTTTTATAATACTGATGTCTAGTATTGTAGTGTGATGAGTTAACCCCACCAACTCCTTCTTTTCTTGCAGGAATAATACAAAAAAAATACCTTCTAACAAAGTTCGAAGTTATAACTTCGAAATTAACTTCGAAATTAAATATATTTTTGACAAAACATAAAAGGAGCACCACTTTTACATATTACATATAACATATTATTAACTGGTTCATAGTACATTGAACAACAAATCAATAATAACTTTAATGATGTGCATACTTATAAGTAAAATTTATATAGAAAAATGATTTTAATAATTGAAGGTACTTTACTTCTGTGTTAATAGTACCTATGTAAATTTAGTTAATAAGCTTTTAAATAAATAAATAAATAAGCAGCACAGGCAAAAAGAAATTACTATGTTTTAAAGTTCAGTATGGAAAAAACAATATTATAATACATGATTCCTCTAATTTGTAATTCTAGTACGTTTTTTGAGCGAATTGTATTTTTCGCCATTAGAATTGATATGATTATTGGTTTGAACCCGTCAAGTGGTTAGTCCAGATTTTATTTTCATTTTGCCAAATAATTAAAAATATTATACATCTTTACAACATGTTAAAGACAATGCTACCATAAGTCAAATCCAAATTACTAATAATATTCTGAGCACACTTCCAAAACTCTGGATCAGCCTCCCAGATTTGTTTCAACTTGCCCCGAATAATGCAAATTAAAAAAAAACATATTATGATATTGTAAGCATATATCTAAATATTCCCATCGGGAAATAACATAATTGTGTAGCGATATTTGTATTGTATTTTTAGGTATTTAATTTATTATCAGTAAATATTTAATAATATATATATATATATATATATATATATATATATATATATATATATATATATATATATATATATATATATATATATATATATATATATGTAATATGTCGTAGATCACGATAATTTTACGATAATTAGTAACTCAATTGATATCATTGTAACAGTGGGGTGTGAACATCGTGACGTAACGAGTCACGTGACCGGAATCGTTTGGAGGGGCACCGGAGACATTTTAAATATTGGAGAGCATTGAGTCGAGGAGGAATTGATCAGTGAGAGCCTTACAGTTCGGACCCCCAAGCGGGATCGGTAGTTCACACAACTCTGATAATTGTATACTTACTAAGTAATTTGTGAGAATTGATTACCTAATTTTAATACAAGAATTGTAATATTGTGTCTGTGTGGTTTAATTGCCTGAGACCTACGCCTCGGATCCTGTACCAGAATATTCCATCAAGAACGAGCAAGTCACTTATATGCATCTATCTCCGAAATCAGAAGTGGGATTCACTCGGGCATTACAACCACCAACTACCCGCGAGATAAGTTTATTGAATAGATAGATAAGTTGATTTTATTATTTGAAACGCACACTACAAGATAATAACAATGAAGTTCCAGAATCAATACAATCAATCAATAGTTGATAATCAATGATTGTAAATCAATCAATCAAAATAAATTTATGTTATGTCGAAACTTCAAAAATTGAAATCTACCCACATATCAAAAAAATGTAGTGAAATTTTTATGAAAGAAGAAATCGCTGCTGGTGAATAAAGAAAAGAACTGAGAAATTATGGCGGTAATGGCGCGGCGCGGATGGCGATGATGGCGCGGCTCGGATGGCGATGATGGCGCGGCGCGGCTGGCGATGATGGTGCGGCGCGGCTGGCGGTGACGGTGCGGCGTGGCTGGCGATGATGGCGCTTATGGTGCTGATGGTGCTGATGTTGCTGATGGTGATGGCGGTCGTGGCGATGGCAACTATGGCAGCGGTACTGGTAAAGTACGGTGCGAGCAACGCGTTGAGGTCTGCGCAATTTGTCCACCATCGGACACGTCACAGCATAAAGGTGAAGTTACAGTTTACTTCCAATTTTTGCGTTAAATACTCGCTAGTTAAAGAAAATTAAGCGTTCAAATATAGTGGTAAGCACTTCATTATTGTTATTGCGATGACTGGTACTGAGATTAGCGATCAAACCCATCTTGTTTTTGTTAAATTTTACTGAAAATTATTTTACTTTAACTTAACGTCCCTCTGCTACGTGTTATGATAAGATAACTAATTTTTAGTGCTACGGATGTTTCATTTGACAAAGATCTTTGTTTTAAATTCGGTTAACAATGGTAACGCGATAGGTCTAAAGATTCAACCTGTAAAAACAAAAAAATGTAATTCGATTTTTGGAATATTTTATTTCTTTTCTACCTACATGTGTAGTAATCACGGGCGAACTTATAATTATTAATTAATCGTATATTGCAAATGCGTATTATTGCCGATCAAGGCCCGTAAATGCTGTAAAATAAATCGGTTAGTTAATTTAGCAAAAGTAAGAACTTATTATTTACGTCTTGTAAATGTTTTCCGCAACAGAGACTAAAAATATTCGATCGGGGTAAGTTGCCATAGATAAAGTTCAACACGCGACAAATTGTACAATGACCAGGGTTGCAAAAGTTTCAATTTTAGAGCTTATGATAAATAAAGTTAAAAAACCTTTGTTTTTGATATAAAGCGATGCCAGAGGGTTAAGTGCCACTTGAAGTAGAGGTTGTAGTAAAAGCGATTGAATCGTCGATTGAGTAAAAGTGATAGTAGTGAATCTTAGTTCAATTGGGAGTCCGTGGGACTCGGAATTAAATGCAATGCCATGAAACAAACAGGAGGTTTGTTGGTAGGGCTTAGTGAAAAGCCATATGTGACGAATAAGATTCATGCTTTGTGTTTTATGATGTTTTTAGAATACATTTTTGGTTTAAAATGTAATGAAAAGTGGTGCTTGATTGCTTTAGGCTTTAATTGAGTGGTCATTTATTTTGATTTATGATGTTCAACTTATTATAACTGCTTTTTCCTTTTTCAATAAGTTGTAAAGGCACAGGTGCAACAGGGGTTCGAGTAGTTCTGATACAGTGCCAGCGACAGACAGTCACAGAGAAAGAAGGTTTGAAGTGGTCACGTAAGCTACCTTAACGGTACTATAGGACTTTGGTGAGTCATTTTCATATTGTTTTGATTCTTGTGCTGAGAGTTCTCTGATCACAGAATGTGTAGTAAACAATTTTTGTGTAACGTTTAAATAACTCGGTAATTCTAACTGGCAACGATCATAGTGTCCAGAGTACGTTATAGATCTTATCAGAGGTTATGATTAATAATTTTCTATTAGAAAGTCTATTTCAAATCAAAAAAAGGTCCCTCAGGAACTAAATGTTTTAGTTGAGCAAAGTGATATTGAATTCACTACAGATAATAGCTTGCCTACTCATACTCGTTGACCGCACCTCACGTGTGGTGTAACACGTGTAGGCGATGGGTCTGTTTTGTGTTTTACATGACCGAAGGACTGGTTCATGGTAGTTGTTTGTATATGATCGATGGACTGTATCATATTCCAAAAGTATTGAGTTGGCTAAGTTGAGTACGCAAGTCTGGTAAAATTATGATTGATTTTGTTAAGTAAAGTGATGGATCTAATGATCAGAGTAGTTTTTAACTGTTGTAAATAAGGTGTAGTACACACCTTGTGTTAAGAATGTATATAGAGTAAAAACCTGAGACGTGACATTCACTGGTTTTGTCAGAATAGCCGAGCAAGTTATCCTTGGAGTTATTTGTTTTATTTCAGACCCTACATCCCAGGACAACCGCGAATCCTAAAGCTACTCGATGGAGGTGGCATGGTTATCGTCACTCGATGGAGGTGGCGTGGTTATCGTCACTCGATGTAGGTGGCGTGGTTATCGTCACTCGATGTAGGTGGCGTGGTTATCGTCACTCGATGTAGGTGGCGTGGTTATCGTCACTCAGAGGGGACATAGTTATTGTCACTCCATAGAGATACATGCACACGAGGACGTGTGACTTGTCAGTATGGCCGTGTCGTAGATCACGATAATTTAACGATAATTAGTAACTCAATTGATATCATTGTAACAGTGGGGTGTGAACATCGTGACGTAACGAGTCACGTGACCGGAATCGTTTGGAGGGGCACCGGAGACATTTTAAATATTGGAGAGCATTGAGTCGAGGAGGAATTGATCAGTGAGAGCCTTACAGTTCGGACCCCCAAGCGGGATCGGTAGTTCACACAACTCTGATAATTGTATACTTACTAAGTAATTTGTGAGAATTGATTACCTAATTTTAATACAAGAATTGTAATATTGTGTCTGTGTGGTTTAATTGCCTGAGACCTACGCCTCGGATCCTGTACCAGAATATTCCATCAAGAACGAGCAAGTCACTTATATGCATCTAGCTCCGAAATATATATATATATATATATTATATACAGGGTTATTTGTAATTAGTTGACCACCTCTTGCAGGCAGCGTCTCTACATCAATCCTAACAACATTTGTTCTACGACTTTTTAAAATTTTAAATATTTAGTTTTAAAAATTTAGTTTTTCCCATACAAAATTACGTGCCAAGGACACGTGCAGCGGGGCGCGGGGTGGCGGGTGGCGCGGTGATGCAGCGGCGGCGATGCTCGTTTAAACTTGACCTCAGTCGTTTGTCACGGTCGATTAGATAAGGGTGTGCCGCGCAACCCGCTGGTTCCCGTTGCTGAGTAACCGAATTTCGATTAGTGAAAACAGTACTGTGATGCCGTAACACAAATATCGAGTACACCAAGATGGTGCGAGTGCTGGCTAAGTGCTAAACCGAGTCGTTGAACAGTTGATTTTTAGGTGTGGTCTTTGTGTTGGATGTGAAGGGGACTATTTTGCACCAGTATCAACGAGATATAAATTTAAGAGGTAATTTGTAAATATTGAATCCTTTTATAAATAACACATTGTATTATTGTAAATAATCTGATTCTACCTTGATTAATTGTTAACAATTTTATACATCACCAGTTTAAAATTTTAATACACAATACAACGATTGGGTAATTATTACATACTGTTCGGAATAAAACAAAAAAAAATAATAAGTTATAATAGTATTAGGTGGTACCTTATAAATTTCGTGCAGCGCTAGACTGCCGCGACCTATACTTTAGACCTTCTTACAAAATACAGAGTAATAAATAACCGAGGAAGCAAAAATTTTTTTTGTTTCCTTTGTTCTGAGTTATTTATCAAGATTTCTGAAAAGTCGTAGAACGAATGTTGTTAGGATTGATGTGGAGAGAGTGCCTGCAAGAGGTGGTCAACTAATTACTAATAACCCTGTACATATCTTTCTTAATATATATAAATTACGTGTCACGTTGTTTGTCCGCGATGGAGATCTAAACTACTTAACCGATTTTAATCAAATTTGCACACTATGTGCAGTTTGATTCAACTTGAAACATAGGATAACTTACATCTTAATTTTTAGTCGCAATATTATTTTATTGCAAATTATTTCTTTACAATTATCTGTGAATCCAAACAAGTTTAACAGATGGCGTTGTTGTTGACTGGATTGAGTTAGTGTTCAACAGATGGCGTAATGTTAAAAGTACAAATGTTTCATATATAATTTACATCATAACCAACACGCGATGTTGAGAATAAATTATGAGTAAAGTTTTAGTGTTAATATAGCCCGCCACGTATTACTTAGACTGAAGTATATATAAACTCATATTATAATGAACATAATACAGTCAAATTATTCCTGCTTCTTCGTTGAATCTATTTATGTGAGACGGGTCAACCAAAAATATTGTGCATCAGTTAGTGCAAAATTAAATTAAAAATTAAATTATTAATAATTTAAAATAATAAATATTATTAAAAAAAATTAAATTATCTGCTATTTATAAATTTGTAGTGTACTCATTTGTTACCATCTTAAATAAAAAATAAAAATTAAATTTAAAATTAAATACCTCAACTGTACGATAATTTTGATCTATCGTGTTCCTTTGAACACCTTCTTCAAATCCCAATCCGGTGAATTTTTAGACCAGCTTTAACGTTTTCGTCTTCTTTGATAAATAATAATTTCATTGTTGCAACCACCCTGTTGGTCAAGTAGTGGAGCGCAGACGCCTAACGTATAGCGGTATAGTGTCGTATAGTATAGCGTGGTGTAGCCAAAAAGATAGAAATACTCGAACCGAATATATTGGGCATTAAAACCGAATAGTTCGGCCGAATACGAATTGCGAAAAAGATGACAAATACACCGAATACCGAATACTTACCAAATATTCGGCGCATCAATAATAATTATTATATTACTGTATCAAGGGTTAGGTAATGGTAGTAGAAAATCAGTCATAGTGGTCGCCATGTTCTTTACAAAGTGCATCTATGTAAAAAAACATAGCGGTCCATATCATTAATTTTACCCCCGACCCAAAAAGAGCGGTATTATAAGTTTGACCTGTAGATTTGTGTATCTGTGTGTTTGTCTGTGGATACGTAGCGGCCAAATACGTAAACGGATTTGAATGCGGTTTTTTTAATCAAAAGCTTGGTTTATCGAGATGTTTCTTAGCTATGTTTGGTTGAAATAGAAGCAGTCGTCCCCAAAATTTTATTGGTGCTGGCGAAAGGTTTTTATACAATATTGATAGTAAAAACCTAAACAGGGGAAATGAGTGTATTCGTAGGTTCATTTAGTACAACATAGAAAAAAGTGAAATAATTTAAAAAAACAGAAAAAAATAATAAACCCCGACACTAGATGACGTGTAAAAAGGATAATAATATTATTATGTACTTATTGAAGTCGTTACGCCGGGGGACCTTTGTACGTACGTTGATGAGTGTCTATTTTACAAAATTTTGAGAGCTAATGAATGAGGTCTTTGACTATACGATAATATCAAAATATTTATATTTAAATTTAAAATATTAAAAATATTTTATTTCGTTATTGTCCTTGATAACTTTACTTGCATTTAAAATTTTTCCTTTACTTAGCGGAAGGGGATTTTTTAAATTTTTATTTTATTTTTCTAAGAGCGTGACTTCTTAAATAGTTTACTACAATATAATAGGTATATCCAAAACCTTAGCAACCACAGCAACGCGTGGCCGGGTCGGCAGGTATATATATATATATATATATATATATATATATATATATATATATATATATATTATGTATATTTGTACATATATGTTTATAAATTTGTTCTACGACTTTTCAGAAATCTTGATAAATAACTTGAAACAAACGAAACAAAAAAAAATTTACTTCCTCGGTTATTTATTACTCTGTATTTTGTAAGAAGTCTAAAGTACAGGTCTCGGCAGTCTAGTGCTGCACAAAATTTGTAACGTACCACGCACTTAATACTATTATAACTTTTTTTTTTGTTTTATTTCGAATAGTATTGTAATAATATTGTGTGTTAAAATGTTAAAGTTATGATGTAAAAAATAATTAGTTTCTACTTGAGGTTTATATTTACTTACAATATCCAAAGATTTACTTTTACCAAACTTTTATTGTTTAATGCAGGCGTATTTAATAAGTGGAATAATAATTTACAATAATCTAATCGTTTACAATAGTTCAATGTCTCATTTACAGTTATTTAGGTAATAGAAAAAAATAATTACAAATTACCTGTTAGATAAAATCTCGCAGATGCCGGTGGACATCCCGCACATACCGTTTAAAGAAGTCCCCTTCGCATCCAACACAAAAACCACACCTAAAAATTAACTGTTCACCAACTCGTGACAGTACTTGCGAATTCGTTTTAATTTGGTCAAATGCACAAACAGTTTTGTCTATTAACATTACGCGGTTTGCTACTTTACCACCGGAATATACTAGGGCAGGCTTTGCGCACATTGTCACCACACCTAGCTACCACTAGCACCATCTCGGTGTACTCGATACTTGTATAAGTATACGGCATCACAATACTATTATCCGTAGGTACACACTAATCGTCGTAATCGTAAAAATCGTAAAAAAAACATCACTATAAAAAATATTAAGTAACAATATTTAAAATAGCTCCATCTTTGGATCTCGATCAAAAACTTCATTCAAAGTTTTAACACTACGGACTGAGCATGGTGTTATAACTTAGAACAACTAGGCTCAAATATTAAACTTATAATTTAAATAAACTTCCTATTATTTATATTACTCCTTGTGTTTCTTAATATTTTATTTTGTCGGATATCTGAATGAAGTTTATGGTTCGGATCACAAGATGGAGCTATTTTAATGGTTTTAATTAATGGTAACACCAACTAGCAGTACCAAATCTCCAAAGTTATTGTAATTTGATATTATTAACTTTGTTATTTGATATTTCATTTGTCTCGTGAGTTTTATGGTGATGAAAGTGTGTAGTATTACTGATATTTTATATTAACTACCTGGATTGTTTCTGTATACCGACGCTTCTACTTGTGACTGACTGCAATTACAACTAGAAATAACTAGAAATTTATAGGAACTTCGTAAAGAAATTCGTAAGTAACTTATTGTTTTATTGTCATGATATAAATATTAACAAACGAGATAAAATGATATGTATATAGTAAGTTAAAGAGAGCTTATTGTTTTGTAAAAATAATATTTATTTAGTTTCTTATCGAATTCTCAAAGAAAATACGCTATATTAGTTACTATTCCAAAAATTGGGATCAAACTAGTTCAATTAATTTATTCGTTTTTAATAGGTGTAAATATTGTAATTAGATAATAAAGGCTGATTTTGTAAAAAATATATTGTTTAAGAAATGTGTTTCGACTATTGTAGAAAATTTTTTAATAAATAAAAATAGAAAACGATCCCATTTTTCTATAATACCTTAGAAAATTAGAAATTAAAATCATGGTTAGTAGCACTGTTGCACTAGTCGGCGAATAGTTTCCTATTCCTGATCAAGAGATGGCGCTTTGCGTGAAAGAACTTTGTGCGGTCGAGATCAAGTTCTAACGTGCATAGCCGCCGCTGCGTCACCCCGCCACCCCGCGCCCCGATGCACGTGGGTTTGGCACATATTTTGACTACGTAAGGTGCGTGGCCTCTCTTTGCTCAAGGCTAATGCACTTTCAGAGGCAGTAAATAATTTTGTATGGGAAAAATTTTTAAACCTATTAATTTCAAAAAGTCGTAGAACAAATGTTGTTGAGATTGATGTAGAGGGGCTGCCTGCCAGAGGTGGTCAACTAATTACAAATAACCCTGTATATATATATAAATAATTTAGTATGGGAAAAATTTTTAAACCTATTAATTTCAAAAAGTCGTAGAACAAATGTTGTTGAGATTGATGTAGAAGGGCTGCCTGCCAGAGGTGGTCAACTAATTACAAATAACCCTGTATATATATAATTATTTTAATGATTCAAATTATATAAATTAGAGTATTATAAGTTCCATTCATAGATAATGAAATGTACTTCATTAGCGAATCAAAATATATTTGACTTTGGTGTCAATAAATTATTTCTGAGATCCTATTTCTGTCAAGTTTATTTGTTCTAAATCACACTTCTGATTAAGATAAATTTCCAATGAATTTTCTGCAACTATCAAGGTTTTAGAAATGTTGTTTTAAGATCTCAGGATTTTCTCAATTACATTTTCGTTCATGTCAAGAGTAGAAGTGTAGAGTCTAACCTACACCTGGGTCGCTAGTCCCAGACATTGTTTGCACTCATCTCCATGCAACGCGATGGGCCGGCACCCGCACAGTGAATCCATGGAATACTAAGAAGTTTCGTATCTAATTTATATTGTTTATGAATATAAATATTGTTGAAAAAAATAGTAAACTTTCTTATAAAGAGACTGAACATGTTCCATAACTTTGTTGCATGGAATGAAAGGAATTTTTCAAAATATTGAATTATGAACTGACATTCATATAAAGAAAAATAGAAATGATAGCACATCAGCCGGAAGGCCATTAAACTTAAATCTGATCTTCAGGTAAGAGGATGTTTTCGAGTAAAATAATGCATAGTACAGAATTAAACGCGTGAATTAATTTTAGTATTTGGCGCAATTTAGAAATGTAGTCATATTTTTGTAAACCAAATACAAACCAGTACAAACAAGTTTTATTTAAATAAAAGTCTAAGAAAATATTATACTATTGTAAGGAGTTGAGGGTATAGTATAATAGCTCCTAGCGTTTATAATTCCAGGTAAAAGTTTATATTAGTTGATGTTTTTAAAAGTAGTTACATGGTACATTTTAAATTTCCTTTATAATATCTAGAACCGATTAGGGAAGAAAGCTTGCGTCATAAAATATTCAATACCAAAAAAGAGAATCCACCTGAGCGCTTCGTTAATGGGAGTTGCGATATAAGTCCGCTGAAACTTTTCGAAGCTTAAAATACTAAAATGTCATATACCAGACATTCTGTAACATTAAAAATATCGTCCTCTTTTTGGGGTTTTATATATATTAATCTAAGACGACTAAAATAATAAGTTGTGCCTGCCAGTGGCGACAAAACATTAATTTATGAAATTAGCCTTGACTGGTTGCATTCATAATATTTTTTAATCTTTTTTAAGACCATAAAATTAAGTTCAATAATTATACCAAACTACTTCATAACATAACAGGAACCCATAATAGCATAACACTCACACATAACATATCATTCACACATAACATAACACTAACACATAACATAATACGAGGTGTGATCAATATGTACGGTGAACGAATTTATACACTGGCAATAGCTGATGCTACAGCCATATGTTGTAATTTGTTAAGTAGCGTGATCCGCTGACACAGGCAGGGACAAGTTGTATCACGTTTCAACATATCAGTCAGCTGTCAGAGCCGCTAGAGTGAGGTTGTTTTTATCGTGTCTCGCAACATGGATTTCGAACAACGCATTGACATTAAGTTTTGTTTTAAGTTGCAAAAAAGTGCTAAAGAAGCTCATGAAATGTTAAAATCGGTATACGGCGATAATGTAGTAACTCTAAAGACTGTGTACAAGTGGTATGACCGATTTAAAAATGGAAATGAGTGTGTTGAAGACGAGCAGCGTGCGGGACGTCCAGTCACTTCAAAAACAGATGAAAATGTGCAAAAAGTGGAAACAATGATTCGTTCAAACAGGCGACTGACTATTCAAGAGCTATCTGAAGACCTTAACATCTCTTATGGCTCCGTCCAAAGCATTTTTACAGATGAATTGCATATGAGACGAGTGAGTGCAAAAAAGCGACAATGCGCCGTGTCACTCCTCGCTTCTCAATCGTGAGTTTTTGGCAGAAAAAAATGTTCCTGTCTGTCCAAATCCGCCATACTCACCGGATTTAGCACCGTGCGACTTCTGGCTCTTCCCAAAAATTAAAAGTGTGCTTAAAGGAAAACGTTTTGATACCATTGCTGACATTGAAAGGGCCACGACCGAGCAGCTGAAAGCCCTTCCAAAAGATGCCTTCCAGAAATGCATCCAGTCATGAAGTCAACGTTGGAATAAGTGCATTGCTAGCCAAGGAGAGTACTTTGAAGAAGATTAAATCAGATTCTATGTAAGCGTGATACTTTTTATAATATAACATTATTCACCGTATTTATTGATCACACCAGGTATTCACACATATGACACTAGCACCTAGCCCTAAGCTCAGGAATTGCTAACCAGCAATTTAATCATCATTGAGGTCACACGTGGGTAACAACGGAGATGAGGCATATCGCTAATGCAGTTTTAAGTGACCCGAGTTTTCATGCGTAATAAATAGATGCGCAATAAAGTAGTTAATTTACTTTTCGTTCGTTCATCGAAAAATTGTCACCCTCTTACAATAGTTACTATAATATATTTATTTATTTTATTTATTTATAACTTTTTCACTTAGAATCATAATCAGTGATCACTTGTGTACGTCAATATGGAAGTGTCAGGAGAGCCTATTACGATACTAGATCTATCGTAATAAGCTCTTCTGAAAAAGCACTTTCCATCTTAATGTTAAAGCTATGAGGGTTCCAAACGCGTCCTAATCTGAGAAGAACCACACAACAAATTTAGCCGGATATATATTTTGTTTTTGTGATTACTGTTTTACAAACGTCGATCTTAAATGCAATTTTGGAACAACTAGAACCGTCGCAATGAATCTTAAAAGAAGCCTAATGATTTCAGGCACCAAAAATGAAATAAAAATAACAGAAAAATATATGTATAAATCTTCGGCCTGCCACACAACCAGTCACCGCAAGCAGCACCAGTTCACGAGCATAACACAAGAGCCAGTCTTCACCCCCTTTTGCCATATTTGAGGGAGGTAGGCAACCCGACTCCCGATGCTACCGCAAGTAGTGACTTCTA
Source organism: Napeogenes sylphis (assembly GCA_959347405.1). Lineage (NCBI taxonomy): Eukaryota > Metazoa > Arthropoda > Insecta > Lepidoptera > Nymphalidae > Napeogenes > Napeogenes sylphis. The sequence goes on from OY365782.1 coordinate 37,572,273, forward strand.
AGGAATGGGTGTGATGCAGCAAAATTAATTTACAACAAAAAACAAATTGCGGAGATTACTAGCTATTCGCAATATACTACAATTCATTCCCAGGCCATACCGTCGTTGATGTAATCCTTTACACTGTAAAGAATTTTATACAGCAAAAAGTAACCCCAAGGCCTCATTTAAAGTTATTAAAAATGTTGCCTCATGAAGTAACGAATTAACCACTGCTAATTCATTTTTACAGCTAGGTGCAAATAGTGAACTATATGTTTAGGATTTGCTCAGGCAGAGGTTAACAAAGTTAATGACGACTTTAGTGGCATTGGTGAAAAATTAACCTCAACATTTAATAACTCGTACAGAAACGATAGAACATCGTCCCCCTCCAAGAATTGTATGGTCAACTCAATAGCTTTAATAGAAACTGATATAGAAGAAGTTAGCCGTATAATATTAGGACTCAAAAACTGTGCTGTTGGTTGGGATAACATTTCTTCTTCTACATTGAAAGCTGCTCGTTATTCTCTGGCCCGGTTATAACTCATGTTTTTAACTTAGGTTTGTTTTTCTATTGGATCTTTTTCTGTAGTTCTTAAGGAGAACATAATTCATCCCATATATAAGAGTGGTGATAGAGATAGTGTCAATAGCTATACCCATATCAGTACTGTCCACACTTTTCAAAGTTCTTAAAAAAATCTTAACAACAGACTTATGAAATTTTTGGATCCGTCAATCAATTTGGTTTCCGTAAAGGTAAATCAACTGAAGATGCTGTACCATCGATGACTAACACCATCATTAACAACGTAGAGTCCAAACTTAAAACAATCGGCATCTTTTTAGATCTTGCTAAAACTTTTGACCATCCTTTACGAATCACTTGTGGTGTCCCTCAAGGTAGTGTATTAGGTCATACATTATTTAATATCTACGTAAATGACCTGTTCCAGCTCTCCTTAAACCAATGTAAGATCCGAGCCTACGCGGATAACACTGTGCTTCTTCTTCAAGCTGGATCTTGGAAAAAGGTACGTAATTTAGCTGAGTCAGTCATGTGTAAAATAGTTCGTTGGGTGAATAGAAACCTGATGACACTAAACTTAGACAAGTCCCTGTTATCGCCTTTTCTGCTAGTTCACAAAACTTGCCAAATCAAATCTTTTTATCCAAGCCCATCATTGTTTGTCTGCAAACGCTAGCTGCTCCTGTGCCGGATTAAACCGAGCCTATACAGCTAAACTTCTAGGAGTCCATATAGATTATCTACTAACGTGGAAGAATCAGATAGAGACAACTGTTGTTAGGGTAAGGAAATTTATATTCATTTTTACAAGACTGAGAGCTGTTGTTGATCAAAACATCCTAACAACAATTTACTTTTCTTTGGTTCAATCAATTCTTTCATATTGTATAAGGGCCTGGGGAGGATCTGGCAAATCTCGCTTACTTCGACTAGAGAGAGCTCAAAGAGCTCTACTTAGAGTTATGTTTTCCAAACTTATCCTTTTTCCTATCTTAGAGTTATATAGAACTGTCAATGTGCTATCTGTTAGGCAGTTGTTTATAAGACAACTAATCTTACGAAAACACCAAACATCACTTTTCATAAATAGTAAGATCCTCACTCGTCGCTCTAGGCGAATACGTGAAATCCAATTATGTTACTATGCACTATCTAAAAGCCATTATAAATACATTTCCTCCTCCATATACAATAAATTACACACAAAATTAGAATTAAATCCACTAACATACAAGAATTCTAAAAAAAAGAAGTGCGACACTCGAGGACTGCCGCGGTAAAGCTATTACATAGCATTTTTTATCAACTTACGCAATTATAATTATTTATGCAGTATATTTTTTTATTGATGGTAATTCAAGTTTTTTCTTTTATATTAATTGAAGTTGAGCGTGGTAACCGATAAGAAAACATTTTTTTTTCTTTTATTGAACAAATGACTATGAGAAGTTGTCATTGTTATGTAATGTCATAAAAAGGTAATATTATCATTAGCTAAAAATATTTTCAACCTTAAATCTCACGAATAAAGTTCAATTACGTTTGTTAAGTACTTATACTTCCGTTTGTTAAGTACGTTATAGTTTTAAGATTCTTTTGTAACATGATAACAGAGTGAAAAGGCTTGTTGAAAAAATTACCTTTTTGGAAATAAAACATTTATTCTTAACTAAACTTTACCTGTAAGTAATAAGTAAGTATATAATACATATTATCAACATGGCGCGTATGCTATTTTTAAATGATATGTACACAATAGTCGGCCGACCTACATATTAGTGGGGGTGTCAGGTTTTTTTCGTTACGGAATTTCTTGATTCGGTCGCCGTGCTCCAAATCGATAAAAGCTATGCAATAGCTTAATAATACTACATTTGTGTAGTATTATTAAGCTATTAATAATAATAAAATATATGTATATAGAGTAATCACTCATTTTCTTTCATTATTTTTTCGTGACTTTCTTTATTAATAAATGCACTTTGTTTATTCATATTTATAAAACTCGGTAATTATACGAGTACAGATATTAACAATTATACGTGTAAGCTTCGTAGAGTCGTACTATGGTCCTTGAAGTAAATACTAAATACAAAGAGGAAGTGCCCTAACGCCGAAATTCTACGCAGGCACGAGTCACCAAATTGCGGGGCGTAAAGGGGGATTACGCATGCGCAGTAACGCTGATACAACCAATGCCACCTAGAGGCAAGTTGCTGAACTAAAGAGACAAGCGTGATATTTCAAAAAGTCATTATTCGAAAAGTCGAAAAAAAGCCGAAACTCTAAGCAGGCACGAGTCACCAAATTGCGGGGCGGAGAGGGGGATTACGCATGCGCAGTAACGCCGATACAACCAATGCCGCCTATAGGCGAGTTGCTGAACTAAAGAGACAAGCGTGATATTTCAAAAAGTCATTATTCGAAAAGTCGAAAAAAAGCCGAAACTCTAAGCAGGCACGAGTCACCAAATTGCGGGGCGGAGAGGGGGATTACGCATGCGCAGTAACGCTGTTACAACCAATGCCACCTAGAGGCGAGTTGCTGAACTAAAGAGACAAGCGTGATATTTCAAAAAGTCATTATTCGAAAAGTCATTAAAAGTTCTGCTATTCATCGATAGATGGCAAAACTAAAAATTATCACCGCTGTGCCGGTCGAAGTGGGGGATGTTAGGATATTTTCGTTACTGAATTTCTGGATTCGTTCTGTACGCTCAAGGCCCGCGGTAGGAGCTATTCAATAGCTTAAAAATACCGATACAACCATTGCTACCTAGAGGCGAGTTGCTGAACTAAAGAGACAAGCGTAATATTTCAAGTCATTAAAAGTTCTGCTATTCATCGATAGATGGCAAAACTAGAAAGCATCACCGCTGTGCCGGTCGGAGTGGGGGGGTGTTAGGTTTTTTTCGTTACGGAATTTCTAGATTCGGTCTCCACGAAGGCCAGCAATTGAAGCTATGCAATAGCTTAAAAATTAATAACTACCTGTAAAACCTCTCATATATCGAAACAGAAGCAATTATTTAGAACTGATATATACTCACACACACATACACACATGCCAAAGTACACAAGCAAACGCACAGACAAACACACACATAACAAACTCACACTTACATTTTTTTACTTGAATCAATTGAATACTAATAATTGTATATATTCAAGCAAAAACCTTTAATGAAATATTTGATTGAAATAAATTTTTAATTATTATACATAATAATAATAAAAAATTAAAAATAAACTGTTTTTGATCACTATTGTATTTGAACATTGTATATGATTTGCGATAATTGAATGTCCGACGATCACAATATCATGTTCGCTACATTTGATTGAGTACAGTTTCAGTATTGCTTTCTAATTAATTGGTTTGGCTCCTGATTGGATTCTCATGATGGACACGTATGAAAAGCATTACAAAATTCCTGGGGATGTTGGTGTTTCGTCATTCAGACCGGACTTATTCCTGTATTCGAAACATCTGTGGCGCGTGATACTTGCGGAGCTTACTGTTCCTTGGGAAACAAACATCCCAAGGGATCACACATTCAAGCTCAATAAGTATTACGAACTAACCAACGAACAGATCAAGAATAAATTTATAGTTAGTTTGTACGCGGTAGAAGTGGGAGCGAGAGGTATAACAGCAAAATCTCTCTATAGCCTACTTAAAGACCTTGGCCTTTCTAGAACAAGCATCGGTTCATTTCTAGAACGTATTTCAAAAGCGGCATTTGTAGGTTCTTTCCAAATTTGGTTAGGTAGGGAGAGGAGTGTGGAGGGTGAAGGTGAGCGTTTCTGCGCACAATAAAGGGGCCCCTTAAACCTACTCCTGGGTTGCAAGTCCCAGACACTGCTTGCACTCCTATCCTTGCAACGCGATGGGCCCGGCACCCGCACGGTGAATCCATGGATTGCTAAGAAGCTTCGTCTCTCTCACTTTGTATGCGTTTATAATATAGGAACGTACATGCACCATGTTCCGGAGTGGGCGTAAGTGGCTGCGACACAGTGTATTACTAGTGTAGCCGTTTACGATGTGAATATTGTTGTGATGTTTTCTCTGTGTGTACAACAAATAAAAATAGACTTGTCTAAGTTTAGTGTCATCAGGTTTCTATTCACCCAACGAACTATTTTACACATGGCTGACTCAGCTAAATTACGTACTTTTTTCTAAGACCCAGCTTGAAGAAGAAGCACGGTGTTATCCGCATAGGCTCGGATCTTACATTGGTTTAAGGAGAGCTGGAACAGGTCATTTACGTAGATATCAAATAATGTATGACCTAATACACTAGCTTGAGGGACACCACAAGTGATTGGTAAAGGATGGTCAAAAGTATTAGCAAGATCTAAAAAGATGCCGATTGTTTTAAGCTTGGACTCTACGTTGTTAATGATGGTGTTAGTCATCGATGGTACAGCATCTTCAGTTGATTTACCTTTACGGAAACCAAATTGATTGACGGATCAAAAAATTTCATAAGTCTGTTGTTAAGATTTTTTTTAAGAACTTTGGAAAGTGTGGACAGTACTGATATGGGTATAGCTATTGACACTATCTCTATCACCACTCTTATATAGAAAAAGATCCAATAGAAAAACAAACCTAAGTTAAAAACATGGGTTATAATCGGGGCCAGAGAATAACGAGCAGCTTTCAATGTAGAAGAAGAAATGTTATCCCAACCAACCAAAAGAAATATTATACGTTTAACTTCTTCTATATCAGTTTCTATTAAAGCTGTTGAGTTGACCATACAATTCTTGGAGGGGGACGATGTTCTATCGTTTCTGTACGAGTTATTAAATGTCGAGGTTAATTTTTCACCAATGCTACTAAAGTCGTCATTAACTATATTAACCTCTGCCTGAGCAAATCCTGAACAGATAGTCCAGGATTTCAAATCCTGAACTATCTGTTCAGGATTTGCACCTACCTGTAAAAATGAATTAGCAGTGGTTAATTCGTTGCTTCATGAGGCAACATTTTTAATAACTTTCCATGAGGCCTTGGGGTTACTTTTTACTTTATAAAATTCCTCCCTCTCATAAGCTACTTTAACAGATTTCAAGAGATCTCTGCAATGATTTCTATATCTTTTAAACTTTAATTTGGTTTCTGAGTTATTAGATTTATTAATTATTACTTTTTTTGTAATTTTAGTGTAAGTGGTCTCGATTCCTAACACAACGCAAAAGACCCGGCGTCATCCAAGGTTTAATAATACGTCTGATATGTTTGATATCCAGGAAAATTCAAAGTTGTTTGATTTAGCATATTTCTTAATTAAATACAATAGCCTTTTTTTTTAATTTTAGGTGATAGATTTTCGAGACGAAGACGGCTTTGCGTGGGCCACTGAGTTTTAGGGATTCCGTATTTAATTAATTGTTTTATTTACTTTGTTGTACTCTTTATACCTCCTTAGAATATTTTCCTTTGTAAGAACACTTGTAAAATTCATTATTATATTTTTATCCATTTTTTTTTATCCCTGTGGCCATGTATGTGGGACTACCCGGCAGCATAGAATACGCTGCGATTTTTAAGGCTACCCACTAAAAAACCAACGGTTGACCGTACGGTATCCCCTGATTACCCTCACCGCTAGGACCCGTTTGCGTGCGTCGCAAAAGGGCCCTGGAATCCGTGGTGAGAGCTTCCGACCATATGGGAGCACCGTACAAGGCCATGCTCTTCACCACGCCGGCGTATAACCGGCGGCAAGGAGCCTGCGGCCCTCCGGCGTTGGACAGAAGCCTACTCAAGGCAGCTGCAGTGCAGATCAGCTTCGGGGCCAGCAGAGAGAAGTGAGCCCCGAAGTTCCATCTACCGTCCAGGGTGAGGCCCAGACTTCATCTGGGGTTCACCGCCACCCGCGCACCCTGTACGGAGATGAACGCCCGACGCGGGGGACCCCGGCGAGGGCCGTGGAACAGGATGGCCTCCGTCTTGGAAACGGAGACCACCAGTCCCAACAGCCCTATGCGGTCCGCTACCAACGTAGCGCCGACCGTGGCAAGACGGGCTGCCTCCGCAAAGCACCCTCCGTAACGAGGGTGTCATCTGCGTAACACAGCAGTCTCGTCCGGGGGAGGAGCGGACAGCGAAGCAGGCAGTCGTAGCCCAGGTTCCACAAGACCGGCCCCAACACGGACCCTTGTGGAACCCCTCGGCTCACGCCACGTCAGTAGACCTGCCGGTCTGCAGGTAAGCCTCCAACAGCCTGCGGAGATAGGGAGGCACTCCATGGTACCGGAGGGCCTCAACCAATGTCTCGAACGGCAGGCTGTTGAAGGCGTTGACGACGTATTATAGTTTTATCCTAGGAATCTCTCTTATAAACACAATTTTTTTTTATATATTTAAAAGCTGCATATTTTGTATATCGAGAGCCTTTGCCAAGGGGAAACATGCTTTAGAAGGACTTGTTTTGATTTTCCCAATGACTATGGGATATTTTTGATTTCAATAGAGGAGGTTCATTTATGACGTTCTAAGTTAACAAGTTTTTCTTCTAGACCTTGAATATCTAATACAATGGTCATTACAATGGTCATTTTCATTTTTTTTCGTTTGTGACTGAATACACTCAAATTTGTTGGCAAGTATGTCAGCGGCATTTTGAACACTAATATTTTGTGTTCTAATTTCTTCGATTGCCATCGAGATCTTTTCTATTTTAGTATCCTGAGTTATATGATGCGCTTTCATTTCCTCAAATATCAGTTTCATTACCGACATAAACTCATTCAGCTGAGTTTCATTGCACTCAGTACGATTGCGCTTAATACGTTTAGTAACGTTGAGGATATCACGCTTAAGTTCTTCTCCGAATTTTGATTTATTACTCTTGAGTTCAGACGAGCAATGTTGTGTTGTTTGCAATACTGAGGTATTCTTTGAAGCTTTGAGCTTGCCCGCTGATTCATTTGTAGAAAGCACGCTAGGCGAGGTAGGGGATGCACGACGGAGTGACATATCTTGTCTTTAGTATTTTAACTTACCACTACACTTATACACTTACAACAGATTTACTATCTACTCAAAAGGCAATTTAAAAATGGTCGGTTGGCTGTCGGCAGTCAATGTAAAAAGTACCAAGCGCACATAAAAGTGTCACTCACCGCTAAGCGATAACTTCATTTAGGGAGGCGCTTAAATAAATAAGTAACCATACGCTAATGGAGAGCTGAGGCCCGCGAATGTTAGTTTGACTGGCCGTTAGTAACGATAGGCGGCTTTTGCGCAGTTAACATTTACGATCAGCGTTTTCTACTTCAAAAAAGGGCGCAATTTACAGCCCTCGTGGAAAGAATATTCGTAAAAAGTAGTTCGGCTCAAAATAATTTCACTTATGCACTTCTATTATTTACTTCGAATTAATTTTAATAAAGCAATTTAAAATAAAAGTTATAGCAGTTTCACACGCATCTACTCGTTTTCGAGGTCCGGGAGGAAGGGAGTATTTTTTATACATACGATGGTAACAGTAAGATACAAATTTAGTTATTTTACATTCGACATAGGCATGCTTAATCAGTATTATTACCAGTACTAATACGCTGGAAGGTCCAAAAGTTCGTGGAATGGAGAGGATGAAGTAGTGGCAGGGGCGCTCGCTTGAAATACGAATTAAAGACTAATCATTAGTAAATGTACCGAGTTTCAAATCGATTGCGTCATTTGTTTACGAACATTATAAACTCTTTTTTTTTAATCTTTAAGTCAAGACTACTGAGGCTGTTTTTAGGAATTACATCCACCTTAAAATATAACAACCTAAAGCAATTGATAACTTTAGGACTCTTTTAAAATTAGCTATAACCCTTGACAAACAAACTTTAACTTAAACCTGTTCAAATATATAATTTTCATACAAAATATAGCAGAAAGTTAATAGTAAAAATAACTTAGGTATAATTTATTTATATATATTTTTAATGTTATGCATGCATATGTGAAAAAATGCAGACATTAAAATAAATGTTACTTCATGCAAAAAAAAACTTTTTGCTAAGTAAATTACCAAAAATATCTATATTTAATTTAATTATTAAATTTGACAACGCTAAGTCTAATTTATAAAATAAGACCAAAATTAAAATCGTCTTATAAGAAATATATTAAAATTAAGCTTTGAATAGGTCGAAAGTAATACAAATAAATATATTTAATATTAGAGTTGTAAAGAAATATATCATACTTCATTTTTCCAGCAGCTTTAAGCTTACTATAAAAGTAAAACAATTCAGTTCAGCTATATTGCATGGTCGTCTAAAAGTTTTTGTAATTAATAATAAATATTGGTATAACTATTTTGGGAGTGAAATGTTCCTATGACCTTTTACGTATCCCTGATAATTTAAACGCGAAGTGTAATTATGGAGACAGATTACGAACATAAAAATTGAACAAATAACCACAATTTCTTTTTTTAGAATATTAATTATAAGTTGAACATCAATTAGTAGCTAAAAAATATCTTTATTTTTGTCATATTTTTGACTGCTTATTAATTTATGAATATATTTAAAAAACATAGTTACATGTTCTTAACACCGATGTAAATTTTAGGGTTATTCTTTGGTATTAGGGGTCTTTATCCTATTTTTATTTACGGAACAATAAATGAACTTTACTGAAGTACAAATGAACGAGCTTTTATAACGATATTAGCCCGTTCATTAATTCATCAATTGCTCATTGCGGACGCGACTTTACTGTCTTTTAGCTAAATGGTGTTAAAAGCGTATTAGGTTATAGTGCACTCGTTAAGGTGCGATATTATATTATACCAGTTCGTTTATACAAATATTTAAAAATATTTTTATTAAAACATATATTTTTGCTTTTATAGTGACTCCTTAAATAAAGTATTTATCCCTTATTTGTTGCTTAGCAAATCAAGCTGTTGGGATTGATGTAGAGAGGCTGCCTGTAAGAGGTGGTCCATTTATTAAAAATAACCCTGTATATCTAAAACTATATGACTATTTTCATCCAAAAAAACTAAATATGTAACAGATATTTTGAAAATGTTAAGTGTAATAACATATGAGAATAAATTAAATAAGGTAAGCTACCTTACACTTAAAGACCAAGGTTACTTCAAACTAGCCTTGCCTAGTCTAGGGTGACAAGATTCAAATGAAGAGTAAAAAGTCGAAAAAAATTAAGAACTAAAATAAAGAGTAAAAAAAGAATTATATTAACCTCAAAATTAGTGAATGTTGAAGTCGCAGCTTACACCTAAATGTGTTTGTAATTGTAGCTTAAATACAACTTTTACTATACAACTAAGAAGTATTTCTTTTTATAGGTAAAACAGTTCCAAATGCTACATCTTATACAGAAAAGGGTCTTTGTCTTGATAAATACTTATCTTTCCTTTGAAATAAGATCTACATTTCTGGAACTTATTAAATAATAAAACAGCCTCTACAAGGTAGCGGGACTAAATAGTGGGACATCTCCAATACATCCGCTACGTGAGACGTCGAGATCCGCCGAGAACAGTCGTGTCGTTGCTGACGCTCGTAAAATAATTCAGAGATTGGGTAAAGTGCTGACGCTACCGCTGCACTCGTGTGTCGACGGACATTCCGCGGCCGTGCGGCACGATGACCCACTACCCAGTACCGTTTATTAGTAATTGTTATTTTTGTGCAAACAATTTTTAAGGCACAGCTATAATGTTTATACAATTATGGCAACACCTAATACTGTAAATCAGAGGTTCCCAAACTTCTTTCGTCCAACGCCCACTTTGAAAGTCCGCTGTTTTGTATTTGCATTTGCCTCCCAATTTTGTATTTGCCCCCCAATTTTTTTCATATTAAAAACTTGAATAACAGATTAGATTCGTTTCCTTTCTAGTAAGATAAGTCATCTTACCAGAAAAAGCAATAATAATGCAACCTTACATTATTAAAAGTATTTTTGATTAAAAAATTACATTTAATATTGAGCAATAGTAATACAACTTTTCATAATAAAAAGCATCTTTTTTTAAAATAAAACAACAGTTAAGATTGATTAATAGTAGTACCACTTTTCACAATTAAAAGTTTTCTTCTTCATCTTCCTGGTTTTCATCCTGACGTATATCAAGCTCTGTCTTCCTGATCAACCTACTCCACTTTGCACGATCTTCGACATCCATCCAGTACTTCCTTGTACGTCCGGGAGATCTCACTCCAGGAACAGATATATCAAGGCTTTTCTATCCGACATATTTCATAGACGGGCGCGCAACGTGGCCATACCATCTCAGGCGTCGATCTTGGACTACTTCGAATGAATGTTTTACGTATGTGGTCAGACCGCGTAACGCCGCACATCCAATTCAGCATCATTTCCTTCCTCGTCATTCGGTCAGTCATTTCCGTGAATTGAATTTGCTGTGTGTGCCGAGATGGTACTGGCAAACTTTCGCTGCCGTAAATAAGAACCGGTCGGATGACTGACTGTTCGGTCCGTTCTTTCTGCAACCCTTTATCTGCTGCCATTAACGATCAGCTGAAGCCCAGTATCTATGGGTATGGGTATCAAATGAGAGCACAGTTGTAGAAAGATATCTGCCAAGTTCTCGAACTAGTAGAGATTAAGTACAGTTGAATAACAAACTCCAGGCAGTTTCCGCATTGGGCAATGCTAATCTTGTCAATTTCAATGCCGTCAAAACGCAGACGTGTCTGTTCATCGCTATAAGGAGCCCTTTCACCTTGGCTCCTACTTTTCAGAATGTATCCTTGGAATACAGTGACCGGCTTCAGTTGTTAAGCTTGGAGAACTTCAAACTTGGTCTGTTCATTGAGTCCAGAGTAAAAACAGCAGCAGGAAAGCTTGCCGGTCTTGCGCAGGTCCGACAGTACTTTACACCGGGACAGCTACTTGAACTATACAAAGCACAAATTCGGTCGTGTGTGTAGAGTACTGTGGTCACATATATACTGGTACCCTAAAGTCTCATCTTGCGGTTCTGAACTCAATTGAGATGCGATCAAAGACGCTTATAGGTGACCCTGAATAAGTTAAAGCCAACCTCCACAGCCTTGAACACTGGCTTAGAATGACTATCCTCTTAGCATTCTATAGGATACATTTTGGTGAGTGTGCGCAGGAATTACACGACTTAATTTCCCCATCCCCCTTCCTTCCTTCATCACCGGACGTTTCGACGCACGGTGGGTATCCACCCCTACTATGTGGACATTTCTTCTGCCCGAAAGAAGCACTTTACTTCCTTTTTTTTTAGTTCGTACAGCGAAGGAATGGAATAACTTGCCTGCGTCGGTATTTCCGTCCGAATATAATTTGGGTCTCTACTAGAGTAGAGGGAATAGGTTGCTAAGTTAATGCGCTTTACCACCTATGACTACATTTCCACCTTCCATCAGGTGGAATGTAGTCAAGCAATAACTAAGTTTGTATAAAAAATAGGCCATTAGATGATTCTCATCAATGAGTGCTATTTCATCCGAATACATCATCAACCATGGAGACTTGTCTTGAATGTGAGCCGAGAGTGAATAAGAACGGACCAAGGACTGAGCCCTGGTGAACCACTACTGTTATCTGGAAGGGTTTGGTGTCGCCAACGGAGGTCCTAACCATAAGAGTCGTGGTACATGTTTCTGATAGTCTCAATATAAGGATGGATGGATTTATTGTCAGTAAGCGTTTCGTTTCGGTGTTATCGTTTAGCTCTGTTGGTGTGCTCGTACTAACAGAGCTAAACGATATTCAAGCTTCTATCCGAAGATCGTCAGGTCCTACCATTTTTCCGTTCTTCATATGTCGAAGGCAATCACGAGTTACGTCAAAGGTTATTAGGGTAAGTCCTAGTTTAGATGGTAGGTCGGGAGGAAGCCCGCACGGATGCTGACTGACTGCTGTATAACGACAAAGAGGCGTGCTCAAAATTTCTGATGCAATTTCTGACGCATTTTGCGATATCTCGCGTCACTTCAACTTGAGCTCGTGCCATTTTAATTATGTAATGTATGTATGTGTGCGTGCCTGCATTCACTGCACACCGCCTGCGCCTGGCAGTCTCGTAATAAACGGCTACGTAGTAAGACGCATCTTTTATTTACCACAGTGTCGATCGAGGAAAATAATTTGTACGCGGAAATAATACAGTAGTTTTGAGTGCTCAAAGCGTAGTGACGGAGATTAATTATGTCGCTGGGAAGAATAGGAGAATACGATGTGTCTGGGGGCAGCTGGAGTTTATACGTCGAACGGTTAGACATGTATTTCAAAGTGAACGATATAAAACCAGATTTGCATTTACCGACGTTAATAACTGTGATGGGTGGTGAAGCCTATGAACTGTTAAGCCATTTGACAAGCCCATGCAAGCCGGCAGCGTTAAGTTACACGGAGGTTATTAATTTAATGGGTAACCACATTGAACCAAAACCATCATTCATGGCGGAAAGGTACCATTTTCGCCATAGAAAACAACAAAATGGAGAATCCGTAAGTCTTAAGTAAGTAAGTCCTCAAAGAACTTAAAAAGCTATCCAAGTACTGTGAGTTCGGCACCACTCTGGAAGAAGCCCTGAGAGATCAGTTCGTATGTGGCATAAAAAACGAAACTATTCGGCAGCGTTTATTTGTGGAGAAAAATTTAACCTATGCTATGGCGGTGAATCTTGTGCAGTCACTGAAAGCGGCAGAGCGAGATGCGGCTATGGTGGAGCAACCGAGTGCGAGCGAGAGATCGGAAGATGTAAATAAAATGTCTACTTCGACGCAGGTACCACTACATGGCGGAAAAATGTATCAGCATAGTAGATCAGATAATATGACACAAATCCAAGAAAAAACATGTGCTGTATGCGGAAAAAAAGGCCACCCAGATGCGAGATGCCGTTATAAAAATCTCACTTGCAGCAGATGTGGGATCGTGGGGCATTTGAGGCGTATGTGTGCATCAACAACATCAGGCGGCAATGTTGGAGGGTCCGGCAGGGCCCACGCGGGGGGTGCTCGGCGGCCCAGGCGCGCCCTACACCACGTCCAGGCGGCGAAAGGCGAGACTCCGGATGACGAGGCGACGGCCTCATTTTCTGACATGGAAGAAGATTTCCATCATCTTTGTTTGAACGGTTACAAACCGGTGAGCATGTTTTAGTGTGTAGATAACAATATTATTAGTATGGAAATTGATACCGGTTCTGCAGTGTCGTGTATTAGTAAAGAAACCTATGATAAATATTTTATGGACAGACATATAGATCTTAGTGATTTAATCTTAAAATTTTACGACGGGAGTAAGGTGAAACCATTAGGGGTTATAAAACCTACTGTACAGTATCGTCACATAACTAAGAGTTTAGAATTGTTTGTCATAGAGGGCGGTACCACGGCACTTTTAGGTAGACAATGGCTGACAGAATTAGGTATACAAATACCTATATTTCATTGCCAATCTTTAAGTAATAATAACAATGCTCTTGGCGAATTACTCGACAGATATAAAGATCTATTCAGCGGTGGTTTGGGGAGGTTCACTGGTGGCAGGGCGACATTACGGGTGAGGCCGGACGCTGTGCCGGTGTTCTGTCGCGGGAGGCCCCTTCCCTATGCATTAAAGGATCACGTCGACCAAGAGCTGGAGGAGATGTTACGCAGCGGAGTCATCGAACCCGTAGACACCTCGGAGTGGGCCACGCCACTGGTACCGGTGCGTAAAGCGGATGGGGGATTGCGTTTATGCGCGGATTATAAGGTAACCTTGAACCCTGCTTTACTGATCGATAGATATCCATTACCCAAAATTGATGACTTACTAGTCAGGTTAAACGGAGCGCGCGTTATCTCGAAAATTGATTTAAAACAAGCTTATAACCAAATAGAGTTGAATGATTCAAAAAAATTTACAGTTATTAATACTCATAAAGAATTGTTTATGTACAATCGATTAGTTTATGGTCTTGCGTCCAGTCCGGGAATTTTCCAAAGAATATTTAAGAATTATTATTATTATTATTATTAAGAATAGAATATTTTAAGAATTTCGCAAGCAAACTTAGCTCAGCCGTCTTTGCAATTAAAAAAGTAAGACAATTAACAGACGTTAATACGGCTCGACTTGTTTATTTTAGTTATTTTCACAGTATATTGTCTTACGGTATCTTACTATGGGGCAGCGCTGCCGAAATTAATTCTATATTTATTTTACAAAAACGAGCTATACGGGCTATTTGTAACTTAAAAGCTAGAGACTCCCTAAGAGAAGTTTTTAAAGAAATCGGTATTCTTACGGTCGCTTCTCAATACATTTTTAATAACTTACTATATATACGCCAAAATTTAAATGACTATAAAAAAAAGCGACAGACATACTATCAATACAAGAAATAAAAATAGGCTCGTAACGCCTAAATTTAGACTTCAAAAAGTTAAGAAATCCTTCATGGGCTTGAGTATACGCATATATAATAAGGTTCCACAAGATATCTTAGATCTTCCTTTTATTGGTTTCAAATCTAAAATTAAAGGTATATTATTAAATAAATCTTACTATAACATTCAAGAGTTTTTGGTTGATCGAAATGTGTGGAACTTGGGTCATTGACTCATTTGCAGGGTTGATGTTATAATATAATATATTTAATTTATAAGTCAAACATTGTTAAATTTTATTTAAAAAGAGCAACTGTTGAGTTTCTGGCCAGCTCTTCTCAGCAGAACAGCATTCCGAGCTAGTGGTAGCTTACTCACAGACTGACTATACTGACCAATTTAATGTAATTGACGATTCAAAAGTGCGTGTAAATGCCTACTTGAATAAAGATATTTTGAATTTTGAATAATGTCGAACCTCTTAGTAGATATTCCGCAGGTCGAAGTGTTTTGAGATGAAATTTTAATAGAAACTTCTGATGTTAAGTCACACCTCATTATATTAGAAAGGGTTTTAAATAGGTTACATAGCCATGGTATGAAATAAAAAAAAAGAGAGTGTACATTTGTTACCGACGAAGTTCAGTATTTAGAGTATATAATTTCAAAAGACGGAATTAAAGTCGATCCAAGTAAAATCGAAGCTATCGTTAAAATTCCTCGGCCAAAGAACGTCACTGAATTAAAATCATTTTTAGGTTTAGTTCATTTTTATGCTAGATTTGTAGCGAACTTAAGTACTATACTATCACCGTTATATGACTTGCTAAGGAAACCTACAGTCTGGAAGTGGAATAGGTATTGTGAAAGTGCATTTAAAAGAATAGAACATGTGTTGGTCGGTGCTGAAGTATTAATGCATTACGATCAAAACAAACCACTAATTTTAACCACCGATGCCAGCTCGCGTGGTATCAGCGCAGTGCTAACGCAACCATGGTCGGGAGCGCGCGGCGGGGAAGAGTGCGAACGCCCGGTGGCGTATGTGTCGCGCTCACTTAATGACGCCGAGCGAAATTATTCACAAATTGATAAGGAAGCGTTAGCTATAATATTTAGTTTAGAAAAGTTCCATCAGTTTCTATATGGTAGACGTTTTATTTTAAGGACTGACCACAAGCCTCTAGTAAGTATCTTTGGAGAGAAACAAGGTATTCCTTCAATGGTAGCCAGTAGACTTCAGAGGTGGGCAGTTAAACTATCTGCATATACGTATGATATAGAATATATACCTACAGATGCAAACGGCGCGGATGCATTGTCACGTCTTCCAGTGCAGGTTACTAACGCGCGGTCGCTTGATGGGCCGCCTCCAGAACAAACTTATTTACATTTCGCATAAAACGAACTGTTATTAGACTATAATGAAATTAAAAAACAAACACAGCGCGATGCAATTTTAGGTCGTGTATTGAATTATCTACGTTCTTATTGGCCGACCGAGGTAGAAATTGAAAATTTAAGACCATTTTTTAATAGGAAATTAGAATTATACAAAGAATTAGGTTGTGTAATGTGGGGACATCGTGTAGTTATTCCGGAGGGCTGTAGAAGTCGAGTTTTAGAGATACTACATGAAAGTCACATGGGAATAATTAAGACAAAGGCTTTTGCACGCAGTTATGTGTGGTGGCCGGGCATCGACGAGGCAGTGGAAGCGATGTGCCGCGGGTGCTCCGTGTGTGCGGCGGATGCGGACGCCCCTGGGCGACATGTGCCCTCGCCGTGGCCTTATCCAACGAAACCGTGGTCTAGGATACACATAGATTTCTTAGGTCCTATTTACGGCAAGACTTATCTTGTTATAGTTGATGCTCGAACCAAATGGCATGAAGTTTTCCCAGTACCCAGCACTTCAGCTAGTAGCACGATAGAAAGACTCGCGGAAACTTTTGCTCGGTGGGGACTCCCTAAACAAATAGTATCGGATAATGGTCCACCTTTTACTAGTCGGAAATTTTCTATATTCTTATCAGGCAACGGTATTGAGCATGTGTTATCAGCCCCATACCATCCAGCATATAACGGTGCCGCAGAAAACGCGGTACGTACTATTAAAAGAGTAATAAAAAAGGCCGTACGGCAGAAACGTAATATTAATATGGCCATTAATATATTTTTATTATATTACCGTAGTACGGTCCATTGCACTACAGGTGAAACTCCTTCTTCCTCAAATCAAATCAAAATCAGTTTATTGCATTTAAGTGAAAAACACATTTATGCCAAGTCATATTTAAAATCTACTGCCGCTTCTTAAGGTGCTTTGGATCGCAGAGAAGAAACGACAAGAAACTATCGCCAGCACATCTTTTTAACATAACTAGTTAATAATGTTATTGAAAATGTTTACTTATTAAAATGTTCTTTTTAAATAACAAATTAAACAACAATAACAATTAAATAAACATTATCTGAACATCACATAAATAATTATACAACATAAGACTTATTTTTTCAACAACAAATTAACAAATTAAATTAATTTAAATTAAAATAATCTTTATCAGAAACAGCACATAAATTATCATACAGCATAATTTAATTATAAAATATCATTCATTATTAAATCATATCATTCATTATTAAATATCAAATTAACAAATTAAATAAAATTAAAAAAATCATATAAACTTTATCTGGACTTCACATAATTATTATAATATATAACAGTCATTACAAAAAAAACAAATTACCCATTTAAATTAAGTAAAATCAAAAAGTAAATAACCTTTATGTAAAACTTCGCATACATTGTCATGCAACCAAACCAGAAGCAAACAAAAAAATATAAAAAATGAAATCACAGGAGTTACAATAAATCTCGTTTACACAAATTGGCTTATCTCGTTTATATCCTTATCAGAGCTGGAAATCGGTAAGGACCACGCCTCATTGTCATTTAAGTATTCGTTAATATCGTAGTAAGCTTTTTTATATAGAGCCTGTTTAATATATTTTTTAAACATTTTCTCAGTTAAGTCTGAGATACTTTCAGGTAACTTATTATAAAAAAGTACACTGTAGCCCATAAAAGAAGTGCTATTTTTTTTTAGTCTGTAATTTGGAAAAGCTAGTTTATTTTTATTTCTTGTATTGTAACTATGGTTATCGTTTTTTTTAAGAAACAGCGAGATGTTTTTACGAACGTACATTATATTTTCTTAAATGTATTGGGAAACAAGCGTTAAAATTTTTATTTCTTTAAATAAATCTCTTAAGGATTCATAAGAACGAAGTTGATAAATGGCTCTAATCGCTCTTTTTTGCAAAATAAATATTGCCTGTGCATCCGCAGCTCTACCCCACAATAGTATGCCATATGACATGATACTGTGGAAATAGCTGAAGTACACCAATCTTGCAGTTGGTATGTCCGTTAGGTGTCTTATTTTCCTTACGGCATAGGCTGCTGCACCCAATCTTCCCGATAAAGCCTCAATATGTGGACTCCATTGCAATTTCACGTCCAGTGTTATTCCAAGAAATTTGGCATTTTTAATGAAATCTATTTTTTCCGTACCTAACACTAAATCATGCGAAACCTGTGTAGTTTTAGTCAAAGAAAACTTCATGCATCTAGTTTTTGCCGAGTTCATTACTAAATTATTTACTGTGAACCAGTATAAAACTCTTTCTAGGGCCTTATTGATATTTTGCACATCACACGATTTCCTATTTATTTTAAAAATAAGCAATGTGTCGTCAGCAAACAGAACTATGTCTGATAGTGTATCCACCATATTTGGCAAATCGTTTATATAGACGAGAAAAAGAAAAGGGCCTAGTATTGAGCCTTGTGGTACTCCCATCCTTGCAACAGATCCTGAAGATTTTTTATCGTTTATTTGAACTTTTTGAATTCTATTTTGCAGGTATGATTCTAGAAAATTCAGTGCTACATCATTTATGCCATAATGCTTTAATTTGAGAAGTACTGTTTTATGACATACACAATCAAATGCTTTGGAAAGATCGCAGAATACTCCTATTGCATCATTACAGTCATCCCAGGCTTTGTAAACATGCTGTAGTAGTTTAGCTCCTGCATCTGTGGTTGAACGTACTTTGTTGACCCCAAATTGGTGTTCATTGAGTAAACCTTTAATTTTAAAGTGACAAAGTATTTGACAAAGCATAATCTTTTCAAAAATTTTACTAAATACAGGAAGGATCGCTACAGGTCTATAATTGCCAAGATCCTCTTTACTACCTGTTTTATATATTGGTATAATTTTACTGCATTTTAAAAGGTCAGGAAAGGTCCCTTTCTCGGTACTAATATTAAATATGTATGCTAAATGTATTGCAACAGTATTAATAATTAGGCTAATAAATTTTATTGACATACCCCAAAGATCCTCTGATTTTTTTATGTTAAGGGATTTAAATGTTTTAACAATATCGTTTGCGTTTACGTGCTCAAATTTAAAATTAGTGTCACATTTCGCAACATTTGCTTTTAAAAGATTTTCTGCTAGGTAGGGTAAAAAGGGTTAAGATTTTCGGTTATTTTTACAGGGATATTTGTAAAAAAGGTTTCGAATTCTTGAGCTATATCTGCATTTGATTGAATTATTCTCTTTTCCGTTTTAATTTCATAATTGGTATCGCATCTTTTAACATTTTGGTTGGTTTCTTTATTGATTAAGTCCCAAGTCACTTTAATCTTATTATCGGCAGTTTTAATTTTATTGCTTAAGTATTTAGTTTTAGCCGCAGAACAGACTTTTTTAAATGTTTTCGAATAATTTCTCACATAATCTATAAATATCGTGTCTCGACGGTATATCTTTTCCCCGTATAATTCGTACAATTTATTTCTACTTATTCGGATACCCTTCGTAGCCCAATCGCAAAACTTATAATTTGAATTAATTTCAAAAGTTTTAGTTCTAAATGTGTATTCAAACTACGCTCTAAATGCGTATACGCGAAAACATTCTGTGTAGAATGGATTTGCATCAATTTTGTCATCATTAGGAATGGATAATCTATTTAATAACGTATTATTTCTTTTTTTTATTTTATTACCTCTTATGGGCCTGTAAGTCCCTATCCGTTTTGTGTTGTTGTAATCAAGTCGAAAAGTAACGCTTTGGCCACAATGGTCTGATGTTAGGCAATTTATTATCTCCTTGTCTGAAAAATCACTTTTACAATAAAAATTATCAATGCAGGTGGCCGTGGTTTGTGAAATTCTAGTTGGTTCTAAAAATACATTTTGCAAATTAAAGGATTTAAATAAACTTATTATTCTGATTGAGTGATTATTTGATTCCAAGAGGTCTACGTTAAAGTCACCGCAGGTTATAATAAACTTATTACTTTTGGAGGCAACATCCAATATATCTTCCATAACTGATTCAAACACCGTAAAATTAGAATCATAGGGGGGTCTATACACATTAATGACAATGTGGCACATTCTTCACTCTATTAAAAGATATGTGTATTTAAAGTGTTCAACATATTTATTCTTATACATATATCAAAACTGTAACTGATTTGACATTTTAATTTAAATTAAATTACTTTATGTATATTAATTAAGTGCAATTATCATATTTAGTGATAAAAAGTACAGTATTACTATCGTGCTATTGTTTGTACTTTGTTTTCGTGCTTAATTAAGAAAGAACAAAGGAATATACCGAGCTGTCAACTCAACGGATGACGAATTCAAATTTCTACAATCCCGGGGAGTATTTTGTTTTACTTTTAATATAAATCACATACATTGAACTAAAAACTACTCATTATTTAGTGAGTAACGTCCATCCACACACTCAGGCACCGTTACTGACTCACTTTACTTGACTAGTTGGAAGTAAAGTTGAAGACAAAAACAATAGCCTCATACAAAACCATTACATTTATTTTACTTCACATACAATACATAAAATAAGTATTTTAAATACATACATACATAAAATAAGTATTTATCTTTCCCATTGATTCTAAGTGGTTATTTGTACCCAGGTTTAACTATGGAAAGAGTAATTGCCACCCGCAAGACCTCTGCAAAGGAGTTGGAGCAAAAATTGAAACTAGCTTTAGAAGAACTAAGATCTTCTAAAGATTTATGCAAGAAGCTACTGCAGGAAAGAGAGGACAGTGAAGAAGAAATTAAAAAAATTGTAAATAAAAATACTGATCTTAAAGGTAAGCTCGCTGAACTACATATCAATTATTTGGATATGGTGGCTCAGCGAGATCACTTAAAAAATATAGTGACTGCATTTGACCAGTGCAGCGATGAGCATGAGAGAGCACTAGATCACATTTCAGAGCTTGAGTCTGATTTGAGGCAGGCTAGGAAATCTATTTCAATCCTGGAAACCTGCAAATTAAATGTAGAAAGCCAGCATACCCATAGCTTATATGAGGAGCTGGTTGAATGCAACTCACAACCTACTCAATCAAATTTAATTGATGTTAATTCAACTGTAATTGATTTAACTAAAGATGAGTCCAGTATTGTGCACCCCATATACTTTTCAAGTCATAACAAATTAAAAAAGTATATAAAGGTTAACAAATTAATAAAAAAATGTAATAAACTCATTAACAACAAGTTTTCTGCAAAGAAAATAAATGATTTAAAAATGGAACGCACAAAGTTAATTAAAAAAGTTAGTATTTATAATAAGAAAATGATTGAGAGTAGGTCAATGTATGAGCGAGACACCCAAAACTTACAGGATGAAATTTCTCAATTAACTTGTTCATTGCAATCTATGAGTAAAAAATATGAATCTTCTCAGAATGAAATTAAGGAACATATTCATGCTACCAGTAATTTAGTTGATTTATGTAGTTATAACTTAGAGCGGTTTGAATCTTTAACTAATAATTATGTCAATTGTAACTGTTTAACTGAAAAATTAAATGTAATTTCAAACCTAAACTCTGAGGTGTTGGGTGATTCGGCTATACATATTGAAAATAATAATAAAAATGTAAATATTTTGGAAAAAAATCAAAACATTAATAAGTCCTCTACTGTATCAGTCAAACATAATTACTTTGTTTTTTCTGACCAATTAGGTCAAGGTTTTGGATCTCTTTTAAGTAGTAAATTAAATAATGTTTATAATATATGCTCACCTGGAGCCAGTTACCAGCATAATCTAGACAAAATAATTAATTTTAACTTGACTGAAAACAGTACTATTGTACTATTACATGGAGATGGTTTGTCTGTCAAGAAAATTGAAATTATTAAAAATATAGAAAAATTGTTAAAATTACATAATAGGAATAATTGTAAATTTGTAATTTGTACATTTCCTTATTCATCATCTTATTCGGACATACAAAACAAGTATATATATAATTTAAATTTGACATTGTATAATTTGACATACCGTCATAGTGACGCATTCTTTTACTTTGATGTAAATAAATTTATTTATAATAGGTTTAGGATGACAAAAGGTACAATGTATCTGCCTGTATATTATAAAAAACAGATTGCTACTTTAGTAGCATTTAATTTAAAAAACTTCGTTATAAGAGATATAACGAAAAATGATTGTAATTTAAATAGTGTAGTACTGACAAAACATAATCGTTCCACTTTAAACTAAATTTTAAGACAAAGCCTAAGCTGTTTACTATTGTCCATCAAAATATACAAGGCTTAGGTGGCAAGGAATCGGAAGTGGAACTGTTTGTTCAAAAATATAACATTAGTTTATTGTGCATTACAGAGCACTGGTTGTCAAAGAATAACAATTTTATAAATGTACAAAATTATAAATTGTCAAGTTCGTTCTGTAGAGAGAAAGCTATTCGCGGTGGCTCACTTATCTTAGCTCGTAACGATGTAGTGTTTAAGTCTCGATCAGACATAGTGGCGCTCTCTGTCGAGCGAATTATTGAACTATCCTGCATTGAGCTCAATGAACATATTATTTTATGCGTGTACCGACCTCCCTCTGGTGATTTTGATGAATTTGAAAACAAAATGGAGGATATTTTAACTAAACTTTGTCATAAAAACAAGTCCGTGATTGTGTGCGGTGACTTTAATGTAGATATATTACAAGTAACTTCGTCTAGTGTACGTTTATTAAATTTGTTTAAATCTTTTAACTTATTGAACGTATTTTTTGAACCTACTCGCATTACTAGTGTTTCCTCGACTTGTATTGATAATGTGTTCTGTCGCTGTAACATTTATGAAGAGACGATAATGACAAATTTAAGTTCAGACCACTGTGGTCAAAAATTTTCTATATTAATCAATCGTGAAAATGAAAAGCCCCAAAAATTTACTTGCAGACCGATAACAAAAAACCGAACTAATGCTTTTAAGAATATTGTTGCGCAAAAACTGCATAAAGTAGACCTGAGCGATGGCAATCCCAATAATTTATATAATAAAGTTTTTATTTAAATTTTTAAATTTAACTTGTGTTATTCATCTTCAGTCGATGATCTGCCTAGTTTAGACTCCTTATCCCAGCATGCATGACGTTTAGAATATAGAGGAGCAGAGTCTTCCAATGTTTCCACTTAGTCGTTGTGGAATAAATGTCTTACGAAGACGTTTTTTTCTAACATAGGTACTTGATCACACCTCTAAAAGAAGAACACACAAAGAAGTTATATTGTACCTCTGAGATGTAAAATTAATTATTTTTGTTAATTTGTTCATTGCTAGTAGTAAAAGTATAATTTACTGACTGTAAATCAAAATAAGTTTTTTTTTTTATATATTACAAATCATCAAAGGTTCATTATCATTGTAAATTTTTTTTTTGGTAATATGTAATCAAAAATTTATAAGTTAAATGGAAAATAAACTCATTTTTTTTTTCAATAACTTATAAATGCAGATAGAGATTAGACGCCCATTTTGGCCCATTTTGGCCCATGCCTGAATATGAATTAGAAATACATAATATAATTTACATATTCTCAATACTTATTGAATATATTATTGACAAAAGTTCCTTGAAATATATAATTTTATAAAACTTAATTTAATTTTTTGTATTTACACAAACAAAATAAATTTAAAATTTAAAAAGCCCCGACACAAAAAGACTTTAAAAAAAGATAAAAATACAAAATAATATATTAATATGTACTTTTTGAAGTCGCAGGTCGGGGCAACGTTGTACGTATGTTGACAATGGTGTCCATTTTTCGACGTTTTCGGTACAAATGAATGAGGACTTAGACTATACGACTTTTTATTGTTATTTCGTTATTTGCCTAAGTAACTTACTTACATTTTGAATTCTTTCTTTATTTAGCGGTCGTCGGTAACATATTTAATGTTTTTTTTTTTGCTTTTTAAAGTTTTGTTACTAGTTTATATATTGTTAGACCTATGAAAACACTTATTTTCACAGGTTTTTAGTATCAATATTGCATGACAACCTTTCACCAGCTCTATAAAATCTTAGTACCTTAAAGACGACTGCATTTATTTTGACCAAATATTGCTAAGACCTATCTCCACGGACCAGGCTTTTGGTTAAAAAAACCGCAACCAAATCCATTCACTCGTTTGACTGATAGTATACACAGACAGACACAAACACAGATATGTAGAAACATTTTAAACTTAAAACACCCCTTTTTTTGGGTCGGTATTTAAAAATACAGTATCTTAGTCAAAAATATAATCGCACCAAAAAGGGACTCACAACTATTAAAACTTCCTACTCGATATCGATTGATCTGATTGAAACGTTTGTATAAATATTTTTATAAGATGTATTTTGTAGATGTATATTTTGAACTTCATTAAAATAACTGAAATAGGTATTACATTTTAATTAAAATTATTAAATTAGGTAATTAAAGTATATGTATAATCCATGAAAACATGTTCATTTTGAAATAAAAGGTAAAACTGGACTCTGTTTATCTTAAAAGTTATATAAACAAGTATTCCCAGTTGTTTCCTTAATGCTTTAATTAAGAGAGTTTTGAATACAAAGTTAGTATTTACATTAGTTGAATTGTAGTAAATATGTAGTAGGTAGCAGTAGTTTCACTAACTTAGGTTGTATGTACGTACGTACGTGACAGTAAAGTGTTGTTTAGTAAGTAATTAGTATTTATGATGATGACGATGGACCAATTAACTATGATTGATATTTTGGATAAATGATGTGAAAACACTTTACTTTTTACAAATTTAACTTTTGTTTTAAAAAAATATTTTGCACTGTCTTTTGTTTGAATGTTTCAATATCAAAAACCTAATATTATTTAAATATATAGAACAACAGACAGAATGAAAAATAAACCGATAAGGGCAGGGATTCGAACCTGGGAACAAAACAATTAAAATAAGCTTAACATGGCCATAATGTTTATAAATAATTTCAAACATTAATTTCGATAGTGGCATCTTTTCATAAAGTGGGTAAAATAGACATGACCGATGATAATTCAAATAATTTATATAATAACGTTTTCGATTTATTGTTACAAGAATTTAATAATGTTTTTAAGCCAAAAACTATGACGAAAAACCAAAAATATAAATTTAGTGATTGGGCTACCGTGGGAATACATAAAAGTAGAGATAAATTATATGTTTTATATGGTGAGAGGCAATGGAATCGAAATTCGGTATTTTTGAATAAAGTTAGGAATTTTTCTAAAATATTTAAGAACGTTTGCGTACAAGCTAAGTGGATTTATATCTTCTATATATATATAGAAGGATGTTTGTATATATGAAATCGATGAACTCAGAAACTATTGGACCGATGATTATGAAAATTGGTATGTATATGTATTTTTCCACGGAGAAGGTTTATATGGTATGCCCATTGATGTAACTCGCCACCAGGCGGCGCTGTCAAATATAGACTTCCGCCCCGTTCAACCGATTGTCATAAAAATTGGTATGACCATGTAT
The DNA here is from genome assembly GCA_959347405.1 of Napeogenes sylphis. NCBI lineage: Eukaryota > Metazoa > Arthropoda > Insecta > Lepidoptera > Nymphalidae > Napeogenes > Napeogenes sylphis. Next base: position 37,598,117 of record OY365782.1, read on the forward strand.
CTTTCCTCGAAGAAAACGAATATGCTATGTCCCTTGATGTAACTTGCCACCAGCGCGCGCTATCAAATATCGACTTCCGCCCCGTTCAACCGATTGTCATAAAAATTGGTATGACCATGTATTTTTCCTCGAAGAAAACGAATATGCTATGCCCATTAATGTAACTCGCCACCAGGTAAAGTAAGGGTTAGCCCAGCGAAGCGAGCTGGGTTCGCTAGTAAGAAATAAAATCTTAAAGTCAGAAAATATAATAAAGGCAACTTAGGATGTTTTATCTGGTGTTTCTGGGAAAACTATAGCTGCTAATAGACCTATTATGTTAAAAATTGATAATATTGAAATAAATTCAGATTCAAATGTGGCGGCTATTTTTGAGACGTTTTTTAACGAAATTTCTTTAAGAGTCACGCGTAATTTAAATTCTTTACCATGTGATGCAACCTTCGAATTGACGAATAACGTAAGAGTCAGTAATAAATGTTTTGTTTTTAAACCTGTTATATCATATGTAATTGTTAAAACTTTTAGAAATGTAAATATAAAAAAAACCGGTGATCTTTGAGGTATGTCAGTAAAATTACTCATAACTATAATAAATGATATTGCACCATAATTATCCTTAATTTTTAACAAAGTTCAAAAGTGGCGATAGTCTAGAAGCCGGAAATTATAGGCCTAACTCTATTTTACCTACTTTAAGTAAAATTTTCGAAAAAAATATTCTAAACCAAATGTCAGAATTTGTTTATAAAAATGAAATCATGCATAGTGAACAATATGGTTTCACCAAAGGCTAATCAACAACTGATGCGGGTACCGCGCTCCTTAGGCACATTTACGACGCATGGGAAACATCACAGAAGGCAATCGGAGTGTTTTGTGATTTATCTAAATCCTTTGATTGGGTGGACCATAAAACATTACTATGCAAACGTAATTACTATGCTTGATCTTATTGCCTTTTACTTGAATCAAAGAGTTCAGAAGGTTGATGTAAATAGTTGTAAAATGGTTGGATCTCACTTAAAAACGTGTGGTCCACTAGGATTTTTTCTAGGCCCTTTCTTATTTTTAATCTATATTTATGATTTGCCCTTTTACGTAAAAGTACTATGTGACATTGTACCTTTTGCTGATGATACCTCGCTGATTTTTAAAGTTAATCGTAATAGTATAGTTTTGACAAAATTAACTGTACTCTGTCACGTGTTCTTCATTGGTTCGAAGTTAATAATTTGGTAGTAAATACTAACCCGCATCAGTTGTTGATTAGCCTTTGGTGAAACCATATTGTTCACTATGCATGATTTCATTTTTATAAACAAATTCTGACATTTGGTTTAGAATATTTTTTTCGAAAATTTTACTTAAAGTAGGTAAAATAGAGTTAGGCCTATAATTTCCGGCTTCTAGACTATCGCCACTTTTGAACTTTGTTAAAAATTAAGGATAATTATGGTGCAATATCATTTATTATAGTTATGAGTAATTTTACTGACATACCTCAAAGATCACCGGTTTTTTTTATATTTACATTTCTAAAAGTTTTAACAATTACATATGATATAACAGGTTTAAAAACAAAACATTTATTACTGACTCTTACGTTATTCGTCAATTCGAAGGTTGCATCACATGGTAAAGAATTTAAATTACGCGTGACTCTTAAAGAAATTTCGTTAAAAAACGTCTCAAAAATAGCCGCCACATTTGAATCTGAATTTATTTCAATATTATCAATTTTTAACATAATAGGTCTATTAGCAGCTATAGTTTTCCCAGAAACACCAGATAAAACATCCTAAGTTGCCTTTATTATATTTTCTGACTTTAAGATTTTATTTCTTACTAGCGAACCCAGCTCGCTTCGCTGGGCTAACCCTTACTTTACCTGGTGGCGAGTTACATTAATGGGCATAGCATATTCGTTTTCTTCGAGGAAAAATACATGGTCATACCAATTTTTATGACAATCGGTTGAACGGGGCGGAAGTCGATATTTGATAGCGCGCGCTGGTGGCAAGTTACATCAAGGGACATAGCATATTCGTTTTCTTCGAGGAAAGATACATGGTCATACCAATTTTTATGACAATCGGTTGAACGGGGCGGAAGTCTATATTTGACAGCGCCGCCTGGTGGCGAGTTACATCAATGGGCATACCATATAAACCTTCTCCGTGGAAAAATACATATACATACCAATTTTCATAATCATCGGTCCAATAGTTTCTGAGTTCATCGATTTCATATATACAAACATCCTTCTATATATATATAGAAGATATAAATCCACTTAGCTTGTACGCAAACGTTCTTAAATATTTTAGAAAAATTCCTAACTTTATTCAAAAATACCGAATTTCGATTCCATTGCCTCTCACCATATAAAACATATAATTTATCTCTACTTTTATGTATTCCCACGGTAGCCCAATCACTAAATTTATATTTTTGGTTTTTCGTCATAGTTTTTGGCTTAAAAACATTATTAAATTCTTGTAACAATAAATCGAAAACGTTATTATATAAATTATTTGAATTATCATCGGTCATGTCTATTTTACCCACTTTATGAAAAGATGCCACTATCGAAATTAATGTTTGAAATTATTTATAAACATTATGGCCATGTTAAGCTTATTTTAATTGTTTTGTTCCCAGGTTCGAATCCCTGCCCTTATCGGTTTATTTTTCATTCTGTCTGTTGTTCTATATATTTAAATAATATTAGGTTTTTGATATTGAAACATTCAAACAAAAGACAGTGCAAAATATTTTTTTAAAACAAAAGTTAAATTTGTAAAAAGTAAAGTGTTTTCACATCATTTATCCAAAATATCAATCATAGTTAATTGGTCCATCGTCATCATCATAAATACTAATTACTTACTAAACAACACTTTACTGTCACGTACGTACGTACATACAACCTAAGTTAGTGAAACTACTGCTACCTACTACATATTTACTACAATTCAACTAATGTAAATACTAACTTTGTATTCAAAACTCTCTTAATTAAAGCATTAAGGAAACAACTGGGAATACTTGTTTATATAACTTTTAAGATAAACAGAGTCCAGTTTTACCTTTTATTTCAAAATGAACATGTTTTCATGGATTATACATATACTTTAATTACCTAATTTAATAATTTTAATTAAAATGTAATACCTATTTCAGTTATTTTAATGAAGTTCAAAATATACATCTACAAAATACATCTTATAAAAATATTTATACAAACGTTTCAATCAGATCAATCGATATCGAGTAGGAAGTTTTAATAGTTGTGAGTCCCTTTTTGGTGCGATTATATTTTTGACTAAGATACTGTATTTTTAAATACCGACCCAAAAAAAGGGGTGTTTTAAGTTTAAAATGTTTCTACATATCTGTGTTTGTGTCTGTCTGTGTATACTAGCAGTCAAACGAGTGAATGGATTTGGTTGCGGTTTTTTTAACCAAAAGCCTGGTCCGTGGAGATAGGTCTTAGCAATATTTGGTCAAAATAAATGCAGTCGTCTTTAAGGTACTAAGATTTTATAGAGCTGGTGAAAGGTTGTCATGCAATATTGATACTAAAAACCTGTGAAAATAAGTGTTTTCATAGGTCTAACAATATATAAACTAGTAACAAAACTTTAAAAAGCAAAAAAAAAAACATTAAATATGTTACCGACGACCGCTAAATAAAGAAAGAATTCAAAATGTAAGTAAGTTACTTAGGCAAATAACGAAATAACAATAAAAAGTCGTATAGTCTAAGTCCTCATTCATTTGTACCGAAAACGTCGAAAAATGGACACCATTGTCAACATACGTACAACGTTGCCCCGACCTGCGACTTCAAAAAGTACATATTAATATATTATTTTGTATTTTTATCTTTTTTTAAAGTCTTTTTGTGTCGGGGCTTTTTAAATTTTAAATTTATTTTGTTTGTGTAAATACAAAAAATTAAATTAAGTTTTATAAAATTATATATTTCAAGGAACTTTTGTCAATAATATATTCAATAAGTATTGAGAATATGTAAATTATATTATGTATTTCTAATTCATATTCAGGCATGGGCCAAAATGGGCCAAAATGGGCGTCTAATCTCTATCTGCATTTATAAGTTATTGAAAAAAAAAATGAGTTTATTTTCCATTTAACTTATAAATTTTTTATTACATATTACCAAAAAAAAAAATTTACAATGATAATGAACCTTTGATGATTTGTAATATATAAAAAAAAAAACTTATTTTGATTTACAGTCAGTAAATTATACTTTTACTACTAGCAATGAACAAATTAACAAAAATAATTAATTTTACATCTCAGAGGTACAATATAACTTCTTTGTGTGTTCTTCTTTTAGAGGTGTGATCAAGTACCTATGTTAGAAAAAAACGTCTTCGTAAGACATTTATTCCACAACGACTAAGTGGAAACATTGGAAGACTCTGCTCCTCTATATTCTAAACGTCATGCATGCTGGGATAAGGAGTCTAAACTAGGCAGATCATCGACTGAAGATGAATAACACAATGGATGGTCATCCACGTCTACGAAGATAACTATGAAAAAAGTCGAAGATATCCTTTTTGAAGATCGAAGAATGACTATATAGCATGTAACTGAAATCACAAATATCCCATTTCGTAGCATTTAAAGGATCCTAACCAACAAATTGCTCATAATTTGGTACAAATACTGTTCTCTTTTGGTGGATGACCAAACTACGATGAGGTAAACCAAACTAGTGAGGTGACGTTCTTGGAGTTTCTGCTACTCACTAGAAGATGTCGTCGTTTCGTAGTTGGTAGTAGATGATCTAGCAATAATTTGTTGTTTTGAGGTTAGAATTGGTGAAGATTGTCCAAAGCTAACACTTTTTACTTATTGTACTTTTTACTGCTGACTGACCTTGTATTAATGTCTTCCAGATTTTTTCTTCAGCTGTTTTGGTAGAATTTGAAGGATTAGGAGACCAACGTTGTTTTGATCAATTGTGTTTGATCGATGATTTCGTTATTATTGTGGCACTTTCACTGTTGATAACGATAATCCTGTTGATATGCAACAAACTTAACGATTATTATTGCTTTGCTTCAAATATATCGTTATTTACACTTTTATTTAATTATGAATAGCAGAGCCGAAGTTAACACAAGGACAACAGTGGCCTTATTTAAGTTTAAATACATTAATAAATATCACTTATATAGATTATGTCGTCTGCAAATAGTGTTAGCAATAATCTGTTTGCTTCCTTGTCGCAATGTTATGGATCTTTAACGATAAAGTCAATCAACTTTTCACAGTACAACTGCCCATCCACTTAACATCACTCTTAATTTGTAAATGACAGACTGTCTTAAAGTTTTTTACTGCTATTTATATTAATGGACAAAGTAACCCGGCTTATTACTCTGATATGTTTCCATAATTAGAGTCTTCCAACATACACGTTATCTTAATTTCTGAATCGTTTTTTAAACAATGTTTTGCTATCTACTCCTTATTCACTGGCAGGATTTTGTTTATTGCGAAAATGATGGCATCGGTAGGGGTGATGGAACAGTGACAATCTACTTACACGCTCACTTACCTTCAAGGTCAATCTTTTTTTAAATCATCACCACCATCATCAAGATGGTGTTCTTAGCGTCTTTTATTTATATTCCGGACTTATTTTAGCTTATCAGAAAAAAAATATAACTTATTAGAATTATTCCATTTTAATGGAAGATTTGGATACTTGCCCAATTAAAAGGTTATCCCCGCAGTAAAAACTTATAAAATATTATTGGAGTTAGTAACCTGCAGCTTTCCCTTAATACTAAATACTTATTTTCTGGTAGTGTTTCCTTTTTTTTTAACCTTATCATGGTATATTCGTCTAGTTATATTTTAAAACACGGTTAGTACTCTGCCAATGTATGTTCTTTCATGACCTAATTTCTCTATCTTTTAATGTCCTTCCTCCAAAACCCAAAGTTCAGTATACTTCTGCAGCGTAATTTTGGTAGAAGATGAATATGAACTTTTTGAAGATGTACGTCTGTTAAATGGGTCTTCTGTTATTAATTCTGACTTTATTGATACTAAAGTGGTCTCTAGTTTTTGATATAAAAGTATAAGTCTATTATTTTAAGATATCTAGACATTGAAATAGAACCTAGAGTTGTTAATGCCACAGTTGTACAATTTCTCTACAAATGTTTCTGGCATAAACCACCGAAAAATACAAACGCTTGTGATTTCTCTCAGGCTTAAAATAAATGTTATATAAGAGAATCAACAATGTTAGTAGTGCAACAAACTCTTACAAAACTGAGCGATTTATTGTGAAGCATAATAAAGCAAAATATTTGAAGTGAGGGTGACACCCAAATTCAAGAGATGTGAAACATTGTCTTATTTTAAAGATCGTTTAACTTTATCTTATTAGATCAGGAAATATACCACAAGATTTTTATAATTAAATGGCGGGTAGATTTAAAAAACAAAAGAATTCAGTTGTTGGTTTGACTAAAAAATGTAATGTTTGTATAGATGTTGCAGCTCGCCCTCTAGGTGTTCAGCGTCACAGATGTGTTGTGCTCTCTGAAACAAAGATTTGCCAACGAAATCTAACTGGCCAGGGTGGTGGGGTTATTTACCATTGAGGCACCTATCTGTATGTATGGGTTTCCTATAAACAAAAGACATCTACTCTTACGGATTCCTTGAATCCCCCTTTCATTAAACTATTGTTGATTTCTCAAAGTAAAAAAATAGTAAATAATACGTATTGAATTCAGCGTTCATTAACTTGTAAAATCTTTGATGTCGCTGCAAAGGTATTATGTATATCGATAACTCTCACGTAAGTTGTCGTAACCCCAAAAACGCAATTTTACGATAGAGCGTTGCAAAGGTATAAATTGGAATAAAAACTTATTTCTTTTAGATATTTTTATGAACTATCGCGTTTCATTATATATTATTATTTGAGAAATCGGGAATTAAGGCGTAAGAATAGGTATCACATACCTTTTATTTGCCTGACGTTTCGACTAGGTTGCACCGGCCGTAGTCACAAGCTGACTGTCTTAGCGGTGCAGGCTTTTTTTTTTTTTTTTTTTTTTATACGATCTAGGGCAATGCTTGACTACATTCCACCTGATGGTAAGTGGAATGTAGTCTTAGATGGTAACGCGCATTGCCCTAGCAACCTATTCACTCTTCTCTTGAAGACACCCACATTATATTTGGCCGGAAATACCGACGCAGGCAAATTGTTCCAGTCCTTCGCTGTACGCACTAAAAATGAGGAAGCAAAGCGCTTCGTTCGGACAGGTGGAATGTCCACAACAAAAGGATGGATACCTGCCGTGCGTCGGGACGTCCGGTGATGGAAGGGGGACGGGGGAACTAAGTCGTGTAGTTCCTGCGCACACTCACCAAAATGTATCCTATAGAATACTGAGAGGCTAGCAATTTTACGCCTGTGTTCAAGGCTTTGGAGGAATTCGGGATCGCCGATAAGCCTCTTTGCTCGCCTCTCAATTGAGTCCAGAACCGCAAGATGAGACTTTGCGGCACCAGCAAATATGTGACCACAGTACTCTACACACGACCGGATCTGTGCTTTGTATAGAACAAGAAGCTGTCCCGGTGTAAAGTACTGCCGAACCTTCGCAAGAACGGCAAGCTTTGCTGCTGCTGCTCTTGCTCTGGTCTCAATGAACCGACCAAAGTTGAGGTTTGAGGAAATCTCTAAGCCTAACAACTGAAGCCGGTCACTGTATTCCAAGGATACATTCTGGAAAGTAGGAGCCAAGGTGAAAGGGCTCTTTTTGGCGGTGAACAGACACGTCTGCGTTTTGGTGGCGTTGAACTTGACAAGATTGGCATTGCTCCATGCGGAGACTGCCTGAAGTTTGTCATTCAAACGTTGCACCATGGCTTCTCTTTCAGACTGTATTTGATCTCGACTAGCCCGAGTACTCGGCAGATATCTTTCTACAACTGTGCTGTCGTCTGCATACCCATAGATACCGGGCTTCAACAGATCATTAATGTGCAGCAAAAAAAGAGTTGCAGAAAGAACGGACCCCTGAGGCACTCCGGCATTTATTTTCAAGGGTTCCGAGGAACACCCGTCAACAACTACTCGGAGAGATCTCTGGCTCAAAAAGTCCGTTACCCAGCCGATCAGACCAGGAGATATACCGTACGCTGAAAGCTTGCATATAAGGCTCGCATGCCAGACCCTGTCAAATGCCCTCGAGACGTCCAGAGAGACGGCGACCGCTTCTCCGTTCTTCTCGATGGCCTCGCCTAAAATGTGTGTAGCATACACTAGGAGGTCCCCAGTAGACCTATTACGGCGAAACCCGTATTGTCGGTCACTGAGGAGATCGTTACCTTCTAGGTATGCTAGTAGGCGCGAGTTCAATACACGCTCCATAATCTTGCAGAGTATGGAGGTGATTGAAATCGGTCTGTAATTGACAGGGTCGGCACGGCTGCCTTTTTTGGGCACGGGTTGCACATTAGCAAGCTTCCAGGATTTCGGCACTATTCCAGTCATGAAAGAGAGACGATACAAACGTGTCAGTACAGGAGACAACTCAGCTGCGCATGTTTTGAGCAGTATGGCTGGTATACCATCAGGACCACCGGCTTTATTCACATCTAAACGACACAATGTTCTCCATACCTCTTTGTTAGTGATGCGGATTTCAGGCATCAAAATACCGCAGTGAGGAAGATATGCTGGAGAAGCATTGCCAGTGTCTAGATGCGAATTATCAGCAAACAGAGAAGCAAATACATTTGCTTTCTCTGTTGCTGTGTGGGCCAGGGAACCATCCGGCTTCAGCAGAGCAGGCAGTGAGGGTTGGCAGAAATTCGACTCGATCGCTTTCGCAAGAGACCAGAAAGCTCGACTGCCAGTTGGTCTGGCAGAGAGCTTTTCGCCATTCTTAGCGATTCGATCGAGACGAGCCTTCCGCAATGCCTTTTTGTAGGACTTGGCAGCTTGGTTAAAGGCTCTCTTCTTCAAACTTACATCCGGAGTTTTGCGGGTTCGAGCATCAGCCCAAATGAGATATGCCGAATGTTTTCGGTCTTGAGCATGACCACATTCGGCATTAAACCATGGGCGAGCTTTGCCACCGATGGGTACGTCAGCAAAAGGAATAAAATACTCCATTGCCTGATGCACCACATCGGTTATAGCATCCGCGCAACTCGACGGATCCAAAGAAGAGAAGCAGACCTGCCGCCAAGGATAAGACGCAAAAAAGTGTCGCATCTCATCCCAATCTGCTGACTTGTATTTCCATACTCGCCTAACACCATGAGGTTCGAAAGCTGGTGGGGAATATGTAAACACAGATTTCACCAGACAGTGATCGGAGGTTCCCAAGGGGGAGGTGACTTCTACACGATACCTGTCCGGATCAATTGTCAGCAGAAGGTCCAGGCAATTGGCTGTATGGCCTACCACATCTGGTACCCTTGTCGCTTGCTTCACCAGCTAAAAAAGGTCCAAGGACAACGCAAATTTCCGCGCTTCTCTTCCAGCATGGTCGGTCTTCTGGTACGGGAACAGCCAGTCCTAATGACAGGCATTAAAGTCCCCCAGAAAGACGAGCTGCGCCGAAGGGTACTGATACAGAGCCATATCTGCAGCCTCACTGAGATACTCAAATAAACGAGTTGTCTCCTGGTCACCGCTGTGAGAACGGTAGACACAGGAATACAGGATTTTTTCGTTTCCTGTGTCCACTAAAACCCATAGGGAAGAAAAAGTGGGGTCTTCAAGGTGACGGAGACGCTGAATACAGAGGTCGTTCCGCGCATATACACTGACTCCGGCCCGTGAGCGAAAGTTGTGCTCTAACGAGTAACCGGGATAATCCAAGTATGCAGCGCTCAAAGGACATTGTATCTGCGTCTCCGTCAAAAAGAGCAAGTGCGGCTGCTCTGTCTCCAGGTGGTGGTGGACAGCTAAAAGATTTGAGTGCAAACCCCTTTTATTAGTGAGGTGCACTTTATATGAGGAGGAGTGCAACCGCTGCTTTAACTTGTTCCCTTTTTTAAACTTTTTCATAAAAAAATAAATATAAAAGTGAATAGGGATGGGAAATGGCAGTTGAACGAGGCGGTACATATCGAACCCGACGTCGAAATTGGTGATGTCTTGCCACTGGGAGGCTAGTCTGGAGACTGCGGGGACGCCCGAACCCCCCCAGGGATCGCCATCGGGCCTCCTCGACTGGTCGCCAACCAGCACGATGGAGCCACCCTGGGATTTTTCACAGCTGGCGGGGCAGCCTTTCGTGGGTGGCTAACCCACTAATTGGGCCCCCAACTATCTGCGGGCGGCCAGCGGAAAGCCGTCGCTTCGGATCCCGCTACCCTCCTCGACTAGACACCCGACAAAACAAACACCAACCCGACGTCAAACCGGTTCGCCAACGCACCGCAACTGTTCAGACCCATTTCCCATAAACGGCTTCATCGAGCAACGTGCCGGAACACCACTAGGTCGCTTTGCGGCACGACTCTGCCCGATGGGTGGTAACTTTGCCGGCGACCGGATGTTATGGTCTACCACCAAGAAATCCGTCCGTCCTCCGTCGTCGAATCCGTGGGCAAGAAATTTCTTCACTACCCGCACATCTTCATTATTATTAATATTGTCTATCCGCCACGTACCGTCACAAACTACACTCACAGTATCCCTATCCAGGTGTTTAACCGAATGCTTAAAAAACGAGGTGTTATGGTGTTTATCACTGGGTTCCACGATGTTGATAACTTAAATCCGTCTTCCCGATTGAAAGTCCTGTTTTTCTTGATTTCAATCGTTTCACGTACAACTCGAGCATAAACGTGTCGTTCTGTGGAGAGGATCTGGGTACGATGAAATTCAATACAGTGATTGGTTTCCGCTTCCAAAGCATGTTCTGCGATTGCTGATTTATTCGTCTGTCGGTTCTTTACAGCAGCAATATGTTCTTTGACCCTTTCCGAAATAGAGCGCTTTGTTTGGCCTATATAAGAACTACCGCAGCTGCAGTTTATTTTATAAACACCTGGAGTTTGTAGCGGTAATACATCCTTTGGTATGCCTACGATGTTGTGAACCTTTATGCCCGGTTTATAAAAGGTCGGGATGGAGTATTTCTTTAATATGGAGCCGATCTTATCCGTTACTCCTTTGACATAAGGTATATAGGCTGGCTGTCTGTTCACCTCTGGATGCTTACGTCTTCTGGTTGATTGTTTTAATCGTTCCCTAACCTGATATCCGTTATTTTTGAGTACGTAGCCGATTGCGGTAGCTGTGGCATGGAAAATATGGAAAATATAGTGAGATGCTTTGTATCAATATTGATTGAGGAGACAGTAGTAAAATTATGGTTTAATACGTTAGAGAAAAATTTGTTTAAATTTTGTTTGTCTCTAGAACTTATAAAAGCAAAGTTGCTAAGAAACTTCCATATTAGTGCCGACGAAGAATCAGAAACATTAGTTTGAATGTATTGGCGTTTAGCAAGTCTATCTGGTTGCACTGATTTCTCAACTTTTTATAATGTATCTAATTATCCTCGCAATGAAAATGCTTGAACTTACGGAAAGCACAATCCCTTTTTTTCTTTGCACCTTTGATCCGTTCCGTTATCCAGGGAGAAGGGGAATGACGCAGTTTGACAGCTCTCACTGGTACATGCTTGTTATAAATGTTTAATACGTTTTTGTTCAAGTATTCCAGCATAATATCTAAATTTGTACTATTAAGAACATTAGACCAGTTAATAAGAGCAGCATTTTCAAGGAAAGTTACTATGTTTAATTTAGAAAACTCCTCAGATGCAACACTGTAGGGCGAGGTTTGGGAGGCTTGAGATAGTAAGAAATAAATAAAAGGTCATGTCCAGAGAACATAGGAGCGAATGTCTGACCATGATGTACAACTTTTTCTTTACGGGATACAAGAATTAGATCAATACAAGTGTCGGGAGAATGTATGTTAAGATGGATAGGATTTAGAGGTAGGATAGTTAGTGAAACAGAGTGAAGGATGGATTTGAGTTTACGGGAAGAAGGAGAATTATTGAGTAGGTTGGTGTTTAAGTCTCCTATGACTATTTTATTTACATACTCTGAAGTGAGACTTTCTAAAGTTGATTCTAAATCAGAAAGACAATCGGTACTAAAAGGACAGTACACAACCCCTAGAACGGCTTTGATACCCTTGAAATCAACTTTAAGGAATAAAAATTCTGCAGATGTAGAGTAGGTAGAAGAGGAGGAAACTAAAAGTTTGTGTGGAATATTTAGGCGCAAGTAAAAAGCAACCACCCCTTTTATCGATGCGATCTGAACGGATTAATACATAGCCGGGTAAAGAATAAAATAAAGAATCTAGATTAGGTTTGAGCCAACTTTCAGAGATAAGGATAGCATGAAAGACACTATCAGAAAAAGTGTAAGAGAAATTTGTGAAGTGCTGGCGAATACTTTGCGCGTTGTTGTGGCAGCAGTTGAAATAGTTATTATTGGCCCCAAGTTCATTTAAGAACTCATCCCGCAGATACGGAACTGAGAAATCCGAGTCTATTGAGCAAAATGAATTTGAGCTACATGCAGAATAAAATGAATAACTTAAATCAGACATGAATTAATAAATACAGTAATAGTAAATAATTGATATATTAGATAGGTTACAAATATAAAAATAGAAAATACTATATATACTTATATATTTTATTATAATAATATACTAAATACAAACAATAATAAAAGTGTATACTAATAAAAATTATAAATTGGCAAAAGTATAAAAGGTAAAACTACTTGCACAACCAGCCAAATAACATGAGAAAAAATAACAAAAACTAAAAACAAAAAAAGAATGATCTAAGTAAGTACCGTTAGTTACATATAACTAAACAAAAAATTCTAGATTGCACAAAAGCAAGTAAAATAATGACAAAGTATTGTGCAAATGTCTCTGCTACAATAAAAAATAGAATCATAACTAACGGAAATAATTAAAAAAAAATAATATGACAGCAGTTTAAAACTAATCTACTCCAAATCACAACTGCATTACAGCAACAATAATAAGGAAAAAGGAAGTTATAAAACCATAACAAAAAAAATTGCTACTTACTAATTAACTATGTAATTAATTATTCTACAGCAGTTTAAAAAGTAAACAAAACAATATAACACACTACAAACTTAAAAAATGTACATATCTATCATGTATCTGTGTGTCTGTCTGTGGTAGTGTAGCGTCCAAACCCGTGGACGGATTTGAATGCGATTTTTTTTAATCGAATGCTATGTTCGACGAGATGGTTCTTAGCTATAATTAGTCGAAATAGAAACACTCGTCTCCAAGATATTGACGTTTTATTGGTGAAAGGTTCTTATGCAATAATTAGCTGTTCCCAGCGGCTTCGCCGGCGCTATATAGGAAAAAAAGCTTTGTACACTTACTTATTTACTTAGGTAAAGTACTTTATTAGAATATATTTATATGGTTTATGATCGTAGTCATAAAGAGTCACGGGCAAGAGCTAGTGATACATAATATAAATACCTTCATCTTAGTGTTATTAGTGATTGTAAATCATTTTAACTCTAAATGTTTATATTTATTAGTATTCGTATAACATATATGAAAAAGTCTTGAATCATTTTACTTAATACATTTATAATTTACTAGCTGCGCCCCGCGGTTTCACCCGCATTCCGAAATCCTGACATTTAAGGATAAAAATCTATCTCTCCAAAGAATTAAAGAAATAGGTACCTACTACCTTAAATTACACATATATATTTCCAAACTGTTTATTAGTTCCTACCTTCAGTTATAGTACTACTACTAGCTTATAGTACTACTACTAGCTACCTTCAGTTATAGTACATTAACGTACTTATTTATTGGCTCAATCAACATCGCGACGCGATGCGGCGAAGCGCTTAGTTATTTTTAAGTTACCCAAATTTTTAAACTCGCTATATCTTTTGAATGGAGTGTCTGATTAAAATAATTTAAACAGCAATGTAAAGGTATTGAACTACTGATAAATAAAAAGTAAGTGATTTAGATAAGTATAAATATCATGGTATGAATATCGACATCTTATTATCGTTGCCGATTTAAATAGTTTGTTAACTTGCGTAGATATACCCTACCGCGGATTTTTCTGTAGATAATAATGTGGTCTACAAAATCGTAGTACATTATTTTGCTCCATCATCAATAGTTATTGCAGCGCACGCGATTTAAGGTATTTCAATAGTGATTTTTATCGACGGTGGTTTATGTTATTGAAGTTTTCGCAAGAATCCCTAATTTTTTTCAAAATTAAATATAGCCTATTGTTACATAGAAATTTCATTTCTGTAGATAATTAAATATTTATAATTTTAATATTAGCGATTTCTTATTATCTGTCAAATTCGTAGACAAGGTAAATTATTTATCTGTTGTCAGCTAATTACAATTTCTTAATTATTATAGTCCCCAAAATGTTATTGAAAATATAAACATTTTGTTTATAATTAGTATTTTAAATTTAATTTATTAATCATTATTAAGGATAGCATATCGCTGAATATTATATAAAAACACCTGTCATATTGTTTCAGAAGTTTAGTTGCAACCAACGTTATTTTATTGTTATATTTATTAGTATAACAATTTGTTATCAATTTATTACATTCGTTTCTTCTAAAGAGGTTTTTTGTTTGTACCCTAGAAGATACGGGTATATATATAATTGGTTCGCGGGGGTAGACGTGAATCTTCGGAGCGTCGTCCTGTTTGACCTGTATCCTGCTTCCTGACTAGTTGAGTTTAAGAAGCTCGTCTTTATTGTAATCCCGATAATATGGTGATGTACAAATTCATTTATACCATTAATCAACACTTCCATTTTTGAAAGTTTTATAAAGAACAAGTGTTTGACTGTGATTCTCCAGTACTGACAAGCAGGAGGATCATGCATATGTCTTCGCTTATTATTTGTCAGTGGCGCCTAGGATTTATATTTTAGTAATTAATATATAAAAATTAAAATTAAGGTTTTATCTCAAGTAACCCACCGCTGAGTCTAGCTGGCAATATTTTGGCATTATTATGTCATTATTTAAGACATTCTCCTTATTTGTATAACTGTATCAATGTTAAGGTTTAATGTTTTTTTGTGTATTATTAACCAATAAAATTAATTTAATCCACAAACCCACTTTTATTTATTTGTAACACTATGTTACTTTGGAAAGATGTACATTCATAATGGTGAAAGAATTTTTAAAATCAGTCCAGTAGTTATTGAGCCTATTCATTACAAACAAACAAACAAACAAAAAATATTACCTCTTTATAATATTAGTTTAGATTACTTTGTTGAAATCTTCCCCCGACGCAAGGACTTCAACAAGTACATAATAATATTGTTTTTATTCTTTTAAGGGGTCTTTTTGTATCAGGGTTTTTAAAAAATATAATTATTTTTTTAGTAGACTGAGATACTTAGGCTATTCCTAGTTTACACAATTAAAGCGAGTTTTTTTTATGAGCACTAGACCCTTTTCCTTTCTTGTAATATTTTGTTTTTTTTTTATTTTACCCTCGGTCGGAGTAACAGGTTTAAATGTCTAAATATACATAAATGGATGTACAATAATATCGTCCTTCGATTTTATATTTAATCATTCAATATACTCAATGAAGAACACAATTTACTTCTTTAAAGATTAGTTATACATTTTCGCTTCCGTGCAAATCCAGCTTCTATAACTTGACTATTTTCTTCGATAAATAAAAGTTTTGCACACATTCGGTACATTGACTGTCATTTTGAATCAATTCATGTTCTATAGTGTTTTCTACTTTTAAACTTCTTAAAAAGATGCCGAGATCATGACCTTGTACCGGTATGCGTTAAAATATCACCTAAGAAGGACATAATGCATTGCGCTGGGATACTTCGCCCGGTGTTGTTTAAAAAGATTACTTAGTAATCTTATTAAACAACACCGTTCGGATGCACTACAATTAAGTGATCACATTGATATCCTTAACAAAAATGTACAATTAAAATTGTCCAAGGCAGATTGGCAAAAATGTTTTGATATAATTAATAAACGTGCCACAACTAAATATAATCAATTTAAAGGCAGGCAAATAAATAAAATTGAGAAACTCTTAAAGGATAAATCGGATATTAATTCAAATAAAACAAAATTAACTAGTAATAGTCTGGCAACACATACCTCAGTTGTCAATCTGTCAAAACAAAATTTGGATAAACCAACCGTTGAGATACTAAAAAAAGCCTTAAGCCTTTTTGCACCAGCTCCAACTAAAATACCGTTCAAAGACATTATTTGCAACGTTGAGGAGTGTCTTTATATTAATAGAATCACGAAAGAGGAATCTGAAGCAATCCGCCAGGATATTTCTTGTGTTCTGCGCCGGAGCAAATTGTCGAAGAATAACATCTCCCGTGACGAACATCTTGCTCTAAAACACCTAAGCAGCAATGAAGACCTTACCATCCTCCGTGCAGATAAGGGGAACGCGACTGTGATAATGGATACGAGTGATTATAATAGTAAAATATCAGAAATACTCGCGGATAATAACACTTATAAAAAGGTTGAAAAAGATCCTACCGTTAAAGTTTTAAAACAAACCGCCGATCTAATACAAAAATACAGTCTTAAATTAAATTTAGACAAAAAGTCACTCGTACCATCATGTGCAAAACCACCAAAATTGTATGAGTTACCCAAAATACATAAACAGAATGTCCCACTACGTCCCATAGTCAGCCAGATTGATATACCAAAATATAAACTGGCTAAACACGTTGCAAGGATACTGACACTTCTCCGGGGACATACACAAACTTATGTCAAGGATTCTTATCAGTTTGTTAATGATATTCAACAAGTGAAATTAAATGACAACGACATTATGGTTAGTTTCGATGTACAGTCACTATTTACCAACCTTCCAGTGATTGACTGCATAGAAATTGTCAAGAGAAAGCTGGAGGATAACAACATGCCTGAGGAATATGCAGAATTACTGAAGCATTGCTTAACATCTGGCTATTTGATGTGGAAGGATGAATTCTATGTACAAGTTGATGGAGTGGCAATGGGTTCCCCGGTCTCCCCCGTTGTTGCCAATATCTACATGGAGCACTTAGAGGCGAGGGCCCTGTCCTCTGCACCTGCTATACCGAACATCTTTAAACGGTACGTAGATGACACCTTCACAATACTACCTATGAATCAAACATCTGCTTTTCTAGAACACCTAAATTCCATTAACAATAAAATACAATTTACAATGGAATTGCAGTCAAATAATACTTTAGCTTTCCTTGGTATTCTTATTATCAAGAATCCTGACAATACATTAGGACACACTGTGTATAGGAAACCTACACATACAGATAGGTACCTCAATGGTAAATCACACCACCACCCTAGCCAGTTAGCTACCGTTGGCAAATCTTTGTTTCAGAGAGCACAACACATCTGTGACGCTGAACACCTAGAGGGCAAGCTGCAGCATGTCAAGCATGCCTTGTTCAACAACCATCTGCCCGTACCTCGCCAGCGTCGCAGAAACCACAGCAAGCCACCCACAGTTGAGCGTCAACCGGCCCTACTACCATATGTGAAAGGAGTTACTGACAGAATCGGCAACATCTTAAAAAGGTTTCTATTAGAACTATCTACAAACCTCAAAGAAAAGTGAGCCAATTCTTGAGACCTATCAAAATTAATATTCCTTTACAATGTGCTGGAGTATATAAACTTGACTGCGATTGTGGCTTGTCATACATAGGTCAAACAAAGAGGAGCATCGGTAAAAGAGTTAAGGAACACATATCGGATATCAAGCATAGGCGTACATCGAAGTCTGCAGTGTGTGAACATACCATAGACAAGCCCAATCATTATATAAGATTTGATAAACCTAAAATCCTCGCTAAAGAACAACGTTACATTCCAAGAATAACTATTCTCACGAACTCGTGAGGCTATTGAAATTGAAAAAAAACATTCTAATTTTAATAGAGAAGATGGTTGGGGATTATCTAACACCTGGGACCCACTTTTGAAAAATATAAAATCCCATGTCTGTCAGACAGACACTTCCATCTCGTCTTACCGTGAACACCATTGCTGCAAAGCATTCGAAACGTCGTGTTAGATTTATAATGTAATTTTAAAATTTAATTCAATATACGCGAGTTAAATCCGTAAAAATAGTTTTATTTTAATTCATGTTCTATTTTTTTTTTAATAGCTTTTGCTACTTTAAGACTTTAGTGGCAACGGATTACGGAGTACGTACGGACGTACATCTACATATATAATTGTGTAGCTATTTGTTATTATTAAAACTGTCAATATCTTATTAATGATGTAAATTTATTCATGAAGTCACTTTCCAGCTGGGAAACAAAAACGTTGGAGCAACGTTTTGGCAGCTGTTATTTACGAGAATTGTGAACGATTAACAAAATATAAAGTAAATGAATCTGATTAAGTTTTTATTATTGTGTTTATATAATTCAGTGGATTTTTTATTATTATTTTAAAAATATTACCTATCAAAGGTCCTATGAAATATAAGTTTTTTATAATATAGATCCCCTGCATATTCTCTTAATTTAATGTATTTTAAATTTATGTTCGTAATTTTTAACTTGTACCCATACTTAAGTATTTTTATAACACATTCACACTCACACATGCCCACACCTATATTAAACTACACCCTAATATGTCTGAAATCTAGGTTAATAGCAAATGAATTTCATTCAAACCCTATCCCTCAACTCATGTATATAGTGATAATATTGTCAAAATGTCAAGTGGGGATCGAAATGGTGATATTAATTATAATTCATATATTGTAGCATTGTAACTGTTGTAAATGACATTGTAAATATACAATATGTACAATAGCATTGTAAATATTGTTTTTTCCGACTTTCATATTTGCACACGTGAAAATATTAATTTTAAAACACGACACTTACTTGAGTCTCTTAAGGTCTTGCATTTGAACTTTCGAAGTGTAAACTGTACTAGTACTTTTACATAGGATACCATCTGAAGCTGATATTATTATCCTTTCAGAATGCTGGCTAAGCAAATACCCTACTTTATCTTCTCTTGAAAGTTACAATCCTACGGCCTCTAACTTTGTTTCACAGAACGATTGTGTGGTAGCTTATATAAGAAAGGAATTAGATTATGAAGTCACCTGAGTTTAATGATGCCAACTGCTTAATTATTAAATTAAACAAAAAAAAATCTATTCTTGCCATTTATCGCTCACGGTCATACAAAAACATAAATCCCTTTTTAAGCAGCTTAGATAATATATTGACTCAATTAAATAGTTTTGCTACAATTATTTTGGTGGGTTATATTAATATAAATATTTCTTACATGTGGATGAGTATTTAAATCTCTTAACCTCGCACTCCATGACTCCAGCTCACGTAATACCAACAAGGCTATTGAACTCTTTAGATCACGTTATCATAATCCTGCTACAGCTCCGTTTCTTTAATTTTTGAAACTTGTATTACCGATCATTCTTCTATTTTCTTCTGTACAGCTATCAGACCTTTTTTTTTTTTTTATCGTTGGAAAAATGCGTTTTTGCATCGTCATCCAGGCCAGGAAGGCAATGGCCGGGCGGTATGTGCGGCACCCGGCGACTGCCATTTTTAAGGCACCCCACTAAAAAACCAACGGCTGCTCTCATCGCTACAATGGGACGCCACGGGATCGCTTTCGCACTCACCGTGACGCCCCGGCTGAATCCCCCCCGATAAGGGTACCTCGGGCAACCAGTGTACCCCTACGTCATAGACCTATGCGAGAGAGGTGCAATGGCGAGAGAGGTCGCCCCCCCCTCTCACCTAGGCCTACGACTGGGAAAGAATGGGCTGAACCCTTCTCCTTCGCAGCCTCCCCCGCTGAAGCTCGATGTGACTATGTTGCCATAGTATTGTCAAATTGGACATAGCCTCAACTGTAAAAGAAATTATTAACACCGACTTTTCTATGGTTTTAAGCTCAGTGGATACTAATTCTGCGGCTAACATATTGCAAATATTGTTAAAAAAATAGATTAAGAAACAGAATATCTAGTCGCAGGCGTATGATTAAACCATGGATTACCCCTGGACTTTTGAAATATATAAAACATCGAGATAAACTATACACAAAACTGAAAAGGTATAGTAACAACGAAATACTTAGGATAATTTTTATCAGGTACCGTAATTTTTGCAATAATTACGTACCTGATAAAAATTATCCTAAGCAGTACGTAGCATAACGAAGTATAACGTGATTCGACTGAGCAGAGGGCTCAAAGATAAAAAATGATACGAAACCGTACAGCCACCAAGTCTGCTCAGCAACGTAAGAACTGGCTAGCAGCAGCGCGTTAGACTTCACAAAGACTTCGTTCTATGAATAAGCGTAATTTTATAACCACCATAAATCAATATACTGAAGTGCCATGTACAGTCTGTAAGAAATTATTATATCCAAAACAACAGATGTCATTAGTCACAGCACGTTTTGATTTTCTTCCGGAGGAGCTAGTACAAAACTTTCACAAAAATAGTCATAAAATAAAAACTAAGGGGCCAATTCGAAACTATTCCGCATCAAACAAAAAAAGAATTACGTAAATCAGTACAGAAACCGCGGAGAAATAATAACATACATAAAAATATATATATACCGGCCGAATTAAAAAACCTCCTCCTTTTTGAAGAAGTCGGTTAATTAAAATCACCATAAACAGACACAAATTTACATTGATATTCTTGTATATCAAACCATGCCTCACACTCTGTATCAGCTATAGTTGTATGTATGTACTCATAAAAATACATAGAAATAAATTGCACTAATGGAATGCCAAAATTTAGTCACTTAGGATTATATATATTATATTATATAGGACAGAGGTTAGATGTTTGGAGAAGAAAAGGCAAGAGGATTTTTTATAGTATTGACTTTTAGGTATTGATATATTATTAAGCACAAAAAAGACTAAAATAAAAAACTAGTTCTACAATGGTCTCACAATTTCATGATCTTATCTTCTTGTAAATTTAACCATTTAAAGTGGTCAATATTTTTTTATAACCTGTATTTAGATTACAAATTAATATATAAAACAATTCCTAGGAAGTTGTGGTTTGTTATCAATAAATAGCTCATTGTATAAATATCTCAAAATGTCGCCATAAATTATAGATAAACGTCGAAATGAAATATAATTATGATTGAGATAGGAAACTTAGACATTGAAATTGGATTGAAACTATATTTACAATATTAATAGTTTCTTACGATAATTTGGATGTAAATAAAAGTGAAAGGGAGTCTATATAACATATGGCCAAACCAATGTCTCCAAACAATGCGACGTAGTAATTCTAAAACAAAAGTATTTTTTTGTGAGGAGCATTTTGATGTAAATATTTTTAATAAAATATTAGATAATGTTTGGACCAATATATTTATTTTGCCAGTAGGTACATTTTATTTTTATTATTTATCTCCTTGTTTAGATTTTTTTTCTTGTTTTGAGTAATACTGGTACAATTTAAATATTTTTGTTGTTTTATTCTATTCTCTTTAAAATGAGTAATGGTCAAAGATGTGCGGGATGCAAGGCACCTCTAACAAAAAGGGAATGCTTGCAGTGTGTAGCATGCAAGGCAAAGTATGATATTGAGTGTATAAATATGAATAGTAAGTCGTTTAGCGTAAGGGTCAATGAAAATGTCCAGAATGCGTAAACAAAAATCCAAAGAAGGGAAACATCAACACACCAGTGCGTGGTTCCGTATCAGATGTATCGCCTAATAGCGCCAGCGATCACTTAAATGTTACCCATCGAGCTAAGACCACACGATCACACGTTCATAGTGAGCAACGTAGCCCTGTGGACTGTAGAGATTTTAGCACATCTTAAAGTGAAACTGAAGAACTTAAGACATGTATTAAGGACGTAATTCAAAATCAAATGAGAGAATCGTTCACTTCGAGATGACATCCTTCAATCCGCACGCACGCGCCGTAACTTAAACTCTGACGGCCTTCTACTACCAGGACCCGTTAGACCTATATATATATCAATGAGCGCTTAACAAAACATAATAGACAGATTTTTCATCAAGCACGAATATTTGCCCGTGAACTCTCATTTAAATATGTATGGACGCGAGGAGGAAAGGTCTCTGTACGCCGAAACGACGGTGCGCCACGCCTCCGATTGTGAGATACGAATGACCTGTCAAGGGTTTTTAGTTTAATTTAATCAAATATTAACTTGCATTAGTGACCTTTTCATTGCTTACTGGTTCAAAAATTTTATTCTGTATACTACTAAGTATTATGTATGCTACACTCTTGCTACACAAACAAGCACATCTATCACCTATACACAAAGCTCTCCTTTAAACAAAAATAGATTTGATATACATGAAAATGGCTAACGAGAGTAAAACTTGTTTAAAATTGGGGTTACTAAACGCCAGGTCCTTAAACACAGGAAACGATGATTTACTTGTTACTGTCTCTAAATATAGACCTGATGTCCTGGCTATAAATGAAAGATGGCTTAAAAGGGGAGAAGAGTCGCTTGCACCCATAATTCCCGCATATAACTTCATACATAGGGCTAGAGAAGGTAGAAAAAGTGGAGGAGTTGGTTTTTACATCAGAAAAGAATTAAGAAGAAAGATAGTGGAACATCCAGTCTCGGCGCTTGAACAGATGTGGCTCGAAGTACACCTACAAGGCTCAATTATGGCTTTAGGTACAGCTTATAGGCCAGAAAATGGTGGTGTTGCGGAGGTACTGGATGCGCTCAGTGCATCAATCAATGACACAAGTCGATGCGATCTAACTTGTATCCTGGGCGATCTAAATATCGATGTATCTAATCCTGCCTCTCCAAAAACAAAAATCATAAAAGGTATTAAGACTAAAGCTGCGGGATTTGATGGAATTAACATAGAGATGGTAAAGTTAACTCTCGAAGCAACTCTTCCAATTATAACAAGATTAATTAATAAATCAATTGAGACTAGTACATACCCATCATGTTGGAAAACGGCTTTGGTAAAACCTATTCCCAAGAAAGGAACAATTGTGCAACTTAATGACCTAAGGCCAAAATCCATATTAGCAGTTTTATCAAAAATATTGGAAAGGGTCGTTCTGAATCAAATACTGTTTCATGTAGAAAATAATTCAATAATACCTAAATATCAATCTGGATTTCGAAAAGGACCTAGCACTGAAACGGCTCTTTTACACGTCACAGACGACATAACGGAGGCTTCCGATTGATTGATCAGATTTGAGTGGTATTCTTGTATTGCTGGACTATACTCCGTCTGCATCCAGAGTTATTCTTGTCAAAATTAAAATTTTACGGCTTTTTGAACAACACCTGCCAATGGTTCAGAACATTTCTAACAAACAGACATCAGTTAGTGGTGACTGATAATGCGGATGGTTCTAAACCGTACTCGACTAACAGATTGATCCTGCGTGGCGTATCTCAGGGTTCCCTGCTGAGTCCAATACTTTTTGCCATCTTTACAGCGAACCTACCGAATCAAATCAATTACTGCAAATATCACCTATATGCAGATGACACCCAAATATTTTACTCATGTGACAGTAAAAACGTTAAAAACATAGAGAATGCGGTTTCTAGAGTGAACAGTGACCTCAATTTGTTTTTTTTGGTCTGTGGCAACACTAAGGTCAACAGCTGATTTGAATTGTTCCTAATAGTTTTATTAAGTAAAATTATTTATAGTGTATAATTTTAGCTAAATTCCCAATCAATTATTCAATTAAAGTGTATTGATACTAGTGTAATAAGAATTATAGTGTTTAAGTTATTCTTCAATATTGTAAATCTCTAAGAAAGTGAAAAGTGACAGTTGATTGGTAACGTACAAACTTTAAATTTTCTAAAATAGATATATATTCTAGTTTTTAAGTGTTTTTAGTTCTTCTTTATTATATAACAACTGTCTCATTCAATTTCATATTAGTTTTGTTTCTGCAAATCTCAGTTTCTTTGTTTTGTCTCATTTATTGCGGAAGCAAAGCAATATAGGCCCTTTGTTTGGTTTTGCACATTGGTACCTTATTTAATATTAAAATGATGACTCGTTCACTTGCCCTTTCACGCCAAGAGGAGAACAAACTCCAACTGGCATTACAAGAATTAAAAGTGAGTAAGGACTTGTGTGCCCAGCTAAACAATGAAAGAGATGCTAATGAGAGGGAACTATTAGATGTTTTAAAGAATAATGACAAATTAAAAATAGAACTTTCTAAGTTACATGTTAAATATAATGATGTTGAAGAGGAGCGTAACAGGCTACAGTTATTAGTGGCTAGGTTTGATGAGTGTGGTCTTGAGTATGAGCAGGCCCTTCGGCGTACCGACACCCTGAAAAACAAAATGTATTCAACAGCTGTTCACCTGACAATAATTTAATGAATATTACTAGACAAATAAAAAATTCAAGTAAACAATTTACTAAGTCAACAAATATAATAATTTTTGTAGGAAATAGAGATAATGTAAATCATTTGGAATTTAAAAAATGTTTTGAAACTATAAGTAACTTAGATGTCAATAAAATTGTCTGGTTTTCATTACCCTATAATCAAGGTTTGCCACAGGCCGAAAATAAAATTAGATATAAGATAAATTTACTGATATATAATTTATGTTTGTATAATGACAAATTTCATGTGATTGACACTAACACTAATGTTAGTAACTTTTATAACTTGACTAATGGTAGGTATTACCTATCTCCATATATTAAAAGACAGGTAGCTTCATCGCTATTATATTATTTTACTATGACAGCCAATAATTTGGCTAAAATTGTTTCTATTGAACAGCATTCAATTACTTGTATAAGTAAAAACAGCTTGGAAATAAATACAACTAGTAATAGTAGTATTAGTAGTAGTTTAAACTAGACATTAAGACAGTAGAGATATCCTCTAGCCAAATAATTAAGATATCAAATAATGATATTAATGATGATTACAGAAATACAAAAATTGTTAAAATAAATAATAAAAACCATAACATAAACTGTATCAACCTGGTGCATCAGAACATTCAGTGTATTAGAAATAAGGAATTAGAAATTGAATTGTTTTTAAATACTTTTAATATTAATATTTTTTGTGTCACTGAGCATTGGCTTAAGAATGATGAATTAATATTTAATTTCAATAACCACCAGGTTGGTAGTTCGTTCAACAGAGTTAATTCCATACATGGTGGCTCTTTAATTATTTTAAATAAACAGATAAAATTCAAAGAACGCAAGGACATAGTGAGCCACTCTGTTGAGCGGACAACTGAACTTGCTTCAGTTGAATTAGAAGAGTTCATAATTGTAAATGTTTATAGGCCACCGTCATCTAACTTTGAACATTTTGAAAAGATTATGGATGAGGTATTGTATAAACTATCACATTCTAGTAAAAAGGTAATTATTTGTGGAGACTTCAATATTAATATTCTTGAACAAAATTCAATAAGTATAAAGTTTTTAAATTTGTTCAAATTTTATAATCTTTTACACATGTTTATGGAGCCTACTAGAGTCACAACCACTAGTGCCACTTGTATTGATAACATTTTTACAAGTGTTATTCCAAATTTTAAATGTTTATTCAATACATTAGATTCTGACCACTATGGCCAATTTATTAAATTCAGTTGTAGCAAGAAAGAAAAATCAAAACAGAAAATAAGTTTTATACCAGTGACTGTAGAACGTATCGAACAAATTAAAAATGGGTTAGTACGCTATTTGCCTTTGATGAAAAATTCAAACCCCAATATTATGTATAATGACTTTTTTAGTACTTTCACTAAATTATTTAACTCTATATTTACTCCTAAAACAGTGGTTGTTAATGATAAATTAGTGTTTAGTGATTGGGCATCTGCTGAGTTACACAAAAATAGAGAAAAATTATATAATATGTATGCGGAATTGATGTTTAATACTAGTAATGAGTTTAGGGATGAGGTAAAATTATTTTCCAAATCTTTTAAAAAACAATGTAAAATAGCAAAAAATCAACATATTCAAAATAAAATAGGAAATAGCATTAATAAAATAAAAACAACTTGGAAAATAATTAATGAGGAAACTGGAAGAGCTAAATCCCAGAGGATCGACTATAAATTAAATATAGATAATAAATATGTCACGTCTGACCTCGAGGTTGCTACTGCTTTTGAAACCTTTTTTACTAATATTCCAGTGACTACAACGTTATCTTTAAATTCTTCTACCGCTGCAGCTATGGGTTTACTTAGAGAGAATGTAGATCAATGTGTTAGTAGTTTTAAGTTTGAAAAAGTTAATGCTCAAGAAGTAATCAAAGTATTTAGATCAATTAGCGTTAAAAAGACTAGTGATCTTTGGGGGTTTTCTGTTGACATACTTAAGTCCATAATTGACATTGTAGCGCCAGACTTAGCATTAATATTTAATAATTGTTTAGAATATGGTATATTTCCTGATCTAATGAAACAAAGTAAAATAACTCCATTATTCAAATCCGGCTGTTCATTAGATCCTAGTAACTATAGACCTATTTCAGTCTTACCCACTTTTAGTAAGATTTTTGAGAAAATAATTCTTAATCAACTTGTGGCATATTTCAGTAAAAACAATCTCTTACACAAAAACCAGTTTGGTTTCACTGCCGGTCGCTCTACAACAGATGCTGGTGTAGAGCTATTACTAAACATATTTGAAGCCTGGGAAGGATCACAGGATGCACTTGGCATTTTCTGTGATCTATCTAAGGCGTTTGACTGCGTTCAACATGAAATCCTTGTGAAAAAGTTAGAACATTATGGAGTTAAAAATAAGTCCCTAGATTTAATTAGTTCATATCTTAATGATAGAATTCAAAAAGTTGATGTAAATGGAAAACGTTCCCCTGGTTCTTTGGTAAAAATAGGAGTGCCACAGGGCTCTATCCTAGGGCCTTTCTTGTTCCTCATTTACATAAATGACTTACCTCACCTAGTGAGGGAAAAACATGGGATAGTGTTGTTTGCTGATGATACTTCCCTTACTTTTAAAGTTAATAGACGGCAATCTGTTATTGACGATGTAAACAATGCTCTCTCAGATGTTGTACATTGGTTTAACGCCAATAATTTGTTGCTTAATAAAAAAAAGACAAAATGTGTCAAATTTAGTTTACCAAATGTTAAAAATGTTAGAACCAATGTACAATTAAATAATGAGGATTTGGACTTGGTCAAATCTACTACTTTCTTGGGCATTACTTTAGATGAAAAATTGCAATGGGGTCCTCATATATTTGATTTGTCAAGCAGACTAAGTTCTGCTGCATACGCGGTTAAAAAAATACGTCGTTTAACAAATATGGAAACTGCTCGATTAGTTTACTTTAGTTACTTTCATAGCTTAATGTCATACGGTATACTCTTATGGGGCAATGCGACTGACATTGATACCATATTTACATTACAGAAGAGGGCTGTTCGCGCAATATATAATATGAGACCAAGAGACTCGTTAAGAAATAAATTTAAAGAATTTAAAATTATGACTGTTTACAATCAATATATTTATGAAAATTTAATTTACGTTCATAAAAATATTTCAAAGTTCAAGAAAAATTGTGATTTACATAAAATTAATACAAGAAATAAAAATAAACTCGCTATGCCCGGCACTAGGCTCCATAAAATAGGTAAATCCTTTAAGGGTAATTGTATACGTTTTTATAATAAGCTCCCAAATGAAGCCTTAAGCCTCTCATTAAATAAATTTAAATTATATGTTAAAAATAATTTAATAAAAAAATCCTACTATAGTGTAAAGGATTACATCGACGACGGTATGGCCTGGGAATGAATCTGTATTGTATTGCGAATAGCTAGTAATCTCCGCAATTTGTTTTTTGTTGTAAATTAATTTTGCTTTATCGACCTTCTGCATCACACCGATTCCTTAGAAGTCACTACTTGCGGTAGCATCGGGAGTCGGGTTGCCTCCCTCCCTCAAATATGTGCGAAGGGGGTGATGGCTGGCTCTTGTGTTATGCTCGTGAACGGGTGCTGCTTGCGGTGACTGGTTGTGTGGCAGGCCGAAGATTTATATATATTTATTTTTTCTGTTATTATTATTTAATTGTCGTGCCTGAAATCATTAGGCTTCTTTTCCGATTGATTGCGACGGTTCTAGTTGTTCCAAAATTGCATTTAAGTTTGACGTTTGTGAAACAGTGATCACAATAACAAAAAATATATCCGGCTGAGTTTGTTGTGTGGTTCTTCTCAGACCAGGACGCGTTTGGAACCCTCATAGCTTTAACATTAAGATGGAAAGTGCTTTTTCAGAAGGGCTTATTACGATAAACCTAGTATCGTAATAGGCCCTCCTGACATTTCCATGTTGACGTACACAAGTGATCACTGATTATGATTCTAAGTGGAAAAGATATAAATAAATAAATAAATAAATAGTATCAACGGTTGGTCTCAATGTAACGGTTTGGTCCTGAACCCTAAAAAATCCTCAATGTTAATACTGGGTACGATAAGCCAAATAAAACGTGTGCTAGACGCTGAGGTAAAGATAAAAATTGACAGCACAGAAATCCAACAAGTCTCGTCTGTACGTTACCTGAGACTGATATTAGACAGGGAGCAAAAATGCACAAAGAACGTTCCTAACAAAGTTAGGATTGCTTTAATGAAATTAAAAACTCTCTACAAGATAAGGCCATTCATTAAAGAAGAGGTTCGGCTACTGCTATATGAATTCCTTGTTCTCTCCCAGCTGAGTTACTGCAGTACAGTTTTGGCCCCCAAATAAAAGTGACGTCGGAAAGATCAATTCAACGAGTTCAAAATGCTTGTGTTCGTTTTCTGTTACAATGTTCCAAAGAGGCAACACATATCTCTGTATCTTCACAATAACGGACTTCTTAACATGGGTGCTAGAAGGGAACTCCATTATGCTTGCACTGTTTACAGAATCAAATGGAACAAGAAACCAGAGTACTTATTTGAAAAATTGTTATGGCTCGATGAGCACTGCTTAAGGAGTCGCCGTATGGGCGTCAAAAATCTTCCACACACATGCAAGAGTCGTTGCTGTTTTTATTTTTTTTTTGTTGTATTATTATTTTATATCTATTGTAACCTGTGCAGATATTACATATGCAATTTCAATAGAATATGTTTATTTTAGACATGATTTGTTTGTTTCTTTTTAATATTTTTTATATGTACTTAATTATTTTGTAATTAGTTCGATCGTTAGCTAATTGTAATCATTCGGAAGTTGGGGGATAGACCACTGTGTACTCCCACATTAAGTCTTGAGGATAGGGGACTGGCTGAAAACAAGCGTTTTCCAAGATGTCGGTCCTGGTAAACAAGTAGCTGAGCCAGCTCCCATTGTCTTGGAGGGTTATATATAGGTTATATATATTGTGTTCAACTCTTTTCTGATATGTGTGTAAAATTGTAACTAAAATCTACATGACAATAAACTGTTTTATTATTATCATTTATTTCACTTTAATCTTATTATTTACATTTATACATATAACATTAAAAAAAAAAACAACATTATAAATATAAATATAAAAAACAGTATCCCGCCGACGTGGGCCTTACGACCAGTCCGTCGGTGGTTAGGGCGACAGCGAAAGAAACCTCCTCACAATGCGTGCCGTACCCAAAACTGCTGCTCTTTGCATCCGACCCTTGATCCAGTTTTTTAGTGAGAGCCTCTTGAGATGATGGTCGAGACTCTTCGCTATAAGACCATTGACGGAAACTACCATCGGGACAATTATTGTTGAGTCAACATCCCACATGTCGGTAATCTCGTGAGCTAAGTCCAAGTATTTTGACAGTTTGTCCTTCTCAGCTTTCACAAGATTAGCGTCACACGGGACACTGATATCAACAAGAAATGCCCGGCGCTCTAACCGATCTACCAGCACGATATCAGGCTTATTGGCTACAATAGTCCTGTCCGTTATGATAGATCGGTCCCAATAGAGCTTAGCATGACCATTTTCCAAAACTGGCTCCGGTGAGTACTTATAAAATGGCACTTCAAAAGGTACCAGACCGTATTGAAGAGCAAGTTCTTGGTGGATAATCTTGGCTACTTGGTTGTGCCTGTGCAAATACTCTCCATTGGCAAGATGACAACAACCGGAAATAACATGTCTGATGGATTCTCCTGGTTGGTGGCACGCACGACATATGTCAACAGTGCCATCCTTTATTATGTATTTCCGATAGTTGTTCGTCTTGACAACTTCGTCAGCAATTGCACAAGCAAAACCTTCGGTTTCACCAAAGAGATCACCAAAGCGTAGCCAAGCCACGGACGCCAGAAGGTCTACATCAGGCCCATAAAGTGCCTGGTGGAACCGTCCATGAAGCTCCTTACTCTTCCATATACTTATACGGTCGTCAGTGCTAAGTACTACCGGTTTATGCCAGTTATCTTTGGCTAAGGAGAGCGGTGTAAGACCATTATCTACTGCAATAATGTCCCGATGCATTCCACACTCAGCATGAAGGAAATATTCCCTAATATTGCATACCTCACGGTTGTGTAAGTTTTTGGCATTAAGGAAGCCGCGACCCCCACACTTCCGTGGAATATACAATCTCATCACTGATGAGCGCGGATGATGCATGCGATACATTGTCAATAGTTTTCGGGCCTTTCGATCCAGGGCATCTAATTCGGTCTGAGTCCACCTTAATATGCCGAAAGTATACATCAGCAGGGGCATTACCCAACTGTTGAATGCACGTACTTTGTTACCTCCTGACAAAAGACTTTTTAGGACTTTTGTCAAGCGGTTAAAGAAGCGTTCCTTCACTAGCTGTTTAATGTCCCCACTTAGTATGCCTAAGCATTCCGACATACCAAGGTATTTGTAGGATTCGGTTTCAGAGAGGGATCTGAGGGACATTGTCTCCGAGAGTTGTAAATATTCGCTATTTACAACTCGGCCATTCTGCACATGTGCAACCGCGCATTTATCTACACTAAACTCCATCCTAATGTCATTACTAAACGTTTGCGTAATGCTTAGTAATGATACCAGATCTGCTTTATTTGGTGCAAATAATTTGAGATCGTCCATGTACAAAAGATGTGAAATGATCTCACCCCCTCTGCGAAAGCGAAATCCCAGTTTTGAATCCCTAAGCAACGTGCTTAAGGGGTTCAAAGCCAGGCAAAACCACAAAGGACTCAAGCTATCACCCTGGAAAATACCTCGCTCAATCCTTACAGGTTCGGAAGTAAGAAGACTTCCTCCGCCCCCTGGAAGACAAAGGACCGTTGTCCATTGCCTCATACATGAATCAAGAAAAGCGCATAGATCTGTGTCAATCTTATACACTTCTAGTACTTTTCTCAACCATGTATGAGGCACCGAATCATAGGCCTTTTTATAATCAATCCAGGCGGCGGAGAGACCCTTCTTACCTCGGCGAACCTTTTCATTAATGGCCATGTCAATAAGGAGGAGCTCCTTAGTACCACGAGACCCAATCTTACATCCATTTTGAGCGGGATCTAAAATGCTGTTTGCATACAAATGTGTGTTTAATTTTGAAGTCAAAATGGATGTAAGAAGCTTATAAATTGTTGGTAAGCACGTGATAGGTCGAAAGTTCTTTGGATCCGTGATACTACCAGACTTGTGGAGCAGAAAGGTGATTCCTGTTGTCATAAAAGATGGTAGGGATCCGAACACGATGGTTTCCTGGAATTGCCCAGCCAAACGTTCGTGTGAAGACCGCAGCCATTTGAGCCAAAAGTTATGTAATCCGTCCGGCCCAGGACTTTTCCAGTTATGGGTCGAACGGATCGCATCCCTGACATTGTCTGGGCTTATAAATATAGCCTCCATTGGCTGCAGGTGTTCACACGCGCGCTCAACAACACGCATCCAGCCACCATCGTTGTGATTAATAGGCACCGACCAAATATTTTTCCAAAATGTGAACATTTCTTCCATATTTGGTAACTGCCCATCAATCACATTCGTAGCAGATTCCTCCCAACTTCTATAAACCTTTCTTTGGTCACTTTGGAATATGCGATTCTGTTTATACCTATTTACACGTTGTTTATAACGACGGATACGATTTGCCCACGCACAAACTTTTTGCTTCAGGTAGTCTATACGTTCTGTTACATAGGCCATGTAATCCTGAGGTCTAATGCCAGTACCGGCAAAGGCCTGTGTAACATAACGCATGACTCTCGGTCGGATGTTTCCCGATCTGAAGCAGATTAACTTGCCAATAATGACCCTAGCTGCGCTGATACGCCGTTCAATCCTCATCTGCCATGCGGGTGTGTCCTCAGTGGACCGCACCACCCTATCAGGCTCAGGAAAACTGACACGGGCGGAGCGGCACGCTGCAACAGCTGCACAATAAAGAATTGAATGGGTATCAGTGAGACTATTGCTAGAACGAAGATAAGAGTCTAGCATGCAGTCTAGAGCCATTACAAGCGACATATTACGTCTATGCGTGGGAAAACGGGGCAACCGTGGTCTGTCGCAGGCTGGTATATCTTTAAATTCCAAAATCGCATCCTCCAAAGTCCTCCTTAATTGCTCATTATCTTGGGTACTTACGGTTGTAATCTCTACGCCCCCCACATCAGCATCTCCAACTACTAACCCTGCCACCGAAGGAGCGGACGATAACTGGGCTCGCGAATGGATGCTTTCGGTGGTGGATGCAGAGACTGTCACCTCGGAGCGAAGCCGGTCAAGTGCGGAGTCATCCAACGCACGATTACGTTGAATAAACTGCACCTGATCCGATAGTCGTTGGGCCGAAACGGTCAACTCTGGTTCAAGGACCTGAAACAAAGACAGCAAACGGGTTCGCCACGCAGTGAGGTTAGTGCCACCCTCTGTCGCCCTATAGTACGCTCGCATGACATTTTCGTTCATATTTTGCGTCCATTTCATGCGGCGCACTGCACCACCGACGGCGGGGGCCGAACGCGGGGCGGATGCCCCAGTAGGCCCCAAGCGCGGCAGCGGTGGCCTCCCACGGCGCGGCACTGGTGCTCGGCGCGGCGCTGGAGGCGGCAGCTCGTCGTCACTGCTCGACACGATTTCCTCACGAGGAGTTGCGTACTCCTCCTCTGATGACGTGGAGCTGTTGGGTGCGACGGGCTGCGGTGGTGGGCGTGCGTTTATGTTTTTACTCCTTGTGATCATTATTATAGTTTCTATTTTCACATTGTCAACTTTTCTCTTTTTTCAGGTACTTTTTGTAAGTTGTTCACAGTTGTTTATATAGTATTCTTTTTTTTTTTCGTTTATTTTGCATTTTGTAAACGGAATGAAATGATTTAAATATGATTAAAACTTGATTTTGTAAATAAATATTTTAAACAAAAATTGACATTTAAAAACGTGACCATTCCGTGTCACTTACCAAGGAGTATTATTATTATTATTATTATTATTATTATTATTATTATTATTATTATTATTATTATTATTATTATTATTATTATTAAATACAAGTGAGTTACCGAGGCAAAAAAAAATGTTGTGTGTGTCAGATCCGACGCAGGACTGGAGCTTACACCTTAAGTACGATTATCTAAACAGACAAATTTAGCTCAGCCGTCTTTGCAATTAAAAAAATATAACAATTAATAGATGTTAGTTAATACGGCTCGACTCGTTTATTTTAGTCATTGTCTTACAGTATTTTACTATGGGGCAGCGCCGCCGAAATTAATTCTATATTTATATTACAAAAATGAGCTATACGGGCTATTTGTAACTTAAGAGACGAGAGAAGCTAGAGACTCCCTAAGAGATGTTTTTAAAGAAATCGGTATTCTTACGGTCTCGGTGTCAGTACGGTAATCGGTATTTTCAATACATTTTTAATAACTTACTATATATACGCCAAAATTTAAATGACTACAATAAAAACAGCAACAGACATACTATCAATACAAGAAATAAAAATAGGGACGTAACCCCTAAATTTAGACTTAAAAAAGTTAAAAAATCCTTCATGGGCTTGAGTATACACATATATAATAAAGTTCCACAAGATATTTTAGATCTTCCTTTTCTTGGTTTTAAATCTAAAATTACTAGGATCCGCCACAATGCGCTACGGAAGTTGAGCTGAGCACTCTCCCCTTTTTTGATACTATTTAAGTCGGTCCACACCGCGCCCAAGGACATCCAATGAAGTTGCTGGCACCGGAACGGTTAAGAGTAACGATTGGCGAGCGCGCGCAGGTTTAGTTAAGCTTAAGTCTATGGGAGATTCAGTTTTTTGACCATGTCTTTAATACCAAACAATATTTTTTTATTCTGTTTTTTGGAGTACAAGTCTAGTCACGTTCTTGACATTCTTGCCAATTTTGGTTAAAATTGTTCAAATGGTTTTCCTGTGAATTTGCCTCAAAAAATTGATTCCCAAACGGTTAAGAGCTTTACTTACGCTCATCTCAAAAAGTATATTATTAAATAAATCTTAGTATAACATTCAAGAGTTTTCGGTTGATCGAAATGTGTGGATCGAAACATGGGTCATTGACTCATTTGCAGTGTTGATGTTATAATGTATAAGTCAAATATTGTTAAATTACATTTAAAAGAGCAACTGTTGAGTTTCTGGCCAGCTCTTTTCAGCAGAACAGCATTCCGAGATGGTGGTAGCTTACTCACAGACTGACTATACTGACCAATTTAATGTAATTGACGATTCAAAAGTGCGTGTAAATGCCTACTTGAATAAAGGTATTTTGAATTTGAAATGGGTAAGCATGCTGTCTCTACTTCAGAATTGTAAGTTCTTCCATTTCGAATCTTACTCTTTGACTCCAATCTTACCCGTTGCTTTCTAAAACCTTTCTGACGTGATTAAGTTAATTATACATGTATTTACGGTCGCATAGTTGTAAAGCTCTATTCATTAAGGTACGGGGTAACGATGCTAGGTGGGCAGGTTGGTGGTGTGACTGTGCTTGTATGTAGTATGTCGGTGTGCATTCTGTTCACCATGGTTACACATTACATTTATTTAATTTCCACAAGAAACTACATAAATCATGAGAAAAGCATCGCTGCTCACTTCCTTTGGATGCGCTGGTGGTTGGAACAATGTATCAATTGTTTCTAAAACAAATACTCTTTAGTAGATTTAAAAATAAGTGTGTAGATTTAAAAAAAATGTGTAGTAGGTACGTCGATAAATAAATGATAAGTCCTAGATAAGGTATTTTCATAATCACTAGTTTCTTTTAAATTGTTATTTTGATTGTAGTCTGTAAGTAAAATTAAAATTCTTTTGTTTTAAATAAGTATAATCTAAAAAATAAACCAATACGGACAAGGATTTGATGGGGAGTAAGGGGAGGAACCAAGATCTTATCCGACACAAATGTCAACCTCACCTGCTCGCGCCGGATGGCGGCGGCGACCAAAGCGGTTGCCGTGATGCTCCCTGCTAGACAACAGACGAAGCTCTGGCGACCGAGTATCTGGCGGTTTAACCAGACATTACTACAGACGGGCTTAGATACCTGTGCATCGGAACACATCCTATCCGAGGGTTTTCCTATATGGTTTTT
Source organism: Napeogenes sylphis (assembly GCA_959347405.1). Lineage (NCBI taxonomy): Eukaryota > Metazoa > Arthropoda > Insecta > Lepidoptera > Nymphalidae > Napeogenes > Napeogenes sylphis. Next base: position 37,633,942 of record OY365782.1, read on the forward strand.
GTGCGTCAGACGGCCGTCGGCACTGGAATGATAAACCCAAAATCGCCACTTACCACTAAAAAGCATTATGGAAAGTCAGGTTTTTTTGAGAGCGTGTGTAATAGATAGGGCGTCGCCACAAAACGACGCGCAGACACATCGACCTACATCTGCGACAAATATGTGAGGGCTACCGAGTCAAGGACGGGCTCGGCCAAAGACGCTAGTCCCAGAACAAAACTTGAAAGTCCGCTTCGTAACACTAAATGTTGGCTCACTAACAGGAAGGACGACAGAACTCGCGGAACTATTTAAAAGGAGGAGAGTTGACATTGCGTGTCTGCAAGAGACGAAATGGAGAGGCTCTAAATCGCGTAATATTGGCGAGGGATACAAAATGATGTATACTGGATCAGCAGGTGGACGAAATGGCGTAGCAATAGCAGTCAGTGAAAAACTCATAGATAACATCATTGGAGTCAAGCGCATAAATGACCGCTTAATGTACATAAGGGTTCTAATTGAAGGCAAAACAGTGAACATCTTATCTGGATATGCACCCCAAACTGGGTGCAGGGACAGTGAAAAAGAGGCCTTCTGGACAGCATACGAAGCTGTTCTTCAGCAGATGCCAAATGGCGAAACATGCATCGTTGGTGCGGATCTAAACGGGCACATAGGCACGAGAAGTCACGCATACGCCCGAGTGCATGGAGGATTTGGTTACGGTTCGTTGAACGATGCTGGAAGTACTATTCTATCTAGCGCTATGGCTCATAATTTAGCTATTAAACAGTTTCTTTCAAAAGCGCCTGGGTATCTGATCAAGTACAAAAGTGGCCCTCATAGTACGCAGATAGACTACTTATTAACAAACAGGGTGAACATTGGTCGAGTAAAGAACTGTAAAGAAATCCCAGGAGAGTGTGTTATTTCCCAACACCGTATTGTGGTCATGGACATGACCTTCCGTAATAAATCTGAATCGAAACCAGAAAGGGTACCTGAAATCACTAGGTGGTGGTTACTCATAGGGACAAGGAAGAAGAATTTAGACAGGAACTTGAAGGTTTGATTATAAATATGGAGGAAAATGTCAACACCATGTGGAAACTACTATTCTCAGACATTATGAAGGCAGCAAATAAGATCCTAGGGCGCACGAAACCCGGTAGACGAACATCTAAGGAAACGTGGTGGTGGAATTTCGATGTCCAAACAGCTCTGAAAGCAAAGAAAGAAGCTTTTAAGGTGTGGCAGACCACCGGCACAAATGAGGATAGAGATCACTATAAAGACCAGAAGAGGAATGCAAAGAAAGTTGTAGGCGTTATAAGGCTACGGGAGATCTTTACTCGGCCCTCGAGAGTCGTGAAGGACAATAGGAGATTTACAAGTTATCTAAAGCTCGGAGTAAGGCATCACAGGATCCAGTTAAGACCAGGGCTGTAAAAGGGACGGACGGTTCGATACTTTATAAAAACAAAGAAGTTTTGGGAATGTGGCATGCTTACTTTGAACAACTTTTGAGCACAACCACTAGGACGGTTACTCTCTCTGAAGTAAGCAGTAACCTTGGTCTCGTACCACTAATAACACCACAGGAAGTCAAGTCGGCGCTCAAAAAGATGGCTAACAAGAAATCGCTGGAGCCAGATGGAATCCCTATAGAAGTCTGGAAATGCCTCAGAGAGAAGGGTATTTATTTCCTTACACACCTCTTCCTTAAAGCCATGGAAACATCGAAAATACCGGATGTGTGGAGACTGAGCACAATAATTCCTCTCTACAAGGGTAAAGGTTGCAGATACGAGTGCAACAAATATCGCGGCATAAAACTGAAGAGTCACACAATAAAACTATGAGAGAATCATTGATGCCCGTTTAAGATCGGAGAGTTCTCTATCTGCAAACCAATTTGGCTTTGTTCCTGGTTTATCCACAATCGACCCGATGTTTGAAATCAGCATGATAGGACAGGAGTATCGAGCTAATAATAAGCCATTATTCTTGGCGTTCCTAGACATGGAAAAGGCATTCGACCGCGTACCTCGTCCCACAATCTGGTGGAGCCTTCGCAAGAAAAATATCTCAGAAAGGTACGTTGACATCATAGCTGACATGTACAAAGACGTCAAGTCAGTAATAAGAACCACGGTGGGGCACACAAAACCAATAGCAGTAACTGAAGGAGTACATCAAGGTTCAGTCCTAAGCCCGTACCTCTTCTGTTTGGTGATGGATGCCCTCACAGAAAAAGCTCAAGCTCTGGTCCCGTGGACATTTATTTATGCAGATGACGTAGCTATTTATGCAACATCCCAAAGTGAGTTAAGCAAGCCCTTAATGAATGGAAGCGTCAGCTGCAGATGGGTGGTCTTATGTTGAGTGTTGATAAGACCCAGTACATGGTATGTAACAATTCAGGCGCTTCAGATGATCCTCTCGTTATCGATGGCCAACTAATTAAAAAATGCGACGAATACAAATATCTGGGCTTTATGTTGCACACCACAGGAGATCTGGAATGATGAAAATGCTTCGGTGGATGTGCGGGGTGACGAGACTTGACAAGATACGCAACGAGTACGTTCGCGGTAGTCTCGGCGTTCGCGACATTGCCGACAAGTTCGGGAGAGTAGGCTGCGATGGTTCGGACACGTTAAGAGAAGACCTCCCGACTATATAGGCAACACAGTAGCTAATCTAAGCACCCAGGGGGTCCGGAGAAGGGGAAGACCAAAGACCAGGTGGTTAGATGTTATCCGAAAGGATATGAGTTCTTGCGACGTGACTGAGGAAGATACGTCCAACGGAGCGAAGTGGAGAGAGAAGACGAGAAAGGCAGACCCCACCATCGGATGGGAATAATAATTGCCAAGGAGAGAGAGAGAGAGAGAGGACAAGGATTTGAACCCGCAATCTCTGTTTAACCGTCCCGTCGCTCTATCAAATGAATTACTGTTAGTATGTAATAATTGCAGCGGATTTAAAACATATATATATTTTAAATTACATAAAAAATTTCCCATAATAAAGTTATAGTAAGCTACAACAAAAACTGTTACGTATAAATACATAATACCTTAAACAATCGTTTTGTTTTGTCTTTTGTAAAAAAAAAGTTTCTAATAAAGTCAAAAGGCAAAAGTTTTTCTTAAATAAAAATTAATATCCTTATTCTCACAGAATCAGTTTCATCCAGAAAAAAATCGAATAACGGAAAAAAAAAATGTTTTTTAAATAACTGATATCGTATTGATAGAAGCACTACTAAAATCATTTCAACAAAACAATAAACGATAATTTGCTTCATGTTCATCAAAGTATTTTTAGAAACCTGTTCCTATTTTAAAAAAAAGCATAGGTATGTATATAAATTATATCGACTTAACATACGTTAACAGCATTTGTATTAAATTCGTTAAAATTCTCTGAGATTAGAAAAAACTTGTATTTTCATTTATGCTATAAACATTTTGGTGGTCGTTACTCCTACTTATTAAAAGCTATTATTGGTAATAGCGCTATTGTCACCACTCCTATGCGTCAGTAGTATAGTATAATGTGATTGATGTGGTAACTCCTTACAGTAAATAATGTTACTATCTGTCTATTTAGCTAATTCAGGTGTAATAAATGAATTAGCTCTGTGATACGTAAATACCATTAGGAATAAGGTTTGGGAAATGGTTCACTAAATCTAGTTATTCCAATCCTTATAAGTCCCAAGTGCCTTGGTAATTGTCTAACTTTTCCATTAACTCAATATATTATTATGGAAATAATCTGTGGCAATATTAACATTCACTTCATTACCATATGTTTAGAAAGATTAAAATTTGACTGTAAGGTTATAAGTTAATACAACGTTTTCTTTGAAATATGAGATTATGTTCCTTGAAAGATATTAAGATATGTTAAAAAATCTATACAATATTTTGGTTTCTGTTTCATTTCAATACTTATTTTGCAAATGACATTCTTTTTTTAAGTAATTATTTTTTATGTCACTGTTTTTTTCTTTGGTAAAATGTATTAATTACACGCTTACTATAAATGTGGTTTATATGATATATCAAAGTAAATACTCGACTGCTGTCATTCTCATACAGGGAGATACCGAGTAGTTAGTCGAGAGAATTAATGAGTCCACGCCATTTAGTGGCGAGTGCTACATGTGTGTATAAATGTTCAAAATGACTTTCAGGAATAATATTTTAATTATGGAATAAGATAGTACTGAGGCTTATCTTATTTCAATAGTGTAAATATAATTAAATTAATAAAGTAGTAGTGGTAAATAGTAATTTCGATTGATATCTGTCGGTCTATTTTGTAAATACTCTCTGTGTTGGTTCTAAAAAACATGTGTGAAGGAAAAATTTAATGTGCGAATAAAGAAACGTAAACAAAATAAAGGTTTTATTTAGGGTTCTTAATGTTATACAGAACCCGTAGTAACTACATTAAAAAAGATACAATTATATAATAACTTTTCTAATTCACATTGAACTTGATAAGTGAATACACAATTAAATTGGATAGTAGGTAGATATAGTTGTCTCCTGTTTAACTGCAACATTGTTTTCTATTATATATATGATCATATACAATTTTATAGTTTTGTAGGCATTTGATCTTTCATGCATGCAATAAATGTCTTTTAGGATATTTCATTACACAAGACTAGAAAATCAAATCACTAGTATCAAAAAGGAAAGTTTTCATGTGTCGTTGAAATATACAATTTCAATTGACATTATTTTTTTAAATAAATGCAGAATGAAGAAAATAATCGGTATTGGCTGAAGTTGAATTGATAAGATAATAATACGAACCCACGTCCTTCGAAAAACAATCCGGTCTCTGAGAATTGAGCCAACATATAGCTTCGATAAAGCTAAATTTATTTACTAATCGAAGTGGGAAGCGCTACGTTTACTCAGTTGATGTATGTATGTTGAAATGGGGATAAGAAATAATTCGTAATAGTCTCTAAGATCCCATCATAGGTCGACCTTCACCAAGCTGATCAATGAGTTAATTAATATTTGACGTTGACCTCTTTGTCGCACTTATTCACTTGCAACAATATTTTACTTTTTAAAACTCTTTACCCGCCTGATGTTTTGATGACAAACTTGTCTACACCACCGTGCTCATTAACCAGACCGACGCAAGTTACTAGTATCGATATATCTAAATGTAAGTTTAATTAAAATACAGATTGTTTCATTTAGAGAACTCTGGTTTTCCTTTAAAATGTAAAAATCTTTCACCTTTTACTAAAAATTTCCGTGGAGCGGAACACTGAAAAGAGTCTAACTCTATAGTACTGTTATTATGTAGTTAAATAAATAATTACATATTTATATTACCTACATACCAAATTACTATATAATAACAATCTTATATGTAGCAATACTACAAAAATATAACACGGCCATGCTGACAAATACTTCGCTCTCGAAGTATACACACCTTCTTATATACATATATTTTTATATATATAATATACATTCTTTTTTTTTCTTATGTTTTGTCAAACCCCTTTACATAAACATAGGTTAACATTTTTTTAGGTTTTATCACTCGTCAAATATATATATTTTTTTAAATGTTTTGTCAATTACCTAGACATGTCAAATCCCTTCACCCGCTGCTAGTGAGTTAGATTTGCACCAAACAAAAGACCGACCAGCGAAAACCTACTAACTGATCTTGTAACTAAGACCTGCTCTAATCCAGAGTTTTATCTTATTTATGTATTTTATATATTTTATCTTATATCCAACTTTTATCTCATTAAATAAAAAAAATAGAATATATATACAATATACTGGTAAACAATATATGTAATACAAAAAGTACGATAGTATATATAATTATATAACAATTAAAAAAATAATTATAATAATAATAATAAATAAATATTTGTCTTATTATTAGGTTTTTTTTTCTCAACTTTAATTTTCCAGAATAACATTTTTTTTATCCACCTACTCCAGGCCAGAAACGAGGTTTTCGTTTTCGATAACAATATTCCTTAAATATTCCAATCCTTTTATAGCCTAGCGATTTAAAGTTTAAACTACCATTGTCAAAACATCATTTAGACAGATTACCAAACCTTCCACAAACTGTTCGGCCTATCTGACACAATATTACACTATTTCACATTAATTAATTTACCTAGATAACGTATCGTTACTCTTACACATTACTTTTACATATATCCAGATATTTAAACTACTAGGTAAGCAATACTCAAATATAAATAATCTAAAGACTTGGTAACCTACGTTTTCGTAAAGTGATAATTACGATATATAATTAAGTATCGACGAATGAATTTGGTTATATCGTTTATATATTAAAAAACAATATTTTCTAACATGGTTATCGTTGTTAGGTTTAATCTAGAAACCGAATAAGTACGCCGGATTTCATATAATTAATACAAAATATGTAGCTACCCTCACAAAGTATTAATAAACAATACATCCGAGTATTTTTGAAAACATTACACTTTTTGGTACTCCCAACTTTGTTACAGATAAAATATTTTATATCTGTTTGATCGTTTGACCGAATATCTATTTTGGAACGTTGTAGGTATTTTTTGCTCTTACGATTTTTTTTTACTTTACTTAAATAATTATTTAAATAAAATTATGTTAACAAATTGTAGGCCGTTTTAACACTGCTAAAGATGCCATTTTGGTATTAATATCGGATATACTACTACGGATATACTACAAACTAATTCAAAGAATTGTTATTCACTAAAAGTTAATTTTGTACAACACAATACTTCTTTTTTTTAGCATACTCACAATAAGAGTCCACCGATTCGAAGGTATGTAAATTGCTTTTTTTTTTTCGTTTCATAAGTTTTGCCACGACCTTCCCCTTTCCGAATCCTTTTTGAGAGACTTGATCAACACATCTCAGCCAGGCGTTTCGCTTTTGTGATCGCCACTCCGGCATATGTTGAATTAGCGTCTTAGATACGCCATGTCGAACCGCGAGATGGCACAGAAGTAAGTCCCGACCGTAGTAAGATATCCAACGTTTGCTGATCCTAAGCCCCTCGTCATCCAAGAATCCTTATGGCCTTATTGATGGCCATAGATGGTGGAGGAGACGCACTGGAAGCTTCCCCAGCTTTTACGTGCTCAAGTTCAATCAGCTTTAGCTGAAATGAAAGTTAGTAAATTCCACTGAGTAAGTCACGTATAATCCGATAAGTCTAGTCTAGTTGACCTGTCGACTAAATTTTTAATAACAAACACAAGATAAATAAAAACGTTGAATTGAACATTTGTTGTTGTTGATAAGATAGTTCTGCAAGACTATTCCTCTACATTATTTTGGTTGGTTCAGCTTAACTTGACCTTTTTTATCGATTCTCTTTCCGGTGCATCACAGGCTCGACACTGCACCGGCGAGAGCCATACTGGGTCCGCAGACTGAGCTGGCATGGCTGCGGTAATGCAACCCGCTCGGTCCCCATCGCCATGACGACGCCGAATGGTGTAGTTCGTACGTAGAATACAAACCGTGAATTAAATTTAATTCGTAAACTACTTCGTAATTAGAAATCACTCCGCCGTTTCCCAAACTACGCCTGGACATAGTAGAGGTGATGGTACTTCGACGTATATAGCGATAGCGGCGTGATTTTCCCTGTGAATTAGGTTTTCAACATATTAGTAAAGTTTAAAACACACTAAAATTAACAAATAAAATAACAACAATCTTTGATTTTATCGATAAAATATAGTTTCGGCAGTCAAACTGTCGATACCGTGGACCGGGATGATCCCACTTGTGATGTTAGATATTATAAGATTCTCCAATTAAAAACCACTGAATTAATATAGTATAAAGTATTTAATCGAGCTACTTCACACTATTAATATGATAATATTTTTCAATGCATTATCTGGGTAAGTTTAAAAAAAAGAAAGAACTAAACTAATATATAATTTAATATAACAAAATGACTCTCGGTACATGAATATAATAAATACAGTAATATAGTTATTACTGTGTAATTATTTAGACACATTTACCAATAACTCAATACGATGAAATACCCATAATAGTTATTAAACATATTATAAATAATGTAAGTTTAAGAATCACTTATCTTGCCAGTTGTCCAATACAGATTATTTTTAATGGCTAGCTAGCTTACAGCCATATTTATAACATTACAACATCGACAGAAGCGCCAACGGCAGCTTCTGGAGATAAGTCATATTCACAACTTCGAACATCATTAAATATATTATAATAACAATATAATAGTACATAACCTTTTTAAATGCCTAAGCATATTTATTATAACAATCTTATATCTTTCACACATTTATGACTTACCTAATAAGATATCATCTGTATGCTGACGACCTACAAATCTATGCACACGCTAATTCGACAGAAAGTAGCCTGAATGATGGCATCAATTTAATTAATAAGGACTTAAATCACATTCTGAATTGGTGCTGTATGTTTGGTAATTCCAATGTGTGAATCCACTAAAATGTCAGGCCATAGTTCTAGGTAGCCAGCGTCAATTGTGCAAATTGGATGATTTGGACCTTCTTTCAGTAAAATTTGACAACTTACCGATTCCGTTTGCACAATCAGTTAAAAATCTTGGGCTCTTTATCGACCCAACCCTTAGTTGGAAAGTTCACGTTTCTGAAGTATGCCGTATAGTAAATTTCTCACTTCAAGCGCTTTATCGTCACAAAAACTTTCTACCCATTCGGACCAAATCTCTGCTAGTACAATCTCTGATCCTTCCTCTCATTGACTATGTCTGTTGCTCTAATATCTCTGAACATCATCTTAATAAATAAGATCGTCTTCTAAATAGCTGCATAAATCTCCGTAAATATGACCATATATCCTGCTACCGTTCGCAGTTGAAATCTCTTCCTATCCGTGAGCGAAGAACTTCATGATATTTATGTCAATAATTCTCTATTCTTAACGATCCACTTTCTCCCTTGTACTTACAGCGTGATTTCAAATTATTAGGTAACACTCAGGACTTTCATCTTCGCTCCTCTTCTAATCTTAAACTTTTTGTTTCTTCCCATCACTCCGATTTTTGCGCAAGTTCCTTCACAGTTTACGCAATAAAACTCTGGAACAGCTTGCCAGAACATATTAGACGGTGTCCGAATAAACTAGTTTTTAAGAAATCCGTCTACAAATATCTTAGGGAGAGTATTAAGGATTAATATTATATGTATGGTATATATTTACTTATGTAAGTTTTATGGATTTGTCATCAAATTAACATATTTTACATATTTTCTTAATATCGTATGTATCTTATTTATATTTATTTATGTATATGTTTGTATGTATATATATATGTATATTTTTGTGTATGTCTGTATATGTATATATATATATTTGTGTATGTTTGGATATAATGAATATTATAACTACTATAGTAATATAAATTAAGTATAAATTCGATTATTCTAGTTTTACCGCCTTATTGTTCATGTTATTTATAATGGTTTTTCCTCGGGTTGACTGGTAGAGAATGCCTTGTTGCATTAAGTCCGCCTATTGTTCATCTTTTATTTTGGGCAATAAAAATTAAATAAATAAATAAATAAATATGTAAATAAAATATATTTAATATCTTAAGGCTACTTCCGATAGCTCGTCAAAGCAATATCTTTTACTACTTTTATAACATACCAGTAATAACAATGATATATAGTTCTAAATTCGTAAATGTAATTGTAACAACAATATTTATTGTTAATGTTATTATGTAGTTAAATAAATAATTACATATTTCTATTACCTACATACCAAATTACTATATAATAACAATCTTATATGTAGCAATACTACAATAATATAACACGCGCGCCCCGCGTGACGTCAAATGAAACGTCCAGTCAATGTTTACTATGAACCTTTTATTTACTTCATACATATTTTAAGTTTTAAGTGCTTTACAAGTCATGGAAGATAAAAACCATCTTACAAGTATTGTAAAATACCGGAGTGCAAAAATAGTTTTAGAAATACACCCGACAAAGTGTTTTTTATATTCCAAGAGATGCGGAAATACAAAAACAATGGTCTATGGTAATTACAAGGGATAATATATGTCCTAAATCGTGTTTATATGGTTGTGAAGATCAATTTAACGTAAGTATACTTTATTTATAATAAGTTTAATTTAATGGTTTAAATTTATAGTAAGTTGCATTAGCTATTGAACATTAGAAAATTTGAGTTTAAAATTAACCTAACCTAGTTTACAAAAGTTCAGTATAACTTTCTATAAAAACCGTATTCTTTTTTTGGTTTTACGAAATTTTTATGGTTGTCGATTTATTTTAGGTTAAGGAAGATACAGCTAATAATATTGAATATAATATGTATAAGGAAACAACAAGAAGCAAAATGTAATCTAAGTTTGAAGAAAGGAGTTGTTTCTCATATATTTTTGTGGCAAAAACACCAGCTGATAGAATGAGAATGTGCGTAGTCAAAAGGCAAAGATTGACATCGGTTAATGAAGCCTTTTCAGAGTTAGCTATCAAAAGTAGTGCTTAAAAAAATTGGTGACCTTTACAAAGAAGTGATATAGTAAGTAAGTCCTAGTACTGCCCATACAAATGTCTGTGATGTTAATCAGCCAAGACAATATTTAATGTGATCACAAGGCAGAGCCTTGCTTTTCGCATATTAAAGATAAATTACCAAGTGACTAAGCTGTGCAAGTTAATATTAAACCGAAGTACAGAAGTAAAGCTGTCAATGTAAATATACCTGCTGAAAAACAAAATGTAGCATTGTTACCATTTCCTCATTCAACACACAATACTTTTACTTTACCAGTAAAACTAACTATTTTACATAGTTTTACTTTAGCAGTAAAACTGTGTTTTAAAAAGAAAATTGTTTACTGAAAACACAGCTGATAATACTTCTATAGCATCTTATATCTTCTATATCTGCTGATTATCAACAAAGTTATTCATCTGAGTCAAGTGAAGTGGAAAATGATTACCTAAACAATCGTATCATTTAATAAAACCTTTAAGCACGAAAATATTGGTTTAAATTATTTATTTTTCTCAGTAACACTAATACCACAGTATGAACTTCGACACCGATAATTTGAATGGCGTGTCAAATGACGTCACATTTCCTTTTGACCAATGCAATGGTGGCGCGTTTTGGAAGTTTGAATTGCGCTCTTTTAACATTACACTTACACTTACACTTTTCACAAATTATTTTATGGCCTTAAATGATTAATAAATATTTTTTTTTTTATTATAATAAGATGATAATAAGTATCCGAAATAAAAGTATTTGAGACCATTTTAAATTTTATGCCTATTCCCTATTCCTTCAATAATTACTCGAAAGAAATTTCGTTCCATCCGGGTGTCCCTGGACACCTCTTAGTTTTTTTTTATATGCACCAGTTTAAAAATAAGGCCATTTAATTTCTGACCTCACTCGCTTGATAATCAGTAAGAATGCCTGTCAAGCTAGTTAAGTTATGGTTATTAAATAAATTTTTAGGCAAAAATGTTTATTATAAAGATTTCAGACAATCACGAGAAGTATTTACAATCTTTATACAAATAAACCAATATCAAAACTGAAATTTCGTTTAAACGAGTATGTTTTTGCCTTTTATTTAATTGATAATTTATGTCAAGAAGTTTCAAGTAGTAATTGTTATCGTTGTTATTATAAAGTATAATAAAAAGAAAGTAATTAATGTTACACCTCAGATATTTTTAAACAGGTTAGATACAGCTACAGCTTCTCATTAAACATTGACATGTGAGACTGTCCAATCAATAGTTTAAGACGTACACAATGTATATGTGAAGAAACTGGTAATTTTATATTACTATCATTGTCACTTAATATTTCTTAATTTAATTAATAGCTTAATATGTTTACGAAAATATAAAAGATAAAAACCCATTATCGTAACTTTTTCGAGCCCCACGTTCTCTTCTGTCAAGAGAGAAAACACAAAACATTTATTTTTTAATGTTCAACAATCACTAAGAGGTTTAGTTATTAGGTTTAACTCGATCAATTTCGATCGACTTGGTCCTAAGTCTTCACATCATGTACATAGTATTATGATCCTTGATATTATTACAATAACGAATGAACAATTCCATAACGAGCAAAGCGTGCTGGTGACAGCACTCATTTATTTCTGTAGTACACGCTTGATTCACCCTCTACACATTCTTCGAGCTAATATCTTATAATTTTTAGTTTACTGTTGATAAAGAGTCATTAAGAGTTTTGATTTATCGTTTGAAGTTTTAAGAAAGTTTAAAAATAGTTATTCTTTAATAAGCAAAGATATAGAGGTATAAATAATTTTATTTAATTTTTTTTAACACTTAAATTTAAAACCAATGATTTAGTTTAAATTTGATGTGATAATAATAGTTTTTAAAAACTACATGGACAGTTTTTATCTTTATAAGTTTTGAGATTAACGTGGTTATTTTCACTAGAATTATGTACAGAAACGGGATTATTGCCACGGTCAGTTATATTATTATTATTATTACCTCGATATTTCGGAGCGGTTACACGCTCCATGGTCACGAGTAGACTGGTAGGGCGAGTGTTGATATCTTCTAAGGACAGACATATCTGTCTACCCTCTTCCGGATGCGTCGACTACTCTCACTACGACTGTTCGAACCACTACTATTATCACTCACTTGTTTCTCACGGCACACAAAACTTACTGTGTCTGGACGCGAAAATGAAGTCGAACCTATTGTCTTTTTATGACTATTAACCACCGTATTCCACGCACTGGATAGTTTAAAACTGTCTTCCCGATTAAAATTTTGGTACTTCTTTATTTCAAGTGCCTCGCGCACTAAACGCGGTATGTAGTGGCGTTCCGTTGCTAGTACTTTGGGGTTATGTAATTCTATCCAGTGATTGGTTTGGGCCTGGTTTAAATGCTGTGCTATAGCCGACTTGTTCACGTCATTGTTTTTTACAGCCCGGATGTGTTCTTTCATACGGTCGACGATTGCTCGTTTAGTTTGGCCGATGTACGAACTTCCGCAACTGCAATCCACTTTATAGACTCCAGGAGTTTGAAGAGGCAGACGGTCTTTAGGTGAACGTAACAGCTTTCTTATTTTGCTATGGGGCGTAAAAACAGTTCTTATCGAGAACTTCCCTAATAATCTGCCTATTTTATCGGTCACCCCTTTAACATATGGCAAAAATGCTGGTTGTCTTTGTACCTCATCTTTTCTCTTCTTTGGTATGCGCTTTTTACAAGATGTTGTGTTGTTGTATCCGTTGCTTCGTAGAACAGTTTTGATATGTACGAGCTCACGCGGTAGATGTTCTTCGTCGCATATGTCATACGCTCTGTTTTTTTTTTTTTTTTTTTTTTTTTTTTTTTTTTTTTTTTTTTTTTTTTTTAGTTCTCGATTTTCTTCCCCATGGGAGGAGGGAATCTGTGTTAGGGATATTAAGTTTTTCAGTATGTAATCGTTTATTAAGCGTGTAGGGTGAATTATGTGGAGTTTATGTGGTAATACATTAGTGGCAGCTATTTGACATTTGTTATTAAAATCTGTTTATTTTTATAAAAGTTTTTGTTACAATTTGCATATTTTAAATCTCAGTGTATTTACCGAATTGCGGTTGTTTAACTATTCAGGTATGCTCTTGGTAGCTGCCACATATGTTATTATACTATTATTTTATGTATGTTAGTGTGTTTATACTATGTTAATTACTTTTGATCATACAATTCCAATTACTTATTATTGTACATTGCTAAGTATACAGTTACATTTTTACTAAGGATTCATTTACATTTTTATTTGAATTATACTATGTATTTCCTATTTTATTTTTACATTATTGTTTAGATTTTTTGGGTGTTTGTACGACATGGTTGCAGTGAAATAATTTTTTAAAAACATATAACAACATATACATTGGAATGGTTGTTGACAATGTTATAATTTGAGGATAGTGATTACCAAAATTTAACTTTAACAAGTATATTTATGTGCTATGTTAATAAATTTTTACATTTGACAGTGCACCAATTGTGCCTTAAAATAAAAGAAAAGTTATACACAGTTCGATATCTGCATAAATAGAAAGTTTATAAAATGAAAATAAAATTTAAAATTTAAATTTAAAATTATTCTTGAATACAATATAGTGTAATTTATATATATTCATATTTCATATTTGAGTAACATAACATTGATTCGTAACATTCGGACAACTAGTAGCATATTTTGTATTATATATACATGTAAGGCAATTCTTTATAAAGCCCAATGCCAAGTCACAGACATGTTATACATTTAAGAGAGAGGTACTTATTACTAGTTCTATACAATTCTACGTTGCTGCTATTATAATATAATGAAACAGGATTTGAATTCCAGGAGGTAGGGTAAGACCCGGAATGCACTCCTTTAGATACTAACTACTAACTATATTACTATATTTACAGGTTTCTTCGAGGCTGTCGACGAGTCGACTGAGGTAAGTTTTTTTTTTTTTTTTTTTTTTTTTTTTTTTTTTTTTTTTTTTCCATACTGTTAATACTTATTTTTGTTTTTATTTCATGTACCGCATCATACCACCATGCTGGGGCCGCATTGGTACAATGCGGCCTGCATCCGGATGTCTTCCTGCGTGATTGCTGCTTCCCCGCTGCTGCCGATGGACGTCAACCGCTGAGATTGAAGGTGTGGCATTTCAAAAATGCCGCCTGCAATCTGTCGTCGTGTGGCACTGGACATTCCATGTGAAGACACATGGGGTCAGTGCCTTTGCTTCTTCTCGAGTGTCTTATTAGTTTTAGTCATTAGAGTTCATTTTGAGTCTTATGAGTCTTTAGTCATCCAGTTGGCCGGCATGGAACGTGACGTCGTTTATTCGTCGAGTAGTTATAGTTCAAGTCATGTCAGTATGAGGGTTTTGTCCTCAGTCCTAGAGTCCGTGTAGTAGTGGTCAGTAGTCAGTCAAGGGGTTGCCCGTTTCTAGGATGGCGCTGGGACGGTACCTAATAGTAGGTCACCGAAGACCGTGCTATGGCGTCCCAACGCTTCCTTACTGGACAATCCCCGTCAAACGCGGAGTGGTCCACACGTTCCATCTTTGCCTCCTGGCAATTGCTGCAAGTTGGTTTGTCGCCTGTCGACCACACCGGGCACACCGCCCTTAAGTGGCCGCCACCACAATGACTGCAGGAGTCCACGGTTGCCCTGCAAAACTTCTTCCCATGCCCGTAGCCCAGGCACTTCGTACACTGGACTAGGGGGGAGTGGTCTGCAACTGTGCACCTCTGGAGGTCAATGTGTATCTTCCCGGAGAGTGTGAGCGCTCTCCAGAGGTGCGGCGATACTTGAAGGACAACGTGAACTTCCTGCGGGTTTCTTGTGCGACGTCTATATTTAATTGCAGCTCGGTATTCTTCTGGCGGAATCCCTTCCACTAACTGTGCGTTCTGTTTTTTGATCGATTCTAATATTTCCTCGTCCGTATTGTAACTCAGTAAATTTCTAACAATTATTAAAGGGTCCTTGTTCTTTGCATCTTGTATTACTAAATTCTTGTCCTTTTCTTTCATACGCTCTGTTAGTAAGTGACTTTGCAACGGACTGCAGGTGACACGGGTGATGATGTGATTTTGCATGTAAGTATTTGTCCGTTTGAGTTGGCTTTCTGTATACAGAGTGACCTAAGCTCCCATTTTCGTGAACTGTCACCATCACATCAAGAAAGGCCAGGCTTCGTTGTCTCTCAGTTTCAGAGGTGAATCTTAGTTTGGTATGAATTTTGTTCAGATATGCTAAGTATTCCTTTACACTGTCCTCTTTACCCTTTATAATGCAAAAAACGTCATCAACATACCTTTTCCATAATGTTACAGTTGACGGATTCGCAAGAATTGTGGTGTTTTCGACATGTTCCATCCAAATGTTAGCTATTATGGGGGCAACTGGACTGCCCATTGCTACACCATCAATCTGTAGGTAGTATTGACCGTTGTATAAAAAGTAACTGGTATTGAGACAATGATCGAGAAACTTAGCTATCACCATTGGGATGTCGTTCTCCTGAAGCTTCACCTTGACAATCTCGATACACTCTCTTACTGGTACGTTTGTGAAGAGTGACTCCACGTCAAAACTCACCATTGTCTCATTGGTACTAACCGTAACCCTTTTCAGGATATCCACAAAATGTTTGGAGTCCTTAACAAAAGAAGAAGAAGTCTTACCTGCTAGAGGTGCCAATACTCGTGAAACATATTTCGCTAGGGCATAGGTTGGTGCGTCTATTTGACACACGATTGGACGTAGCGGTGAACCCTGTTTGTGGATTTTAGGTAATCCGTAAAGTCGTGGTGGTTGTACAATGCATGGACGCAGCAAAAGTTTCAGGTCATCTTCGGGTATGGCATCTTTGCATGAGACAATTAGGGACCTAGTTTTACGTTGGACCCTGGGAGTAGGATTGTAGTTCACAAGTTTGTAAGTAGAACTGTCTTGGAGTAAAAGTTTTATTTTACGGTCGTACTCTTCAACATCAATAACCACAATGTCATTTCCCTTATCGGCTTTGAGTACTAGGATGTCTGTGTCGGCTCGAAGATTTTTAATTGCCAATAATTCCTCAGCACTAATATTATTTTGTGGTGGTTTAGACTTACGTAAGGTTACAGCGATGTCCTGCCTCAATATTTCCGCGTCTGGTGTAGGTATTTTATTTCTTACGATGGTTTCTTCAACACCACAAATAATATTTTCATAAGGGATTCGTGTGGGTGACGGAGCGAAATTTAACCCCTTTTCGAGGGCACTTAGTGATGATTTATTTAGTGTCTTGCTGGACATATTGACCACTGTACGAGTTTCGATCGAGTTTTTATGGTAGTCGCCGTTAAGTTGTTGATTTTTACATAAAGTTGCGATCTTTCTGTCGTGTTTTGATGCACACCATTTAGCTACGCGTTGGCTTTGTAAAAATGTAATACGATCACACAACTCAAAATCACTTTTATTAAATCGAACACTACACTCCAGGTGTAGTAGGTATAACTCGCACGACACTTTATTAAATAGGTAACGGTTATTGCGGATAAGTCGGTGAAGTAGTTTGACACTCGCTTGTTGTAGAATGCGCGCAGATTTGTGTATATGTTCCCGTGGTCTTAGTCGTACACAAGTTGGTATGACATTGTAGTCGCGGCACTTTATTAAGAAATTTATTGACTCACGTAAACACTCACGCCTTTTTTGCGCACGTTCAAGTTGACGTATCATTTTAATACATTCCGGCCCGTACCGGTTTGCGATATAAGTTTTGAGATTAACGTGCTTATTTTCGATATTGTCGACGCATCCGAAAGAGGGTAGACAGATATGTCTGTCCTTAGAAGATATCAACACTCGCCCTACCAGTCTACTCGTGACCATGGAGCGTGTAACCGCTTCGAAATATCGAGGTAATAATAATAATAATATAACTGACCGTGGCAATAATCCCGTTTCTGTACATAATTCTAGTTTTTATCTTATTATAATTTGCAATTAGTAGTGTTTTTTAAACATGGTAGTTATTATTTTTTAAATGCAAACTATTATTATAAAGCCCGATCACATTTAGCTGTGTTTATATCTGTTTATAGTGTTGTTAGCCTTCTCAGGTACTACGCTTCACGTTACTCAGCAAGTAACGCGACAGTCTAGTTAGCGAACATAACCATGGCTTCTAGTTCTCATGGAGTTATAATAATATATTTGCCTAAAAAGCTGATAGACACGGTATATAAACTAATTAAAGAGTTTTTATCTCATTTATTTTTGATATTTAACATTTACTAGTTTTTATTGATATTTAATATAATTAGGATTTTTAATTAATATCATTAGTGCGTTTAGAGAGAGTCTTTACAAACAGCTTTTATCTTATTAGAGTGTCGGTTTATAGATCTAGGTACTAGATCTAGGTGTAGGATCTAGGTATGTGCAAGGTGTACCAATGAGTACATTCTTAAATATTCAGAGGATTCCAGTTTTAACGCGAATTTAGAAATGTTGTAATTGATTATAAGTATCGTATATGTATTGTATATACAGTGTGGATTGACATTTATTTATCCTCCAATACATATGAACATCAATCAATCATAGCTACCTATCAATGTTCGAGTCTTGTATGATTAATAGGACACAAATATATTATTTTGTATGCACATTCAAAAATATAAACCGAACTAAACGAATAAATTGTATTTCCTTGGTAATTTAACCTAACATGTTTGTTACGCCATCGATCAGTACATTTTTAAATTAAATTAAAAAAAGAATAGCATTTATTATCAACTTATGCAATTATATTTATTTATTTATTTATGTAGTTTTTGGAGTTTACTCCTTAAGAATCGGTTTTTTTTATATAAGGCGCCCGTTATGAGAAAAATGTGAGGAGTAAAGCAACTGAACGAATGACCTCGTTACGTTTTTGGTGCGCATCCTATCGTGCGCAGCTTTGTAATATGGTGTGAGCAGTGCAGCTATATCGTGAGTAGAAGTGTGATAAACGCCTTTATCTGAAAAGAGAATTTAAGTTTAATGCTTGAAATTTTAGGCAATCTTATAAAAAAGCTTATATACTTAAAAACTTTTAATACTTTTTATAAACATAAAAAAAAATAACTATATTAAAAAGTGTTAATCAATAAAGTGAGTTATTGTTGAGCCACCTAGCGATTTCACTCTGTACTGATGTTTAACAGATGTAGTTATGTTTCGCTAAGATATAAATAGATGGCGTTGTTACAAATAGCCTTTAAATCATTACGAGTACATTTGATCACAAATTAGTATTATTATTTTTATTTAAACTGTCTTATTTGAAAATTGATTCTAAAGGAACAAACTCCAATATCAAATAAATAATAAAGAACTATTAAGCACTTTAATATTATACAAAAAATAATAATGAAAATAATTAATTAAAACCTAAAATATTTATTATTTGTAATGTAAGTAAAGACTTATATTTCCATGTAGGGAACGATACATTTATATATTTTTTTTGGTATTAAATTATTAATATAAGCTAATATGTTAACGATTACTAATAAAATCAATATTAATATTAAAAGGTGCCTTAACAACAAAGTTAAAACCATAGATTTTCATCGTATTAATAAAAGCGAATATGATCATGAATGTTGATAAAATCAATGAAATTTAAATTTAGTCAAATTGTCAGTGGTGTCAGGCACATAAAAGGTATGTAATACCTATTTTTACGCGTTAATTCCCGATTTCTTAAATAATAATATATTATTAAAATATATTAAAATATATACAGAATTCTTAAACTAAATGGACATGCGAATTATGAAATGCCTACTTAAAAAATTAAGATACGTAAATAAAGCTTGGCACCTACTTCAAACGTACTAGTAAGTAGGCGATATTAATAATAGGTAGTATATAATAAATATTAAATCTACATTATTTTTTACTTTTTAGTTTTTAAATATATCAATATTGTGGTTTGGAAATTAAAAAAAATATCGATATATATTTCGATATATCGGTTTTATTTAAAATAATTATTGTAAGTAATGTTACACATGCAAGATAGTATTCATTTTTTAAGTGAGTTGTTAAATTAATTGTATTTCCGCTGCTTTTATATTTTTTCCCACATAAGTTGGATTAAACACTTCTTGCATTTAATGCGACAAAGACGATATTATCCATTCCTATAAAGTAGGTACTCCATAGCGCTATTTTTTACCTTACACTTTAGAGGTATATATATACAGAAATACATATCGTTTTAAGATAAAAAGTGAACTAAGAATAGAGAAAAAACATAGTATAATGTAAATAATGTACAGCATACTATATGTATATAGTAAGTTTACGATTGTTGATTTAGTATAGTTAAATAATTTACCAAGAAAAAAAAACGAAAACTTATTTGAAATAAATATCGACCACGATATTTGCATTTCAATATCAAACTATCCATACATCGTTCAAAAATGTATTTTTAATAAATATACATATACCGATACATCGATATTTTATAGACCTATTCCTATTGAAAATCCTATCCTATATAGGAATATATACATTTCTCATTTTAAATAGGACTATATAGTCCTATTTAAAATAAATTATCAGTGCTATGTAATATCATAAAGAGGTTAATAATATTAACAGCTAAAAATGTTTTCAACCTTAAGTCTCACAAGTAAAGTTCAATTACGTTTGTTAAATTCTTGTGCTCAGGGTCTTTTGAACCCCAAAAAAAAATCGCATAAACGGTTTTATATTGAAGATACAAAATCAAAATCAAAGATTTTTTCTTGGTACTAGAAGCTAAAAAATAATTTAATGGACACAGTCATGGATACCAATATGTATACATTGTTATATTTTCAAAATAAAGTAACTCGTAACCTACTCATTTTCTGGAAATATCTATGGTCACATAAATTCCTAAAAATGCAATATACATTTATGTAAACACCTATGACAAAAGATGTCATTTTTGAAATATACAAATTTTAAACATATGCATTGATTAAACAAAACTAAAATCGTGGGGCACGTCCACTTTAAATGAATTCTGAATGACCTTGGGATTAACTGTATCATATTCATTGAATGATCAACGCGACGCGCGCGGCAGCGACCCAAGTTCTAGGGCCGACCGACTGAGCTGCCGCAAGAGAGTATATCTAAACCGCTAGTTTGCGCCAAAAACGGCCTTTTCTTACCTTCACTGTCAGACCCCCCTATGACTTAGAGCCACCAAATTTTTTATACAAGCAGCGTTTACCCATTTCTACCCTATATAAAAAAATCATTTATCTGCATTCAGTCAAACCGGAGGGAAAAATAGGCCAAAACTGCCCTATTTCCCTATTTAATTTAATTATATATATATATATATATTATTATTTCTTCTTTTATGTATTTCGTAAATAATCCCTTCAATTACATGTAATAAAAAAACGTTCAAAATTATGTTTATTACAATGGCAATGTCAGAGGGATACACAACCTTTTGTAATCATTTAATCACCTCATTAACGACGTATTTTATAATAAATATTATTAACTACGATTTTTATAATAAATGTTATTAATTAAATAATAAATTAACTAATTCTGATTTGGACTTATCAAGTCTTACGTCTAATGACAGCGGATAAGCTAATAATATTACACTGTTGCTTAATTTTATTTCCTTATTACTTCTCGTAGAATAATATTTAAACTTAAAGTTTAAAAAAAACAAAGTTAAATGATTAAAATTATGTTATTGAAGGGCCGGATAAGGACGAGAGCGATTCCCCAAAAACGTCCCCAGGCGGGTGTTCAATCCCGCACGGCCGCTGTAGCCGTCTGCCCCTCGTATTCTTGGGGACAAGAATCGTTCGAGTGCAGGAATCCCTGCCCTGGTCGACACCACACCAACTAGGTTAAATAAAAATAGTGTGAGGCGTGGCAGAGAGAGTCCGGTTGTGGTCCTGACAGATTCTGACGATCTTTCAGAACCACAGCCGTCCGCTGGATGGAAGCGGACCTATGGGGTCATTTGAAGTTCCCCGGAGGTTGCATCAGAGTCCGATCCCGAGTACGGTGCTGCAGTGGCTAAGTGACGTGGTGCGCCCAAAGGACGAGGGAGTGGGCTCGCCCTGGCCAGGGCTGAGTTGCAGGCTATGGACGAAGAGACGGAGCCGGCCGAGTTCCAGCGCGCACTGAGCGCTCGGGACGGATGGTGGCAACAAGAAGCGCGCCAGCTTCCGAGGAAGAACTTTCTTCGGAGGCGCCACTTGTTGCGACCCATGAGGAGCTGCGTGCAGTCGCCAGACGACATGCAGCGTCCATCCTCAGCGCTTGTAAAAAGAGCCAAAATCTCAAGGGCACAATGACAAAGGCTCTAAAAGAGGCGTCGAGTGGCCTTGTAGATGCGGTCAAAGCCCTTGCGACCACAAGTGAAAACAAGGAGACGCGGCGCATGCGGGCCGATAACGCACGTCTGCGTCGCGAGGTCTCCTTCCTTGGGGAAGAGATCGTTAAGGTCCGGGACGAGTTTGCGGAGCTCAAGAGCTCTGTGGTTTCTTCCCGGCCTTCCGTCTCTTCGAGGCTGCCTCCGGAGATACCACCGTTGGGTTCAAACGCAGATGAGGAGTTGAGGAGCTCCTTGTTATCCTCAGTGGGAGTTTTGATTAACTCCCGCTTTATAGGTATCGAGGAGCGTCTCCTCCCGGTGCCGCTCCGCCTCACCGCACCGGCCGCCTCTCTTGGCAGACTGTAGGAGTAAAGAGTCAGCTGTGCCTCCTGAACAGGACCGAAGTCTGCAGGGGTGTTCATCGCCGATCCTGCAGATGACGTCTTCGAAAGCCCCCGTTACGGATGAGGCTTGGTCCACAGTTGTCAGTAGGGATGATAAAGGCAAGGGGAAAAGGAAGGGCCCTCCCCAAAAGCCAGTTTTGTCAAGGTTCAGTGCCAAGTGGAAGTCGTCGTCGTTTTCGGCGAAAACGAAGGCGAATAGTCAAATTCGGGTCCTCCAAAACTGCCATCACCTCGGTCCTGCAGTCTTTATCAAGCTGCAGACCGAGGCGGCAGCGGCGAGGGTGACTTACGCCCATGTCCTAAGGCGTGCCGCCGAGATGGTCAATCTTGGCGACATAGGCCTAAAGGACGGGCTTAAGATTTACTGGTCAGCGGCGGGTGCCAGGCTTCTGGAGTTGCCTAAGAGTACTCCAGAGCACCCAGAAAAACTTGTGGCGAAGCTTCGCCCAGTTTTAGACGGTGTGGCAGATGTCGTCCGGCCCCGAGATGTCTACCATCCGAACAGGGAGGTCGTGAGGCTTAAAGGTCTAGGAGGACTCAGTCACGCACGACGACGTTGTCGGCGCGATTAGCCGCATCACTGACTGCCCTGGCGAGGCCCTCCACGTGGGGGAGATCCGTCGGGGTGGCTATGGGGGTATGGGCGTCATCTTTGCCCGACTCCTCGTTGTAGCGGCAAGGGCGTTAACAAACGCCGAAAGGGTCCTGGTGGGCTGGAGTTCAGCCAGGGTGCAGCCGCTGCACTGCTACAGGTGCCTGGCACCTGGGCATGGGCGTGCGGCTTGCCCTTCCGTGGTTGACCGCAGCGCCGCCTGTTTCCGGTGCGGTGGTGAGGGTCACACCCGAGCCACTTGCACCGGAATGTTGCGGTGTGCTGTCTGTGCGGATCGAGATCTCACAGCAACCCAACTATTGGGGAGCCGAGTGTGCAAGATTCCGCGAGTTTGAGGATTAGCACCTGGTGCAAAACCCTCGAGCGCGGAGCCCAGCACAGAGCCGGCTGTGACTATTTTCTTTTCAACATAGTCACATCGAGCTTTAGCGGTGGAGGTTGGGAAGGAGCAGGGTTCAGCCCGTTCCTTCCCAGCCGTAGGCCTAGGTGAGAGGGGAGGGGGGGGGGGCGACCTCGCATGCCATTGCACGGGTCTATGACGTAGGGGTACACTGGTTGCCCGGGGTACCCTTATCAGGGGGGGTTCTGCCGGGCGTCACGGTGAGTGCGAAAGTGATCTCGTGGCGTCCCATTGTAGCGATGAGGGCAGCCATTGGTTTTTTCAGTGGGGTGCCTTAATGGCAGCGTTTTCTATGCTGACGGGGGCCGCACATACTACCCGGCCATCGCTTTTCTGGCCGGTGTGACGATGCGGAAACGCATTTTTACGATAAAAAAAAGGTCTTGATGACGTAATAGAGCTTAGAGTAGGTGCAAAGGTTATGCTCCGACGGAATATAGATGTGACTATAGGGTTGGTAAACGGCTCAATTGGAATTTTGCAAAGCGTCAGTTAGGATATTGACAATCCCTCGCAAGCATCTTCCCTCGTTATTTTATTTTCAAACGGATTACACTGCATTGAACCAGCAAAGGTGAAATTTAGGATTATGGAGAATGCTTTTGTCCGTCGCATACAATTTCCTATTCCTTTGGCATATGCCATAACAATCCATAAAAGCCTGGGATTAAGCCTTAACAACGTTGTTCTTGATCTCGCCACGCCAGGTCAAGCGTATGCCGCATTGTCAAGGGTGAC
Organism: Napeogenes sylphis; assembly: GCA_959347405.1. Lineage (NCBI taxonomy): Eukaryota > Metazoa > Arthropoda > Insecta > Lepidoptera > Nymphalidae > Napeogenes > Napeogenes sylphis. The sequence goes on from OY365782.1 coordinate 37,658,120, forward strand.
AACACTAAATGGTTTTAACATAATCAACTTTCACCCTAAAAAAAAAAGGCTTTGCCTTTCGCTATCGTTGAAATAAATAGGCTTTGATGCAAATACCATTCGCATTTACCTCATTTGCCAAATGCTTGCAACTCTTTCAAGCGGCAGCTAGATTGGCCTTGGGTACTTTTGCCTGGTCTATTTCAAGTGGAGGGCTATCATCAGCAAGTGCATGATCGGGGCTCCCGAGGGTGCTCCCGAGGTAGGGCACAGGGAGTTGGACGCGGTAAGTCAGGGAGCAGTTCAAGTAGAGGGGGAAGGAGGCGTGGTAGGCCGAGAGGTAGTCGTAGTCGTGGGCGCTAAGTAAAATTTGTAGAGGATGGATAAAGGGGCTTCTTTCTTTTGATTCATACTTGTGTTTAAAATGCCTTTATATGCAATGCGTGCGGTGACTGCGCTGGCTGCATTTTTTAAGACACTGTATTTTTAAAACACTCATTAAGGGGACGGAGAGGGCCGCTCAGGTGTTAGGGATGAGGTTGTAAGTTTTATTCAACATTGCAACTCGTCTCTACCACTTTTTTTTTTATTTTTTTTTATTTTTTTTTGCGTTGGAAAAATGCTTTACGCATCATCCCATCGGCCAGGAAGGTGATGACCGTGGGGGTATGTGGGACTGCCGGCAGCATAGAAGACGCTACCATTTTTAAGGTTACCCACTACAAAACCAACGGTTGACCTCTGCTCGCCTTAAAGAGACGCCACGGGATCGCTTTCGCACTCACCGTGGCGCCTCGGCGGAATCCCCCCCTATGAGGGTGCCCCGATCAAACAAAAGGCACCCTCACCACGTAGGCCTATGGTGGACGAGAGAGGGCACCCCCCTCTCTCGCCCAGGCACTACAGCAACGATACCGCCGGTCACGACGCCATCGCCTCGACCCCCCGTTCCACGCTGCGCTCCACGCGTAAGGCAGCTCCACCCCACAAGGACTCTCCCTGCGGCCACCAGTGCTTTCGCCGCATCGACTGGGAGTCGGGCAAAGGTAGCGCTCATACCCCCGGAGCCCCGACGAATCTCCCCAACTTGGAGACTCACCAGGACAGTCGTTGATGCGGCGAATCGCATCAACGACGTCGTCTGTACAGGCAGTGTCGTCCAGTCCCCTAAGCCTCAACGCTACGCGCTTAACGGGCCGGACGACAACTGCCATCCCACTCAACACTGGGCGAAATTTCGCCGCCAGTGCCTCCGCCTGCTCGGGAGTGCCCTTAGGCAGCTCCAAGAGCCTGGCACCTGCCGCCGAGTGGCGAATCTTCAGTCCATCTCTTAGGCCGATGTCGCCGAGATTAACCATCTCGGTGGCACGCCTCAGAACATGGGCGTAGATCACGCCCGCCTCTGCCACCCCGCTCTGCAGTTTTAGTAAAACCGCAGGATACCGCGGGGATGGCAGCTTCGGGGGACTCGCACCGGGGTTTTTCAGTGCCTTCTTCTTCTTAGAAGAAACGACGCACCACTGACCTTCTGTTTTGAGGCCGGCTTCTGGGGAAGGCCCTTCTTTCTACCCTTGCCTTTTCTCCGCACAACCGCGGACCACTCGTCCTCCACGGTTGCCCGAGAGGCAGTCGCCGCGACTGCGACCGACTGCCTTCTCTCCGCCGCCGCGAGTGGCGGCCGATAGACCGGCGCCGGGAGGAGACGCTCTTCAAGTCCTGCGAAGCGGGAGTTAATTAAAACTCCCGCCGAGGACAATACGGAGCGTCTCAACTCCTCAGCCACGCATGGTTCCACCGTCCGCAACTCCGATGACACCCCCCCCCCGAGGAGACTGCTGTAGGCCCAGAAGTCGCCCCGGAAGCCTTAAGCTCCCCGAACTCCTTCCGGACCTTCACAATCTCCTCCTTGAGGAAGGACACCTCGCGACAAAGACGGGCGTTATCCGCCCGCAATTGCCGCGAGTCCTCAGGCTCCCCCCGCGACGCTAGGACGTCCACCACCTCCAGGAGGCTATTGGACGCCTCTTTCAGAGCCTTAATCATCATGTTCTTGAGATTTTGACTGTTCTTGCAGACCTCGTGTATCGAGGCTGCACTCCGCATCGCGATCGCGCGCAACTGCTGCGCCTCTAGGACAGAAGAAGACTCACAGATGGGAATCGCCTCCAAGGACAGGTCGTCCTTGGAAACCGGCGCACTCTCATCTGGAGCCTTCTTCTTCCCGCGGAGGGCCCGAGCGCTCAGTGCGCGCTCGAACTTGGCCTCCTCCGCCTCCTCCTCCATGGCTCGTAACTCGGCCCTGGCCTGGGCGAGCCCACTTCCGCGTCCTTTGGGCGCACCACGTCCAAGCCGAGCGATGCTGCACTTAGCCACTGCAGCACCGGACTCGGGATCGGACTCCGATGTGACCTCGGGGGGACTGCGGATCACCCCATGGATACGCTTCCGTCCAGCGGGTGGCTGTGGTTTTGACAGATCGTCGGAATCTGTCAGGACCACAACCGGACTCTCTCCTCCACGCCTCACACTATTTTTTTTTAGACAGGTCGGTGTGGACTTGACCTGTGCAGGGACTCCTGCTCCAGAGCGGCTCTTGCCTCCCCCGTAGTACGAGAGGCAGGTGAGGGATTGCACAGCGTCGTCGGTGACACCCTCCCGGGGACTTATTTTGGATTCGCTCTTTTTCATTTTTTCCTTTTTAGGGAGGGGTGAGGTCCCCACGACGGACACAAACGACAGACACACATTGAACAAAACAGAACAAAAACGACCAGGACTAAACGAACAAGACGAAACAGAACACGAAACAAAAACCCCGACCCCCCACGGGAACACCTCCACGGAAGAAGCGGGCCCCGTATTTCCCCCCCTGCCAGCCATGGACCAGGCACTGACACCCCCATGGCCAACCCCCAGCAGGGTGATTTTTTATAGAGGTTTTCTTCCTCGTAACCAGACGAACAGAGAAAGCTCCGTCCGTCTAGTCCTCGTTCCCGCTCAGTGCGGGCTTCCGAGATCTTGTGGCCGTGCAATGCCCGCTCCGAAAAGCAAGCAGCCACACGTGCTAGTAGCTGTCTGCGCCGGCCGAAGCCGGTGCCCCCCATATCTGGGGGGACCCCCCCTATCCGCAACCCGGGGGACGCGCCAGATGGTGGCACTAGCAACCGCACACTGGCGTCTCTACCACCTACGTAGTCCCTTTATATCTTCGATCCCGCGCTGCAAGAATCTACGCACTTACGTTTGAAATCACAACTCTTCTAGCACCATTTACCACCAATGAAAGTCATAAATTATAGATACCAACAATAACAGTCTGATATCAAAACCAAAACACTTACGTGTTGTAAAGTTAGCCCAAGTTCTATGGGCCATCTATATGATATCGAGATGGCCTAAGTTCAGACAACCTACTATAGTTGCGTTATTGGGATAGCCCAAATTCATCCAGCCACTGAAAGTTGTGATATCGGGATGGCCCAAACTTCAAGTTTTTTTTTTCAACAGAACTTGGTGTCGGTTTTATGTCAAGACTCATTTCACCAGCCACAAAGCCACAGTACTGCGACATGGCCTTGGGGCAGAAAACTGTTTTATTCTTTAATGACTTTCTTACAAAGGCAAGAAAATATACTTCCATGACAAAGATACCAGCCAATCTCTAAATTGAACGAACTTTTAATTACATTATTTTGTTTATTTATTTTATTTGGTGATTTTTACATTATGGTGCAATATCATAAATGCCTCGGAAAAAATTAAGATTATTTTAAGGAAATAAAAAAACAACTATTAATTATTTTAATAACGAGATTTTTTGGTTAGAAAACTTAATAAAAATAAAATATTATAAATCATAAAACTTTTAGAGCAAATGCAATTTGATACTATAAAATATTAACTTATACAAAAAAAAACGGATGATTTACTTCTTAAATATATAATAATATTTTTGTTTCCCACAACCATGCATCAGGTATGAAATTAAATTTTATATTAAAATTAGGCTCTAAGATAGTGTACGAGTATGTATCTCCCCTCCGTGCGATTAAGAGACGATAATAAGAATAGACGGCTACATCGAGGTCATTACTATCACGGCGATATAAGAGGTTCGAATCCTGTCTTTGATGATTTTTTCATTATAAAGTATTACGTTATATAAAAATAAATAAAAAACAAAAAAAAGCTATCAAGAGTTAAAAAAAATATTTATGTTTTTTTTTTACTTTTTCTTACTCCGCTTATCTAACAGCGGATAAAGACGGCCTAATATATTGTAGGCCGCTCTGCTACGAACGGTCCTAATATGCGAAGCGAAAACTAACTTTCTATCTAACGGTATTTCGCATTGTCTTTCCGAAGTATCGGTCTATCAAAGAGTGTGATTCGCGGAAGGATCCTTTTGGGACCCCGTTCGAAGAACACCGAAACGCTCTTCTCTTTGTTTACCTAGATCCGCCATTTCCGAAACCAGATTTCAAGCACGCCGTCCTAATCAAATCGATATACGAACACACGATGTCAACATGATGACATCGCGTGGAAGGGTAAAACCTCGCTCTCTGACTGTCGCTACATTCAACGCGAACGGGCTACTTAAGCAGATAGATCTAGTGCGCCACTTCGTGGTCACGCAACAGATAGACGTCCTGTTAGTACAAGAGACCTTTCTGAAGCCGTGTAATCGTGATCCGCGCATCGCGAATTACCGTCTCGTTAGGAACGATAGGGCAACCGCGAAGGAGGGAACCATCATCTACTACAGAAGGTCTCTTCATTGTACTCCGCTCGATCCGCCCCAACTAGTTAACGTAGAAGCGTCATTATGTCAGGTGCGTATGACCGGCCATCAGTCGATTGTACTAGCATCCGTCTATCTTTCTCCCAATAAAGCCTTAGTTGAGAGGGACCTTAAGTCCTTACTCCAATTAGGTAACACAACCATTCTGGCCGGCGACCTAAATTGCAAACATCCCCGCTGGAACTCTACTATCGCAAACAGTAGAGGAAATCTCCTTGATAGGCTAAGTTACAAGGCTGGTCTCGACTTCGAGATCACCACGCCATTGAGTCCCACGCGATACTGCGACACAAACTTCCGACATGACAGACCCGACGTGCCCGACATAGTACTCTTGAAGGGCGTGGCACTCCAGTTACGTTCTATCGAGACGCTATCCGAGCTAGACTCTGACTATCGACCGGTCCTATTTCAGCTAGAACTTCCCCCCCTTAGGGAACCCGCGACAAAAACAATTATTAACTGGACGAAGCTTCGAGAGCAACTCCATTCCCCCGTATCAGCGCACCTCGACAAAATTCCTGACCAGCTTACTTCGGTCGAGGACGCTGTCTCAGCCGTGACTAACTTCACAAAACATTTGGTAGATAGCATAGGAAAGTCCTTGAGGTAGGTCCGAGTGAACTTCGAGGGTTACCGAGCACTCCCTTCGGACATTAGACTTCTCATCACCCGTAAAAACGCCGCGATTAGAGCCCATTACCGATACGCGACAGACGACAACCGACGGAGGCTGCGCCGTCTCCAGAGGGAGTCGAGACAAGCTCTCGACGATTTCAGAGATAGCGGCTGGGAAAGGACGCTTGCGACGCTCTCTCCAACACACCAGGCATTCTGGCGTTTGCCAGAGGCGACAGGTTGGCGAGGGCCAAGAACCATAGGACAGGAGCGCTCTTCCTCGATGTAGCTAAGGCGTTCGACAGGGTCTGGCACAATGGACTGGTGTACAACTTATACCAGTTCAAGGTGTCGGACAGACTCGTACTCATCATACGGGACTACCTGTCGAATCGCTCCTTTCGCTACAGAGTGGAAGGCGTTTTGTCAACCCCCCGCCCCATCAGGGCGGGTGTCCCCCAGGGTTCAATTCTCTCGACCATCCTCTACTCCATCTAAGCTAGCGATATTCCTAGGCCGCGATCTAAAGTGCACCTTGCCATGTACGCGGACGATACCGCGCTTTACACGTCCTCTAAGGGTCACTGGGAGATATACCATCGTCTCCAATCCGCAGACGACTCCCTCGAGAATTGGCTGCGGAAATGGCGGATCGAGGTAAACCCTGAGAAGAGCGTTTCGGTGCTCTTCGAACGGGGCCCTCCAAGGATCCTCCCGCGAATCAAACTCTTTGATAAACCGATACCTTGGAAAGACGAGGCAAAATACCTAGGAGTAACGTTAGATAGAAAGTTAGTTTTCACTGCGCATATTAGGACCGTTCGTAGCAGAGCGGCCTACATATTAGGTCGTTTATATCCGCTGTTAGGCAAGCGGAGTGACTATAAAATGTCCCTTCGCAATAAGGTGACACTTTACAAAGCTTGCATACGTTCCGTCATGTCCTATGCGAGTCCCGCTTTTGCGCACGCTAATCTGAAACCCCTTCAGGTGATTCAGAACAGGTTCACACGGATTGCAACCGGGGCGCCGTGGTTCGTACGCAACATCGATCTCCATAGAGACTTAGACCTTCCGACCATCGCTCAGTACTTCAAGGGGCTTTCCCAAAAGTACTTTGAACATGCTGAGCGACACCCGAACCCACTGGTGGCTGACGCCGCAGAGTATAGACCACGTAAGACTACTTTAGTTAGAAAAAGAAGACCCAAGTCGGTACTCGTTGACCCCGACGACGCGTTCACAGTAGGTAATAACGTGTACGCGTAGGCATAAGTGACACCACACAACATACAGACAACGAGGTCCCAACTGAGTAAGTGCTCCGTTGCTCCGGCGTTCTGCCGTCGGAGGACGCTAGTGTCCAAATTTCCTTAGCTTCCCTCCTGACTAACGACGCCCCGAGCTGAGGTCCGTGTCTCAATCTGAGACGCCCTCCGGACGTCAGTCCCCATGGGGGCCCGTCTGGCCCCCCCTTTTAAGGGCGGGTCTCCTGACCCACCCACTCCCCCGGTGACGCTGTAATAGCCAACAGGGCTAACAGCATAGACAGACAAAAAAAAAAAAGAAAAAAGAAAAAAAAAAAAAAAGTGCAAAGCACGGTATCGTCTGCGTACAAAGCAAGATGAACTTTAGATCGCTGCCTGGGAATATTGCTAGCGTAGATAAAATTGCTAATGGGCGAGAGAACTGGACCCTGGGGGACACCCGTCCTGATGGGGCGGAGGGTTGACATCACGCCTTCCACTCTCTAGCGAAAGCAGCGATTCGTCAGGTAGTCGAAGACGGGTAGCGACATTTTAGCTCAATGGTTCTGGTTCTCATGAGACACGCAAAAACAGGTGAAAAGTGATTGCAGCGAAAATCACTACATAATGGAATGTGATAAATAGATATGAATTTATTTAGTAAACATCTTCTTGGTGGTAGACCATAACATCGGGTCGCCGGCAAAGTTACCACCCATCGGGCAAAGTCGTGCCGCAAAAGCGACATAGTCGTGTTCCGGCACGTTGCTCGATGAAGCCGTTTATGGGAAATGGGTCTGAACAGCTGCGGTACGTTGGCGAACCGGTTGACGTCGAGTTGGTGTTTGTTTTGTCGGGTGTCTAGTCGAGGAGGGTAGCGGGATCCGAAGCGACGGCTTTCCGCTGGCCGCCCGCAGATAGTTGGGGGCCCAATTAGTGGGTTAGCCACCCACGAAAGGCTGCCCCGCCAGCTGCGAAAAATCCCAGGGTGGCCCCATCGTGCTGGTTGGCGACCAGTCGAGGAGGCCCGATGGCGATCCCTGGGGGGGTTCGGGCGTCCCCGCAGTCTCCAGGCTAGCCTCCCAGCGACAAGACATCACCAATTTTGACGTCGGGTTCGATACGTACCGTCTCGTTCAACTGCCATTTCCCATCCCTATTCACTTTTATATTTATTTTTTATGAAAAAGTTAAAAAAAAGGAACAAGGTTACACAGCGGTTGCACACCTCCTCATATAAAGTGCACCTCACTAATATCAGGGGTTTGCACTCAAATCTTTTAGCTGTCCACCACCACCTGGAGACAGAGCAGCCGCACTTGCTCTTTTTGACGGAGACGCAGATACAATGTCCTTTGAGCGCTGCATACTTGGATTATCCCGGTTACTCGTTGGAGCACAACTTTCGCTCACGGGCCGGAGTCAGTATGTACGCGCGGAACGACCTCTGTATTCAGCGTCTCCGTCACCTTGAAGACCCCACTTTTTCTTCCCTATGGGTTTTAGTGGACACAGGAAACGAAAAAATCCTGTATTCCTGTGTCTACCGTTCTCACAGCGGTGACCAGGAGACAACTCGTTTATTTGAGTATCTCAGTGAGGCTGCAGATATGGCTCTGTATCAGTACCCTTCGGCGCAGCTCGTCTTTCTGGGGGACTTTAATGCCTGTCATTAGGACTGGCTGTTCCCGTACCAGAAGACCGACCATGCTGGAAGAGAAGCGCGGAAATTTGCGTTGTCCTTGGACCTTTTTTAGCTGGTGAAGCAAGCGACAAGGGTACCAGATGTGGTAGGCCATACAGCCAATTGCCTGGACCTTCTGCTGACAATTGATCCGGACAGGTATCGTGTAGAAGTCACCTCCCCCTTGGGAACCTCCGATCACTGTCTGGTGAAATCTGTGTTTACATATTCCCCACCAGCTTTCGAACCTCATGGTGTTAGGCGAGTATGGAAATACAAGTCAGCAGATTGGGATGAGATGCGACACTTTTTTGCGTCTTATCCTTGGCGGCAGGTCTGCTTCTCTTCTTTGGATCCGTCGAGTTGCGCGGATGCTATAACCGATGTGGTGCATCAGGCAATGGAGTATTTTATTCCTTTTGCTGACGTACCCATCGGTGGCAAAGCTCGCCCATGGTTTAATGCCGAATGTGGTCATGCTCAAGACCGAAAACATTCGGCATATCTCATTTGGGCTGATGCTCGAACCCGCAAAACTCCGGATGTAAGTTTGAAGAAGAGAGCCTTTAACCAAGCTGCTAAGTCCTACAAAAAGGCATTGCGGAAGGCTCGTCTCGATCGAATCGCTAAGAATGGCGAAAAGCTCTCTATCAGACCAACTGGCAGTCGAGCTTTCTGGTCTCTTGCGAAAGCGATCGAGTCGAATTTCTGCCAACCCTCACTGCCTGCTCTGCTGAAGCCGGATGGATCCCTGGCCCACACAGCAACAGAGAAAGCGAATGTACTTGCTTCTCTGTTTGCTGATAATTCGCATCTAGACACTGGCAATGCTTCTCCAGCACATCTTCCTCACTGCGGTATTTCGATGCCTGAAATCCGCATCACTAACAAAGAGGTATGGAGAATATTGTGTCGTTTAGATGTGAATAAAGCCAGTGGTCCTGATGGTATACCAGCCATTCTGCTCAAGACATGCGCAGCTGAGTTGTCTCCTGTACTGACACGTCTGTATCGCCTCTCTTTCACGACTGGAATAGTGCCGAAATCCTGGAAGCTTGCTAATGTGCAACCCGTGCCCAAAAAAGGCAGCCGTGCCGACCCTGTCAATTACAGACCGATTTCAATCACCTCCATACTCTGCAAGATTATGGAGCGTGTATTGAACTCGCGCCTACTAGCATACCTAGAAGGTAACGATCTCCTCAGTGACCGACAGTACGGGTTTCGCCGTAATAGGTCTACTGGGGACCTCCTAGTGTATGCTACTCACATTTTAGGCGAGGCCATCGAGAAGAACGGAGAAGCGGTCGCCGTCTCTCTGGACGTCTCGAGGGCATTTGACAGAGTCTGGCATGCGAGCCTTATATGCAAGCTTTCAGCGTAGGGTATATCTCCTGGTCTGATCGGCTGGGTAACGGACTTTCTGAGCCACAGATCTCTCCGAGTAGTTGTCGACGGGTGTTCCTCGGAACCCTTGAAAATAAATGCCGGAGTGCCTCAGGGGTCCGTTCTTTCTGCAACTTTTTTTCTGCTGCACATTAATGAGCTGTTGAAGCCCGGTATCTATGGGTATGCAGACGACAGCACAGTTGTTGAAAGATATCTGCCGAGTACTCGGGCTAGTCGAGATCAAGTACAGTCTGAAAGAGAAGCCATGGTGCAGCGTTTGAATGACAAACTTCAGGCAGTCTCCGCATGGAGAAATGCCAATCTTGTCAAGTTCAACGCCACCAAAACGCAGACGTGTCTGTTCACCGCCAAAAAGAGCCCTTTCACCTTGGCTCCTACTTTCCAGAATGTATCCTTGGAATACAGTGACCGGCTTCAGTTGTTAGGTTTAGAGATTTCCTCGAACCTCAACTTTGGTCGGTTCATTGAGTCCAGAGCAAGAGCAGCAACAGCAAAGCTTGCCGTTCTTGCGAAGGTTCGGCAGTACTTTACATCGGGACAGCTTCTTGTTCTATACAAAGCTCAGATCCGGTCGTGTGTAGAGTACTGTGGTCACACATTTGCTGGTGCTGCAAAGTCTCATCTTGCGGTTCTGGACTCAATTGAGAGGCGAGCTAAGAGGCTTATAGGCGATCCCGAACTGGTCGAAGCCGACCTCCAAAGCCTTGAACACAGGCGTAAAATTGCTAGCCTCTCAGTATTCTATAGGATACATTTTGGTGAGTGTGCGCAGGAATTACACGAGTTAATTCCCCCGTCCCCCTTCCATCACCGGACGTCCCGACGCACGTCAGGTGTCCATCCTTTTGTTGTGGACATTCCACCTGTCCGAACGAAGCGCTTTGCTTCCTCATTTTTAGTGCGTACAGCGAAGGACTGGAACAATTTGCCTGCGTCGGTATTTCCGGCCAAATATAATGTGGGTGTCTTCAAGAGAAGAGTGAATAGGTTGCTAGGGCAATGCGACTTACCATCTAAGACTACATTCCACTTACCATCAGGTGGAATGTAGTCAAGCATTGCCCTAGATCATATAAAAAAAAAAAAAAAAACATTTTTCATTTACAACACTTTCTCATTTTATCTTACGTAAAAAAGCACACAAAATTCAAGAGCTTGTAATAAAAATATAAAACCTATCAAATTAACTATCAAAGATGAAATGCATTGCAGAAAATCGGCCAATAGAAATATGCGAAATAATACTGAGCTTATTTATTTATTTATATCTTTTCCACTTAGAATCATAATCAGTGATCACTTGTGTACGTCAACATGGAAGTGTCAGGAGGGCCTATTACGTTACTAGGTTTATCGTAATAAGCCTTTCTGTAAGAGCACTTTATATCTTAATGTAAAAGCTATGAGGGTTCCAAACGCGTCCTGGTCTGAGAAGAACCACACAGCAATCTCAGCCGGATATATGTTTGTTATTGTGATCACTGTTTCACAAACGTCATTCTTAAATGCAATTTTGGAACAACTAGAACCGTCGCAATCAATCGAAAATGAAGCCTAAGGATTTAAGGCAACGAAAATGAAATAATAATAACAGTAAAATATATATATATATATAAAAAAAACAAAAACTTCGGCCTGCCACACGACCAGTCACCGCAAGCAGCACCCGTTCACGAGCATAGCACAAAAGCCAGCCATCACCATATTTGAGGGAGGAAGGCAACTTGAATCCCGACGCTACCGCAAGTAGTGACTTCTAAGGAATTGGTGTGATGCAGCAGGTCGATAAAGCAAAATTAATTTACAACAAAAAACAAATTGCGGAGATTACTAGCTATTCGCAATATACTACAATTCATTCCCAGGCCATACCGTCGTTGATGTAATCCTTTACACTATACTAGGATTTTTTTATCAAATTATTTTTTACATATAATTAAAATTTATTTAATGATAGGCTTAAGGCTTAATTTGGGAGTTTATTATAAAAACGTATACAATTACCCTTAAAGGATTTACCTATTTTATGGAGCCTAGTGCCGGGCATAACGAGGTTATTTTTATGTCTTGTATTAATTTTATGTAAATCACAATTTTTCTTGAACTTTGAAATATTTTTATCAACGTAAATTAAATTTTCATAAATATATTGATTATAAACAGTCACAATTTTAAATTCTTTAAATTTGTTTCTTAAAAAGTCTCTGGTTCTCATATTATATATTGCTCGAACAGCCCTTTTCTGCAATGTAAATATGGTATCAATGTCAGCCGCATTGCCCCATAAGAGTATATCGTAAGACATTAAGCTATGAAAGTAACTAAAATAAACTAATCGAGCAGTTTCCATATTTGTTAATCGACGTATTTTTTTACCGCGTATGCAGCAGAACTAAGTCTGCTTGACAAATCAAATATATGAGGACCCCATTGCAATTTTTCATCCAAAGTAAGACAGTTATAGTATGAGACACAAGTAATCAATGAATTTTTGGACTAACATTGACAAATAATAAATCGATTAAATAAAGAAGAAAAGATTTATACGTTTACATTTAAAGTTTATACACATTCATCTATTACCGAGTTAATCGTGTCCAAGAACAAAAATTGCAAATAAAAATGTTGTACGTACTTAAACTACGATTTCTTTTACTATTAAAAGCACCCATGGCAGTAAAGGGCAGCCACTTTACCAGGAGAGTTGGCAGTTGCTACTTTCCGTTACTTCAGAAAAACGAAACCTAAGGTAAAATCATTTTTATTTACTGCTTAATACTGTAGCGTCTGAGGGCAACCGTTGTTTTGTTAGTATTTTTGAACATGGCAGCGTCTTTTTGCTGCCGGGTAGTCTCACTTAGCCTCCTGGTCATCATTACCTTGTTTGTTGTAGCTTGTTATAAAACTATTATTATATTTGCCCCATTACAATATTTTGAACATTCTAGAAAGAACATTACAATCTTTTTTTATTTTACTTTATTTTATTTAGTTATTTGTATTTAGGAAAAATACAGTACTACATCATACAACTACTTTGTGTGTTTGTCCGATTGAAAATTTTAAAAATGTCAAAATTATTAATAATTAGTAAAAAGAAAATAATTTGTAGGTGAAGTTGAAGAGGTTAAATTAATTAGTTTATTGATTGATTAATACAACACTTAAAATTAGAAAGCGAACATGAGAATATATGTACTTTATATATTTTTTTTGTATATTCTACAGGAACGATACATAGATTCGTTTTGGGCATATTTAGTTGTAATACGTAAAAAGAAGAGGTTATTATTACGTTTAAGAACATTTGAAAAACTTAGTAAGTAAGGGCTATCAACAAAATTATTTACTTGTTTAAATAGTTTATGCATATGTTTCAGGAATTTATCTTGAATAATTACAATGGATTCAATATATATTTTGTATGGAGGGCTCCAGACAGAAGACCCAAATTCCAATGGCCAACCCAAATAGGCTATAGCAATTATAATTAAGGAGTAATAGCAATTCTTTAAAAACATAGGTGGTATGTAATCGGGATCATATCCTTTATTTGTATTAAGTGACCTCAACTATTTTTTAATAATAGATACTGATAATTTAATATGGCCGATAACCAAACCATCGCAACTACGAGTCTCTTAGTCCTACCAGTACTTTCTTAGATGTTTCGTTAGCGGATCCCATCGTTGTAAACAGATTTAAAGTAATCATTAAGCAACGCACATACTAACTCCTCGTCACTAGTAGTTCAGACAGATGATTTAAAATATGGTCCCCGGGAGGGTGTCGGCTCAGCCGTACAGTCCCTCACGGCATCCTCGGATGCCGTCTGGGGCCATCGTACTACAGGGAGAGGGGGGGGGGGGGGGGCAAAAATCATCTTGGAGCAGGAGTACCTGCGCAGGTCGAGCCCGCACCGACCTGCCCAAATAAGGGCAGTGCGACGCGTGGCACGGCGACGTGCCACGACGACAACCCGGTATCCCTTATTGACTTTGATTTTCCCAACGAATTGGAAATTATTGATTTGGACGCGGATGAGCCGACCCCGACGGTCGGTTCTTCCGTGTATGACTTTGGCAGGCCTATCGGACTCCGATTAGCGTTCGGTTGTGATCTGACGGATGGATCGGATCAGGAGATTGGTGTTCGGCGCAAGCAAGGCCCTATCTTTGAGGTGTCTCGCTTGCAGAGTGAAGCGTCCTGGAGCAACTCGGAGCTTGGTGTTTCGTTTTCTAAATGCAACACCGCTCGTCGCGGACGCACCACTCCGAGCACGCGTGGTTCAGGGATCGCAAGGGCGAAAGCAGAGCTGCGAGCCCTGAACATGGAGACTGAGGAGACTCCGTTTGAGCGGACGCTCCAACGCCAGGCCCTCCGGAAGACGGCAGATACGGCCAGGAAAGCACCGGTCTCCGATGAGGATACTTCGAGCAGTATGCTCGATATCGTCAGAGCCTTGTCCAGCCGGAGTGAGCCCTAGGAGACGCGCCGTATCCGCGAGGACAACACGCGTCTCCACAGGGAGGTAATCGCCGCCAACACGGTCTCAAAGATGCCCTCGACGGAGGCGGATCTGATCGAGGAATTGAAGCGCTCGATAATTACCTCGGTGGGCGAAATGGTTAATTCTCACTTCCAGGGTATTGAGAAGCGGTTTCTCCCAGAGAAGAACCTTAGACCTCCCTTGGTGGCGGACAAGTGGAGAAAGACAGCCGAAGCCGCAGCCGCTGCTTCAAGGCCTGCAGTTTGTGCCTATAGGCAGTCGGGATTGCCTATCCTTGAGGCGAGATCCCCGCCTATAACGCCTAGGCCCTCTCCGGGTCCCGCAGTCCCTCTTTTGGAGACTTGATCCACGGTGGTGAGGGGGAGTAAGAAGAGTGCCCCCCGCGCCCCTCAGAAGAGCAAATCGGCGTCAGCTCCTGTAGCTGCTTCTGCCCGAGCGGTTCCGGCGCCTGTCAAACCTCCGGTACAGCAACCCACCTCGAAGCGGCGATAGCGTCGGAAAAAGAAGAAGAAGAAAAAAGATACGAGTTTGGCTCGAAAACCCCAGGACGGTGCTCGCCCCATGCCCAAGTTGGCGCGGTCTCGGTCCCCAGCTGTGGTTATCACGCTGTAGACCGAGGCCGCGGCAAAGAGGGTAACATACGCCCAGGCCCTCGAGCGCGCCGCTGAGAACATTGACCTCGGCGAGCTCGGGCTCGAGGCCGGGCTCAAAATTCGGCGGTGGCGTGGCATGCACGCACGGCATGGCGGAGTGAGACATTGGGATTGCGGTGGCCTGCGAACCCTAATATGTCCCCCCTAATTCCATTTGGTCGGGGGACATAAACGGCTCCATGGCGGTGCTTGTGGGACCTGGTCCCGGTCCCCCTTTCTCCACTCTGGAGACTGGCCCGGGTTTGGTAGTGGCGCAGTGGGGGGAGTACGTCGTCGTAGGCGCATACTTCTCCCCCAATCGTAGCCTGACGGAGTTCGAGGATTTCTCGTTCTCGACTCGTGCTGCGCCTTTAACTGCCCCGTTGGTCGAGTAGTTAGCGCAGACGCCTAACGTGTCACAGTGGAACGGGGCTCGGGTTCGATTCCCGGCAGAGACAGTCTTTTATGTGATGAGCATAGATGTCTGTGTTTCTGGGTTTGGTCGTTTATTAAATATATTCTCAGTATTTATATGTGTATTTCTATGTATTGGTATCGTTGTCTAACGCCCTTAACACAAGCAAATAATTTACTTACTTAGGGGTTAGATCAATGTGTGTAATTTGTCCTGATATTATTATTATTATTATTATTATTATTTAATATAAGAAAATGACTCCCGGTACATGAATATAACAAATACAGTAATATAGTTATTACTGTGTAATTATTTAGGCACAATAGGGAACATTCATGTAAATTTTTTTTGACGTAAATTAATCATTTACCTCTCTATATCGTAGAAAAAAATATAAATAGGTTTGAAAAGATTCTAGTTGTTTTTCAAATTAAAAATTAAAACATGTAGTAAATTTGCGGTTCAAGGTTCAAACACCGTCATTTTGTCATTTTGCGTGACGTCAAATGATACGTCCAGTGAATGTTTACTATGAACTTTTTAGTTACTTCATACATATTTTAAGTTTTAATTGCTTTACAAGTCATGGAAGAAGATAAAAATCATCTTACAAATATTGTATAGTACCGGAGTGCAAAAATAGTATTAGAAAAACACCCGACAAAGTGTTTTTTGTATATCCAAGAGATGCGAAAATACAAAAACAATGGTATGGTAATTAAAAGGGATAATATATGTCCTAAATCGTGTTTATATTATTGTGAAGATTAATTTAACGTAAGTATACTTTTTTTCCGCTTCCGGTTGTCGAACACTAAACATCACCTTCCAATTTGTGCATCCAAAATAATTGTTAAACACCGTTTTTAACGCTATTGTGCCGTAGTAAACAAAAATATCTTGTGATTTAAAACACTTCGGACGATTAAAAATAGTGAAATAATCATAAATACGATATCAAAACTATAATAGTGTATTCCTAATATTATGATTATGTGAACAATTGAGTGACAGACAACAGTGAAAGTCACAAGTGCCATCAAACGTCAAACAAGCATACGCCAAATACTCATCAATATTACCAGTGTAAAAACAAAAATAAAATTTAAAAAAAAAAAAAATTAATAAATAAATACCAAAAATGGATGGACAATTCCAAATGCTCTTTGAAAAAATTGGAGATGGAAAAACAAACAAATGTTATATTTGAAAAAATGAACGAAAAACTAGAACCATTGATAGAAGACAATAAAATTATGAAAAATAAAACTGAAACATTGGAAAAAAAAATAGAATATCTAGAGAAAGAAAAGAAGAAAAATAATCTATTGTTTTTTGGTTTGGAAGAGAAAGAAAACACCCCTTCGGAGCTATTTCAAAGAGTGAGAGAAATTATTAAAGCAGATTTAAAAATCAATCTAGAACCAAATGATGTATCAAAAATTCACCGTATAGGTCCCATCAAAGGAGATAAAATACGACCAGTTCTTATCGTTTTTGCAAACACCTGGAAGAGAAGTGAAATGCTCAAAATTAAAAAGAGCCTGAAAGAGACATACATTACCGAAGATTTCCCAAAGGAAGTGATGGAAAAGCGAAGAGAATTAAAACCAAAACTGATAGAAGAACGTGCGAAAGGAAACTTCGCATATATAAAGTATGATCAATTGATAGTCAAAGAGGGAAATCCAAAACAAAGAAAAAAGAAAAAGAGATCCATCAACATCACCAGAAAGTCAGACTATGGCCAAGAAATTAGTGATCAACGCTTCTGCAATTAAAGATAACAGGAAGAATGCGTCGATATGATGAGACCTAAATCTAACTCATTCTCTAATACAAAACCAAATCAAAGTAAATAGCAACTAAATATCAGCAACCAAAAGCGGAACAACCCCAATCCGGCTGGTCCCCGAGGGGTTGTCAGACCACCACCCCCTAGAAGAACATCTTTAAGCAAAAATAGAAATAGTAATATATACCTTGCAACTTTAAATGTTAGAACGCTTATGACAGACACCAGATTAAAAGAATTGGAAGAAGCTACTAAGTTTATAAAATGGGATGTCATTGGCCTTTGCGAAGTAAGGAGAATAGGAGAAGAAATACAAGAATATAAAGAATACATTTTCTATTTCTACGGAGAAAAACAAGGCATACGAGGAATGGGATTCTTAATCAAAAAATACTTAAAAGATAAGATAATAAGTTTTAAAGGAATATCAGATAGAATTGCAGTTATTAATATACAACTGCCTGAATTCAAAGAACCATTGTCGATTATACAAGTCCATGCACCTACAGAACAAGACACAATTACATCGAAAAATAAATTCTACAAAGATTTAACAGAGTTAATGCAAAAGGAAAACAAAAATGTAATCTTGATGGGTGACCTTAACGCTAAGATAGGGAGTAAATCAAATAGAGATGAATTCGTATTAGGAGATCATAGTAGTGGAGAAAGAAATGACAATAGACAGAGACTTATAGAATTCTCTTTCGAAAACAATCTCAAAATAATGAATAGCTTCTTCAAAAAAAGAGAGACAAGAAAGTGGACATGGATATCCCCAAACGGCAGAGATAGAAATGAAATTGATTTTATTCTGACAAGAGAAACTCGGATATTTAGTGACGTCGATGTAGTGAACAAGTTAAATTTTAATACAGATCATAGAATGGTAAGAGGAACTATACAATGCGTAAATAAAAAATCTAGGAAATTTACTATCCCGTCAACTAAAAATATTGTAATAACATCGGCTATACAACAAAATGTCTCGAAAGAACTAGAAAACGCATTACAAGATATAGAAAAGTATAAAACTCTGCAAGAAAAGTATAATTTTCTGGAAAAGGCGCTAATGAACGTTAACAACACGCGCGCTAAAAATATACAGAAAAATAAATTAGGAGAGGAAGCAAGAAAACTAATGAAAGAAAGAAATGAAATGTTAGTGACACGAAAAGATAACCTGCAAAACATCACGATTATTAGCAAAAAAATTCAAGCATCAATACGAAAGCATAGGAAAACAGAGAGACTGGAAATACTGAGAGCACACATAGAGAAAACAGGTGGAGTTAAAAAAGGTTTAAAACAGCTCAAAGAATACACACAGTGGATACCTAACATGAAAAACAAAAGCAAATTGATGATAAAAAGATTATCAATAGCTAAAGTAGCGACAGAATTCTATAAGAAACTTTATACGGAGACAGATGAAATAATATACACAGGAATCGAAAATATGAACCACATAGAAGAAATTCCTTGTATATTAGAATCAGAAATCATTAGAGCTATAACAACACAAAAATGCGGCAAAGCACCTGGAGACGACAAAATGACAAATGAGCTACTAAAAGACACCTTAAAATCTATTTCCAAACCCTTGACGAATCTGTTCAACGAAATATTGAAAACAGAACAAATCCCTGTTCAATGGACAAAGTCCACAATTGTCTTGTTACACAAAAAAGGAGACAAAAACGAAATAAATAACTACAGACCTATATGTTTATTGTCCAATCTATATAGAGTGTTCTCCAAAGTAATACTCGGCCGAATTACAAAACATCTGGAAGAAAACCAACCCAGAGAACAAGCTGATTTTCGCTCCGATTATTCTACTCTTGATCACATTCATGTGGTAAAACAAATAATCGAAAAATTCAGCGAACATAACCTACACTACTATGTTGCATTCGTCGACTACAATAAAGCCTTTGACTCTCTAAGTCATAACTATATCTGGAAGACGCTAGAAAACCAGGGGGTAGAAAGAAAATATATTAAAATCATAAAAGAAATCTATAAAAATTCTACAGTCAAGATCCAACTAGAACAGCAAGGAGAAGAATTCAGAATTCAGAGGGGCGTCAAGCAGGGCGATCCACTTTCTCCAAAACTTTTTATAGCAGTTTTAGAAAACATATTCAGAAGCATAGACTGGGAAGATTTTGGAATAAATGTTAACGGCACTAACCTAAATCACCTAAGATTCGCTGATGACATTGTGATATTTGCAAGGAGTCCAGGCTCATTACAGACTATGTTACAGCAATTAGACAATGAAAGTAGAAAAGCAGGCTTAACAATGAATCCAGCGAAGACTAAAGTAATGACGAATGCAACAAAGGAAAACATAGAAATAGGACAGGAGGTTATCGAATATGTCGAAGAATACATATATTTAGGACAGATAATATCAGTAAAAGACCAATTTTCAAAGGAAGTTGATAGAAGGATAAGCAACACTTGGAAACGATATTGGTCACTGAAAGAAATTGTTAAGAATGAGACAATACCAATATCAGTAAAATGCAAATTATATAACACGTGTATTCTCCCATGCCTAACTTATGGATGTCCGACTTGGCCTACTACGGTAAAAAATAACCAAAAACTTATGGTTTGCCAACGCAGTATGGAGCGAAGCATACTAAACATAAGGCTAAGTGACAGGTGGAAGACGTCAGAAATAAGGAAAAAGACGAAAGTTACCGATGTTATGTTAAAAATAAAAAAGCAAAAATGGAACTGGATTGGACACATTATGAGAACAAATAAAGAAAGATGGGCGAAAGACATAATGGAATGGTATCCTAGGAATGGGAAAAGACGAAGGGGAAGACAAATTAAAAGATGGGAAGATGACTTACCAAAAGGATGGAGAAAATTATCTCGAGACAGAGATGTGTGGCAGAGATTTTTCTTGGTGGTAGACCATAACATCCGGTCGCCGGCAAAGTTACCACCCATCGGGCAGAGTCGTGCCGCAAAACGACCTAGTCGTGTTCCGGCACGTTGCTCGATGAAGCCGTTTATGGGAAATGGGTCTGAACAGTTGCGGTGCGTTGGCGAACCGGTCTGACGTCGGGTTGGTGTTTGTTTTGTCGGGTGTCTAGTCGAGGAGGGTAGCGGGATCCGAAGCGACGGCTTTCCGCTGGCCGCCCGCAGATAGTTGGGGGCCCAATTAGTGGGATAGCCAACCACGAAAGGCTGCCCCGCCAGCTGTGAAAAATCCCAGGGTGGCTCCATCGTGCTGGTTGGCGACCAGACGAGGAGGCCCGATGGCGATCCCTGGGGGGGTTCGGGCGTCCCCGCAGTCTCCAGACTAGCCTCCCAGTGGCAAGACATCACCAATTTCGACGTCGGGTTCGATACGTACCGTCTCGTTCAACTGCCATTTCCCATCCCTATTCACTTTTATATTTATTTATTTTTTTATGAAAAAGTTAAGAAAAAAGAACAAGTTTACACAGCGGTTGCACTCCTCCTCATATAACGTGCACCTTACTAATATCAGGGGTTTGCACTCAAATCTTTTAGCTGTCCACCACCACCTGGAGACAGAGCAGCCGCACTTGCTCTTTTTGACGGAGACGCAGATACAATGTCCTTTGAGCGCTGCATACTTGGATTATCCCGGTTACTCGTTAGAGCATAACTTTCGCTCACGGGCCGGAGTGAGTGTGTATGCGCGGAACGACCTCTGTATTCAGCGTCTCCGTCACCTTGAAGACCCCACTTTTTCTTCCCTATGGGTTTTAGTGGACACAGGAAACGAAAAAATCCTGTATTCCTGTGTCTACCGTTCGCACAGCGGTGACCAGGAGACAACTCGTTTATTTGAGTATCTCAGTGAGGCTGCAGATATGGCTCTGTATCAGTACCCTTCGGCGCAGCTCGTCTTTCTGGGGGACTTTAATGCCTGTCATCAGGACTGGCTGTTCCCGTACCAGAAGACCGACCATGCTGGAAGAGAAGCGCGGAACTTTGCGTTGTCCTTGGACCTCTTTCAGCTGGTGAGGCAAGCGACAAGGGTACCAGATGTGGTAGGCCATACAGCCAATTGCCTGGACCTTCTGCTGACAACTGATCCGGACAGGTATCGTGTAGAGGTCACGTCCCCCTTGGGAACCTCCGATCACTGTCTGGTGAAATCTGTATTTACATATTCCCCACCAGCTTTCGAACCACATGGTGTTAGGCGAGTATGGAAATACAAGTCAGCAGATTGGGATGAGATGCGGCACTTTTTTGCGTCTTATCCTTGGCGGCAGGTCTGCTTCTCTTCTTTGGATCCGTCGAGTTGCGCGGATGCTATAACCGATGTGGTGCATCAGGCAATGGAGTATTTTATTCCTTTTGCTGACGTACCCATCGGTGGCAAAGCTCGCCCATGGTTTAATGCCGAATGTGGTCATGCTCAAGACCGAAAACATTCGGCATACCTCATTTGGGCTGATGCTCGAAGCCGCAAAACTCCGGATGTAAGTACAAAGAAGAGAGCCTATAACCAAGCTGCCAAGTCCTATAAAAAGGCATTGCGGAAGGCTCGTCTCGATCGGATCGTTAAGAATGGCGAAAAGCTCTCTGTCAGACCAACTGGCAGTCGAGCTTTCTGGTCTCTTGCCAAAGCGATCGAGTCGAACTTCTGCCAACCCTCACTGCCTGCTCTGCTGAAGCCTGATGGATCCCTGGTCCACACAGCAACAGAGAAAGCGAATGTATTTGCTTCTCTGTTTGCTGAGAATTCGCATCTAGACACTGGCAATGCTTCTCCAGAACATCTTCCTCACTGCGGTATTTCGATGCCTGAAATCCGCATCACAAACAAAGAGGTATGGAGAACATTGTGTCGTTTAGATGTGAATAAAGCCAGTGGTTCTGATGGTATACCAGCCATTCTGCTCAAGACATGCGCAGGTGAGTTGTCTCCTGTATTGACACGTCTGTATCGCCTCTCTTTCAAGACTGGAAAAGTGCCGGAATCCTGGAAGCTTGCCAACGTGCAACCCGTGCCCAAAAAAGGCAGCCTCCATACTCCATACTCTGCAAGATTATGGAGCGTGTATTGAACTCGCGGCTTCTAGCGTACGTAGAAGGTAACGATCTCCTCAGTGACCGACAGTACGGATTTCGCCGAAATAGGTCCACTGGGGACCTTCTAGCGTACGCAACACACATTTTAGGCGAAGCCATCGAGAGAAACGGAGAAGCGGTCGCCGTCTCTCTGGACGTCTCGAAGGTTTTTGACAGGGTCTGGCATGTGAGCCTTTTAAGCAAGCTTTCAGCGTACGGTATATCTCCTGGTCTGATTGGCTGGATAACGGACTTTTTGAGCCAGAGATCTCTGCGTGTTGTTGTCGACGGGTGTTCTTCGGAACCCTTGACAATAAATGCCGGAGTACCTCAGGGGTCCGTTCTTTCTGCAACTCTTTTTCTGCTGCACATTAACGATCTGCTGAAGCCCGGTATCTATGGGTATGCAGACGACAGCACAGTTGTAGAAAGATATCTGCCAAGTTCTCGGGCTAGTAGAGATGAAGTACAGTCTGAAAGAGAAGCCATGGTGCAACGTTTGAATGACAAACTTCAGGCAGTCTCCGCATGGGGCAATGCCAATCTTGTCAAATTCAACGCCACCAAAACGCAGACGTGTTTGTTCACCGCCAAAAGGAGCCCCTTCACCTTGGCTCCTACTTTCCAGAATGTATCCTTGGAATACAGTGACCGGCTTCAGTTGTTAGGCTTAGAGATCTCCTCGAACCTCAACTTTGGTCGGTACATTGAGTCCAGAGCAAGAGCAGCTGCGGGAAAGCTTGCTGTACTTGCGAAGGTGCGACAGTACTTTACACCGGGACAGCTTCTTGTATTATACAAAGCACAGATCCGGTCGTGTGTAGAGTACTGTGGCCATATATTTGCTGGTGCCGCAAAGACTCATCTTGCGGTTCTGGACTCAATTGAGAGGCGAGCAAAGAGGCTTATTGGCGACCCTAAATTGGTTGACGCCAAACTCCACAGCCTTGAACACAGGCGTAGAATTGCTAGCCTCTCAATATTCTATAGGATACATTTTGGTGAGTGTGCGCAGGAATTGCACGACCTAATTCCCCCATCCCCGTTCCTTTGCTGGACGTCCCGACGCACGGCGGGTATCCATCCCTACGTTGTGGACACTCCACCTGTCCGAACGAAGCGCTATGCTTCATCTTTTTTAGTGCGTACAGCGAAGGACTGGAACAATCTGCCTGCGTCGGTATTTCCGGCAAAATATAATGTGGGTGTCTTCAAGAGGAGAGTGAATAGGCTGCTAGGTTAATGCGCTTTACCACCTAAGACTACATTTCACTTTCCATCAGGTGTAATGTAGTCAAGCATTAACCTAGTTTTGTATAAAAAAAAAAAAAAAAAAAAAAAGATTAGGGGAGGCCTATGTCAACAGACAACCTGACCAATAAACTAGTTGCTTAATAAATATTAACTAAACTAAACTTAATAAATATTAACTAAACTAAACTTAATAAATATTAATACTACTTTTCTAGAATACAATATTGTTTTTAAGATGTTTTATATTATATAGTATTTAAGTTAAACGTATATGTACTATATTTTGGTCAGCGAATAAAGGCTTTATTATTATTATTATACTTTATTTATAATAAGTTTAATCTAATAGTTTAAACATATAGTAAGTATAGAACATTAGAAAATTTGAGTTTAAAATTAACCTAACCTAGCTTACAAAAGTTCAGTATAAATTTCAATAAAAACCGTATTTTGGTTTTACGAAATTTTTATTTTTGTCGATTTATTTCAGGTTAAGGAAGATACAGCCAATTGTATTGAATATAATATGTATAACGAAACAACAAGGAGAAAAATGTAATCTAAGTTTGAAGAAAAGTGTTGTGCCTCATATGCACAGTTAATATTAAACCAAAGTATGGAAGTAAAGGTGTCAATGTAAATATACCTGCTGAAAAACAAAATGTAGCATTGTCACCATCTCCTCATTTAACACACAACATGGGTACACAACAGTTTTACCAGTAAAACTATCTGTCTTAAAAAGAAAATTGTTTACTGAAAACACAGTTGATAATACTTCTATAGCATCTTATTATTAATTATGAATTACTTTTGCTGAATTATATAAATTTAATTATTTTAATCGATTTTATTGATGTAAATTTGACATGTTAAAGATTTAATATTACACAATTATTAATTATGAATTACTTTTGCTGAATTATATAAATCCCATTTTATTATATTAATTTTATGACATGATTTAATACCTATAATTTATTGTTATTTTAAGGCGTTTGATGAGCCCCAGTTTATGTTAGTTGTCTTACGTTAAAATATGAATGTGTGATTATATAAATGTAATTGTATTGAGATTTAAAGTTATGCAGTGCCCTTGCAGGGTTCTTATTAGATCTAAATAATTGTTATATTACTTATTAAGACCATTGCATACTACAAGATTTGCAGATATATAAATAACTAAATAAATAAATATTTTCTATATCTGCTGATTATCAACCAAGTTATTTATCTCGGTCAAGTGAAGTGGAAAATTATTCAGAGGAAGAAACATTTTAAAAATGTAATGTGTAGTAGCATGCTAAATGTTATTGAAAAAGAGTTTGTAGGTATTTGTTTTGTTAGAGTTGTTTGAGTATTGAAACAATGTTTTTAGGATTACCTAAACAATTGAAAGCCCGCAGGACACGTAGAGCTACGCAAGGTCCTTAAACCAAGAGTAAATAGTAAAGCGAGGCGTCGCTGCGGAAAACTCAATCAGCAACGGCGTCCTTATCTGCACGCTAGGTTCCCGTTGCCCAGGTCAAGGCAGCTGATGCCGTTCTTCCAAACAAAACAGTCGTTCTAGAATTTGTTGCATTTGTTACAGTTAAAATATTAATAGAAGGGCTGCCTTGTCTGCAACTTGTATCACGTTGACTGGAAAGCTAACTGTTATTTCACGAGCGACTTACTACTTTTTATAGTAATACCATGCGCATGTTTTTCAACAGACACTCTTTGAGAGAGTTTAAGCGTGTATGTGCAAATAAACCGTCCGTTCACTTTAAAATAAATAAAATAAAAAAATGGAACGTATGCACCAAAACTCTCGTTACCTACCTACATAAGGTTTAACACGTTTTACTTACACGTAGTATACAAACCGATATATTAATTTCATTAATGACTACACTGAAATTAACGAGTCCGCAATATAGATCTTATCTAGATTACGTTTTTATAAAGTTGTTCAACCTTGCAACCGTTTAAGAGTTTAATAAAACGGCGCCGGGAACGGAAACTGCTATGTTATCGTGTATTACCCGAGTGATAAAATTCACTTCGAAACCGAATGTGCCTGTTTTCCCTTTGGCCGATTTCCGATCGTGAGACTCGATAATGTCGATATAATCCAAGCCTTATTAATAGAATAACTCATTAATTTCTTAATCTTATTTATTTATTTATTTATTTAAAAATTTTTGCACATATCCTGCAAAGGCAAGCATAATGCCACAAGCATTCTCTTCCAGCAAGCCCTCAAAAAAACAGTAAATACATCAAGGTGCATAACAAAACCAAAATAAAATAGTAGTTATATATAAGAATGAAAAAAATATATAAAAAAAGAGAAATAAATGAAAAAAAAAAATACTAATCTACTAACAAAATTTTCTAAGGAATAATAGGATAAAACATAAAGTTAAATGAGAAATTTTTACAAAGGAATAGCTTGTGATAACAAATGGTTTTTGACAAGGCATTTAAAAATATTTCTGTTAGGAGCTTTCCTAATGTCGGTAGGTAATGCATTCCAGAGTTTAATAGCTTGTGTAGTGAATGAGTTGAATTGAAAGTCAGTGCGACAGAGAGGCATTCGAAGTGTTAAATTTTCAGTGGAGCGAAGTTGACGGCTATGGGTATCACCAAGAAAATGAAAACGAGATTTTAAATAATTAGGAGAACATGGATCATATAAGAGAGAAAAGAGAGTGCACAAAATTCTTAAACTTCGGCGATGTTTGACAGAAAGCCATTTAAGTTTAGAACGATAGTTGGAGATGTGATCGTATTTGCGAAGACCAAAAATAAAACGTATACAATTATTGAGAAGACGATCAAGTTTATTTAGCAGTGAAACATTGATGTCAGAGTAACACACATCCGCATAGTCAATAATCGGTAATAATAAGGTTTGCACCAGAAGTAGTTTGGTGTTTGTAGGGAGAAAGTTTTTATGTCGATAAAGAGTTCGTAGTCCAGAGTTAACTTTCTTGCATACTTCGTCTACTTGGGGTTCCCAAGAAAACGCACAGTCAATATGCAGTCCTAAGTTTTTAACTCGACAAAGGAAAGGAATTTGAGAATTATTGTAGACTAAAGGAGAAATTGTTTTTAGATCAATCGTACTTATTCTGCGAGAACTACCAATTATAATCCCTTGGCATTTTTTCGGATTTACAGCCACTCCAAATTTGTGAGACCAATCAGCAATATACTTTAGGGCATCGTTCAACTCAACCACTGCGGCATTTATATTACCACAGTCAGCTTGCGTATACAGTTGAAGGTCATCTGCGTACAAATGGTAAGAGCAATTAAGATTACAGGTGATGAGGTTTATGAAAATCGAAAACAACAATGGGGAAAGTATGCCGCCTTGGGGAACACCGGCAGGTATGTCGCACCAATCAGACGAATTGCCATCAATGCGAACAGCCTGCCGACGACCCCGAAGATAAGAAGAGAACCAGTCTCGTTCTGTTGAAGAAATACCCAGTTTACAAAGGATGGCCAAAAGGATGTCATGATCGACAGAGTTGAAGGCATTGGAGAAATCAATTAAGACAAGGACTGTCAGACGTGACTCCTCCATAGCTGCCCTAGCATCTTCAACCACTTTAAGGAGAGCAGTGGAGGTACTATGACCAGGTCTAAAACCAGATTGGAATGGGCTGAGGAAATTGTTGTTGTAAATGTAGGATGAGAATTGTTTATGTACAACACCTTCAAGTATTTTAGACAAGAATGGGAGAATAGAGATGGGTCTGTAATGAGCACACGAAGAAGGATTAGATACTTTGGGGATAGGTATGACAAGCGCATTACGCCAGGCAGAAGGAAAGGAACCAATGGAAAGGGAGAAATTGATAATGTGAGTAATGACAGGTAGAACATGATCTATGATACGAAATAACATATCACTGCTCACCTTATCACTACCAATTGCCTTAGATTTAATGGAGTGGATAATTTTGCGAATTTCATCAACAGAAACGAGAGAAAAACGAAATGTGCAGGAGGTATTTGGGACTAAAGAATTTAAAAGTGACAAAGTATATTGTTTAGAAGAAGTATCTAAAATTGGGACATTAGAGAAATGAAGATTAAATTCATCAGGCGTATTAGAAAACGAAGGAGTAACCGAGGATATCGGACAAATGCCAATGTTAGTTAAAAATTTCCAAATATCAGGAGAAGATAATTTACTTATGTTATTGTGAATATAGCGGCGTTTGGCTGCTCTTACTATCTGATTGCATCGGTTTCTAGCTTTCTTAAAAGAACTCCAGTATTCATCACAGCGATTACCCTTATATCTATTAAATGCCCGATCTCTATGGTTTATCGCCTTCCGAATTTCTGTTGTTATCCATGGAGCAGGTGGACGTTTCACTTTAACTTCACGAACAGGTGCATGTTTATTATATAAACTAATAATCAAATCATTAAATATATTAACTTTTGTGTCAAGGCTGTGTTCGTCGTTTATGCAGGACCAGTCGATCAAAGCAGCGTCATATGAGAGGCGATCATTGTTTAATTTAGCAAAATTCCGCATAAGAACGACCTTAGTGAGCGTTTTAGGTGGATTTAAATTGTAAGAAAAGAAGATCAAATCGTGTCTAGAAAAGGCAGGTGCAGAGACCTGCCCATGGTCAACAACACTTGCAGATGAAGAGACAAGCATAAGGTCGATCCATGAGTCTGCAGTGTCTGTGTTTAGGTGAGTTGGGTTCAAAGGGAGTACAGAAAAGTTAACAGCAGTTACAATAGAAAGGAGTTGTCTCGACCTTACAGTATCTCTCAATAGATCAGTATTGAAATCGCCCATGACTATGTGGTGTGTGTACTCTGCACAAGAGGAGAAAAGAAGGGACTCTAAGTCTGAGAAATAGTTAACAACAGGGGGACAGTAGATAACTCCGAGTAAAACTTTTACCCTATTCACGAATATTTCAAGAAATAAAAATTCAATAGATCCTGAGTAAGAAGAAGGTGAGGCCGCAACTTTTTTGAAAGGGATGTTACTTCGCAAGTATATCGCAACACCACCACCACCCTTATCTTCGCGATCATTTCTGATCAAGATAAAGCCTGGTATACTGCAGTAAGTTGAGGGATAAGAACCCTTGAGCCAACTTTCCGATACGAGAATAGCATGAAGATTAGTTGATGAAAAAGTATCAAGAATATCGGAAAAATGTTGCGGTATACTTTGAGCGTTTATGTGACACACATTAAAATGCTTAGGATATTGAGCGAAACGCCGCGTTATAAATTCTTTTGTACTAGGAATATTAGACTGGGAGTCAAAATAAGGAAGTGAAGATTCTGAGTCGCAGGCTGATTCAAAAGAGTCATTATTTACCGACATATGTTTGCAAAAAATAATAATATAAATATACTTAAATAAAATAAAAAAAAACAATAATAATGAAAAAAAACAAGCCAAATATAAGAAAAAATAACAAACAAAAAAAAATAATAATCTTAAAACCACTAAACTAAGGTAACATACACAATTCAAATAATTTAATTTACTTAGCAGAAACCTACCGAACGATATACACAAAACACTTATAGAATAATAAAAAGTGTTAGGTACCAAAGCAAACAAACGATAAAATCATTGTAAATTATCAAAAAAAATTGCAAACTACATACACACACAGTGAAAGTTAAAACCATTATATAATTGTATAAAAAATAACTAACAAAGGTCATGAAATGCTTAAATAAAAAAAAAATATTTAAAACAAAATAAAAACTATATAAACTAAAAAAATGTATTAATAACAATAAAACAAAAAAATAAAAGTAATAAAAAACCAAACCCAATAAAGGACGGACTAAAATAAACAGATAGTAAATGTAACGTAAGTCCAATAGATGGCACTGCAACTAAATTGAAACAGAGAAAATAAGATTGAATTGCTATAATTAATCTGTAAATGTCAGTTTGACGGCAATATGACAATTTACTGTAATTATAATAATATTAATTCCTGTTGAGACTTGAAGATTCAAGGTTATTTTATGTCAGACAAAACTCTAATTTAAGTATAAACATACAATAAGTAATAAAATCCAAAGTATAAGTAAGACAATTTAGTGAAAACAACAGAGTTGTAGTATGAAATAAATATTATTGAGATAATAGAATGCTGGCTGAGAAAGTAACAAGGAAGTAATAGAAACATTAAAGGAATGTTAAAAATAGCAAAACAATCAGAATATTAAGATAATGAGTGTGAATAAAAGCAAGTAATCCAAGCATACAAAACTAAATGTACGTAAAGCCATTCAAGGTAGTCAAGAGTTTTAGTTAAGCATTATAGGAGAAGCATTAGAATATTTAACGGATAAAATAATGAATAATATAACAAAGGAGACCTTCACTGAGTGGTAATAAAGCATAATAGCTCTTATTTGTGCTTGATTGTACGTTTGGCTCTTAAGGTTAACTCTGGTTTAGATAGACTGGGAGCCGGAGCCGAAGTAGTTGCTGATTTTATTGAAACCCCTCCTGGAGACTCAGGATGGGGATCATTACGAGAGCTGCAGTGAAGAGAAATGAAGGTGGAGAGGTCATCATTGCTTTTAACTTTCTTAAAACTACCATCAGTTAATTTAATGTGAACAACTCCTTCGCTGGTCCAGACATTTTTCATAGAAAAGTGTTTCCGTGCTTCCATAAATAGTGTCTGACGATATTTCGTGAGGAATTCGGATAAGATATGCGGAGATCCTTTAAGTGAAGTTTTTTTCCTCCAAATAGTCATTTTTAACATTGGGTCACAGGGACGAAATAAAATAGGACGTGGACGTCCATTGCCTGGTCTACCTAGCCTGTGAGCCAAAGCTAAGTCAGAAGGAGTGATGCTTAATCCCATGTACTTACTGAGCACAGCAGATGTAATTTTGGGAACATCTTCATTGTCCTTTTCAACAACACCGCCCAGCAAGAGGAACTTTTTCCTGTATCGCATCTCTATGGAATCCACCTCAAGGCTCACCTCAGTAATTTGTTGACGAAGCAGATGGAGCATAGAATGAACAAATGTACGGAAGGCCACAAAATCCTTGGATAAGTTTTCTATGTTGGATGTACGTGGACTGATGTTAGTGAGGCGGGCTTCAAAATCTTCCATCTTTTGTGCAATAGTGGATTCTAGAGACCTCTGTGATTCCAATAATTCAACGGTCTTAGACATAGTGAAGTGAAATAAGACAAATAGCACTTTAATTGGAACACTAAAAACGTTATGTATGTGTGTCGCTCGGTAGGTACTTGATTAAATTTAGCAGGGCATAAAAACACAAACCACTTTAACAGTAACAAGATTATCACCTATTTATATCAAATATTTGACTTTTTGACTACAAAATTAAGTAGAATTATTAATTTTCAATATTTACTTTTTAGAGCAAACTTGTTAGGTTTTTAACACCTACCCGAAAAAAATTTTATCTTAATTCTTAATAAATCCTACGCTTAAATATCTCCTTATTAAATGTCCTAATCTCGATTCCACAGTTAAAAACTGTGGCGCTACGAGCGCTGTCGTTTTAAGAGAATACAAAATTTAATATGTATTTCACTTCCGATTCTGCTTTCGAGATTATAAAATGTTCTTATATAAAAGCACTATTGCGATTAATATAACATTGCGATACGATTGTACTAAAATAGCTAAGAATATAACTACATTCTTTACCGTCAAGTTAGCATTTATGACGACTACCGTAATTTGTATGTAACTACCGAATCACGATCTCGGTCATCAGACCCTCAAATATGAGAATAAGTTGAAAACTGATATAACGACGCACCCGCAATAGCAAAATAAACTAACGGCTATCCGCTAATACTGGTATCAAGTAGGCACAGGCGAATCCCACTTCTGATTTTAGCAACTCGAAGTAGGAATTCCTAAAAAAAAGAAACTAACACGTAACCACGAAATCTACTGTCACAATTTTAACAAACTTATTATTAATGTATAACACAGATAGCCGGGCATTTTACACCGAAACACAATAAATAATAGAGCGTCCTATAATGCTAGACACATCGCGCGAATGTCATCCGACGCCCTTTTTTTACTTCCTTTTTTTAACAAACTGTCACGCGGCAATTCTATTCGGCCAGCAAATTCTAAGTATTCCAACAATATGTATATATATATATATATATATATATATATATATATATACTGTTGGAATACTTAGTTAGAATTTGCTAATTGGATAATACTTGAATAATTGAATTGGATAATACTCAGAAATTGTTGAAAAAAAAAAACATATATATATATATTTTCAACAATTGCTGAGTATTATCCAATTTATGGCGTCACATCTTTGTGAAAGCTTATTGTTATGCTAGTAATATCAAACGAGTGTCATGAGTGACAATAAATAGTAAAAAATTAAAGAAAGAAAAAATGTTATTACTGTTTTTGTTGTTATTAATTGTTTTGTATTATTTTTGTTTGTTAATATATAAAAAGGCCTATGATTCGGTGCCTCATACATGGTTGATACGAGTACTAGAAGTATACAAGATTGACACAGATTTATGCTCTTTTCTTGATTCATGTATGAGGCAATGGACAACGGTCCTTTGTCTTCCAGGGGACGGAGGAAGTCTTCTTACTTCCGAACCTGTAAGTATTGAGCGAGGTATTTTCCAGGGTGACAGTTTGAGTCCTTTGTGGTTTTGCTTAGCTTTGAACGCCTTAAGCACGTTACTTAGGGACTCAAAGCTGGGATTTCGCTTTTGCAAAGGGGGTGAGATCATTTCTCATCTTTTGTATATGGGCGATCTCAAATTATTTGCAACAAATAAAGCAGATCTGGTATCATTACTAAACTTTAACTAAACATTAGGATGGAGTTTGGTATAGATAAATGCGCGGTTGCACATGTGCAGAGTGGCCGAGTTGTAAATAGCGAATATTTACAACTCTCGGAGACAATGTCCCTTAGATCCCTCTCCGAAACCAAGTCCTACAAATACCTTGGTATATCGGAATGCTTAGGCATACTAAGTGGGGACATTAAACAGCTAGTGAAGGAACGCTTCTTTAACCGCTTGACAAAAGTTCTAAAAAGTTTTTTGTCAGGAGGTAACAAAGTGCGTGCATTCAACAGTTGTGTAATGCCCGTGCTGATGTATACTTTCGGCATATTAAGTAGTTCGGCATAGTAATACGGCCTTTCGGTCCAGGGCATCTAATTCCGTCTGAGTCCACCTTAATGACTCTCGGCCGGATGTTTCCCGATCTGAAGCAGATTAACTTGCCAATAATGACCCTAACTGCGCTGATACGCCGTTCAATCCTCATCTGCCATGGGGGTGTGTCCTCATTGGACCGCACCACCCTATCAGGCTCAGGAAATCTGAAACGGGTGGAGCGGCACGCTGCAACAGCTGCACAATAAATAATTGAATGGGTATCAGTGAGACTATTGCTAGAACGAAGATAAGAGTCTAGCATGCAGTCTAGAGCCTTTACAAGCGACATATGCGATGCGTGCCTATACCGTTCCCACACCGGAGACTTTGAGACAACTCGACTCTTCAACCACCTAAGTCAGGCAGTAGATAAAGCGCAGGAGCGGTTTCCAAACGCTGAATTGGTATTTCTGGGAGACTTGAATGCCCACCATGAGACCTGGCTGGGATCTCCCAGATAAAACCATGCGAACTGCCCATGCATTCGCTCTCACGCACGACCTGACCCAATTGGTACGTCAGCCCACCAGGATACCCGACGTGTCAGATCAAGCGCCCTCTTTGCTAGACCTACTGCTGACGAGTCAGCCAGCCCAATATACTGTATCGGTGCACGCCTCTCTGGGTACCTCCGATCACTGTTTGGTGTACGCTTCAGTGCCCGGTCTCGCCCCTCTACGACCCGTAGAGGTGAAGCGACGGCTCTGGCACTACTTGTCGGCAGACTGGGATGGTAGGCGAAACTATTTTGCACACATCCCATGGACCTCAAGCTGCTTTGAAAACAGAGATTTGTCGGAAAGTGCGTCTGCTGTAGTTGGTGAAATCAGTTTAGGTATGGAGTATTATATTCCGTACACTGAGGTCACCAACACGAGCAAATCTCGTCGCTGGTTCAACCGTGAATGCGCTGATCTGGTTGGAAAA
Source organism: Napeogenes sylphis (assembly GCA_959347405.1). Classification (NCBI taxonomy): domain Eukaryota; kingdom Metazoa; phylum Arthropoda; class Insecta; order Lepidoptera; family Nymphalidae; genus Napeogenes; species Napeogenes sylphis. The sequence continues at coordinate 37,691,706 of OY365782.1, forward strand.
AAGTCAGCCTACCGCGCATGGATCAGGGCACTCGCTATCCACGATCCAGACATTCATCGCCGAAAAGCAGCGTACAATAAAGCTACTAAGGAGTGCAAGAAGGCTTACATCAGAGCGGATGCCCAGTGTATTGCACGCTTTGGACAAGAACTTCTGTCGCACCCTACGGGCAGCCGTAGCTATTGGCGTCTTGCCAAAGCCGTGCAATCGAACTTCTGTCAGACATCGCTGCCCCCGCTGAAATTTGCCCGCTTGCCCATGAGCCGCAAGAGAAGGCTGAATTACTGGTAAATCCCTTTGCGGCTAATTCCCACATTGATGATCGTGGTTCAAAACCGCCCAATGTCTCTTTCTGTGACGTCACCATGCCGGAAATTCGTATCAGGCAACGTGACGTCCGTGCGGAACTACGGTCACTCGATGTTCGAAAGGCCAGCGGACCGGATGGTATTCCAGCGGTGGTACTCAAAAATGTGCAGCAGAGTTGTCTCCAGTACTAACGCGCCTCTACCACCAGTCGTACTCCTCAGGAACTGTCCAAGAGGCTTGGAGAGGGGCGAATATTCAACCGATCCGCAAAAAAGGGAATCGGTCTGAACCAGCAAATTATCTTCCAATAGCCAACACCTCAATTCTCTTGAAGGTGCTCGAGCGAATTATAAATAAACAGCTGATCCAATACTTAGAAGAACACTCTCTAATAAATGATCGTCAATATGGTTTTAGACCAAACCAATCCACGAGTGATCTTCTTACGTATGTCACGCATCTCTGGGGTGAGGCTATGGATCGGCATGGCGAATCTTTGGTTATCAGCCTTGATATTGCCAAAGCCTTCGACAGAGTCTGGCATCGTTCGCTTTTGTCCAAGCTTCCTGCTTTCGGGCTGCCACCCCGTTTGTGCAATTTGGTCGCCGCTTTCCTCCATGAGCGTCAAATCCGAGTCCTTTGCGACGGATTGTCCTCAAGTTTTCGGCAGGTAAATGCAGGTGTGCCTCAGCGCTCTGTCCTATCGCCTACCTTGTTTCTTCTGCATATCAATGATATGTTGAACCTGGGCAACATTCATTGCTAAGTAAGTAAGTAAGTAAGTAAGTAAGTAAGTAAGTAAGTAAGTAAGTAAGTAAGTAAGTAAGTAAGTAAGTAAGTAAGTAAGTAAGTAAGTAAGTAAGTAAGTAAGTAAGTAAGTAAGTAAGTAAGTAAGTAAGTAAGTAAGTAAGTAAGTAAGTAAGTAAGTAAGTAAGTAAGTAAGTAAATAAATAAATAAATAAATAAATAAATAAATAAATAAATAAATAAATAAATAAATAAATAAATAAATAAATAAATAAATAAATAAGTCTATACGTGGGAAAACGGGGCAACCGTGGCCTGTCGCGGGCTCTAGTAGGTCTTTAAATTCCAAAATCGCATCCTCTAAAGTCCTCCTTAATTGCTCATTATCTTGGGTACTTATAGTTGTAATCATAACGCCCCCCACATCAGCATTTCCATCCACTAACCCTGCCACCGAAGGAGCGAACGATAACTGGGCTCGCAAATGGATGCTTTCGGTGGTGGATGCAGAGACCTCGAAACTGGTCACCTCGGAGCGAAGCCGGTCAAGTGCGGAGTCATCCAACGCACGATTACGTTGAATAAACCTGATCCGATAGTCGTTGGGCCAAAACGGTCAACTCTGGTTCAAGGACCTGAAACAAAGACAGCAAACGGGTTCGCCACGCAGTGAGGTTAGTTCCACCCTTTGTCATCCTATAGTACGCTCGCATGACATTTTCGTTTATATTTTGCGTCCATTTCATGCGGCTCGCTGCACCACTGACGGCGGGACCCGAACGCGGAGCGGATGCCCCAGTAGGCCCTAAGCGCGGCAGCGGTGGCCTCCCTCGGCGCGGCGCTGGAGGCGGCAGCTCGTCGTCACTTGCGTACTTGCGTACTCCTCCTCTGACGACGTGGAGCTGCTCGGTGCGACAGGCTGCGGTGATTGGCGTGCGTTGACGTTTTTACTCCTGGTGATCATCGGATCATCGAGTGCCAATTGTCACAGTTATCTTATTTATTACATATTTTTGGTTATTAGTTTTGGTAACATTTTTGTTTGGTTTGGTTTTTTTCTTTTATTTTTCATTATTATCATTATTATATTTTTTTATTTTGCTTTTACTATTTTATTCTATACATGGGTGTGGCACTTAAATAAAGAGTTTGAGTTTGAGTTTGAGCTGTCAAGGGACACCCGGATGGGAGGAAGTACCTTTCATTAATTATTGAAGGAATAGGGAAAATGCATAAAATTTAAAATGGTCTCAAATACATTTTTTCGGATACTTATTATCGTCTTATTATAATAATAAAAAAAAATATTACTAACTATTTAAAGCCATAAAATAATTTGTGAAAAGTGTAAATTAAAGGAGCGAAATTCAAACTTCCAAAACGCGCCACCATTGGTCGAAAGGAAATGTGACGTCGTTCATACCTCGTCGTAACTTCTCTCCCAAAAGACAAAGTTGCCTCAGAGCTCAAGTCACGACTTCAATTCCATAAAAAAATTATGATAGGTGCTCAAACAAATAAAGTAGGGCTAGGATCAAGTAGGAAAGTTCAAGACATAGACATAACAAAATCTTTTATTTGACTAGACGAAAACGATAATTACCGACTCCACGCGATGAGCCTAGAAATTCAAAACGAATGGGTGACCATAGGAGATTTTTGTATTCCACTAGCTTTGAAGTGGCGCACCTTAATTTATGATTGGTCCTCAGCATTATTAAAATTCTATCTTAATGCATTCCAAATGACTCTCCCAGATCAAAGTAATTTTGTAAGATGGGGCAAAGCCACCGAAAAGTCTTGCAACATCTGTGGGGAGGCAATAGGAACCGCGAAACACATATTAGTAGGGTGTAGGGTGCTTCTAGATAAAGGTCAATACTCGCGTCGCCACAACAAGGTATTAGAAATCATACGGGAAGCGGTTAGTCTTTCAGTAGCAAGGGCGCGGAAGGGTATAACAACCACCAAACGATCTATAGAATTCGTAAAAGAAGGCTCCTCCAAAAAATCAAAAGCGAAGCCTTATTCAATATTAGGCGCGGCTCCTGATTGGATTCTCATGATGGACACGTATGAAAAGCATTACAAAATCCCTGGGGATGTTGGTGTTTCGTCATCCAGACCAGACTTATTCCTGTATTCGAAACATCTGAGGCGCGTGATACTTGTGGAGCTTACTGTTCCTTGGGAAACACATTCAAGCTCAATAAGTATTACGAACTAACCAACGAACTGATCAGGAATAAATTTATAGTTAGTTTGTACGCGGTAGAAGTGGGAGCGAGAGGTATAACAGCAAAATTTCTCTATAGCCTACTTAAAGATCTTGGCCTTTCTAGAACAAGCTTCGGTTCATTTCTAGAACGTACTTCAAAGGCGGCATTAGTAGGTTCTTTCCAAATTTGGTTAGTTAGGGAGAGGAGTGTGGAGGGTGAAGGTGAGCGTTTTTGCGCATAATAAAGGGGCCCCTTAAACCTACTGCTAGGTCGCAAGTCCCAGGCACTGCTTGCACTCCTCTCCTTGCAACGCGATGGGCTCGGAACCCGCACGGTGAATCCATGGATTGCTAAGAAGCTTCGTCTCTAACTTTTGTAAACTAGGTTAGGTTAATTTTAAACTCAAATTTTCTAATGTTCAATAGCTAATGCAACTTACTTTAAATTTAAACTATTAAATTAAACTTTTAATAAATAAAATACATTAAATTGATCTTTACAACAATATAAACACAATTTAAGACATATATTATCCCTTTTAATTACCATAGACCATTGTTTTTGTATTTTCGCATCTCTTGGAATATAAAAAACGCATTGTCGGGTATTTTTCTAATACTATTTTTGCACCCCGGTACTATATAATATTTGTACAATGGTTTTTATCTTCTTCCATGACTTATAAAGCACTTAAAACATAAAATATGTATGAAGTAAATAAAAAGCGCTTAGTAAACATTGACTGGACGTGTCAATTGACGTCACGCAAGGCGCGCGCAAAATGACGGCGTTTGAACGGCTCAAATTTACTCAATGTTTTAATTTTCACTTTGAAAAAAAACTAGACTCTTTTCAAGCCTTTTTATATTTTTTTCTACGATATAGAAAGGTAAATGATGAATTTTCGTAAAAAAAAAACATGAATATTACTTATTGTAATAAAAAAATATTAAATTATTAATATAAGCTATTATGCTAGTGAAAAATATTTGTATACTATTTCTTTATGATATTTCGCCGATAATAGGGAACATGCAAAAAAAATTAAATGGTCTAAAATATTTTTTTTTTCGATTACTTTTTATCATCTTATTATAATAAAACCATTTTTTTTAATTTACTAATCATTTAAGGCCATAAAATAATTTATGAAAAGTGTAAATTTAGGGAGCGAAATTCAAACTTCTAAAACGCGCCACCATTGGTCGAAAGGAAATGTGACGTCATTTGAGACGCCATTCAATATATCGGAGTTTAAGTTCATACTGTGGTATCAGTGTGACTGAGAAAAATAAATAATTTAAACCTATATTTTCGTGCTTAAAGGTTTTATTAAATGATACAATTGTTTAGGTAATCTTAAAAACATTTTCTAAATACTCAAACAATTCTAACAAAACAAATACCTACCAACTCTTTTTGAATAGCAGTTAGCATGCTACTACACAATACATTTTTAAAATGTTTTTGTCTCTGAATCATTTTTCACTTCACTTGACTCAGATAAATAACTTGGTTGATAATCAGCAGATATAGAAGATATAAGATGCTATAGAAGTATTATCAGCTGTGTTTTCAGTAAACAATTTTCTTTTTAAAACAGATAGTTTTACTTTTAAAACTGTTGTGTAACAATGTTGTGTGTTAAATGAGAAAATGGTGACAATGCTACATTTTGTTTTTCAGCATGTATATTTACATTGACACCTTTACTTCCATACTTCGGTTTAATATTAACTTGCACAGCTTAGTCACTTGGTAATTTAACTTTAATATGCGAAAAGCAAGGCTCTGCCTTATGATCATCACATTCAATAGAAGAAGTCTTGGCTGATTAATATCACGACATTTGTATGGGCAGTACTAGGACCTGTATCACTTCTTCGTAAAGGTCACAATTTTTTTTAAACACTACTTTTGATAGCTAACTCTGAAGAGGCTTCATTAACCAATGTCAATTTTTGCCTTTTGACTATGCACATTCTCATTCTATCAGCTGGTGTTTTTGCCACAAAAATATATAAGGAACAACTCCTTTCTTCAAACTTAGATTACATCTTTCTCCTTGTTGTTTCGTTACACATATTATATTCAATACAATTAGCTGTATCTTCCTTAACCTGAAATAAATCGACAGACCATAAAAATTGCGTAAAACAAAAAAAGATTACGGTTTTTATAGAAAGTTATACTGAAATTTGTAAGATAGGTTAGGTTAATTTTAAACTCAAATTTTCTAATGTTTAATACTTACTATAAATTTAAACTATTAGATTAAACTTATTATAAATAAAGTATACTTACGTTAAATTGATCTTCACAACCATATAAACACGATTTAGGACATATATTATCCCTTTTAATTACCATACACCATTGTTTTTGTTTTTTCGCATCTCGGAATACAAGAAACACTTTGTCGGGTGTTTTTCTATTACTATTTTTGCACTCCGGTACTATACAATACTCGTAAGATGATTTTTATCTTCTTCCATGACTTGTAAAGCAATTAAAACTTAAAAAATCTATGAAATAATTAAAAAGTTCATAGTAAACATTCACTGGACGTATCATTTGACGTCACGCAAAACGCGCGCAAAATGGCGGTGTTTAAACGGGTCAAATTTACTCAATGTTTTAATTTTCACTTTGAAAAAAAACTAGAATCTTTTCAGGCCTACTTATATTTTTTTCTACGATATAGAGAGGTAAATGATTAATTTACGTCAAAAAAAATACATGAATGTTCCCTATTTATAATAAATGTAAATAAAATGAATAACTAATTTAAAAAGTGTTAATCAATAAACCCATGAGTTATTGTCCCCACCTAGCGGTTTCACTTTGTACTGATATATTTATATAACAGATGTGGTTATGTTTCCCTAAGGTATAAATAGATGGCGTTGTTACAAAACATTACGAGTATATTGGATCACATATTTGTATTATTATTTTTATTTAAACTGTCTTATTGCAAATTGATTCTAAAAGAACAAACTCCAATATCAATCAAATCAATAATAAAGAACTACTAAGCAATTTAATATAATACAACATTAATAATGATATATGAAAATATCTCGCTTGCCTTCTATAAGAGAGAGAGATTGCAAAACATGTGCCAACTTTTGGTAAGAATTTTTACCATCTAGCCTCCTTTCACAACGCGCGATAAGGTAACTACGTTCCAAAAATACACTAGAAATACATGCAAAAACTACTTGCCGGAGTTTAATGAAACTTTGTTTAAAATATCGGGTTAGACTGGATCGATATGTCTTTTAAGTAATTGACCGCTGTCTTTAACCACTGAATACCTGCATTGACTATCTGCTCCCTGCACAGTACCCTTTATCCATCTATCCTGAGTACCATACTGTCACGTCCAAACTAAATCACATCACTACGCAGCAAGTCTAACCTCGAACGGAATGTCCGCTTCTGTAAGAGCATGGCAGGAGTCTCGCTGGTCTTACCATGCACTGTATTTCTATATGCCAGTAGAAATGTTTGCAGCGCTGTGTTAAAGTCCACCTGATCCCTATATGCTTTCTTAAGGGCCCGTTTACATAATCTTACAGCGTTCTCCGCTGCTCCGTTTGAAGACGGATGATAAACCGGTGAAAAAAAATGTTTTATGCCGTTATTACTCAAAAATGTTTTAATTCTGTACTAGTAAATGGTGGGCCTTGATCAGAAACTACTTTTTCTGGTGAACCGAACCTTGCAAACGTTGGTCTTTTTTTTGTATGGCGTTTGAAAGCATTGGTACGCGTCATTTCAAAACTTCTAACCATTTTGAAGTGGCGTCAAATACAACTAAATATGTTAGCTCCTTGTAAGGGCCTAAAAAGTCGATGTGAAGTCTGCTCCAGGGAAGGAAGGTAATGAAGGTGGGAAGGTAACGAAGATGGTATAACCATACGGTTACCCTACATTATGCAACTGCCTTCCACATATAACTAATTGCTCCACATGAAATAGGGTTTAATTTGATCATCAAGACATGTAAGCGGCCAACCTGATCTTATATAAGACAAAATTCTACTTAAAACCTTATCACCGGCCGTATCTTTGAAAAATTAATTCATATTCGTATTCAAATATACCGGCCGTATATTTGAATAGATCAATGTGATATTAGTATTATTATGTAGGTTACCTGTAATTTATTAATTGCAGGAGGTTTTATTGTAGACACTAGAAGATACGGGTTCATTTATAATTGGTTCGCGGGGGTAGACATGAATCTTCATCCTGTTTGACCTGTATCCTGCTTCCTAAATAGCTAAGTTTCTATATCGTAATCCCGATGATATGGTGATGTACAAAATTAATTTATACCATTAATCAACACTTCCATTTTAAAAGTTTTATAAATCACAAGTGTTTGATTGTTATTCTCCAGAACTGACAAGCAGGAGGATCATGCATATGTCTTCGCTTATAAATTGCCAGTTTTTATTAAAAATTAATAAATTATTTAAACCACAAGTTCTTTGTCTTTTTTTTACGAGTACCAGTACTTCTTATCGAAATCGAAATCTATGCGTAGTAAAACGCAGGCTCGGCTAGTTCCATAATATTTTGACACACCAAAACTCGGAAGAAGAGTATAATTTATTTGGATTACTTGATAATAGTTGATTAATGTATATGTATATATTAAAATTCTTATTAGTTGTTTAGTTTTAAGTTTTTTTGTTAATGGTGTTATAAGGTACAAGGGAAGGGCTAACATATAGATATCGGTGTAAAAGATTAAAAATAATACCATACGAAGAATTACGTATTTATTAAAGTCGTTGTGATGGGGGACCGTTATACGTACGTTGACGATGGTGTCTATTTTACGAAGTTAATCATTAAGGTTTTAGATTGTACGATTCGATATCGTAATTTCTTTATTTGCCTTGGTAAATTTCTTCCTTTATTAAGTGGACTTTAATTAGTACATAATATTATTTTTTTTCTTTTTCAAGGTTTTTTAGTATCGGAGGGTTTTAAATTTTTTTTTTCTGCTTTTTAAAGTTATGTTACTGTATTAAATTAATTTTACATACACCAAAATTTTAACTTGTTTAAGTATTTCTATCAATATTGCATAAGAACCTTTTAACCCTACCAATAAAACCTCAATATCTTGGAGACGACTGTTTCTATTTCGACCAAACATAGCCAAGAACCATCTCGACCAACCAGGCTTTCGATAAAAAAAAAACTGCAATTAAATCCGTCCACGTGTTAGGCTATTACATTGCAACAGACTGTCACACAGAAATTACTGATCCTTAACAATATATACCACTACAGCAAGTAATTTAAATAAATATTTTCGAAGATATTACAGATTTAAAATATAGGGTCTTCGCGTTTGCGGCGGTACGGTCTACCGGCGCACTCTGGTATGGAACCGTGCAAACCGTCTCAAAAATGGCTTTTGTGAATGTTCAGTATTGAAAATTTTGTTAATGCATATAGCTAATTGAATATTTAGATTTTTTTTTTAAATAAACCTAGAAGTTGCATACATATAAACCTGCAAGTTGATGGTGAAAATAACGTCGATTGTGTAGCTCAGAATTCCTCAAGTTTACATGGTAATATTTTGATTATGTTCAATGAAAATCTGTAAGTGTGATATATGGTTAGAATGGTTATGAAGTACTCTGTTTAAAAAGTATTTAAATGGACGTTTAAGTAAGAACAAGAGAGGTATAAAAATAATTACAGCACCTAATATTATTATTAGCACCTTATTAAAAACTTTAAATATACTTTTGACAGTGAGCGATGCCTGCCGATGTCGTAATTTTGATTGTATCACTTAAAATAAGTCATATAGAAGCCAATAGAAAAAATTGGAAGTGGGAATTGTTTTACTACGAATTTAAGGCGTGCGAAGCCGCGGGCAAAAGCTAGTGATTACAATAAATTTGAAATCCCATTGTACAAACAAATTTATATTGTAATTATAATAACATTTGTCTGTAAGCAATTCAATTTAAGTTTAAAATTACAAAATCAAAATCGTTTGTTACTTTCCTAGCATTCTATTGTATTCTCGAAATTTGTTGGTTTGTTATTTGATTGGTTATACCAAATACTGACCGAAAATAACAATCTATACATATAATAAAATTGTCACTGATCCATTCATGTACATGGAATTAAAAAAAATCCTAGGGGGGCTTTATAAGAGCAAGAGAACCCAAAACAATGGTTTTTCAGTTTGATTATTTGTCTGTATATCTATATGTTTGTGAACGCTATTCTCAGAAACGGCTTAACCAATTTGAATGCGGTTTTCAGGAATATATTATCACAGTCTTTACTTAACATTTAGTGTTTTTTTATCTAAATCGGTTAAGAAATAAAAAAGTTGTGACAAGCTATGTCAAGTACGTAATAGGTACCATGAGAATCTTATTCTATACATGTAATAATTCTATACATGTAGTAATAATCTTATTCTATACATCTGTACAGTAGTAGTCTTTGTACATTGAAAATATTTAAAAAAATATACCAGGATGTGAAGTAATAACTAATAGAATCCATTTTCAGCATTTTTAAAATCTTTGTCTGTTTATCTGTTTGTTTTTTAGTCGTGCACACAACACGAAAAAAAAATATTTTTAAAAATTCATACAGGTTGACCTTTACATAACCAAAAAAACCCAAAACAATGTTTTTTTTCATTTTGACTGTTCGTCTGAATGTCTGTATGTTTGTGCACGCTAATCTCAGAAACGGATTAATCGATTTGGATGCAGTTTTCGGGAAGATATAGTTATAATAATAATAATAATAATTATAATAATAAGTCTTTTTTTCGAGCAACACAGGCACATTTTGTTTACAGTTATGTCAAATTACAAATAAAAATTAATCACAATATAAATAAAATTAAAGATGTCACAAATTTAAATTTAAAAATTATCCTAATATACAATTAATCCAATTATAATAAAATACATATTGTAAGCATTTCGATTGTCATTTACTCTTTAAACTAGGTTACTAATATACTAATAAAATGCTTTAACAAATGGGAATCGGTTTTAGATGCTAACATTCTCAGAACACTGTTAGAACTTAATCGCATTCCTTTCAGCAATGAAAACTTTTATTCCTTATTATGGCATAGAAGTCGTTTGTCCTTTCGGAGGCAAACATGCCTGAAGCTGAACAAAAACGTGGTAAGCCCAACAGCATTCTAAATCCATTATTATACTGGCGTTATTTTAGTATCCTTACTACATGGGGCAAACCTTCGGACCAACATATTACACTTTATAGCTAGTGCTCTACGTTCACGCTCTATAGTCCGGGAGCCAGTAACAGATTTTCATGACCAATTTCCTCCCAAGTGAAAATTTGTAAAATGCAATAGGAAGTTGTGTTATGAAGCTTCGCGATCGTCAGCTGCGACTCCGGTGGTGGAGAAGGCAGTGGCAGCCTCCCACGCACGAAGAAAAAACAATTTTTTTTAGTCATTTCCTCCCATTCTAAAATTTCTTGAATAATAGTTTATCTAATATCTTGAAGGGAAAATAAAGTCAGCTGACCATAACATGGTGGATTATACGTCAGCTGGCCACCCGATTATGAAAAAAAATAAAAAAATCAATGATTTCCTCTCAACTAAAAATTTATCTGGTGATAGTTTATATGTTACTGTGAATGAAAATTAACATCAGCTGGCTGTATCTCAGTGGAAAGTTCGTCAGCTGGTTACTTGAAATGTGTAATGTAGCTGCATTTATCACCTACTGAATCTTATCAGCTGACGACTTTTCCCTTTACTTATAGCTAGCTGATTTGTTTTATTATTTACAAGAGTATATTAACTATTCTCTTATAAATTTTCATCCAGGAGGAAATCACTTTTCTCTATTTATCTCTTTTTCTTATATAAATTAAAGTAATACATGAGCCCTTTTTACATTGTAGCTAGATTGTAGATTCAAATTACCCTCTCCAGATTTTATAAACACACTAATAAAACAGTAAAACACACTAACAAGAGTGTAAGTTGAAATTATAATGTGACTCGAATGGTAGGTGAAAGATTCCATGTTTAAGTTGGTCAGTCGAACATAGTGTTATTATAGTAACGGATAATTAAAAATAAAAATGTCTAACGTGTACCACGTTACCACTTTTGTAAAAAAAACTAATGTTCTTCGAAAATTATGTAGTGAAGATAATTAAAATAAGTGTAGATCTATATTAACAATACGAAAAGTTAATAATCTAACCGGTCAAAATAATGTGCTTCCTACACAACTTAACCATTTTCAGTTGTATCATAGTGAGTGTTATCGACGTTATACTGCTTTACCGCAAAAATATCGGAAAATAAGAACGACATCAGAAGAGACACCTTCAACATTAACGTAAATATATGGGTAGAATGTTATTTCTTTCTACTACTTCGATTATAATTTTTTAACAATTCATTGTAAGAAAAAGTATAATTTAGTGTAATGTATTCCAACTAGAGAATTACACTATTGAGAACTTCTACAGTAAGAATATACATTATATATATGGGTGTTTTTCTACTAACGGGAAAATTGATGTCCCAAGCAATTTGCACATTGTTTTGGATATTTTTTATTTAAGAAAATATCTAAAACTATAGTACATTTCAGTATCTTTGAGGCTACCGGTTGATCATGTAAATGTTTTATATCTTTTTTTCTTTTAATCCCAACCATCCCAGAATCTTCACTTTAAATCCAATTTTAAAATAATATTTAAGTGCGTGTAATAAATTTAAAGTATATTTTAAAACTAAATATACTGAAAATCATATATGTTGAACACAAACACTACGTAAATGTAATAATAATTATTCGAAATTACCGCCTGAATGTTGTCCTAAATATTTGAACACAATCCTCTGGTTAATTTGAAAAAATAAAACAAAATTATATAGTCTATGATAACGACTCAATTTTGTGTTGAATGAATCGCTGACAGTGTGAAGTCTTCTAAAATTGATAACAGCAGAGTAATCTTCCAGCCTTTTATAGACTTGAAAATCGCTAGTTATTAGCTATCTTGGTGGTAGACCATAACATCCGGTCGCCGGCAAAGTTACCACCCATCGGGCAGAGTCGTGCCGCAAAGCGACCTAGTCGTGTTCCGGCACGTTGCTCGATGAAGCCGTTTATGGGAAATGGGTCTGAATAGTTGCGGTGCATTGGCGAACCGGTTTGACGTCGGGTTGGTATTTGTTTTGTCGGGTGTCTAGTCGAGGAGGGTAGCGGGATCCGAAGCGACGGCTTTCCGCTGGCCGCCCGCAGATAGTTGGGGGCCCAATTAGTGGGTTAGCCACCCACGAAAGGCTGCCCCGCCAGCTGCGAAAAATCCCAGGGTGGCTCCATCGTGCTGGTTGGCGACCAGACGAGGAGGCCCGATGGCGATCCCTGGGGGGGTTCGGGCGTCCCCGCAGTCTCCAGACTAGCCTCCCAGTGGCAAGACATCACCAATTTCGACGTCGGGTTCGATATGTACCGCCTCGTTCAACTGCCATTTCCCATCCCTATTCACTTTTATATTTATTTTTTTTATGAAAAGGTTTAAAAAAGGGAACAAGTTAAAGCAGCGGTTGCACTCCTCCTCATATAAAGTGCACCTAACTAATATAAGGGGTTTGCACTCAAATCTTTTAGCTGTCCACCACCACCTGGAGACAGAGCAGCCACACTTGCTCTTTTTGACGGAGACGCAGATACAATGTCCTTTGAGCGCTGCATACTTGGATTATCCCGGTTACTCGTTAGAGCACAACTTTCGCTCACGGGCCGGAGTCAGTGTGTATGCGCGGAACGACCTCTGTATTCAGCGTCTCCGTCACCTTGAAGACCCCACTTTTTCTTCCCTATGGGTTTTAGTGGACACAGGAAACGAAAAAATCCTGTATTCCTGTGTCTACCGTTCGCACAGCGGTGACCAGGAGACAACTCGTTTATTTGAGTATCTCAGTGAGGCTGCAGATATGGCTCTGTATCAGTACCCTTCGGCGCAGCTCGTCTTTCTGGGAGACTTTAATGCCTGTCATCAGGACTGGCTGTTCCCGTACCAGAAGACCGACCATGCTGGAAGAGAAGCGCGGAACTTTGCGTTGTCCTTGGACCTCTTTCAGCTGGTGAGGCAAGCGACAAGGGTACCAGATGTGGTAGGCCATACAGCCAATTGCCTGGACCTTCTGCTGACAACTGATCCGGACAGGTATCGTGTAGAGGTCACGTCCCCCTTGGGAACCTCCGATCACTGTCTGGTGAAATCTGTATTTACATATTCCCCACCAGCTTTCGAACCACATGGTGTTAGGCGAGTATGGAAATACAAGTCAGCAGAATGGGATGAGATGCGGCACTTTTTTGCGTCTTATCCTTGGCGGCAGGTCTGCTTCTCTTCTTTGGATCCGTCGAGTTGCGCGGATGCTATAACTGATGTGGTGCATCAGGCAATGGAGTATTTTATTCCTTTTGCTGACGTACCCATCGGTGGCAAAGCTCGCCCATGGTTTAATGCCGAATGTCGTCATGCACATGACCGAAAACATTCGGCATACCTTATTTGGGCTGATGCTCGAAGCCGCAAAACTCCGGATGTAAGTATAAAGAAGAGAGCCTTTAACCAAGCTGCCAAATCCTACAAAAAGGCATTGCGGAAGGCTCGTCTCGATCGAATCGCTAAGAATGGCGAAAAGCTCTCTGTCAGACCAACTGGCTGTCGAGCTTTCTGGTCTCTTGCGAAAGCGATCGAGTCGAATTTCTGCCAGCCCTCACTGCCTGCTCTGCTGAAGCCGGATGGATCCCTGGCCCACACAGCAACAGAGAAAGCGAATGTATTTGCTTCTCTGTTTGCTGATAATTCGCATCTAGACACTGGCAATGCTTCTCCAGCACATCTTCCTCACTGCGGTATTTCGATGCCTGAAATCCGCATCACTAACAAAGAGGTATGGAGAACATTGTGTCGTTTAGATGTGAATAAAGCCAGTGGTCCTGATGGTATACCAGCCATTCTGCTCAAGACATGCGCAGCTGAGTTGTCTCCTGTACTGACACGTCTGTATCGTCTCTCTTTCATGACTGGAATAGTGCCGAAATCCTGGAAGCTTGCTAATGTGCAACCCGTGCCCAAAAAAGGCAGCCGTGCCGACCCTGTCAATTACAGACCGATTTCAATCACCTCCATACTCTGCAAGATTATGGAGCGTGTATTGAACTCGCGCCTACTAGCATACCTAGAAGGTAACGATCTCCTCAGTGACCGACAATACGGGTTTCGCCGTAATAGGTCTACTGGGGACCTCCTAGTGTATGCTACACACATTTTAGGCGAGGCCATCGAGAAGAACGGAGAAGCGGTCGCCGTCTCTCTGGACGTCTCGAGGGCATTTGACAGGGTCTGGCATGCGAGCCTTATATGCAAGCTTTCAGCGTACGGTATATCTCCTGGTCTGATCGGCTGGGTAACGGACTTTCTGAGCCACAGATCTCTCCGAGTAGTTGTCGACGGGTGTTCCTCGGAACCCTTGACAATAAATGCCGGAGTGCCTCAGGGGTCCGTTCTTTCTGCAACTCTGTTTCTGCTGCACATTAATGATCTGTTGAAACCCGGTATCTATGGGTATGCAGACGACAGCACAGTTGTAGAAAGATATCTGCCGAGTACTCGGGCTAGTCGAGATCAAGTACAGTCTGAAAGAGAAGCCATGGTGCAACGTTTGAATGACAAACTTCAGGCAGTCTCCGCATGGAGCAATGCCAATCTTGTCAAGTTCAACGCCACCAAAACGCAGACGTGTCTGTTCACTGCCAAAAAGAGCCCTTTCACCTTGGCTCCTACTTTCCAGAATGTATCCTTGGAATACAGTGACCGGCTTCAGTTGTTAGGCTTAGAGATTTCCTCGAACCTCAACTTTGGTCGGTTCATTGAGTCCAGAGCAAGAGCAGCAGCAGCAAAGCTTGCCGTTCTTGCGAAGGTTCGGCAGTACTTTACACCGGGACAGCTTCTTGTTTTATATAAAGCACAGATCCGGTCGTGTGTAGAGTACTGTGGACACATATTTGCTGGTGCCGCAAAGTCTCATCTTGCGGTTCTGGACTCAATTGAGAGGCGAGCAAAGAGGCTTATCGGCGATACCGAATTGGTCGAAGCCGACCTCCATAGCCTTGAACACAGGCGTAAAATTGCTAGCCTCTCAGTATTCTATAGGATACATTTTGGTGAGTGTGCTCAGGAACTACACGACTTAGTTCCCCCGTCCCCCTTCCATCACCGGACGTCCCGACGCACGGCAGGTATCCATCCTTTTGTTGTAGACATTCCACCTGTCCGAACGAAGCGCTTTGCTTCCTCATTTTTAGTGCGTACAGCGAAGGACTGGAACAATTTGCCTGCGTCGGTATTTCCGGCCAAATATAATGTGGGTGTCTTCAAGAGAAGAGTGAATAGGTTGCTAGGGCAATGCGCCTTACCATCTAAGACTACATTCCACTTACCATCAGGTGGAATGTAGTCAAGCATTGCCCTAGATTGTATAAAAAAAAAAAAAAAAAAAAAAAAGCTTTCATTCTATATATTTAAAACCCTATTTTAAAACAAAAAGTGAGCCGGACAAATTTCATGCAAAACTTTCCCGTTAGTAGAGAAACACCCATATATAATTTTTACTTAAGCATTAAGTGTATATGTGCGCTGTTATCAAAAGTAATAATAATATAAATTACAAATAATTAATTATTAATTAATTAATTAATAATTAATAATTAATAATTAATTATTAATTATATATGGTCGCAGCAGAGGGTGCAAAAGGAAATAAGACATACTTAAAATTAATGTATTTTATAATTAAATTACATTCTATATGATTCTAAAACTGCGTCGATGCGACTCAAGTCAAAGCGAGAGCGAAAATGAATAACCGTTGTTAGTATTTTTATTCATTATATTAAAATAAAATTGCATTAATTTATAAAATTATGCTTAAATAAATTATTGATTAATTAAACTTTAGTTATAACTATATTTCCTTCATTATTAAACTGCATATTTATTATCAAATCAAATATACTGCCAAACAACCTGAGAAAAGTGATTTCCTCCTGGATGAAATTTTTTAATAAAATAGTTAATATACTCTTGTAAATAATAAAACAAATCAGCTAGCTCTAAATAAAGGGAAAAGTCGTCAGCTAATAAGATTCAGTGGGTGATAAATGCAGCTACATTACACATTTCAAGTAACCAGCTGATGAACTTTCCACTGAGATACAGCCAGCTGATGTTAATTTTCATTCACAGTAACAAATAAACTATCACCAGATAAATTTTTAGTTGAGAGGAAATCATTGAATTTTTTTAATTTTTTTTCATATTCGGGCGGCCAGCTGACGTATAATCCACCATGTTATGGTCAGCTGACTTTATTTTCCCTTCAAGATATTAGATAAACTATTATTCAAGAAATTTTAGAATGGGAGGAAATTATTAAAAAATTTTTTTTTTTCTTCGTGCGTGGGAGGCTGCCACTGCCTTCTCCACCACCAGAGCCGCAGCTGACGACCGCGAAGCTTCATAACACAACTTTCTATTGCAGTTTACAAATTTTCACTCGGGAGGAAATTCATGACGAAAATTGGTAGCTGGCTCCCGGACTACTATGTCCATCTGATCCTTAAGGTCCTCCGCTACATAGTGACCCAGATATTTAAAATGTGTAACCCGTTTAAGCAATGTCCCATTAAGTTCTATAACGGGATCGTACCGCACTTGCTTACGAAGGGCCTTAAAAATCAAGTACTCACATTTAGAGGTATTATACAGGAGGCCGTGTCTAGCAAGCAAGCAAATTTTGAGCAAGTCTTTGATTGAACCCACCGTGGGACCCAGCAACACCATATCGTCGGCATAACTCAAATTATTAATACACGTGCCGTCTATCCAGCACCCAACTGATGACGCGCTGAGTTCCTCAATGAGGCCATTCACATACAGGTTGAAAAGTCTCGGTGAGGTCAATTCCCCCTGCCTCCAGCCTGTACGAGTACTCCTTTACGAGTATTCCTGTACGAGTATTCCTTCCTGTACTCCAGCCTGTACGAGTCAGAGAGCTCCTTGCCCCATTTGACATGGTTTAACTGATTCGCATACCAAAAGCGCATAAGACAAAGCAACCCCGGCTGCACTCCCGCCTCCTCCATCTTATTCCAAAGCATATCATATGAAACTATATCAAAAGCTTTGGTAAGATCGAGGAAGCAAGCGTACACCGGAGTTTTTCTGTTAGTATAGTATTGGACAGTCTGTTTTAGAGTAAATATTGCGGTTTCTGTAGAGAGTCCAGATTGAAAACCAAACTGCAAGTCGTTTAATTTAATTACCTCGCTAAGATTTCTATCTAACAGACTGTCCAACACTTTTGCGATTATGGTAGCCAGCGATATAGGTCTATAATTAGCGCTGTCTGAAATATTGCCAGTTTTATTTTTTGCAATAGGGATCACTATGGCCCTCATCATTTCCATGGGAAGATACCTAAGATGGAAATTGTACCTGATTTAGGACTATTGTGGTGTAGCCATGCTAGATATTTCGACCTCGCCTCACAGTGACCATCCCGAATGTACTTATTCCATCCGAGCACATGGTTTTTACTACGTTTGTAATCTATATCTGTATCCGTTGCAGCTAAAAATAGAGTTGTAATTATATTATTATACATGCCATCTATTACCTGTATGTGAATGGGGTTATTGCACGATGTTCCGGAACATAACATTAAAAGCTCAGGCACACAGAAATTCCTAAATTTGTTGTTACACAGGTCCCGATACCTACTAATCTGATCATCCGTTCTATTACCCCAGATAATTTTATTGTTAAAATCTAAATTGTGACTAGCCTATGTTTTACCGACGACCAAATCTAAATTACATTCCACAATAATAATAATAATAATCATATCAGGACAAATTACACACATTGATCTAACCCCTAAGAAAGCAAATTATTTGCTTGTGTTAAGGGTGTTAGACAACGATACAAATACATAGAAATACACATATAAATACTGAAAATATATTTAATAAACGACCAAACCCAGAAACACAGACATCTATGCTCATCACATAAATGTCTGTCTCCGCCGGGAATCGAACCCGAGCCCCATTGCGCCGTGACACGTTAGGCGTCTGCGCTAACCACTCGACCAACGGGGCGGTGATGACAATGAGCGGAGGATGATCAGACCAGTAAACATCATGACCTATACTTACCTTAATAACAGTCTGTTGAGCATGTTGCGTTGTTAAACAATGATCCAACCAGCGTAGACTGCCATTAATGTCACTTATATAGGTAAACGAGTTTGAATTTATGCCTAGGAATTCCGTATCTTAGTTTGCCGGTGCGATAAAGATCTAATGTTTTCGCACTCACTCCTGTTGTATTGTGCACCGGTTAATGACCCTTCGTTATTCACTTGCAAATTCAAATGATCGTAACGACTAGAACTATTTGAATTTACCGATGCAAATTAATTATTAATTACATTATTGTCTTTTACTCCTGTTAATTTTAATGTTTCACGAAGTTGGTTTTGTGTTACATATTCACTTTTAATTGCCTGCATTTCCTCTCGAAGCAGATTTAAATCTCTTAACAGACGTGTAACATCTAGGTGGTCAAAGGTCACGGGGGGCAATCTATGCAATTGTCTAGCTACAAATATCGGGATTTTTTCTGGATCTGTAGCATCCGTGTGTTTTAAGAGGTCGATTATATCTTCGAGGTTTTTAATCGACTTCGAACCGCTTCAAGCAAAAGTTTTTTTGCATCTAATATTTCTTCTTGCGAAAATGCTGTGTTACAGATTTTTATCAAGCTTTCTTCAGCGATCACTTTCTACTTATTTTGTATAAATGACAAAACTTCACTTATCACAATATTGCACACATTTCATTTTAAAACATTGGAGGTCATTGTTCTCTATTCGCTCGTGTCAGTGACCGCTCGCTAGCGCGATCAGCTGACGAATGACGAAAGTTATGGGATTCACTTTTTTTTTTAAAAATCTGCTAACAAATAAAGAAGTTATTAGTCTCTTAGTCTAATAGTAAGTAAAAAGGGTACTTTTTATCAAAATCGAAAACTACGCGTACGAAGTCGCAGGTGCAGCAAGTTACATACTATAAAGCAAAGTCGCTTTTCGCGTCTGTCCCTATGTCTATATGTCTGTATGTATGTGTGCTCAGATGCTTAAAACTACGCAACGGATTTTGATGCAGTTTTTTTTAATAGATAGAATGATGCAAGAGGAAGGTTTATATGTATAATAACATGCTTAATATATCAGAAAACCACTGAAAATTTTAAGATTTCTAAAGCGAAATCATAAACAAACACATTGTTTTGCGCTCACAATGCAAACGCTGGCTGAACTGTACGAGATAGATCAAAATAATGTATTAAGTTTTGTATACCTTAAAAATTTCTATCAAGAAAATCCGCGACGGTATATGTTTATCTATTAGGAATAATCTACAATAGCAAATTTTTATCGTTTACTTTTTACGAAAAACTATAGGTTATTTACGAAACGATTTTAAGAAATACAGCTTTAATCCTTATCTAATTAAGTAACTTAAATACATTTTAAATTTAATATGGAACAATATAGCCCTTTGCAGCATTTAAATTAAATAAATATTTTCGAAGATATTACAGATTTAAAATATAGGGTCTTCGCGTTTGAGGCGTTACGGTCTAACGGCGCACTCTGGTATGGAACCGTGCAAACCGTCTCAAAAAGAGCTTTTGTGAATGTTCAGTATTGAAAATTTTGTTAATGCATATAGCTAACTGAATGTTTATCATTTTAAATATATATTTTTTAATAAAACTAGACCTGCAAGTTGATGGTGAAAATAACGTCGATTGTGTAGAGCTCAGAATTCCTCAAGTTTCCATGGTCATATTTTGATTATGTTCAATAAAAACCTGTAAGTATGATAAATGGTTAGAATACCATTCTGTTAAGTATTTTGTTTAAAAAATATTTAAATGGACGTTTAAGTAAAAACAGGAGAGGTATAAAAATAATTACAGTACCTGATATTGTATCTTTATTAAAAACTTTATATTTACTTTTGACAGTGAGCGATGTATGCCGATGTCGTAATTTTGATTGTATCACTTAAAATAAGTCACATAGAAGCCAATACAAAAAAAGGGAAGTGAGAATTGTTTCACTACGAATTTAAGGTATGGGAAACCGCGGGCAAAAGCTAGTTAGTAATAAGTATGATTAGAAGAATGAAATAATAGTAGGAAGACTTATTATCAATTATTTCGGTTAACAAATGTGTATTTTGTAGTAACTATTCAGATAGTATGAAGTTGAATGTATCATTATATGAGGAAATATTCAACCAAAACAGAAGCTATTTGACTTGAAGTTTTTGTTAAATATAAGAAGATTCATAGAAGTGAATGTCTGTCTTAGTTTTGCGAATGGCATAACGTATAGTCTACATGACTAGTTTTTATTTCATCGAGTCAACTTAAGTAAAAGAAAATGTTTACAGTGAAGGAATGGTTTTAAAATAATGTTAATTCAAACCATCATTATGTTTCACAAAAAAACCTTATAACCTTATATATATATTTTTTAATATTTTATAATAGAAAATAACATATTGAAGCTATATTATATCCGCAGCTATTTTTAACCCCCGACCGAAAAAGAGGGGTGTTATAAGTTTGACCTGTGTATCTGTATATCTGTGTGTCTGTCTGTGGCAACGAAGCAGCCAAAAGCGTGGATTTGAATGCGTTTTTTTTTAATCGAAAGCTTGGTTTGTCGAGATGGTTCTTAGCTACGTTTGGTCGAAATAGAAGATAGGGATTTTTTTTGGTGCTGGTGAAAGGTTTTTTTATTTTATTGATAGCAAAAACCTAAACAATTGAAATTAGTGTGTTTGTAGGTTTATTTAGTACTAGCTGTTGCCCGCGGCTCCGCCCGCGTTTAGGTCGCTTTTCGCGTAATCTGCGGAAACTACAATTATGCAGACCTATAATAGACTTATAGTTAATTCTATAGTATCCTATTCCCGTGGAAATTTTATATATATAGGCATTACATTGCTACGATATCAAACTGAAAATATTAACATACATCCACATCACAAACAAACGCATTCAAAAATATTATCGCTGTCCACAACCGTTCCGTAAGGAGCCGACCACGCACCTGGGCCGCGCGGCATGCTACCTCGCAGCTATCGATATTGTTAACCCTCCCCTCTCAACGCGCCACATACCCTGCACATCAAAGTACGTGTGGTATTTACCAGTACGTATTATTTTAAAACTAAAATAACTCCTTACTTATTGGTTAAAATCAAATGCTTTCAAGAGCAATGTTGTTCATAATTAAGTGCCTGTGATATTTAAATAATTTATTTGGATAAGGAATAATAAGTTATTATTAAAACACCTTCGAAAGTGTATATTATTTTAGAACTAATTTCATAACCATATAAAAGGTTATAGTGAGTCAACCTTAAAAGCTAGATATATGTTGTTGCGGACTTCTTTTTAGAACTTTTAAAGGGAAACAATTTCATAGAACATCATTTTTGTGTAACTTTCACCGTTTTCGCAGCGCACGCAGATTTTTGTTTATTTTTTTACACCTTGCGTTAGAATATTCAAGTTTTAGTAATCATCCCTAATTTTTTGAAAATGAAACATAGCCTATGTCACTCGGGAATAGTGTAGCTTGCCAACGGTGAAAGAATTTTTGAAATCGGTCCAGTAGTTTCGGAGCCTATTCAATTCAAACATACAAAAAAATAAACAAACCTTTCCTCTTTATAATATTAGTATAGACAACATAGAAAAAGTTAAATAATATTAAAAACCAGAAAAAAACCCCCGATACAAAGAGGCGTCTAAAGAGGATAAAAATAATATTTATTTATTTTTAATTCTAAACTTACTTCCAAACGTTGTTATGAATTTTTATTGGAAACAATTATTGCCAGTCAGAAAAAAATACGTAACGTAATAAGTTACTAAGTATGAATATATATACATACATATAATATTAATACTTAGACTCACCCGGGATTATAATTTTTGCCTTTCTCGGGAATTGTCATTGTGATGAGAAAATTCTTGACATAATATATAGCGTCATATATTCACGCTAACAGTGCATGCTTATATAATGAGTTGTGTGCTTACCCTACTTTAACAGATTCATTAATTCTCTAGCATAAAGTAATATAAAAAGAATATAAGCTGTCGAAACAAAGTAAAAATAACACATAGTTTTCAAAAATCAAAAAATCGCCGTGGGAGTGGTATACATTTATTGATTTTAGAGACTGTATACCTAAAAGAAAGACTACTGAGATTTAATTCGTCGTAAACAAAAAGGAACAGTGACCTGATACTAAAATTATTGTCTTATTAGTTATACCTAAAATTATTATCTAATAGATAGTTGATTGCAACTATCAACGAGTGGCATCTATGTTGTGCACGCAGTATTTAAATTACAATTTTTAGTGAAAAAAGTAGCTGATAACATTTGTGTTTATGATCAAAATGAATTACAAACATCAAGCAATAAGTAACGTAATAGTTTTTGCGTGCAACGTTGTTTCTAGACCTAAAAACCAAAGTACTAAGTGTAATATGAAATCACCCGCATTCCTTTGAATTATTTGACATTGCATTCGTGTGATCGAAACGCGTAAGCGTGTTCGAAATCCGCATCAACGGGGGAGGAGTACTTTTTGCTGTTTTCAGAAAATTCTCAGCCTGTCGTACGTCTGATTGGGAAAGTCAATGTGAAGATCTTTGGGTCGCCTTGGATTTTCCAGGAGGAAATTATTCGAAACAACTTGCAATCTGTGCTGTCTCCCTCCTGCCTCCCTCCTCCAGTTCGACGCCATATGCTGGATCACTTCACTATAGAAAACTGTAACTCTTTTCTGGATAAGTTTGATTGAAATGTATGTTTGATTAGTGATTTTAATCTAGGAACCATAGATTGGGAAGCTGTAAAGAATGATAACTTATATTGTCCTAAAACAATATTAAACACGATTCTCATAGACTTCAGTAATGTTGCTAGCTTTAGTCAGTGTAACTTGATATTAAAAAATTAAAAATTAAAGAATTCTTGATCTTGTGCTGACTAACCTACCGTTACATTATCTGCCTGCATTCTCTCTGTTGTCGATCCTTAACATCCTCCACTAGAAATTGAAATTTTATTTAATATGAGCCGCAAACTTAGTAGGAATTTAGGCATTAAGAAGAATAACTTTCACAAAGCTAATTACAGTGCTATAAACAAGGTTTTATCTGAAATAAGTTGGAAAAAATTGTTCGCTGACTGCGTTGATATTGATAAAATTGTGAAAACGTTTTATGGAGCGCTTAATAATGTTATTAATAAGTATGTAAAATAAATAAATAAATAAAAAGCCTTTTATTTCTTGCTAAATGTACAAATTTACAATTATTTAGAAATATAAGAGTAAAGAAATTAGTAACATTATATTCGTTTTATTATTATTTTTTTTTTATTTTTTAATTTTAATGTTATTAATTATTGAAGTTTATGCAAGAACCCCTCTTAGTGGAAGGTAAAGGCCTCCTCCATAGATGACCAGTTTTGTCTGTCCTCTGCTGCTCGTATCCAGTCGGCACCTGCTACTTTTATTACATCGTCAGACCAGCGTGCGTTTGGTCTGCCCCTTTTTCTATAGCCAGACGGTCCTAGCCATGATGTTGATTTTTTGGTCCAGCGGTTATCAGTGAGTCTGGCAACATGTCTAGCCCATCGCCATTTTAGCTTCAGAGAGTGACTAAGAGCGTCGATGACTTTGGTCGTCTGTCTTATGGTAGTATGCCGGATTTTGTCGATCTTCTTAATCTTTAAAATACTTCTTTCCATACTTCTTTGGCTAGTTGTGATCTTGTTTTTAATTTTACTACTAAATTTCCAGGTTTGGCAGCCGTATGTTAGTGAGGGGAGTAGGCAGGTGTTCATGACTGTGCTTTTCAATTTTATAGACATGTCGCTTTTTAAAATTTCTTTTAGGCTCCAGAACTTCTTCCATGTGATATTGACTCTTCTTTCCACTTCTAGTTCATTGTTGAGATGGTTAAATGAAATTTGTTTTCCCAGATAAATGTAAGAGTCAACGTAGGTTAGAGGGAAATTTTCGAGATATATGGGTATTTTAGTATAATTCGTCATGACATTAGTTTTTTCCAGGTTAATTTCTAGGCCTACTTTGCGACTTTCATCATGTAGAGAGTTTATCATCAATTGCAATTGGTTTGTGTTCTCTGATAGTAAAACTATATCATCAGCAAATCTGAGATGACTCAAGTAGCATCCGTTTATACTTATACCGACACTTTCCCAGTTTAATTTGCTGATGATTGACTCTAGCACCGCTATGAAGATTGTTGGCGAGATCGGGTCTCCTTGTCTTACTCCTCGTTTAATTTGTATGAGTGGACCAGTGGTCTCCAACTTCACTCTGCTAGTGCAATTGTCGTAGATATTTTTCATGATTTTTACATAATCCAATGGCACTTCTTGAGAAAGTAGAGCTTCCCAAATAGATGAGTGAAGTAGAGTGTCGAAGGCTTTTTGGTAATCGATGAAGACGGTGTATAGTGGTCTCCTGAACTCCTGGAATTTTTCTATTACCATCTCTAGGGAGTGTATGTGATCGACTGTGGAGAAACCTCTTCTGAAGCCTGCCTGTTCAATGGGTTGGATCTTATCTGTAGTTTCTTTTATTTTTTTCTCGATGATTGAGGAGAAAAGTTTGTATAGTGAAGGTAGTAGGCTTATTGGTCTGTAATTACTTATGTTGTTTGGGTCGCCTTTTTTGTATAGCAAAATTATTTCCGACTCTGACCATTGACGTGGAGTGTTTTTGCAGTTCAGTATCATGTTGAACAGTTGTGTTAGAGGCTTAGATAGGTACATGATTCCTGCTTTTATAGCTTCATTGGTTATCCTGTCAGACCCTGGGCTTTTACCAGTTTTCAGTGCGTTGATTCCCTTGACCACTTCGTCCTCCTCAAAGTCTGCTGGTATTTCTTTTTCGTTAATATTCGGTAGTTGGTAAGATAGTAGATTTGGCGAGCTATAAAGCGTTTTATAGAAGTCTGTTGCTATTCTAAGTATGTCTGTTCTGTTTTGTGTATTTGTAGTTTTACTTTTCAGTTCCTCGATCCATGTTCTGTGAGTTCTTAGTTTTTTATACGCATTTTTGGCACTCCCTGTGGTACGAAGACATTTTTCAATAATTTGTGTGCGGTGTGTTTTATAGTCTTGTTTTATTCGTTTACTTACAAGCTTGTAGAGTGCTTTAAGTTCATTTTTCATGGCCCTCGATTTTGGTTTCTTCCTCTGTAGTTCGTGTCTTCTGCTGATTAATGCCTGTGTGCGTGCCGTCATTATTTGGTTTTTCCTTTTGATTGTATTTGATGACAGTTCGTATGCTTTTTTTAGACTGGTGTCTATTGCTTTTATTATTTTATCGTAGCAGTTCTGAACAGAGTCATTGTCGTCCCAGTGGTCGGGCAGGTTTGCGGAGCAGTTGTTCAGCGATGCAGTATAAATTTGTATTTCTTCTTCGCTCTTTAACTGGGATTTAGGGTGGCAGCCAAATTTGGAGCGATTTTTTGATCTCGAGAGTATATTAAATGTTGCTCTCACAGGTCTGTGGTCCGAAGGGTAGGTGATGTTTAGGACTTGTATGTTGTCTATGTATCTCGGTAGGTTTGTTAGGATGTAATCTATTTCGTTTTTTGTTTTACCAGCCGGTGATTTCCAAGTCCATCTCTGTTTGATATTTTTTTTGAAAAAAGTGTTCATAATGGCTAGGTTGTACTCGTGCGCGAAATCAATAAGTCTATTTCCTCTACAGTTTCTATTTCCGTACCCATACTTTCCAGTGATGGATTCGTTTGGTTTGGGTACACCAATTTTAGCGTTAAAGTCACCCATGACTATTATATTATTTCCTGCGAGTCGTATGGCTTTATCTATTGTGTTGTAAAAAAGCTCTAGTTCTTCGTCTTTAGAGGCCTCTGTTGGGGCATAAACTTGAATAATGCTTAAATCTGTATTGTTGATATGTACCTTTAATAGCGCTACTCTTTCTGACAGTCCCTCAAAGCTTTTTATGTATTTTTTCAAATGTTTTTTGATAATAAAGCCTACTCCATACAGTCCTGGCGTCTCTCCGATGTGGTAGAAAATGAACTCGTCATGTTCCTCAATTTTAATACCAAGTTTTCTGACTTCTGCAAGACCGATAATATCGTATTTTATGTTTTTTAAAGATTCTGTTAATTCCAATAAGCGTGAATATGTTGATAGAGTTTTAACATTGTAAGTCGCTATATATAGACTGTTATGACGATTGTTTTTTGTGTTGTTTGAATAAACTGTAAAATTTTTCTCTGGAGGGTTGTGGTCATGTACTTCCACGGTGACCAGCCGGCTTGGAAGTTGTGGTTTAGTGCTCGTTTTTGTTTGTGATGCGTTTTCCGTGAGAGAGAGAGGTAATTGCTATTGCTTATTTGTTTGTTTGCTTGATAGGTTATTTTGGCTGTGATTGGTTTAGTTTTTGGGTGTCAGGAAACTGAGTATGCCTGGTTTGATAATATTTTCTGGTAGACTCGTTGTTCTTTGTAATCCTGTTTGAGTTTTGTTCTTTTTATTTGCTTGTGTCATTTGTTTCGATGGCGTTATACCACTGTAGTTTGGTGATATTGGCAGACTTCTTTTCTTGTTTCCTGGTCTATCATTTTTATTCTGATGTATAATTAATTTATCATACTTAATGGTGGCGGAGTTCCCTTTCTCTTTTTCTATCTTCACTTGCTCTTGCAATTTTCTTCTTATTTCTAGAATGTGTTGTGGAAAATCTTCTTTAATGTAATAAGTGGTATCTTTAAGTACTGACCTTTTTTTAAAAATTTCTATTTTCGTGCCCAAAGAAGTAAAAGTTATGGTAATCGGACGGGTACGCTCTCCTTTCTTCCCTATTCTCTTCGTTTCTTGAATGTCTCTGCGATCTAATTCTACAGAAAAATATTTGTTTATAAAATCGAGTACCGTTTTTTCTAAGTTAGCGTACGATGTTTCAGTTTCCGATAGACCAAAAATTATGATGTTTCTCTGCTTTGATTGTTTTTCTAGAAAATGTAGCCTCTTTTCTTGATTTTCCAGCTTCTGTTTGAGATTTTCGTATTTAATTTCTAATGTACTAAACTTTTCCTCCAATAGGTTATTTATATTTTGGGTAACTTGTTCCGTAACCTTATCAGCTGATAGCACAATTGTTGCTTTGTGTTCGTTAAGCTCATTTTGTATTTTTCTGAGCATATCCATCACTTCCTCCATGGTTGTGGGTTATACTGTTACAGTAATAACTTGTGAAGATTATTTTAGTATTGTTTGCTACTAGTAGTGCCCTCTGTTGGTCAAATTTGGTACCAGCAAAACTAAACAATAGTTTGCTGTTTATCAGTTTTATCAGTCTTAGCGGTTTTGGGAATTTCTCCTAGATGGCGCTGCTTATGGATCAAAACTGCTAAGTTATGACTTAGCAGTTTTATTGACAATGGAATACAATACAGCAATGTTATTGATTTTTTATTTTATTGTGATTTTTGCACTCACATTAAGTAAATTTTCGTTTTTTTCACTTCGTCCATTTGTTTATAGACCACTATTAGCACTTTATTGCCGCAAATGATGTTAATAATACGGTTTACAGGTCTTATTCACTTCACTATATTCCACGTTTAGTAGTTATTTATTCACTGTTCTTACACTTTGTCCACAATGTATTTCGATAGTCTCTTGATTATGATAACACTGAGCTAATTTATAGCATTAAAAAACACTTGTTTATATTTTTAACTTCAATTTTAATACGTAGCCGATGTTTAGCGTGTCGCACTGGCGCCCTCTCTCCTATGTATAAGTATGTACCTTCTATCAAATTTATACTACGAAATCGATCTCTTTGGTTCAATAAATAATCCCAACAATTGCTGAAAAAAACAATTTACTTCTAAGGTACAAAAAATATCATAACCCACGGGACGAGCTTGAATTCAAACTAATTTGTAAAAGATGCGGAAATTGAGAAAAAAAAACTTTATAATATTTATATTGAAGTGACTAAAGAGAGGCTTCACAAAAACCCCAAGTACTTTTGTCATTTATAAGTTCTAAAACAGAAGAAGTAAACTCTTATCCAAACATTATGAAAAACAGGGTGACTTGTGAATCTGATGGATCGGCCATATGAAACTATTTAATTCATTTTCTAAATCTTACAATAGACCCAGATAGCAAAAATATAGTCATCCTGAATCATAGACATAGCACAAAACGGCTTCTGTCTAGGCGATCCTGAAATATCTGCAGAAAATGTTCTAAAACAACTAAAGTCAATTGATTCTCATAAGGGTTCGGGCCCCGATGGAATACCATCAATTTTTGTCAAAAACTGTGCTATAGCATTTGTCGCATCTCTTTATTATATTTTCAACTATTCATTACACACAGGCACCTTTCCCGGCTCCTATTTGGGGCCATTTCTTTTAAATATTTATGTTAATGATTTGCATAACAGCTTTGTTTCATCAACGCATTATTTATTTGCAGTTGACTTAAAAATTGCCAGTACTATAAAATCTGGAGCTGATGTTCTCATGTTGCAGTACGATTTAGATAGGTTATGCAACTGGTGTAGTGGTAATTGAATGGAACTCAATGTAGATAAACGCTTCTTTATAAATTTTACACGCAAACATCGCACAATTAGGTCCGAATATTTTATGGACGGCAGGGTACTTCAAGAAGTAGACAAAATCAGGGACCTTGGACCAAATAATACTGAACAGGAAATTAACTTTTGTGCCTCATATAGATGATATTGTTAAGCGTTCATCTGGGATATTGGGTTTTAACATTAGAAATAGCAAAATGTTTAAACGATCACAGACGCGTATAAGTTTGTATAACGCCTTGGTTCGCAGTTTATTAGAATATTGTCCTGTTGTATGGAGGCCAAACTACGCTACCCATACACTAAGAATAGAAAGGGTCTAAAAATGATTTAATGGCACTTACATATTTCAAAAAAATCGGAAAGAAAAAACTATCATATCATGAGAAATTAAATCATTTTAAAATGTCTTCTTTAAGTAAACGTAGGGAATTCTTGGATCTTATATTCATCATCATATTGACTGTTCTCAGCTTCTTAAACATTTTAAATTAAGGATACCATGTAGAATTCCCTTTGTTTTGCTATGTTTCAACCACCCTTCTGTACCACTGTATTTGGTAAAAATTCGCCGATACCTCGCATGTGAAACACATTTAATACATGGCTTATAAACGAACCTAGAAATATTTTCTCTCTTAAACTTTGCCGGTTTCGTGCACTGTTGATTGATAAAATTCTCAATTGGATGTATGTCAAAAGCGTTTTTTTTCTTTTGTCTATTACATAATTGTTTGTTAAAATCACACTAGATTTTAATTATAAATATATATCTATATGTTATATAGATTTGGTGCATGTTGTACACACCTGTAAGTGGCATACATATTAGTATTTAAGACTGCGATGTTTAAGATTTGTTTCTGAATGCCGTATATGTTATGCTGGTGGTGTATCTAAATAAATAAATAATTTGTATACCACATCATTTTTATGTAATGGTGTATTTAAAATTTTATCATTTTTTTTCATTTAAATTTTAACAATAATTGAATAGTTAATAAACACTAATTTAATAGTCATAATAAATATGATAAATATTTATTATACGAAGAAACAAAAACAAAGCAGAGCGGATTGTTTGAAAAGAAAGAGTACCACATCCAACCGCTAATGGAAAGGGAAGGTAACGGTGATGGCGATGGTTTTTATAACTTTGTTCTCGGGCAGCTGAGTGCAGAACGATGCTAAGAAAACTTCGTTTCAATACATAAATTAAAACTTTCAGCAAACCATTATTTATACGAGTATCGACAGACTATTAAACTATGGCAGTTCGTAAAGCTAGTTAAACAAGCAAACGTTTTATATATTTTCTGTTCAGAAGTCAATTAATATAGAACTTTTAACTATTGTTTTTTTATTATTTTATTTACATTATTATAGAATTAAGATTGCTCTATTTGTGTTATCCTCAAAAATGTTACCTGCTGCTTGGCAGCACTAAGTATAAGTCTAAAAGTAAATAAATTAATAATTAATAATAAACAAACAATATTTAAGATTTCAACAAAATATAAAATCTTTAAAGATTATATGGCTTTTTGAACGTTTTAAATTTAAAAAGGAATTTCTTTTTTTATTGGCTAAAGTCGTTATTTAGAGCACAATTCGAGTTTGTGTAACATATGTAGTATGAACTAGGTCTCATCTCTGAAACAAGCAGTGCCAAGATTTGTAGAAGCTGGCGCGGTTACTATTGTTTTTATAAGAAGCGTCTCGTTTCGTAATCCTTTGTGAATAATACAAAAACAAGAAGATTCGCTAGCTCGTATATTCTGAGCACGGCGTAATAATGGAATATAGGCAATTCTTTTCATATTATACTTTCGTTCTGGCTTCTAAATGAAAGGATCGAGGACACGTTTATGTAATTTGTTTTTTATTAATTGTAATTTCAAGTTTAATACCAATTCAAAATTTTTTTTTTTCCTTATTGCCTCTTATAGATCACTAGCTGTTGCACGTGACTCCGTCTGTGACTGTGAAAATGATATTTATCTTGCTTATATACCTTCCTTTGGCCCTTGACTTCATTTAAAGTGTTTTTAAGTGAATAAATAAAACTGCCCACAGATCAAAATGTGGGTTATGCTTACTATGAAATGATTTATGAAACGGTGCAAAAACCTGAAACAAAATTATATGGTGGCGTAGAGGTGACGAAAAAAAAACGGCCACGTTAGGGAGCCATATAGTATGTATGGTATTGTAAGGTCTTGGGGAGAATGTTGAATATTTTTCCTAGTTTCTACAGTCAAGGATTTTTGTTTTTTGAAAAGCCATGCCAATTTAGGGAAATGAAAACACGCAAACCACCAACATATCTGTAAATGATCATGTGAAATGTATGGAGCGGCCAAATGAATGCCTGCTAATTTTAAAATTTAGATCTGGGATTTTTTGACCAAAATGGTAAAAGCGAATTTTAAGGGATTTTGCAAACTCTTGTTGTATGCTGCTTGATATTTTACTTTAACTTTAATTCCACTTAAGATCATTTTTCTATTTTATTTATGTATATTATTTAAAAAAATTAAAATATAAAGTCTCTTCCCAAACATATTTTTTTTAAACCTCATGTAAATAAATGTACACCTAACAAATAGGTACATATAGCTGAATTGTTATTATTTTATATGCTTTAATCAGTTGTGATTTAATGTTGAAAAAAAAAAATATTATATTTTATGAAATTGCGATTTAACGCCCTTTCTTTTGAAAGGCTCTTGTTGGTGTTGGTGTTGTGAGTTGGTGATAAATATGGGACTCGACAAGTGAAACGCTCGCTGGTTGGTAACGCACTGCTTTATTCCGTTGATCGTGGCGACAGACATGACATTGCTAAGTCCACGTTTGAGTTTTTAATATCAACATCTTGACAGTTAATCTTGCCTTTATAAATTAATAATTGGTTGACGTGTCTTTTGTGAATTTCTGAACTGTTATAATCCTTTACTTTATACAATACTTTCCCTAACTTTTGAACTACAATACCTTTACACCATGTATAAATGTTCTTATTGACATATTTTTTATACAATATAATATCTTTCTTCCGAAAAGCTTTTGTTTTGTTTTTTACTTGACAATTAGTTAGTGAACACTGTTTATTTTTGGGGTAACGTACAGATAGTAAAGGTAACGAATGCGGGGATGACTTAGGGCTAATCAAATCTAGTCGCGACCTTAATTTGTGACCGAACACTAACTGAGCGGGGCCAACCCTGTAGTAGTATGCACAGAGTTACGGTAGTCCATAAGATATTTCAGTAGTCTTAGGGACGACTCTCTCAAATTACTACCAGACATCAAACAAGACTTTATCCCCTTTTTAATAACTTTAGCTGAATTTTCCTCCTGACCGTTACAAGGCGGATGGTACACTGGTGATCTTATGTGGGAAATTCTATTTGTTGTGCAAAATCGTTCAAATTCTTGTGAATAAAAAGCTGTGCCATTATCACTGACTATAGTTTTCAGGACTCCAAATCTCGACATAAACTCACATAATTTACCTATAACTGCAGTGGAAGAGGTAGCGGTATTCATGTGGTAGACCTCTACCCATTTCGTATATGCATCGACTGCCACCAAATAGGTACAACCTTTAACGGGGCCTAAAAAGTCTATATGTATCCTATAAAAAGGATAAGGCGGTGTATCCCAATGTGCCGGCGAGGCGCGCGTGGGGGATGGTCGCATTTGAATACATATATCGCAAAACCCTATCATATTTTCAACTGCCTGATCAAATCCCGGAAACCAAAATCTAGATCTTGCTTTCGCCTTAGTTTTAACTATTCCTAAATGCGAAGAATGCAATTCCCTCAGAACTGTGTCATATAAAGTCACAGGAATAACCACTTTATGACCTCTCATGATACACCCATTTTCTAAAGATAATTGCGACCTGCATTAGTGATACGTTTTTAACCTAATATCATTTACTTTTGGAGGCCAACCATTTATAATATGCGTGGAAACTAACCTTAAAATAGCGTCACATCGTGTCTCTTCACGTAATTTGTCTAAAGACACGGGCTTACCTCCGCCTACCACGAAACAATACAATAATATAACAATATAATATAAGTTGTCCGGCCGTAAAATACTTCACAATCACAACATATACCTACATTGCTCGATGCACGCACATTCATGCACATTGCGCGGCCAACTCGCCCAGTATAAATAATCTGCGACATTGTCAGCGCTACGTATATACTCTATTTTGTAATTGTAACTACTTAAAAACAACGCATATCTTTGTAACCTGTTTGCTGACATTTCAGGTATTCTTTTATGAAGCCCAAATATAGACAGTAGGGGTTTGTGGTCCGTGCGTAAAATAAATGGATCAGCTTTGCCGAATAAATATTGGTGAAAACGGTGGACGCCGTAGACAATAGCGGTCGCGTCCTTTTGGATTTGGGCATATCTTTTTTCTGCAGGATTCAAAGTACGTGACATGTATGAGACAGGCCTTTCAACCCCATCCGAGCCTCTTTGTGCAAGCGCTGCTCCTAGCCCACTAGGCGAGGCGTCTACAGTTAATATAATTGTCGCTCCCGGGTCAAAATGTGCAAGTACTTGGTCCGAAGTCATCAAACTTTTTATTGTTTTAAAAGCCGTCTCGTGTATTGAAGTCCAGTTCCATTTACAATTTTTTTTAATAGCTCATATAAAGGACTAAGAACATTTGAAGCGTTAGGCACAAAACTTCTATAATAGTTAATTAGACCTAAAAACGATTGCAGTTGGTTAACATTACTGGGAATCGTTGCTTCCACCATAGCCTTGATTTTACCTGGCTCTTTTTTTAGTCCATCTTTTGTAATTATGTACCCTAGATAGCTAATTTCATCCTGGAAAACCTACATTTTTCCTTTTGCAAAGTCAAACCAGCATCTTCTAAACGCTTCAAAACAGCATTAAGCCTATCTAAATGCTTCTGCTTATCCCGACCCGTCACTAAGATATCATCAAGTAGGCACAAAACCCCCTCGGTCCCGAATAACAATCCTTCAATTGCGCGTTGAAAAATGGACGGTGCGCTGGCTAAACCAAACACTAGGCGCGTAAATCTAAACAGTCCCCGATTAGTATTAATGCGGCTTAAATTTTTAGACTCATCTTCCAAAATAAACTGGTTATATGCCATTGATAAATCCAATTTACTGAACTGATGGGCATCAGTGGATTCTTGAAAATAACTCATTCGTTGTAAGGAGAGGGTATCGTTCTACTTGCAATTGTTTATTAACGCTAACAGAATAATCGGCATACAACCGAACCTCTCCGTTCCGCTTGAGTACCGGCACTATCGAGGATGCTTGTTGCGAATACTCAACAGGCTCAAGTATACGTAAACTCACTAACCTATCTATTTCCTTGTTTACTTTATCACGCAACGCGAATGCTACGGGTCATGTTTTACTAAAAACCGGTTTCGACCCGTCTTTTAATGACAATTTAATTTTGTACTTGATCCTCGGATCTTGCAAGAGTTCATGGGCGGCGGTGATCACAAGTCATCTGTGACCCGCCAGCTCGTTTGCCTTCCTCTTACATAAAAAAAAAATGAAAGGTACCTAATACATCCGAAAACAATTTAGGATATAGGGATTGCAATTCTTTCATAAAATCGACACAATAATGTACTGGTACCAAATGTAAATTAAATTTAGAAATAAAATCCCTACCTAAAAGCGGCGGCCCTCCGTCTCTGATTACGAAAAACATAATTTCGTTTGTTTGATTTGCGTAGTGTACGAGTAATCTTAAAGTCCCTAAACATGTAATTTTACCCCTGTTATAGGTCATTAACTGTTTGCACGTCTTTGTTAATGGCACACCTTTGAAGTGATTTTTGTAAAATCCTTCAGATATTACAGTAACTGCCGAACCGCTATCAATTTCAAACTGTAATGGTATGTCATTAATAAAAATTGTTTCCAACATAGGTTGACCCCTCGCCGACTGAATATAGTACACCTTACCGTCGCGTCGTCGTCGTCATCCTCACCCATGCTACCTTCTCCTACCCGCACGTAATTCACTTTAGAGGACATTTTCCGTAAATGACCTTTTTCGTTACACTTATTACACTTGTAGTTTGAAAATTTACAGTCTACACTTTTGTGGTTCGTATAACCACACACGTTATACTTCACACTTGGATGTTAAGTCTCGTAACCGCGCCGCCCATTCCGAATGCGATTCGCCAACTCGTTGTGTGGCTGCATAAAATTTGTGCCGTTCTCCAAACCCAACACTTTTTGCCTCAAAATGTTTATCCAAAACCTCCAGCAGGTCTTGATAGGGCACTTCTTCAATCCTTTTTGGCAGCACTAGATCTGTTGCCAATTTGAAGGTGCCTTCGGTGAGTGCGCTGAGAAGGATCGCTTTCCTCTCCTCACCAGCCGAGTCCGACTTTTCCACAAAGTCGTTAGCGATAAAGTATTGTTGAATACGACTTTTGTAGGTTTTCCACGTGCTGGTGTTGTGGTCAAAATCGTGTAAAATTCCATAATGCATTTGTACGCGAGACGCCATCTTAGAATATAAAACTAACGCGTCACGTTCGTTCCTCGTCGTCACTGATAAATATGGGACTCGACAAGTGAAACGCTCGCTGGTTGGTAACGCACTGCTTTATTCCGTTGATCGATATCGCGCGCGAGGCGCACACACACACATACGTAACAGTTGGTTTAGTTGTAAACATAATTTTTAGTATTCACAATATGGCATCCAAAATACACCATTAGTCTTTTCTTTATAAACACAGTATCACTTGCGTTATTGAGACTTTTTTAACAAAAACTCATCCGTCAAAATCCTTTAAGTTTTAAGTTTAGGCTGTAGCAGGGAAAATACAAATAGCTCTCCATCGGTACCCTTCTGCGCAGCTCATCTTTCTGGGAAACCTTAATATCTGTCATCAGGACTAGCTGTACTGGTACCAGAAGACCGACTATGCTGAAAGAACGGCACGGAATTTTGCCTTGTCCTTGGACTTCTTTCAGCTAGTGAGGCAAGCGACAAGCTTACCAGATATAGTAGGCCATACAGCCAATTCCCTGGATTTCTGCTGACAACTGATAAGGACAGGTATCGTGTAGAGGTCATCTCCCCCTTGGGATCCTCCAATCACTGTCTGGTGAAATCTGTGTTAACATATTCCCCACCAGCCCTCAAACCACTTGGTGTTAGGCGGGTATGGAAATACAAGTGAGCAGGTTGGGATGAGATGTGACTTTTTTTTGCGCCTTACACTTGGCGGCAGATCTGCTCTCTTCTTTGGATCCGTCGAGTTGTTCGGATGCTATATGTAATTATGCTAAAGACCAAAAACATTCGACATTCCTCATTTAGGCTGATGCTCGAATCCGCAGATACCCGGATGTAAGTTCAAAGAAGAGAGCCTTTAACCAAGCTTTTTCAAGCAAAAAAGACTTGTCTCGACTGACTGGCAGTTGAGCTTTCTGATCTCTTGCCAAAGCGATCGAGTCGAACTTCTGCCAACCCTCACTGCCTGCTTTGCTGAAACCGTAAGAATCCCTGGCCCACACAGCAACAGAGAACGCGAATGTGTTTGCTTATTTGTTTGCCTATGATTTCACAGTTTATTATCATCAATTTTCAAGACAGAACTTTTAAAATAGTACAAATTGTTTACTTTATTAGCAACAACTATTAATTCTCTTAATTCAGTATAAATCTTTGCATATTCACCTCTTGCTACTATTGTGCAAGTTTTGGCTATTTTTGAAAAACTTAACAAGTTTTGCTTAATGCCTTTTACAAAATACACATTTTTAAGATCTATGTGTTTTTCATTATAATAATTTCTGAAATATATCTTGACAGTACCTATTTTGGTTGCTTTTAACATTTTACCATCTGGCAGTTTGACATCAATAGGAGTTTTTAAATCTACATAATTATAAAATAATGTATCATCCTTTATAATATGGTCGGAACACTCACTATCTAGCAACCAAGTAATTTTACTACTATTATTGTCATATTCCATATGGCTACACCCCGTTACCTGGTTTGCTTCTGGTGTACAAACTTGAGTGGTCCATGACTCGCTAGGAAAGCTGTCTCTCTGAGTGCTCGACGACTCACCTCTGCTAAGATGATTTTGACCTCTGCCTCGCCCACGAACTCGGTAAGATCCACCTCTGTTGTAACCTTTATGAATTCCGTGCTGACGATGACTGGTGGAATATTTTCCTCGGTAACTTTGTTGTCCTTGACTATTATTATTAGAGTGCAGAGAGTCTTTTCTGAGATGGCCGGTCTTCCCATAGGTAAAACATTGTGCTTGAATTTTAGTTACAAATATGCTCATATCACTTTTCTTTTCTGTATCACTAACAGTCATATTTTTTCTCTTTTATTTTAGATTTTACATAATCAGCAGTTCTTTGTTCTTCTGGAATTATATCAATAAAATCTCCAATATAGCAATAACTTGGAGGTAAATCTCTGAGCAAGTATCTCATCTTCTCGGGTTCATCTATTTTACCACCAGCTGCCTTAAAATCATTCGTTGTTTTCTCAAAATCCACAAAAATATCTTTTATAGTATTGTAATCATTTAATTTAATTTCTTTAATTTTTCCTCTACATATTATTTGCATAGCAGTAGACTGTGTAAGATACATCTTGTCAAACCATTTAAGCATATTGTAAGCTGTTCTACATTCGGCGATATACTCTAATTGTTTATCAGAGATTGTGCTCATTATGATGGTTCGTGCCTTCAAGTCCATTCTCTTCCAATTCGCCTGTTGTTTTTCATCACACTTGGTAGGCATCATGCAAATGGCGGGCTCGTTGCATTCTTTATATTCGAGTAAGGTTAATTAACCTCAATTTCCAGCTAGAATAATTCAGACCGTCAAAAATGGGCATCGTTATGTCTTCTATCCTTGCTTGTTTAGCCATGTTGATATCGTATTTAAATAACCTTTAATAATAACTGTTTCTTTACTAAAAAAAGACTCAAAAAGAAAACTCGAAAGAGTAAACTACGTTTCACGCGGCCATTTCTTGGTTACACAATACAATGTATTTCACTTATTAACTACCCAACCACGCTCTGCTACCATGTTAGAGTGATGGTGTTAATGGTGATGTTAATAAATTGAGTGGTCCAAAAGTACTTTTGAATTATTTAATAATAGATGAAAACGGATTACACTTTTTCACAATGCTTTTGTTAAAAACTACAGGTGACAAGGAAAGAATGATAAAAATAATGGACCAGCACAGATGGCGCTATATGTCATGATTATAGAATTTACCACAGACAAAATACAACAAGTTTATTGCGAAAGTGAGAAATATAGTCACATTTGCAAAGACTAAATATAAACCTAATGCATAGGTCTCGAAGGCACTCGAGTTTGGCGAGTCGCTGATGTTCCCGTAAATCAGGATAAAGGGCATCAGCATAATCTAAAATCGAAAAGAGTGAAGAGAGATTATAATAGAACGAGTGAAGAGAGATTATAATAATAATAATACAGGACAAGTTACACACATTGATCTAACCCCTAAGTAAGCAAATTATTTGCTTGTGTTAATGGTGTTAGAAAATACACATATAAATACTGAGAATATATTTAATAAACGACCAAACCCAGAAATACAGACATCTACACTCATCACATATATCCTGTAAAGCCTATCACTATACGTTAGGCAACAAATACGTTCCAATAACGAAAAATTAATGTAATTTAAATAATGTAGTACTGACAGACCATAAGCGTTTCACTTGAAACCAAATGATAAGTCAAAGCCTTAGCTGTTTAATATTATCCATCAAAATATA
This sequence comes from Napeogenes sylphis, assembly GCA_959347405.1. NCBI lineage: Eukaryota > Metazoa > Arthropoda > Insecta > Lepidoptera > Nymphalidae > Napeogenes > Napeogenes sylphis. Next base: position 37,730,729 of record OY365782.1, read on the forward strand.
TAAGGCTTAGGTGGTAATAAATCGGAAGTAAACCAGTTTGTTCAAAAATATGATATTAGTTTATTGTGCATTACAGAGCTTTGATTGTCAAATAATAACAATATACAAAAACAATGTACAAAATTATAAATTGTCAAATTCGTTCTGTAGGGAGAAAGCTATTCGCGGTGGCTCACTTATCCTAGCTCGTAACGATATAGTGTTTAAGTCTCGATCAGACATAGTGGCGCTCTCTGTCCAGCGAAGTATTGAACAATCCTGCATTGAGCTCAATGATCATATTATTTTATGTGTGTACCGGCCCCCCTCTGATGACTTTGATGAATTTGAAAATTTGAAATTAGAAATTGTTAGAAAAGTAAAAGTAACAGTAATATTACAAGTAACTTCGTCTAGTATACGTTTATGATATTTGTTTAAATGTTTTAACTTATTGAAAGTCTTTTCTGAACCTACTCGCATTACAAGTGTTTCCGCGACTTGTATTAATGATGTGTTCTGTCGTTGTAACATTTATGAAGAAACGGTAATGACGAATTTAAGTTCAGATCACTGTGGTTTAAAATTTTCTTCATTAATTAATCATGAAAATGAAAAGCCCTAAAATTTACTTCCAGACCAATTATGAAAAACCGAATCATTACATTTAAGAATACTGTTGCGCAAAAAGTGGGTAAAGTAGATATGGCCGATGATAATCCCAAAAATTTATAAAATAACGTTTTTGAGTTTTTATTACAAGAATTTAATAATATTTTTAATCCAAAAACTATAACAAAGTATCTTAAACTTAAATTGGGCTACCCCGGGAAAATACAAACGTCTTTTTTTTGTACCATCTAGGTCAATGCTTGACTACATTTCACCTGACGTAAAGTGAAGATGTAGTCATAGGTGGAAAGGCGCATTAACTTAGTAACCTATTCAATTTTCTCTGGAAGACACCCATATTGTATTTGGCCGGCAATACCACGGTCGGCAAGCTTTTCCAATCTTTCGCTGTATTTAATTATTTATTAATAAAGAATTAAAAAAGACTAAGCAAAACGCTTCGTTTGGACAGAGAGAATGTCAACAACGTAGGGATGGATACCTGCCGTGCGTTAGAACGTCCGGTAATGGAAGAGGGACGGGGGAATAAACTCGTGTAATTCCTATCCACACTCACCAAAATGTATCCTATAGAATACTGAGAGACTATTCGAGGCCTGTCTTCAAGTCTGTGGAGGTTCGCTTCAACTAACTCGGGGTCACCTATAAGCCTCTTTGGTCGCCGCCTATAAGTAGAGATAAGTTATTTGATTTATTTGGTGAGAGGCAATGGAATCATGATCTGGTGTTGTTGAATAAAAGTTAATAATTTCTCTAAAATATTTAAGAACGTTTGCGTACCAGATAAGTCGATTTATATAAGAAATGAAATCTTAAACTCAGAAAATAAAACAAAGGCAACTTGGGATGTTTTACCTAGTGTTTATGGGAAAACTAGGGCTGCTAATGGACCTATTAAGTTAAAAGTTTATAAAATCAAAATAAATTGAGATTGAAATTATATTTTTAATTAAATTTCTTTAACAGTCACGCGTAATTTAAATTCTTCATCATTTGGTGTAATCGCCGAATTGACGAATAACGTTAGAGTCAGTAATAAATGTTTTGGTTTATAACCTGTTACATCATATGAAATTGTTAAAAATCTTAGAAACCTAGAAATAAAAAAAACCGGTGGTCCTTAGGGTATGTCAGTAAAATTACTTATAACTATTATAAATGATATGGCTCCACAATTATCCTTAATTTTTAATAAATGTATTGAAACTGGTACATTCCCAGATTTATCTAAAGTCTTTAGTTGTGTGGACCATCAAACATTACTATGCAAACTTAATCAATATGGTGTGCGTAGTGCTGCGCTTGATGTTATTGCCTCTTACCTGAATCAAAGAATTCAAACGGTTGATGTAAAAAAATGTAAATCGGCTGGTTCTCAACTAAAAATGAATGGTCCACAAGAGTCTATTTCTGGCCCCTTTTTATTTTTACGCTATATTAATTATCTGAATCATTTGCTCCTTTACGTAAAAGGACTTTAAAGTTGAGTGTAATAAGGCTAATTTTGACAAAGTAAACAGTGCTCTGTCAGGTAGTCTTCATTAGTTCGAAATTAATAATTTGTTCTTAAATATTAAGAAAAATAAATGCATGAAATTTACACTTCCTTATGTAAAAAGTCAAAAAAGTAATTTAGTGAGGAGTAACTTTGACTTTGACTTTTTACATGAGGACACTTTTCCACAGTCCACTGGAGCTTTCTATCTAAAGTTGTTTTTAATTGTTAAGAAACAATGAAGTGTTAGAACTGACTGACTCAACAACTTTCTTAGGTATAACTTTAGACAGAAAGCTCCAGTGGACTGTGAAACACCCATCTCTCGACAATCGTAAGCAAACTCAGCTCAGCGGTCTTCGCAATTAAAAAAGTAAGACAAATAACAGACGTTAATACGGCTCGACTCGTTTATTTTAGTTATTTTCACAGTATTTGTCTTACGGTATTTTAATATGGGGCAACGCAACAAATTAATTCATTCAGCAACAATTACACCAACAGATATGCGATCAATATAAGAAATAAAAATAGGTTCATAACGCCTAAATTTTGACTTTAAAAAGTTAAAAAATCTTTCATGGGCTTGAGTGTACGCATATACAGGGTTTCTTGTAATTAGTTGACCACCTCTTGCAGGCAGCTACTTTACATCAATCCTAACAACATTTTTTCTACGACTTTTCAGAAATCTTTATAAATAACTCGGAACAAACGAAACAAAAAAAATTTTGCTTCCTCGGTTATTTATTACTCTGTATTTTGTAAGAAGTCTAAAGTATATGTCGCGGCAGTCTAGCGCTGCACGATATTTGTAACGTACCACGTACCTCATACTATTATAACTTTTTTTTTGTTTTACTTCGAATAGTATTGTAATAATATTGTGTATTAAAATTTTAAAGTTATGACGTAAAAAAAATAATAATTAATTCCTACTTGAGGTTTATATTTACTTACAATATCCAACGATTTACCTTTACCAAACTTTTATTGTTTAATGCAGACGTATTTAAAAAGTGGAATAAGCTAATAATTTACAATAATCTAATCGTTTGCAATAGTTCAATGTCTCATTTATAGTTATTTAGGTAATAGAAAAAAATAATTACAAATTACCTCTTAGATAAAATCTCGCAGATGCCATTAGTTAAGTGTTACCAATAATTAAAAAACAATATTGAAAATAGCTCCATGTTTGGATCACGACCAAAAACTTTATTCAAAGTTTTAACACCACGGACTGAGCATGATGTATAACTTAGAACAAATAGGCTCAAATATTAAACTTATAACTTCCTATTATTTATATTACTACTTGTATTTCTTAATATTTTATTTTGTCGGATATCTGAATGAAGTTTATGGTTCGGATCACAAGATGGAGCTATTTTAATGGTTTTAATTAATGGTAACACCAACTACCAGTACCAAGTCTCCAAATTAATTGTAATTTGATATTATTACCTTTGTTATTTGATAATTGATATTTCATTTGTCTCGTGAGATTTATGGTGATGAAAGTGTGTAGTATTACTGATATTTTATATTAACTACCTGGATTGTTTCTGTATACCGACGCGTCTACTTATGACTGACTGCAATTTCTAGGAACTTCGTAAAGAAATTCGTAAGTAACTTATTGTTTTATTGTCATGATATAAATATTAACAAACGAGATAAAATGATATGTATAAAGTAAGTTAAAGAGAACTTATTGTTTTGAAAAAATAATATTTATTTAGTTTCTTATCGAATTCTCAAAGAAAATACGCTATATTAGTTACTATTCCAAATAATATTGGGATCAAACTAGTTCAATTAATTTATTCCTTTTTAATAAGTGTAAATATTGTAATTAGATTATAAAGGCTGATTTTGTAAAAATTATATTGTCCAAAAAAATGTGTTTCAACTATTGTAGAAAATATTTTAATAAATAAAAGTAGAAAACGATCCTATTTTTTATAATACCTTAGAAAATTAGAAATTAAAGTCATAGTTAGTAGCACTGTTGCACTAGTCGGCGAATAGTTTCCTGTTCCTGATCAAGAGATGGCGCTTTGCGTGAAAGTACTCTGTGCAGCTGAGATCAAGTTCTAACGTGCATAGCCGCCGCTGTGCCACCCCGCCACCCCGCGCCCCGATGCATGTAGCCTTGGCACATATTTTGACTACGTAAGGTGCGTGGCCTCTCTTTGCTCAAGGTTAATGCACGTTCAGAGGCAGTAAATAAATTTTGTATGGTAAAAACTAAATTTTTAAAACTATTAATTTCAAAAAGTCGTAGAACAAATGTTGTTGGGATTGATGTAGAGAGACTGCCTGCAAGAGGTGGTCAACTGACTACACAAATAACCCTGTATAATAAAGTTTCACAAAATATCTTAGATCTTTCTTTTCTCAGCTTTAAATCTATTATTACAAGTATATTATTAAATAAATCTTACTATAACATTCAAGAGTTTTCGGTTCATAGAAATGTGTGGAACCTGGGTCATTAACTCTTCTGCAGGGTTAATGTAATAATGTATAAGTCAAAGATTGTTCAATTTCATTTAAAAAGAGCAACTGTTGAGTTTCTGGCCAGCTCTTCTCAGCAGAACAGCATTCCTAACTGGGGGTAGCTTACTCACAGCATGACTATATTGACTTATTTAATATAATTAACGATTCAAAAGTGCGTGTAAATGCCTACTTGAATAAAGATATTTTGAATTTAAAATTTAATTTTTTTAAATCCAATACCTCGATTTAATGGCCATGTCCATGTTCATGTACACAATATATTTGGTGGATAATTAGGATATCTAGAAAAGCGTCGTTCAAGAGACAGAAATCTTTGTTTAGCTTTACAAAAGAAACACTTAAAGTATTCTTAGTAGTCTCTTTAAAAAGGAAGTTCGCTACAAACCGACCATCTGAATTGCGATGAGTGATGTCCACAAAAAGTTGTTCATAAGCTCACTCCTCAGCTGTAAATTAATGTTTTAAGTCAACCGAATCCAGTTCTCAAAAACAACCTCAATACAGTCTGTTTGTAAATTATCTGTAAGCCTAGACATCTGTGTGTTGGTATTCACTTGATGAAAAACATTTGAGGCAAGCCAATCTAAGTTTGATTCAAAAAAAACTGGCATGATGATGCACCCGAATACTACTGCGCCTATCAGAATGTCGATTGATGACGGAATATAGAATTCGGAGTCGACAAGACAAACGTTCTGAGGAATACGTATTTTGTCGGGATCAACGTAAATGCTTGGGACTGAAGTTAATTTTTGGCAACACGAAACAGTCAATGATAATTTTGCAATCGCCGATCATAGATTTTAATGAAATATATTTAACATCTTAGTGAATAAGTAGAAGATAATTCTTTGATACCTATAACCTTGGAGCTGGCGTTCTAGATTGAAATGTGAATGTGTTGTGGGACTGACCCCTAGGACAGTCCGAGAGGGGGGGCGGAAGAACTGTCCACCGGTTGACAATTACGGCGAAAACGGCGCGATAACGGAACTGAAATGCCCTACGTGCGGGAAAAATTACAAAAGACGAGCCTGGTTTATTAAACATCTTAAAACACACAATGGTGCTGAAGTGCGGCAACCGTCGGTAAGATCTTCAGTTTTCACTGCGGATAGAGTTTACCCTCATATATCTCATGGTGAGCCATTGAATGAAAACTACCAGGAGTCCATGACCATCCGGACGCGTCTTAGCATTCCAAATACTAAACAATCGACCTGGAAAGTACATGACCAAAATATAGCGGCCCTGTTAGAGCACCCGGGCTCAAATCAGGTACTTTAATGAGCACTATCCACCTACGAATCGTTATGCTCACAAAAATAAAGAAAACGGTTTTAAATTGAAAATGAGGAGGAAAAAAAGAGATCTTATAAAGAAACTTCGTATAGCCAAAGCCTTAGGCGATAATCAACTTAGTCACCAACTGTCTAGGGCATTGCGATCAATTCTTAAACTTATCCAAGGTATAACAAATCAAATAACGAAAAATAGTGATAGCTTTGATCGGGCAAAACATGAAGTAGACTTTGATAAAAATCCTTTTAAATACTCAAAAAACATTTTCAAAGATCAAAAAGGTAAGCTTCTCTTGACCAACGAGCAAATTTTCGACCATTATAAAAGCACATACGAAGTGCCAGAAAACCAAAGACTATATGGGGATCCAAACGAACACAAACCTGAGACTCCTACTGAAGATTTTCAAGCCAACCCACCAACTTTGGAGGAAATCAATAAAATAATTAAAATGAAACCATCTAGGTCAGCACCAGGTCCGGATGGTATCCCTTATATAGTTTACAAAAAATGTCCGTCGCTCCATAAACATCTTTTAAATATATTCGGTAAAATCTGGTCAAGAAAGCAAGTACCGGTATCGTTCGGAAAGGCCCTTTTTGTCCTCATTCCGAAAAACGACAATGTCAATAATCCCAAGGATACTAGACCGATAGCCCTAACAAATACCATTTCCAAAATATTTTTCTCTTTTTTACAAACTAAAATGACACAATTCATGATTAACAATAGATATTTCAGGCCTAATCACCAGAAAGGGTTTTTGCCCGGAATTTCTGGATGCCTGGAACATAATACGTTAATATCGGAAAGCCTTAAAGATGCTAGAACTAGCGAGAGACAAATTACGGTTTGTTGGATAGACTTAGAAAACGCCTTTGGGTCGGTACGACATGAACTGATGATGTTCGCGCTTAAATGGTATAACTTTCCTATGGTAGTTCGCGACATTATTGCATCATATTATTCAAAATTAAAATTCTCAATAATTTTTAATGAAAACCATTCAAAACCACTTAATTATAACGTTGGTTTATTTCAGGGCTGTTGTATTTCTCCTATTATATTTAATATAGTTATTAATATTTTAATAGACAAATTAATTAGAAATGAAAAAAAGTGGGGCTATCGGTTTAAGTTCAACAACAAATACACAGAATCCATACTAGCTTTTGCAGATGATCTCGCGATACTGACACGTAATCCGAAACAATGTCAGGTACTTTTAAATGTAGTTGAGGATTTCTGTACGTGGACGGGCGGATTGAGGACAAAACCAAGTAAATGTTTTAGTCTGTGTCTGGGTAGACGGAATACCAAATATACCTCTTACGATCCGGGTCTTATAATAGGCGGTCGGTGCGTTAGTACGGTTACGGAAGCAGCTCCGTTTAAATTTTTAGGTAAAAAAATCGATTACCAAGGCCGTACTCCATCGTTGGATGTAATAGTCGATAGCTTTTTAAACGATCTCAAAAAGGTAGACAACCAACCAATAAGTAACGTCAAAAAAGCTTGGATTTACGATAATTATTTAACATCACGTCTAAATTGGCCTTTCCTCGTGTATGATATAAATAAAACCCTTTTGTCAAAGTTAGATGCAAGCGTCATAAAGACATTGAAGTTATGGCTCGGGTTAGCGCACTCAGCGGACTCTTCAACCTTATTTAGAGACCGTAACAACTTTGGATTAAAATTAAAGAAACCATCGGAGCTCTACAAACATCTAAGAGTTACCAAAAGACATATCATCGGAAAATCTAAAGATGATACTGTAACTTCTCTCCCAAAAGACAAAGTTGCCTCAGAGCTCGAGTCACGACTTCAATTCCATAAAAAGTTTATGATAGGTGCTCAAACAAATAAAGTAGGGCTAGGATCAAGTAGGAAAGTTCAAGACATAGACATAACAAAATCTTTTATTCGACAAGACGAAAACGATAATTACCGACTCCACGCGATGAGCCTAGAAATTCAAAACGAATGGGTGACCATAGGAGATTTTTGTATTCCACTAGCTTTGAAGTGGCGCACCTTAATTTATGATTGGTCCCCAGCATTATTAAAATTCTATCTTAATGCATTCCAAATGACTCTCCCAGATCAAAGTAATTTAGTAAGATGGAGCAAAGCCACCGAAAAGTCTTGCAACATCTGTGGGGAGGCAATAGGAACCGCGAAACACCTATTAGTGGGGTGTAGGGTACTTCTAGATAAAGGTCAATACTCGCGTCGCCACGACAAGGTATTAGAAATTATACGGGAAGCGGTTAGTCTTTCAGTAGCAAGAGCGCGGAAGGGTATAACAACCACCGAACGATCTATAGAATTCGTAAAAGAAGGCTCCTCCAAAAAATCAAAAGCGAAGCCTTATTCAATATTAGGCGCGGCTCCTGATTGGATTCTCATGATGGACACGTATGAAAAGCATTACAAAATCCCTGGGGATGTTGGTGTTTCGTCATCCAGACCGGACTTATTCCTGTATTCGAAACATCTGAGGCGCGTGATACTTGTGGAGCTTACTGTTCCTTGGGAAACAAACATCCCAAGGGATCACACATTCAAGCTCAATAAGTATTACGAACTAACCAACGAACTGATCAGGAATAAATTTATAGTTAGTTTGTACGCGGTAGAAGTGGGAGCGAGAGGTATAACAGCAAAATCTCTCTATAGCCTACTTAAAGATCTTGGCCTTTCTAGAACAAGCATCGGTTCATTTTTAGAACGTACTTCAAAGGCGGCATTAGTAGGTTCTTTCCAAATTTGGTTAGGTAGGGAGAGGAGTGTGGAGGGTGAAGGTGAGCGTTTTTTGCGCATAATAAAGGGGCCCCTTAAACCTACTCCTGGGTCGCAAGTCCCAGGCATTGCTTGCACTCCTCTCCTTGCAACGCGATGGGCCCGGCACCCGCACGGTGAATCCATGGATTGCTAAGAAGCTTCGTCTTATGATTACCCTTACCGTCGCAAGAGGGCTGTGGAAATTAGAACGACTCTGGAAGTTGCGGCGTGATATGCTGATAATACAATATTTTGTATAAGAGAGTCAGTATTATTGTCGTGCAGTGACGTTTTGTGTTTTTAACACAATATTTACAATGGTCTAACTTACAATTGCCGGCATTATGACCTGGTCTCATACAATTTATATTAGGTATAATTTATACTCTTATGGGGCAATGCGGCTGACATTGATACCATATTTACATTGCAGAAGAGGGCTGTTCGAGTAATATATAATGTTCGAGTAATATATAAAGAGACAAATTTAAAGAATTTAAAATTATGACTGCTTATAATGAATATATTTATGAAAATTTAATTTACGTTAATAACAATATTTCAAAGTTTAAGAAAAATTGTGATTTACATAAAATTAAAACTAGATATAAAAATAATATTTCAGGTATAATAATAAAAAAAGTTCATACTTTCAAAGTCAAAGTGACTTCATTGAAGAGAGATGATGTCATTAAGGATCTTGTTTAGACAGGTAAGTCAGCGTTTGGTTAGACAGCAAACTAACAAATATCTATCATTTTAATAATAGATTTTTAAGAGCTAATTAGATTGTGGGGCTTGTATTAAGAATCACTAATCCTTTTAATAAATCACTTAACTTAACTTTATTAGGACATGTTAGGAATACTTTAGAGTACACTTTGGTTCTATGGTCTTCCTTACTTAATAAGTATAGCTCTTGTTGATGTAGAACTCAAAATTTTGCTACATTTTGCATCAGCATAACGACCCAGTGTTCAGAGTGTGTCGAGCTTATAAAGAACTGTGTACAAGTTTGGACATCTATGCACAAAGTCTTCTATTTTGGTAAATGTAATGCGAACTAAAGTATATATTTTGTTAGGAGTCGAGGGTATTTCTAAATAATTAGTAGGCATCAACTTCTATTATTAGTAAACAAATGTTAGGTTTATAAATTATCGTGTCTAACTCGTTTGAGAGCGGAAGCTCTGTAGATGTGAATAGTGATTGTCGATGTCATTTTTGAGCATTTACTTTGAGTAGTTTATCTAGCCTTTTATTTATTTATTTATTTAGTCTTTATTGCCTAAAAATTAGTACAATAGGCGGACTTAATGCTTAAAAGCATTCTCTACCAGTCAACCTGAGAATACAGTGCAAACATAGAGTAAGGCGCTTAAAATATAAAACATGAATACAGGAAAAAGCAATTAATAAAACAACATTACAATAGATAAAATAAAACTTATGTGCATATAACACATTGTACATAATGTATACAATAAATCATAAATACTGGTTTTCAATAAATCAATATACTTACACAAATACATATTTTATACATATACATACTATACAAACATATTATACAAACATACACCTATATATACATATATATATATATATATACATACATATAAATATATACATATACATACATATAAATATATACATATACATACATATCAATTCACAATATAAATAGTGTTATAACTTATATGTAATAAGAATAAGTATACACAAAACGTAATAAATACACATATTAATTATTATTCTGTAGATGTTCATAAAAATACAGATAAACTGCCCTCTTAAAGGCCATTCTGCTAGGTGATCGTCTTATGGTTTCAGGGAGGCTGTTCCAGAGTTTAGTTGTGTGTACTGTAAAAGAACTTGAGAGAAACCTAGTATGGTGAGAAGGGGTAAAGAGTTTTAGATTTGAGGTGGAGCGAAGATGTAGGTCATGAGTATTTCCCAGTAATCGAAATTTAGATTTCAAATACTGGGGACAAAGCGGATAGTTAAGAATAGTAAACAATTGACATAAATATCTGGAGGACCTTCGCTCTCGTATAGGAAGCCATTTAAGTTTTGAACGGTAAGGAGATATGTGGTCATATTTGCGAAGACCAAAAATGAAGCGAATACAGCTGTTGAGAAGACGATCTAATTTGTTTAAGTGGCATTCAGAGATGTTAGAGCAGCAGACATCAGCATAGTCAAAGAGAGGAAGGATAAGTGATTGCACTAGCAGAGTTTTAGTCCGAATGGGTAGAAAGTTCTTGTAACGATACAATGCCCGTAGAGAATTTGTAACTTTGCGAGAAATTTCACTTACGTGAACATTCCAGCATAATGTAGTGTCAATGTTTAGGCCTAAATTTTTTACTGCAGATGAAAAAGGAATGTTTATGTTGTCATAAGACAGTGACATTAAATCGATAGATTCCAATTTAATTAGCTGTCGCTGACTACCTACTATTATTGCCTGACATTTCAAAGGGTTAACATTAATACCAAACTTTAAGCACCATTCACAAATATGTTGCAAGTTAGAATTTAAAGAAGCAATGGCATTATTGATGTTGTCAGGCTTAGCATGTGTGTAAATTTGTAAGTCGTCTGCATATAGATGGTAAGAGGTAGTGATATATGTTGTAATAAAGTTGATAAATAAAGAAAATAAGAGTGGAGAAAGTATACCGCCTTGTGGTACACCAGCATTCAAGTCACACCAATCAGACAGAGTACTGTCGATGCGAACCGCTTGCTGGCGACCGCGAAGATAGGATGAGAACCAATTTAGTTCGTTGGAAGAAACATTAAGGTGTGAAAGGAGAGCAACGAGAATGTCATGATCAACCGAGTTAAAAGCGTTAGAGAAATCGATAAGGACTAACACGGTTAACTGACCACCCTCCATTGCATCTCGGATATCTTCCACAACCTTAAGTAAAGCAGTGCTAGTACTGTGGCCAGGACGAAACCCAGACTGGAACTCAGACAAAATATTATTATTAAGAACATGGGAAGACAGTTGTTTATATACTGTTGCTTCCAGGACTTTAGATAGGTAAGGTAAAATAGAGATAGGTCGAAATTCACTAGGAGTAGTAGGATTGTGGATTTTTGGGATAGGAATTATATGCGCTTTACGCCAAACTAATGGAAATGTACAAGTGGAAAGTGAGGTATTGATAATAAAGGTTAAAGTAGGTAGAAGTACGTCAATCAAAGTGACAATCATAAGTCTAGAGATTTCGTCCTCACCAGCAGCATTCGATTTAATCGAGAGCACTGTTTTTTTAATTTCTTCCTCAGAAACTAAAGAAAATGTGAATGAATTGAAATTGGGTGATGGCATGGAAGATATAAAGGAGAGAGTACGATGTTTAGTATTACTATTAAGAGCTGGGACTGTTAAAAAGTATTTATTTAATACATTAGGGGAACATAATTTTAAATTTGGTTTGTCAGTAGAAGTAACTAGGCCAAAGTTGCTTAAAAACTTCCATTTGTGTGCCGACGAAGAATCAGAAATATTATTGTGGATATATTGGCGTTTAGCACCTCTTACCATCTGATTACACCGATTTCTTAACTTTTTATAGAGATTCCAGTTGATCTCGCTGCGATTACGCTTAAATTTACCAAAAGCACCATCTCGTTTTTTCATTGCAGCTCTAATCTGTTCTGTTATCCAAGGTGATGGTGAATGTCGTAATTTAACAGCTTTTACTGGAACGTGCCTGTTATAAATGTTTAAAATCTCTTTATTAAAATATTCAACCATATCATTTACATTAGTCATATTTAGGACATTCGACCAGTTTAAGAGAGAAGCATCAGCAAGAAAATTCTCTAGGTTTAATTTAGAGAAACTCCGCAAGTGCAACACTGCAGGTTTAGGTTTAGGAGGCTTCAGGGAGTAGGTTATAAATAAGAGATCATGTCTAGAGAAGCTAGGAGCGGATAGTTGACCATGTTTGATGACCTTGTCTTTACAAGACACAAGGATCAGATCAATCCAAGTGTCGGGAGAGTCTATATTAAAATGGGTAGGATTTAAAGGTAGGACAGTTAATGAAACTGAGTGAAGGATTGACTGGAGTTTACGGGAAGGAGTGGAATTAATCAGAAGGTTGGTATTAAAATCTCCTATAACTATGTGATTTACATACTCAGAAGTAAGACTTTCAAGAGTTGATTCTAAATAAGAGAAATAGTCGGTAGTGGGAGGACAGTACACAACTCCTAAAACAGCCTTAGTACCCGTCAAGTCGATTTGAAGAAATAGGTACTCAGCGGTAGCTGAACAGGTGGTACTAGTGGTAGCTAAGATTTTATATGGTATATTAGAGCGCAAGTAAATAGCAACACCACCACCTCTTCTACCACAGCGATCGGAACGGATTAAGACATAGTCACGTAAAAAATATGAAGAAGAGTTTAGATTCGGTTTTAACCAGCTTTCAGAGATTAGGATAGCATGAAAAAGATTATTCGAAAATATATCAGATAAATCTGAAAAGTGTTGGGGGATACTCTGAGCGTTGATGTGGCAACAGTTAAAATAATTTCTGTACGACCCAAGTTCACTCAAGAGGACCTGAAGAGAGGGAACTAGCACATCCGTTCCTGTTGAGCAAAATGAATTTGAACTACTAGCAGAATAATATGAACTATTTATATCAGACATTTACAATAAATAAATTACTTTAAAAATATATAAATACTTAATATATTAATATATTTAAATATGTTTAGATATATATAATATATATAATAAAATTTATAATTATATTAATAATAAATGACCAAAACAAAAAAAACAGACAATTCCTGCACGACCAGTCTTGTAACATAAAACTAAGACATAATGTAGAGAAAAAAAAAGCAATAAAACATAAAATTCTGAAAAAAAATCAGAACAATGAAAGAAATAAAATAACAAAAAGTAACTTCAACTTTCCTCAAGCAATTAACATACAACAAAAAACTCATAATACAAATAAGAACATTACTAACTACGTGCTATTTTGCATTTATACTGTACTAACGATAATTTTAGAACACATAAATAAATAAAGAGTCAATAAAAACTAAAATATGGCAGTATGACTTAAAACCTTTGTCTGCTTTTCAGCATAAACAAAAATATCTTATGACAACTGTCAACTGAGTACTGACTTGAGCTTTTTACTGACAAATTATAATATGTAAATACAAAATATACTTAAATTTTAATAACAGATATACATATAACAATTTTATTCTTAAACTTGAAATATCACGAAACTAAACTTTCGTTAATACAGTAACTATTAAGAAAAAGAGTATAAGCTGATTTGACTCGAGGTAACAGAGTTTACGTTGCTAAAGCAGTGTTTACGTTGTTTGTTTTCAAACCGGTAGATTAAATATAAGAAACAAATTGAAGAAAGGAAAACCAAAACTATACGCAGACTGTTATGACCTACTTTTTCTTAATTATACGTTTAACCCGACTGGACTCAGCTCTTGGCAGTTCAGGGCCGGGCTGTGACGGCTTTGTAGTAATAACAGCGGCGCTCGGGACTTGTTGAAGAATAGTCTCTAGTTCATCTTGGGAGTATATTCTCTTAATACCACCTGAAGGTAATTTAATAACAATGGTACCATTCTGTGTCCAAACATTTCGGATTCCAAGATGCTTGCGGGCTGACATGAACCAATTCTACTTCTGTTTTGTGAGAAATTCAGCCAAAACAAAACTAGTTCCTTTAAAAGATGATTTATTATGCCAGATGGTTGCCTTAGTCTCCTCATCAGAGAACTTGATGAGAATAGGACGGCATTTATTGTCAGAAGCATTTCCAAGCCGTCGACAGGATTTTAAAGAAATTGCCTTGATGTCACTGAGCTTCAGTTTCTCGTGAAATAAGGATAAGACTTGTGCTGGAAGATCCTCATTGTGCTTTTCAGGAACACCCGACAATAACAAAAACTTTCTTCTATACCTTGTCTCAGCTATGTCTACAGTTTTCAAGACTTCGGCTACTTGCTGCTGAAGCAATAACAGTATGTTCCAGACATGTTGTTTAAAATTTGAAAACTCCTCACTCAATCTGAACATTGTTATATTGTTGGACGGAGATGTTTTAAGTTGAGATTCAAACTCTGACATTCTTGCAAGTAATTGGGAATTTACTGACCTTTGTACTTCAGCAATAGCCTCTATGGTAGCCATGATCCAATAATGAACACAGGTATAATATAAAAAGTAGTAGATTATTTCTTAAGGTCACAAGATAGGTGTGTGTAGGAAAAACTTAAATTGTGCTCATAGAGCCACAATTATTTATTTAAATTATTAAACACTAATTTATCTAATAATAAATCGTAGACTTTGGCCAAAGAAATTGTTTTTAATTAATTTTTTGAATTAAATAGATTACATAGCACAAAGTACGTCTACACTTATTTACGACTACCCACAAAAAAAAAAAGAAAAAATTTTATTACTGTGGTAGATTTTTTGCTTGGTGTCATAGTTTTATTACTAAATTAGTGTTAACATTGTAACCTTAGAATAAGATTTCGTGTTATTGAATTGTGTGAAATATGTAAATGTTGTAATGACTTTGACCTTTTTTTAATTAAATTTCTACATGATTTATAAAAATATATCATCACTATTCTAGATGTTTAATATTTTGTTTTTTTTTTCATAATATATTGGTTTATTACCACTATTATATAATTCATTTTAGTTTTGTTCTTTAGTTAGTCTTTAGTGCGAAAACGGCACCACAACAGGCACTCCGCGGACAGGCCCCACAGGAACAAGTGGTCGTAGCCTAGCTGGTAGGAATTGCAAATCCAATCGGGAGACAGAACGACCTAATGGACTTGACAACCAATCACAGGTGCAGCTTCTTCTTCTGTTGCCCTGTAAGAGGAGGACGGGGAACTTTGGCAGGAAAAAGACACTCCTAAGGCCTCCAAGAGAGAATTGACCGTGACGCCAACGGAGGTGATGAGATTAAATCAGTGAATTATCTATCGCCTATGGCCTGTTAATTTTGCTTGGAGATTCCCGAAGAAGAGCCCGTTGTTAGCCCTCAGGAGATGTTTCTCGTCACTCTGAAACCGGCTCACTCACCAACGTGGACGAGAGGTTCTAGACGTATCGCAGACGCAATGAGAGTCATCATAATGATATGATGTGTAATGATAATCATAAAAGTCATGATGATGTATATCGGCACGAAGGCTTTATAAAACAAAATCATAATCGTCGAAAGAGGAACATTAGATTATAATTTATAAGATTAACTAGTTATTGCTTGTAACAGAATCAATTTATAGTGAGAAGTGATTAAAATACATTGTTAAAACAACAATTATGATGTTACTAGATTTGTTTATGTCAGTCGTCATTTTAGTATAAATACGGGCAGCCGACAGTCCGAGCTCGAGTTGTCGGACTGTGCGGATCTCTATAAGAATACCGTTATGCTGTCCGTTGAATAAAACGAATCTATAATCATTTGTGCAGTTTTATTTTGAAAACGTCATTATGAACCACCATCACGAAGTCTACAACACAGTGACGGCACACCTTTTAAAAACACTAACGGAGGTCTTCTCTCCGATATGTATAATGATAGTCTTACACAATGTAACAATTCTTTACACGTAGGACGGAACGCTTAACAATTTGGTTCTAACATGCTGAACTAATATATTCAAAACATGCATGTGAAAAATATGTGTATTAAAAAATGATGTATAATATTAAATCCTTATAAACCGAATTCGCGATTGTAAGGGACAAAAAGTTGAATATTTTTTAATATAAGATATTTAATTAATCAAAGTATAATTGCTTTTTATGCACCTTTGCCATCTTATAGATATTGAAATAAAACTATTTTTACGGATTTAACTCGCGTATATTGAATTAAATTTTAAATTTACATTTTAAATCTAACCCGACGTTTCGAATGCTTTGCAGCAATCGTGTTCACGGAAAGACGAGATGGAGGTGTCTGTCTGTCCTTCCACATCAAATAGCCAGATGTTAAGCAATGCTTCAGTAATTCTGCATATTCTACAGGCATGTTGTTATCCTCCAGCTTTCTCTTGACAATTTCAATGCAGTCAATCACTGGAAGGCTGGTAAATAGTGACTGTACATCAAAACTAACCATAATGTCGTTGTCATTTAATTTCACTTGTTGAATATCATTAACAAACTGGTAAGAATCCTTGACATAAGTTTGTGTATGTCCCCGGACATACACAAACGGAATATGTCTATGTATGTCATGCCTGTAGAATATGCAGAATTACTGAAGCATTGCTTAACATCTGGCTATTTGATGTGGAAGGATGAATTCTATGTACAAGTTGATGGAGTGGCAATGGGTTCCCCGGTCTCCCCCGTTGTTGCCGATATCTACATGGAGCACTTCGAGGCGAGGGCCCTGTCCTCTGCACCTGCTATACCGAACATCTTTAAACGGTACGTAGATGACACCTTCACAATACTACCTATAAATCAAACATCTGCTTTTCTAGAACACCTTAATTCCATTAACAACAAAATACAATTTACAATGGAATTGCAATCAAATAATACTTTAGCTTTCCTTGATATTCTTATTATCAAGAATCCTGACAATACATTGGGACACACTGTTTATAGGAAACCCACACATACAGATAGGTACCTCAATGGTAAATCACACCACCACCCTAGCCAGTTAGCTACCGTTGGCAAATCTTTGTTTCAGAGAGCACAACACATCTGTGACGCTGAACACCTAGAGGACGAGCTGCAGCATGTCAAGCATGCCTTGTTCAACAACCACCTGCCCGTACCTCGCCAGCGTCGCAGAAACCACATCAAGCCACCCACAGTTGAGCGTCAACCGGCCCTACTACCATATGTGAAAGGAGTTACTGACAGAATCGGCAACATCTTAAAAAAGGTTTCTATTAAAACTATCTACAAACCTCAAAGGAAAGTGAGCCAATTCTTGAGACCTATCAAAAGTAATATTCCTTTACAATGTGCTGGAGTATATAAACTTGACTGCGATTGTGGCTTGTCATACATAGGTCAAACAAAGAGGAGCATCGGTAAAAGAGTTAAGGAACATATATCGGATATCAAGCATAGGCGTACATCGAAGTCTGCAGTGTGTGAACATACCATAGACAAGCCCAATCATTATATAAGATTTGATAAACCTAAAATCCTCGCTAAAGAACAACGTTATATTCCAAGAATGGTTCGTGAGGCTATTGAAATTAAAAAAAATCCTAATTTTAATAGAGAAGATGGTTGGGGATTATCTAACACCTGGGACCCACTTTTGAAAAATATAAAATCCCATGTCTGTGACCGCACTGTAAGACCTCAAGATACTGTTAGTGCGTTTTGTGTGAATCCTGAACTGTATGCCCGGAAGCTTAGAAACCGTTGGAGGTAGATGACTAATTAACTGACTTACTGACAGACACCTCCATCTCGTCTTTCCGTGAACACGATTGCTGCAAAGCATTCGAATGTCGGGTTAGATTTAAAATGTAAATTTAAAATTTAATTCAATATACGCGAGTTAAATCCGTATAAATAGTTTTATTTCAATGTGTAGTACTCGTGAAAACCTTAGAAAACACTATCTTATAGATAGTTTATTGATCCCTTTCCTAAAAAATCAGTCGGACTGGATATCTTGGATATCAATAAAATCTTTGAAGGCGATTTGGCCTGCTCCATCGGAGTTAAATTTTTTCTTTTGCAAGTTATCCAAATTTCGAAAATGATAATCTGATGGAGAAGGGTCCGGGCAGTACGGTGGATGTCTAAGATATTCTAATTGAGGCTCTTCCAATTTGGTAGCCTTCTATTGTGCAGTGGGTGGTCTAACGTTGTCGTTAAACAGCAGTGGTGTGGAGCGATGGACCAGCCTATGTTGTTTGGCAGCTAGCCGAGGGGTTCCACAAGGGTCCGTGTTGGGGCCGGTCTTGTGGAACCTGGGCTACGACTGGCTGCTTCGCTGTCCGCACCTCCCCCGGACGAGGGTGCTGTGTTACGCAGATGATACCCTCGTCACGGCGCGCGGAGGGAGCTTTGCGGAGGCAGCCCGTCTTGCCACGGTTGGCGCTACGTTGGTAGCGGACCGCATAGGGCTGTTGGGACTGGAGGTGTCCGTTTCCAAGACGGAGGCCATCCTGTTCCACGGCCTTCGCCGGGGTCCCCCTCGTCGGGCGTACATCTCCGTCCAGAGTGCGCGGGTGGCGGTGAAGGCCCAGATGAAGTATCTGGGCCTCACCCTGGACGGTAGATGGAACTTCGGGGCTCACTTCTCTTTGCTGGCCCCGAAGTTACTCTCCACTGCAGTCGCCTTGAGTAGGCTTCTGCCCAACGCCGGAGGGCCGCAGGCTCCTTGCCGCCGGTTATACGCCGGAGTGGTGAGGAGCATGGCCCTGTACGGTGCTCCCATATGGTCGGGAGCCCTCACCGCGGATTCCAGGGCCCTTTTGCATCGCACGCAAAGGGTCCTAGCGGTGAGGGTGATCAGGGGGTACCGTACGGTGTCATACACTGCGGCCACACTCCTGGCGAGCGATCCGCCCTGGGAGCTATAGGCGCGGGTCCTCGCCAGAGTGTATTGGCACCGGGTAGAAGCCCGGGTCGGGCGGGTTAGGCTCGAGGCGGATCGGATCAGGGCTCTAGCTCACCGAGCCCTGATCCGACAGTGGAGTAGGCACTTAGAGTCCCCGTCGGCCGGTCTTGCGACGGTGGGGGCTATTTCCCCCCATCTCGATCGTTGGATCGGCCGGCGGCACGGGACTCTAACGTTCCGTCTTGTACAGGTGCTCACGGGGCATGGGTGCTTCGGTGAGTACCTGTACAAGATTGCGCGCAGAGGGGCGGTCCCCTCCTGCCACCACTGTGACGAGCCCGTGGACACGGCTCGTCACACCTTGGCGGAGTGCGCAGCCTGGGACCGTCAGCGTACTGAACTGACGGCCGTGGTTGGCAGCGACCTTGCCGAGTGTTGTTTCCGCGATGCTCGACGACGAGAGGTCCTGGGTCGCTATGGCCTCCTTTTGCGAGCAAGTCATTGCCGCGAAGGAGGCCGCGGAGCGGGACAGAGAGGCAGCCTCCTCTGAACCGCTCCGCAGGGGTAGGCTGGGTCGCAGGAGGCGGGATTACGCCCGCAGCCTCCTTCCCCAGCTGTAGTGCCTGGACGGGAGAGGGGGGTGACCTCTCCCGCCCGCTATAGGCCTACGAGGTGAGGGTGTCCCTAAGTTGATCGGGGCCCCTCGCAGGGGGTTCCGCCGGGGCGTCACGGTGAGTGCGAAAGTGATCCCGTGGCGCCCCACTATGGCGATGAGGTCAACCGTTGGTTTTTTAGTGGGTAGCCTTAAAAATGGCAGCGTCTTCTATGCTGCCGGGTAGACCCACATACCCCCTCGGTCATCACCTTCCTGGCCGCAGGGATGATGCGTAACGCATTTTTCCAACGATAAAAAAAAAAAAAAGAGAAGGTTGTTTGGCAGCTAGCTTTTCGATCATGGTTTGCAATTGTTAAGAATAGACATCTTCCGTAATAGTCTCGCTAGATTTTAGAAAACAGTAATTAACAATACCAACACTAGTCCACCAAATGCTTAAAAGTTTTTTTTTATTTTGGGTTAACTTTTACTTGGGGAAGGATTTGGCTGGCTGATCAGGATCCAACCATACCAGGACCATTGCAATAAACGTTTCCAATTATCCTAGAGAATCAATTTTTCATCACAGGTAATGATTCGATTTCAAATCCCTATATTTCTAGATGGTAGACCATATCATCGGATCACCGGCAAAGTTACCACCCATCGGGCAAAGTCGTGCCGCAAAGCCACCTAGTCGTGTTCCGATACTTTGCTCGATGAACCCGTGTATGAAATGGGTCTGAACAGCTGCGGTGCGTTGGCGAACCGGTTTGACGTCGGGTTGGTGTGCATTTTGTCAGGTGTCTAGTCCAGCCCAGTGTGCGGTCGCTAGTGCCGCCATCTGGCGCGTCCCCCGGGTTGCGGATAGGGGTTCTTCACCGGCTTCGGCCGGCGCGGACAGCTACTAGCAAATGTGGCTGCTTGCTTTTCGGAGCGAGCATTGCACGGCCACAAGATCTCGGAAGCCCGCACTGAGCGGGAACGAGGGCTCGATTGATGGAGCTTGCTCTGATCGTCAGGCTGCGAGAAATAAAACCTCTATAAAAAATCACCCTTTTCTTTGTGTTTTCTCTTGTCCTGTTTTGTTGTTTTCTTCTGCGTGTCTCTTTGTCCCCTTCTAGATGTTTAGTGTCGGTCCGGAGGTGCGGCGTCTGCCAAAGGGCTGGGTAAGGATGAGGGCGCCCAAAAGTTTATGAATGAACGATTCCCAAAAACGTCCCCAGGCGGGTGTTCAATCTCTCACGGCCGCTGTTGCCGTCTGCCCCTCGTATTCTGGGGGGGGGCAAGAACCGTTCGAGTGCAGGAGTCCCTGCACAGGTGGACACCACACCGACCTGTCCAACTAAACTGCGTTTGAGGCGTGGACGAGGTGCGCCAAAAGGACGCGGGAGTGGGCTCGCCCAGGCGAAAGCCGTTTTGCGAGCCATGGAGGAGGAGGCGGAGGAGGCCGAGTTCGAGCGCGCACTGAGCGCTCGGGCCCTCCGCTCGAAGAAGAAGAAGGATCTGGTGGTGAGTGCGCCGGTTTCCGAGGACGATCTGTTTTCGGAGGGACTTCCCACCATTGAGCCGACTTCTTCTTTGGATGCGCAGCAGCTGCATGCAGTTGCGCGGAAGCATGCTGCCTCTATCCAAGAGGTGTGCAAAAAGAGCACTAACTTGAAGGGCAGTATGGTTAAGGCTCTGAAGGGGGCTGCGAGCAGCCTTCTCGAGGTCGTCGAGGTTCTGGCCTGCAGGAGGGAACCTGAGGAATCGCGGCAATTGCGGGCGGATAACGCTCGTCTTTGTCGCGAGTTGTCCTTCCTCAGGGAGGAGATCGTCAAGGTTCGCAAGGACTTTGACGATCTTAAGTCCTTTCTCGGTCAGCCTCCGATCTCGTCGGGGGGTCTAGACGCGGTTGAGGAGTTGAGACGCTCTGTATTGTCCTCGGTGGGAGTTTTAATTAACTCCCGCTTTGAAGGACTCGAAGAGCGTCTTCTCCAGGCGCGGATCCACCGGCCGCCACTCGCGGCGGAAAGGAGGCAGTCAGCCGCAGTCGCGGCGACTGTCTCGGAGTCGGGGCCGCCGACGGCTCCTCTGATTCCAGAGGAGGCGTGGTCGACGGTCACGAGGAGGAAGGAAGGCTCGGGGAGAAAGAAGGGCCTTCCCCAGAAGCAGGCTTCAAACAGTAAGGCCAGTGGTGTCAAGGCGTCTTCCAAGAAGAAGCCGAAAGCACCTTGCGTGGGTGCCCGGAAGCTGCCGTCTGCACGGTCTCCTGCAGTTATGATCAAACTGCAGGACCATGCGGCAGCGGCGGGGGTGACGTACGCCCATGTCTTGGGGCGTGCCGCCGAGATGGTCAATCTCGGCGACATCGGCCTCAAGGATGGGCTGCGGATTCGCCGCTCGGCGGCAGGAGCCAGGCTCCTGGAGCTGCCTAAGGTCACACTGGCGGCGAAGCTTCGCCCAGTGTTGGATGGAGTGGCGGATGTCGTCCGGCCTGTCCGGCGTGTGGCCGTAAGGCTTAAAGGCCTGGCTTAAAGGCCTGGCCTGGAGATCCGTCGGGGTAGCTATGGGGACCAGGGCGTTACCTTTGCCCGTCTCCCCATCGATGTGGCTAGATCGTTGGTCGACGCCGGGAGAGTCTTGGTGGGCTGGAGCTCAGCCAGGGTGGAGTTGCTGGAGGCGCAGCCGCAGCGCTGCTTCAGGTGCCTGGCACCTGGGCATGTGCGTGCGGCTTGCCCGTCCGCGGTCGACCGTAGCGCCGCCTGTTTCCGGTGCGGTGGTGAGGGCCATACCCGAGCCACTTGCACCGGAATGTTGCGGTGCGTGGTTTGTGCGGACCGAGGCCTTGCAGCGACCCACCTATTGGGGAGCCGAGTGTGCAAGGCTCCGCGAGTTCGAGGATTAGCACCTGGTACGAAACCCTCGAGCGCGGAGCCCAGCACGGAGCCGGCTGTGGCTATGGCAACATAGTCACATCGAGCTTCAGCGGGAGAGCCTGCGAAGGAGAAGGGTTCAGCCCGTTCCTTCCCAGCCGTAGGCCTAGGTGAGAGGGGGGGGCGACCTCTCTCGCCATTGCACTAGGTCTATGAGGTAGGGGTACACTGGTTGCCCGGGGTACCCCTATATGCAGGAGTTCCGCCGGGGCACCACGGTGAGTGCGAAAGCGATCCCGTGGCGTCCCATTGTAGCGTCGTGGGCAGCCATTGGTTTTTTAGTGGGGTGCATTAAAAATGGCAGCGTTTCCATGCCACCGGGTGCCGCACATACCGCCCCGCCATCGCCTTCCTGGCCTGGGTGAAGATGCGAAAACGCATTTTTCCAACGAAAAAAAAAAAAAAAAAAAAAAAAAAAAAGGAAAAGGTGTCTAGTCCAGGAGGGTAGCGGGATCCGAAGCGACGGTTTTCCGCTGGCCGCCCGCAGACAGTTGGGGGCCCAATTAGTGCGTTAGCCACCCACGAAAGACTGCCCCGCCTGCAAAAGCCTGCAAAGCCTCAAAAATTCCCAGGGTAGCTCCATCGTGCTGGTTGGCGACCAGAAGAGGAGGCCCGATGGCGATTCCTGGGAAGGTTCGGCGGTCTTCATAGTCTCCAGACTCATGTGGCATGTTTCATGCCGAATGTGGTAGTGCTGAAGACCGAAAACATTAGGCATATCTCATTTAGGCTGATGCTCGAACCCGCAAAACTCCGGATGTAAGTTCAAAGAAGAGAGCCTTTAGATTTGGATTCCCTCCATTTCGCTCAAACCTGCAGTTCAGAGATGTACTCCTTGCTCCACCTGTTCCAATAGTGTTGTCGCATCTGTTCCAACCTTTGGTAGCGTGTCAGTCGATGAACAGGAACATAGGTCAACTCCTCAGAATGTGGCGCTGTAAGGAGACGGCCAACCAGGAAATGGGATGGAGACAAAGGAGTGAAGTCGGTGGGATCGGAAGACATGGGGCTAATAGGTCGGGAGTTGAGGATAACTTCTACCTGACATAATATCGTTGCTAAATTCTTCAAAAGTCAGATGAGCGTTACCAACTACCCTTCACAAGTGATGTATACATGATTTCACCCCAGCTTCCCAAAACCCACCAAAATAAGGCGCATAAGGAGGAATAAAAGAGAACTTAATATCTTGACTACTCGCATATTCAATAATATCGGGGGAACAACTAGCCAGAAATTTTGAAAATTCATTTGCCGCGCCCACGAAATTCCTTCCATTATCAGACACAATTTTGGCAGGCTTGCCACGGCGAGCTATGAGTCTCTTAAGCGCAAGTAGATAAGCGTCGCTAGAAAGATCACTGACTAGTTCTAAGTGTACCGCACGAGTTACGAAGCAAACAAATAATCATATATAAGCCTTTTAAAGCTTCGAGCCTCTGCCCTTACGATTTAAAATAAAGACGGGCCTGCATAATCTACTCCTCAATGTAAAAATGGAAAGAATGGTGTAATTCTTCCTGCTGATAGAATACCCATGATTGGAGCTGGTGTTTTGCCTCGTAGTCGAGTGCATATAATGCACTGATGTACGATGCGCCTGGCAAGGTTTTGAACATATGATTTTAGAGAAGATGGAGGCATGCGAAGCCAACCTAAAACGATTGTCGAATCCGTCCAAAACATAACGGAGTCAAATTGACATCGTAACAATTTAATAACTTTATCATATATTCCCGCACCAACTAGTGCACCGCATAACTCCAATCGCGGAATGGTGATAGGACTAGCGACCGGTGGAAATAATAACTTAACTTGCTTAACGTGGTTCTAATGTAAGCACTCGCGCCATACGCTGCCTGCGACGCGTCTGTAAATATATGTAATTCTATGCGCATATATTTGTTACACATTACATGATACGGAATATGAATTTTATTTAATAATGTCAGATCGCTGACTGAGCGCGCTGACTGAGAAGAGGGCGCTGACTGAGCCAACGTAAGCACCGGCTCCGTCTTGAAAGTTAATTTAAAATTATAAAAAGTTAATAAAGTGGTGTAAATACAGTAAAAACGTGTAAAAGACTACAAATTAGACTATTATATATATAAGTGTATAGTGTATAACATTAAATAGTGGCAATAATAGTGATAAAAGGGACAACAACAAAATAGTGACATTATACTGTTCGTGGACAACTAAACAGCCTTGACTAGAACTACATTCTTTTTATGTTGAACAGTGCCGATTAAAATCCGAAATCAACCCCTAAATCTAATTAACATAGTGAAAGTGAACAATATTATAACCTAAAAAACTATTGTGCTTTGTCATTTCCACAAAGTCGGATAGTAATTTAAATTGTACAGATAACGCCATCTAGCGGTTACGTTAAGGACTACGTAGTATTCATCTGCATCTGAATCGATAAAGCAAACACGATTATCTAAGCCATCAAGCTCTTAGTACTACGAATCCCCAAAAGAGGGCGAAAACTTAAAAATGGATGAAATAAAAGAAATGTTGAAAAATATGCAGGAGGAAATGAGACAACATAAGTTGGAAATGATGAATATGAAAGAAGAACTCAAAAACACTATAATCACTAATATTAACGAGAAATTTTGTAACTTGGAAATAAAAAACGAGCAACTAGAACAAAAACTGGTTTCACAAAAAATTGCAATTGATAACTTTGAGCGTTTCACAAGGAGAAAAAATATTCTACTTTTCGGAGTTGTAGAACAAGAAAATAGTTACCAAGAATTAGAGGGAAAAGTTCTAGATATTATAAACAACGCCTTAAAAGTCAAGTGTGTAAAACACGACATCGAAATGGTGAGAAGACTTGGAATAAAAAGCGATAAAGTAAGACCTACCGTAATCACTTTGCTAACTATGGGAACAAAAATTCAAATAATAAAAAATAAAAAGAAATTGGAATCAACGCCTACTACATAAAGGAAGACTACCCAATAGACATCCTTAGAAAAAGGAAAGAACTCCAGATGGAAGTAGAGACACTAAGAGAGCAAGGCAAAAAAGCGGTAATTAAGTATGATAAAATTATAATACTTAAAAATAATAATAAAGAAACACAATCTACTACACATAACAATAAGAGAAATTTATCAATATCCCCCGAGCAGACAACCAGCGCAGAAAGGCAGCCTAATAAACAGCCTACTAAAATTACTAAGTCTAACAATATAAACAATTACATTATAAAAAAACCTACTCTCACACTATCTGAAAAAACTTCCTCAACGCACTGCTCCAAACCAACAACAAAATAGCAATCAACACCTGCCCCTCTCAATCTCCCAACACGGCCTGTCACCGCGGGAGATCTAGACTACAACCCTCCAGCAAGTCAAGAACTATATATATGCACGTACAACGTAAAATCATTATTATCTCCGCAAAGATTAATACTGCTTAAACATTCTTTAGAAAATATCAAATACGATATTATAGGCCTCGCAGAAGTCCGGAGAGCTGGCAATAATATATTAGAAGATGAAATCCACATTTTCTGTTATACCGGAGAGTCAAAAGGGCTATATGGAGTCGGATTCCTCATCAAGAAACAATACAAACATAATATAATGAATTACATAGGCATATCTGAAAGAGTGTGTTTGCTAAACCTAATCTTTGGTTCAATGAAGATATCATTAATTCAAGTTTACGCCCCCACCTCCGAAGCAACTGAAGAAGAGGTAGATAATTTCTACCAATTATTAGAAAGCGCCCGGAGCCTATCAACAGGCAGAGTTATAATATTAGGAGATTTAAATGCAAAAATAGGACAAAGAAATTCAGTAGAAAACTCAATAATAGGACCATTCTGCTGGGGCAGAAGAAACCAAAGAGGAGAAAAACTTGTACAATATGCTCTTAAACACAAATTCACAATAATTAACACAATTTTCAAGAAAAACAAAAATAATCTATGGACATGGATTTCACCGGACCAACAGAACAAAAATCAAATAGATTACATTTTATGTAACAACCCAAAACTATTCACCAACATAGAAGTCATAAACAAAATGTCCTTCCCTAGTGACCACAGACTCCTAAGAGGAACAATTACATTAGCCAAAATAAAGAAAACCAGAAGTACATTTGATCAATTCCCAGTAAACAATCTCAATAACACGAAATCGCAAGAAATATACACAACTACCCTTACTACGAAATTAGAGCAGCTGTGTTGGGAAGATGATGAGAACTTAGAGTCCTATTATTGCAAGATAGAGTCTGCCATACATGAAAGCTTAAATAGTCTAACACTCATAAAAACCAAGAAGGAAATACTAACTGAATAAACTAAGAAACTAATTAAAAAGCGTAGCATGCTACAGCAGAAATCCTCAAAAAATAAAAATGAAAAAAGAGAGCTCTCACAACTGTACAAAACCACAAACAAACTACTTAAAAGAGACTATGAAAACCACAGATTGGCAATAATTGAAAAACATCTATTAACTACAGGGAGCCAAAAGAGAGCATTTAAGCAGTTAAAAACAGAAAAAACATGGATACCTACTTTAAAGTCACAAAAAAAGGGACAGAAACAACTAACAAGAAAAGACTTAGTAAAAATTGCTACTGAATTTTACAAGAAACTGTACGAATATAAATCTATTAATAACAATTGTTACAAAAAGTTATCAGAGTCAAATACGAATACAAAAATTCAACCCTTCAATAGTGACGAAATAATGTCAAAAATTAAAAAACTAAAGAAAGAAAAGAGTCCAGGCGAAGATAATATCCCAAACGAAGCTTTGATATTTGGAAGCCGCATACTGATCGAAACTTTAACTAACTTATTCAATAAAATACCAGAAAAGCAGGAAGTGTCTTCAAAATGGACGAAGTCACGAATTATACTTATTTATAAAAAAGGAGATCCAGAAGATATAAATAACTACCGACCAATTAGTTTACTGCCAACCATTTATAAATTGTTTGCAATGTGTTTAGAAAAAAGGATAGAGTCAACTCTAGAAAAATGTCAACCAGTGGAACAGGCTGGCTTTCGGCAAGGTTACTCAACTATCGACCAAATTTACACCTTAGAACTAGTAATAGAAAAATACGAGGAATTTAAGAAGGATCTCTACCTCGCATATGTAGACTACGCGAAAGCGTTCGACTCCATCTCACATAAGAGTATATGGGAAGCACTGGAACATCAGAATATACCACACACATACATAAATATAATTAAAAACATTTACAAGAACAGCACAAGCCGCGTAAAATTAGACAGACTAGGCACAGAATTTAATATTCGTAGTGGCGTGAAACAAGGAGACCCTCTATCACCTAGACTTTTCATATCTGTACTACAATATATAATGAAAAATTTAAACTGGGACAGAAAAGGAATATGTGTTAATGGAAAATACCTCAGCAACCTCAGATTCGCCGATGATATTGTTCTTTTTGCTACAACATCAAAGCAACTAGAAATTATGCTAACCGAACTAAACGATGTTAGTAAAAATATAGGCTTACAACTTAACACCTCAAAAACAAAATTATCCACCAACGGAAAGAAAACTCCTGTTACAATAAATGATACACCTGTTGAATATGTGGAGAGCTATATATATCTTGGCAAACAAATTTCATTTAAAAAGTCCAGGCATACCGAAGAACTAGACAGACGAATTAACATGACCTGGAAGAAATACTGGAGCTTCAAAGAAATTCTGAAGTCAAAGCTTTCTCTACCACTAAAGAAAATAGTAATGGATTCCAGCCTATTACCCTGTCTATCCTACGGAGCTCAAACATGGATTTTTAATAATAAACACATGTCTAAAATCCGTTCGTGTCAGCGCGCTATGGAAAGGAGCATCCTTGGTGTAAAACTCTCGGATAAAATTAACAGCACTAAGATTCGTCAGAAAACCCAAGTACTAGACGCATTGCAACACACACAACGCCTGAAGTGGAGATGGGCTGGACATATGGCCCGTTACAGTGAGGACAGATGGCCAAATCGCGTCACCAACTGGCAAGGTCCTGGAGGGACCAGACAACAGGGTAGACCAAGAGCTCGCTGGGACGACGATCTGAATAAATATGTAGGAAGAGACTGGACGAAAAGTGCAAAGGATAGACAAATATGGAGACAGCTGGAGGAGGCCTATACCCGAAAGGGGCCATAACATATTAGGATTTTTTATTTTATTTTATACTTAGTTTAGTACTGTTACATTTAAATATTTATTATTATTTTTTTTCCTTTATAACAAATAGCTAAATTAGTAAGTAAGCAACTGTAACTGAATATGTCGTGGAAATAAAGTGGCTTATTATTATTATTATAATGTCAGATCGCTGACAAACCGTTTCCATGTTTGGCTGATGTCATGTCAGGCTCATCCCAATCGAGTTTTAATAACCATAATCGTTGTATCAAGATTTTAGCCGTAGTTATGGTTGGACTGAGTAAACCCAAAGGATCAAATATTTGAGCAGTGTCGGAGAATAGTGTACGTTTCGTAACGCTGTCTGAACTAATCTTAATCTGTGTATGGAAATAAAAATAATCTTCACCATTATACCACCCCAGACCCAAGGTTTTGCTATGTAAGTGCTCACCTAACGATAATTCTTTCGAAATATTATTTGTCATTGGAACATCAAAGTTAAAAATCCACTTACGTAATTTAAAACAACCTGACTGTAGAACCCGATCTGTTTCATCACAAAGGCGCATGAGTTCTGGGATTCCAGGAGCTCCAAATATTGCGTCATCTACATATAAATCCTCCCTGATTACCCTGGCAACATTTTCGTCACTGCATTCTTGCGCGAGTTGTTTCAAACATCGGCAACTCAGGAATGGCGCGGAAGCGGTGCCATATGTCACTGTGTTGAGCTGATATACCCCGAGGGGATCGCCAGGATTTTCACGCCATACAATGAGTTGCAGGTGTCGCTGCCGTTCATCAATGCGTACCTGCTTATACATCTTTTCGATGTCAGCGCATGCCACGTAACGGTTCTCGCGAAATCGTAATAGGATACTTATTAAATCACCTTGTATTGGTGGACCAACTAACTGTAGACTATTCAATGATTTTCCGTTACTGGACTGTGCACTGGCATCCAACACTTCCCTTAGTTTGGTAGTAATGGAATGTTCCCGGAACACTCCGTGATGGGGCTTAAAATAATATGGTGAGTTATAGGTTTCGATGCGTGTCATGTAATCTAACCGCAGATATTCATTCATGAATTCGGTATATAGCATTTTATAACTCTGATTGCGTAGCAGTCGTTTTTCTAGCGCATAAAACCGTTTTTCTGCTAAATGATAAGAGTCACCTAATGACTCAGGTGATTCTTTAAAAGGGATCTGTACACAGAATCGTCCGTCAAATTCCCGTGTAACTGATATGCACAAAGTGATCTTCACATCTGCGTTCCTCATTGGATAGTGAATCGGATAATGAACTTATAGGTTTCTCCTCCAGTTCCCAGAAACTGCGCATTAAATTATCTAAATCTAAATGAACATTTTCGGGAATATTAAACTGTGTAACTTCAAATGGCATCAAAGGCAATGCCGATGTAATATTTAGCAAAACAAAACATTGTAGTTGCGTAACATAGTTTATAAAGATGCGTGATTTAATTTTGACACTACATAATTGCGTAGATTGAGTGACAGAATTACCGATCCCTCGTATTTGTTGAGTGGACTATATTATTGGCGTGTTTAATAAGTCGCATAAAGATTTCGTTATAAAACATTGCTCACTACCAGAGTCAAGAATGGTACGAACTACGTGATAATTATTATGAACATCCACAATCTCAATTAGCGCGGTTGACAACAGAACCGGTTTCATACCGGCTGATTTGTTTACCTGAGCCTTCTTCGCATGCATTATTGGAATTTGATAGATAAGGAGGAGGCGTGACTAATCGGTTCAGATGCCACTAGTGGGGGACGCGCCACAGTGGCCGCAGCCCTCGTCATCTCAGTGCTAGATTGAGACACGTGAAGGGTGCCCGACTGATTAGCTCCCTTATCTGTGCTAGTATGAGTATTAGGGTGTACTAATGAGTTGTGTTTTTGATTACACATTCGACAAGGCCCAAACCTACATACATCTATAGTGTGACCTGTACGTAAACAATTCATGCATAGCTTGTGGTCATTAATAACCTTAAGTTTTGAGTCTAAAGAGCTATTAATAAATCTTTGATACGAGTACAAAGGATGATCGCCATTACATGCAAAACATAGCCGCTTAGTGAATGTACGAGTTCTTTCTGGTGGTTTATTGGTGGCAACATTCCAGTGGACTTTGTTTTGCGAGTTGTGTTATTATTATCGTTTTGAATAACATAACTGGTTTTACTATATGACAATTGCAATGTTTCCAGCATGTCAGCGCGATTCTTTAGAAACCTAATCAGCTCATCCACCTTCATATGCGGATTAGACTCACTACCAGTAATAAATAAAGTGCCCTTACACTGCTCCCAATCTCGCTCCGTGGTTTGATCTAGTTTAGACACAATTATATATATAACTAACGTATCCCACGACTTTGTAGGCTCCCCGAGAACCTTTAGTGTATTTATTACTTTAGTTTATTTAGATATAGTACTCATAGTAAACAGGGACTTAACATGACTATGAACTAAGAGTCTGTTATTATTGTAACGGTTTAGCAATACTTCCCATGCAACTAAGTAATTATCATTAGAAAACTCCAGAGAATATATTACCAGTTCTGCACTACCCTTTAGCGACGATTTTAAATAATGATATTTCTCAATATTACTCAGACTATCAGAGTTGTGAACTAAAGCTAAGAACGTGTCTCTGTACTGAACGTAGGCATAGAAATAGTGGGCAACTTAATTGTTTTTAACTTGTGGTTACACTTAGAACTATCGGCATCGGAATTTTTGT
Source organism: Napeogenes sylphis (assembly GCA_959347405.1). Classification (NCBI taxonomy): domain Eukaryota; kingdom Metazoa; phylum Arthropoda; class Insecta; order Lepidoptera; family Nymphalidae; genus Napeogenes; species Napeogenes sylphis. The sequence continues at coordinate 37,762,533 of OY365782.1, forward strand.
TCAGCTTGCGACAATATTGTGTAATGATTGTCCTCAAACCACTCTCGCTGCGTCAATTGTTCCTCTAATTGCGCTTCAGAGACCGACTCTTCTATTTGTGTCTGAACTTCATTAAAATCCCTAAATAGGCTAGTAGCACCCCCAACACGTAGCTTTATGTCAATCAGTTTTTGATTCCCTAATGGCGCGTTATCTAATGCACTTATATAATAAGAAAATTTTGTAAATCTCCCTTTGATTATACCCCGCTTCCTAATTAAATTTTTGAGCTTTTCATTAGGGGGGGATTCTAGATCCAGACCCATTTGGGTGACTTTAGAAGATGGATGTACTTACAGTTAAATGATGCATTTATGTGTGACGTACGGCGTCATCGTTAAAGCTTGCGAAGAGTAGTTGGCACACCAAGGTAACAAGAATTCACTATTTTGCGCATACTACTAGGAAAGGGGCAGGCCGTGTCCAGCTTCCACTTCCTGATTCTCGATTTGCGTCTGCTGCTAATTATATCTCCACCAATCCAATCTCCAATTAATGCCTCCACTGGGTTTATTTTGCTGATTCTCTGCAGTTAGCGCGTATCCGGCGTAGATGGGCCACATGTGGAGGACTTGTAGCGATAAAATAAATTTGTGAACTTTACATTGAGAAAAAATCAATTTATTTTATATTTTTACAATAATCGTAAGTATATTGATAGAGGTCTCAGGTCGAATAGCTAATAGTACCAATCAGGGCAAGAGAATATGGCGATATTTCCCACTACGCCGATTGGCCGTGGCTGCGGATGACGGAATGTTACACCAATAGGATGCTCGCACAAAGGCATTGCGAAACGCTCGTCTCGATCGAATCGCTAAAAATGGTGAAAAGTTCTCTATCAGATCAACTCGCAGTCGTGCTTTCTGATCTCTTGCGAAAACGATCGAGTCAAATTTTTGCCAACCCTCACTGTCTGCTCTGCTGAAGCCGGTTGGATCCCTGGCCCACACAGCAACCGAGAAAGCGAATGTACTTGCTTCTCTGTTTGCTGATAATTCGAATCTAGACACTGGCAATGCTTCTCCAGCACATCTTCCTCACTGCGGTATTTCGATGCCTGAAATCCGCATCACTAACAAAGAGGTATGGAGAACATTGTGTCGTTTAGATGTGACTAAAGCCAGTGGTCCTGATGGCATACCAGCCATTCTGCTCAAGACATGCGCAGCTGAATTGTCTCCTGTACTGACACGTCTGTATCGCCTCTCTTTCAAGACTGGAATAATGCCGAAATCCTGGAAGCTTGCCAACGTGCAACCCGTGCCCAAAAAAGGCACCCGTGCCGATCCTGTCAATTACAGACCGATTTCAATCACCTCCATACTCTGCAAGATTATGGAGCGTGTATTGAACTCGCGCCTTCTAGCATACTTAGAGGATAACAATCTCCTCAGTGACCGCCCGTACGGGTTTTGCTGTAATAGGTCTACTGGGGACCTTCTAGTGTATGCTACACACATTTAAGGCGAGGCCATCGAGAAGAACGGAGAAGCGGTCACCGTCTCTCTGGACGTCTCCAGGGCATTTGACAGGATCTGGCAGGCGGGCTTTATAAGCAAGCTTTCAGCGTACGATATATCTCCGGGTTTGATCGACTGGGTAACGGACTTTCTGAGCCAGATATCTCTCCAAGTAGTTGTCGACGGGTGTTCCTCGGAACCTTTGACAATAAATGACGGAGTGCCTCAGGGGTCCGTTCTTTCTGCAACTATTTTTCTGCTGCACATTAACGATCTGTTGAAGCCCGGTGTTTATCGGTATGCAGACGACAGCACAGTTGTAGAAAGATATGTGCCTAGTACCCGGAGTAGTAGAGATCAAGTACAATCTGAAAGAGAAGCCATGGTGCAACGTTTGAATGACAAACTTCAGACAGTCTCCGCATGGAGCAATGCCAATCTTGTTTAATTTAACGCCACCAAAACGTAGACGTGTCTGTTCACCACCAAAGAGAGCACGTTTACCTTGGCTCCTACTTTCCAGAATGTATCCTTGGAATACAGTGACCGGCTTCATTTGTTGGGCTTAGAGATTTCCTCGAACCTAAACTTTGGTCGGTTCATTGAGTCCAGACCAAAAACAGCAGCAGCAAAGCTTGCTGTTCTTGCGAAGGTCCGACAGTACTTTACATCGGAACAGCTTTTTGTTTTATACAAAGTACAGATCCGGTCGCAAATATGTTACCACAATACTCCATTTTGGTCACATATTTTCTGATGCCGCAAAATCTCATCTTGCGGTTCTGGACTCAATTGAGAGGCGAACGAAGAGGGTTATAGGCGATCTCACATTGGTCGAAGCCGACCTCCAAAGCCTTGAACACAGACGTAAAATTGCTAGCCTCTCAGTATTCTATAGGATACATTTTGGTGAGTGTGCGCACGAATTACATGAGTAATCCCCCCGTTCCCCTTCCATCACCGGACGTTCTAACGCACGACAAGTATTCATCCTTTTGGTATGGACATGCCACCTGTCCGAATGAAGCGCTTTGCTTCGTCTTTTATACTTTTTACAGCAAAGAATAGGAACAGCTTGCCTGCGTGGATATTTCCGACCGAATACAATATGGATACATTCAAGAGAAGAGTGAATACGTTTCTAGGGTAATGCGCCCCACCACCTAAGACTACATTCTACTGACCATCACGTGGAATGTAGTCAAGCATTGCCCTAGATTATATATATATAAAAAAACATTATTGTGCCGGTTCAGTAATGTAACGCAGCAGTGAACGAGCATTTGCCGGGTCGCTTCAGTACGGCTTCATACCGCAGAAGAGCATGGAGGACACTCTCTATGATTTTGTCAATCACATAAAGGATAGAAGAAGGGCCAAGGAAATCACCTTGGTAGTATAGACAGGGCCTGGTGGCCAGTGATCAAAGTCTAACCGAGCGAAAGAAGATGTTCCCAGAATCTTCAGACTATAGTAGGCTCGTACCTCCAGAAACGATTCGTGCAGCTGTCCTACGCTGCTAAAACAGGAACAAGCAGACCAACAAAGGATGCTTTCAAGTGTCAATGCGCGGACCTTTGTTCTGGAACGTCATTCTGGATCCGTTTTTCAACAAGCTCGACGACTTCGGCACTTACTCACAAGCATTCGCCGACAACGTGATTCTCGTGTTCTCAGGCCAGAAGACGCTTACGATCCAAGCTGAGGTGAAAAAAGTCATACGAGAAGTAAAGAAGTGGGGTGAGGATAAAAAGCTGCGTTTCGCCCCTAACAAAATTAAAGCTATCCTAATCACCGAGAAATTGAAGTACGATGATCCACTAATACAAATATGTAGGGACCAAATCCAACTGTTACCGAAAATAAAAATCTTGAAGTCAAAAAGGGGCTCTCGCAAAAAGTATGCAAGGAGCAGCGAACAGTATCCCTTCATGCATCACTAACCCTTGCAGGCCTACTTCCATTGGAACTCAGGGTCAGAGAACAGGTGTCACTATACGAGATAAAGAGAGAAAGACCACGGGAACAAGCAACAAAGCAAACGACTACAGCCTTGAGAAACGTGTAAGCTTCTTGACACAATCAACACGGGCATTAAAAACTGTACAATATGAAGGGAAAAACATCTATACCGATGGAAGTAAGATTAGTGGAAAGGTGAGAACAACGCTCTCAATCTCTCGGAGAGGACAACAGCTTCAGGAGGTTGCGTTTTGCTCGATTTTTCAGGTGGAACTCCTGGCTCTGGTGGTAGTCACCAAAGTCGTGAAAAACAGGAAGTGGACAAAGGTGGTGATCTTAAGTGACTAGATCGTCACTAGAGGCTTTGAACGTCGAACCTCTCATTTATCCACTAGTTAATTAAGAAGTCAAACATATAAAAAAGATCCGACAAGAAGCGTAAGAGCTAAAATTTTATTGGATTGGCACACGTGGGCGGGGTGGGTAATGAAAGAGCGGATGATCTAGCTAAGGAAGCGGCACTAAATAGTAACAGAGCGCATACTATGACAGATACCCAATTTCGTATACAAAGAGGGCGGGAGATAGGAAAGGAAACTCTGAACCACCTACTGGAAAATTCAGTAACAAGACACAGATTCATTTCCTACTGCGAAGATATTGGGACGATATAAAATAAAAAACAAACAAATAAAAAAAATTTAATAATAATAATATAAAAAAATAACAAAAAAATGATGTAATGTATATGTATGTATATATACTAACCCAAGTCTAACATACTTATGACTTCTATAAAAAATCTGAACACAGACTTCGAGACAAGTCGAAGGCAAAAAGAGTAAAACAAAAAAAAACAATCTTACTCCTCAGGAACAGTTCTGGAGGCTTGGAGAGGGGCAAATATCCAACCAATCCGTGAAAAAGGTCTGATCCAGCAAATGATTATCCAATATCCAAATCAGTTCTCTCTAAGATGCTCGAGCAGATTATTAATAAATAGATAGAAGACCGCTCTGTAATAAATGACCGTCAATATGGATTTAGACCAAATCGATCATTTTTTTCATTTATAGTACTGGCTATTGAGCCACAGTCGTAACTAATGTGGCAGAAAATATTTAAATTCATGTTAAGCTTGATACCAAACGAAGATCAGAAAAATAACTACTACGAGTACTATGACGCTATTACATTTAAAAGAGCTAAAAGAATTCAATGTAACCTTAACTATTATAAACAATATTTTGTTTGTATAATGACAAATTTCATGTGATTGACACTAACACTAATGTTAGTAACTTTTATAACTTGACTAATGGTAGGTATTACCTATCTCCATATATTAAAAGACAGGTAGCTTCATCGCTATTATATTATTTTACTATGACAGCCAATAATTTGGCTAAAATTGTTTCTATTGAACAGCATTCAATTACTTGTATAAGTAAAAACAGCTTGGAAATAAATCCAACTAGTAATAGTAGTATTAGTAGTAGTTTAAACTAGACATTAAGACAGTAGAGATATCCTCTAGCCAAATAATTAAGATATCAAATAATGATATTAATGATGATTACAGAAATACAAAAATTGTTAAAATAAATAATAAAAACCATAACATAAACTGTATCAACCTGGTGCATCAGAACATTCAGTGTATTAGAAATAAGGAATTAGAAATTGAATTGTTTTTAAATACTTTTAATATTAATATTTTTTGTGTCACTGAGCACTGGCTTAAGAATGATGAATTAATATTTAATTTCAATAACCACCAGGTTGGTAGTTCGTTCAACAGAGTTAATTCCATACATGGTGGCTCTTTAATTATTTTAAATAAACAGATAAAATTCAAAGAACGCAAAGACATAGTGAGCCACTCTGTTGAGCGGACAACTGAACTTGCTTCAGTTGAATTAGAAGAGTTCATAATTGTAAATGTTTATAGGCCACCGTCATCTAACTTTGAACATTTTGAAAAGATTATGGATGAGGTATTGTATAAACTATCACATTCTAGTAAAAAGGTAATTATTTGTGGAGACTTCAATATTAATATTCTTGAACAAAATCCAATAAGTATAAAGTTTTTAAATTTGTTCAAATCTTATAATCTTTTACACATGTTTATGGAGCCTACTAGAGTCACAACCACTAGTGCCACTTGTATTGATAACATTTTTACAAGTGTTATTCCAAATTTTAAATGTTTATTCAATACATTAGATTCTGACCACTATGGCCAATTTATTAAATTCAGTTGTAGCAAGAAAGAAAAATCAAAACAGAAAATAAGTTTTATACCAGTGACTGTAGAACGTATCGAACAAATTAAAAATGGGTTAGTACGCTATTTGCCTTTGATGAAAAATTCAAACCCCAATATTATGTATAATGACTTTTTTAGTACTTTCACTAAATTATTTAACTCTATATATACTCCTAAAACAGTGGTTGTTAATGATAAATTAGTGTTTAGTGATTGGGCATCTGCTGAGTTACACAAAAATAGAGAAAAATTATATAATATGTATGCGGAATTGATGTTTAATACTAGTAATGAGTTTAGGGATGAGGTAAAATTATTTTCCAAATCTTTTAAAAAACAATGTAAAATAGCAAAAAATCAACATATTCAAAATAAAATAGGAAATAGCATTAATAAAATAAAAACAACTTGGAAAATAATTAATGAGGAAACTGGAAGAGCTAAATCCCAGAGGATCGACTATAAATTAAATATAGATAATAAATATGTCACGTCTGACCTCGAGGTTGCTACTGCTTTTGAAACCTTTTTTACTAATATTCCAGTGACTACAACGTTATCTTTAAATTCTTCTACCGCTGCAGCTATGGGTTTACTTAGAGAGAATGTAGATCAATGTGTTAGTAGTTTTAAGTTTGAAAAAGTTAATGCTCAAGAAGTAATCAAAGTATTTAGATCAATTAGCGTTAAAAAGACTAGTGATCTTTGGGGGTTTTCTGTTGACATACTTAAGTCCATAATTGACATTGTAGCGCCAGACTTAGCATTAATATTTAATAATTGTTTAGAATATGGTATATTTCCTGATCTAATGAAACAAAGTAAAATAACTCCATTATTCAAATCCGGCTGTTCATTAGATCCTAGTAACTATAGACCTATTTCAGTCTTACCCACTTTTAGTAAGATTTTTGAGAAAATAATTCTTAATCAACTTGTGGCATATTTCAGTAAAAACAATCTCTTACACAAAAACCAGTTTGGTTTCAGTGCCGGTCGCTCTACAACAGATGCTGATGTAGAGCTATTACTAAACATATTTGAAGCCTGGGAAGGATCACAGGATGCACTTGGCATTTTCTGTGATCTATCTAAGGCGTTTGACTGCGTTCAACATGAAATCCTTGTGAAAAAGTTAGAACATTATGGAGTTAAAAATAAGTCCCTAGATTTAATTAGTTCATATCTTAATGATAGAATTCAAAAAGTTGATGTAAATGGAAAACGTTCCCCTGGTTCTTTGGTAAAAATAGGTGTGCCACAGGGCTCTATCTTAGGGCCTTTCTTGTTCCTCATTTACATAAATGACTTACCTCACCTAGTGAGGGATAAACATGGGATAGTGTTGTTTGCTGATACTTCTCTTACTTTTAAAGTTAATAGACGGCAATCTGTTATTGACGATGTAAACAATGCTCTCTCAGATGTTGTACATTGGTTTAACGCCAAAAATTTGTTGCTTAATAAAAAAAAGACAAAATGTGTCAAATTTAGTTTACCAAATGTTAAAAATGTTAGAACCAATGTACAATTAAATAATGAGGATTTGGACTTGGTCAAATCTACTACTTTCTTGGGCATTACTTTAGATGAAAAATTGCAATGGGGTCCTCATATATTTGATTTGTCAAGCAGACTAAGTTCTGCTGCATACGCGGTTAAAAAAATACGTCGTTTAACAAATATGGAAACTGCTCGATTAGTTTACTTTAGTTACTTTCATAGCTTAATGTCATACGGTATACTCTTATGGGGCAATGCGACTGACATTGATACCATATTTACATTACAGAAGAGGGCTGTTCGCGCAATATATAATATGAGACCAAGAGACTCTTTAAGAAATAAATTTAAAGAATTTAAAATTATGACTGTTTACAATCAATATATTTATGAAAATTTAATTTACGTTCATAAAAATATTTCAAAGTTCAAGAAAAATTGTGATTTACATAAAATTAATACAAGAAATAAAAATAAACTCGCTATGCCCGCCACTAGGCTCCATAAAATAGGTAAATCCTTTAAGGGTAATTGTATACGTTTTTATAATAAGCTCCCAAATGAAGCCTTAAGCCTCTCATTAAATAAATTTAAATTATATGTTAAAAATAATTTAATAAAAAAATCCTACTATAGTGTAAAGGATTACATCGACGACGGTATGGCCTGGGAATGAATCTGTATTGTATTGCGAATAGCTAGTAATCTCCGCAATTTGTTTTTTGTTGTAAATTAATTTTGCTTTATCGACCTTCTGCATCACACCGATTCCTTAGAAGTCACTACTTGCGGTAGCATCGGGAGTCGGGTTGCCTCCCTCCCTCAAATATCTGCGAAGGGGGTGATGGCTGGCTCTTGTGTTATGCTCATGAACGGGTGCTGCTTGCGGTGACTGGTTGTGTGGCAGGCCGAAGATTTATATATATTTTTTCTGTTATAATTATTTAATTTTCGTTGCCTGAAATCATTAGGCTTCTTTTCAGATTGATTGCGAAGGTTCTAGTTGTTCCAAAATTGCACTTAAGTTTGACGTTTGTGAAACAGTGATCACAATAACAAAAAATATATCCGGCTGAGTTTGTTGTGTGGTTCTTCTCAGACCAGGACGCGTTTGGAACCCTCATAGCTTTAACATTAAGATGGAAAGTGCTTTTTCAGAAGGGCTTATTACGATAAATCTAGTATCGTAATAGGCCCTCCTGACACTTCCATGTTGACGTACACAAGTGATCACTGATTATGATTCTAAGTGGAAAAGATATAAATAAATAAATAAATAAATAAAATAGTAACTGCATAATGATTTATATTATAAAATAGTTGTAGACAAATGCTTGGAAGTAGTTACATTGAAGCTACATGACAAATAATACTACAACTCATGGTATCAATAAAATGTACAACAATATACTTTTAATTTTTAATTCTTAAAAACAAATTTATAAGTTCTTTTGATTTAAATTTTAAAATTTTCGATCATGATCTTTATATATAAAAATAAACTGCATTTAAAACTACTAAATAGGACTCTAGTAAAAAGTTTAATCTTCAACAGAACAATGATAACGGTTGGCTTTTTTCTTAAAGCGCAGAGACAACTTAAGTCTCTTATGTTTAAGTCTTTTGCATAGTATATTTTATTCACTACAGTCCTTTTTTCATTATAAGTTCTCTGTTCTTTTAATTTTTTAATATTAATATTTACGTTCATGCAGTAGGTATCTGTTTCATTTAACAATTCATTAAAAAACATACAACTGAACGAGCCACTATTTGAACGGATTGGACTTGGTCCCCGGTAACAAATAGATTTTCCCAATGATTTCAGCAATTGTGCTGAAATCAAACCAGAATATTGATTTTGGTTTGATTTGTAATAGATACATATATCAGAGATAGATCAGAGAAAGTCATTAGTATGGACGCTAAATAAAACGGTCCACGAATCACGTGATATGGCAATTGACAAACTTTATGTTACCACAGATTCTAGATCATCTTATCTAACGGAGTCTTATCTTGTGGAAGTTATAGGTAATTCATTTGGTTGGAGTTCGATAGTGTACTTTGTATCACTTTGGTGTGATAATTGTGATAACGGTGTGTTGCGATTTTAATTCTGCTCGATTTTTTTTTTTTAATATGATCTAGGGCAATGCTTGACTACATTCCACCTGATGGTAAGTGGAATGTAGTCTTAGATGGTAAGTCGCATTGCCCTAGCAACCTATTCACTCTTCTCTTGAAGACACCCACATTATATTTGGCCGGAAATACCGACGGAGGCAAATTGTTCCAGTCCTTCGCTGTACGCACTAAAAATGAGGAAGCAAAGCGCTTCGTTCGGACAGGTGGAATGTCCACAACAAAAGGATGGATACCTGCCGTGCGTCGGGACGTCCGTTGATGGAAGGGGGACGGGGGAATTAACTCGTGTAATTCCTGCGCACACTCACCAAAATGTATCCTATAGAATACTGAGAGGCTAGCAATTTTACGCCTGTGTTCAAGGCTTTGGAGGTCGGCTTCGACCAGTTCGGGATCGCCTATAAGCCTCTTTGCTCGCCTCTCAATTGAGTCCAGAACCGCAAGATGAGACTTTGCGGCACCAGCAAATATGTGTCCACAGTACTCTACACACGACCGGATCTGTGCTTTGTATAAAACAAGAAGCTGTCCCGGTGTAAAGTACTGCCGAACCTTCGCAAGAACGGCAACCTTTGCTGCTGCTGCTCTTGCTCTGGACTCAATAAACCGATCAAAGTTGAGGTTCGAGGAAATCTCTAAGCCTAACAACTGAAGCCGGTCACTGTATTCCAAGGATACATTCTGGAAAGAAGGAGCCAAGGTGAAAGGGCTCCTTTTGGCGGTGAATAGACACGTCTTCGTTTTGGTGGCGTTGAACTTGACAAGATTGGCATTGCTCCATGCGGAGACTGCCTGAAGTTTGTCATTCAAACGTTGCATCATGGCTTCTCTTTCAGACTGTACTTGATCTCGACTAGCCCGAGTACTCGGCAGATATCTTTCTACAACTGTGCTACCACTGTCTGCGTACCCATAGATACCGGGCTTCAACAGATCATTAATCTGCAGCAGAAACAGAGTTGCAGAAAGAACGGACCCCTGAGGCACTCCGGCATTTATTGTCAAGGGTTCCGAGGAACACCCGTCAACAACTACTCGGAGAGATCTGTGACTCAGAAAGTCCGTTACCCAGCCGATCAGACCAGGAGATATACCCTACGCTGAAAGCTTGCATATAAGGCCCGCATGCCAGACCCTGTCAAACGCCCTCGAGACGTCCAGAGAGACGGCGACCGTTTCTCCGTTCTTCTCGATGGCCTCGCCTAAAATGTGAGTAGCATACACTAGGAGGTCCCCAGTAGACCTATTAAGGCGAAACCCGTACTGTCGGTCACTGAGGAGATCGTTACCTTCTAGGTATGCTAGTAGGCGCGAGTTCAATACACGCTCCATAATCTTGCAGAGTATGGAGGTGATTGAAATCGGTCTGTAATTGACAGGGTCGGCACGGCTGCCTTTTTGGGGCACGGGATGCACATTAGCAAGCTTCCAGGATTTCGGCACTATTCCAGTCATGAAAGAGAGGCGATACAGACGTGTGAGTACAGGAGACAACTCAGCTGCGCATGTCTTGAGCAGAATGGCTGGTATACCATCAGGACCACTGGCTTTATTCACATCTAAACGACACAATGTTCTCCATACCTCTTTGTTAGTGATGCGGATTTCAGGCATCAAAATACCGCAGTGAGGAAGATGTGCTGGAGAAGCATTGCCAGTGTCTAGATTCGAATTATCAGCAAACAGAGAAGCAAGTACATTCGCTTTCTCGGTTGCTTTGTGGGCCAGGGATCCATCCGGCTTCAGCAGAGCAGGCAGTGAGGGTTGGCAGAAGTTCGACTCGATCGCTTTGGCAAGAGACCAGAAAGCTCGACTGCCAGTTGGTCTGACAGAGAGCTTTTCGCCATTCTTAGCGATTCGATCGAGACGAGCCTTCCGCAATGCCTTCTTGTAGGACTTGGCAGCTTGGTTAAAGGCTCTCTTCTTCAAACTTACATCCGGAGTTTTGCGGGTTCGAGCATCAGCCCAAATGATATATGCCGAATATTTTCGGTCTTGAGCATGACCACATTCGGCATTAAACCATGGGCGAGCTTTGCCACCGATGGGTACGTCAGCAAAAGGAATAAAATACTCCATTGCCTGATGCACCACATCGGTTATAGCATCCGCGCAACTCAACGGATCCAAAGAAGAGAAGCAGACCTGCCGCCAAGGATAAGACGCAAAAAAGTGTCGCATCTCATCCCAATCTGCTGACTTGTATTTCCATACTCGCCTAACACCATGAGGTTCGAAAGCTGGTGGGGAATATGTAAACACAGATTTCACCAGACAGTGATCGGAGGTTCCCAAGGGGGAGGTGACTTCTACACGATACCTGTCCGGATCAGTTGTCAGCAGAAGGTCCAGGCAATTGGCTGTATGGCCTACCACATCTGGTACCCTTGTCGCTTGCTTCACCAGCTGAAAGAGGTCCAAGGACAACGCAAATTTCCGCGCTTCTCTTCCAGCATGGTCGGTCTTCTGGTACGGGAACAGCCACTCCTGATGACAGGCATTAAAGTCCCCCAGAAAGACGAGCTGCGCCGAAGGGTACTGATGCAAAGCCATATCTGCAGCCACACTGAGATACTCAAATAAACGAGTTGTCTCCTAGTCACCGCTGTGCGAACGGTAGACACAGGAATACAGGATTTTTTCGTTTCCTGTGTCCACTAAAACCCATAGGGAAGAAAAAGTGGGGTCTTCAAGGTGACGGAGACGCTGAATACAGAGGTCGTTCCGCGCGTACATACTGACTCCGGCCCGTGAGCGAAAGTTGTGCTCCAACGAGTAACCGGGATAATCCAAGTATGTAGCGCTCAAAGGACATTGTATCTGCGTCTCCGTCAAAAAAGGCAAGTGCGGCTGCTCTGTCTCCAGGTGGTGGTGGACAGCTAAAAGATTTGAGTGCAAACCCCTTATATTAGTGAGGTGCACTTTGTATGAGGAGGAGTGCAACCGCTGTGTCAACTTGTTTCTTTTTTTTACCTTTTTCATAATATAAAATAAATAAAAGTGAATAGGGATGGGAAATGGCAGTTGAACGAGGCGGTACGTATCAAACCCGACTTCGAAATTGGTGATGTCTTGTCGCTGGGAGGCTAGCCTTGAGACTGCGGGGACGCCCGAACCCCCCCAGGGATCGCCATCGGGCCTCCTCGCCTGGTCGCACGATGGAGCCACCCTGGGATTTTTCGCAGCTGGCGGGGCAGCCTTTTGTGAGTGGCTAACCCACTAATTGGGCCCCCAACTATCTGCGGGCGGCCAGCGGAAAGCCTTCGCTTCGGATCCCGCTACCCTCCTCGACTAGACACCCGACAAAACAAACACCAACTCGACGTCAACCGGTTCGCCAACGTACCGCAGCTGTTCAAACCCATTTCCCATAAACGGCTTCATCGAGCAACGTGCCGGAACACGACTATGTCGCTTTGCGGCACGACTTTGCCCGATGGGTGGTAACTTTGCCGGCGACCCGATGTTATGGTCTACCACCAAGAAAATTATTACCCTATCTAGCCTATAAGATATCTGACGACAGTGCTGGTTATTCCATTATATTCGGCATATATTTATAATTATATTTCATCTAAGCACACGTACACTTATATTGTTCGAGAATAATATATTGTTATGAAAAAAAAGAAAATGCAATTGTGATGACAGGGTGTTTGCTTATGGATATCCTACACGAATAAAGCTAGTTCAGATGAGTTTAGACAAACCTCAAAGTTACTGATACGAATAGGTTACGACACGTCTCATCACTATCCCTGACTCCTGCAATCCGTTCTAACTTCTCTCAAGAACAGAGTCTACAATCTGGGTGATCTTGTACATTTAGAGAGTGAGCTGGACCATGTTAAGCACGTACTCAAAAGAAAGCAGATGGATTTAAGCTATCAGCATCGTGAAATCTAGTGATAAGCAGATTAATAAGGAATTACACGATTTAATTTCCCCGTCCCCCTTCCATCACCGGACGTCCCGACGCACGGCAGGTTTTCATCCTTTTGTTGTGGACATTCCACCTGTACGAACGAAGCGCTTTGCTTCCTCATTTTTAGTGCGTACAGCAAAGGACTAAAAAAATTTGCTTGCCTCGGTATTTCCGGCCAAATATAAAGGTGTCTTCAAGAGAAGAGTGAATAGGTTGCTAGGGCAATGCGCCTTACCACCTAAGACTACATTCCACTTACCATCAGGTGGAATGTAATCAATCATTGCCCTAGATTATATAAAAAAAAATAAAAATCTTTCTTTTACGCAGTCAGTTAAACGTCTGCATAAAGACGCGTCGGTCGAATCACAGAATAGGTATATTGTGAATATTGTATGGGACGGTACATGGCGGAAAGACAATAGTAATAATATCGAAGGTTTGCGGATGGATGAAGAAATTTCGTCCTCACAGAGACCGTTGATATGTTAACCTCTAATTTAATAAAATAAAAACTAATTTCTGAGATGTATCCGTGGTGACAACAAACCAGTTTGAATTCCTTGGAGTACTTCCACACCTAACTTTGGATCCCACAAACTCCAATTAGCTTCGAGTTCTAGATTAGATGTAGCAGTACCTTACACCAGGAGAATTGCTAAATTTCAACCAACCGCAAGTACAAACATGTATTTAGTACTGCTAATAAGTTATCTCTAATATGTTCACAGCTGTCGCCTCTTAAATAATATTACTCCTTCTATTGCTCATTATAAGATATGTATTATTTATTGATATTGAGTTCGTATTGTACTGTTGTAATTAATTTTATACAAATTTGTATTTTTTTTTTATTTTGTATGTATATGTCGGCGCAACGACAACACTTCAACAATTATAATTATTAAATTAACTAATTAATTGATTAAAAATAGGGATGATTATTTATCAGCGTAATAACTACCATAAATCAGAGCATTTTTAGTTTATTTTATTTTAGCAACAGGCACGTGCGACGATCTCTACAAATAAACCGCACAGAAATTAATAGTAGGACAAACTTGTAGCAACATGAACGTGCGAGGATCCCTATAAAGAAGCCGCTATTATGTGGCCAGTTAAATAAATAAAGCGCGATATAATTATTCGTGAAGTTTTATTTTGAAGCAGTAGTAATGAACAACCATCACAAAGACTACGACATCACACCTTTTAAAAACGCTAACAGGGGTCTTTTCTCGGATATACATTATATTATAACGTATTTTATTATGCTTGCATTCGTTATTTATTCTGTTAATAATTGATATGTTTCTTAAACTCCGATCCTGCCAGAATAAGGTTATCTGGAAAAATTCGCTATATAACGATAAGGCTTCCTTATTTTTAAGCTATTGCATAGCTTCTATCGCGAGCCTTGAGCGTGGAGACTGAATCCAGAAATTCCGTAACGAAAATAACTTTACTCTGCATACTATGAAGCTCGGCTGTGTATTGTGTACATATCATTTAAAAATAGCGTAAGCGCCAAGTTGTTAATATGTATTATGAATTTATTGCTTATAAGGGTGAGTTTAGGATAAATGTTTTACTTGTACAAAAGTATTTTTTTCAACAAGCCTTTTCATTTTAAAGACTTTCTGTTATCGTGTTACAAAAGACCCTTACTTACTTAACAATAGTAAATGAACCATATTTGTGAGGTATAAGGTTGAAAATATTTTTAGCTGTTGTTATTATTAACCTTTGTTTATACATATTACAGAGCAATGATAACTTTTCGTGTTAAATAGGACTTTTGATAAAATATCGATGTATCAAAATATCTATATTATTACTTGGAAATATCGATATTTATTACTAATACATTTTAGAACGATATATCGATAGTTTGATATTGAAATTGACCACTGCGGTCAATATGTATTTCAAATAAGTTTTCCTTTTTTTTCTCTTTGTAAATTATTAAATCTATACAAAATCAACAACCGTAAACTTAGTACACTGTACATTTATTACATTACACTTTGTTTTTTCTCTATTCCTAGTTTACTACTTATCTTAAAATTAAATGTATATTTGTATAGATATACCTTTAAAGTGTAAGCTACAAAAATATAGTACCTACTTTATAGGAGTGGGTTATATCGGCTTTATCACGTTAACTGCGAAACAAATTATATTGATATCACAGTTAACATTGACAGAAGCGAAAAAGTGGTTATGAAATATTATAATTTTATTGTAGCGGTAAAAGCTAATTTATCCACATTAAATCATTAAATATCTAGTTTCATAGAAAAAGTTCAGTGCCAAAATATATCTTCTTCAATAATTTCTAAAATGATATGGTATGTATGTATAGTACCCGGCAATAAATATTGCACATCGACCTTTGGAAAGAGACAATCGGCTAATTTCGGATTCATAGAGCGTTATCACTGTCGCACGAAATACAATCATTCCTGTATCTATTAGGAGCTGTTAAAAAAAGTAAATTTTCTTCTTTTCTAATTATATTTATTTCATGTATAAAAACATTTTTTTTCTATAAGTGGTTATTTTAATTGGGGAGTAATATAATTTAAGAAACGTGCTTTTTATTATTTAAAAATTTTATTATTTAGGAAAATTATAACTGCACATAATAAAAACCATTATACCCATTCTTAAAATGAGACGTTGTAATACAGTAGCCGGCAATAAATATTACACATCGTCCTTTTGAAAGAGACAATCGGCTGATTTCGACTTCGTAGAGTATTATCTACCACACTACCTATTTCTCAAAATAATAATTAAAGCATAGAAGGAGCTTCATATGTTTAAGACGTGCACTGCCATAGACAACATTTTTTTTCTAGTGATGTAACATTGTGTAAACTTATCCGCGATATCGAAAGTGATCCTTATCTCTATAGTAGTACCTACTGTTTTTAAAAGGCTGTTTAAGTGCTTTCCATCACTTGCTAGAACGAGATACATCAAAAAGTACTATCACCTAGAGGATTTTGCCGTGTGCGATAACGTTCAGCTATTTTCCGTTCTAGAAAATGACTAAGGTAGCATTTAAAAATAATCAATACGACAAATAAACTAGAAACACAAAATTGAAAACATTTATTGAAAGTAAATAAAAAAAAAATAGTCAGGTTAACACATATTTTTATTTTTTATTCGCCACTTTGAGAACGTCTTATAAAAGAAACGACAATTAAATTACATTAAAACTACAGCCATATTTTTCTAAACTATTAAATATTTGTTATTAAAATATTGGGGACTAAAATGGTTCGATTCCCAATTTTTCTGTGCAATCGTGTCGATCCATATCTGTCGTCAGTTAACGTCCACGGGAAATCTAGAATAATAATCCCTAGATATAGCACATAGATCTTGCAGAAAAAATATAGAATACTTTAAAATACTCAAATATCATAATAAATATTGCATATAGCAGTCCTATAATTTGGTCATAGGATGATTTTCTCTTTATAATTTGTAAACTATTTAAAAAACAAAAATAGTTTATTATAATGAAGAAGAACGTAAAAAAAATACCATGTTGGATCACTTACCGATGGAAGGTTACGTTTTGAACTTAATTTTCTTTCTGGAAAGAATGGGATTTACAGCCCCTTATAATGTAGGACATTGCTCTTGCTATTAGGTCATATTTTCTTTTAACAAAACGAAGAAAATATGTAAATAACTATATGAATTCGTAAATGAAACTAAACAACAATAAACCATTGACAGCCGACATCAAACATCGGCGCTGAAGAGTGAAAAAAGGTTTGCGATCATACAATAAAATGTGAAAATGAATATAGAAGCATTTAACACAGTTAAGACAATTACACTGATGGACTAGTGATAAATACAGCTGATAGTGACAGTGATATTGACCTCTTTGAGAGCACAGATGGTGTAATGGAAGTAGCTGAGAATTAGAATTATTATTATTAAAATGTCTCATTTCAAGAATAGCTATAATAGGTATAATTACTTACAGTTATAATTTTCCTAAATAATAAATTACGTGAACATAATGTGAGCATGTTAAGCTATTGCATGGCTTCTATCGCGGGCCTTTAGCGTGGAGACCGAATCCAGAAATTCCGTAATATACTAAGAGCCTGTGAACCCCAGACCTTCCTTATTTTATAAAAGCTGAAAGTTTGTCAGCGCGCACTACCAACACAGGTAAGAACGATGGAGCATTATGAAGTAAAGACTATAGTGGCTTCAGCAGGTAATCGGTGCTGAAGGTGAGAAAATTACCACTTTACTTTCGTCATATTATAAAGTCTGATTTTTTGGTAATAGCTTAAGAATATTATTAAAAATTACGTCATTCATTGCCAGACACTTTACACCGTGGCAACCCCTTGCCAGACACTCTTAATGTTATGAAAATTTTAACCTTACTTACGTTATAGTATAAAAGCTGATTTTTAAATATAATAATTACATAATAATTAGATGATTTTTTCTCATCAGCCAGACACTTTTCATAGTTCTTACCCCTTGCCAGACAATAAAATAGGGTAGCTGTAAGAAGGAGCGCGAGGTACTGTACACGTATAGGTGCGAGTGAGATGGCGAGTTAGGTCTATTACCATCCATCATACTTTTATCACTAAATCACAAACTATAGATAGTTCAATTCACGAAGACGCGCTCCACCAATTTTTACGAAATTCAAACTCGTCACGAAATATGCTCTACTTTATATTTTGAGAAAATCAAGATGTCTGGTTCAATATTTGTCAGCAGGTCGAAAAAAAGAAGAAGAATACATGAGATATTTTCACATTGATTTTGGTTTTGTTATAAATATCGGTGAAACATCAGACTCGGAATCAGATATTTCTGAAACGAGTGATTACTTTTTCACGTATTTCATTTATGTTTATTGTTACCCCTACTCCCCCGGTGAAGCTGTAATAGCCAACAAAGTACTTAAACAGAGTACTTAATAACCATTCTAACCATAGGTATATCACACTTATAGATTTTCATTGAACATAATCAAAATATCTATTTTAAATGCTAAATAATATGTATTAGACATTCAGTTAGCTATATGCATTGACAAATTTTTCAATACTGAACATTCACAAAAGCCATTTTAGAGACGATTTGCACGGTTCCATACCATAGTGCGCCGGCCGACTGTACCCCCGCAAACGCGATGACCCTATATTTTAAATCTGTAATATTTTCAAAAATATACATTTAAATTACATGCTATAAAGAGCTATATTGTTTAATTTTAAATGTAAAAAGTGCTTAAGTTACGTAATTAGATAAGGGTTAAGGCTGTATTGCTTTAAATCGCTTCGTAAGTAAGCCCTTATTTCTCCTAAAAAGTAAAGAATAAAAATTGGCTATTGTGGGTTATCTCTAAGAGATAAACATATACCATCGCGGATTTTCTTGTAGAACTTTTTAAGGTATACAATAATTACCACCTTATTCTGATCTATCTCGTAGAGATCAGCCGGCGTTTGCAATGTAAGCGCAAAACAATGTGATTGTTTACGACTTCGTAAAACAATGTATTAAGTATGTTATTATACATATAAACATTTTTCTTGCATCACTCTATCTATTAAAATAACTGCATCAAAATCCGTTGTGTAGTTTTGAAGATCTAAGCATACATAGAAACATAGGGACAGACGCGGGAAGCGTTTGCTTTATACTATGTAATGATTTATAATCCACTAATGATAATGAATGTACTTTACAACCTGCACAGATTTAAAATATGTCATGTTATTCGTTAATAATTAATATTAACTAAATATCGAATATAAAATAAATTACAATTAGAGATAGCATAAACAATTATTTTAGCCGATGTAAATGTGTAAATATGCGCTGTACAAATAACAATTGCGCAGTGGGGATAACAATAGACCTAACTCGCCATCTCACTCGCACCTATACGTGTACAGTACCTCGCGCTCCTTCTTACAGCTACCCTATTTTATTGTCTGGCAAGGGGTAAGAACTATGAAAAGTGTCTGGCTGATGAGAAAAAATCATCTAATTATTATGTAATTATTATATTTAAAAATCAGCTTTTATACTATAACGTAAGTAAGGTTAAAATTTTCATAACATTAAGGGTGTCTGGCAAGGGGTTGCCACGGTGTAAAGTGTCTGGCAATGAATGACGTAATTTTTAATAATATTCTTAAGGTATTACCAAAAAATCAGACTTTATAATATGACGAAAGTAAAGTGGTAATTTTCTCACCTTCAGCACCGATTACCTGCTGAAGCCACTATAGTCTTTACTTCATAATGCTCCATCGTTCTTACCTGTGTTGGTAGTGCGCGCTGACAAACTTTCAGCTTTTATAAAATAAGGAAGGTCTGGGGTTCACGGGCTCTTAGGCTATAACGAAAATAACCTAACACACCGGTATTGTGTACCTATCATTTAACAATAGCGTAAGCGCCAAGTTGATAATATGTGTTATGAACTTTATTGTCTACAGCTTAAGGTTTAGATTAAAATAAATGTTTTACTTGTACAAATGTGTTTTGTTCAACAAGGATTTTCATTTCAATGTCTTTTTGTTATGGTGTTACAAACAGTAGTGGATTTAGCTTTGAGGACGCCCTAGGCCCGAGACGATATGGCGCCCTTTAGCTTTTGTAACAGTATATATATATATATATATGTTTACAAAAGATAAAGATAAAGGACGTTTATATATGTGTGTGTGTATAAAATAATTAAAATAATTAAATATAATTGCAGTTTACAGAAACCCAATCGATTTTAAATTTTAGTCATCTTAAAAATTTTGGCGCCCCTCATAATTTGCCGCCCTAGGCCCGGGCCTCACGGGCCTAAGCCTAAATCCGCTACTGGTTACAAAAGACCCTCAGTACAAGAATTTAACAATCCTAATTGAACTTTATTTTGAGATTTAAGATTGAAAACGTTTTAGCTGTTAATATTATTAACCTTTTTATGATATTACATAGCACTGATAATTTCTCATTTAAATAGGACTATATGGTCCTATTTAAATTGAGAAATTATACCATTCTTATTTAAAATTTTATCCTTTATACCATAGAAATTCCCTATAAATGAGTAATTTATTCAGTAAAAGAAAAAAAATATTCTTTTATAGATCAGCATGCACACGCAAGTTACACAACTTGAATTAACATCAAAGAAAAAACTTGGATTATTATCAGAGAAAAATAATATAATATTCAGGAAGTTCTCTTGGTGGTAGACCATAACATCGGGTCGCCGCCAAAGTTACCACCCATCGGGCAAAGTTGTGCCGCAAAGCGACCTAGTCGTGTTCCGACACGTTGCTCGATGAAGCCGTTAATGGGAAATGGGTCTGAACAGCTGCGGTGCGTTGGCGAACCGGTTTGACGTCGAGTTGGTGTTTGTTTTGTCGGGTGTCTAGTCGAGGAGGGTAGCGGGATCCGAAGCAACGGCTTACCGCTGGCCGCCCGCAGATAGTTGGGGGCTCAATTAGTGGGATAGCCACCCACGAAAGGCTGCCCCGCCAGCTGCGAAAAATCCCAGGGTGGCTCCATCGTGCTGATTGGCGACCAGACGAGGAGGCCCGATGGCGATCCCTGGGGGGGTTCGGGCGTCCCCGCAGTCTCCAGACTAGCCTCCCATTGGCAAGACATCACCAATTTCGACGTCGGGTTCGATATGTACCGCCTCGTTCAACTGCCATTTCCCATCCCTATTCACTTTTATTTTATTTTTTTTATGAGGAAAGTTAAAAAGAAGAAAATGTTTTTACAGCGGTAGCACTCCTCCTCATTTAAAGTGCACCTCACTAATATCAGTGGTTTGCACTCTAATATCCTAGCTGTCCATCACCACCTGGAGACAGAGCAGCCGCACTTGCTCTTTTTGACGGAGACGCAGATACAATGTCCTTTGAGCGTTGCGCACCTGCATTATCCCGGATACACGTTAGAGCACAATTTTCGCTCACGTGCCGGAGTCTGCGTGTACGCGCGGAACGACCTCTGTATCCAGCGTCTCCGTCACCTTGAAGACCCCACTTTTTTTTCTATATGGGTTTTAGTAGACACAGGAAACGAAAAAATCCTGTATTCCTGTGTCTACCGTTCGCACAGCGGTGACCAGGAGACAACTAGATTATTTGAGTATCTCGGTGAGGCTGCTGATATGGCTTTGCATCAGTGCCCTTCAGCGCAGCTTGTTTTTCTGGGGGACTTTAATGCTTGTCATCAAGACTGGCTGTTCCCATACCAGAAAACCGACCATGCTGGAAGAGAAGCGCGGAACTTTGCGTTGTCCTTGGACCTCTTTCAGCTGGTGAGGCAAGCGACAAGGGTACCAGATGTGGTAGGCCACACAGCAAATTGCCTGGACCTTCTGCTGTCAACTGATCCGGACAGGTATCGTGTTGAGGTCACCTCCCCCTTGGGAACCTCCGATCACTGTCTGGTGAAATCTGTGCTTACATATTCCCCACCAGCTCTCGAACCACATGGTGTTAGGCGAGTATGGAAATACAAGTCAGCAGATTGGGATGAGATGCGGCACTTCTTTGCATCTTATCCTTGGCGGCAGGTCTGCTTCTCTTCTTTGGATCCGTCGAGTTGCGCGGATGCTATAACCGATGTGGTGCATCAGGCAATGGAGTATTTTATTCCTTTTGCTGAAGTTCCCGTCGGTGGCAAAGCTCGCCCATGGTTTAATGCCGAATGTGGTCATGTTCAAGACCGAAAACATTCGGCATACCTCATTTGGGCTGATGCTCGAAGCCGCAAAACTCCGGATGTAAGTACAAAGAAGAGAGCCTTTAACCTAGCTGCCAAGTCCTACAAAAAGGCATTGCGGAAGGCTCGTCTCGATCGAATCGCTAAGAATGGCGAAAAGCTCTCTGTCAAACCAACTGGCAGTCGAGCTTTCTGGTCTCTTGCGAAAGCGATCGAGTCGAATTTCTGCCAACCCTCACTGCCTGCTCTGCTGAAGCCGGATGGATCCCTGGCCCACACAGCAACAGAGAAAGCGAATGTATTTGCTTCTATGTTTGCTGATAATTCACATCTAGATACTGGCAATGCTTCTCCAGCACATCTTCCTCACTGCGGTATTTCGATGCCTGAAATCAGCATCACTAACAAAGAGGTATGGAGAACATTGTGTCGTTTAGATGTGAATATAGCCAGTGGTCCTGATGGTATACCAGCCATTCTGCTCAAGACATGTGCAGCTGAGTTGTCTCCTGTACTGACACGTCTGTATCGTCTCTCTTTCAAGACTGGAATAGTGCCGAAATCCTGGAAGCTTGCCAACGTGCAACCCGTGCCCAATCCTGTCAACTACAGACCGATTTCAATCACCTCCATACTCTGCAAGATTATGGAGCGTGTATTGCCGTCCAACAGCCGTGCTAATCCTGTCAACTACAGACCGATTTCAATCACCTCCATACTCTGCAAGATTATGGAGCGTGTATTGAACTCGCGCCTTCTAGCATACCTAGAAGGTAACGATCTCCTCAGTGACCGACAGTACGGGTTTCGCCGTAATAGGTCTACTGGGGACCTCCTAGTGTATGCTACACACATTCTAGGCGAGGCCATCGAGAAGAGCGGAGAAGCGGTCGCCGTCTCTCTGGACGTCTCGAGGGCATTTGACAGGGTCTGGCATGCGAGCCTTATAAGCAAGCTTTCAGCGTACGGTATATCTCCTGGTCTGATCGGCTGGGTAACGGACTTTCTGAGCCAGAGATCTCTCCGAGTAGTTGTCGATGGGTGTTCCTCGGAATCCTTGACAATAAATGCCGGAGTGCCTCAGGGGTCCGTTCTTTCTGCAACTTTTTTTCTGCTGCACATTAACGATCTGTTGAAACCCGGTATCTATGGGTACGCAGACAGTGGTAGCACAGTTGTAGAAAGATATCTGCCGAGTACTCGGGCTAGTCGAGATCAAGTACAGTCTGAAAGAGAAGTCATGGTGCAGCGTTTGAATGACAAACTTCATGCAGTCTCCGCATGGAGCAATGCCAATCTTGTCAAATTCAACGCCACCAAAACGCAGACGTGTCTGTTCACCGCCAAAAGGAGCCCTTTCACCTTGGCTCCTACTTTCCAGAATGTATCCTTGGAATACAGTGACCGGCTTCAGTTGTTAGGCTTAGAGATTTCCTCCAACCTCAACTTTGGTCGGTTCATTGAGTTCAGAGCAAGAGCAGCAGCAGCAAAGCTTGCCGTTCTTGCGAAGGTTCGGCAGTACTTTACACCGGGACAGCTTCTTGTTTTATACAAATCACAGATCCGGTCGTGTGTAGAGTACTGTGGCCACATATTTGCTGGTGCCGCAAAGTCTCATCTTGCGGTTCTGGACTCAATTGAGAGGCGAGCAAAGAGGCTTATAGGCGATCCCGAATTGGTCGAACCCGACCTCCAAAGCCTTGAAAACAGGCGTAGAATTGCTAGCCTCTCAGTATTCTATAGGATACATTTTGGTGAGTGTGCGCAGGAATTACACGATCTAATTCCCCCGGCCCCCTTCCATCATCGGAGTTTCCGACGCACGGCAGGAATCCATCCTTTTGTTGTGGACATTCCACCTGTCCGAACGAAGCGCTTTGCTTCGTCTTTTTTACTGCGTACAGCAAAGGATTGGAACAGCTTGCCTGCGTCGATATTTCCGAAAGAATACAATGTGGATACATTCAAGAAATAGTGAATAGGCTGCTAGGGTAATGCGCCTTACCACCTTAGACTACATTCCACTTACCATCAGGTGGAATGTAGTCAAGCATTGCCCTAGATAATATATAAAAAAAAAAGAAGTGTTTCATCTCGGTATACACGGCTCGTTACTGCGTTGGCTTAACTCATATATCACCAACCGTTCTCAGTTAGTCACAGTATATGGTTTTCACTCAAATCCTTATGAGGCTGTATCAGGAATACCACAAGGTTCCAATCTCGGTCCCTTGTTATTTGTCCTTTTTATTAATTACCTAATTGAGACTATATCCTGCCATTGCATTGCATATGCTGATGATTTAAAAATATACTCTGTAATCAACAATCGTGACGACTGTGACATCCTCCAACGTAGTATTAATCAATTAGACTTGTGGTGTACTGTCAATAACATGACACTAAATATATCAAAATGTCATGTTATAACATTCACAAAAACACTATACCCTATCGTCAACTCCTATAAACTCAAAAAGACTCCTTTGAATAGAGTTGATGTCATTAGGGATCTCGGAGTTTGGTTAGACAGCAGACTAACGTATACCTACTACTATGATACTATGTGTTCAAGAGCTAATCAGATTTTGGGGTTTATACTCAGAGTTACTAAACCGTTTAATAAACCAGCTAGTGTCGTCACTTTATTTGTAGCACTTGTCAGAAGTGTTTTAGAGTACGCTTCGGTTATATGGTCTCCCTTATTTAAGAAACATATTGAGAGAATTGAATCTATTCAGAAGCGCTTTCTTAGATATGTTTGCTTTAGGTTCAATTTAACCCGTAAACTACCGACGTATGAGGCCCGTCTTAAATACTTCGGTTTAACATCTCTTGTCACTAGGCGTAGAACTCAAGATTTTGCTACACTTCACAAAATCATAAATAACAAATGGGATACTAGCGAACTACTAAGCCACTTTTCACTAAAAGCTGGTAGCACTCGCACTCAATTATTTTTTCATATACCTGTGTGTCGAAATAATTTAGCATTTAACAACCCAGTGTTCAGAATGTGTAGAGCTCACAATGAACTGTGTAAAAGTTTGGACATCAATGCACAAAGTCTGCCTGTTTATTTAAGAAAATGCAATATTAATTGAGGAATATATGTTTAATAAATGTAGTATAAGTATTAGTTTTATAGTAACTTTTATAGTTGTATTTAGTTTGTAGTTTGAAAGATAGGACCTTATTTCATATTCTAGTTTATTGTTATTTTTATTTTTGTTTTTGTTTTTGAATCCAGATGGGCTTATGTCTAAGCCAGCGATACACCTCTAGCTAAACTATTATTATTATTTTTAGTTACATGTTGTGCGTAGCTATTATCGGGGTTCAAACTTATCCTGTCTCTTGTTGATAATGTATAATTCTACTTCTTATTTTTAGTTTTTACTCTGTAGTTATGCCTTATAATAAATAAATAAATAAATCTAACTTATGAGGGAAAAAACATAAAAGCAGCGGCAATACAACTAAGTTAGCAACCCACTTAAAAAATAAAAACCATCTTGCATGTCTAGACAATCATTTTTTAGATGACTTACAGAAATTATTTTAAATGAAGCCGATATATCGAAATATCTATATATTTTTTTAAATATCAAACCCCGATGTTGATATATTTAAAAATATCGATATGTTGAATACCCGATATATTTAAAAATATCAACAACCCTTTAAATGAGTCATATATTCAATAAAAGAAAAAAAAATCTTATCGGTCACCACACTCAATAAGTGTAACTTGAATTAATATGAAAAAAAAAATACTGCATAAATAAATAAATAATTATAATTACATACGTTGATAAAAAAATGCTATGCAATAGCTTTACCGCAGCAGTCTCCGAGTGCCACACGTATTTTTTTTACAAAACAAATAATAGTTATTGATAGAAAAGACATTTTACAAACAAGCAAGAGCCCCTGTACTGTGTGGTGTCCCGTATTACTGCGTACCCCGCTCATCCACTATGGCTTACAAAAATTAATCAATATCCATAGTATAACAAAAATATTTTATTTTATTTATATATTTATTTTTACGAGTGTGTGTAATGTATGTGTAAGTGAATGTATGTGTGTGTGTGAAATGTATGTGTAAGTGAATATGTGTGTTTATGTATGTAAGTGATTTAGAATAAGGAATTAATTGAAATTTGGAATAGAGTAAAATGGGCACTTATCAAAGCATATATTATCTTTAACATCTGAATAGAATATAGTTATTATATATACATTATAAACTTACTCTTTTCAGAAGCATTTCAGTCTCATGGGTAGTTTAAGGTTAAAAGAAAATGTGTTATCATATCAGTGAATTTGAATTTCGTTAGAGGGTAGATATGTAATTTGCGATTTATACTATTATAAAGTGATGCAGATAGACATGCGAATTGATTCTGTTTAAATTTAGTTTTACATAAAGGTACATAGCAAGCGTTAGTAATTCTACGTTTATTGACATAAATTTTGTTGTAAGGTAATTGTTGATATTATTACTACGTACTTTGTATCTTTGTGATGTGCAATAAAGTATTAGATACGAGAATAAATATGATTTAGTAATATTCTTTTAATAATGCTATTGTCACAAAGGCTATCTAATAAAGTTTTTATTTATGGTATTAAGTACCACATACTGGGCAAAGTAAATTCACAAAGTTAGAAAATATATAATTGAATGTTGAAGATACAGCATTTATGAACTAATATGATAAACAATTACTAAACGACCAAGAAATACAATTTCTAGAATAGATTTGTACATATTATGACCATTGCATAACTTCAAAATGTAAGGTAAAATGTATTCAAAATGTAAATAATGTAAAATGTATAAAATGTAACCTTTGGTATAGTACTTACATTTATACATAAACAATACATTTTAGTTCAGAAGCAGTGTGTAATCAGGTCGACAAGAATCTTGGTTTCGTGAATCGTAAAGTACAATTTAAATAAATTTTCTTTGGAGTTCGAGCGTGGTGTTCCTAGTAGAGCCAATAAAACGTATTGCTTTATTAAACAGCTCTCGGTGGAAATTTTGTGAAATCCCAGGTGAAGATTTGTATGCTATAATAGGTTTAACATAGGGAGTTTAAATTTGATATTGTAATCAATTAAGTGTGAAGATTGTTGGAAACACCAACCAGTATAAAAACACGAGATATACATAAAAATAACCATCACAGTCAGAAGCTATTAAAATGGTCAATGCCTAATATTATCAGAATAAAATGAAATTAATGTTTTTAAACATCTATGAACATTTAAAGTCATTTTAAGCTCATTTAAATTTATAAATAATTAAAAGACATACATACGACAATAACATAACCGTACAAAAATGACGACCCCGAAGATTGAGGAGTATCGATAAAAACGATCACATATAGAATGCTTATTTCACCGAGACGGACAGCGATACGGGAGAGAAAATTAGTAGAGCGACGAGACGGTTTCCCAGAGGTCACGGGTGCGAATTCCTGATCGTTTCGGTTTATTTTTCATTCTATATTTATATAAATTTAAATAAGCTTAACATGGCTATACATGTTTATAGATATTTTCAAATTTTAATTTCGATAGTTTTAATTTCGATCTTTTCAATGTTAATCTATACTGCAAAGTTAGAAGCATTAGTTAGGATTTTTGAAAGAAGCCTAATAGATGTCACTACTGTCCCGATAAAGACGATTACTTATAGAATTCTTGGTAATAGACCATAACATCCGGTCGCCGGCAAAGTTACCACCCATCGGGCAGAGTCGTGCCGCAAAGCGACCTAGTCGTGTTCCGGCACGTTGCTCGATGAAGCCGTTTATGGGAAATGGGTCTGAACAGTTGCGGTGCGTTGGCGAACCGGTCTGACGTCGGGTTGGTGTTTGTTTTGTCGGGTGTCTAGTCGAGGAGGGTAGCGGGATCCGAAGCGACGGCTTTCCGCTGGCCGCCCGCAGATAGTTGGGGGCCCAGTTAGTGGGATAGCCAACCACGAAAGGCTGCCCCGCCAGCTGTGAAAAATCCCAGGGTGGCTCCATCGTGCTGGTTGGCGACCAGACGAGGAGGCCCGATGGCGATCCCTGGGGGGGTTCGGGCGTCCCCACAGTCTCCAGACTAGCCTCCCAGTGGCAAGACATCACCAATTTCGACGTCGGGTTCGATACGTACCGTCTCGTTCAACTGCCATTTCCCATCCCTATTCACTTTTATATTTATTTTTTTATGAAAAAGTTAAGAAAAAGGAACAAGGTTACACAGCGGCAATACAACTAAGTTAGCAACCCACTTAAAAAATAAAAACCATCTTGCATGTCTAGACAATCATTTTTTAGATGACTTACAGAAATTATTTTAAATGAAGCCGATATATCGAAATATCTATATATTTTTTTAAATATCAAACCCCGATGTTGATATATTTAAAAATATCGATATGTTGAATACCCGATATATTTAAAAATATCAACAACCCTTTAAATGAGTCATATATTCAATAAAAGAAAAAAAAATCTTATCGGTCACCACACTCAATAAGTGTAACTTGAATTAATATGAAAAAAAAAATACTGCATAAATAAATAAATAATTATAATTACATACGTTGATAAAAAAATGCTATGCAATAGCTTTACCGCAGCAGTCTCCGAGTGCCACACGTATTTTTTTTACAAAACAAATAATAGTTATTGATAGAAAAGACATTTTACAAACAAGCAAGAGCCCCTGTACTGTGTGGTGTCCCGTATTACTGCGTACCCCGCTCATCCACTATGGCTTACAAAAATTAATCAATATCCATAGTATAACAAAAATATTTTATTTTATTTATATATTTATTTTTACGAGTGTGTGTAATGTATGTGTAAGTGAATGTATGTGTGTGTGTGAAATGTATGTGTAAGTGAATATGTGTGTTTATGTATGTAAGTGATTTAGAATAAGGAATTAATTGAAATTTGGAATAGAGTAAAATGGGCACTTATCAAAGCATATATTATCTTTAACATCTGAATAGAATATAGTTATTATATATACATTATAAACTTACTCTTTTCAGAAGCATTTCAGTCTCATGGGTAGTTTAAGGTTAAAAGAAAATGTGTTATCATATCAGTGAATTTGAATTTCGTTAGAGGGTAGATATGTAATTTGCGATTTATACTATTATAAAGTGATGCAGATAGACATGCGAATTGATTCTGTTTAAATTTAGTTTTACATAAAGGTACATAGCAAGCGTTAGTAATTCTACGTTTATTGACATAAATTTTGTTGTAAGGTAATTGTTGATATTATTACTACGTACTTTGTATCTTTGTGATGTGCAATAAAGTATTAGATACGAGAATAAATATGATTTAGTAATATTCTTTTAATAATGCTATTGTCACAAAGGCTATCTAATAAAGTTTTTATTTATGGTATTAAGTACCACATACTGGGCAAAGTAAATTCACAAAGTTAGAAAATATATAATTGAATGTTGAAGATACAGCATTTATGAACTAATATGATAAACAATTACTAAACGACCAAGAAATACAATTTCTAGAATAGATTTGTACATATTATGACCATTGCATAACTTCAAAATGTAAGGTAAAATGTATTCAAAATGTAAATAATGTAAAATGTATAAAATGTAACCTTTGGTATAGTACTTACATTTATACATAAACAATACATTTTAGTTCAGAAGCAGTGTGTAATCAGGTCGACAAGAATCTTGGTTTCGTGAATCGTAAAGTACAATTTAAATAAATTTTCTTTGGAGTTCGAGCGTGGTGTTCCTAGTAGAGCCAATAAAACGTATTGCTTTATTAAACAGCTCTCGGTGGAAATTTTGTGAAATCCCAGGTGAAGATTTGTATGCTATAATAGGTTTAACATAGGGAGTTTAAATTTGATATTGTAATCAATTAAGTGTGAAGATTGTTGGAAACACCAACCAGTATAAAAACACGAGATATACATAAAAATAACCATCACAGTCAGAAGCTATTAAAATGGTCAATGCCTAATATTATCAGAATAAAATGAAATTAATGTTTTTAAACATCTATGAACATTTAAAGTCATTTTAAGCTCATTTAAATTTATAAATAATTAAAAGACATACATACGACAATAACATAACCGTACAAAAATGACGACCCCGAAGATTGAGGAGTATCGATAAAAACGATCACATATAGAATGCTTATTTCACCGAGACGGACAGCGATACGGGAGAGAAAATTAGTAGAGCGACGAGACGGTTTCCCAGAGGTCACGGGTGCGAATTCCTGATCGTTTCGGTTTATTTTTCATTCTATATTTATATAAATTTAAATAAGCTTAACATGGCTATACATGTTTATAGATATTTTCAAATTTTAATTTCGATAGTTTTAATTTCGATCTTTTCAATGTTAATCTATACTGCAAAGTTAGAAGCATTAGTTAGGATTTTTGAAAGAAGCCTAATAGATGTCACTACTGTCCCGATAAAGACGATTACTTATAGAATTCTTGGTAATAGACCATAACATCCGGTCGCCGGCAAAGTTACCACCCATCGGGCAGAGTCGTGCCGCAAAGCGACCTAGTCGTGTTCCGGCACGTTGCTCGATGAAGCCGTTTATGGGAAATGGGTCTGAACAGTTGCGGTGCGTTGGCGAACCGGTCTGACGTCGGGTTGGTGTTTGTTTTGTCGGGTGTCTAGTCGAGGAGGGTAGCGGGATCCGAAGCGACGGCTTTCCGCTGGCCGCCCGCAGATAGTTGGGGGCCCAGTTAGTGGGATAGCCAACCACGAAAGGCTGCCCCGCCAGCTGTGAAAATCCCAGGGTGGCTCCATCGTGCTGGTTGGCGACCAGACGAGGAGGCCCGATGGCGATCCCTGGGGGGGTTCGGGCGTCCCCACAGTCTCCAGACTAGCCTCCCAGTGGCAAGACATCACCAATTTCGACGTCGGGTTCGATACGTACCGTCTCGTTCAACTGCCATTTCCCATCCCTATTCACTTTTATATTTATTTTTTTATGAAAAAGTTAAGAAAAAGGAACAAGGTTACACAGCGGTTGCACTCCTCCTCATATAAAGTTCACCTCACTAATATCAGGGGTTTGCACTCAAATCTTTTAGCTGTCCATCACCACCTGGAGACAGAGCAGCCGCACTTGCTCTTTTTGACGGAGACGCAGATACAATGTCCTTTGAGCGCTGCATACTTGGATTATCCCGGTTACTCGTTAGAGCACAACTTTCGCTCACGGGCCGGAGTCAGTGTGTACGCGCGGAACGACCTCTGTGTTCAGCGTCTCCGTCACCTTGAAGACCCCACTTTTTCTTCCCTATGGGTTTTAGTGGACACAGGAAACGAAAAAATCCTGTATTCCTGGGTCTACCGTTCGCACAGCGGTGACCAGGAGACAACTTGTTTATTTGAGTATCTCAGTGAGGCTGCAGATATGGCTCTGTATCAGTACCCTTCGGCGCAGCTCGTCTTTCTGGGGGACTTTAATGCCTGTCATCAGGACTGGCTGTTCCCGTACCAGAAGACCGACCATGCTGGAAGAGAAGCGCGGAAATTTGCATTGTCTTTGGACCTCTTTCAGCTGGTGAGGCAAGCGACAAGGGTACCAGATGTGGTAGGCCATACAGCCAATTGCCTGGACCTTCTGCTGACAACTGATCCGGACAGGTATCGTGTAGAAGTCACCTCCCCCTTGGGAACCTCCGATCACTGTCTGGTGAAATCTGTATTTACATATTCCCCACCAGCTTTCGAACCACATGGTGTTAGGCGAGTATGGAAATTGCCATCGGTGGCAAAGCTCGCCCATGGTTTAATGCAGAATGTCGTCATGCACATGACCGAAAACATTCGGCATACCTCATTTGGGCTGATGCTCGAAGCCGCAAAACTCCGGATGTAAGTACAAAGAAGAGAGCCTTTAACCAAGCTGCCAAGTCCTATAAAAAGGCATTACGGAAGGCTCGTCTTGATCGGATCGCTAAGAATGGCGAAAAGCTCGCTGTCAGACCAACTGGCAGTCGAGCTTTCTGGTCTCTTGCCAAAGCGATCGAGTCGAACTTCTGCCAACCCTCACTGCCTGCTCTGCTGAAGCCTGATGGATCCCTGGTCCACACAGCAACAGAGAAAGCGAATGTATTTGCTTCTCTGTTTGCTGAGAATTCGCATCTAGACACTGGCAATGCTTCTCCAGAACATCTTCCTCACTGCGGTATTTCGATGCCTGAAATCCGCATCACGAACAAAGAGGTATGGAGAACATTGTGTCGTTTAGATGTGAATAAAGCCAGTGGTCCTGATGGTATACCAGCCATTCTGCTCAAGACATGCGCAGGTGAGTTGTCTTCTGTATTGACACGTCTGTATCGCCTCTCTTTCAAGACTGGAAAAGTGCCGGAATCCTGGAAGCTTGCCAACGTGCAACCCGTGCCCAAAAAAGGCAGCCGCGCCGATCCTGCCAATTATAGGCCCATTTCAATCACCTCCATACTCTGCAAGATTATGGAGCGAGTATTGAACTCGCAGCTTCTAGCGTACGTAGAAGGTAACGATCTCCTCAGTGACCAACAGTACGGATTTCGCCGAAATAGGTCTACTGGGGACCTTCTAGCGTACGCAACACACATTTTAGGCGAAGCCATCGAGAGGAACGGAGAAGCGGTCGCCGTCTCTCTGGACGTCTCGAAGGCTTTTGACAGGGTCTGGCATGTGAGCCTTTTAAGCAAGCTTTCAGCGTACGGTATATCTCCTGGTCTGATTGGCTGGATAACGGACTTTTTGAGCCAGAGATCTCTCCGAGTAGTTGTCGATGGGTGTTCTTCGGAACCCTTGACAATAAATGCCGGAGTACCTCAGGGGTCCGTTCTTTCTGCAACTCTTTTTCTGCTGCACATTAACGATCTGCTGAAGCCCGGTATCTATGGGTACGCAGACGACAGCACAGTTGTAGAAAGATATCTGCCAAGTTCTCGGGCTAGTAGAGATGAAGTACAATCTGAAAGAGAAGTCATGGTGCAACGTTTGAATGACAAACTTCAGGCAGTCTCCGCATGGGGCAATGCCAATCTTGTCAAATTCAACGCCACCAAAACGCAGACGTGTTTGTTCACCGCCAAAAGGAGCCCCTTCACCTTGGCTCCTACTTTCCAGAATGTATCCTTGGAATACAGTGACTGGCTTCAGTTGTTAGGCTTAGAGATCTCCTCGAACCTCAACTTTGGTCGGTACATTGAGTCCAGAGCAAGAGCAGCTGCAGGAAAGCTTGCCGTACTTGCGAAGGTGCGACAGTACTTTACACCGGGACAGCTTCTTGTATTATACAAAGCACAGATCCGGTCGTGTGTAGAGTACTGTGGCCACAAATTTGCTGGTGCCGCAAAGACTCATCTTGCTGTTCTGGACTTAATTGAGAGGCGAGCAAAGAGGCTTATTGGCGACCCTAAATTGGTTGACGCCAAACTCCACAGCCTTGAACACAGGCGTAGAATTGCTAGCCTCTCAGTATTCTATAGGATACATTTTGGCGAGTGTGCGCAGGAATTGCTCGACCTAATTCCCCCATCCCCGTTCCTTTGCCGGACGTCCCGACGCACGGCGGGTATCCATCCCTACTTTGTGGACACTCCACATGTCCGAACGAAGCGCTATGCTTCATCTTTTTTAGTGCGTACAGCGAAGGACTGGAACAATCTGCCTGCGTCGGTGTTTCTGGCAAAATATAATGTGGGTGTCTTCAAGAGGAGAGTGAATAGGCTGCTAGGTTAATGCGCTTTACCACCTAAGAGTACATTTCACTTTCCATCAGGTGGAATGTAGTCAAGCATTAACCTAGTTTTGTATATAAAAAAAAAAAAAAAAAAAAAAAAAAAAAAAAAAAAAAAAAAAAAAAAAGAATGCCTAATTCACCGAGGCGAACAGCAATACGGTAGCTCAATTGGTAAACCGACGGAACGGTTTCCCAGAGGTCGCGGGTTCGAATCCCTTTTCGTATCGGTTTATTTTTCATTCTTTATTTATATCAATTTAAATAAGCTTAACGTGGCTATACATGTTTTTAGATATTTTCAAACTTTACTACCTATTATTGAGGTAAGTGTAAGCGAAGCTCTTAACCGTTTGGGAAACAATTTTTGAGGCAACATCACAGGAAAACCACATGACCAATTTTAACCAAAATTGGCATGCATATCAAGCACGTGACTGGGCTTGTTTTTCAAAAAACATAATATAAAAATATTCTTTCGTTTTAAAGATATGGTCAAAAAACTGAATCTCCCATTGACTTAAGCTAACAGTTTCTAGATCTTAACAGAGGTCGCTGTGCATGTCCATCGTATTTCTGAATCGCGGTATCTTCTAAATATTTAGTACAGCTTTGCCCTCAACTCTGAAATAGATATAAAAATCATAGGTTTTGCCTGTGCGTTACTATATAACGTAAATTATTTGCAATCTATCATTGAGCAACCGCATATCCTAAATATTAAATAATTTCCATCATAAAAAGAAGTGTCTGAGAACAACAAGAGGTACAACAGTATATAGTTACAGGCAAACAGTCAGATAAATTTTTTTTTTTTTAAATGTTACACTTTTTGGCCAGTGTGTCAAAGAACACTTTTAACAAAATAAAAAAAACAAATGTATCGATAACCTATAGATTCAAATAGGAGTTTATATGTATAGTCAACTTATTTATGTACATTAAAATATCAATAAAGAAAAACTATGTTGTACACAATATTTCACACACTATAAGTAACTAAATAAATTATGTTATAGGTAAGTAAGTTCTTATTTTATTCTTCTGAAAATGTTGCTCGCTGGTAGAAACTAACCATTGAACAAAGGCTATTCCTTGACTGTTTTGTAGATACTTCTTAATGATACGTACATGAGACCTAGCCAAGTCAGACCTTAGGTTTCAATATTACATATTATTTTAAAAGAAAAAAAAACCTATGAAAATTTTCTAAATGTTGTGTGACCATTTACTTAACTTATTCGAGTTTATTCTGGTTTTTGATAATGCGGATCCCATTTGCAAGATCATCGATCTTAGATTTTGAATAGATCTGGAGGTCATCAGCATACCAATGATACAAACAGTTGAAACTAGAAACAAGTGTATTTATGAAAAAAGAAAACAATACGGGAGAAAATATTCCACCTTGTGGCACACCAGTTTGCATATCAGTCCATTTGGAAGAGGCATCTCCAAAGATGGCGTCCCCGAAAATATGAAGAAAACCATTTGATAACTGATACTCCAAATTTGAGAAGGGATAGGATCGCAATAAGGATTTCATGGTTAACTGTGTTAAAAGCATTTGAAAAGTCTACAAGCACCAGCACTATCAATTTTTTATCTTCCATGCCAAACCGAATATCATCAGTTTTTACGATGAGAATAGTGTTGGTGCTGTGGCCAGAGCGAAACCCAGACTGGTAAGTATGAAGTAGGTTATATTTTGCAATGCGAGAGAAACTTTGCTTATATACATAGGATTCTAATATTTTAGGGAGGAATAGGAAAACTGAGACAGGCCTAAAGTAATTTGGGAGAGTAGGTTGAGGGATTTTAGGTAAACGATGCACAAAAGCTTTTTTCCAAATTTAAGTTAAGCCCCAGAACTCAGAGAAAATTTAACAATAAGAGTTATTGGTGATAGGAGACAATCTAAGATATTGAATATCATAGTACTGCTAATGTCGTCGCAACCTAGGGCTTTAGATTTAATTGAAGAAATGTTTTTCTTCACTTCATTCTCATGGATGAGAATTAACAAAAAAATTGAGAAATAACAAAATGGGGCTAAAGGAGTTTGCATCGATTTAAATTTCAAATTCAAAATATCTTTATTCAAGTAGGCATTTACACGCACTTTTAAATCGTCAAAGATTACATTAAATTGTTCAGTATTAGTCAGTCCATAGGTAAGCTACAACCAGCTCGGAATGCTGCTCTGTTAAGAAGAGCTGGCCAGAAACTCAACAGTTTCTCTTTTAAAATGAAATTTAACAATGTTTGACTTACACATTAGAACATCAACCCTGCAAATGTGTCAAGGACAGAAGTTCCACACATTTCGATCGACCAAAAATTTTTGAATGTTCTAATAAGTTTTATTTAATACTTAACTTTATTTAATATTTAATACTTTTAATTTTAGATTTAAAACTAAGAAAAGAAATATCTAAGATATTTTGTGGAACCTTATTATATATGCGTACACTCAAGTCTATGAAAGATTTGTTAACGTTTGAAATCGAAATTTAGGCGTTACAGGTTTGTTTTTATTTCTTGTATTGATCATTTCAAACTATCTATTCTAGTAAGTACGTCTGTAACTTTTGTCTTACTTCTTATGACGGTGTTTCGTATCTTATCTTGTTTCTTAATACCTATCATACTTCGTTCCATAGCTCTTTGGCAGTGTTCCAGCATGTTTCTGTCATTTTGTAAGAGCCCAGGTTTCACACCCATATGTCATACATGGGAGAACGCAGTTATTGAAGACCTTCCTTTTGATACCGATACTAAGATCTGTGGATTTCATAATCTCTCTCAGTGACCAATATCTTTTCCACCCATTAGCTAATCGTCTTTTTATTTCTTTTGTAGTTGTGTCTGTATGTGAGACGATTTGTCCTAGATAGATAGATATATTCATCTACATATTCAACAAGTTGGTTGCTAATTTTTATTTCATATTTGTTTGAATTCGTTAATAGCTTCGTTTTGTTTATATTTATAGATAAGTCTCCTTTCTCGCTCTCTTTGTTTATGTTTTGTATCATTTTTTCTAAGGTCCCTGGTAGTTCTTCAAACAAAACATTATCGTCAGCGAATCTAAGAAAGTTTAATTTTTGTCCATCAATATTTAATCCATGTGGGTCCCAGATTAGTTTTCAAAATATGTTTTCCAGAACCGCCAAGAACAGCTTTGGGGATATCGGGTCACCCTGTCTAACGCCTCTTTTAACTTGGAATGCCTTACCCAGGGTTTCCAGTTGTACTCTTGCCTTACTGTTGGAATAAATGTTTTAATGGTGTTTGTGTACACTGTCGGCATTCTGACTGATTTCGTAAGCTATTCCATATGACTGTGTGGCTAATGCTGACAAATGCCTTAGCATAATCCATAAAAGCCATATATAGCGGTTTGTTGTACTCGTTGTATTTTTCCATAATTTGCTGGACTGTGTGAATGTGATCTATCGTGGAGAAGTTTTTCCTAAAGCCAGCCTGTTCCTTCGGTTGGATTTCATCGAGTGTGTTGCTTATTCAGTTTAAAATAGTTTTGAAGAACATTATATATATTTTAGACATCAGACTTATTGGTCTGTAGTTCCCTATGTCGTCTTTTTGTCCTTTATTATGTATGAGAATGATGTGAGATATCTCCCATTGTTTTGGAACTTGTCCCGATCTCAGGATGCTGTTAAAAATTTGAGTTAAAATGGGGACCAGTTCTTATACGGTTCCTCTCAATAGCTCGTTTATAATTTTATCAGGACCTGGTGCTTTGTCTAACTTTTGACTTAGTATGGCATTTCTAGTTTCACTTGGCAATATGTCAGGTTCTAGGTTCATTAAGAGCTGATTACAATTTAGGGTTTCTTGACTTACATGTGCAGTGGTGTCTTGGTTGAAATATAGATTGCGATAGAATTTTGTAGCTATTTTATTTATGTTCTTTCGGCTTGTTACGTTTTTTTGGATGTTTTTCAATTTCGGGATCCATTGGATTAATTCCCGGAGTTCTTTTAGAGGTTTTAATAACCTACCTTCCCCAAATGAAAATCCTACTACAGTGTGTGAAAAAATTTATTGTTATGCATTTAAGTCCAGAGTATTCCTGCTCATTATCCGGACTTGCTTTTATTTTTTATTTATTTACCTTTATTGGCCAAAGTTTCATCAAAATCCGTTCAGTAGTTTTGGCGTAATTAAGTAATAAACATCACAGACAAAACCACATGCTAAACTTAGTATTTCTATAGATTATGTTGTGTTAGGAGCTAAGGCTGCCATCACCACCTGGAGACAGAGCAGCCGCAACTCTTCTTTTTGACGGAGACGCAGATACAATGTCCTTTGAGCGCTGCGCACCTGCATTATCCCGGATACACGTTAGAGCACAATTTTCGCTCACGTGCCGGAGTCTGCGTGTACGCGCGGAACGACCTCTGTATCCAGCGTCTCCGTCACCTTGAAGACCCCACTTTTTTTTCTATATGGGTTTTAGTAGACACAGGAAACGAAAAAATCCTGTATTCCTGTGTCTACCGTTCGCACAGCGGTGACCAGGAGACAACTAGATTATTTGAGTATCTCGGTGAGGCTGCTGATATGGCTTTGCATCAGTGCCCTTCAGCGCAGCTTGTTTTTCTGGGGGACTTTAATGCTTGTCATCAAGACTGGCTGTTCCCATACCAGAAAACCGACCATGCTGGAAGAGAAGCGCGGAACTTTGCGTTGTCCTTGGACCTCTTTCAGCTGGTGAGGCAAGCGACAAGGGTACCAGATGTGGTAGGCCACACAGCAAATTGCCTGGACCTTCTGCTGTCAACTGATCCGGACAGGTATCGTGTTGAGGTCACCTCCCCCTTGGGAACCTCCGATCACTGTCTGGTGAAATCTGTGTTTACATATTCCCCACCAGATCTCGAACCACATGGTGTTAGGCGAGTATGGAAATACAAGTCAGCAGATTGGGATGAGATGCGGCACTTCTTTGCATCTTATCCTTGGCGGCAGGTCTGCTTCTCTTCTTTGGATCCGTCGAGTTGCGCGGATGCTATAACCGATGTGGTGCATCAGGCAATGGAGTATTTTATTCCTTTTGCTGAAGTTCCCGTCGGTGGCAAAGCTCGCCCATGGTTTAATGCCGAATGTGGTCATGCTCAAGACCGAAAACATTCGGCATACCTCATTTGGGCTGATGCTCGAAGCCGCAAAACTCCGGATGTAAGTACAAAGAAGAGAGCCTTTAACCTAGCTGCCAAGTCCTACAAAAAGGCATTGCGGAAGGCTCGTCTCGATCGAATCGCTAAGAATGGCGAAAAGCTCTCTGTCAAACCAACTGGCAGTCGAGCTTTCTGGTCTCTTGCGAAAGCGATCGAGTCGAATTTCTGCCAACCCTCACTGCCTGCTCTGCTGAAGCCGGATGGATCCCTGGCCCACACAGCAACAGAGAAAGCGAATGTATTTGCTTCTCTGTTTGCTGATAATTCGCATCTAGATACTGGCAATGCTTCTCCAGCACATCTTCCTCACTGCGGTATTTCGATGCCTGAAATCCGCATCACTAACAAAGAGGTATGGAGAACATTGTGTCGTTTAGATGTGAATAAAGCCAGTGGTCCTGATGGTATACCAGCCATTCTGCTCAAGACATGTGCAGCTGAGTTGTCTCCTGTACTGACACGTCTGTATCGCCTCTCTTTCAAGACTGGAATAGTGCCGAAATCCTGGAAGCTTGCCAACGTGCAACCAGTGCCTAAAAAAGGCAGCCGTGCTGATCCTGTCAAGTACAGACCGATTTCAATCACCTCCATACTCTGCAAGATTATGGAGCGTGTATTGAACTCGCGCCTTCTAGCATACCTAGAAGGTAACGATCTCCTCAGTGACCGACAGTACGGGTTTCGCCGTAATAGGTCTACTGGGGACCTCCTAGTGTATGCTACACACATTCTAAGCGAGGCCATCGAGAAGAACGGAGAAGCGGTCGCCGTCTCTCTGGACGTCTCGAGGGCATTTGACAGGGTCTGGCATGCGAGCCTTATAAGCAAGCTTTCAGCGTACGGTATATCTCCTGGTCTGATCGGCTGGGTAACGAACTTTCTGAGCCAGAGATCTCTCCGAGTAGTTGTCGATGGGTGTTCCTCGGAATCCTTGACAATAAATGCCGGAGTGCCTCAGGGGTCCGTTCTTTCTGCAACTCTTTTTCTGCTGCACATTAACGATCTGTTGAAGCCAGGTATCTATGGGTACGCAGACGACAGCACAGTTGTAGAAAGATATCTGCCGAGTACTCGGGCTAGTCGAGATCAAGTACAGTCTGAAAGAGAAGCTATGGTGCAGCGTTTGAATGACAAACTTCAGGCAGTCTCCGCATGGAGCAATGCCAATCTTGTCAAATTCAACGCCACCAAAACGCAGACGTGTCTGTTCACCGCCAAAAGGAGCCCTTTCACCTTGGCTCCTACTTTCCAGAATGTACCCTTGGAATACAGTGACCGGCTTCAGTTGTTAGGCTTAGAGATTTCCTCGAACCTCAACTTTGGTCGGTTCATTGAGTCCAGAGCTAGAGCAGCAGCAGCAAAGCTTGCCGTTCTTGCGAAGGTTCGGCAGTACTTTACACCGGGACAGCTCCTTGTTTTATACAAAGCACAGATCCGGTCGTGTGTAGAGTACTGTGGCCACATATTTGCTGGTGCCGCAAAGTCTCATCTTGCGGTTCTGGACTCAATTGAGAGGCGAGCAATGAGGCTCATAGGAGATCCCGAGTTGGTCGAAGCCGACCTCCAAAGCCTTGAACACAGGCGTAGAATTGCTAGCCTCTCAGTATTCTATAGGATACATTTTGGTGAGTGTGCGCAGGAATTACACGATCTAATTCCCCCGGCCCCCTTCCATCATCGGACTTTCCGACGCACGGCAGGAATCCATCCTTTTGTTGTGGACATTCCACCTGTCCGAACGAAGCGCTTTGCTTCGTCTTTTTTACTGCGTACAGCAAAGGATTGGAATAGCTTGCCTGCATCGGTATTTCCGAAAGAATACAATGTGGATAAATTCAAGAGAAGAGTGAATAGGCTGCTAGGGTAATGCGCCTTACCACCTTAGACTGCATTCCACTTACCATCAGGTGGAATGTAGTCAAGCATTGCCCTAGATTATATATAAAAAAAAAAAAAGGCTAAACAAGGATAGCGGGTTACCTGCGGTCTTAATGCTGGTTCCCTGCGCGGATAACGCGCCGCCGGTGTGCAAGATTTTGATGGCCACCAATTGAATCTGTTTAGGCTCCTTCTCGTTGCAAATGTAGATTACTGGATTTGATTATACTCGAGAATCCGTGTGCTTAACGGCTGCCGCTATGGATACACTTCCGGGATTTAACAATCGACTGAACTCAGGCGCGGCGGAGCAGCAAGAGAGAGAATCATTCCTTAAGACTCTTACATTACGATATTATTTTTTAGGTACCAGCTTTTTAGGATGTTAAGGAAAAGTTGGAAAAGGATGTGTTCAAATTAAAACTAGTTAAACTAAACCTAACAGACTATGTTTTATAATAACAATAATAATAAATATTTTTTATTGTACAGCAAAACACAGAAAATATAAAATAATGATAAGAAAATTAAAAAAAATAAAAAATAAAACATGGTGACACAAAAAGGCGGCCTTATCGCTGAAAGCGATTTCTGCCAGGCAACCTTAAGGTTAAGGATATGTTATGAAACAAATTAACAAAATTAATAATAAATAGATAAAAAATTAAATAAATATGTAATAATCATAAAAATAAATAAACAAATATATATACTGTATACCAAGATCTATATAGAATAAAGAAAAGAAAAATAAATAAGTAAATAATAATAATGATAAGTAAATAAATAAAAATTAGAGGAACTTCAAAGAGCTAGATAGTATGCAATGACAAGTTTTTTGAAAACAGTCAGGGTTGGAGCACGTCTGGCTTGTAAAGGAAGACTATTCCAAAGTTGAATAGCTCGGACAGTAAAGGAATTAGAGTAGAAAGAAGTGGAGTGCGTGGGAGTTTCTAGTAAAAGTTTGTTTTCAGAGCAAAGGTTGCGGTCGTGACACTCGCCTAAGAACTTAAATCATTTTTTTAGATAGGGAGGAAGGGAAGGATTGAACAAAATGCAGTATAAGAGATTTAAGATATGAGTATTCCTGCGAAGGCGAAT
Organism: Napeogenes sylphis; assembly: GCA_959347405.1. NCBI lineage: Eukaryota > Metazoa > Arthropoda > Insecta > Lepidoptera > Nymphalidae > Napeogenes > Napeogenes sylphis. Next base: position 37,804,577 of record OY365782.1, read on the forward strand.
CGGGAGCCACTTGAGTTTTTTACGAAATTCAGATCTGTGGTCATATTTGCGTAGTCCAAATATAAACCGTATACATAGATTTTGGAGGCGCTCAAGTTTATTAAATTGCTCCTCTTTCAAGTCTAAATAACAAACATCAGCGTAGTCAAAAATAGGAATGAGGATAGCTTGTACTAACGCAATTTTAGTGGAAATTGGAAGAAAATTACGCAATCTTCGTAAAGGTCCTACAGAAAAAAACATTTTTCGGTCACGATCACTTCGCTTATCTGTGGTGTCCAAGAAAGATGAAAATCTAAAATTATACCAAGATCTTTGACCTTTTCACAATACGGTATATGAATGCCATCAAAAGTCACAGGTGGTAATTTTTCCCAATTAAGACGCGCGTAAAGTTTAGGACTGCCGATTATAATTGCTTGCGTTTTACCTACATTTACTGTAAATCCAAAGGATATGCTCCATGGCGATATCTGAGCGAGGTTTTTATTTATATAAATAATTGTTTTGGGTAAATCAGCTAAACTTGACTGCGCATAGATTTGAAGATCATCGGCATAAAGCTGGTAGAGAGAAAAAATATGTTCAGTGATAGGGTTTATAAATATTGAAAATAAAAGAGAAGACAACACGCTACCTTGTGGTACGCCCGCTTTAATGTTAGACCAATTTAAAAAAAAGTCATGAAGTAGTACGCGTTGGCGGCGACCATGTAAATAACAATGAAAGCAGTAGTCCGGAAATCCGGATTGGAGAGGATTTATTTTTTTATGGATAGAAAGAAAAGTGCTGAGTTGGTGATGCACTAGGCGTTCAAGGACTTTGGAGAGGAAAGGAAGTACAGATATGGGACGAAAATCAGATAGTAAGGAAGGTGATATTTTCTTTGGTGAAGGAATTACTTGTGCATCTTTCCATATAGTTGGAAATGTATTGGCGCTTATGGAATTATTAAAAGTGAAAGTAATTACGGGAACGAGGTGATCAAGGATAGAGAGAATCATTTTACGACTAATGCTGTCGGATCCAATGGCGTCTGATTTGATAGCTAATATATTCTTCTTAACGTCACTAACAGTAAATTGAGTCGTGAAAAATTGTTGAGTGTCAGGAGTGGATATTTCAGAACGATGATTAAGAGTATTTAACTTAGTAGTAATATTATAATAATGCTTGTTAAGCTTGTTTGAATCTAAGTTATGCGAGTTAAAATCTCGACGGGGCTTCCCAACACCAAGTGAATGAAGAAAAGACCAAACTTTACTAGAGTCATCTTCCTCTATGATAGATTTATAAATGTGGCGTCGTTGTGCATCTCTACACACCTTATTGCAATGATTTCTAGCTTTTCTGTATTTTTCCCTATTTTTCTCATTGTTAATCTCTTTGTATGTGGCTTTAGCAGATTTTTTTTTAGCTTGTAACTTTCTTATTTCATCGGAAAGCCACGGAGCTGGAAAGTGTTTAATACGAACAAGTCGGATTGGAGCGTGTACATCGTAAAGCTTAGTAAGAATATCCACAGAATAAGCGTCGTATAACGCTGACCAATCTAGTTGGCCTGCGTCTTCTTGCAGTTTCTTTAAATCCATACCACTAAAATTGCGTAGGTAAAGGACCCTACGTTTAACTTTAGGAGGTTTAATCTTATAAGAAAGGAAGACGAGATCATGAAATGAAAAAAAATCGGCTGCACACTGACCATGTTTTTCAACATGTTCCAAGGACGAGACAATAATTAAATTTAGAAGCGAAGGAGTGCAGTTAGGAAAAGTATGTGTAGCATTTAAAGGAAGTATGTGTAAATTTACACTATCAATCACATTCTTTAAGTGAGCACACCGGTGGTTCTATTTTCAGTAAGCACGTATTAAAGTCACCCATGATAATGCTGTGGCTATATGGTGGAGTGAACGTATCCAGCAAATTTTCAAAGGATAAAAAATAGTCAACACTAAGACTGGGGCTGTAGTATACCCCCAACAATAAGTTAGTGTTGCCAAACAACACTTCAACAAAAAGGTGCTCTGCTCCACCGGTCTGGGTTTGGGAAAAGCTAATATCTTAGCTGGGATATGAGAGCGACGATAAATAACTACACCGCCACCAACACGTCCAATCCTATCGTTCCGGATTAAATCAAAACCAGGAAGAGAAAATGAAGTTGACGGCAGACATGGCTTTAACCAGGACTCCGAAACTAAATTTGCATGAATATTCAGATTTTCAAAAGAAGTTAACATATCGAGAAAATGTGCAGGAATACTCTGTGCGTTGATGTGAATAGCATTAAAATTATTCGGAACGTTAGAGAAGTGGGAAAGCAAACTATCATTCAGTGAGGGAATACTAAGATAACTATCATTACTGCTCAATTCATTCGAGGAAAGAGTTATGGAAAGAAAAGTATCATCTAGTGAAATGTCGTCTGAATCATATGGCATATTATAAATGTATAATTAAAATCAATGAAAAATAAATAAATAAATTAAACAAAATATTATGTGGTAATTTATGTATATTTATGTATAAATATATGTTTATATATATATATATATATATATATATATATATATATATATATATATATATATATATATATATATAATAACTTAATACGATAAATTAATAATACAAAATAGTAAATACTTACTTTTGCAATATAATATCAATGACCAATATATAGTCCATATACCAGCCAGCTGCCTGATCTGTTTGATAGCTACACATATATAGCAAACTTATATAATGAACAATACGAAACAAATACAAAACCGAAATAAAACAAGGAAAGTTATATAAAAAAAAAACATAACCAATGACATTTCACAACGCCCAATGTGATAGATGGTAAAACGTTAAACATGCGTTTATATTATACAAAATTTTTTTGTTAAAAAATTAATCGGAGGGTAGTCGGTACTATTTCATATATGATGTTTACAAATTATTCACACGATTATTTTAAAAAATTCTCTTAGGGCGAGAAACAACAACTTTAGTGTTCGTTTAAACGGGAACGCTTTGTGAGCTGTTGGTGATTTTGAGCCTGGGGTAAGCGGGATCGCGTTAAGTTCGCCCAGAGTTTCTACTTGGTGTAGCTTATCATCAATACCGATGATATTAATTATGCCATATCTGGTCCAGCATTTGTTGATACCAAAGCGCTGTCTTGCAGCAAGAAAGGTGTCATGTCTAGGTTTTTTCAAAAACTCAGACTGAGTTATGCCCTTAAGTTTTGACTTTGAGAACCACACTTTGTCACGAACGGCAGCCTCTGTTAAAATAATACGACACACTTGTGTTCCAATAGCAGACTAAAGACTAACTTTATTAAAAAAAATAAGATGACACAATACATGTAACTTGACATATTCTTAAACTAGATGTCGCTACTAATTATAATTAACATACACAGTATTTTTGATATACAATTAATACCCCCACTATATCAAAACAACATTTAATTATGACATTTGTTGAACTCCCAACATTCTCAACAATTTATAGTGTTTCACAGAATTTAAAGATTTTGTGAGTATATCAGCTGGCATATGATCTGTTTGTAGATATTCAACTTTCACTATATTATTTTTAACACATTCTCGACTAAAATGAAACCTTATATCTATATGTTTCGTCCTATTATGAAATATAGGATTATGTAACAATTTGTGTGCACTTTGGTTATCATTTAGAATGACAATACATTGCATTTTAGCTAGGATTTCACTTTGTAAATTTCTAAGATAAATTGCCTCTTTACAGCACTCTGATATACCTACATATTCTGCTTCAGTACTTGATAAGGTGACATTCTTCTGTTTTTTACTTCCCCAAGATATCAAACCCCCAGAGAGAGCAAAGCAGTAACCTGTATAGGATTTTCTGTCTGTTATGTCACTACCCCAATCTGCATCCACATAGCCCACAATCTCTTTGTTATCTCCACCACTATATTTAATACAATAATCTTTGGTTCCCTTTAGGTATCTTAATATACGTTTAGCATGAGCCCAATGCTCCTTATCATAACAGTTATTGAACTGACTTAGATAGCTAACAGAGAATGCTATATCAGGCCTGGTAAGTATAGCAACATACATCAAACATCCAATTAGTTGCTGATAAGGTAGATTTTTATCAGAACTCATAGCTTTAGTTAATTTTAAACCACATTCCATTGGTGTATCCACTGATTTACAATCAGCTAAATTAAATTTCAATAACAACTGTTCAATATAATTACTCTGACTTAATGTTAAAACCTTATGTCTTTTATCATAACAAACTGACATACCAAGACACTGCCTTATTTGGCCTAGGTCTTTAATTTTGAATTGAGATTCTAATACAGACTTTAGTTTATCAATCTCTGCATCATTATTTGAAAAAACAAAAAAATCATCGACATACAGAGCAATTATAGTCATATTTTTACCATCATTTTTAGTGTATAAGCAAGGTTCATATTTAGATTTTAAATATCCAATTTCAGATAAACATACATCTACTTTGTCATACCACATTCTTGAAGATTGTTTCAAGCCATAAATAGCCTTTTTTAGTTTTAAAACCTTTGATGAATCTGCACAATTAAACCCTTCAGGTATTTGCATATAAATGTTTTCATTGAGATCACCATTCAAGAATGCGGTACATATATCCAAATGTATAATATCAAGTCCAAGTTTCACAGACATGGCAAACAATAATCTGAGAGTACTGTGTCTTACCACAGGTGAAAAAGTCTCGGTATAGTCCACACCTGGTTGTTGAGAAAAGCCTTTTGCCACTAACCTTGCACGAAAACGAACTTTACCATTAGGTTCAATCTTTTTCTTAAGCACCCACTTGCACTGCACAATTGTAGAATTATTAGGAACATTTACTATCTCCCAAGCATCATTTTCCTCGAAACACTTTAATTCCTCCTGTACTGCCTGCTGCCATTGATCTCTTTCAGACCCTTTCAGCGCTTGTTCAAGTGTGAGATCTATTCCATTATCCATACTGTTTTCTGTATAGCATATACCAGTATACCAGTTTGGTGCATGACGTTCTCGCACAGGCCTGTCTAATCTTACATTATTATTCTGAGTATCTGAACAATCTTCATAATCACTTGGTAAGTAATCTGAAGATGAATCCTCCAATGACTCTTCCATCAATGTTGTATCTGTTTCCCCCACTGAATCCTGCAAAACTTCACTTTCTTTCACCATTTCATTCATCTCAGATTCTTTTTCATTCTCTTTGGAAGTAATATCCATCATGACTGAATGTTTTTCCATAATAATCACATCCCTACTTGTGAAAATCTGCTTCCTGATTGGATCATACAATTTATAGCCTTTAATATTATCAGGATAGCCTAGTAATATGCATTCAGTGGACTTTCTGTCCCATTTGGTCCTTTTTTCTTTATTGACATGGACCATGGCAGGCGATCCAAAAATCCTTAGATTACTCAGATCTGGCTTAACACCCATCCATAGTTCATATGGTGTTTTTCCATTCAAAACTGATGAAACAGTTCGATTATGTAAATGCACAGCCGTATTGCAAGCCTCGGCCCAGAACTTCTTGTTTAGTTCAGCATCATATAACATGCACTTAGCCTTTTCAATAATTGTTCTATTCATTCTTTCACATAACCCGTTTTGTTGAGGGGTGTAAGGGTTAGATTTTTGGTGTATAACCCCAAATTTCTTTAAATAATCATCGAATGCAGCATTACAAAATTCTTTTCCATTGTCTGTTCTGAATATTTTCACTTTTCTATTAGTTTGGTTTTCCACCATTGCTTTGAATTCTTTAAAGTATTTCAATGCCTCACTTTTATGTCTCAGAAAGTAAATGAAGGTCATCCGGCTAAAATCGTCGACAAACAATAGAAAATAGGATGCTCCTCCTAATGAATGCTCCTCCATGGGTCCACAAAGGTCACTATGGATAACATTCAGTGATTCAATACTCCTTGTTACACTATTTGGAAAAGGTAATTTGCACTGTTTACCTACACAGCAAGTCTTACATGTCGATTTATGTTAGCCGCCATTACACTGACTCGACACCGGCTTTCCACAACACGTGTATATTTTTAAGTTCACTTTTGCGCGTAATACTGATATAGTCTACCGAAATGTGATTGTTTTACACAAAACACAATTACTTTCACAATTATCAGTTAAATCTGGGCACATAACCTGTTAAAATAATACGACACACTTGTGTTCCAATAGCAGACTAAAGACTAACTTTATTAAAAAAAATAAGATGACACAATACATGTAACTTGACATATTCTTAAACTAGATGTCGCTACTAATTATAATTAACATACACAGTATTTTTGATATACAATTAATAGCCTCAGTGAACTAGATCACAATAGGCCTTGTTTTTTTCTTGGACGGGCGACCCAGGCAGTGATACGACTTAATACTGGAACTCGAAAAATGGTTAACATGAAGATGATCAGAGAGGAGACAAGTCACTCGTGCAGAGAGATCCTCCGATTTGTCATCAGGAACACCATGCAATAATAGCATTCTTCTTCTGCTGCGCAATTCTTGACGGTCTACTTCCCTGGCAAGAAACTCAATTTGCCGTTGCATTGTACTTAGCGCTGAAACTATAAAAGTTCTAAAAGCGGTAAAGTCTGAAGAAAGTGCAGAAGTTGACACGGGGGATTGTTGCTTCTGCAAGTTAAGCTGGAACTCATTCATACTCTTGCTGAATTAATCATTCATAGCAGACAACGACTCTTTTATTGAATCCATTGTTATGTGAAGTTTCAGATTAAGCTAGCTGGTATGTTGATCACTCACTTATTAATATTCTTCATTTGATTAAAATTAAAAACACTTTTTAGATAAATATATATTAAATTGAATAGTCCGAGAAATAATCTTTAAATGTATATACACTTTTTAAATCTTCAATTATAATTACATAAAAAAAAAAAATAATAATAATAATAAAAAGTTTATGACCTGAGATTTGAACACTTGTTCGATAATAACATCATTTGAAGCGTCATTTTGGCGTAACAAATATCACAGACAAAACCACATGCTAAACTTAGTGTTTCTATAGACCATGTTTTATTTTGGTACATAAGCTACAGCATAGCTAAATTGTGCAAAATTAAATTTATTTTAAAATTAAATTTTCGGGCGTATACCAGATGAGAACTTGACAATAGGTAAAAAGTGTTATTTTCATAAGGTCGCGTGGCCGATAAGAATTGAGACTTGGCAAATTTGACTACTCTCTGTGTGTTTGTCACATGGCTAATGCAGCCAGCCGCACACACTGCCAACACCAAGTTCTGTTGAAAAAAAAAACTTGAAGCTTGGGCGCATTCTAATATCACAACTTTAAAGTCGGATGAACTTGGGCCATCCCGATATCACAACTTTTATTGGCTGGGTAAACTGGACCATATCGATATCATATTGATGGCTCATAGAACTTGGGCTAACTTTATAACACGCAAGTGTTTTGGTTTTGATATCAGACTGTTTTTGTTGGTGTCTAGAATTTACGACTTTCATTGTTGGTAAATGGTGCTAGAAGAGTTGTGATTTTAAATGTAAATGCGTAGGTACTTGCAGCATGGGCTCGAAGATATAGAGGGACTACGAAGGTGGTAGAGACGAGTTGTAATAATGAATAAAACTTACAACCTCATCCCTAATACCTGAGCGGCCCTCTCCGCCCCCTTAATGAGTGTCTTGTTACTAATTAGTTTTTTTAAAGCCACGATTTGATATGGCTGGAGAAAATAAGGGACCCGGAAATATCCACCAACTACGGCGCTTCAGTTGTGGACATTGCTGGGTACCACTATTTGATCATTGTTTAGGTGACTCATTAAGGCCTAATTGCTGCAAGAAAGGGACAGCGTCCTAAAAAAAATGCAGCCAGCGCTCGCAGTCTGCACACGCATTGCACATAAAGACATTTTAAACACAAGTATGAATCAAAAGAAAGAAGCTCCTCTATCTATACCCTACAAAATTTACTTAGCGACCACGACTACCTCTCGGCCTACCACGCCTCCTTCCCCCTCTACTTGAACTGCTCCCTGACTTACCGCGTCCAACTCCCTGTGTCCTACCTCGGGAGCAACCTCGAGAGCCCCGACCGTGCACTTGCTGATGATGATCCTGCACTTGAACTAGACCAGGTAAAGGTACCCAAGGCCGATTTAATTGACGCTTGAATGAGTTGCAAGTATTTGGCAACTGAGGTAAATGAGGATGATACTTGCAGCGAAGCCTATTTATTTCAACGATAGCGGAAGGCAAAGCCTTAATTGTTTTAGGGTCAAAGTTATCAGGTTAAGCCCATTTAGTGTTGTCACCCTTGACAATGCGACATATGCGTGGCCTGGCGTGAATACATGGCCGCCTAGATCAAGAACAACGTTTTTAAGGCTTAATCCCTGGCTTTTATGAATTGTTATGGCATATGCCAAAGAAATAGGAAATTGTATGCGACGGACAAAAGCATTCTCCATAATCCTGAATTTTGCCTTTGCTGGTTCAATGCAGTGTAATCCGTTTGAAAATAAAATAACGAGGGAAGGTGCCTGCGAGGGATTGTCAATATCCCAATTGACGCTTTGCAAAATTCCAATTGAGCCGTTTACCAACCCTATCGTCACATCTATATTCCGTCGGTGCATAACCTTTGCACCTACCTTCAGCTCTATTACGTCATCAAGACCTGCTGTTACTGAACTGTCCCCTGTCCGGTTTTTTAGCAATGCTACAGCTTGTTTGTGATAGAAATTGTTGCAGTCAATGGAATCTATAGCTTTAAGGGATATAATTGAAGAATTGATTTTGTCGAGTATAGCCTGATTCAAAACATCGCACATGTGTCGGGTCGGTAAGAGACAGACAGTGTCTGGAGGAAGTTCGGGTAGTGCATTAGACACACGGTCGAGGTTGTGAGAGAGATCGTGAGATGAAAGGTTAAGCAGCCTTCTACGGAACATGGCTACATCTTCATTGGAAGTAGAACCTACCCGAACACGGGCTAAAGCATCAGCGAAAATTGGATCAGTCCATTGTCTCATATTAATAGTGAGCTCATCATAGGAAAAAAGGTCCTTCCAGAAATTGATGCTATATAATGATCCAACATATTTCGTGAACGCCTGAGCACTAACTTGAATATATATAGGGTCCTCATGAACAGGGGGCAGCTGAAGCAAATCACCAAATAAGAGGATGGAACGACGCCCAAAGTAGCCATCAGTGTCATCCCCAGTTCCAAATATTTCAGTAAGGCGCAAGTGAATATAAAGAAACATCAGATTGGAAACCATACTAATTTCATCAATTATAAAAAGAACAGTGTTCTTTAGTTCAGACCTAAAGCGCATTAGCGCATCATCATTTAACGATTTATAAGCTGGGGTCGAACCATGCTCTACTGGTAACTGCAAAAGCTTGAAAATTGTTAAGCCAGTTATGTTGTAAGCGGCAACGCCTGTCGGCGCAGTTACTGCCACTGTTTTAGACATTGTCTGAAAAACCCATTCACGAATAGTCGATATGAGAAAGCTCTTGCCTGTACCACCTGTGCCGCTTACAAAGTGGCGGATAACTTTGCTTGCTGACAACGAGGATGTAACAGCATTGAATACCCGCAACTGATCAGAATTAAGTGATGTGACCATGCTATCTAAATTGGATAAAGAACTTGGGATATTGATCATACGCAGATCATCTAGATAGATAGAGGTGCCGGACCATCAGCAGCAGGGTTGTTATTGTCTAAATTCATGGCCTCGACAGCTTCCTCGACAAGCTTATAAGCTTTATCTAAGGTGTCCCTAAACACTCGCTGAGCATCGGAGTAAGTAACAGCTTCTTCTAACGAATGCTTGGCATTATTAAAGGCTTCTTTGTAGGTGAAAGAGCTACCTATAAGATCCCCAGGAACACACCATGGTTTGAACATGATTAGAAGGCTATAAAAGTAATCCTCAGGGTTAGTATCAGGGTTAGGCCGGTAGTGATTGATGAGGAAAGGATGCTTGCGCTTGTGTATGTACCTACCATTACCCAATGAGTATAATGCCTGCTTATTTGAGGGTTCCCTGTACAACTTTTTATACCATGAAGTGAAATGATACAAAGTCATAGTTTCCATTTCAACTGGACGGTGGGGATAAAAGTCGTCCACCCATGACGGGTAGTAGATATTAGTGGAATCATTATTTAAATTTTTAACAATGTGGCTGGGCTTAAGGCGACGAGTACGATTCATGCCCGTGTCTAACCACTTTACTAGTGTTTTGGAGTCGGTGCCGTATAGGGCAAACCCAACAAAGTGTCAGCCGCCTCCATAGCACCGCATTCCCTATTGGCAAGGCCCTTCATACCTATACCAAACAAACGACTATAAACAGATTTTGACGATGCCATGTCCTGAAAGTCACACTGAGGCTTACTTTTTTCAGATTTTGTGCCATACTTGGTAATGTAGTGGTTCAAGATCGCTGATTTTTCACCCATAAACTGCAAGTCCATATTGCCATTCCATGCTAACAAACCGGCCATATTGTAGTCATTGATTAATGTTTCCCGGTCAGTGCGTGGGAGACTGTACAAACGCTTTCAACTATTCTACTTAGAGTTTTCCTAGCTGCTATAGATTCAGCGACGCTTTTGATGATTAACTAGTCCGTGACTGTTCTAGGAAAAGAAAATCTGCAAACCCTACAGAAGCCTGTTCTAGTTTTTTTGGTTCTCAGGCAATAATTGTTGTGATGGTGGACCTGAGAATTTGTCACCCTATTGTGTAACGTAGGAAATGCGTCTTTGTCAGGCATGCTACATGTTAAATATTTAGTGATGAAGGCCAACCAACTTCCTCCGTAGTAGACTGGCCCAGAATTGATGCGTCTTTGACCCAAAGCATGAGATGAAAATGCTGGGTGCCACGACTTTGATATTCTCGTCTCCAGAAATAGTGCATTATATCTCCTAACGGCTAATCGTCAGAAAGAAGAAACGAAATCATAGCATCGAACTGAATATTAATAAACCGCGAAGCTGCCACTGGATCGAGGGCTACCAACTCACTTACGGGCTTTGAATGCCAAGACAAAGGATTGATTTCTCTTAAGTACTCTCCCAACTCTTCCCACTTCTACTCCGAGGGACTAAGAGTGAGAAACCACGTGGCCGGCCCATAGTGCCTAGTCATGCAATTGACTTCTCCCCTATTTTTTTTCCAGTAATCCTCTGTGTTTCGCAGTTTACTAAAAATAGCATTGACATCCCCATCTAGTTCAGAATCATTTAACTGCCTTAGATACTCACTGGCCGTTATATTGCCTCCTACTCGTTTGACATTCATGTTGAAAAAGATGCCCGCGTTTATTGCTCTGATGTTTGCATCATGAAGGAGAAAAAATTATTGATTTATAAATTGATTATATAAAAAATATTGATGATTGTGCCTAAACCTGGAGTGACGAGATTTTATCCTACACTTTATGTAATCGGCACTACGTAATTTTGATGAGCGGGGATGGAACTGGCCAAAACTGCCATCTGAGTATAAATCAGGAAAACATTTTACGTCAATTAGCTTATCCCGAGAATCCATGGGAGCTGCCATTACTTTTTTTATTTGATATAATTCTGCTGGTGTTCCATGGGCACGAGGATTATGGTTGGGATAAATGGTAAAATTCTCATAAAATTTCTCCGTGTCTTCATCATCAAAAATCTCTGTGACTATAGCAGATGTACCACCATTACTATCGCAGGCGTTAGGATTGTCGGTGACTTGCTCTTGGATGATTTCAATTATATTATCAAGTAAATTGATAGGTACAAGCTTGTCTGCCGACTGTGGTAAAATAATATTAAATTACTACTTGTAATTGGGCATTATTAATTTTAAGCTTTCCTAGATAGTCATAATAGAGTCCCGAACTTGTAGTGATCGGCTGGACGAAGTTCCGCTGGGGCTCACCCCGCGTGAAACTGTAAACAGTGTCGTCAGAGTTAAGGTAAGTAACTATCTAATCTTATTTAATCATACAAGGTAATAGTAAGTATATATCTATGTTACTTATTAATTATTTTACTTTACATTTATATTAATTATAATTTTATATAACGGTTTCAAAGGGTTTTCATGAACGAAAACTACGGACTACCTGCTTAAGACCAGTTTATATTTATCTACAGGTTGTCTCCGGTGACCTCAGCTAATTTAACTTGGTCAAAGTGATGAGTTACATGACGTCGGTTTATAAGGAGGGTAAGTGTATTGTTGCCATTGATTTTTATGACTTTATAGGGGCCCTTCCAAACTGGTGAGAGTGCTTTACGCATTCTCAAATGATTTTTTAGGTAAACGTAATCTCCTGTTTTATATTTTATTGTGCGAGTATGATTATCATAATAAGCTTTTGATGATTCTTTTGATTTTCTAATACAATCTAAAGCTTTATCTCTTGAAAGTTTCAGTCTGTTTCGCAGCATTCGAATATAGTCTGGGTAAGTAGCTTCAGGAGTTTCTTCGTAAATAGAATTTGGTATTACGGGTTTGTTACCAAACATAAGTTCATAAGGCGAATAATTTGTCGTAGAATGGATAGATGTATTATAGATAAACATAGCAGTATAAACATAGCGAGGCCAATTGGTTTGGTCTTCATTTACAAAGGATCTTAAATATTCTTTTAGGGTGGAATGGTTCCGTTCCAGAGCACCTTGAGTTTGTGGATGGTATTGGGAGGACCAGAGATTTTTAATTTTTAAGAGTTTACACGTTTCTTTAAATAATTCTGAGGTAAAATTAGTACCCTGATCAGTGAGGATAGTCTTAGGTATGCCAAATATTGAAATAAAGTGTACTAAACATTCACTGGTTTCTTCAGCTGTTGTGCTTCGAATTGGGTAAGCAGAAGTGAATTTAGTAAGGTCATCCTGGATAGTGAGTATATAATTAAGTTTTGCCGGACCGGATTCTGGTAGGGGTCCAACGATATCTAATGAAATTATCTGGCAAGGTTCTGTTGAGGTGCTGGTTATCTGCATAGGGGAACGGTTAATTTGCCTAAGGGATTTATTTAATTGACACTGCGGACATTTCTTAACAAAGTTCTCTACATCACTACGCATGTTTTTCCAATAAAATACTTCTTGAACTCGCTTAAGCATTCGAGTACTGCCTAGGTGTCCAGCAATAGGAATATTATGATTTTCTTTCAATATTTTAGGGATTTCTGTGGGAGAGGGGTAAATTATCTTATCTCTATAGATATGAACAGTTATACCGGTAAGGTGGAAAAGGAAAAGGATCATGTTATATATTTTGACGAATTGGTGTGTATCGAAGGGATTTTTGAATTCTGTTATTGCGATTTCGGTATTTAAATCGCCATCAAGATTTAAGAATAACTGATTCCTAATATTCTTAAGACTGTTATAAATATCCACATATGAAGATTTGTCAAAATGATAAACCTTGAAAAAGATAAAGTAATATTTCTTTTCGCCGTGTTCAAAATTTATAAAAGAGTTAAGAGTTCTTTCCTTATTTACAATTTCGGACTTATCAGGTAAAATATCTAGGATATTCTGAATAAATGGATTGGATTCGTCTAGATCAATTGAAGTTGGTAAGATTATTATTTTGTATTTTGATTTAGATATGTCCTCATTATGTTCAAGAATTTTCGTATCAAATGTTGTGTTGTTATTATTTAGTATTTTCAGGAAAGCATGATAGTCGTCTTCAGATAGGTTAGAGCTCGGAGAATTGTTTGCAGAGGGAATGGACTCTGTCAGAGGATCGACTGATGGCTCTATTTCTGTTGTAGTGTGTTCACTAGGAGCCTGAGAGTCGACAATTAAATCGTTGGGGTTGACAGTGGGCGGTGATACTAACAAGTCCATGAGATCCTTTGGTGAGGAGCTCGTGGCCGGAATGGGTTCTACTACAGGATTAAATGATTGCGTTATTTCAATGGTGTTGTGCTCACCAGGGTTTTCAAAATCTACAGCTAGCTCGTCGGGATTGAAAGAAGGTGGTGATACTAATAAGTCCATGAGGTCTTTATCTATTTCAGAGGCGTTTTCAGGTTGAACTGGATTTACTGGAAACCGAGATAGGGCGTCAGCATTGGTGTTAATTTGGCCCTTTTTGTATTTGATATCATATTCGAGTTCTTCCAACTTTAAACGCCATCGGATTAATCGTGACCCTGGATCTTTACATTTAAACAACCATTCAAGTGGTTTGTGGTCCGTTAATACCGTGAATCGGCGCCCATATATGTAGGGTCTGAAAACTTTAGTGCCGAATATTACAGCTAGACATTCTTTTTCAGTGACGCTATAATTACACTCTGCTCGATTGAGGGTGCGGGAGGCGAAAGTGATAGGACGATCTTGTCCTATATGTCCTTGGGATAGGATTGCCGATATGGCGAAATTAGAAGCGTCACATGTTAAAAGGAAAGGTTGCGTAAAATCAGGATATGCCAAAACTGGGGCAGAAACGAGTTTATTTTTCAAAGTTTCGAATGATAACTGTTGGATGTTTTCCCACACAAAAGGGGTGTCCTTTTTGAGAAGATTAGTTAAGGGTTTAGCAAGTTTAGAAAAATCTTGTATGAAACGTCTGTAATATGAAACAAGACCTAGAAATGATTTGATATCCTTGGGAGATTTAGGCGTAGGGAAACCTGCAACGGCCTTAACTTTATCTGCATTGGGTTGGACGCCATTTTGACTAATAATATGCCCAAGGTAAGTGACTTCCTTCCTGAGAAATTCACATTTCTCTGGCTGGAGCTTCAGATTAAAATTGCGAATTCTACGAAAGACTGATTGTAGATTATTAATGTGTGAAGGTAAATCAAAGGAATAGACTACGATGTCGTCGAGGTAGACGAAACACCTAGTACCTTGAAGACCTGTAAGGCAGTTATTCATAAGTTTTTGAAAAGTTGAGGGTGCATTCTTTAGGGCAAACGGCATACGGTTAAATTGATAATGATCTTGGGGTACGGAAAAGGCAGTTTTGGGTGCATCTTCTCTAGAGATTAAAATCTGATGGAAGCTGGAAGTGAGGTCTAAGGTGCTAAAATATTTGCTCTTTCCTAACTGATCAAGAATTTCAGAGATCTGTGGGATTGGATAGGTTTCACCTATAGTGATATCATTCAATTTACGGTAATCTATGACAATACGCCATTTACGATGGCCTTTTGAGTCTGCTTTTTTGGGTACTACCCAAATCGGCGAGCTCCAGGGTGAAGATGAAGGTTCTATAATGTTTTGGTCGAGCACTTTGTCAATTTGTGTTTTTACCTCTGTCTTGTGGCATTCCGGGAATCTATATGACTTAGTGTGAATAGAAGTATCGCTACTAGTTTTGATACTATGTTCAGTAGCAGACGTGTAAGTGAGTTGGTCATCTGGTAAGTAGAAGATATCAGAAAATTGAGAACAAAGTTCTATAAGGACATTTCTCTCTTCACTGTTTAAGTGTTCTGTCCTTAATGAATTAATGACTTCATCGGTTCGTTTAGACATTTCAAGGTTGGACATATTAACTGGATATGAAGTTGAATTTATGGGTTCTATATGAAGTACAAGATTTGTTTCAATATTTACGAAACGCTCAGATGTTTAGCTACAGTAACGTTAACACGCTTATTATCTTTAATTTTAACGATGCAATTTGATATAAAGATATCCTCAGAAATATGTTGATCAATAATTAATCCCTCCTTTAGATTAGTCTGTTGAACCGAGCATTCTATTACCGCTTCAGTTCGAGGCGGAATCACGAAAAATGGTTCAGAAAACAATAATTTAATTTCGTGTTTGCCTATTTTTAGAGTGTCGTAGGTATAATCAATTTTACATCCAAATTTAGTTAAAAGGTCTGTACCGATAATTCCGTCATAAGGTAAATTAATTTCTCAAACAACATGAAATTTATGTGTAAAATGTTTGTTGTCTCTTAATTTTAGTTTTAATTGAAAGTGTCCGGTGGTAAGAGTGGGCTCATCGCCAGGGTCTATACCCTTAAGCTTAATGCATTCTTTAATTAACTTTTGGTTAGCTCGGACGCTTGATTCTTTGATAAGACAGACGGCAGAACCTGAATCGACTAATAGGGATAGCGGAATATCTGACGCTTGGGATTCTAACAGAACATGTGGCAACAAACGTTTCGTTGTATCAATATGTACTTCATATATTTCTTTAGGATGAGCGAGAGTTTGGGGCTGGTTACCCTGTTCCTGGCTCATTAGATTAGAGAGGGTGCGAGTTTGGGGCTGGTTACCCGGTTCATGACCCTTGTTATAGGATTTAGATTGATCGAGAGTTTGGGGCTGGTTACCCTGTTCGTGGCTCATTGGATTAGAGAGGGTGCGAGTTTGGGGCTGGTTACCCGGTTCATGACCCTTGTTATAGGATTTAGATTGAGCGAGAGTTTGGGGCTGGTTACCCTGTTCGTGGCTCATTGATTTAGAGAGGGTGCGAGTTTGGGGCTGGTTACCCGGTTCATGACCCTTGTTATAGGATTTAGATTGAGCGAGAGTTTGGGGCTGGTTACCCTGTTCGTGGCTCGATGGATTAGAGAGGGTGCGAGGTTGGGGCTGGTTACCCGGTTCATGACCCTTATTATTAAGTGTGATGCCTGTCTCAGTATTTTGTCTCGAGCGGCACCAGGACGAGACTTCTATTCGTTTAAATGAGGCTGGGATTGTTTTATCTCGTCAACTTCATCATAACCAGCTTCTTCGTCAGGTGGTTCTAGAAAATTTACACGTGGGGGGTTTCTACTTTGGTAGTCCTGAGTCCTAGAGTTATTATATTCTCGTCGTTTACAGGTTGAAATTTCGTGACCACTTATTTTACAATAACGACAGAAGAGGGTCGAACTATTATTGTTATTATAATTATTGTTAAATGGTCTCTGTGGTGGTGCATTGAAATTGGTTCTCTGGGAAGGGGTGAAACTTGAACTCGGTCGTGCCGAGTGATATTGATTAGGATTCCTAGGATTACCCCTAAATCTATTATTATTATTATTAGGCCTCTGTTCGACTTGTGGTCGTCTATACAAAGTTTGTTGTATCCGTTCCTCTGAGACGGCGAAGTTAATAGCTTCATTTAGGGTTTTAGGTGATTTACATCTTACTATGTTAGAAATTCGGGGTTGAAGACCCATAAGAAAATGGTGAAGGGCGAGACCTTCCATGGCTGCTGTTCGCCCGGGAAGCTCTTTTAATTTAGAAGTTGAGAGAGATATTTCAGTGAGTAATTGTGAGAGGTAGGTTTCCATTCGTAAAGAATATTGGTTAACATTTTCTTGTGGACTCTGTCTGCTCTCTTGAAGTTCCATTAACAAATGAGAGTAGTGTTTTCTCTCACTGAACTGAGTCTTAAGGAAATCCTTAAGTTTCTCCCAGTTCGTGAATTCTTTGATGGAACACGCAACTTCCGCTTTTCCATTAAGTTGTGCAAGTATGTATTTAAATAAAATAGGTTTTTGAGCATCGGATGCAAGTTCAAAAGCGTTATCACAATTTACTAGAAATGAGTTAAGAGTTTCTCTATTACCATCATAAGATTTTACAAATTTAAATAAAATGTTGAGGTCTAATTCGGCCATAGCGATAGTGGCGGCAGTTTGCCTTGTGACACGAGGAGAAAGTACAGGAGATTTACCAGAAGTATCACTAACACTCTGTTCTAATTCGGGAATATCTATATAAAGTTTATTGTCTTCTGATTTTAGCACTTTTGGCATAATTAGATACCGACACAAAATTACAAAATAATATAATATAATTTCATAATAAGATAATATATGCACGAAACCACAAATTAAAATTAATTATTAAATGTAACTCAAAGAACCCTAATTCGTTAGACTAAACAATGACCAAAGACTTACTGCATAAATGCGTGGGCGACCGATAAGAACGCGACGACGCTTGGCAGGAACATATCGACGGTAGACTATCACGCGACGGCTGGACTCGTAGGATTGAAACAATGATGAATGACGGATGTTCCACAGGTAAAGCACGGAGTTGAAGTTGAAGGACACTGATTTTAGACACTATACACTTTGCTGCACAGGTCCTTTCGAAGATTGTTATTAGCAATGGGTTTGTAATTAGCACTCTTATATTTTCCTTTACACTGTGCTTTACAGTAATTCGAATATAACACGTAATTCGTGAATTGTAGGATACGGATGAGTCTATTGAGCGGTGTCGGGCACTGGGGAATTTCCGTATCCCACCGCTGCCACCAAAATGTTAGCCCGGGAAATAAAAGTCACTTTTTAAAAAAGAAATTAATTATTTAAAAGGAATACAAAGGACTTATTTTAAGACAACCGCTCAATTCGAGATTGAAAACTAGACTGACTTGGGATTGAGTTTATGATTAAAGCAACAAACAACAAAATGCTGACTGGACTATTGCTAGGCTTAGATAGACATTAACCCTTACATGTTTAGGCTATAACAGAGCGTCACAAAGTATCTTCATCTACACCACCACGTGTTTTAGGTATATTTTTTCTAAAATATTCTACTATTGCCACATGTATTGAAGAAGCAGTGTGGGTCTCTGTGTTGGGTCCCTTTCTTTCGACTATGGAGACTATAGACATTGTATAGCCTCCATACTCTCGACTTTCAACGAAACATCTGTCGGTAGAAGTTACGAAAAGTATTTAGTTTAGGCGGAGTCATCAGTAGGTATACGTTTATATGTCCCGCTGGCTGATACCTGGCGCGGTGGAGGTCGGTCATGGGGGTTTGTGCCCGGTTCATGGCTGGCCGGCGGACAGGCTGCCTTTCGGGGTGGTCTGTCTGCGGGGTGGGCTCGGGCCTTTTGGCCTGGGCACTGAGGGTGGGAGGGCGCAGGCCCTCTCTACCGGGGACAGCAGCGGGGTCGCCCCTGGTACTTCTCTGTGCGCAGAGTGGACTGTGGGGCGGTCCCGTGGTTGTGTGGGGGGTACGTGGCGGTCTCTTCCTTGCTGAGGTAGAGGCCGTTGCGCTGATAGGGTGGTGGCCCGGAATAGTCATCATCAGGTACAATAGCGCCTGACGATGATTAGTCCGGGTGAGGTGGCTACGGAGCTCTGATTGATGCCTTTGGCTCTGATTGAGCCTGATTTGGCCCGGCCGGCTTGGGTGGAGGGCAGGGGAGCCCTTCGCGATTCAACAAGCCGGCCACCGGAGTGGGACGCGCTCAAGTCAACCGGGCGCGTCACTCCATGGAGGTGGTGGTCGCTCACGCGGCCTTCCGTCGGAGCAACGCCGATGTGTGCGCAAGCTTTCCCGTGGCGCTCCATTATGACGGAGAGGTGTTGACCGTCTGGTTTAGTGAGTAAGAGTCTCACATAACCGCTTCCATCTTCCCCTGGATGGAGGTGTGTATCCATGAAGATTCCAGACGTTAAAAAAAAAAAAGAAAGGTATACGTTTATATGTATGTACGTCGTACAGTGTTGTTTGTGTTCTTAGAGCCATGGCTTCTAATACAGAAAATTGTTTTACTTCATTATTAGAAAATGAAACAGTTGAAGTAAAAGAAAAAGGATTAGAGACTTTTAAATTGAGTATCAAAAACAAGGATAATAAAGTAAAACTTTTGGCGGGCCTAAAAGTGATAATGGTTCATGATCTGTGTCGAAAACGACATAATAATGAGAAGTTAATTGCTACATCATTGCGTAGAGAAAGTGATGCCACGAAACTTCAGCCACTACTGTGATCCTCGCACCCAGCATTATCTTTTAAATATCATTGTTTTTATGTGCTGATGAGATAACAGCGGAATTTATAGCTAAACAAAAACAGATCCGGCTGTGCAAGCGTAATATAGTATAGTATATAGTATAATGTGTGGTATTTGTCAATGAAAGACAGTATTTCAAATCTTGCTAGAGTTCGTAATGACGATTGGGGTCGAGCAATTATTGAGCGTCTTAAACATGACGTGAATGATTTTGCCGCAGCAGATGCATAGTATCTCAATTCCTGCATGAACAAATTTATATCAATGAGATAGATAGTGCAATGCATTAATTCTAACCTTAAACAGAATTTCAATGAGTGTCAGTTTTCCTTGGACGAATTAATGGACAAAATTGAAGGTGATTACCGTCCCCACATAAAAAAAAACGCAGCTGCTCAAAAAATACGTTGATGATATTTTCATTACCGTCACTGCCAATAAGGCTAAATTGTCTTAAATAAAACAATTTTCTTTATTAGAAGTCATGGCTCTAAGAACACAAACAACACTGTACGACGTACATTCATATAAACGTATACTGATGACTCCGCCTAAACTAAATACTTTTCGTAACTTCTACCGACAGATGTTTCGTTGAAAGTCGAGAGTATGGAGGCTATACAATGTCTATAGTCTCCATAGTCGAAAGAAAGGGACCCAACACAGAGACCCACACTGCTTCTTCAATACCTGTGGCAATAGTAGAATATTTTAGAAAAAATATACCTAAAACACGTGGTGGTGTAGATGAAGATACTTTGTGACGCTCTATTGATATTATGAAAAAAAACATAAATACATAAATTGTAGGAAATTTATTCTACTTTAATTTTGTACATAAATATTTTTTTCAAAAAATGCTTTGGAAAGGAGATATTTCGAAAAAACTGGTTTTAGCCGCCATTTTTTCAAAATGTGTGGCAAAATTGAAATTGGTTTTTGAGGTGGCAAAATTGAAATTCGAAAGGAGCATACCGAAATCTATAAAATAACCAATTTTCAAAACTCCCGGAAAACTTTCCAGGTAACCCCCTTTTTTCGACCAAATGACTGGACTAAGATGGTTCTTAGCTATGTTTGGTCGAAATAGAAGCAGTCGTCCCCAAAATTTTATTGGTGCTGGCGAAAGTTTTTTATACAATATTGATAGTAAAAACCTAAACAGGGGAAATAAGTGTATTCACAGGTTCATTTAGTACAACATAGAAAAAAGTGAAATAATTTAAAAAAACAGATTTTTTTTTTAATAAATCCCGATACTAGGTGACGTCTAAAAAGGATAATAATATTCTTATGTACTTATTGAAGTCGTTACGTCGGGGGACCTTCGTACGTACGTTGATGAGTGTCTATTTTACAACATTTTCGGAGCTAATGAATGAGGTCTTTGACTATACGATAATATCAAAATATTGTTATTTCGTTATTAGCATTGATAAATTTACTTGCATTTTTTATTTTTCCTTTACTTAGCGGTCGGGGTTTTTTTAAATTTTTATTTTATTTTTTTTAATACCGTGACTTCTTGAATAGTTTTCTACAATGTAATAGGTATATCCAAATATATACCGGGTCTGCTAGAATATATATATATATATTTAAAGTTATAGTTGTATTGTCATATATTCGATCATTACCTAACTGTAAAATGTTAATTAGATCCAAATAATAAACTACTCAATACGAGTTTTAAAAAAATAGAAATATATGAACAATAAATTACTTTTATCAAATTGATCCTCACGAAAGTAGGTATATTGTGGAGTTATTTGATATTAAATAAGGATTTTGTAGTGTAGTATATATATATATATATTTAAAGTTATAGTTGTATTGTCATATATTCGATCATTACCTAACTGTAAAATGTTAATTAGATCCAAATAATAAACTACTCAATACGAGTTTTAAAAAAATAGAAATATATGAACAATAAATTACTTTTATCAAATTGATCCTCACGAAAGTAGGTATATTGTGGAGTTATTTGATATTAAATAAGGATTTTGTAGTGCTGATGTTTTACATATTTAGGAACGTGTATAAACAGTGTATCAGGATTTCTAATCGTTGTACTTTTGCAGATGTCTCATAAGAGCACATTCTTAACCATTTCCAATGAAAACCATATAATAACACAGAAGACAAACGTTATTGTTGTATTTGTAGTATCGTGACTTCTTGCTCGTATAAGTCACGTGACCTAGTGATTTTGCGCGAAATTTAATTATCATCGGGTAAAATATTTTATTTTTAATAAAATAATCACTTTTTGAGAGAAACCGAATTATGGTAGATAAATAGATAGATAGATATTATTCTTTATTGCACTTCGAATAACAATTAAAATAATACAAGAATAATAACAACAATGAACTATACAGTAACTTAATAAAAAAAAGACAAGTAAATTATAAATAAGTGCAAAAGGCGGTTACGATAGTAGATAACAAGATATTTCGCATGTTTTAAAATTTATTTTATAAAACGCTTAAGTAGCTAATTGTATTAAAATCCGTTCAGTACTTTTGGCGTTATTGAGTAACAAACATCACAGACCTAACGTCTGAAACGCACGTACATGAAAAATTTAGTATTTCTATAGACTATGTTTTATTTTGGTACATAAGTTGCTACTATATTGCTATGTTTCAAAATATCTCTAAACATGTATAGCCATGTTAAGCTTATTTAAATTTATATAAATATAGAATGAAAAATAAACCAATACTAGCAGGGATTCGAACCCGCGACCTCTGGGATACCGTCCCGTCGCTCTACCAAATGAGCTACCGTATCGCTGTCCGTCTCGGTGAATTAAGCATTGGTAGAGCGACGGGACGGTATAATAATTGCTAAGTTTCATCAAAATCAGTTAAATAATTTTAGCATGATAGAGTAACAAACATCCATCCATCCAAACATCCAAACATTCGCAGTTAGGTATATATTAGTCAGATTAAGCACTAATTATAGTTATTTTGAGTTTGATTAATTTAATCTAAATTGCATTAAATAGAGTCGTAGGTCGTGTGTTTAAACGAATGAGTCAATTGAATGTTCTGAAGTCACCGGAAGTATGGAATACTTAGGCTTCATTTATGTTGAAGTTGTGCAGAATCACCAAAGTTCGGAGGGTTATGATATTAAATAAAAAATTAAAACTATTTTCCAGTACAGTTATCGTAATAAAATAAGATGACCAATTTTTCGCTTAATATGTAATTTATAAATAAATCACTTCTTAAATCTGATATAGCTTGTTTAAGTTTCAAGTAATAACGAGGACCATTTTCCTTCTAATAAACTCTTGAGCACAAAAGAATTTCATTCACATAGGATGACACTTCCTTAAATTTAGAGCTCTTTATCTGAAAATTCTATTCACTTGAAGACGGTTTATGGGAAGAAGTTCCCACATACAACGACGACGGTTCTTCTAATTGAATTTTCGCCAAAATCAAGTGGTGTCCAATAAGAGAAGCAATTTTTTATCCTATAAGTTATATTGCTAGAGGTCTTTTTATCCTAACCGATAATATTTATGAAAAATAAGTTGTATGATTTGATACAAAAACAATTACAATAAATATTGAATAAAAACGTTTTGTTTTGTTGATAACAATAACGTAATAACATAACCAACAATAATTGTTGGTAAAATAATAATAACAATTCGTAATGGCTTTTCTTTTTATTTAATAACATTATATTCATTCAAAAGAGATAATTAACATTGATTTTGTTTATTTTTATTTTCTTGTAACCTGTCCGTCGAGGCGCTTGTATTTGTTTGTTCAGTTGTATTATATATGTAAAATACTTTGTATGTAAAGCTTCATCATTTATAATATATTATAATATACATTTCTTTTATTTTAGTGGTGTGTTGTCAATATTTCAAAACATTTATACGCTTATATTTATAGAATTTAAATTAAATTATTCTTGATATTACCAAATTGATTAAACCTTGATAAAAGTATTGAGAGTGTTATTAACCGCTTGAACTAGATTTGCTTTAGTATTTGGTGTTTGAATAATTATTATTTAGTTACGATTGAAATTCATAAAAACTGTATATAGTGATTTACCTTAGGCTATAAAAATGATCTTTGAACAAAGACTGAGTTTGATGCATTATATTCCTTTTAGCGAGTCGCTTTATATACCCGCATAGAACACCTGTCAAGGCGTCAGCTTCAACTTTTTTTGTTTGCTGCACTATAGCGCTCTCGTGAACAACACAACATCATTTATAATGTACTAGAATTTCCCATTTTCGTAAAATAGCCGTATATAGAATGACACGAACAATAACAGGTAAATTTTGAATTTTAGCTATTGATTTTGAATTGCATTCACATTCTATTAATATTTAATTATTAAGTTAAATTTGTTTCATTTTTTATTAGCTTTTGACAGATTCTTTAGGGCTTTGTTTAGAAAATGTACCTAAATATAGTAAATACAGTTTTAATTTTAACTTTTTTAAGGGCTTTTGTATTTATCAAACCATACAAGCTGTATCATATCTTTTTCTAATATTTAAAATTAACTTATAAATTAACCCTGTCTCCTCTGAATTTCGACAGGACAGGATGCCAGGACTCATACATCTAAATTTTATATTCTAAAATCATTAATATTTTCTTTCCTTAATGCCATGTTTTTTTTTATATTGGCCTACCATAATGACTCCAGTCTGCCTGATATTAATAATAATAATAATAATATTATCAGGACAAATTACTCAAATTGATCTAATCCCTAAGTAAGCAAATTATTTGCTTGAGTTAAGGGTGTTAGACAACGAGAGAAATACATAGAAATAAACATTACAAATACTGGAAATATATTTAATAATCGACCAAACCCAGAAATACAGACGTCTATGTTCATCACATACATGACTGTCCATGCGGAGAATCGAACCTGAGTCCCATTGAGCCGCCATAAGTTAGGCGTCTGCGCTAACCTCTCGACCAACGGTGAGTGAAGTCCAAAAATGGTGGCCACCATTTCATTCATGCAAAATAGAATGCAGTATAGTGGTCTCCACTATGGCGGCCTTTTGAGATGCCTTTGCACGTCCCGCTTAAAAGACCCAGGATCTTAGTGGAAAGGAAACACGTGCCGTGGTGGTGTATTCCACATTTTGAACGACTGACATAAATATGAAGTGATGAACCGTTTGATTCGTGATGACACAAATTCCACTATGAAGGGGTGGCACTTCTGTTCTGCACGTGTTGTTCTGGAAAAGAAAGGAAAGTATGGGATAAGTTGAAAAAGTTAGTCGGGTCACTCATCGTGGTGTAGGCGATACGATACGATACGATACGATACGAACCGCTCGCTTCTATTACCGATCGAGAGTGTCACGCAAAGTCTGAGCTAAACCATCCCAAAGATGAGAACAGTACTCGACGCAGGAGCGAACCTGTGTCCTATATAAAAGACAAAGCTGTTCCGGTGTAAAGAACCGTTTCCCCTTGTTCAACACTCCAAGTTTGCGTGAGGCTGTTTTAATGACACTCTATATACAAACTAATTACAAATAACCCTGTATATATATATATTTGTAATTAGTTGACCACCTCTTGCAGGCAGCCTCTCTACATCAATTTATGTACATATATATATATATAAGACAATTATAAAGGGAATCTTCAAGAAAATAAACGTGGTGTTGCTCTGAAAAACAAAGTTTTATTTTAACGTAAGTTAACACTTTTTTAACCACTAAAACAATAGAAATCAGGTTTACAATCCTACCTGAAAAAACAAAGAAACGACATTAAAAGTTTATTATTTCACTTGTCGATTCCTCTTCCACCAAAGTATAATAATTTATTGTTTACACCTCACAATCGACATATTCCCAAAAACCCCACCTCTGCTTTATCCATAGTACCGCCATGACACTAGTATAGACAGTAACGCCATCTAATGATAATGAAGGTAAAACAGGAACTGTTTTATCCACAAACAGATAGCTTAAAGAAATCTAATTTCTTTACATCTCCCCTGGCAGGGCAGAAAATTTCCTCAAAATTTTCTCCACAGAAGATCCATATTCATTCAGGAACTGGAATAAGTTTTGTGATGTGAAATAAGTTGGATTCTAATTTTTTTATGGCCTGTGTTTATTTTATATATAGTATTCGATATTTTCTCTTCAATTCTAAAAGGACCTATCTTTAGCTCCTCCAATTTTCTTCTGTTCAACTTATGCCCATTCTCAACATATACCATATCTCCTGTTTTGAAATTATGCTGAGTCCTATTTTTGTCTATTAACTTTTTATTGTAATTGTGCGACTTTACCGTATTTTCAAATGCTAATTTTCTATCTCTAATCCAGTCATCTGTTGTTTTAGGTTTTATTAGTTCTTTTGGCAGTAATGAAACCTCCGTGCCATCAAGAAGATATCTTGGGGTGAATCCAGTGACAGTATGCTCAGTATCATTATACTTATCTACACAGGTGTGGGCTATTGTTGTCCATGCCGTTTTATTACTCTCTTCATTTATTTTACATCGGATTTTATTCACTAGCGTTTGATTTAGCCTCTCATTTAATCCATTTGAAAATGGTGCGTTTACAGCGGTGAATATCAGTGGAATGGATTTTTAACTCAGAAAAGATTTAAATTCCTTAGAATTTATTCCTGGATATTGGTCGCTTAGAATCATGCCAATTTCATTGTGATTGATTATATTACTGACCAGTTTAATAAAATCCTTGGCAATTTGTGTCTTTGATGTAACTATATGTGCATATCGAGTGTAATGGTCCACTAGCAGATGGAGATATCTTTTCGTTGACCGTGAGCCTCCAAAGCCTCCAATCGTGTCTATGGATACAATCTCATATGGTTTTGAAGCTGGCCCCAAGTGTGACATTAACCCATACTTCACTTGTACTCTTGTTTTATTTTTTATGCATATGTCGCATCTCTTGCACAGGTTATTTATATTTTTTGTTAAATTTTTTGCTGTATATATTTTTCTAATTTTATTTTGTATTTGTTTTATTCCTATATGGCACATACTGTTATGTATTTCTTTTATAAGCTTTATACTTAATTTTTCTGATAATATAATTTTTTCTTGTTTATTACATTTTTTATAGTATATGTTGTGTCTGTGTATAAATTTATTCTTATTAGCCTATAAATCTTCATTATTTTTTTGATCCATAACAACATCCTGTAATTGTACAAAATGTACTATTTTTAATTGTTCCTCTATATCTTCTTTTGCTTCCAATACCGGGTTCCTGCTTAAGCAGTCAGCTTCTAAATTGTCTTTCCCAGGTGCATATTTTATTTTGAAATCATATTGAGAGAGATAGTATGTGAGGTCTCCTAATTCTTCATCCGTCCTTGATTTAATGTTCATACTTTCCAACGGTTTGTGGTCTAAGTATACCGTGAAAAATTTTCCTATCAGCCAATACTGCCAGTAATGAACAGCTTCTTTAATGGCTAGGCATTCTAAATAAATAGCCTTTTTTTTCTTTTGTGTCTCATTTAATTTTTTCGAAAAGTATGCTACCGGCTTTTCTACTCCATTTGGCTGTATTTGCTTTAATATTGCTCCAATGCCTTCTAGTGATGCATCTGTATAGACATTTATTGGCAAGTCTTGGTCATATATTTCTAAGATTGGTTGTGAACACAGTAGTTTTTTTATTTCATCAAATGAATTTTGACACTCTGCAGACCAAACGAATTTTCGTTTTTTTTTCAGTAAATTATGTAGTGGTTTTAGAGTTATTGCACATTTTAGTATGTATTCATGATAAAAATTTATCTTTCCTAAAAATTGTCTTATTTTTTTCTGTGTTCTTGGTATTGGGAACTCTTGTATGGGGATTAAGTTGTCTCTCAGAGGTCGAACTGTATTGTTTTCTATAATATGTCCAAGGTATTTTACTGAACTTGCAGCAAATAAACATTTTATTTATTTTTTTTTTTTTCATTTATTAGGTTTACCAACAGCTTACAACATTTAAACTTTTAAACAATAAACGTTATAATAATAAGTACTAAGATAAAATGAGAAGCTAATTATAGGTAAACACCACATGCCCATAAAAAAATTACAACTATCCTAAAAAAGGATATTTACATCTAAAAAAGAAAGTGAGGTGTTTTCATTCTCTCCCATAATTTGACTATAAAAATAATAATTTATATGTAAAAAAAGGATCTAATCTCTTAAAAACTAATCTGTTAATTTATTTAAAGCTATATGGACTGATTTCCTGAAAGTAGTTAGAGAGTCACCATGCACGTCCAAGGAGTTGAATTTATTGTAAAGTTTACTTATTCTAGGAATTGGCGAGTTACCACCCATAACGGTTGAACGACGAGGAAAAGATAAAAGCGAATTTAAATGCTTTCTAGGATACCTGAACGGAACTTTCAACTCAAAGCTCTTTAGAAGAGAAGAACATTCAATTTTATGGTTGAAAATTTTAAATAAAAATATCAAATCTAGTTTCATTCTCCGCTTTTCTAAGGAATCCATACGAAAATTTTGTGAACTTTAATCTGAATCCTTCATTATTTATAGCTTTCAACAATTGCTTCAAGTGATTAATGTGTTCACTGTAAGTTTCAGAGAATACCAGTATATCATCTATATAATTAACTGTAAATTTGGTTAGTTTATGTTTCCTTAGTATATTACATAATATTCTTTGAAATATTGCAGGAGCTGTCTTGAGTCCGAATAGTAAACAAGTCCACTGGAAATGTCCTTCTTGAGTTACGAAGGCTGTTTTTTTTCTGTCTTCAATCCTTAGTGGGACGGACCAAAACGCCGAGTTTATATCTAGGGTTGGGAAATATCTGCAGTTTCGCGTTTTCGTCACCAGGTCATCAATCAACGGAAACGGTTGAGCTTGTGGTAACACTATCCTGTTTAGTTCTCTAAAATCAATACACAACCTGGTCTTCCTCTGATCTTCTTTTTTAAACGCTAAGGTGACAAGTGCGGCAAAAGGACTGTATGATTCTTCTATCAGATTTTCTTGGAGTAATTTTTCCACTTGTTTCTCTATTTCTTTCTTATCCTCTGTACAACATCTGCACGGCCTCTTGCTGCAGTATTTATCAACTAGCAGATCAATGCGTGCTTCATATTGTTGTACTTTTCCTACATCATATTATTCTTTCGCAAAGCTTGTTTTGTATTCATCAATCAATTCTTTTATTTCCGTTTGTTGTTGAGTGTTTAAATTTCCCATATTCATCTCAAAGTTCTCTTCCTTTACGTGTTCATTGAAATTTATGGATACCTCATTTTTATTTAGTTCTCTCTTCGAACTGTTGTTATAAATTGGTTCCTTATTTGTAGATGTTTCTTCTTGTTTCTGCGTTATCTTCAAATCTTGGTCCTGAACCAAATAAAATTCTTTTATCATATCAAGTTCAATTAGGAAATCATATTGAAATTCGTTGCCATCCACTATGTAGACATCTACACTTTTCTCTATATCTAAAATCTTTATCTTTATTGTTGTCAAGCCTTGAGTCATTTTTACACCATTAATTGTTACTAGATTTGCATTTTTGTGATCATCTCTTTTTCCCTGTTTTATATTTAACAGTTTGGAATTTATCAGTGAAACGTTAGAGCCGGAGTCATATATACCAAATATTTCCATACTCTCATTTAATGTTAGCTTGACTCTAATTAATGGTGTAATCACTCGTTTTTTTGGTCATCGTCATTTAATTCAATATCCAACACAGTATTGTTCACATTCTTGTTATGTCTTTTCTTATTTTCAAAGTCATCAGTCTGTTTAAACCAACATTTTTCCTCAGGATGGTAGCGTATACCGTTGTTTAATTTTTCACAGGTTCTGCATGAAGGGTTTTTCTCAAATTTGGATTTAATGTCAGGCATATTTTTCTTGATTTTGGCAAAATTCTTTTTGTTCATTGCATACTCTTGTTTGCCAATTTCATTGCATAAGCTTGCAGTGGATGTTACTAGTGCTCTATCAATTTTGTCCATGACATAATCCGGTAAACCTATTGCAATAAGATTTGTCAGCGTTTGAGTGTCAATATCTTTGTTTACTTCCAATAAAAGGCGTTCTTTTTTTGTGGCATATTCTAGCAAGGAGCCTGTTTGGTATCTAAATGTATATGCATATTTTACCTGAGACCATCCCTTATTACCATAAGTTTCACAAAAAATGTTTTTCCATACACTCCATTCTGCCTTAATGGTGAATTTTATTATCATACTTGTGTACCAATCTAAGCACTGTTTCTCAAGAAGGTGTTTTAAAATTTCAATTTTCCTGGCATCCTGTATTATTTCAAACGTTTCACATTCAGCTTCAAACTCGCTTATCCATTGATTCACATTTGATGTTCTTCCCGAAAACTTGTCTAACACAAAATTCTCAGCTGTTTTTATTAGATTTTTATGCTTAGATTCGGTGCTGTTGTTGCTATTATTATTAGAAGGTTTTGTTTCCACTGCAATTTCATCTAGATATTGATCACCGAACTGTACGTTTTCGCCTGCATCCAGGTAGATTTTCCGTAGCTCGTCAGTTAGTGGGATCCATATTTTCCGTGTCTGGTGTCTTTTTTTAAGCGAATTCTTGATTATCGCGTAAATTTCTAACTTAGTTATACCAGTATGTTTATTTGCATTTTTAAATTCATCGGGTATATCGTATTCACATCCATCGGGTGTTTCGATTGAGGTTATGCAAATCAAATTTGTTTTTGCATCACTTGCGGCTAATACCGCGAAAGTAAATCTCAATTTCTCCATTGTTTTAAACAAGTAATGTCGTTTTATAACACAATTATAAAGGGAATCTTCAAGAAAATAAACGTGGTGTTGCTCTGAAAAAACAAAGTTTTATTTTAACGTAAGTTAACACTTTTTTAACCACTAAAACAATAGAAATCAGGTTTACAATCCTACCTGAAAAAACAAAGAAACGACATTAAAAGTTTATTATTTCATTTGTCGATTCCTCTTCCACCAAAGTATAATAATTTATTGTTTACGTTCACTCAGCCTCACAATCGACATATTCCCAAAAACCCCACCTCTGCTTTATCCATAGTACCGCCATGACACTAGTATAGACAGTAACGCCATCTAATGATAATGAAGGTAAAACAGGAACTGTTTTATCCACAGACAGATAGCTTAAAGGAATCTAATTTCTTTACATATATATATATATATATATATATATATATATATATATATATATATATATATGTATATATATATATATATATACGTGTATATACATAGTAATTAGTATTTTATTATAAATATTGATCATTCAGTATTCTGCAATGACAGATTCTATAATAGATTTTAATAATATTTGTATATCTTCATCTTCCTCTGATGATTTTATGAGCGCTAACAGTGATTCCTTATCTGATGACTTCCAATCTTTAGATTCTAGACTTAACTCCATCTTCCGTTGTGAATCCAACTTCAATGTGGTTCATATTAACGCTCAAAGCATTCCCGCACACTACTCTGATTTTCTCGCAACATTTAGCAAGTCGATTGTATTCTTGTTTCTGAAACATGGCTTAAACCTTCTCTTTCTTCCTCACTCTATTGTTTACCCAATTACACACTAATTCGCAATGATCGCCTTGAAAAGCGAGGTAGTGGCGTCTGCATATTCTTAAGACATAATATAACCTTCAAAACAATCAGCTTTTCACCTCCGTCTACTTTTGGCACCTTAGAATACCTTCTTCTTGAAGTTGTAGTCCAACATTTTAAATTACTTCTTGGTGTAATGTACAGTCCCTCTCCTAATACTGACTACTTCAACGATTTAGAATTACTGCTAGATTCTTTATCACCCTGTTACAAATATGTTATTATCATGGGCGACTTAAATACGTGTCTTGTCATGAATAACTTTGGGTCTAAAAGATTAAGATCTTTACTAACTTTGTATAATTTTTCTATTCTTCCTCTTTCCGAAACCCATTTCTCACCTTACTCAAAACCATCTCTCCTCGACTTAATTTTTGTTTCAAATTCTGACAACGTGCTAGCCTATGGACAGCTGACTGCTCCTTTCTCTTACCACGATCTTTTATTTCTTCGGTACAATCTGACTCCCCCTAGATGCAAGGGCAAGACTATTCTTCGACGTAACCTTAAATCCATTAATTGGGATCTTTTACATAAAGATGCCATCAATATTGATTGGTCCATTTTGTATGAAGCTTTAACAGTAGACTCCAAATTTGAAAATTTTAATTCAAATATCATTAATTTATAAGATTCCCACGCACTTTTAAAACTTATCAAAGTAAACACTGTCCAGCTCCTTGGGTTTTTGACGACATCAAATGTTTTATGAAGAAACGCAATAGAGCTAAGACACTCTATAAGAAGTACCCTTCAAACGAAAATCATACTTTTTATAAGTTACGTAATCGCTGCAACAGGATGCGAAATGCCGTTATATTTATTCCTGCGCTAATAATTCTACACCTCCACGACTGTGGAGGCTTTTTCAGTCACTAGGTGTGGGTAAATCTCTACTTTCCTCTAATAATTCTATTATCTAAAATTTACTAAATGACCATTTTTCGACTTCCTCACTTATCATAAGTGATTTAAAGCTGTGCTTAATAAATTAAACAAGGTTGCCCTACCTATCTGTGACAGTTTTACTTTTAGAGAAATTGCGGATTGTGATGTTAAGGCAGCTCTAATAAATCTCAGTTCCAAATCAGTAGGTAATGATAACATTAGTCGTGACATGCTAATTCCTTTGCTCGACACTATATTGGTTTTTATAGCCCATATCCTCAACTTTTCTTTAACAACCAATTCTTTTCCTAATTCTTCGAAATTGGCTCATGTTATCCTACTACCTAAATCCAATAATCTAAGCTCTCCCTCTCAGTTTCGTCCCATATCTATCCTTCCTTTCCCGTCCAAAGTTATAGAAAAAGTAGTTTTTAAGCAACTATCTACCTTCTTAACATCCAACCATTTCCTTAGTCCTTTCCAGTCCGGTTTCCGCAATGCACATAGTACATCCACAGGTTTGCTTAAGGTTACCGATGACATACGGCTCGCTATGGATAACAAAAACCTAACTATCCTCGTCCTTCTTGACTTCAGCAATGCTTTTAATACTGTAGATTTCGACATACTACTAGGTGTTTTGCGCAGCCTTAACATATCTCCACCCGTGGTTAACTGGTTTCACACTTACCTTTATGGTCGCCAACAGATTACCTGCTGTGATGGTTCCTCCTTTCAGTGGGCTGATCTATCTGCTGGTGTTCCTCAGGGCGGCATTTTATCCCCTTTACTTTTTTCCATTTTTAAAAATGAATTATCTAAAATATTATCTTCTCCCTACCATCTTTATGCAGATGATTTACAACTATATAGGCATTCCTCTCTTGATGACATTAACCACAGTATCGGAATAATAAATAATGATTTGAACAATATTAGAGAATGGGTAGAGTCTTTTGGCCTCCAAGTGAATCCGAAAAAATCACAAGCAATTATAATCGGCAGTAGATTTTTTCTTAATAAATTGCACCTCAACCAACGTGCTAGTGTAATATACCATAACATTGTCATAATTTTTTCTGAAGAGGTTAAAAATCTGAGATTGACTTTCGATAAACATTTATGTTGATCAGCGCAAGTCAATGAAACTAGTAAGCGAGTACACATGTCATTCTACTCTCTCAGGCGTTTGCAGAATTTTTTGCCTCTGCGGACTAGAATCTTGCTAGCGCATTCCCTCTTGTTACCCCTCCTCGACTACGGTGACGTTTGCTATTTTGATACTTCTGAAGAGCTACTCAATAAATTAGACCGCCTTCAAAACTTGTACATTCGATTTGTCTTCGGTTTACGCAAATTTGAACACGTTTCAGATTTTCGGCGTCAACTGAAGTGGCTCCCCATCCGCCTTCGCCAGAATATGCATATATTGACCATGCTATACAACGTTTTTTAAAAAATCAACACCTTATTTATACGAACGTTTCCATCTATCCTTACGTAATAATCGCCCCAAACGCTCCTGCATCAAAGTGAAAACTTTTGATATCCCCTCTTATAATACCACCGTTTTCTCCAAATCCTTTACCGTAAATGCTGCGAGGTTATAGAATTCACTTCCTAACTACATTACAAGTAGCCAAACTGTCCTTACTTTCAAAAAAAAAAATTAAAGCAACACTACCTGTCACTGTCTTAAGTTTTATGTTTATGTAAGTTTATGTAAGCGATCTATATTCTTTAATTATATATGTATTATAGTTATTATATTTGTCATTATATATTTTACTGAATATTTATTTATGAGTAAGTGTATGTATTGTATATATTGTTAAAATATATGTGTACCTATTTCTGCCCTCACAAATGTTCTTTTCCAACTCCCATGGATAGCTGGAAGAGATCTCTTTATAGAGATAAGCTAATCCTATTATTATATGCTATACTTTTATGTCATTTTTTTTTGTTGTTCATGAAATCTCTGGGACATGAAATAAATAAATAAATAAAATTTGTATTATTATTTTCATTTAAACTATCTTATTTGCAAAATGATTCTAAAAGAACAAACTCCAATATCAAATAAATAAAAAAAACTACTAAGCAATTTAATATAATACAAAAAATAATAATGATAGAAATGAAAATATCTCGCTTGCTTTCTATAAGAGTGAGAGAGATAGCAAAACATGTCGTGCCAACTTTTTATAAGAATTTTTACCGTCTCGCCCTCTTTCACAACGCGCGATAAGGAACTACGTTCCAAAAAAAACACTAACAAATTGACAAAAAAAAAACGGTAAAGTATCAAGTTAGGTTTGATTACATATTTTGTGTTCATACAGCAATCTTTACCAAATGATATTTTTGCTAACAAGCGATACAGTCACCACTCCCGACAACGGCATAATTGAATTTTAGAAAATTTTGTTAAAAAGGATCAACTAAAATAGCACATAAAATTATCCTCATTAAAATACATTAAGAAGCATGTGTGACTACAGATACGTAATATAAATTACATTTAATAATAATATTTTTATTATTTTCTTATGTATTACGTAACTTATTTAGGGTTTTTTTCTCACACATTTTAAGTTGAGTAAGTATTCTTAGCTAAAATAATTTTTATGCCTAAATATATTATAATATTTTCGACAAAAATGTACCTATACTCCTCCTGATTTCGTAAAACACGTGACGGAAAATCGTTTTGTAATATTAAAAACTATAATATTTCAGTATTTTCTCTGAGAACACTAAACATTAAGAAACATTCTATGCGTTGCAATTATTGGTTTCACGACATTGAGTTTGATTTTGTACCATTATGTACCAAAAAGTTGATAATTTTGGCCATAACCGTAAACGCGTCCTTAAGGAATCATTCGAAGTGAAAACTTCGTGTGATTTTTCATTTTATATAAAATAACAAATATTTTTTTCCCCTATTACGATTAAACTAATGTTTCAAACAATCAAAACTATATCTGATAAGTTTGAAAATATCTTTAAACATGTATAGCCATGTTAAGCTTATTTAAATTTATATAAATATAGAATGAAAAATAAACAAACACGGGCAGGGACGACGACGACGACGTCGACGGGCACCCTGCCCGATTCGGTTTATTTTACATTCTATATTTATATAAATTTATATCAGATAAGGAGAAATATATATATATATATATATATATGTCGGAGCGAGTCAATTCAATAGAATTGATTATTATTAGAACATACCAGAATATTATTTTATTTGTTTAAATTCCAATTGCTTTCAAACCTCTTTATTTGTTATGTTTCATTATTTTACAATTTAAGAAAAGATTATAATTTTATTAAGAAGTATTTTCAAAACGACCAATCAGAGCAGAGAACGTGTCTTGAGCGGGGTCGAGGCTCCATCTTTATAAGAGAGATGAGAATGACGCTGGGCGTCTGTTGGGTTTCCGATACGTTTGGAAGTGGTCAGATATTGACGGAGTGGTTGATTTGGTTTATTATAAAATAAAAGACGATACTAAGATCGGTGCCCTGAACCCGCTGCTCGGTCCTAAAATTAAATGTGAACAATACTATTTGTTAAATAAACGTCTAACATTGTGATCTTGTCTTTTGTGCTTGCGCTTTATCCCAATGACGCCCAATAATACTGCTACAAAAGATGCTTCTCCGACATCAGAAGTGGGATCGGTGCAAGCACAGAACGTTTGCGAGGTTACAACGGCCAATGATGGATGGTGGTTTTCTCAAAAAGTTTTTCCTAACATGAAATGGCTGGAATTTAAGGAAATTTTTCTATCACGCTTTGATACGCTAGAAACATGTGCAGCGACAATATTAAAGATAATTACTAGTAAACACCAAGAAGGTGAATCTCTTGCTGCATATGCAAGCCGTTTATTTACTTTACTCATGTCACGCTGGAGCAATATAGAAAAGGAAGAAATTGTAGTATCTCTATTACTTGCTCACATGGGGAAAATCGAGCCAAGATTACAACGTAATATTTTTTCTGAAGAAATATCTACTCGCACTAAAATGCAGAGGGAATTAATGTCATTTTCTTATCGCAAGCGGAGTAACCATGACATAGCAAACATGCAGCAAGAAAATAAGCGCCCTAAGCTGAGCGTTATTTCTACCAATTGCTACACCTGTGGACAGCTTGGTCATAAATCTTTTGAGTGTTTCAGTCGGTCACACGAAAAGCAGAATACGAATCCCGAGCGCCCCAACGCGGACGTTGCTGCACGCCCTATCACGTGCTACAAGTGTGGTGTTGAAGGTCATGTGGCATCGCGGTGCTCAAACAAATTAACAGGCAACAGCGAACAGCCTGCTGCCGCATCCAAGGTTGTATAGAGTGCAGCATGTCATCTGTTACCGGAATAATTACACAATTTGGTGAGCAGTTTTCATTTTATTTTGGTTTCGGCGATGATTGCTTTTTTTTTAATTAAAAAAAGCATTTTTAATTAAAAAAAGTGGCGAGGAGGCCACTGAAGGGCGAGTTGGCCATATAAGGGCGAGTTGGCCATATAAGGGCGAGTTGGCCATATAAGGGCGAGTTGGCCATATAAGGGCGAGTTGGCCATATAAGGGCGAGTTGGCCATATAAGGGCGAGTTGGTCATATAAGGGCGAGTTGGCCACTAGTGTGCGAGTTGGCCGCTAGTGTGCGAGTTGGCCGCTAGTGTGCGAGTTGGCCGCTAGTGTGCGAGTTGGCCGCTAGTGTGCGAGTTGGCCGCTAGTGTGCGAGTTGGCCGCTAGTGTGCGAGTTGGCCACTGGTGTGCGAGTTGGCCACTGGTGTGCCAGGTTGATGTTTGGATATGATTTCCAAAATATGTAAAGTGATAAACGGCGAGGTGGCTGTTTTGATTTTACATCTTTAACTTGGTTCGTAGTGGAGTTTATGAATATTTAGATTTGAAAGTAAAGGCTAAGCATAATATTGGGGGTTATCAATATTTAAAAAAAAAAAAGGATTTTGGGTGGTTGTGATGAAAATAAAATGTTATAACGTATACAAGGTCCTCGGTCAGGACTGGCCGAGCTATAAAAAAATATGTTTTTCTTGCAGTTAACGGAGAACCGCTGCCTTCATCTTCACACGAGGACGTGTGATATGTCAGGACGGCCGTGTCGGAGCGAGTCAATTCAATAGAATTGATTATTATTAGAACATACCAGAATATTATTTTATTTGTTTAAATTCCAATTGCTTTCAAACCTCTTTATTTGTTATGTTTCATTATTTTACAATTTAAGAAAAGATTATAATTTTATTAAGAAGTATTTTCAAAACGACCAATCAGAGCAGAGAACGTGTCTTGAGCGGGGTCGAGGCTCCATCTTTATAAGAGAGATGAGAATGACGCTGGGCGTCTGTTGGGTTTCCGATACGTTTGGAAGTGGTCAGATATTGACGGAGTGGTTGATTTGGTTTATTATAAAATAAAAGACGATACTAAGATCGGTGCCCTGAACCCGCTGCTCGGTCCTAAAATTAAATGTGAACAATACTATTTGTTAAATAAACGTCTAACATTGTGATCTTGTCTTTTGTGCTTGCGCTTTATCCCAATGAAGCCCACAAATACTGCTACAAAAGATGCTTCTCCGACATATATATAAATGTAAATATATATATTTACATTTCTTTATATCAGAAACAATGTGTTCAATAACAAATTTAAAAAATCACTTGTATTCAAAATGAACACTGTTAAGTTTATATTTTTCTTTTAATGGGACTTGAGAAGTCCAGTTCTCCATAATTTGCTTTAATTGCTCTCAATTAGTGATATTTATTTATTCCACTATAACGTTTAGCTAATGAATCCTAGAATGAAGTAGAAATGTACTTTTTTATTTTTGTTCATTACTTAATTATTACTACGGGGCAGCGCTGCCGAAATTAATTCTATATTTATTTTACAAAAACGAGCTATACGGGCTATTTGTAATTTAAAAGCTAGAGACTCCCTAAAAGATGTTTTTAAACAAATCGCAATTCTTAAGGTCGCTTCTCAATACATTTTTAATAACTTACTATATATACGCCAACATTTAAATGACTATAATAAAAACAGCGACAGACATACGATCAATACAAGAAATAAAAATAGGCTCGTAACGCCTAAATTTCGACTTCAAAAAGTTAAGAAATCCTTTATGGGCTTGAGTATACGCATATATAATAAAGTTCCACAAGATATCTTAGATCTTCTTTTTCTTGGTTTTAAATGTAAAATTAAAAGTATATTATTAAATAAATCTTATTATAACATTCAAGAGTTTTTGGTTGATCGAAATGTGTGGAACTTGGGTCATTGACTGATTTGTAGGGTTGATGTTATAATGTATAAGTCAAACATGGTTAAATTTCATTTAAAAAGAGAAACTGTTGAGTTTTTGGCCAGCTCTTCTCAGCAGAACAGCATTTCGAGCTGGTGGTAGCTTACTCACAGACTGACTATACTGACCAATTGAATTTAATTTAATGCAATTGACGATTCAAAAGTGCGTGTAAATGCCTACTTGAATAAAGATATTTTGAATTTGGAATTAAGATTTTTGTTCTTCTTAAATTCGATGAGATCTGGGAAAATTATGTTTTGATTAAATATCTTTATATATATATATTTCTTGTATACGTGTGTATGTCACTGAACTCCTCCTAAACGACTGGACCAATTTTTATGAAATTCTTTGTGTGTGTTCAAGGGAACT
Source organism: Napeogenes sylphis (assembly GCA_959347405.1). NCBI lineage: Eukaryota > Metazoa > Arthropoda > Insecta > Lepidoptera > Nymphalidae > Napeogenes > Napeogenes sylphis. The sequence goes on from OY365782.1 coordinate 37,843,723, forward strand.
TGAGAATTGTTTAGATTCACAATTTGGTCTACTGGAAAATGGATTTTTGATTAATTTTTAATGTGTAAGTAGGTGGTGATTTTGGAATGTTTCACATTAGTTCCGACGGACTGCGTTACCATGGCAATGCCAAATATTAAATAATATTATATTTCAATTATAGTCAGCCCTGACAGTTGGCGTTGCGATAGAAATAAGAAAAATATTTTAGAACTAGCGGCCCGATTCTTGCTTCGCTACGTAAAAAGTGAAATTTAAAAAAATATATTGGAACAAATTCATTTATTCAAACAAAAAATCTTTATTTACATATTCATACGGTATCGATTGGTCGAATTATGATAAATGTACATGTAATGACGTTAGACATTGTGATAAGTTTTTAATATATGTTTTTTTTAAAGTTTGATTTTTTATATAAAGACGCGTGTACTGTCGGGTCCGCTAGTATATATATATATATATATATATATGTCGGAGAAGCATCATTTGTAGCAGTATTTGTGGGCGTCATCGGGATAAAGTGTAAGCACAAAAGACAAGATCACAATGTTAGACGTTTATTTTACAAATAGTATTGTTCACATTTAATTTTGGACCGAGCAGCGGGTTCAGGGCACCGATCTTAGTATCGTCTTTTATTTTATAATAAACCAAATCAACCACTCCGTCAATATCTGACCACTTCCAAACGTATCGGAAACCCAACAGACGCCCAGCGTCGTACGCAGCTCTCTTATAAAGATGGAACCTCGACCCCGCTCGAGACACGTTCTCTGCTCTGATTGGTCGTTTTGAAAATACTTCTTAATAAAATTATAATCTTTTCTTAAATTGTAAAATAATGGAACATAACAAATAAAGAGGTTTGAAAGCAATTGGAATTTAAACAAATAAAATAATATTCTGGTATGTTCTAATAATAATCAATTCTATTGAATTGACTCGCTCCGACACGGCCGTCCTGACATATCACACGTCCTCGTGTGAAGATGAAGGCAGCGGTTCTCCGTTAACTGCAAGAAAAACATATTTTTTTTATAGCTCGGCCAGTCCTGACCGAGGACCTTGTATACGTTATAACATTTTATTTTCAGCACAACCACCCAAAACCCTTTTTTTTAATATTGATAACCCCCAATATTATGCTTAGCCTTTACTTTCAAATCTAAATATTCATAAACTCCACTACGAACCAAGTTAAAGATGTAAAATCAAAACAGCCACCTCGCCGTTTATCACTTTACATATTTTGGAAATCATATCCAAACATCAACCTGGCACACCAGTGGCCAACTCGCACACCAGTGGCCAACTCGCACACTAGTGGCCAACTCGCACACTAGCGGCCAACTCGCACACTAGCGGCCAACTCGCACACTAGCGGCCAACTCGCACACTAGCGGCCAACTCGCACACTAGCGGCCAACTCGCAAGCTAGCGGCCAACTCGCACACCAGCGGCCAACTCGCACACTAGCGGCCAACTCGCACACTAGTGGCCAACTCGCCCTTATATGGCCAACTCGCCCTTATATGGCCAACTCGCCCTTATATGGCCAACTCGCCCTTATATGGCCAACTCGCCCTCATATGGCCAACTCGCCAATTTTTAATTAAAAATGCTTTTTTAATTAAAAAAAACAATCATCGCCGAAATCAAAACAAAATGGAAACTGCTCACCAAAATGTGTAATTATTCCGGTAACAGATGACATGCTGCACTCTATACAACCTTGGATGCGGCAGCAGGCTGTTCGCTGTTGCTTGTTAATTTGTTTGAGCACCGCGATGCCACGTGACCTTCAATACCACACTTGTAGCACGTGATAGGGCGTGCAGCAACATCCGCGTTGGGGCGCTCGGGATTCATATTCTGCTGTTCGTGTGACCGACTGAAACACTCAAAAGATTTATGACCAGGCTGTCCACAGGTGTAGCAATTGGTAGAAATAACACTCAGCTTAGGGCGCTTATTTTCTTGCTTCATGTTTGCTATGTCATGGTTACTCCGCTTGCGATAAGAAAATGACATTAATTCCCTCTGCATTTTAGTGCGAGTAGATATTTCATTTCTTCCTTTTTTATATTGCTCCAGCATGACATGAGTAAAGTAAATAAACGGCTTGCATATGCAGCAAGAGATTCACCTTCTTGGTGTTTACTAGGAATTATCTTTAATATTGTCGCTGCACATGTTTCTAGCGTATCAAAGCGTGATAGAAAAATTTTCTTAAATTCCAGCCATTTCATGTTAGGAAAAACTTTTTGAGAAAACCACCATCCATCATTGGCCGTTGTAACCTCGCAAACGTTCTGTGCTTGCACCGATCCCACTTCTGATGTCGGAGAAGCATCATTTGTAGCAGTATTTGTGGGCGTCATCGGGATAAAGTGTAAGCACAAAAGACAAAATCACAATGTTACACGTTTATTTTACAAATAGTATTGTTCACATTTAATTTTGGACCGAGCAGCGGGTTCAGGGCACCGATCTTAGTATCGTCTTTTATTTTATAATAAACCAAATCAACCACTCCGTCAATATCTGACCACTTCCAAACGTATCGGAAACCCAACAGACGCCCAGCGTCGTACGCAGCTCTCTTATAAAGATGGAACCTCGACCCCGCTCGAGACACGTTCTCTGCTCTGATTGGTCGTTTTGAAAATACTTCTCAATAAAATTATAATCTTTTCTTAAATTGTAAAATAATGGAACATAACAAATAAAGAGGTTTGAAAGCAATTGGAATTTAAACAAATAAAATAATATTCTGGTATGTTCTAATAATAATCAATTCTATTGAATTGACTCGCTCCGACATATATATATATATATATATATATATATATATTTAATATAATGTTCACATATGTTTTTTATGCTTTATATTATTTATATAATATACCTACATATAAATAATATAAAGCATAAAAAACATATGTGATTACCGTAATCCCACAACAATAATTATAGCTTATATATAATATGATAAAGTTATAATTTTAGAAATGTATTCATATAATGAAAATAACATTCCTATCTGGTTAACGCGGTAGCATATTTTTATAATTTGACGGTGCTAGTCATATGCTCGGAACGAATTGTTTTGATTTATATATTATGTTCGCGCCACCCATGTCGCCACGAAAATAGATTATTAACATGGTTTGTATGTTTTATCAGAACTTTATTAATATTTGAATGCTGATATAAATAGGTTTTATCGTGATAAAACCATTGTGTTTCATTTCTTAAACCACGAATGACAATAATGTGGTTTTTATTTATATCATTCATCGTACATTAATTTAAGCTTATGAATTTATTCAATCATTATCATCATTCAAAATAAAATATCATTTTACAAAGTATTGTCAATTTTAGAGCTTTTTACATTAATAATAAAATATTTAAAGGTAAACAAAATATTGATTAACTTTTCTCTGCCAAATTAAAATTAGAGTTCAAACTTTTATACAATCAACTGATAGTTTTTAAATAGGCATAACGTTTCATGATTATAAAAATGAGCAGTAGTACCGCCCTGTAACTGTTCCACTATTGGGTAAAGGTCGCTTCTGATACGGAGAAGGAACGAGAATTGATCACTACGCTATCTAAAATCTGGGTCAGTTATCTAAAATCGCAGATTTAAATGATTTCATAAATTGATGGAAGCTTTTGGCGGTGACTTGTCGTGGCAGACTAAAAAAGAAATGTAGAGTTTAAATGTCACTCGAATGTAACTCGAATGCTGATTTAATTGATCATTTGCAATCAACACATATTTTAGACAGTATCTAGAAAATCCATTTTTTTTTCTCAAAAATAGATTACAGTTTTATCGATTATATTTTTATTGTATATAAAAACTTATTTTTGTGATTTCTCTTTTTTCAGATTGCGGATGGAACTCATATTTTGAAATTAGGAATAGACAATTTTTATTTTTTTTTTTAAATCATACCTTAACCTTTTACAAGCTAGGCTCAGAAATCCCCGCCTCCTTTTATAGTAATAATTAATTATATGAGATAACATTGTGATGATAAATTAAAAACCTGCGAATTCAAATTCTTTATAAATATTTTCCGACAGTGGAAGTAATATAATAATAAGATAAACAAACAAAGTATTTTACATATGTTAATTTCCCTGTACTAATGCGGTCTGATGAGGCCATGATGTGAATGATAGGATATAGGCATATCCTATCGTTATTTACATAATAACAACATCAAGTCTCCTCTTCATAATATAAAGTGCGTTGTCATTGTTATTACAAATAAGGTGAAAGAAATGGAGAGAAAATTGGATCTCTAAGGAAATTAATGAGTTTGAAGAGGTTGCATGATAGATAATAAAATAAATTAACTATTATAATACTTATACTTTTGAATACAAATATGATAAACACGGTTATATATAGTTAGATAAATTCATCCAATCGAGTAATGACGCGGTAGGTCAGTTGACAGTGCGACAGGGATGGTATCCGTGAGGTCAAAGGTTATAATTCTGCCTGTGTTGGTATTTTTTATTCTATATATATATATGTATATATATATATAGCTTTCTTTATATTTAAAAACAAATTTAAGCTCAATTAACATTATTTATTTATTTTTCATATCAAATGATAAATATTACTGTGCATACTTCTAAAGGTTTTAAATCAGGAAGTCCGACATGAGACAACTCAGGACGAGTTTATTCAAGAGGACTGAAAGCAGCAAACCTACTGAGTATGTTAGTATTAGGTAATAATTATTACACTCTTGATATGTTTATGATTATTCCAGTAGAATCGTAATCAAAAACAGAATAGTCACTTGGGAACGTAATTTATTTCGTTTGTTTTATTATAATAAGTTAAACATGTACTTTATAAATTCTATACCCTTAGGAAATCGAATGTGTAAATTAGAATGTAAATTTGTATTAAGCAAATAATTGTTTGTACTTAAGTAAGCAAGAGGTACTCTAACTCGTAGCCAATTGAGCAATGTTTAGGAGTTGATATATATATATATATATATATATATATATGTATATATATATATATATATATATATATATATATATATATATATATATATCTATCTATACAATAAAATTGTCATGGCCCATTCAAGTACATAAAATTAAAAAAAAAACATCATAGGGGGGCTTTATAAGAGTAAGGGAACCCAAAACAATGGTTTTTCAGTTTGTCTGTTTGTCTGTATGTCTGTATGTTTGTGCACGGTAATCTCAGAAACAGATTAACCAATTTGAATGCGGTTTTCAGGAATATATTATGATAGTCTTCACTTAACATTTAGTGTTTATTTCATCTAAATCGGTTAAGAAATAAAAAGTTATGACTATTTATGTCAATCATGTAATATGTACCATGCAAATCTTATTCTATACATGTAAGAAATCTGTAGAGGAGTAGTTTTTGTACATTGAAAAAAAAAAGTAAACCAAGATGTGAAGTGATAACTAACAGAATCCATTCTCAGCACTTTTAATTTCTTTGTCTGTTTATCTGTTTGTCTTTTAGTTGTGCACACAACACAAAAAAAAATCTAAAATTCATAAAGCATATAACCTTATATAAGCAAGAGAAAATCCGCGATGGTATATGTTTATCTCTTAGGGATAACACACAATAGCTAATTTTTATCCTTTACTTTTTACGAAAAATAATAGGTTATTTACGAAGCGATTTTAAGAAATACAGCTTTAATCCGTATCTAATTAAGTAACTTAAATACATTTTACATTTAATATGGAACAATATAGCACTGTACAGCATGTAATTTAAATAAATATTTTCGAAGATATTACAGATTTAAAATATAGGGTCTTCGCGTTTGCGGCGGTACGGTCTACCGGCGCACTCTGGTATCGAACCGTGCAAACCGTCTCTAAAATGGCTTTTGTGTATGTTCAGTATTGAAAATTTTGTTAATGCATATAGCTAACTGAATGTTTATCATTTAAAATAGTTTTTTTTTAAATAAAACTAGACCTGCAAGTTGATGGTAAAAATTTTGTCGATGGTATAGCTCAGAATTCCTCAAGTTTACATGGTAATATTTTGATTATGTTCAATGAAAATCTGTAAGTGTGATATATCGTTAGAATGGTTATTAAGTACTCTGTTTAAAAAGTATTTAAATGGACGTTTAAATAAAGACGAGAGAGGTATAATAATAATTACAGTACCTAATATTGTATCTTTATTAAAAACTTTAAATGTACTTTTGACAGTGAGCGTTGTCTGCCGATGTCGTAAATTTGATTTGTATTGTATAGAAGCCAATACAAAAAAAGGGAAGTGGATTTTTTTACTATGAATTTGAGGCGCGCGAAGCCCCGGGCAAAAGCTAGTATATATATATATATATATATATATATATATATATATATATATAGAAGAATATAACAATCAAAATTAAATTATTATGTATTAATTGAAATCGTTCTGGAGGGGCGGGGGGCCTTGCACGTGTTGCACTGAGTTTACGAAACAAATTTGTGAGAACATAGAATAAACGATTTGATATCGTTTTTCCGTTATTTGCCTTAATTATTAATTATTTATTTGTATTTTATTCCACGCAACGCAACTTCAATTTACTAATTGATTCATAATAATAATAATATATTATGTACCCATAATAATATTATTTTTATTCTTTTTAGAGCTCCTTTTGTTTCTTTTTTTTTTATTTATTCTTTTATTTGTAATTTCAATTTTATGACTCTCGTTGATTTTGAATTTCCTCATAATTTATTAAACTTTGGTGAAAATTTCTTAAATGTTTTAAATAATAATAATAATTTATAAGAAACTTAGCACGAAAAAAAAATACATTTATGGTTATAATATTATATTTTGTCTGTTTTAAATGGTATTAATTAAAATCAATTTAATAATCAAGCTAAACTAATTTGTCTGCTGTAAGTAAAGCCATTAATAACACGTCACCGCTGGCTGTCATTGCCACAGTAGCCGGAAAGCCGTTTTACATGTTTATGACTATAACCATTCAGACTGTCTAAGTAGGAATTGCTCTACTTAACAATAGTGGTAGTTTCAACTTCGATACAAATTGTATAAGCATCGAGCTTGAAGTTTGAGTTACAAATACAGTTATAATATAGTTCATATAACACGAAACGAAATGTTGGCCAATATTTGAATCTTTACACGTGTAAACCATTTAGCCGGTCATGTCGTTTGGAATACCGGTTTTATAAATTTTCATTTCGTAGTTTCTAGATTGTATCTATTTAGTTTATTGCTTGACCTAAAATATATATTATAATAAATAAGTTTTTCTTAATTTCTTTTTGATTATTAAGAATATGTTTTTTTTTTTGTTTTAGAGTATCAACTGGAGTACAAAAAAAATCTTTTTAAATCATTTTCTTTATTTATTATTATTAATAATAATAAATTTAATAAAATTTCCCAATCATTGTATAGTTAAATAAAATTAGTCAAGTATACAATAAAAAACACAGACACAAAACGTTATAAAGTCGTTGACAAGGTTTGTCTTTTTTATTTAATCATTAAATGTCTGATATACGACGTCTGTTCAAAAAGTATCGCGAATTTTAATTTCCCGCTGTCTTCTTATATTTATTTTTAAGCTATTGCATAGCTTTTATCGCGGGCTTGGAGTGCGGTTACCGAATCAAGAAATTCCGTAACAAAAAAACCTAACACCCCCACTCCGTCTACTATGTAGCTCGGCCGAGTATTGTGTATATCATTTAAAAATAAATAAATTTAGAATAAATAATCTTTAGAATAAATGTTTTACTTGTACAAAGATATTTTTTAACAAGCCTTTTCATTCTGTTATCGTATTACAAAAGACCTTAAGTATAAGTAAATAACAGACGTAATTTAACTTTATTCGTGAGATTTAAGGTTGAAAAAATTTTTAGCTGATGATAATATTAACCTTTTTATGACATAACATAGCAATGACAACTTCTCATGGTCATTTGTTCAATAAAAGAAAAAAAAATGATTTCTTATCGGTCACCAAGCTCAACTTCAATAATATAAAAGAAAAAACTTGAATTAATATCAATAAAAAATATATCGCATGAATAATTACAATTGCAAAAGTTGATAAAAACTGCTAATGAATAGCTTAACTGCGGCAGTCCTCAAGTGCCGCACTTTTATTTTATTTTTTGTTGTAGTTGTGTTGGTACTTATGTCCCTTATTTATGCTGACAAGGTCGGCCATTTTGAATGTTAAGTAAATTTTCTGGGTTGTGTTTTAACTTGTCTTCAATTTTCTTCTATTTAAAACATGGATCAAAGTATCTGTATAAAATTTAGCGTGGAAAAAAAAAATAAAGTGCGCGGACGCATTCCTAGTATTTACTGTGGCATATGGTGAAGCTACCTTGGAAGAAAGCAACATTTATGGGTGGTACAAAATGTTCTTAGAGGGCCGAGATGTGAACGACGACCAGCGTGCCGGACGCCCGAACTCGTCAACAACAGATGAAAACATCGATGAAGTGAAGAATCTAGTATTGGCCAACCGTCGAATTACCGTTAGAGAAGTTGCCGAGAACCTAAACGTATCGATTGGCTGGTGCCATTGCATTTGTCGTGCCGAAATTGCTCAATTTCGATCAAAAACATCATCATCGCGTTAACATTGCTCAAGAGATGTTCAACTCGATTTGTGACCACCCAAATGTGATCCAGTTCACGCAAACACGATTGGTTTTCATATGTATAAGCGTTATAGTGTTTTTTGATTAAATCATTCCTTACACTGTCTTTAATTGGTTTTATTTATACCAAATTTGGCAGTTCATAAGTTATTAAACAGATAAACCAAAACGTGTTCGGTGTGACGGTCATAGCCCTGTGTCCGTCAACTCCACTTAATTTATGTTAAGATTTTATGAGAAATAAGTTAGTAAACGTAAAGTTTTATCGATGTAAAGTATTCTTTATTCCGAGGCTCATAGATAAGCGTAAACCTATTTTGAATAAGAACGAACACATACAATTGTTGGTATTCCTCGAGCGAGACTTTTCAACAAGTTTCTCTATTTTGGCGAAGGTTTAGCAATTTAATAGTTCCCACGAGGTTCACCCGACCGCCTTGCCTTCAAACTATTATTTCATCTGATATTTCTTTGCTGCCCTCTGTTTAACATGAAAGTATCTGTTTCACATGAGTGTACTAGTTACGTACGGAAAGATAAAGAAGTTTTACAGCGATCATTCAAAGAAATGTTTATATTATTTCTTTAAAAAAATGGGTTAGTTTTTATGTTACTATCGCATGCCATTATTAAGCTTGATTTTTTGGGGTTCTCATAGATATGCATGTAAATGAATTGGGAGAAATGCAAAACATATACAAGTCTAGTGTAAATATTTTCAGCTTCGTCAAGATAACGGTCGATATTGTTAAATTGTAACTAAGCGAGAACAAATATAACGTCATAGAACTGTGGGTTCGCTTTGAAAACTGGTCATTCTTGATTTTGAATCCATTATTATATTTAACATTGAAACATGTAGTATTGAAACAATAAATTATTTTTTTATTATTCCAATAAAGAAAGTAAAGAGCATTCATGTAATCAGAGTACCTGTTTTAGAGTAGCTTGAAGTAAGAATTTTTAATAATATATCTAATTAGATAAAACGTCTCTAAAAATCATAAAGCATTAAACTGTTTTTCTGTATTTAATTTAATTATAATATAAAAAGAAAATATTGATAGAAATTTAAATATATATTAAGGAAATAAAATCAAAATTTAATACATTCGATATATTAAGAGCAGCAACAATAATAATTAACGGTGATACAAACGGAACAAAAGTACTGTCATACATTTAATTTAAAAGACAAAGGAGTGTTTTCATAAACGCATTTGACGCTCATTTCACACAGCTACATGTAATTTATTCTTTCCGAGATTGGTGTGACAGAGAGCGCGGCTGTCGTCAAAACGCAGCGGACAGCTGGGTCGCCGGATACAGTACAGAAATAGTCTCCCCACATACTTTGCAGGTGGCACTTTTAACATGTATCATCCTTAATATAATGAAGAGGCAGGAAGACGTGTAAAATAAGTAACAAGTACTCTACCATACCACAGTGGTTTTTATAGCTTTGGAATGCTAACGAAGTTTTAATTTTAATATAATAAAATATTATATAGATAAGACCTTTTTATATTCTTCCTAAAACATTATACCACATAAACAAACTAATTTAATTCTTCTCCAAATAAAATTGTTACATTGCACGACATTTTGTGTATTGCTATAAAATAAATAATTAAACCTTAAATTACACAGAAATCTCTAAATTATAGATGAGAGTATAACAAAACATACGAGTACATAAACCTTATGAAATTTGTCTTTGGGCATTATTTCGTAGATATATTTCGAGGTTTTATGTTTAGTGCGTCCTTTCTGGGGATTGTAACTTACCTAATAGTGGTTCCGTTGTTGGCTTAACTCGGATTTATATGTACCAAATCTTGTTTCTCTTTCAATTAATTCGATTTGAAAAATATATGGCTTTGTTACCGAAAAAGAGTCTAATGTAGATAAACAATAAATTGAAATTATCAATGTTAGAACCATGAAATTATTATTTTTAAATAACGAAACAAATTGATTAATTATTATATTTGATTGAGAAGCATTGTAATAAATATATATTATTATTATTTTCTATTGATTCTGAAAAAAAGACATCAAATTGTTTTTTTAATCTGAAATCGTTGAATATTAGGGAAGGTAATACATACACTCTTATTATCTCTATGTCTTTTGTAAACTCGATTGCGTGATCGGTAAACAAAGAATACTCATTTGTTTCGAATACTAATATCAATCCATGAATTCAGTTCAACCTTGAATCTAAATACAAAGGTGGTTACAATTGTCGCCTTCTATCTTAATTTTCTTCATCGTTCATAACTTTGTTATTTGTTTCTACTAGCCCTGTACCTTATGGTCAATTAAGCACCTGTAACAATTTAAACGTTGAATGATAGTTTAATAAACCACTTTAAACTTTTCTCTCTTTTCAAGTTTATACAGTTTTGATTGAGTCAGTTTTTATTTTAGAACAATAATTTTATATGATCAAACGATGAATGAATCAAACGAAGCAAACAATATTTATTAAAAGCTTGTCTGTGTATACTTTTCTGTGTAGATATATCTTATACGAGTTTGCCGATCCGATATAAAATAGGCTTTAGCTATAAATATTACATTGGCTTTTTACGTACCTTATGCTAAAGTTGGAACAAAGGCTATAAAATACAGAGGATATGTGAGGTCCTTTTCTAAATAAAAAGCTGAGTGTGTATAAAACTCTAACGAGAATGTAAGACAGCATGCGTTCGACCTCCATTAATCGTGACTTTATTATAAACACAGGCCAGCTATTAAATCATAAACGCCTTGAATGTCTTCTACTCAGGGAACTCTTTCAGATGCTTCTGTTTGGGGTGTTAATGTCAAAATGTTATTTTAGTAAAGTATTTTCATTCGTTTAAAAAAACAAATAAAATATTGTTTATGTTATATTCTATTATAGCTATATTTATAATTAGGTACATGTTTTAATGAAGAATAATACCGAATATATAGCGTGAGAATAAACACTTTGTTTTAACTCCATAAGAAGCAGAAAGCTGAGCATAAAAGACAACGTAAGAGCGATGAAAAGCAATCAAAATCTCAACAAGAACAAGAATAAATAATGCATATTACGAATTATAAAAATAAAGTATTAGGACTTGCAAGAATGTATGTTTATTTTGTATTGCTTGTAAACACAGAAAACTAACTTTTAAATAACCTTATACCATGACCGATACAATGTTTTTAACGCTAAATAGTAAATTATTTAAGAGATACATAAAGTTATTATGGAGTATAATATTTAGAATGCAATACTTTTTATCGGATGATATAATTTCATTATTGCATCAATCAAGTGCTTTAAGGATAAAACCTTTTTAGGTGTTTAAAAGTATTGATCATATTACAATAATTACTTAATGTTTGTTGGTAAAAAAAAACGACTTCTTAAAAAAATACGTAAAACATTCCTTAATTGTTTTTCTGTTAAGAACAGCATTGCTAACATGTTTAACATAAACATAAACTTCACCCAGAATAATATACAAAATTATCAAAACTTTTCTGTTAGTTGCTATATTAGAAATTACTGACAAAAACTGTGACATTCTATTATTTCAAGCTATATATAAAAATATTGAAATACAGTAATCATAAATAAAAGGCTTGAATTAGATTTTTAAAAACAAAGACGATAGACTAGATTCATGTTTTTACTTTTAGGTTCTCTTTATTTTAACTTTTTGTTTTAACAATCATCTTCTATTTAATATTTATCATTTTATATTTTAATAAATAAATTTATCATTTTATTATTGCGATACATTTTTCATAAAAGCATAAAAATATAATTTAATTAGCTTCACTGCAGATTAATCAAAAGCTTTTGAGAATTAATACGTGACTGGGACATGACTAACCCAGGGCTCGTTAGTAACCCTTATACAAGTTTTGAATTTGAGTTTAATCGGTATTTATGTAAAAGGGTACAAATTCATGCCTTAACCTGAGTGTTTCCAAATCCTGTTTAATCTTGGATTTCGTGGCTTGTTGCACTATTAACATTTATTTTTCTATTCGACTAGATAGGTTTATTTGTAAAAGCATAAGTTTTTAGCAGTCTTACCGATAAAACGGTTTTCTGAGTACTTAATACCAAATACATCATAGCTAATGCTACCTTCTCTTAGTTAAATAGTGGATACTGAACGTATTTCTTATAATTAAAAAAAAAGATGTAGTCATACAATAGGTACCTACTATTTTAAAAAATAAAATACGGTAAAATTATAAAAAAAAAGATCTACTATCGCAATTAAATTAAAAGTTTACGTACTTAAAGCTCCGAAGCGCTTTCTAACTTAATTTGCATCGCCGTCGGAATTGATAATGACATAAATCTAAGTTAAAAGTTAATTTTGTCAATCCGGATAATTCCTCAAGGTTTAATCGGACTAAGTTGGGTGTAATTAATGTTCACTAAGGCCACACAATCTAGGAAAGCTGCAGCTTAGCTGCCTACGGAGTTTGGTAGGGCGGCTAGGGCGGGTAGGGCGGGCGGCGCGGCGGGACGGCGTGCGCGGGTTTGATGTACGTTAGTTCCGCGAGAGGGCCCGACACCTCTGAACGCCTGTGCAGTACGACACATCCTCATATTAAAAAAATACGTTAACTTACTGCTATTTTCAACGAAAACACACAAAGTTACCCATTTGTCATTTGATGGCAATAACGTGATACAGATACTGATAGTTCGATTATTGTTTTATTTTATGATAATCGGAAACTTTTAAGTGGACATTAGATTTTTAGTTCATTAAAATTAAAATAAATAATTCATTTTATGTAATCGGTCGGTATATTATATTAAATGATTATCGATATATAATAGGGGTAATTTAGTGACAATTAAAATAAAAGTTTAATTTTGGGACAATGCCACTGGATTGCAAGCGCTTGAATAAGAGGTAAGACATTATTAATTTTAATTAAGGCAATTAAAATAAGGTAATAAGGTTATTAAAACATTAAAAAATATATAATTAAAAGTATTAAACATAGAAAATGCCTGAATATAAAAAAAAATAATCAGAGCTCATAAGACAGAAACAATGATGATATAATCGAATATTATCAAAATATATATATATATATATATATATATATATATATATATATATATACGTTGTAACAATCTCTATAAATGTTTGTTAAATGTGCTTGTGTCTACTTTCCTGCTTAATATATATTTTTAATATTGACGTCGTCATTCTTTTATAAACCTTCTATTATTCTATATCTACAATATCATTTAAACATAAAAATAAATATTTTTTTAAAGTATTATTTTCTCGGTGAATATAAAACTGTAATTTATAAGTGCCATGATTGACAATATATTTTTATACCTTATTTATTATTTATATAAGCTTTTAACATAAATGCTTTTACATATGTTTACTTACGTAAATATCATTGTGCATATATCATTATTTACTTTCATTATAAATAATGGTGTTTATAAAAAAATAGCAATCTATTAATATATATTTTTATATACTATATACCAAAGGTAAATTGAATATATTATTAGAACTCGATGCAATAATTTACCGATAAACGATTTACAATCCTCAAAATATCAATATTCTTTTATTTGAAAATATAAAGAATATTGAATTAAATGTCACGAGATAAGGAAACTTAAGATGAGATTGTGAAAGAGATTAACTGTGACATTTATCATGAACTCTTCCATCTAGGGATGAAATTATAAACAACAGCTGTTTTTAGAGGAAAATATATATTTACCATTATACTAATATAAGAACACTTCACATTACGTTGTTCTTAGTAATATATAGTTTGGTAAAATAGTAGTTAAGATGTGGAGTTCAAATCGTTTTCTAAAGACTAGAATTCAAGATACTAGAAACTTCGTGTTTATTCTATTGAGATTATGATTGATAACTTCCATTTTTTTTTTCAAAGCCCTCTTAATTATTGAACATGAATATATGACTGATATCTAAATAATTATATTAAATAACTACTAATGGTCAAATTTTTTGGATCTAAAATAAATTAGTGTTAACATATATTTTATTTTTAAGCTAAACGTTTTTATTAACTGGGTACTACATTTTAGTTGTTTGCTTTTGAAAGTAATTATAATGTGTTCTTGAATCTTGAATTGAATGAAATATGTAATAGAATATTAATTTTATTACTTTGTGACAACATTACAACGATAATTAAAATCAGATGAAAATAAAATACAAGACTTATTATAAATATGAAATTTCTCTCTGATACATAACATGATAAAAGAAAAAACTCATTAAAAAAATGTACGAAGTATCATAGGGAAATCTTAAAAATAAGTCTTTAGGGTTATACCCTTAGGAATTATTATTTCCTCCAAGGTTTATAACATCTAAATCGATATTGTCATTTCGAACTGAAAGAAATGCAATAACTTTGGGACAACTTGACACATTTTTGGCAGCGGACGGTAACTTTGAGAACTATTAGTTACACGATTTGTCAACAGTAAAGCCAAAAAAATCATAAACATCATAACATAATCACAAAAAAAATATATGTACCTTATTTCTGTTTGATTTAAATATACATTAATAATGTAGTGAAGGTTGTATTTCCATTAGACATAAAAGAACTTATGCCTTTGGCGAAAAACTGCGCCAAACAGAAATTAGTGCCCTTTAACGAAAACTTTAAGGAAAGGTAATCTAAGGTCTATTAAATGGTGCGTGATTTACACGAGCCGACTAGTTTCATTCTAAATAAAAAATACTTTGCTAAATACAATAGTAATTAAAGTACATTAATTGGCATTACATAGACATGGTACCTTCATTAACCTTAATAAAGGGTAAACAAGGAATTTGAACAGAAAGCCGCAATCTCCGAAAATCACGAGAGCATACAATATCCTCATCATCCGCTATTTTCGTTGTTAACTTACTACCCTAAATAGTTTATGTATGTTACTTTTTTATATCGAAAATATAAAAATGTTTTTGTAGAAGCATTTATACACGCAAGAACAAGGAACTGTTGTTCAAAATTAAATGTTTGACAAGTCGACTTAAGTGAAGCGAAGATTCTTAGTTGCTTATTACTTGTGTTTTATTTAATTATATATTTATTATATGTACCAATGAACTAACAAATACCAAAATATAATATTTTTAGTAAATTTTTATTAGGTACACTATATTATAGGTAACTTATTTCTTTCAGAGATCTCCCCCAGTTATTCCTTGGAGTTAGACCGTTTGTTGTAGGTAAGAGATATTATAGAGCCGTCTGTGACGTAAGTAAAAGAGCAAGTAAAAGAATGACGATAAAATGGTAATAAAAATTTGATCAATAGCATTGTCTTTAAAATTAAAACTCCTTAAAATTCTTATATACACAAAATAAATACAAATACTACTTAATTATTATTGTTCTAATAAAGAGAGCTGCCTATAATTACTTACTGTCTACTGTACTGTACTGTCACTCTGGGAAAGAAAGTTACAGTGATGAACGACGACGACTCTGCAATGGAGACAATGGAGTTAAAGAATACTGAGTTGAAAAAGATACTCCGAAGAGAGAGGGACAGAGAGACCAAGAAAGAATTTAAAAAATAATCAAGAGATGTGATAACATGTGATAACATTCCGACGAAGGTGTATGTGTATGTATTCCTATGTATGGAAGTCACTTTAACTGGTAATATATATTTTTTAAAATCAGATATTTGGTCAATATTAAAGAATCCATAAATAATTAAATGGAGACATTTAAGTTGATTTCGATTATCAAATGACTTGTCAGATGCATTATAAAGCAATCCTCAGTGTACTAAAGAAATGAAAGAAAGGGAGTTGTGTTTGTATAATGTTATCTTTACAATATAAATATATAGAAAGAAAATTTAAGATAAAGGAGCTAGGGCTAAACAAGGATAGCGGGTTACCTGCGGTCTTCTGGCTTGTTCCCTGCGCGGATACACTTCTGGGATTTAACTATCGACCGAAATCAGGAATCCTTCCTTTGTGTCTCTTACTTTTCGATATTATTTTTAAGGTACCCGCATTTTAGGATATTAAGGAAAAAGATGGAAAAGGATATGTTCAAATTAAAACTAGGTAAACTAAACCTAACATTGTGTTGTACTTAGAAAAAAGGTTTAACAGAATAAATTGTTTTGTTACTTATGAGATTATTTAAATGCTCATTAATATAAACTTATTATGCTTATTATTAAATAGCATATGTATTTTGTAATACATGATATGGTAAGCCGTATATAATATGGTATTATTTTATTAAGTCATAAAATTTGTCCCTTGAGTCGTTTTTATAAAAACCATCTTAAGAACAGCAGAATGGTCTAATATTGCTGAGTGCAGTTTTTAATAAATAAGACGCTAAGTGCAAATCCTTTTCTTTGATACAACAGTCTTTATCTAAATTTTCCTGAAAATAATAGTTCCTTGATATTAATATGTTAACATTGGAAATTATATAATTAAAAACACTCATATTTGAAAAAAAAAATGTTAGAAATCGAAAATCAACATACACAAACGACAAAGAACAAATTCAAACATTTTATCAGACGTTAAAAGGTTTATTTTATCCGTAATACAATTTAATAAAGACGAGAATGTTGATTGCCTAAAGGCACGGTAATTAAATTGAAAAACGTCCTTCCAAAATATTGGTGACGGACTGAAAATTCCAATTATGACCAGTTTTCCCTTTGGACTACTTCGATTAAACATTTCTTGGAATTCAGAGTAAAAGCTTTGAAACGGTTTCGACCATTTAAAAAATAAACGTTTGTAATAAAAGAATTAGCATCTTTTTTTCTTTTTGGGATATTTTGTAATATTATTTGTTTAATATATAGGTAAGTATGCTTATTTATCCAAGATTTATTATGAAAGTAAATTTTGTTAAGTTAAAAAAAAGTTATATTCTTAAGAATAACAAACTTGAGGAGATGACAGCCATTGACAAAAATCGAGATTGTATTAATATCGACTTGGTATTCTCCTTATAAAATTAAAACTTCTGTAAAATTGGTATAAGTAAAATAATATACATATTAATCACGGTTATTTGGTTTACTCTATGGTAATAATAAAGGTTGTATTGACTTTATATCAGAAAACAACAAGAATTATTAAATCTTGAAAGCAGAAAATTGTAAGAGGTCTTATTTATAACATAAGCATCCACTGAGAATGGTAATTAATGGTAATTTTATCTTTAAGAGAAGTATCTTACTTTTCAAGTTTTATTTATGACCACATGTTTATATAATTGATTAAGAGCAGCAGGTAATACAATATATATACAATAGTTAAACTTCACAAATGTCATAATAAACATACGAGTATATTTACTGTGATGTCTCACCAAACATTTGTAAATATTGTGAATACGAACTAAACTACTCCTTGCCGGAGGGTACGACTAGATCACTGAACAAAAGGAGCGAACACAAAGAGCAATGGAACACATTTCACTGAGCGGTTCGCACCGCGTTCCATATTTTCTAATGAGATGATATGGTAGTGTTCCGTACATTCCTCATAGCGTGGATAAATTTATTAAAATGTTTTCAAGAACTAAAAACTATGAATTTCCATGATCTCAATTGCTCAGAAAAAACTCTAAGATTTTGTTTTAATATCAATAATTTCCTTTCTTATGTACGTTTTCTCATAATAGTCATATAAGGACTTTTCGAAGTTTTTTTTTCGGAAACATATTTTGTGAATTCTGTTGTATTCCAAATTTGAATGCTCTTAAAATCATGATCGAACCCTTTTCAAAGTAAAATAGGTTTAAAACATCTATACAAACCATATTCTAGCTACAGATACAAATAAAAATATTATATTAATATTGAATATTATATTAATATTGAATATTATATTAATATTGAATATTATATTAATATTGAATATTATATTAATATTGAATATTATATTAATATTAAAATAACTATCAAAGCTTTAAGAGTAATTTTAACTCAACGACATTATCTCTCGAACGTTATTTTTACATAACATGATTAAAATTCATATAATATATGAAATTAAAGTTCTTAATATATTTAATATATATATATATACACATAAAAAAATATTATATTTGTCTGTTTGTGAAAAATATTCCCTTGTATTTGGTTGTTTATTCCAGACTGAAGTGATGTAAACGAATATTGTCACTGAATAATGGTATCGTATTCGCACACCTGTCATCTCTTTAGTGTTCTGTTTTATCGAGTTTCGTTTGTATTAAGTTACTTTTAAAAACATTATCATGAACATTTTTTAAGTCATCTCATCAAAATTTTAATGATTTTTTTGCCATCATTACAAAGTATAAAGCAAAGTCGCTTTCCGCGTCTGTCCCTATGTATGTATGTATGCTTAAATCTTTAAAACTACACAGATTTTGATGCAGTTTTTTTTAATATATAGAGTGATGCAAGAGGAAGGTTTATATGTATATTAAATATATTAGAGAACCACTGATAATTTCAAGATTTCTAGATTTCGAACACATTGATTTACGCTTACATTGCAAACGCTGGCTGAACTCTACGAGATAGATCAAAATAATGTACTAAGTATTGTTTACCTTAAAAAGTTCTACAAGAAAGTCGACGATGGTATATGTTTATCTCTTATATATAACCCACAATAGCCAATTTTTATCCCTTACTTTTTACGAGAAATAATGGCTTATTTACGAAGCAATTCTGAGCAATACAGCTTTAATCCTTATCTAATTAAGTAACTTAAATACATTTAACATTTAATATTAAACAATATAGCCCTTTTGGAAAATTTGGATTGGAAAATTGGAAAATATGGAGTAAATTAAGGATTAAGTTCTGCCTGTGCCGATATGATAAGAACAGAGAAAGGCCGGATCTATAAAATGCAAACAGAGGGCAGAATCATGTCACTGAGATTGGTCAGATGCGATTGGAAACAGTTGGAGCGAGAAGCGTTTCATCTCGCTTAGATCTTTGTGAAACTTTGGATTTGGATGACGGCTGTTGCAAACACTTTTGGATGTAACAAATAGAATTCGGCTCCCTTTTCGATAACACTGTTATAACACTTCTTTAATTCGATAAAGGTTTAAATCAAGATTTATAAATAAACACTATTTTATATTCTTTTCACATAATTATTTAAAAAATAACCATCAGTTTTCAGTTTAATTCATCTTAAATATAAATAACCTTACACTATATAAATACTAGCAGACCCGGCCACGCGTTGGTGTGGTTGATAAGGTTTTGGATATACCTATTACAATGTAGTAAACTATTTAAGAAGTCACGGTATTAGAAAAAATAAAATAAAAATTTAAAAAACCCCCCACAGCTAAGTAAAGGAAAAATTAAAAATGCAAGTAAATTTATCAATGCCAATAACGAAATAACAATATTTTGATATTATCGTATTGTCAAAGACCTCATTCATTAGCTCCGAAAATGTTGTAAAATAGACACTCATCAACGTACGTACAAAGGTCCCCCGACGTAACGACTTCAATAAGTACATAAGAATATTATTATCCTTTTTAGACGTCACCTAGTATCGGGATTTATTAAAAAAAAAAATCTGTTTTTTTAAATTATTTCACTTTTTTCTATGTTGTACTAAATGAACCTATGAATACACTTATTTCCCCTGTTTAGGTTTTTACTATCAATATTGTATAAAAACCTTTCGCCAGCACCAATAAAATTTTGGGGACGACTGCTTCTATTTCGACCAAACATACCTAAGAACCATCTTGACAAACCAAGCTTTCGATTAAAAAAAACCGCATTCAAATCCATTTACGTACGTAGCGGTACGTATCCACAGACAGACACACATATACATAAATCTACAAGTCAAACTTATAATACCCCTCTTTTTGGGTCGGGGGTTAAAAATAATGATGTGGACCGCTATGTTTTTTTACAAAGATGCAATTCGTAAAGAACATGGCGACCTCTATGACTGATTTTCTACTACCATTACCTAACCCTTGATACAGTAATATAATTATTATTAGTGATACGCCGAATATTTAGTAAGTATTCGGTATTCGGTGTATATCCGGTTCCAGTGTTTCTATTTTTTTGGGTACACCACACTATAACATACTATACGATACTATACCGCTATGCGTTAGGCGTCTGCGCTCCACTACTCGACCAACAGGGTGGTTGAAACAATGAAATTATTATTTACCAAAGAAGACGAAAACGTTAAAGCTGGTCTAAAACATCACCGGATTGGAATTCGAAGGAGAAGGTCTTTGAACGCGATTGATCAAAATTATCGTACAGTTGACATATTGAATTTAAAATTTAATTATTATTATTTTATTTAAGATGGTAGCAAATGACTACATTACAATTTTATAAATAATCTTAAATTATTAATAATTTAATTTTTAATTTAATTTTGCACTAATCAGTGAACAATATTTTTGGCTGACCCGTCTCACATAAATAGATTCAACGAAGAAGCAGGTATAATTTGACTGTATTATGTTCATTATAATATGAGTTTATATATACTTCAGTCTAAGTAATACGTGATTAACACTAAAAAATAATTCATAATTTATTCTCAGCATCGCGTGTTGGTTATGATGTTAAATTGTATATGAAACATTTGTACTTTTAACATTATGCCATCTGTTGAACACTAACTCAATCCAGTCAACAGATACAACGCCATCTGTTAAACTTATTTAGATTAACAGATAATAGTAAAGAAATAATTTGCAATAAAATAATATTCCGACTTAAAATTAAGATGTAAGTTATCCGAGCAAAATCGGGGAAATGATTCTCGGATTTTGCTCGGGCTGCCCGTCGTATCTGGGGCGGGCAAAGTATCGCCTTTTGTGTTTTTAGAGGGCAAACGACGAGTCAACGCAGTGGCACCCCGACCCACTTTAACTGTGGACTTTTGCAACATCCGGGGACTTCATTCCAACTTGAACGCCGTCCACCATCATCTAGAGACGGCGCAGCCGGCCTTGTTGTTTCTGACGGAGACGCAGATATCTCAACCTAGCGACACAGCGTACCTATCATACCCCGGGTATAAACTAGAACATCATTTTATACCACACGCCGGGGTATCTGTGTTCGTAAGGGACGATATCTGCTACCGTCGCCTTCAGGTTTTTGAAGGTCGGGACCGATCTGTACTCTGGCTGCGCGTGGACATGGACGACCATGTCAGAGTCTACGCGTGCCTCTACAGGTCCCATAGTGGTAATGCAGAAACGGATCAACTCTTAGGCCATGTTCAGGCGAAGATTGACGATCTGCTTTCACAGACTCCCTCCGCCGAAGTCGTAGTCCTCGGGGACTTCAATGCGCACCATACCGATTGGCTAGGGTCACGTGCCACCGACTACGCGGGGAGATCTGTGTTTGGCTTTGCTCTGGCAAATGGTCTGTCCCAATTGGTAAAGACGCACACTCGTCTACCGGACGTGGACAGCCATATACCCTCTTTGTTGGATCTTCTGCTGACTACACATCCCGGAAAGTACCAAGTCACTGTCGAGGCTCCCTTAGGGTCCTCTGATCATTGCTTGGTACGGAGTGTAGTGCCCATGGAACGCCCAGCTCGCACAAGACCTGCGATTCGACGCGTTTGGCACTACAAGTCAGCGGATTGGGATGGAATGCGATCCTTCTTTGCATCCTACCCATGGGGGCCGATTTGTTTCCCTTCCAATGATCCTAGTGACTGCGCTGCGGCTGTAGCTGATGTGATACTTCAGGGCATGGAACTATTTGTCCCAAGCTCTGTGGTACCACTTGGTGGCAGATCCCGGCCTTGGTTTGATGCGTCTGTCAGGGCTGCAGCAGCTGACAAACGGCAGGCTTATCAGGCTTGGGCTAATGCGTTAGTCACTAAGGATCCGAACTCTAAAGTTCTGAAGAGGAAATATAATCGTGCCTCCAGATTCTTCAAACGGAAAATCGCTAGAGCAAAGTTCAAGCATGTCGTCAAAATCGGGGATCAGTTGGCAAAGTACCCACCTAGCACGCGCAAGTTCTGGGCGCTTTCCAAAGCCAGTCTAGGAAACTTCTGTCGCCCGTCCCTGCCGCCATTGCACACTGGGAACGACTCTTTGGCCCACACGGCAAAAGAGAAAGCCAATCTTTTGGGCACTCTTTTTGCCTCAAACTCGACTTTGGACGACCAGGGGAGGGCACCGCCTATCATCCCGCGGTGTCCGAGCTTTATGCCGGAAATAGTTTTTCGGCAAAAACTCATACGAAAAACCCTCCTTTCCTTGGAAGTTCATAAGTCGAGTGGGCCAGATGGTATCTCTCCAGTTGTGCTACGAACATGTGCCCCTGAGTTGACACCAGTGCTAACGCGTCTATTTCGGTACTCTTACTTGAAATGCGTAGTCCCGGTCACATGGAAGCGTGCCCTTGTCCATCCGATCCCTAAAAAAGGCGATAACTCCGACCTAGCTAACTACAGACCTATCGCCATTACCTCTCTTCTCTCCAAAGTAATGGAGAGCATCATCAATAAACAGCTCCTAACCTACCTCGAGGATCACCAGT
Source organism: Napeogenes sylphis (assembly GCA_959347405.1). Taxonomy (NCBI): domain Eukaryota; kingdom Metazoa; phylum Arthropoda; class Insecta; order Lepidoptera; family Nymphalidae; genus Napeogenes; species Napeogenes sylphis. The sequence goes on from OY365782.1 coordinate 37,867,049, forward strand.
TGGTCAATGACCGGCAATATGGCTTTCGCCATGGTCGATCGGCTGGTGATCTTCTGTTGTATCTTACACACCGTTGGGGAGCTGTTATTGAAAGCAAGGGAGAGGGTCTGGCAGTTAGTCTGGATATGGCGAAAGCCTTCGATCGTGTATGGCACAGGGGGCTTCTTTCGAAGCTACCTTCCTATGGGCTTCCCGAGAGTTTATGCAAATGGATCACCAGCTTCCTCACTGGGCGGAGCATACAGGTCGTTATCGATGGTTTTTGCTCGGACCCTAAGCCCGTGAACGCTGGTGTACCCCAAGGCTGCGTGCTATCCCCAACTCTGTTCCTCCTGCACATCAATGATATGCTGGTTATCTCCAACATACATTGTTATGCGGATGACAGCACTGGGGATGCGGTATATTCCGGCCGTGCAGGTCTCTCTCGGGAAAACGTCGACGAGTGCCGAAAGAAACTTGTGTCTTCTATAGAGACTTCCTTGGGGATGATCTCTGAGTGGGGTGAACTGAACCACGTACAGTTCAATCCAATGAAGACACAAGTTTGCGCGTTTACCACTAAGAAAACCCCATTCGTCGTATCACCGCTCTTCGAGAGCACTCCCCTCGTTGCCTCGCCAAGTATCAGAATACTGGGTCTCGACATTTCGAGCGATTGTCAGTTTCGTTGTCATCTGGAGAGCAAGGCCAAGTTGGCCTCGAAGAAATTGGGAGTGATTAATAGAGCGAGGCAGTATTTCAAACCTGGCCAAAGACTTGCGCTCTATAAGGCGCAGGTCCGGCCACACATGGAGTACTGTTCTCATCTCTGGTCCGGATCACCCCAATATCAGCTTCTACCATTTGACCGCGTACAACGGAGAGCCGTTCGGATTGTCGGGGACCCGGTGCTCTGCGAACGGCTGGACTCTTTGGCATTGCGTAGAGACGTGGCTTCCTTGTGCGTCTTCTACCGCATTTACAACGGGGAGTGTTCCGAAGAACTATTCGATCTGATACCTGCCGCCGAATTTCATCACCGTACAGCGCGCCATCGCCTCCAATATCATCCTTACCACCTGGATGCGTGGCGATCCTCTACTGTGCGGTTTTCAAGGACATTTTTCCCACGTTCCACTCGCTTGTGGAACGAACTCCCTTCGGTGGTATTTCCAGATCGATACGACATGGGTACCTTCAAAAAAGGCGTTTACTCCTACCTACATGGCCGGCAACACTCTTGTAAATCCTCGGATGTTGCAAGAGTTCATGGGCGGCGGTGATCACAAGTCATCTGTGACCCGCCAGCTCGTTTGCCCTCCTCTTACATAAAAAAAAAAAAAAAAAATCCTATGTTTCAAGTTGGATCAAACAGCACATGGTGTGCAAATTTGATTACAGTCGTTTAAGTAGTTTAGGAGTCCATGGCGGGCAAACAACGTGACATGTAGTTTATATATATTATGATAACATTTTAAAAGTTTCATACTTAAACTATATGTATTATGTCTACACATACATATCTTATTCCGTACAATCTTCTTATGAAGCAGGATTCTATAAGTTTTAGTTCGTAATATTATTATATTTTATTATCCTCTTTCGGGATTTGTACTTGTTAAGATTATGGTACCCATTTAATACTTTATATATTTAATATTGTATGAAAATGTATACCGTTCAGGGAAAAACGATTCACTAAGCCCATAACAATGTCATGAATGTTAAGCGAATGTTTATGTCTTCTTAGCGCGAACTATAATATTTATTATTCATTATTACTATACTATTAATATGATATTAGCTCTCATATAATTGTAGGGTAGGTTTTGATAAAAAAATAAAGATATCCTTTGACGGTATGACTAAAACTAGTAATATTTGTATAGAAGTTTAATTGACTAAATAAATAATTATAATATTGGATACTGATTTGATTAAAAGTAATGTATATATAAAGGAAATTAACACACAAATAAATAAGAAGATTAAACCACAGCAGGATCTATTAGTCAGAAGGTCAAAAAGCCTCTCGGAGGGTGTAATTAAACCAAGCATGCTAAACTTCTTAATAAATAAAAACATTGAAACTAAACAACTAATTTCTAAAAATAAATCTTAGCTATTAGCTGCCTCTCTCCATATAGAAACAAAAACGAACAATTTAAATACAAAAAACATAATAAATCTTCCAACTCGGCTGGTCACCGTGGAGGATCAAGACCATAATCCTCTAAAGAAAAACACAAATTCAAGGAACAACCCAAGAAACAATTTAATAAAAAACTTCACAAAACAAAATTACCAATTAAAAGTACTGACATATAACGTGAAAACTTTATCCTCATACGAACGTCTTTTGGAACTAGCAAACTGCTTAAAAAATTTAAACTTTGACATACTGGGACTCTCAGAAGTAAGACGACTTGGCTGTGAAATAGAAGAACACGAGTCGTTTATACTCTGCTACAAAGGACAGACGGCGGGACACCACGGAGTAGGTTTCATGGTAAACAAGACGTTGAAAAACAGTATAGAAAGTTTTGTAGGAATTTCAGAGCACGTAGCTATACTCAACTTAGATATTGAAGGCCAAAAAATTACCATAATACAAGCATACTTTCCGACGTCAGAGGCGAAGGAAGTTAATATTGAAGAGTTATATGAGACCATAGAGAAAGTACTAAAAACAGCACATAAAAACATTATCCTTATGTGTGACTTCAACGCGAAAGTAAGAGCCCCCAAAGATAAAGAAAACCTGTTAGTTAAGCAACACGTTTACGGAGTAAGAAATAATAGGGGCCAAAAACTGGTGGACTTCGCGGTGGAACACAAGTTCACACTGGCGATCACCAAACGAGCTTCACAAAAATGAAATTGACTTCATCCTCACAAACCAACCAAAACTATTCACGAACTTTGAAGTTTTGAACCTGGACTACCCGTCCAACCACCGCGCTATCAGAGGAACACTACAACTCTTCAGACATAAAAAAAGTAGAGCTCAATTTGCCAATACAACAAGATGTCAGCTTAAAAATGAAGAAGAAATAACAAAGTACAAAGAGAAGTTAAAATTAATATTCTCTCTATACAGACTTATTACAACAAGATAAAGGATAGTATCATTGAAAGCGTAAAATCAGCAAAAACAAACAAGAAAGAGCTTAAACATAAAATACTACAAGTGAAAACGGAAACTACTACAAAGAAGGATAGATTTACTGAAAACTAAAAATAAAACGCGTGCCATGAAAAAAGAACTGTCTGCCTTATGTAAACTTGTTAATAAATACATAAAATAAGATTATGAAAATACAGACTGAACATCATAAAGAGACACCTTCAGGACAGCGGGAGCACGAAAAAGCCATTCAAAGAACTTCGAACAAATAATTCGTGGATAAAAGAACTAAAAAATGGGGACAAGAGCATTCACAAATGTAGAGATATCATAAATACCGCTACGGAGTTTTACAGAAATCTATACAGCGATAATAATCAAATTCACACTTCATTACCATATAACAACCATAATAACCAATTTAGAAAATTTAAAGAGATAAACGAAATTGAAGTCATAGAAGTAATAAAAAAATTGAAACTAGAAAAAAGCCAAGGTTCTGACCACATTACAAACGAAGCACTAAAAATCGTTCACACAATTTTGGCTGCACCGCCATGATACTCGCCTTTTTAACTTGATACTCCAAAACTCGGAAACTCCCACCCAATGGTCAGAAGCAAGTATCATATTGTTATACAAAAAAGGAGATCCCAATGATATTAACAACTTTAGACCCATCAGCTTACTATCCAACCTCTACAAACTATTTTCCTCCATCATAAACAATAGAATAAGTACCACACTAAAGTCAAAACCTTCAGGAAGGGTTTCTCAACAATGGACCAAATACATACATTAGAAATAATCATAGAAAAGTATCAAGAACTACAGAGAACCCTATACATAACTTTTATTGACTACCAAAAAGCCTTTGATTCGGTATCACATTTAAGTATATGGGAAAGCTTGAAAGATCAAGGTGTAGAAGAAGTATATATAAAAACTATCCAGAGTATATACAACAATATCACAGGAAAGATCAAACTCGAGTTCATTGGCCCTTCTTTTTCTATAAGAAGAGGGGTGAGACAGGGTGACCCCCTCTCCCCAATACTATTTATATCAATCCTAGAAAACATCATTAGCAAGCTGGACTAGAGCAGATCAGGCATTTACATAATTAGAGCATACTTAAGCCACCTCGGATCGCAGATAACCTAGTACTTCAGACAGACAGAGTATGATGGAGTCTCTACACCAAGCTGGTGTCAAGGTGGGACTGGAGATGAACCTATCCAAAACCAAGGTAATTATCAATGATAGTTCGACAAGACCCATAATAACCAATGGAGAGTCACTGGATCAAGTAGAAAAATACATATATCTGGGAAAATTTATAAGTTTTGGTAGAAACAGCGGCACAACAGAAATCGAAAAAACGGTACAACTAACCTGGAATAAATATTGGTCACTAAAAGAAATTTTTAAAAGTAATATGACGATCGATATCAAAAGTCATGAACTCTAGTCTCCTACTATGCCTAACGTACGGCTGTCAGACATGGAAGTTCACTACTAAAGTGGCAAGTAAAATCAACACCTGTCAAAGGGGGCTTGAGAGAAGTATGGTTAATATAAAAAGGATAGACAAGGTGAGGAATTCAAAAATAAGAAAAACCACTAAAACGACGGATGATCTAAGTCACGCACGAAAATTAAAATGGAAATGGGCATTCCACGTCGTGAGATCCACAGATCAGAGGTGGACTAAGAGAGTGACTCTGTGGAGCGGTCCGCTAGGCAGAAGAAGTCCTTCGAAGAACGGCCGGGATGGACTGGACAGACGTGGATAATTATTTATGCAGTATATTTTTTTATTGAAGTGAGTTCTAGTTTTTTCTTTTATATTTATTCAAGTGGAGCGTGGTGACCGATAAGAAAACATTTTTTTTCTTTTATTGAACAAATGACTACGAGAAGTTGGCATTGCTATGTAATGTCATAAAAAGGGTAATATTATCATTAGCTAAAAATATTTTCAACCTTAAATCTCATGAATAAAGTTTAATTACTAACTTTTAAACTATCGCGTTTCATTATATATTATTATTTAAGAAATCGGGAATTAACGCGTCCGGAATATTGATGATTGAAAACTACATTATCCGCCATTTTGTAGCAGTGGCCATCTTTAATTTTGATTTTGTATAGTGCACTGAATTTTACTTGACAAGCACTTTCATTTGATACCCATATTGATGGAATTGAAAAAAACTAAAATATCCGCCATCTTATTACGGTGGCCATCTTGGATTCACAATAATATTGAATATGGGTAATTGGTATGTCTCCAGAATCAAAGGCGTATACCAAATTTCAAATCAATCGGTTAACGGAAACAAGGTTAAATTTCAATTACTAAATTTGACCCTTACAAACAAACGGGGTGAGCTAAATAAAACCTTTTAAAAAGGTATGTGATATCTATTCCGGACGCATTAATTCCCGATTTTTTAAATAATAATATAAAGTTCAATTATTTTTTTAAGTACTTATACTTACGTTTGTTAAGTACTTTATAGTTTTAAAGGTCTTTTGTAACACGATAACAGAATGAAAAGGCTCGTTGAAAAAAATACCTTTGTACAAGTAAAACATTAATTCTTAACTAAACCTCAACTAGTAAGCAATAAGTAAGTATATAATACATAATATTATCAACACGGCGCTTACGCTATTTTTTAATCGCTCGGCCGACCTACATATTAGGCGGAGTGGAGGTTGTTAGGTTTTTTCCGTAACGGAATTTCTTGATTCGGTCGCCGCGCTCCAAGCCGATAAAAGCTATGCAATAGCTTAATAATACTACATTTGTGATAATAGTTTCTTTATTAATAAATGCGGGAGAGGAAAGCTGCTCGCGTCCGTAGGATTTACCATCTTTTTCTAGACCCACCCTACACGTCTCCCCTGGGTGGTGCAAAACGAGCAGCAACGCCGAGTCGCGGGCGGCGGTTACTAACCCGACTATACAAGGCGATTGCCTGCAGACATCAGAGAGGTAGGAAATGACCTTCTCGACCCGTAAACAACTAGTAAATTACTCAAGAACGGGGACCTTGGCTTAACTGCCCGGGTCACGAGGAAGAAAACCTCTTCAAAAATTACCCAAATCCAATGGTGGGAAACGTGCCAAATGGATGCATTGCTGTATGGATGAACAGCATTAGCCCCAACCTCTACGGACCTGGCAAACGTAGTTGCAATCTGCCTTCTTAGGGAATGGCGTCACCCCTAAGTGACCTGTTATATCGTCCAATTCTCGTGGGAACAGTATGAATGAGAAACAAAAAAATAAAATTTACAAAACCCCTATTATGATCCAACAAACCCTACATAAGAACATGTTCACCAGGGCACGCAGCAACTCTGTCGGTGCTATACCAAAAAATGTTAGTACTCATGACACAACATAGGATATAGAAAACAAAAATGAAACTAAAGGAGATAAGATAATCTGGCAACAAGATCGAATACCTCCAGCGAAAAGAAAAAGAACGGAAACTAGCTCACCGCTGACAGAAAATGAAAAGAAAAAGTCAAACGCTATTGTATATACAATACCTACTCAAAATCATTTTGAAATACTTGGCGATGAAGAGGATATAGAATTAGAAAAGCCGCCTAAACCGGAACCCATCTTTGTCACTGGTGTTCTGGACATCACTTCCCTTAAAAAGTTACTACTAAAAATAACAACAGAAGAAAACTATACCATGACCACACTGAGGTCAGGACACATCGTGAAAATAATGCCAATTAACATAGAGGTATATAAATCAATAAGAGACAGATTTATTGCCGATAACATCAGTCATTACACCTACAAGTTAAAGTGTGAAAGACCTTATAGAGTCGTACTGCGAGGCCTTCACAGTTCAGAGGATACATCAGAAATCTCAGGGGCACTGAAACAACATGGACATGAAGTTAGACAAGTAGTCAATGTACGTCACCGAATCTCAAAAGAACCTCTACCCATATTTTATGTAGATCTTGAGCCAAAACCAAACAACAAAGATATCTTTAAATTAAAAAGTTTAAATCATATGAAAGTTACTATTGAAGCACCTTACAAAAAAAAAAGAGATACTACAATGTAAAAGGTGCCAAAGGTTCGGACATTCCAAGAACCAATGCTACAGACCATTTAGATGTGTCAAATGTGGATCTGACCATCCGACCACTAGCTGCACCAAAACTAGAGATACAGAAGCTACTTGTGCCAATTGCCAAGCAAAACACCCCGCTAATTACCGAGGCTGCATGAAATACAAACAATATAAGGAACGCATACTGAAAATACAACCAAAAATTCTACCTAACAAACAACCCAAACTAACTGCCGAAGAGGACAAACAACAACCGAGAAGATCCAACGTTCACAACAAGGGTACCATAACCTATGCTGAAGTGACAAAAAACAAAACGGGCAACATGTATAGTCCTAATCAACCTCTCGAAACTCAACACCTCACTGACATCCTAGAACAAATGTTCAACAGATTACAAACCATGATGCTCAACATGGTAGACAACATGATGGATCGCTTTGTCCAGTTAGTAAGCAGCCAAATGAAAATTCAATCCCAACGTTAGAATAATCACTTGGAACGCCAACGGATTGGTCGCACGACGACTGGAGCTAGAATTTTTCCTAAACACTGAAAAAATTGAGTGATACTAATATCAGAAACCAGGTTTACGAACAAAAGCTTCTTCTCAATCAGAGGGTATGCAACTTACTACACTAACCACCCATCAGGAAATGCGCACGGAGGCACGGGAATACTCATAAAAACTCATATAAAACACCATCCACTTGAACCTTTCGTAACAGAAAAAATACAAGCTACAGCAATTAAAATTAATGATGTGAATTCGGATATCACTCTCGCTGCAGTCTACTGTCCTCCAAAACATCAAATATCAAGGGAAGACTTTAAAAAGTTTTTCACCACACTCGGCAATCGCTTTATAAGTGGAGGTGACTGGAACGCAAAACATAATTTTTGGGGCTCCAGGTTAATCACGACCCGAGGTAGACAACTCTATCAAGCTGTAGAAGATCTTAACCTCGATTGTATATCCACCGGCGAACCCACCTACTGGCCGACTGATCCTCAAAAAATTCCTGATTTGCTGGACTTCTTTATCTCCAAAAATATCGCACTCAGTAATATTGGTATTGAATCCAATTTCGACATGATCTCAGACCACTCTGCTGTGCTTCTTAATGTACACAGTAAGATCATATTAACAGAAGTACCATATAAAATCTACAGTAAACACACAGACTGGGGAAAATATCAAGATATCATTACCACAGAGACGCAGCTCAACATATCCCTAAAGGCAACCGATGAGATAGAGCAGGCTATAGAAGGATTAAATTATCTAATCTATGATGCAGCGATCAGATCCACACCCCATCGCAAAACGAAAATAGTAAAAGAACACAACTATCCTGCTATGATCAAGGACTGCATAAGTGAAAGACGACAACTCCGGAGAATTTGGCATGAGACGCACTACCCTAAAGACAGGACCGCCTTTAACAAAGCTTCCCAAAAACTAAAAACATTGATTAGGGAAATGAAAAATGAGAACCTGCAATCTTACCTTGCAAAACTGTCTCCTACTAGTCACACAAACTACTCCTTGTGGAAGGCTACCAAATGCCTAAAGCGTCCAAAGCAACAAGCAACACCACTAAGAACACAGATGGGCAACTGGGCTCGGTCTGATAGTGAGAAAGCTGATACCTTTGCAGGCCACCTTCAAAGGGCTTTCCAACCACTTCCTAGTAACAATTCAAATCATGACGACGAAATAGAGAAATATCTGAGATCACCTACCCAAATGTGTTTACCACTAAAACATACAACACCGAAAGAACTGAAACAGGAAATTGGAAACCTCCAAGAAGGAAAGTGCCCGGGCTACGATCGAATTGACACTACCCTACTAAAACATCTGCCAAAGAAAAGAGTCCTGGCTATACTTGCTATTTTTAATGCATGTCTAAGACTTTCTTACTATCCCAGCCAATGGAAAATCGCACAGGTAGTAATGATTTTGAAGCCAGGTAAACCAGCTCAAAAAGCGTCTTCGTACAGACCGATAAGCCTTCTTCCCGTTATAGGAAAGTTAATGGAAAAAATGATATTGAATAGAATGCAGGAACACCTAAGAGAAATAATACCAAGGCAGTTCGGATTTAGAGAAGGCCATGGAACTATTGAGCAAGTGCACCGGTTAGTAGACGTCATAGGTAGGGCACTGGAAAACAAACAATACTGCTGCGCAATTTTCTTGGATATCAGCCAGGCATTCGACAGGGTATGGCATAAAGAGCTACTCTATAAAATCAAAAACATGCTACCACACTCCTTTTTTCCAATTCTAAACTCTTACTTAGAGAAAAGATGCTATGAAGTGAGACAAAATTTCGACACGTCACAAATGTACGAGATCAATTCAGGTGTTCCACAGGGTAGTATTTTGGGACCAGTCCTCTATCTTATCTTCACAGCGGATCTACCCATCGCTAGCTACACCACCACAGCAACATACGCAGATGATACCGCAGTCCTCTCGGTTCATGAAAATCATGATACTGCAGCTGAAAATCTCCAATCACATCTGACCCTTATCGAAGCATGGTTTGATCTATGGCGCATTAAAGCCAACACAGACAAGTCAGTCCAGGTTACATTTGCACTCAGAAGGAAAACCTGTCCACCTGTGAAACTATACAATAAAGACGTCCCTCAACAAGAAGACGCCAAATACCTAGGTATGCATCTAGATCGCCGTCTTACCTGGCGCAAACACATCTGGACTAAAAGGAAACAATTAGACCTCAAACTCCGCAACATGTACTGGCTCATCGGACGTAAATCACAGCTGACAGACGCCAGTAAAATGATCATATACAAATCCATACTGAAGCCCGTATGGACATACGGCATTCAGCTCTGGGGTTCAGCTAGCTACAGCAATATTGAAATACTGGAAAGATTTCAGAGCAAAACAATGCAAGCTATGTACAATATACCACAAAACATATGCAATAAATATGTGAACTTAGACTTCAACTTGCGAACAGTTAAACAAGAGATTGAATCTTACAGTAGGAATTATCAGGCAAAATTGGACCAACATATAAACATATTAGCTGCTGACTTACGGAGAGAAGGCAGTTTAAAATATACTCGCCTTAAGAGAAATAGCATAGTGGATCTTGAGTTAAGATTTGCAGACAAATGATGAGGACTGGCATCACTGGATGCAGAACTCAGCTAAAGACAATTTGACGAGGGTAACCTGACAAATGACTAGATTATTGTTTGAAGAAACAGATTGCTAAGTAGCAGGATACAAAAAAAAAAAAAAAAATAATAATAATAATAATAAATGCACGTTGGTTATTCATATTTAAAAGACTATAATTATATGAGTACAGATATTCACAGTTGTACGAGCGAGCTTCGTAGAGTCGTACTATGGTCCATGAAGTAAATACTGAATACAAAGCCCTAACGCTGAAACTCTAAGAAGGCACGCCGCACGAGTCACCAGATTGCACGGCGAAAAGGGGGATTACGCATGCGCAGTAACGCCGATAAAACCAATGCCACCTAGAGGCGAGTTGCTGAACTAAAGAGACGCGTGATATTTTAAAAAGTCATTAAAAGTGCTATTCATCGATAGATGGCCAAATTAGAAAGTATCACCGCTGTGCCGGTCGGAGTGGGAGGTGTTAGGTTTTTTTCGTTACGGAATTTCTAGATAGAAGCTATGCAATAGCTTCAAAATATTTTCCGGTATATACATCCCGTATATAACATAGAGTACTAATATTTTAAAGAATTATGAGAATGGTTGAATGAAACCTAACAAAAAAAATGCTAAATACGAATGTGGAAGGGTTTATGGGTCGCAGTAGACCGAAGAAAAGATGGATGGATTGCGTGTTAGATGTCATGAGTAAAAGAGGAGTGATATTTGAGATGACGGCTAATAGACAAAGACCGAGAAGAGATACTGTGCTGACCTCACATAAAGTAGGAAAAGCAGAATGAGGATGATGGTATTTAAAATAACAGTACTTTATGTTATATATAATATAGGAGAAGAAATTTTGCATCCTTTTAGTTCCAACCAGGTGTTAGTTTATTTTCCATGTTTTTATTTTGTACTTATTTACCTAAACCATCTTTAATTATTTAGTGTATTTGTAAAAGTAAAAATAAGGGTTTGGTTTTAACATATCTTGACCAGGCAATAGTCATTAGTTAGTATATGCAAATTAAATTTCAGTGTTATTTTAAGGGACTATCGCTCTGGAATCATAAATGGAATAAATTTGACCCATTTAAACTCTTCTATCTTACAGTGAGAGTCTTAATAAAATTGGTTCAGCTGTTCCAATGACTACTCCTGATAAAAAGACAGATTCAGAAAAAAAATGTAACCGGTAAATAACAATATGCATTTGAGAGAACGTGATTATTTGGAAATCACAGACAGACAAAACTATTTTATTAATAAATATACGATGATGGGACGATAGCGCCATCCCTTTAATAGGCCAGTTATTCGTGATGTCACGAGAAGATCGGTCGTACCTATGTTGGTGCCTTTAAATAATCTTGTATCAACCACGAGCCTTCTCACTCTTTCATCAACTAGCATAACATCAATCATACTACTTTTTTCTCTTCGATACCGAGTATACATATGTATCATCTTATGATCGAACATGATGTTCGTCACAAGAAGGTTCATTTCCAAGCATACTCCAATCAGGCAAGATTCATTATCATTCACTCTTCTGTCACCGATTTTCCGTAACACATTCTTGCAACCAATCCTCTCTTCAACTCCAGACCACATCGCAGTTTGGATGGAAGAGCCTAAAAAAGACTTACCAAATGAACATCCACCGACCAAATCAGCGATATCCTACAAAAGCTGAGGGCAAGAATCAAAAAGAAGCTGTATAAAAATGATAAAAGAGGCGAAAGAGTTGTGCCAGGACAAAGTAATGTGGCATTCCTTAGTCTCTGCCTCCCTCTGGTAGGATAATAGGGTGAGCTCTATATAATAAAAATGAATGAGCTCTATATATGGTCGGGAAAAAGACTTTTCGCATAAAGTTTGTATGAACTTGTAATAAAAAATTCTTCGGGTGTACTATTAACAGTTAAGTAAAATGTTGTTTCCCGTTATTTTTCATTAGAAAAAGAATCAAGGATTTTGATAAATTATAAAGTTTGTAGACTTTATAACGTATTCAATTCAAATATTATATTATAGCGTATTCAATCCGGAAGTTTTGATGTCAAAGACGCACCGCGTTCTGGTCACCGTTACAATTAAAATAAACGCATTGAAAAAGAGGACCAAGATCGGCAAGTTAGTAGTTACGACGTTGCTGAAGAACTGCAAATTGACCACCAAACAGTTTTGACATAAAAACGCTCGATAATTGGGTGCAACTCGAGCTCACTGAAAGGAACCTAATGAACCGTGAACTCATTTGAGATTATTTACAGAGACGCAATGAAACCGACCCGTTTTTGAAGAAATTGATAATTGGTGGTGAAAAGTGGATCATATACGATAGGAACGTGAGAAAAATTTTGTGGCCAAAGGTTGATTAGGCTTCACAGATTATGCCAAAACCCAATCCAACTTGTAATGTGCTGTATGTATGGTGGAACTGGAAGAAAATTGTTCATTATGAGTTTTTGCCGCCAGGCATAACCATAATGTCGGATCTTCACTGATGTATCAGCTAATGAAATTAAAGCAAGAACTTGAAAGAAAGTTGCTAGAACAGAAAGTTGTTAGAATAGAAAGGATGTGGTGGTGTTTAATCACGATAGCCCAAGACCACACACATCTTTAGCTACTCAGCAAATAAGGATGGTTTGGCTGGAAGGTATTGATCCATCCGTATAGCCCTGACCATTTTTCTTCAGATTTATACCTGTTTCGGTCTCTACAGAATTCTTTAGACTCTGTCATGTTAGTTTTTATACATGTGGCAGTTTAGTTTTGACAAAAAATTAAGATATAAGTTGTTGATTTGACTAAAACAATTGAATCTCTGTATAGAAGTTTAATTGATAAAATAAATGTAATATTGGATACTGATTTCACTAAGAATAAGAAGTATATAAATCGCAGCTCGGTTAAAAGAAGGCATTGTGTGAAATTGGGAGTACAAGTTGTGTGGTGGTGATTTTGTGATAAAAGTGTAACAGTTATAATAAACCGCTGAGTGTGTGATTGAGAGACTAAGTTGTTTAACAGAAATAGTATAATTAAGTGTAGCAGTGATAATAAGGAGTTTAAATAGTAAACAGTTTCGATTAACAAATATGGAAACTGCAGGATTAGTTTATTTTAGTTACTTTCATAGCTTAATGTCTTACGGTATACTCTTATGGGGCAATGCGGCCGACATTGATACCATATTTACATTGCAGAGACTCTTTAAGAAACAAATTTAAAGAATTTAAAATTATGACTGTTTATAATCAATATATTTATGAAAATTTAATTTACGTTCATAAAAATATTTCAAAGTTCAAGAAAAATTGTGATTTACATAAAATTAATACAAGACATAAAAATAAACTCGCTGTGCCCGGCACTAGGCTCCATAAAATAGGTAAATCTTTTAAGGGTAATTGTATACGTTTTTATAATAAACTCCCAAATGAAGCCTTAAGCCTATCTTAAGCCTATATATTAAATAAATTTAAATTATATGTTAGAAATAATTTGATAAAAAAAAAAATCCTACTATAGTGTAAAGGATTACATCGACGACGGTATGGCCTGGGAATGAATTGCATTGTATTGCGAATAGCTAGTAATCTCCGCAATTTGTTTTTTGTTGTAAATTAATTTTGCTTTATCGACCTGCTGCATCACACCGATTCCTTAGAAGTCACTTCTTGCGGTAGCTTCGGGAGTCGGTTTGCCTTCCTCCCTCAAATATGGCGAAGGCGGCTGGCTCTCGTATAATGATCGTGAACGGCTGCTGCTTCCGGTGACTGGTCGTGTGGCAGGGCGAAGAATTTATTTTATTTTTGTTATTATTATTTGATTTTCATTGCCTGAAATCATTAGGCTTCATTTCCGATTGATTGCGACGGTTTTAGTTGTTCCAAAAATTGCTTTTAAGATTGACGTAAGTGAAAAAGTTATCACAATAACAAAAAATATATCCGGCTGAGTTTGTTGTGTGGTTCTTCTCAGACCAGGACGCGTTTGGAACCCTCATAGCTTTAACATTAAGATGGAAAGTGCTTTTACAGAAGGGCTTATCATAATTCTAGTATCGTAATAGGCCTTCCTGACACTTCCATGTTGACGTACAAAAGTGATCACTGATTATGATTCTAATAAATAATAATAATAATAAATATTCTTTATTGTACACCCAGAAAAAACAATAACAAAAAATAAAAAATAAAAAATAAAACAGAAAAAATGTACAAATTTGGCGGCCAGAGCAATCTCTTCCAGGCAACCAATTAATTAGAGGAATAATGAGAGGTAGTGTGGGTGTTGTTTGAATAGTAAAAATATAAAAACAAAAAGAAAGCATTACATACACATATTTACATATATACACACATACGAATATACATACAAACAAATATATACATACATACACGCATATACATGCATACACACTCACAAATAAAATATACATACTTATGCAAATAAACAAATAACAATACAGACGACAAACACGTTATAAATTTAAAAAGTGAACTTTAAGGCAGCGCGTAAATAAATCGCATGACTGTGCACGTTTAATGTTAAGTGGAAGATCATTCCACAGTCTTATGGTCTGCACAGTGAAGGAATCGGAGTAAAAAGAAGATGAATGGGAAGGAACTTTAAGGATAAGGTTTTGATTGGAACGGAGAGATCGGTTGTGTGTGCTGCTCAAAAACTCAAAACGTTCTTTTAAGTAGGACGGAGTGGAAGAATTGAACAGTATACAGTATAGAAGGCTAAGCATATGAATATTCCTGCGAAAACGAATCGGAAGCCACTTGAGTTTTTTACGAAAGTGAGAAATATGGTCATATTTGCGAAGACCAAATATGAACCTTATGCAGAGGTTTTGAAGACGCTCAAGTTTATTTAACTGATCCTCTCTTAAATCAGGATAGCAGGCATCAGCATAGTCTAGAATTGGAAAGAGTAAAGATTGAGCTAAAACAACTTTGGTAGTGATTGGGAGAAAATTACGTAATCTTCTCATGGATCCCACGGCTGCAAACATCTTTCTGCTCACCTCACTAATCTGCGAATTCCAAGATAAAGTTTGATCGAATATGATCCCAAGATTTTTAACTTTAGTGCTATACGGAATAACTTCGCCTTCAAAACTAATATGAGGTAGCTGATAATCGGAAATACGTGCGATCAGCCTAGAACTACCAATGATAATAACCTGCGTTTTAGATGTATTTACTTTAAGGCCAAAACACTTACTCCAATTTGAGATACGCGCCAGATCTTGATTTACTTGCAATATGGTATTAGTGAGGTCATCAAGACTTGACTGGCGGTAAATTTGAAGATCGTCTGCATACAGGTGGTAGAAAGAATTGATATGAGAGCAAATAGTGTTTATAAACACTGAAAATAATAAAGGAGACAACACGCCACCTTGCGGAACACCAGCACTGACCGCGCTCCAGTCAGAGTACAGGTCATTTAACCGTACACGTTGCCGACGCCCACGCAAGTAACAATGAAACCAGTCAATTGCCGATGGAGATATGTTAAGGCTACCCAATACCGTGAGTAAGATATCAAAGTCCACAGTATTAAACGCATTGCTGAAGTCCAGCAACGTCAATACTGTGACTTGACGGTTTTCCATGCCTGACCTGACATCCTCGGTAATTTTAACCAAGGCCGTAGTCGTACTATGACCGGGACGGAAACCGGACTGGAATTTACTAAGGAGACTACTTTTGGTTAAAAAGGTGCTCAGTTGGAAGTGTACTAGTCTCTCAAGGATTTTTGATAGAAAGGGAAGGATGGAAATAGGACGAAAATCTGAGGAACAAGAAGGGTTAGCTTTTTTTGGAAGAGGAACAATAAAGGCATCTTTCCAACAGGAAGGGAATTCACACATTGTAATGGAATTATTAAATAAGGAAGTAATAGTAGGGATCAATATATCTAGGATAGGAATGATCATTTTACGACTAATGGCATCAGATCCAACTGCATCAGAACTCACGGACAGAATAGTTTTCTTAACATAACATTCGGAAAAATGACTTAAACTAAATATTGGAGTATTTGGAGTTGGCAAAGATGAAAGATTGCTAAGAGTGCGAGATTTAATAGCACCATCCAAAGGTGTTGACATGGATAAATGTTGGTTAATATTATTAAGATCGGAATGGGAAATGTTTTGAGTATTTTGTTTACTTCGACCAACTCCTAGAGATTTAAGAAAATTCCAGATTTTAATTGAATCCTTCTCGTCAATAACAGATCTATAAATATGGCGTCGTTGATTATCTCTACAGAGCCTGTTGCAGCGATTACGAATTTTGATATATTTTGCCTTGTTTTCCTCACTAGGTTCATTTTTATTCTTAGCTTTAGCTGTAACCTTTTTTTGCTGAAGCTTTTTTATATCATCAGTTAGCCAGGGAGCAGGAAGATGTCTCATGCGCACGGGTCGGATAGGAGCATGAGCGTCATAAAGACTACTTAAATGAGAGTTAAAAATACACACTTGCTCATCCAGAGTACGTGGAGTAAGTACTTCAGACCAATCAATAACAGAGGCGTCAGTACGCAGTTGAGCTAAGTCCATACTACCAAAGTTGCGCTGAAAAAGAGTTTTTGGTTTTAATTTCAGAGGTTTAATCTTATAAGATAAATAAAGAAGATCATGATAGGAAAAAGCCAGTGCAGAGCATTGGCCATGCTTTCCTACATGTTCAGAAGAGGAAACTAGGACTAGATCTAAAAGAGAGGAGTTACAGTTAGGGGCATGATGAGTAGACGATAGAGGAAGAATATGCATATGATTCTAAGTGGAAAAGATATAAATAAAAAATAAATAAATAACGTAAAGTGTATTTGTGAGTAGTGCCTATAAAGTGTGTTAAAGAATAGAACGACTGTCATTGCTGATTCTTTGCAGTAATAGAATTCTAATAGTCAGATCAAGAGAGGACCGCCAAAACTACTTGTCTCGTTTTTTATCAGAAGTTCCAGAAGTTCTACAGTAACGGGATAATTTAGTTATCGAAAAAATGTTACATATACACTATAAATAAATGTAAATATACTTTGAAATAAAACGTCTGAACATTTCATATGAAATGAGAAGATAATTCTTCCCGCATCCTTTATAAGACGAAGCTTCTTAGCATTCCATGGATTCACCGTGCGGGTGCCGGGCCCATCGCGTTGCAAGGAGAGGAGTGCAAGCAGTGCCTGGGACTTGCGACCCAGGAGTAGGTTTAAGGTCCCCTTAACGATGCGCAAAAACGCTCACCTTCATCCTCCACACGCCTCTCCCTACCTAACCAAATTTGGAAAAACCTACTAATGCCGCCTTTGAAATACGTTCTAGAAATGAACCGATGCTTGTTCTAGAAAGGCCAAGGTCTTTAAGTAGGCTATAGAGAGATTTCGCTGTTATACCTCTCGCTCCCACTTCTACCGCGTACAAACTAACTATAATTAGAAAGTACAAACTGTATTTTGATGTTAACTGTTTAGCGGCAGCAAAATGAGAAATAACAAAACATACAAATTTATATTATGTAACATTATGTCAGTATGAACGACTTCAAATAAATTCATTTTCAGTTAAAACGCCAACGAAATAAACAGATATCATAAACTTGATTGCCAAAGTTAGACAAGTTTACTTTAAATTATTTAGTTAGGAATACAGTTCTTACCTTGCGGTTTCAAAGACCTTCAGGTATTTTACACCGGGATGCAAAAAGCCAAAATATTTTTCTTAACTACATAAGTTCCATTTTTTTTTAATATGAAGAGACAGATGTTAATAGTCAGATAATAATTAATAATCACATTACTCATATTAATTACTTTTGTTTTTTTCCAGGTACATGGAATTGCACCAATAAAATGTACACTTTTGTGAGAACTCGAAGTTAAATTGGGTCAATTAAAGTAAAATAGTGAGAGTGTTGTATGAGACGTTTGTGGGGTCGGTGGTAGGCAGGTGGCATGGAGGTGGTTCTATCGGGAAGCCGCATTTTTGTGGCATTTATTGCTACTGTCTTTTGGGGGATGGGTAAGTAATGTAATTATAACAATATTGCGAAATATTATTTTTTGATTTTTATTGCACGTGTTTTTAGTTGTAACAAATTAGATTAATGTCATTTGAGAATTATAAAAACCAGTCCTTTTTTCAATTTAATCACATATTTTTTTTGTATTGACTAAGCTGTTAGCCAAGTGGCTATTACAGCGTCACCGGGGAATTTAATTACAGACCTTAATCTTAATAACACAATATTATAAACAACTTTTACAAAACGTTTAGATACTAATAAAAAAAAATAAATAAAAAACCCCCGATACAAAAAGACCTCTAAAAAGAATAAAAATAATATTATTATGTACTTATTGAAGTCGTTGTGTCGGGGGAACGTTGTACGTACGTTGATAGTGTATATATTACGAAGTTAATTATTGAGGACTTAGACTATACGATTCGATATCGTTATTTCTTTATTTGCCTTCTTAACTTACTTGCATTTTAATTTCTTCTTTTATTAAACGGTCCCTCGACCAACGAATTCAATATGTACATAATAATATTATTTTTATTCTTTTTAGAGGTCTTTTGGTATCGGGGGTTTTTAAAATTTTTATTTTTTTTTCTGCTTTTTAAAGTTATGTTACTAGTTTCTGAATTGTACTAAATGAACCTACAGACACACAATATTTTCAATTGTTTAAGTAGGAAAGATTTGTTTGTTTGTTTGAATTGAATAGGCACCGAAAACTACAGGACCGATTTTAAAAAAAATCTTTGAGCATTAGAATGCTATATTATTATGTACAAAGGTAATACGAGTAATATATATTATATATAATAAAATAAGGATCCACGTGAAAGTTTCGACAATGTAATAAATTATAAATGTATTAAGTAACATGATTCAAAATTTTTTCACATGGGTAGGTAGATAGGTAGGTTTCATATATACGAATATTAATAAATATAAACATTTAGAGTTAAAATGATTTACAATCACTTATAACACTATGATGAAGGGATTTATATTATCAGTAGCTGCTGCCCGTGATTCTTTATGACTACGATCATAAGCCACATAAATATATTTTTACAGTCTATGTGGCAGTCACGGGCAACAGCTATCCCAAATAAAGTACTATACCTGAGTAAGTAATAATAAAACCTTTTTTTCCTATATAGCGGGCGAAACAGCTGAGAACAGCTAATTATTGCATAAAAACCTCTTTCCCGCACGAATAAAACGTCAATATCTTGAAGACGACTATTTTTATTTCAATCAATAAGAAAAACAAAAACATGAATAAGAAACATCTTGACGAACATAGCTTTCGATTAAACAAAACTGCATTCAAATCCGTGCACGCGTTTGGCCGCAAACAGCTAATTATTGCATAAGAACCTCTCTCCCGCACGAATAAAATGTCAATATCGTGAAGACGACTATTTTTATTTCAATCAAACATGAATAAAAAACATCTCGACAAGCATAGCTTTCGATTAAACAAAACCGCATTCAAATCCGTCTACGCGTTTGGCCGCAATCAGCTAATTATTGCATGAGAACCTCTCCCCCGCACGAATAAAACGTCAATATCTTAGAGACGACTGTTACTATTTCAATCAAACATGAATAAGAACCATCTCGACAAGGATAGCTTTCGATTAAAAGAAACCGCATTCAAAACTGTCCACGCGTTTGGCCGGAAATATACCACAGACAGATACACAGATACACAGATACACAGATCGACAGGTCAAACTTATAACACCCCTCTTTTTAGTCGGGGGTTAAAAACAAAAAGCAAAGCACATGAATTTAATTTAAGCTCGAACGACTTTTCCTCCATTAGTATAACGTTTATCTTATAGTTTTTTTATAAATAACTCAAAACTTGATAAGAACATCAATTTTAAGTTAAACAAAACTTTCGATTAAACAAAACTGCATTCAAATCCGTGCACGCGTTTGGCCGCAAACAGCTAATTATTGCATAAGAACCTCTCTCCCGCACGAATAAAATGTCAATATCGTGAAGACGACTATTTTTATTTCAATCAAACATGAATAAAAAACATCTCGACAAGCATAGCTTTCGATTAAACAAAACCGCATTCAAATCCGTCTACGCGTTTGGCCGCAATCAGCTAATTATTGCATGAGAACCTCTCCCCCGCACGAATAAAACGTCAATATCTTAGAGACGACTGTTACTATTTCAATCAAACATGAATAAGAACCATCTCGACAAGGATAGCTTTCGATTAAAAGAAACCGCATTCAAAACTGTCCACGCGTTTGGCCGGAAATATACCACAGACAGATACACAGATACACAGATACACAGATCGACAGGTCAAACTTATAACACCCCTCTTTTTAGTCGGGGGTTAAAAACAAAAAGCAAAGCACATGAATTTAATTTAAGCTCGAACGACTTTTCCTCCATTAGTATAACGTTTATCTTATAGTTTTTTTATAAATAACTCAAAACTTGATAAGAACATCAATTTTAAGTTTTAACATAATGGGTAATATACAAATCTAAA
Source organism: Napeogenes sylphis (assembly GCA_959347405.1). NCBI lineage: Eukaryota > Metazoa > Arthropoda > Insecta > Lepidoptera > Nymphalidae > Napeogenes > Napeogenes sylphis. The sequence goes on from OY365782.1 coordinate 37,888,030, forward strand.
CAATTAAAAAACTCTTGTCAATTATATTGTATTAAACAGTATTTTAAAATTGTAAACATATATAAATTCAAATTCAAATTTAAAATATTTTTATTCAAGTAGGCATTTACACGCACTTTTGAATCGTCAATTACATTAAATTAAATTAAATTGGTCAGTATAGTCAGTCTTTGAGTAAGCTACCACCAGCTCGGAATGCTGTTCTGCTGAAAAGAGCTGGCCAGAAACTCTACAGTTTCTCTTTTTAAATGAAATTTAACAATGTTTGACTTATACATTATAACATCAACCCTGCAAATGAGTCAATGACCCAAGTTCCACACATTTCGATCATACGCTGGGAGGTCCAAAAGTTCATGGAATAGAGAGGATGGAGTGGGGGTAGGAGTGCTCGCTTAGTGTCATATGAATCGGAGAGCCATCATTAGTATATATACAGAGTTTTAAACTGATTGCGTCATTCGTTTACGAAGAGTCGCCTGCTGAACAAGTCAATCCGGAAAAAAACTGGAACTATAGAGAAAATTGAACACCGCGCTGTGATAAAATTCCTCACCAAGCAAGGATAGAACGCTCAAACCATTTTGATTGAAATGGGAAGCGTTTATAGGGATCAGTGTCCTAGTAAATCAATGATTTACAAGTGGCATGGTCTTTATAAACATGGTCGAAAGTCAATTGAAGACGACTCCCGCTCAAGAAGGCCAGTTGAGGCCACTACATCGAACATCGTCGAAAAAGTAGAGAATATTGTACTAGAGGATGCCCGTTTAAAGAAAAAACAATTATCTGCATTAGTTAAAGTATCAGATACCGTGCCATTTTGAGAATCCTACATGATGGGTATGACAAAAGTTAGTGCAAGATGGGTACCGAGAATGTTCACGCCGTTTCAGAAAGAGCAGCGCGTCGATGCGTCAAAGCATTTTTTGGAGTTGTGTGGAGATAAACCAGCACAGATTTTGGACCGAATTGTTACGAGAGATGAAACATGGGTTCATCAATTGAGTTAAACAAGACATCACAGCCTGAGTCCAAACAAGAGTCCATGCAATGACATAATAAGGGGACATCACCACCAAAAAAATTCAAGGTGATGGAGTCGGCTGGAAAGATGGCTACTGTTTTTTGGGATTGTGAGGGGATAATCTTTATAGATTACAAAAAAAAAGGGAAGGACTATAAAACCGGAGAATACTACGCAACGATATTAGTAAAATTAAAGGATGCCATCAAGGATACAAGGAATAGTAAAATTAAAGGATGTCATCAAGGATAGAAGGAATAGTAAAATTAAAGGATGCCATCAAGGATAGAAGGAATAGGAATAGAGATAGGAAGGACAAAGGGTGTGTTGCTCTTACAAGACAATGCGCCGGTTCACAAGAACAGAATGGCAATGGCTGCTCTGCACACGAATGGGTTCGAATCCCTAGTTCACTCACCCTACAGTCCAGACCTGGTCCCAAGTGACTTTTTTTTATTCTTCATTTTTGAAAAAGACTTAAGGGAGAGGAATTTTTCCGACGACAAGAAAGTAAAGGATGCAATTTCGGCTCATGTTGTCGGAAAAGATAAAACATATTTTTATAGTGGTTTAGAAAAATTCTTAGGTCTTATAAATGAATTGAGCTTAAGGGTAATTATATTAAATTAAAGGAAAAATAGTTTTGTTGTGAATTTTTGGACCTCCCCTCGTATATATATATATATATAGATATATATGATAAATCTCGTATTTATTACTTAAAAAAATACGGTCCATTCTGAACAGTCATTATTCAGCTGGTCATAAAAGCTGGCTGACGATGTTGACACAGCATACAAGTAAGACAGTTTGAGACAATATAATTAATTATTATTGATATTGCAATCCTCTGTGAGTCTTGAATAGCACGTAACGTGGTTCGAGCACATATGAAGACTAATAAATCGAACAAACAGACATTTGGTGTTTTTACAATTTAAATAAGATTTAAGTTTTAATTATATCTGGTTTTTTATATTTGTCGTATAATACCTGTATTATACGACTAACGACATATACCTTGTCCTGACAAGGATACAGATTCTAGTCACCACAATAAATCATTTAGCATTTTATGCTCATGAACATAAAAAAAAAACACTTCACTTATAACTTTTTAAACCAACAAAAATCACTATATTATTTGGTTTATTGTTTAAACTATTTTTCAAAAGCATGGGTTCTCGATTTTTTTATTAGAACATGGGCTATAGGTATGGAAAACAAACATTTAGAACTAGTGTAGTATACATTGAATTTAAACATATTTAAATTATCCATATATGAAATATTCATATTAATATTTCAAGAAATAAACTAAAATTTCATATTTTTTATTTAGAAATTACCGTACAATTGAACTCAATAAAAAACTGCATTGAATAAAAAAGTCATGCTCTACACATTAGAATATACTTTTTTCTACCAACCGAGACTATTTTATTATTTCTTTATCTTGCCTGTTACAATCAATTGAAAGTATAAAGCGATCTATTACCAGGAAGGATTACGGTTAATTTTTTATTTCGTCTAGGTGATTCAAGTGACAGAAGAAAGCTAATGCGGCATTTATAGCAGACGAAAAGTAAAAACAACTAAGAACGAAATGCATTCTGAGTTAAATAAACCGACAGTAAGATTTCTAATAAAATTGCGTAATCCGGGATAAACCTTTCTAAAATGTCCACTTTACAAGGCTCGACTGGAGTAACGAATAAGAGCCCCCTATTCAAAATAATGGAATGAGGCAAAATATTTTCGCAATTGGACCAAAGGATCTCATTTCGCCGTCGGTGACACGCCGACAGCCGACTGAATAATGAAACAAGAAATATTATATTATCTGGTTTATACAGGCTCACTAGAAGAAACGAGCACTTTATGCGTTTATAGTTTGAATGTTCTAAACTAATATATGATGAAAACATGTTCAAGGTCTTAATAGAAACTAGTCATAATGGTATCATTGAGATCATTAATTAGTTTCTCCTCATGTAGATTTTGTTTCAGATTTTTTTTTTTTATTTACATAATATATAACCTAACCAAAATTAAAAATAGACGTCTCAAAATAGAAGAATTAGAATGTATGTACATACACGCACTGCCTTTATTAAATAAAAAAAGGATTTTCTGGTACTTAAACGTAGAACGCACGAGTATTTTGGGTGTGTTCCTAAATTATTCAGTGAATATATTAAATAAGTCGATTCAATCAAGTGACAAATTTGATTTCGATCCATGTAAGTGACATGAAAAATATCACGATTTTCTGAGTCAGACTATATTAATGCCTGATTGAAAATTAAAGTTATTTGTGTGTCATGAATTCAGAGTTTTATTATTTTTAATATGGTCTGTGTTTTATTCAAAGGTAGAACTTGAACTAGGTCTCAATTTAAATATTTTTCATTTAAGGATTCAAAATTTAAAGCCTGTTTGTTAGTTGTGATTAACAAGAACTTATAAATAATATATATTTTTTTTATATTCATGGCATTAACAAAGTGAATTGTTGGGCCGTTTTAGTTTACAAAATATATACGTTGTATTTAACGTAATTACAAATAGATTTTACAAAAGTGATCATCTCCAAATCTCAAATTATCAAATTAATACAACACTTTCATTTTATAATGTAGGTAGGAACCTACATTATAAAATGAAAGTGTTGTATTAATTTTCATATTCCTAGAGCCAATAGTTTGTCATTAGTTTTCCTTTTATATTATGAATATTATTATCATTTAACTCAACTTATTATTACTTAAAGTACTATATTATAAGAACTCGTTTAATAATAATCCAATTATTATTTTCACAAGCTAACAAATCCAGTTATAGGTCTGCACAGTATGGAGAAATGAAACTAGACTAAACCTTTACTAAATCTTTCTTCCTTCTATTTAAATAAATAAGAATAATTATTGTAAGATATATAGATAGTTCAATTCACGAAGACGCGCCCCACCAATTTTTACGAAAATCCAGACTCGTCACGAAATATGCTCTACTTTATATTTTTTTAAATGTCGATAAAATCTGAGCGTGTTGTACTTAAAAGCCAGGTGTGCAAATTAGTGTTTAGAAGTTCGTTGTTACCAAAACACATGAAATAAGTAAAGTTATTTAATTTTTAAAATAACAAATTTTACTAAGACATCTTTAAAAGTAAGAAAAACTATTTAATGTTTATTTTTTAATTTTAGTTAAGAGAAAAAAGAAAAAAAAAGAAAAAAAGATAATATTATCGTATAGTAACTAATAATCACTTGAAAAATCCACACCTAAAAATAAAAAAAAATACATAGCCCTTTCCTTTCAGTCGGGTAAAAAATATAAAATTAAAGAAGAGCATCTTTCACCGTGACCATAACGCTCTCTCCTGATTAGTCTATACATTGTAGTGTGCGTGTGCACTCATAGGTAATTAGTGTGTAACGATAACTCTCAACATTGACAAAACACATCACACATATACTATAAACGCTTAGGAGGAATAGTGGGGCGCGTCTTCGTGAATTGCACGAACTAACATATTGTTGACAATTGATTTTACCCTACTCGGTTCATAAATTGCATAAAAGGAGTTCTTATTATTATATCTCTGAGAATCATAAGTAATAATGGTTGTAAGAAACTAACTACTAAAAATATAAAAAAACAGCTAAGTACAGGTCGGAGTCGCGCACTGAAAGTTCTCTACATTTATATTCAATAACATTACTTAAAAAACACGTAGAACTGACATATGATCCAAATCTGAACGCTGGTAAAAGACGAAAACGCAAGGTATGTCCCATCGTCAAGGCTTCCACCAGTCTTGCTAGAAAGCATTACTATTATCTAGGCAATTTTTTGTACAATAGAGTCAACAAATCAATACCCATCTATCATGTTCCTAAACTCAAATGCAAACTTACTATAAGTAATTGGCTTAAATCCTTTACTTACATAGACATTGAAAATCTACTTGTTTTTTAATCGGCTGACTTTACACATACTTATTATTGTATTTACACTGTGTAGTTCTGTATTGGATGAATATTGCCTTTATATACATGTCTAAATTTAAGAGTTTTTCTGGTTTTTAATTTTGATGTAATTATATTTCTCGTTTTTCCTCTCTAAATAAGAGCATGTATTTCTATTTCTTTTCATTTTTTTTAAATACCTAATAATATTGTCATAGCATTTAACATCTAAGTATAATCTAGCATGTATTAGTTTCTAACCGATGGGAGGACCTGGTGACCTAATAGTACAGGTATTTTATACCTTTTTTTAGGCACCAGTCCCTCACCAATCAAGTTGTGTTTATTAGAATTAGCCTAAGATAAGTACCAATGTAAAATGTTTCAGATTGATTGTGATGGAAATAAAATCTATTTTTATTATTAGTATTATTATTTATTATAATTTATTATTATTTAAAAAACGGCAAACAAGTCATGTTTGTTTTATTGGAGTAAAAAATACTATAATAAATGTTTTCAGACTTAAATTATAAGTGTTTTCATAGTATACGTAGATTACAGTAATTAAGCTAACCAATTTATAGCTAAGGAGTAAAAAATTGTTTACAGCATACAAGTGATATCTACTGGTTCCTTTACACAGTTTGGAATATCTGGTATGCGCAACTCCGAGCTCAGTTTGAATACATTATTGGATAAGGATAGAGATTTCTTGCAAGTCAAATAATATATCTGGCAAGAATGTTGTCAACTTTTTAAATATGTATGAGTTTAAATTCATGGTTTACACCTTTAACTACAAATTAAAACGTTCTTACTAAACATACCTGGAATATAATTTGGTAGAACGAAAATTAATAGTACTCTAAAGATATTATTTAGTTCATAACAAATTGTAAGAAACCTGAAAGGAAATCAAGACATTAAACAATTAAAAATAGTCAAAAGAGCATACCCGTAGCCGTCATGTATACGAATGTTGCTTAAAGTGGAATAAAATTACAAATATATACTATATTATATAACCGCGGTACAAATGTATAATGAAATGTTCATATATATACTCGTATCGCTTAGTTGATTAATTTCACTTTAGTTACAAAATACGTTATAACCTTACATCGCATACAAACTCGACGTATGCTCGCTTCGGTCTAAAGTCATCAATATTTAGCTAGTATAAGTGATTGATCGTAGCACACAACTCTACTGTAGCCCATCATAACTTTGCCGAACAACACTTAGCTATTTAGGTTATTTCAAGATTATAACAAATTATTTTATGCGGACAGATTTATGACGATATTCCTTATATATTTAACATATATGAGGACTTACATGTTGCACAATATGAAGCACAACTATTTTAACATATTTACAAACCCAAAATTGAAAGATCTTAAATCATTATGTATGCACTGTAAAGATATTTTTTTACCTTCATTTGTGGGTCTGATGGAAATGATAAAGATACGTGATATTTCATAAAGATAGATATGACTTGCTAAATGTTTGAAAATTCATCTTTTTAAATCTACATGAAACCAAGGAGATGTAATTAAAACTACTTATAAACATAATGACCCAAATATCTACGTAACACATACAAATATCTAACATATATAGGTACCTATGTAACATATACAAATCAAAATATATCCACCTATTTGAATTATAAATTTATTAATAATCAATCAAATTACCAAAACTTTTGTACAAAATAATAACATTGAACTTAGGTACTTAGGTAACTACTTCACTTAATCTATACGAATCAAAAAGTAGGTTCTACTTTCATTAATAAAGGTTTTTTTTATTACTTAAGCCGCTGTTGTAACTATTTTTACTTTACTTGTACTTATAGACTAAAAGGAATCAAAATAAAAAGAACTGAAAATACCTTATTTAGGCCTTAACATTAATTTAATATTTTTTTTTAAATAAAGAAGAAGCACCCAAAACCACGTAATATTAAACAAAAACGCAAATGTTAAGAAAATATTTAAGAAGAACATTGTATCAACGTATCACCTACTAAGGTGCCAGTGTGTGCGCCAGCGATTTACCTGGTTTCCCGTAGGGATGAGATATTTCCCTGCGGTAAAAAATAGCCTATGTTCTTTCACAACATCTCATCTATATTTATTCCAAGTTTTATCAAAATCATTGAAGTGGTTTAGGCGTGAAAGCGTAACATACAGACAGACTGACAGATAGACAGCCAGAGCTACTTTCGAATTTATAATATTATAACACATAAAATGTGATAGTGAAATGTTAAAATTTAAAATTAAAAATATCTTTATTCAAGTAGGCATTTACACGCACTTTTGAATCGTCAATTACATTTAATTGGTCAGTATATTTAGTATATTGGTTATTTCAGTTTACATAGTAAAATAAACTAGTAATAATATTACCATTTTCCATTGTCCCGTTTCAATAAAGATAATATAAAACGAGCCTCTAAATATAAACTTTATTGAATTGATAAAATAGGGTCCAGATGTTATTAAATATTCGCTCGTCAGTAGTTTTGTAAACGGTATACTTTCAACTGACTGGCCACTATTCGTAATCATTATTAACATGTATAGCAAATTCATGTATTCTAATGTTACAAGGAAATTACATTTTTGGTTTCCTTATTTATAACTTCTTCTTTGAAGAACTTAAATATTGATACCACTAATGTATATATGTTTTGTAAAAGATCAGTACAATAATATTTGGTACATTTTATTGTAGAGATTTAAACTTCACAAAAAAAAACATCATAAATATATTATTTAAACAAATTTTTAATAGAAATTATTTTAATATTTTATTATTTAAGCATCTAAAGTGCTAATAGAAAATTACTCCTCATCTTAAATATAGAGAAAAGTTTAAAATAAAAATCAATGATTCTACATTAGACTACAGATTCTTATACTTTTACGTAATTTTATATTTTCTAGGACACCATTAAATTTTATATTTGCTGGTTGCATTAAAAATGGACTTTCCACTTTAGACTTCACGGTACATCTGGGTTTTGAAAACGTGAAAAATATTTTTAGCCTTAAATGAGGCTAGAGATAACAAAAAAATATCTAAAATTAGAGTTTAACTCATGTTTTTTTTGAAAAACGCGCTTACCCTTAAACATTTGCAGACTAACAGAATGGGCACAGACCCTAAGGCTACGCTGCCTAAGGCTACGTTGTGAACAGTATACTATGAGTGCAATTAGTGGCATTTTAAATGTCTATCTTACAATACGCCAATACTGTTGACGATATACTATTTTGAGACGACAACCAGTTTTGAATAGAAGACATGATCCATTGTGTCTAAATAAGATTTCAACATGTGACACACATCTTATAATATCGTGTGTCACATTGTTACTATATATGTATTTTCATATTTATTTACTTTCTCAGACATCCGCAATCATATTAGTTAATATAAATGGATATGGCATAGTTAACATATGGCTTTTTGTATTATTTTTTTTATAATACTAATTGAAAATCTATTTGTTTACTTATTTTTATATAATGTGATTTTATATATTTTTTTATTAATTCCGGCTAAAACTTAACAGATAAGTTAACATCTTATTAAATAATAGGTTTAACTTAGTTGGCTTCCATTTGTAAATGTTTATACGAGTATAGCTTCTATTGAGCTTCCAAAATGTAGTCGAACATTATAGAAGGAGATTTACATACCAGATAACATAGGTTGAATACTTGGCGCAGAAGTAAGATAAAGCGCTTTTGTTACTGCTTTACACTTACATAACATTAAAATGACATGCATGTACTAAATTTATACAAAAGTAGTTACGGGCAGAGTTATCCCTTCGTCATTTATAGTAGTCCGCCATTCTGGTTTAAACTCTATTTGATTATAAATCTGTTTCCAGAACAAAGCGAATGCAAAGTTCTACAAAAAAAATATATTGAGACAAGTTGCTTAATTGACAAGTAAACTATGACAAGTGATCGTTGAATCAAACTATTATATTTATATTAAGAATAGGATCTTAGAAAAATAATTGTAATAGGTTTGTTTTATTTTTCAATTATATTAAGTAAATGAGTATTTGTATTTAATAACAATGTAATTACTAAAAAAATATAATGAAATATGTTGTTTTACATTATTACCGTCAATATTCAAATAATTTATAATTGTCTGAGATATTTTAAAATCCATTACGATATTATTTAAGGTCGTAGTAGATTTATAATTAAAATACCTAATGGCCTTTTAAGTAAAACCATCAAGGCAAAGTAAAAGTACTTTTAGTATGAGCTTATCCGATATAAATGTTTCTAAGTTGAATTGTAGAATTATATTTATTTCAAAAACAACCAAGCATGCTAACTGTGCCTTTGCCGCTTTTTAAATTAAGAATGAAATTCTTTTTTCTTTTGTACTAAAGCAAATTGCAGACAACCATTGTAAGCTACGTTATTTTTGATAATACAGGTAGGATAATATTTTTTTCTACCTTTCGGTTAAATAATACTGTAGGATGTTTGTACTGTCGAAAACGTTTTAATTTTCAAGTTCAAGTTTTATATTTTATTATTGTTTATTTTTTGCGTTTTTATATAATAATACATATAATTTATACTTATTTATAATAATAATAATAATTATTATTATTATAATTGTAATGTTAAGAACTATGCACACATACTTCTTAACATTACAACAGTAATATATTCTATCGTTTACAATAGTGAGTAATAATGTTTTTGTCATCAGGAGTTCGAGGGCTTCATAACCTGGAAATCAACGTACCGAGCGCGGTGCTAGTGGGGGAGACGGTGACCCTCGAATGTACTTGGCAGCTGGAGGACGAGGAAGCCCTGTACAGTGTTAAATGGTATCGAGGGAGAGAAGAATTCTATAGATATATACCAAAAGAACTTCCTCATACGAGAGTATTTCCGCTGCCAGGGATCGAAGTTGACGTGAGATTATTTGGTTACTTAAAATAAGTAATTATTAAAAATAAGTTTATGTAACTATAAGTTTTCTTCCATATTAATAAAGTGAACTCCAAAACATTCGTTGTATTGAATTTTTACTATTTATATAAAAATAAAATGTTTAATTTAATAATCTAAAACTATAGGTAATGAGATGTAATTATAACATTGATGAGAACACTACCTACTTGGAAATTTAAATTATAAATTTAAAACCAACCAACGGGATTTTTTTACCTTTAACAACGTTAGTAATTTATTATTACTTTAAAAATAATTTTGAATGAACGTAAAATAATATTTTTTTAATAATATCATTAAGTTAGTGGAGCGATAATAAAACAATGTTAACTTAACAAATAAAAAATCTTATTATTTTCTAAAGTTTCTAAATCCTAAGAAATAAAACGTTTATGTTAATTTCACTCGTTTAAAATCTTTTTAATGAAAATCGTAAGCCGACCACTTGACTTCATCAAATATTTTATTTGTTCGATTCACACTTGTACGATTGACACAAATATATTATATTTTGTTAATATTCGATTTATAGGTCAATGTTTAATTATAAAATTAGTAATAGCGTTTAAACTTTGACCTCTTAAATTTCAATAGTATAAAATATGTATATGAATTGACCCACAAATATTTTTAATTTAATAACGATAGTGAATTGTTTAATTCGTTATGGTAATTATAAACGCATTGGCTCAATTGACCGAGCGCCAAACTAATTGCACTTTTAAGTAACTAGTGAACGTTTTCGGAACTTAAATAGAACGGAAAAAGGTTTCGAAGACAGAGTTATTTAACTAATTTATTATGTTTTCAATTGTACTATATATATAAACAGTAGTAACCGCATAAAAAATAAAATTTAATTAAAAATTTTCAGCTGTGTAAAGAGAAACTAAAAATATATGATTTATACATAAATAACATTTCTTTACTATAATCAACCACAGTCTCTCCTTAATAGTACAATGAATATTCTTTATAAAATAATAATAGATCTACAAGCAGATTCAACCACACTATAGATGGCTTGCTCCTAGAGTGCTAGTTCATATTTACATATATTCATAAAAACTGTTACTTTCCTAACCATGTGAATGTGAATCGATTATTATATAATAATATTATATTCGTCCATATATTAATAATAAACATTACACTCCTAGATATCACGTTCGGGCGCCAGACGCGTGGTTCTTCAGGAGGCGACACCGGCAATGGCCGGCCGCTTCCGGTGCGAGGTGTCGGCGGACGCGCCCACCTTCCATACGGAAATTCGCTCAGCTCCCTTGGATGTAGTGGGTAGGTTAAGATATACTATATAAAGTACGCACTACTCATTGCAATGTCCTTTTTGCTTACGTATTATATGTGTAGGGTTTCAGTGTTTTTTCTATCTTTAGGCCTTTAATTTGGTTATAATAAACTTTTATAACGATATATTAAATATGTCAAGGATCCTCCCACCATAGATATATTTTAGCTAGATATGTATAATGGCGTTGGTCATTAGTGAAACATGAAACCGTAGGTTATAATTAACAATGATAACAATAGGCCGGAAGGTGTTTAAAACCAGTAGAAGTAAAAGCTACATAGACAATGGTAGGTTATTTCCGTTGAGGTGTTATATCTAGGTGTTATACCTACATGAAGTTTATAATGCAATAGAAATTGTCTGACAAACTTTCTTTCAAAATTATAACCGGATACGCTTTATGGCAGCGTTATTATCATTAATTATAGTGTTTTATTTCGGTGACCGATTAAATTTAATATTACGATAAAGTTATTATTAAAATGATTTATCTTTTTATGGAAATTGAATATTTTTAACCAACTTCTTCAAAAAGGAGGAGGTTCTCAATTCTCAAAAAATATATAATATATATATATTATATATTTTATGTGTGTACACCGATTTCGCCGAGATTTCTGAACCGGTTTACGTAATTCTTTTTTGTTTGATGCTTGAATTGATGATTGATGAATTGATGCTTGAATTCGTCCCATAAAAATTTGATTTAGGTAAGCCTATTAGTATTTATTTTATTAGCATTTTTGTCCAAGTTTTGAACTCACTCCTCCGGAAGGAAATCAAAACGTGCTGAGACTTATGACATCTGTTGTTATGGATATGTGAAGTCTGACGCGCTGCTGCTAGCCGGTTCTCACGTTGCTGAGCAGACTCGGTTACTGTACGGTTTCGTATCACTTCTAATCTATGAGCCCTCTGCTCAAGAGTTTTTTGACGTTATCGTATAATATGCCTTCATGGCCAACCAACGTTTTCCACGATCATTAATAGTCGCCCAAGAACGTGATATTATGATTCGAAGAGCATTTTTACGGAGACAACTACTTTTATCGGTTCCCATTTCTTGAGATCTGTATTTTTAAAGGCGTGCAGCACCTTTTGTAGGTCTACCCATGGCTAATTGATAATGTAGCAATAGACTAAAAAGTATTAAATAAAGATAACTACGTTAAAAAAAACCGACTTTAAAACTAAAAAGTAAAAAATAATGTAGATTTAATATTTATTAGGTATATACTACCTATTATTTATATGTCCTATTTACTAATAGGTTTGAAGTCGGTGCCAAGCATTAAACAAATAATTATATTTAACCACTTAAATGAATACGAGCAAAATAATACAATGCAATGCCTACTTTAATGATTAAAATACGTAAATAAACATAATAAAAAGCAATTAAATGTTATTATTACAAGCAGCAATAGTGAAAAAAAAAACGAAATTATGAAAATATATTCAACGGAATTCTTAAACTACATGAACAAGTGAATTATGAAATGCCTACTTGCAAAATTAAGGTACGTAAATAAAGCTATAAAAGAACAATTAAATCTTAATATGATTACTAACTTCAATCGATACGAAGAAAAACAAAAAAATAAATAATTACGAAAATGTATTGAACCGAATGCCTATACATTTAGTATCACTATTACTTTGCACCGGCTTCAAACCGACAGAGTCTCCACCCCCGTCTCGACTTCCCAGTCGTCGACCATACGCGCGACAGCTGGGGTGGCGAACGAAACGTCCACCACAGAACTCCCTTGCTGTCGCACGCAGGTTGGTTCGGTCCCTCTGTTAAGAAGGGACAGACCAGAGAGGAGCGACCAGACCTGGACAGCCCTACCCCTAGCGTCCGTGGCGTGGTTCCCCCAGGCCGCGGATTTGGCGTTCAGATCGCCGAGGAAGATGACTTTCCCCGACGCCTGTCTGCGAATCGCAGCACTGACTGAGTCGAAAAAGTCCTTGAACTCCCCCAGGCTACGATTGGGGCCGTATCCGCCGTCTTCCGGAAGGCCTGGCGTTGGAGTGTCCTCTCAAACGCAGCCTCCTCTGCCTCCATGTTCAGCGCTCGCAGCTCTGCTTTCGCCCTTGCGAGCCCTGAACCACGCGTGCTTGGAGTGGAGCGTCCGCGACGAGCGGTGTTGCATTTAGAAAACGCAACACCAAGCTCCGAGTCGCTCCCGAACGCTTCACTCTGCAAACGAGAGACCTCAGAAAGAGGGCCTCGCTTGCGTCGCACGCAAATCTCCTGATCCGACCCATCCGTCAGATCGCAATCGAACGTTAATCGGAGTTCGATAGGCTTGCGAAGGTTGTACACGGAATAACCGACAGTCGGGGTCGGCTCATCCGCGTCCAAATCAATAACTTCCAGTTCGCTGGGAAAATCAAAGTCAATAAGGGATGCCGGGCTGTCGTCGTGGCATGTCGGCGTGCCACGCTTCGCAATGCTTTTATTTGGACAGGTCGGTGCGGGATCGACCTGCGCAGGTACTCCTGCTCGGAGATGAAGCCCCAAAGGACGGTGACCTCCGCCTTATCCCCCCCTGTCGGCCACGGACCGGGCACTGACACCCCCAAGACCGACCCCCAGGGTAATTTATTATAGAGGTTTTCTTCCTCGCAGACAGACGAACAGAGCAAGCTCCGTCCGTCCAGCTCTCGTTCCCGCTCAGTGCGGGCTAACGAGTTCGTGTGGCCGTGCAATGCTCACCCCGAAAGGGAAGCAGCCACACATGCTAGTAGCTGTCCGCGCCGGCCGAAGCCGGTGCCCCCCATATCTGGGGGGATCTCCTCTATCCACAACCCGGGGGACGCGCCAGATGGCGGCACTAGCGACCGCACACTGTACAATGAAATGCCTACTTTAATGATTAAGATACCTAAATAAACATAATGAATAGCAATTAAATGTTATTATTAAAAGCAGCTCCATCTTCATATGATTACTGGCTTGAATCGATACGAAGAAAAACAAAAAAATAAATAATTACGGAAATGTATTCAACCGATTTCTAATACTAAATGGCTTGGCAGCGACTTTAAAACTTTTAGTAAATAGGACATATAAATAATAGGTAGTATATAATAAATATTTAATATTCATTATTTATTACTTTTTAGTTTTAAAGTCGGTTGTTTTTAACGTAGTTATTTTTATTAGTTTTAAAGTCGTTTTTTTTAACGTAGTTATATTATAATTAATTAAAAACTGGAAAAAGGTATCGGAATATTTAGGAATTTTAAAATGTTTATGTTATTGAACCCATGTAAAGTTATATTAATATAGGTATCTCTTAACACCTTTATTACCAAAGAATTAATAATATGGCATGACTTTAACTTGACAGTACAAAAGAAATGTTATATTAAATCTTACTGTTGATAAAGTCGTATTATATATGAGTGAGGTTGTTCAACATATAGTAGTGAGCACAATGCGGCAAAAGGAATGTAAGCGAAGCGGACGTGCCGAACATAGGTTTGCCCCGTATTAGTTCAGAGTGCTCCAATAAAATTCACCTGCCGATATAAATCGATTGAATAAAGCCAACCAATACAACCGTTATGTCGAAACAGCAATGTATATTTGTTTTCTTTCAATTTTTTCTTTTTTCAATTTTATGTACTTATTGAAGTCGTTGCGTTGCGTTGGGGACTGCTTAATAAAGGAAAAAATTAAAATGCTAGTGAGTCACCAAAGCAAATAAAGAAATTACGATATCGAATCCTATAGTCTTAGTCCTCAATGATTAACTTCGTATAGGTAATAGACACCATCGTCAACGTACGTACAACGGTCTCCCGACGCAACGACTTCAATAAGTACATAATAATATTAATTCTATTTTTTAAAGGTGTTTTTGTATCGGTTTTTTTTTAATTTATTTATTAAATTTTTACCTTCTGGTTTACTGCATTTTACATAATTGTTTGTAAAAATCCTTCTTATTACCCGACGACTTTAGGTTATTCAAATATACGTATGTTAATAGAAATATAGCCAATTATGCTATTCTGATCTTCTCTGCTACAGTCTAAACGGATTAGAGGATTTTGACGTATAAGGTACCAATACAAAGCTCAGTTGGTAGAGCGACGGGGCGGTCTCCCAGTAGTCGCGGGTTCGAATCCCTGCCCGTATTGGTTTATTTTTCATTCTATATTTATATAAATTTAAATAAGCTTAACATGGCTATACATGTTTAAAGATATTTTCAATCACTATTTCCAAGTTAAACTTGGAATTGGTTCTATAATAATTGTAAAATTCGCTTGTTTTAAATTAAGTACACAGTATTGTTCCGGGCATCCCGATGAAGAGCGACCGATGCTTTAGTTATATAGGTAAGGTACGAACGAGGCCTTAAACTTTGTTAGACGTGCCGTGTGATAGATTAGTTTGGTAAACTTTAGAAGAATATTACAGCCACATATTATAACAAGAATATTATCATCATACGGAGTTAGGTTGACAATAGACCAGCGTGATTAATAACGGAACATATTTTCAAGTCAGTTAATCTTGGAGACTGCAGTTGGTTTGTTCGCTATACTTTTATTATTTTTCCTTCTGATTAAATTTGTCGCTTCATTAAAATAAAGGTACTCTGGGGAATCCGAGAATGTGATTGTACACTGTTGATTAAGCTCCAAAAATTAAAGCAATAAGTTTGTACCGTCCGTGTCATAACAATAATTTAGAACAATTGTAATTAAAAAACAAACATTTTGAATATGTAAAAAAAATATATTTTATTGATACTGAATATTGTCTTATTAAGATTATTTATGCATTTGTGTATTACAGAACCTCCAGAACGGCCGCCTAAGTTGGTATCGGATCGATCTTGGTATGGCGTCGGGTCCACTCTTAAAGCTACTTGCGTATCCCCGCGTGCACATCCACCTGCAAATTTAACTGTCGCTTTGAACGGTCAAGAGGTATTACGTTTTTTCTTTTATCGATAAATTGGCGAAGTAATTTAGTCCTAAAAAATTACGCAATTAATAAATAGGTAGAAATAAAAAAAAACCATGGTGGCACCACATTTTTTCTTTTTTTAATAAACGGCTTTTCACGATTTATCACTTTTTAAGATTTGCCCTTTAAGATGTATGTAGTGAAAAAACTGATGATACGTAACATGTTATTAAAGTAATTTTTAATTCTATGATCTTAAAAATACTAGAAAAAATAACAAAAGTCAATTAACCAAATATTTCATACTTATAATTAATTTCCTTTACCTTTAGCATTTACTTCGCTATTAGAAAGTTATTCTGTAAACAAGCACGTAGGTAAATATTTAAAGGTTGATTGTGGGTAAAATAAACTTAATCGTTTCCATAATATTAATCTAGTACAATATATTATTATTGACATTGAATTAGTAGGCACCTTCCGCTTATGACTTTAAACTATTTTTTTTATAATAAATAATAATAATAATAGCACAGGATAAGTTACAAATATTGATCCAACCCTTAAGTAATCAAATTATTTGCATGTGTTAAGGGTGTTAGACAACGATACAAATACATAGAAATACACATTATAAATACGTGAATATAATTATGATATTTGTATTAGTATGCCTACCATAAACTTATTAATCTCACAAATAAATTGCAAGTAACTATCTACCAAAGCCCAGTACAGAGACGTCACGACGTAAAATAGATGACGTCACGACAGAACAATGGAACTGTACTTCCATACTTCACTTTGACGGCGCCGTAGTTTTTGCGTGAGCGAACGATTAATCAACAAACAACGAGAACGAAACTCTGAACAATGTTAGCTTTCAGCGAACTCTCGATTATAGATTTGATTAGACAGAAAATAATTACTTCCTTGACCTAATATTTTCTAATTCCCAATTTTATCTCAGATCGACATGGAGTCATTTCTACATGAAGTACCAGATTGGTTTAAATGGGACCCACTGATGAAAGGAGATACGACTACGACGGAGAAACCCGAAGACGATATCAATTTCAATATATTTTCCGATGAAAGTAATATTCAATATCTTGACGAGTCTTATATAAACCTTCATAAAGAAGAAATCAGGCGACCCCCGAAAGAAAGTATAAAGCCAGTATATGAAAGGACGGGGCCTGATAATAGACTACCTTCAGTAGGCGAAGTTTTATTTGTAGTTCGACATGAAACATTCGAAAGAGGCAGCTTGAGGTTGACCTGCATAGCAAGTATATACAACCTGTATGCGGCACGTGACGAACTCATTTTCGATATGGAGCAACCAGAAGTTGCTTCGGTGTTAGGCGTCCGTAATTGTGCTACAGGTGAGTGCTATTTAATTTAGCAAACTTTTCAAGTAGGTTTGATATAATGAGTTACAAATAACAAAGGTCTCTGTTTTGTTTCAGATTATAACAGTATGTGGCGGCATGCAGCGATGATACCAGTAGTTTTGTTTTTTATTCGGTAGTTATATTAATTCTACTTTATTTAAGTAAAAGACTACGATAGGGTGAACATTTAAAGTTTTACATTCATTTTGTACAAATATATATCTAAATATGTCGATCTTTGTTTTATGGTATCTATTACAATTCACATTGTAGGTATATCATAAAAACATATATTTTCGAAATGTAAATATTTAAGAATAATTAAAATATAATATATTCAATTTTTCATTACTAAATATGTATGCACCAATATTTGAGGTTTTTATAACCAGAATAACAAGAAATATTTATTTATGTAAGTAGTGTCTAAGCAAAATGTGATGATATATGTATAATATAATTTTTAATTATCTTCTTATAAATCTCATAAGAGATTATAAAAACAAAATATTATGTTTAAAATAATAGTCCATTCTATATTTTTTGTGCATTATTCTGATTTCCTATGAAATGGTTACTACTTAAGAATGTAACCTTATCAAAGACTGAGTATATATTTATAAATTATAATCTTCGGTAATTGTTAAGTTTACTCTTGTGTATTGTAATGTTAAAAATAAAGTAAATGACTCGCCAATCTGTAAATAGAAACTTTATTCTGTAGGTATTTTAAAAAATAAAGTCAAAAACATCATTTGCACCTAATGGAACGATGTGCATAACAAAAAATGTAGGCAATACATTGTCCTTACGTGTAACAACAATAGATTATTAGACCTTTCAACATTTTGTTTATTTTTTCCACTTCTAGTATTTTGATCTGCCAAAGTGGATATCTAACAAAATTAAGAAATATAGATTAAAAAGAAATCCTTTAAGTAGTCCATTATAAAAAGTATGTAAATATTTTTATCTAAAAACTTCAAAATGTGTCAACGATCTTGATTTCTATGGTATGGTATGGTATATAAGTGCAAAGAAACGTATTAAAGTTACTAAAAATAGAATAAACGTGTTGACACTTGGCAGTTTTATTTTATAATTAATTATAATTTCAGGTTATAAGTTATTTTATCCCTAATTTTGAGTTCGACACAGAATATCAACTTCTTCCACTCTATGTTCTCTTACGTCAAATCACCCGAAATTGGCTTCTTCGTCATATCGTCACTTGATTCTTGTCTTCTTTCCTACCTCTATGTATCGTGACCATACCACGATAAAAGATTATATTTTTTCTTTCGTCGGATACTTTTTAAACTATCTCACATATACTCATTTCTTTCTTGGTCTATTCTCGTGACGTCACGCATCCTTCTCAACATTCGTATTTCAGTAACATACTTACAGTTCTAGTTTCTCCGTGGCCGTCCAGAATCTTTAAAACACAGCAAGTAAGTAAGAAGAAAGGTATTACTTACTGTTTTATAAGTTTTCTTTTTCAGTCGACGGAGAAAACAAGAGCCTGAAATCGTGACCTGCCGCCATTTTACCTCTTTCTTTGACTTAATACTATAGGGAAATATATTTATTAAGATTATCATATCAAAGACATAAATATTATCTATAGTATTGTTTTAAAAAATAAACAAATTAAATCTCTAACAGAATTATTTCAGAATCATGTCATAACTATGCATATGTCTTATGCGTATTCGTTTTCTGGTTAAGTTAAGCATTTATAAAATTATTTTATATATTATTGTCATAAAATTTAAATTAAAATACAGCTTAATATATTCTTTATTTTCATAATCGACAATTATCGTATGACCTAAATGTAGATGACAACAATAATAAATCATTGGCGATACATTGTATTAAATATTTAAATGTTGCCATTTTATTAATTTTATAATATATATGTGTGCTGGAAGCATAATAACAAATATAACAATTATAACTAATCACAGCGTTATCATACGAAGTGATGTAAGATTTAGAGTGTAACTGTTGCATTATGCTGAATATATCTTGTTAGAATATTAAAAATAAGAGGAAAAAAGGAGAAATAATCATTTTGTCTGGCATTTCCATACAAAACGAAAATATTTAACAATATAGTAGGTATATATCGAACTGATGAACATTTGTAAAATAACAGGTAATTTAAAATTATCAGAATATTTTATAATCAATTTGGAAAGTAGTATCTACCAATTTAAGTTCTTAGTTTAGTACAATTATTATGACGTTATGAATCAAACGACAAACTCAACCAACACGCACAAACTGAAATGACGATGATATTTTCTGTATGACCAGTTTCATGTTAGTACAATCAATCATAGCTGGAGGTCGAGTCTACAATAACAAACAAACAGCAGAAAATTCCTTTATTATCCTTGAGGGAAATAAGGATATTGAGTACTTATATTATATTAATAAGATTACTTACTGTTAAATTGAGCTTGATGTTTGTTACATTTAGCCAAAAGATCTTACTATAGGTTTGTAAAACATTATCGTGGATTAGGTATATGACATTAATATGTAATGTCCTAACAACTTACATATTTTAATTATGTGCAAATGAGGATCTGTTATTCTTTTAGTTAGTAACCCTCATTGCTAAATCAAAAGTCGTTGATTCTATTCATACCCGGAACAATTCTCTATATGGTTCATTTACTATTATTTCACCTTTAGTACTTTGTATCCATTATGATAAGTTTGTTAAACCGGACTCAGATATTACTTTCTATAATTAAAGCTGAATTTATTTATTTTGCTATTAATTAAAGACGTTAGTGTATTAATTGAAGAATTAATATGTACCTAGATATAAAAAGGGTAAAAAATAACCTGCTCTATAATGAAGCTTTCCCATCAATTCTTACAAATCTCGACTACGACATTTACACTTATTTCGCCATGTAATTAATATTATGTTATTATAATTAATAAAATAATATTATACTTGTCATTTACAATAACTATTAAATTTGCTCGCACTAATAATGCATGCATAAAAATGACATTTTGCATTATAATATTTCATCCAATTATATGTATATCGAGAATAATATTTTTGGATAAAATGTTCCCATATATCAGACAATCGAATTTATTCATCAGGCAGGTCGTTATTCTGCTGATTGTCGCCCTTATTTTATTTTGTCCAATAATAAACAAAATATTTGTCGAATTTAAAATAAATGTTAATACATATCTCGTAGTAGTAATATATATCATGGTCGGAATAATTACTTATCAATTAGCCGTACAACTTGTTATAATTTTTCAATTATATTTTTTTACAAGGATACTACAAATTCGTAATTTTGAATGTCATAATAACATTGAGAATAGATTGAGTTATGTTCGAGATATCCCATATCCCCAATTTCACTCAATTTCATTTTGTGATACAGTTGTAATTGAACTCTAAGCTAAATTATAATTTGTAATGAGAAACAATCAATGTAGAAATGTATAATTATTCTTATTATACGTTTTATATCTTGAATGTTCTACTAGTTCGAAAGTTGTTTAAGACACCTTGTAGGTGATTGTGTCATTGTTTGAAATCAGTAAATTCTTTGATAAGGAAGATAATATGACAGGAGAAGAAAACGAACTGATCACAATAAGTAGCAAAATAAATATCTCTCCATTTGAAGTTTTAGTAAATATAATGTTAAGTATAATTATAACCAACTTTACTATTAGGTTAGAAGAATTTACAAGTTCTGAATGGTCGATTAAATAATTTAGTTATTTTTAACATAAGTTTATTTATTCGTAAAATCGAAAGACAAAACTTTTCACTTAAAATAAACACCAAGTATTCGTCAATTCCTAATTCGTAAAGTTATAAATCCAAGACAAACCGATTAAATACACTTCAAACGCGTTTAATAATTTTCGAATATAAAACAAACTATTTAAAAATCCTTAACTTATAAATTGAATCACTAGTGCATTACTTCGAAGAAAACTGAGATTTTGTTTGAAACCGATATATGGAACAATCAGTGAAAGGGTTTTCTACAAAACAATTTACTAATTTTTGGATCATATATAGCCATTCTGTAGTTAAAGTTGAAGAAGACTTGTTTTGTTTTTAAATAATATTTACCTGACACGGTAGAAAGTTAATGAAAATTAAAATGGAGAAATTTAAACATTATAAAATTAATACAAATAACATTAAAGTTTTGGATTTTAAACGTTAAAATTCAAAGTGTTTCATTACAATAATGTAATAAAATATTTTTATAAAAACTTTTTGAAATTTAAGATTAGTTCCCTCAAGGGTAAATAATTACTGGGCAAGTTGCTTAAGTAGATCTATTAGTCGAGTAAAATCTTTTAATTTCATTGTGTCATGATCAATGTGATCGAGGTGAACAATATAATATTATAAATGCGCATTCTCGTGGGAAATTTACATCGTACTTCTAATGGGTTTAAACTTCAACATAAAATGAAACAAAATAGTTCATAGTTATCAGTAAATAAATTAATTTACAATTGCAGTCATAACATTTTAATATCTTATTATTAGAAAACAAGATTTAGTTTTCATAATTTCAATTATGTTTCTCTACTGATTACTTCTTACAGCAATTATTGCAAAAAAAAAAGACTTATATAAAACCAGAGAATAAATATTTAGTACAATAGAGTTTCTTTAAGTAAATAGAAATGTTTTAAAACATGTTTTTTCGTGATAATCTTATTTTGTGTTTGGGAAGTATAACTATAAATATCAAGGAGTTAGGATTATTTTTTCCTTGGACTAAAGTCTAACTAAGCATGATTAGTTAGATAGAAGATAGTCATAAACCTTAAATTTAAAATTTTAAAGTATTAAAAACATTTTTCTATAACAACGACATAACGACTTTCATTTTTCCTAAATTATATAAGTCAAATTACCTGTCTCTAGTTTTAACTTAATTTAATTTATAATTAAAATCTTATAGACATTTTCTTTGAGGATAATACTTACAGAAAATGTCATTAACACACGACTTACTTTTAATTATAAGGAATTAGCTTAAGGTAGCTTTGTAAATTTTATTTTCAAAATACGTAAATAGATTTTGTTATAGAAGAAATAAGTTTTTATAATAAATAAAAGATCGGTTGTCTGTAAAGTCGGTTTAGTGCCGATACTTGAACGTGACAACGCTATAAGAAAATACTAACGGAATGGCTGCATTTTTCAAAAGAAAATTTAAATTTTATTTGTTTGATAGATATTTTGATATTTTGAACGCGGAGGCTGATTGTACCTCCTTGTCGCTCGTTCCGCGCTCTCGCTTGCATTTCAAGCGTTACATGGAACGCCTCAGAGCGAGGTAACGCATACGTCGTGTTTTTTGGTGCGTGCAGCCGGCTCCATCGAATTATAAGACGTTGTCACATCAAACTATACCTAATCTCGCAAATATTTAATTAAATTAATTTTGATAACCTCATTTAGATAATAAATAATAAAATGGTGAAAATCGATTGGCTTGGTAACCGAAGCCATTTATCGAGACTAGCGCTTTCGAGTTCGAAGTAATCTTGTAAAATGCACGAAAACATAAATTATGGCTATTTAATTTAAATTCTTAGAATAATAAGAAGAAAAATTTTGAGCATTTTGAGCATAATAATAAACTTTATCAAAGTTGTGTCCAAGATGAATCATAAAGAATTATCGAGCAAACAAGCATCTCGGACTTCTTTAAAAAAAAAACGCTCTTTAAATGTCCAGATAAATTGTTTATAGGACCTAAAACTAAAATATTCTTAGAGATTAGGAATCACTGCAATTCTTGGATAACATCTCCATCTTTAAGAAATAACTTCATATATATGAGAACGAGATGAGAGAATGAGAATATCTTCATATATATGAGGAGTATACACCGTATAAGATAAGAACAGCTTAACTTTCGTGGTTTTATTACAATATATTTTTTCAGGATAAAATACTAAGAGAACTTGGTTGAAATATATTTCATATTAATTTATTAAATTAAAACAATTGATATATTGCATGTTAAGTAACTTTAAATTGTAATATAATTGACGTTATCTAATTGTGAAATCAAACAAGCTTTTTCAACTTGTCTTATTTCTACTAACATATTTAAAAATATGTTGATAATGATACTTCATTATTGAAATATTTGATGTTTTTCTGACGTTTTGAATAGATTACGGTGGTACACGCGAAGAGGAGACTTAGGTGAAGTAATTATAGTTAGTTCTCTTTTAAAACTAGAAAAAAAAGATAATTCCCTCATAGGTATTCTAGTATGATATGTATTTCCTAAACAAAGTGTATACTGTTAGTCATATTTATTTATAATAAATTAAATGGTAAATACATTGGAATTTACATGTTTTAGTTCATAAGTTTCAACAGTAGCGCCACCTACATAATTAATTATGGAATATTATTTAATATTTACTGTTAAATGTTTTAAGAATTAGAAGCATAGAATATTTTAACATAATGTTTAATCTTTTATTAATTATTAGAACTTATTATAAGGTATAAATAATATCATCTGTAAGTTGGTTATGAAATTGTAAATTACCCTCGCCTAAATATTATAGTGTTAAAATATTATAAAACAAGTTGTAAGGGCTGCTCTCGCCCATTCTATTACAAATGGTTGGATATTAAACATTGAAGTGCAAGTACTGTGTATTACTGAAACAAGTCTTAACAAGTCAGAAGTGTTCGACCGCTGTAGTATTACGCGCCACGTGTCTATATACACCGTTCGCAAGATATCCTGTCCAAGAATGCTGATGAAGACGGAGTGCTGCTGCCACTGCTGTTGAAAAACCACGAAAATAAGAGACGACGTTAAAGTTACGTCTAAGAATGCTGATGAAGATGGAGTGCTGCTGCCACTGCTGTTGAAAAACCACGAAAATAAGAGACGACGTTAAAGTTACGTCTAAGAATGCTGATGAAGATGGAATGCTGCCACTGCTGTTGAAAAACCACGAAAATAAGAGACGACGTTAAAGTTACTATTTGGGCCTTCTCCGAGTGCTGCTGTAGTAACCTCAAGCGACAACGAGTCGTAGATTTAAAATGATATTGCAAGTGCGTAAGTTTTTTTTTTTCTTAATACCCACGTTTTGCCATCTGCTTAGCAGGCTAATTATCTAGCTGGTTATTCGGCAGCATGCTCAATATAGAATATTAATAACTTTGTAGCTTGAAGTTAATAGCACTACTATTAAATTCTATTCATCATATAGGGTAAAAGCCGGATAGTTGCCTCGGACGGATACATGCCTCAGTTTCAAATACTCTATGTTAGACTTATTGACAGTGTTTCTATTTAGTCATTATTAAAAGGGTACCCCGCCTAGGCCTCAGTGCCCCATAAGTCTTTGAAGTGGGCGCACATTTTTGGTCCGTGTGAGTAAAAATCTTCCGCGGCGATTCTTTGATGAGCGTCATAATTATATTCGTATGTAATCTCTTTTAAATATTTTTATAACTGATTGCGATTTTATTAAAAAAAAAATTTCTTTGAATACATTAGAGTTTAAATTGCACTGTTTATTACGTTTTATTGTTAAATATTTTTTATTTATTTTGTAAATAAATAGGGCAAGTATCCGTATCAAAAAGGATAGTTGCCCTACTGTCTTTTGCGGATAGTTGCCCTAGGGCTGTATGTCTAAAAGGGCTAGACAATCAGCAGAAATTTTAAAATCGGATCATAAAATAATCGAGAAGAAGAATGAAATTGAGAAAGTAAAAAAACGAGTATAATTAAACAAAAGGAAGAAAAAAAAAACAAATCAGTTGTTAGCAAAAAAAAAAATCAAAACAATATAGAGATATTAAGAGCAGTGAATCAGAATCAGATAGCACAGATATTATTCAACTGATTAAAGGAAAAATTTGTATCTACAGTTCCAGCAGTGAAAATGAAGAAAATATTTTAAGTTTAAAAACATCGAAAGGAAAAGCAACTAAAGGTCTATCCATCAAAGGTAAAAAAATAAATCATATATAAGGACTGAATACTTACTTAATAGATGCTAATGCCAAAGTTAATTCTTATTTTCTTTATTGTTTTATCTTTTAAATAAATAATAATATTTCATTCTTAGGTATTTTGGATACCTAATTACCATTTTGGAGTCTATTTTTGTTTTAATTTTATATGTATTATTTAACTTTAATTAATACTTCATAAAAGATTGTATTTAATAATAAATACTGATTACTTAAATTAATATACGTTCATTTTTATTTGAAAAAAAAAATCATACAGGCATCTATCCTCACATTAGGCAAGTATCCCCCGAATCATTTTTAACGTTAGGCTACTATCCGCCATAGTAGGCAACTATCCCCCTTTTTAGAGGTCACATTAAACCGGATTTACTCAAAACTAATAATACTTATATTTGAAAAAATAGGCTATTCTAGAAGATTTACAATCAATGTTTAAGAATACACTTTGAATATAAAATATTTTGGTACACAATTTTAATAAAAGAGCTTTTTTAAAAAGTGGGGCAAGTATCCGGCATTTACCCTATATCATATTCACTATTAACCATATCCTGTTAAAGTTCAATCATATGCGAAATACAATAAGAGCCTGAATATTTACCAAAACTTTACAGTGTTATTAATACATACAATATCTCTCCATACATGTTTACATCGCTTGGAGTCTTTGGTGAAGACGTACGTCGGAGATGGAAAACTCTATACTACTACTTGACTGCTAATCTGGAAGGGAATTCGTTGCTATGTTATGAAAATCAACAAAATATCAACATCTACTGGAAGAAGCGATCAACCAAGTACTTTCTTCCTGATCGCGGGATGGCAGTGCAAGCAAGCAGCACTATACAACGATGGACCTGAATACAACGACAAGGTGACAGACAAAACTTTATTATAAGAAACTAGCCCTAGAAAAGTTTTGCATAATTAAGTGACCATGTGATTTATAATATTATTGTTACTACGTATACCAACTTTCAAAGCTTTTAAGACCCAGTTGTAGGTTAGAGACGCGATTATTTTTTTTTTCTTTGCTTTTATTAAGTTACTAGCTGTAGGCCGCGGCTCCGCCCGCGTGTAGGTCGCTTTTCGCGTAATCTGTGGAAACTACAATTATCCAGACCTATAATAGACTTATAGTTAATTCTATAGTATCCTATTCAAGTGGAAATTGTATCTATATAGGCATTACATTGCTACGATATCAAACTGAAAATAATAACATACATCTACATCACACACACACGACCAGGAGATTATTCAGATATACGTATTAAAGCATATGGATTCGAAATATTATGTTTTTGACAATATAAGTATAGATATAGATATAGAAAATCAAATGCTGTTTAGAGCAAGGTTGTTCATAATTGAATGTCTGTGACATTTAAATAATTTATTTGGATAAGGAATAATATCGTAATTATTAAAACACCTTCGAAAGTGTATATTATTTTAGAATTAATTTCATAACCATAGAAAACGTTATAGTGAGTCAACCTTAAAAGCTAGATATATCTTGTCGCGGACTTCTTTTTAAAACATTTAAAGAGAAACAATTTCATAAAACATCATTTTTGCGTAACTTTCACCGTTTTCGCAGCGCACGCAGTTTTTTGTTTATTTTTTTACACCTTGCGTTAGAATATTCAAGTTTTAGTAATCATCCCTAATTTTTTGAAAATGAAACATAGCCTATGTCACTCGGGAATAGTGTAGCTTGCCAACGGTGAAAGAATTATTAAAATCGGTCCAGTAGTTTCGGAGCCTATTCATTTCAAACATACAAAAAAATAAACAAACCTTTTCTCTTTTTAATATTAGTATAGATATAACTGACGCGGTAGTTGAGACTTTGAGACTTGCAATATAAAAGTAATGTTAGTATTTTAGATTACAATTTAGGCTTTAATGTCTTTATATATGACATAGAAGTGAACACTCTCAATGAAGGGGTAATATTCGGTTTACAAAATGTATGTAGGTTATTTAAAGAACGATTTCTTAAAAAAAAGAGTATATTCAGTTGTAAATGATTAAAATATAAAACCCAATATTAAACAGAAAGAAAAGGAATAACGTTAGATATTTATATATATATTTTTTTTTAAAGTAGCACTTAACATCATAAAACTATTTTCAAATCGTAATGATCCTTTTGTTTAAGATAGTAAATAGTAAGTAGTTCCTTATAGTATATGGATATATATTTACACAATATGAATAGATGAAGTATAATTTTAATTTATACAGATTAAAATGTAGACTTGTCTCCTTTCAGAGAAATTTAAATTCTAGAATATCTTATAGATAGACTTAAATAAATATGACTCGGTAAATATTACACTCCATAAATTTGGTAGGGTCAGATCTAAATGGCCTTGAGGACCGTATGGAAATATTTTGCCAATGCTTTGACGCTATAAGGGGTAGATTTAGATATGTTTACATTTATTAAATAGGTAAAGATTTGAATTCACGATATTATTTTATTACTTCTGCAACTATATTTTATTTTGTTTTGCTAAAACTACTCCATAGATCTTAAAATATTTATATTTAATTTTGAATTTGTAAGTTTAGCATCAGGTTTCGATAGAGGTTCGTCTTTAAAACCAAGTTGGTTATCCACGAGGATAGGGTTATGCCATATCAAGTGGAGAAATTAAATTTTATGGAACCCAATAATATCTGTTTTGAGAAGTTTCATTGGTTACTTTCATAAATCAAATTTGTTTTAAAAAAACATTTTTTAGGTGGGTAAAAATAAAGTTTAAAAACGTTTAAAATCTGAACCGGTACTGTCTAAATATAATCCCGAACTAAACAGACTAATTCAATAATAACGCGCATGAATATGAAGCAATGATACTGGTATTTATTACTAAAACATATTTCTATTATCTTTTATTTGACCGTTCAAATTATTTACTGAGTGTTAAGTTCTCAGTAGTAGGTATCTGTACGAATTTATGATCTTAAATTTTGAATCGATTATTGAAAAGGTAAAACGCAATAGGTATTCCGAAATAAATTCGTTAGAATCGATAAATTATTTCAGAATGATGATAACATAGGTTTAACATTTAGATCGATTTTAAACTACACCAATAAACGCGTACATTTCGTATTAAATTGTAAAAAAAATAAAGCAAGCAATTAGGTCTTCTAAATCTCTATTAAAAAAAAAAAAAAACTTTAAACGATATGCGTGGCACTCGATTATTTAATTTCCGATAGTATGTTAAAGAAGAAAAGAAATAACTACGATGAATTATCTTACACGCGTTTTTGAACTGTCAAATCGAGGAATTATATAAATCCACAGTAAAAGTTTTACTAAACAAGAAATAATTGCATACCTAAACAATATACCATAATTGACAGTTCAGACAGTTCAAATTAGGTATTTCAAATTGATGAACTTTAAAAAAATATATAATTTTCTAGGTTATGACTATTACTTAAAAATAGAATTATTATAAAACATGCCTCCTAAATATTCTTATTAGCAATAAGAAACATAAACACGTTCGACTTAAAGACTCTGGTAACTTGAACTCTAGATAAGACAAACATAAGAAAATTAGCAAGGAATATATATTGTCGTACCTTAGGGTATAAGAAGTAATATTATATATGGCACGGCCTCCTAAACCCCAAGCCCCCAACCCCCTAAATTTCCAAGAATCGTATTATTTTCAGTATAACGTTTCTAAAATTTAATGCAGTTGAATTCTATTAAATAATTTATACTGTACATAATAATAAAACAAAAAAATAAAATACGTTTTGAATAATTGTATCATTTATTGTTTCGATTATATAGTAAACTAGATGTAGGTATACAATGTACAAAATTACGATTTCAAACTCGGAATAAAATTAATAACACTTTTATAACAAGTGATTGAAAATTTAATGAACTTACGTTTTAATGCTTTATAAATAAATTAGTTAATCATTAGTTATTGATTTAGTGCAAATTAGAACAATTGGAAATAATAATATAAATAGTAAACTTCTAAGGAAATATGCTTGGTTTTATAATGTTCTCCAATTGTATGAAAAGTATCGTTACATCTTCAAAATAGAAAAGAGGACTATAAAAATGTTCTATTCCCACTAATGATTATTTTTTTTTTAGTTAAGAATATTTTCAATATTGATACGGACAGAGTAAATAAAGAATGTAAAAATGTAAAAAAAAATATATATATTTATTTATGAAATCTTTATTGTACAAGGAAATTTATACAATTGGCGGACTTAATACTATAGTACTTGACACCTACTAATTATCTAGAAGTACCCTCGACCCCTAACAATATAATACAATTTCTTAAATAAAAAGAAATATTTATTTTATTTTAAAAACTTATTGCACATACAATTATTACAAAAAATTACAGTAGTAGGATGTTGATACAGTAAGAAATTTTTGTGCAAAGGCGGTCTTATCGCTTAAAAGCGATCTCTTACAGACAACCCTTGATGAGTAATGAATATTTGCAAGGTCATAGGATAGTGCACGCATACTACGAGAATAAGAATTTATACATAAGGACACAATAAAAATAAAAACTATCGTTTTTAATTATATAAGTAATTAAATAATGATTATATATAAATATACACATACGCACATACATATACATACATATATCCGTATATATAAATAAATAGAATAAAATAGATAACCTATATAATATATGGTATACATGATACCTATGATAAAAATATATATTGCGTAGATAAATAATATTGCTTCAAACGATTTTCCAAAATTGACAGTGATTTACAAGTTTGAATTTCTAACGGTAGGTCATTCCAGAGTAATATAGAGAAATATATATAAATATTACAATTGTCGTGATTCTTGAATCGTGTTATGGTTAATAACTAAATGTAGCTTCCTTATTAACTACCTTTAAAGTATTTAAATTTTCTAAATTCGGGTGAATGAACATTTTCTTAAGATGTAAAATTTAAAACTGTTTCGATAAAATACGAAATCATTTAAAATTCATTTTTCTTTAAAAAAATATAAAGAAACTAACCAAATATAACAATACAAACGTAATACAAAGTAAAAACAACCTGCTACTTCCAAAAAAACCCATGCATAGTATGAATTTCAAAGTCATATCATTAATATAGCCTAACAAAATGAGCTTGGTTTG
Organism: Napeogenes sylphis; assembly: GCA_959347405.1. NCBI lineage: Eukaryota > Metazoa > Arthropoda > Insecta > Lepidoptera > Nymphalidae > Napeogenes > Napeogenes sylphis. Next base: position 37,918,933 of record OY365782.1, read on the forward strand.
CTTTTATTAGTTAAAGATTTATTTGCTTAGAATGAGTTTTAAAAAGTTAAAAATTAAATATATGTTCATAACAATGATATTAATAAGTAAATTATTGAATAATGTGTTGAGTACCAAGTTGGTGTGTTACGTGGTAAAAATAAATGTAAAGTACCATGTTGGTGTAAAAATGATATCGTAATAACATGTTTGGGTGTCCCGTAGTAAAAATAAGAAATTGATGCCATGTTGGTGTGTCCAATAGTAAAGGTAAGTATGAAATACCATCAATGGGTGCGTCCCGTGGTATAAAAATAATAAGAATAAACTACCATCTGTGTGTGTTCCGTTGGTAGTAGTAAAAGTATAAGAAATACCATCTGTGTGTGTTCCGTTGGTATATAAAAAAAAAAAAATAAGAATAAACTACCATCTGTGTGTGTTCCGTTGGTAGTAGTAAAAGTATAAGAAATACCATCTGTGTGTGTTCCGTTGGTATATAAAAAAAAAAAAAATAAGAATAAACTACCATCTGTGTGTGTTCCGTTGGTAGTAGTAAAAGTATAAGAAATACCATCTGTGTGTGTTCCGTTGGTATATAAAAAAAAAATAATAAGAATAAACTACCATCTGTGTGTGTTCCGTTGGTAGTAGTAAAAGTATAAGAAATACCATCTGTGTGTGTTCCGTTGGTATATAAAAATAAAATAATAATAAGAATAAACTACCATCTGTGTGTGTTCCGTTGGTAGTAGTAAAAGTATAAGAAATACCATCTGTGTGTGTTCCGGTGGTAATAGTAAAATTGAGATATATCCCATGTTGATGATGTGTGTCCATGGGCACCAGATCATAACGGCATGTCCGTTGATCTGGCTTTTTGTAAGCAGCCTGGTTTGTACGGTGCAAAGAGAACAAGTATTTATGATAAAAACGATTATTATTATATATTATTATTATATATTATTATTATATTAACGAGTATTTATGATAAAAAATATAATTATATTACGAGGACGTAATAAGATGTCAAAACGGCCGATAGTAAAGTTATATGTTGTATAAATGTTATGTAATTTCGCACATTAAAAGTATAATTGGATGTTTTTTTTCTTGATGCATTGTATTTTTAATAATTTGTTTTTCTCTATAACATTGTAAGATCCTGAATTCAGATGACCATTTGGTCTACTGGTTTCCAGAATGTTTATTAAATTAGAAATTAGTCATTTAATATATGATGGTTGGTAATTAAAGAAATTAATGATACAATTACGAGGTCGTAAGATTACAAATCAGGAAAGGCCGAGTGTTAGTCATATTTATTTATAATAAATTAAATGGTAAATACATTGGAATTTACATGTTTTAGTTCATAAGTTTCAACAGTAGCGCCACCTACATAATTAATTATGGAATATTATTTAATATTTACTGTTAAATGTTTTAAGAATTAGAAGCATAGAATATTTTAACATAATGTTTAATCTTTTATTAATTATTAGAACTTATTATAAGGTATAAATAATATCATCTGTAAGTTGGTTATGAAATTGTAAATTACCCTCGCCTAAATATTATAGTGTTAAAATATTATAAAACAAGTTGTAAGGGCTGCTCTCGCCCATTCTATTACAAATGGTTGGATATTAAACATTGAAGTGCAAGTACTGTGTATTACTGAAACAAGTCTTAACAATACATATTATCATAAATCTAAAAAACCTAAATAATAATGGCAAAAAAACAATCGCTTTAATAGAATACATTCCATTGTCATTTGAATGTTATTATTATAGAAATAAAAGGTTTTACAATAGTAGTTATTCGGTGTCTAAAAACATAAAACAGATTTAATTGATTACGGATAATCTTGAAATAAGAAATATCCCGAAATTTATTTACACACTAGTACCATTGTTACCTCCAAAAACAATTTTATTGTAAATAAGATTAAACCACACTTTTTTAAGTAGATCTTAGTAACTTCTTATTGTTTTATAATTTTGAAACCAGTGCCACCTTTTGACTTAAAATTTTGTAATTTCTTTTTTGGATACGCAACGACATTAAGTAAAGCAGTTCACCATAGTTCTTTATTAAATGACCAGGTCGCTAAATTTATTTTTACATTCTACAACAAACCACCGAGGTATGGAATGGACTTCCCTCAGCGGTGTTTTCAGATAGATATGATATGAGTTTCCAGTCTCCTCGTCAAAGGCAGGCAACGCTCTTGTGAATCGTCTCATATCGCAAGAGAACGTAGATACCGGTGATTAGAGCCCGATTATAACCCCCAGGCTCGTTTACCCTTTTTTAATATAATAAAAGAAATCTCGCGAGGAATCTGAAGACCAAGATTTTAATTTACACGGATATGTCTCTTTTGCAAAACAAAAATGGTATTTATACCATGAAAGGATAACATAAAACATTATGCCCCTAAAATAAATGTTATTTCTAACTTGACAGTAGTATCGTAAATGACGTTTATTTATTTTTAACAGCGTATACAGCAAAGCTAATCAAGCTACATGAATTTAGAATCAACAATGATTTTTAGAAAAAGAGTGGATTCCATCGTTTCCTCCTTTAAAAGCATATTAGGTTGCCCCGGTTTGACATATGTTATTGAAAATCTATGAAGTTTAGTCTTTTTAACGCCCTACTAAAATGAGGGGTGCTATAAGTTTGACCTGTCAATCTGTGTATCTGTCTGTGGCAATGTAACGGCCAAACGCGTGGACGGATTTGAATGCGTTTTTTTTTTAATCGAAAGCTATGTTCGTAAAGATGGTTCATAGTTATATTTAGTCGAAATAGAAACAGTCGTCTCAGAGATATTGACGTTCTATTGGTACGGGTGTAAGGTTCTTATACAATACTAGCTGTTCCCAGCGTCTTTGCCCGCGCTATATAGGGAAAAAAGCCTTGTTATGTTAGCCAAGAGGTTTTTACACCTACTTACTCAGGTAAAGTACTTTATTAAGGGATAGCTGTTGCCCGTGACTGCGTCCACGTAGACTGTTTAAATTATATTACTATTATATTGACAATGTAGGATTCTAATTGAGCTGAGCGTAAGCGAAGCTCTTAACCGTTTGGGAATCAATTTTTTGAGGCAACAGGAGGAGGCACAGGAAAACCACTTGACCAATTTTAACCAAAATTGGCACGCATGTCAAGGACGTTACTGGGCTTGTTCTCCAAAAAACAGAATAAAAAAATACTGTTTCGTTTCAAAGATATGGTAAAAAAAATAATTCCCCCATAGAATTAAGCTAACAGTTTCTAGATCTCAACAGAGGTCGCTGTGCATGTTCATCGTATTTCTGAATCGTGGTATCACATACAAAAATGTTGTTATCATACTAAATTGGCTTGTTATAAAAATATCTTCTAAATATTTAGCACGGTTCTGTCTTGGAATCGAGATAAAAATCCTCTGACTCCATTTTGTTCATTAGATTCTTTTTATCAATATCTTGGGAATCAACTTTTGAGGCAACATCACAGGTAAACCACTTGTCAAGGAAATGACTGGGCTTCTACTCCAAAAAAAAAATTATAAAAAAATCTTGTTTTGTTTTAAAGATATGGTCATAAAACTGAATCTCCCATAGACTTAAGCTTAACCGAACCTGCGCGCGCTAGCCAATCGTTACTCTTAACCTTTCCGGTGCCAGCAATTTCATTGGAAGTCCTTGGGCGTGGTTTGGACCGACTTTAGTAGCATCGAAAAGGGGGAGAGCGCTCAGCTCAACTCCCGCAGCGCATTGTGGCGGATCCTAGTGGTAAAAGATTTTATAAATTCGGTCCAGTAGTTTCCGAGCCTATTCAATTAAAAAAAAAACAAAACTTTCCTGTTTATAATATTAGGATAGATTGATAGAAATACTTAAACAAATGAAAATTTGTGTATCCGTAGGTTCATTTAGTACAATAAAGAAACCAGTAACATACCTTTAAAAAGCAGAAGAAAAAAAAAACAAAACCCCGATACAAACAGACCTCTAAAAACAATAAAAATCATATTATTATGTACTTATTGAAGAATAGACACCATCGTCAACGTATGTACAACGAAAAAAATTAAGATATCAGTTGTTGGTTTGATTAAAGATAATGTAATTTGTTTAATTGACTAAATAAATAATTATACTGAAAATAAAAAATATTGATTTGACTAAGGGTTGTTAATATATAAATCGTCTCCCAGCGAAGAGAAGGCAGTGTGTGATCGAGAGACTAAGATTGTGTAACAGATCTAGTATAATAAAATGAAACAGTGATAGTAAAGAGTTTAATTAGTAAACAGTTTATGTGTTTGTGAGCAATGACATTAAGTGTTAGAATAGAACGACTGTCATTGGTGATTCTCTGCAGGGCCCTTATCCTGTATGATACGTGTATACGTGTAAGAAATCTCGTGAAATTTCTTACCAATAACGCGTGACGTCACAACGTTATTTTGACAATTTAAAACAAGCACCTAACGCACGACAACATGTTTTTAAATATGACACTTATTCTCTATGAATACGATCCCATGAAGATTTCACGAATGTATCGTAACGCGGTACGTAACGCGTTAGTTTTTAAATATGACACTGCCATAGAGAATACGATCCCGTGAAGATTTCACGAATTTATCGTAACGCGGTACATAACGCGTCTATTTGCTCATAGCGAATAAGGGCCCAGTAAGAGTATTATAACATGTATGACATCTCTTTTTGAAGCATGTATATAAATCCAATTTACTATATTTCGATACGAATATCTCTAATTGTTTATCTTCAAAGTTTGTCTGTAAGAAAAGGCAAAAATTTTTTGGACGTCTGTTATAATTATATATTTTTTTCTTTTTTTGTTTTCAAAAACTAAGTATATTTTCTGTTATTTTTTCAGTTGTATGTAGTTGTGACATATTACATCTTAAAAATGGAAATTATTTAATTTGATAGTAAAAATATACATTTATATAAAAATTAGTCCAGAAAATATTATATAAAGAAGAGAATCTTAACAAATATTTTTTGGTGGATTTTTTCTTTGTGCTCTCTTAGGTCATATTACAGGTAATTCAAAAGTAATGATAATGACAATAAATTATTGTTAAAATGATTACGAAAAAAATAAATAATATATATTTTTAGATTATTATACTAACTGGAAATTAACTAATTATCATTACTTTTATAGAAATGTCAATATGAAAACAAATCTAAAAACCGAATGCTAGGTCAAAAACTTCGATGGTATTTTATGTTTCACGTAAAAGAAATATAACATCTCAAAGGAAGCATCTTATTCACGGGTACAAAGCGTAACAGTAACAATAACAGTCATTTAATAGACAAAATAAAACAAAGCTTACGTCTGTGAAAGTGCACAGGAAAGAGAGAGGCGGATGTAATGAACATTGTAACGGAAATTTCATCTCTGTCGCAGAAGACAATGAATACGTAACGTTTTCTTATCACGTAATTCAATAAAATCATTTAGTACAACTTTACCATTAATTATGCTTATGAATATTATTTAAAACTAAATTGGTTTAGAATAGAATGGTATGTATTTATTTAGCACACATCACACAGTTACATACAAAAGGAAATTAACTTATAACTAAATTATAAATACAAAACAAAAATTATAAAGAGAAAAAACAAAGTAATAATAATTAAAACCGAAAACAACATAAAAATAAACAAAAATAATCAATATAGGTAATCACGTTAAAAGAAAACCAAATAAACTAAAGAAACAAAAAGTAAATAAAATAAATTATTATTAATAACAAACAAAGAATATGCAATTAAGAACACCATTGTCAACAGTACTGTGTCCCAAACGGTATTCCATTCAGCAACGAATTGAGCTAGGAAACCCAGTGCTGATTGTCAATGGCATTCTTATCGCTACTGTGACGAATGACGAAGACAAATTATTAACAACTAGCTGTGCCTGCGAATTCGTACAAACAGATTTCAATTTCGATAAAACGCACCTTTTGTACATATCAATGTATAAACTTTAACCCTTCAAAGTTTCATCAAACTCGGTAAAGTAGTTTTTGCGTATAGGAGTATTTCTAGTTTACATTTATATTTTCTTTAATTTTTAATCACAGATTTTTTTTCCTTATTACTCTATATTTTGTAAGAAGTACTTAAAAGGTCAACGCCCGGGCTCCATACCTACGCTCAGAGTTAATGCTAGTTCAGAGACTACAAATAACTTTTGTATGGGAAAACTGAAATTTTAAAAACTATTAATTTTAAAAAGTTGTTGAACAAATGTTGTTGGGATTGATATAGAGAAGCTGCCTGCAAGAGTTGACCAATTAATTAAAAATAACTCTGCACATAATATGAAAATTACATTGCATTAAAAAGACTGTACGTGTAACTTACTTGCATTTTAATTTCTTCCTTTATTAAGCGGTCCCACGACGCAACGAGTTCAATAAGTAGGTAATAATAGTATTTTTATTCTTTTTAGTGGTCTTTTAGTATCGGGGTTGTTTTATTTATTTTTTTCTGCTTTTGTAGGTTTTGTAGTTTTTTTATATTATACTAAATAAACCTACACACACACCTGACCTGACACACAAATGTTCAGTTGTTTAAGTATTTCTTTCAATATTTAAATTTTCAAAAAGTTTCAATGAAACCTCAATAACTTGGAGACGACTTTTTCTATTTCGACCAAACACATCTAAGAATCATCTGGACCAATCACGCTTTTCATAAAAAAAAAACCGCAATTAAATCCGTCTACGCGTTTGGCCATTGCCACAGACAGACACACAGATACGCAGATCGACAGGTCAAACTTACAACACCACTCTTTTTGAGTCGGAGGCTAAAAATAAATATGTGGTGCAAGGAAAGCGCGCACCCTCTGGGTTTGCGCGCACACACATTTAGTGCACAGGTTGCATTAACCGCCCCCAGCTGGCGAGACAAAGAAACGCGCACACGCAGAGGCGTTAACCAGTCCGTAACACGATCCGACGGCGGATGCACGCTCTTTTATTACTAGACGAACACTTTAATAATTACGTTTTCTCAAGTTTTACTTTGCTACGTGTAATTAGTTTATTTTAATTTGCTTGCTATTTAATCTTTCTCTTCTACTTGTGTCTTTGTAACACTACATTTAACTATCTGTGATTGTAATTTGAATTTGTAATATAACTGACATTTACCGGACACCCTGAAGTACCTAACTTCTATTTCTTCCGAACTTTGAACGAGTATATATCACGCCACATCTGGTGACCCCAATAAAAATAAATATAGTTAGTGTAAATCTATCCAAAATGCAAATTACAAGTATGAAGCTTATATTTTTTTGCTAAATGAATCAATTGTTTTCAGCAACCGGAACGGAGGCGGCAGATTATTCCAAAATTTTGTTGCTGCATAACGAAAACTAGCTCGAAAGGCTGCTGATCGATGCAGATGTATAATAAGCAAATAAGATGACGTCCTCGTAATGCAATTTTGATTAGTCTCTTAGGTCCAACTTAATTTATTATACAAGTAATTTTAATAAGTAACTGCAGTAATATGCATGTTATGAAAATGTTATGATTGCATTCGGAGTCCTTATTACGTACTATAGTATAATCATATACATCATGAAAATAAATGGTACAATTTATGCTGTTATTTAAAATACGACATGTTCGTTTTACTTTTGTAAAACCGACAAAAATTTGAGATTACGATTAATCACCTAAACACCCCAAGAACCAAAATTCTCTGACAAAGTTAGAAAAGCAGGCTTGACCCGAAAGCTAGCATTCGTGCTTACGCATAATGCAATTTAAAACTTTGCGTACCTGACACAAAAAAGAACATTGAAATGGAATCGCAGTTATTATGAAAAATCTAGGCGATCTTGCAATTTTAGTTCTATAATAAGTTTTTGAAAAATTAAGGTTAATTGTAAAAATATTGAAAAATAAGACATAGTTTTCTAAGAAAAACCAGTCATCATTAAATCAAAGATTGGTGAATCATGTTTATAATGTAAAAAATACTTTTTAAATGGCTACCGATTGAACGTCCTTATCGGAACGGTGTTTTTTTTTTATACAAAACTATGTTGATGCTTGACTACATTCCACCTGATGGTAAGTAAAATGTAGTCTTAGGTAGTAACGCGCATTAACCTAGAAGCCTATTCACTCTCCTCTTGAATACACCCACATTATATTTGGCCGGAAATACCGACGGAGGCAGATTGTTCCAGTCCTTCGCTGTACGCACTAAAAAAGACGAAGCATAGCGCTTCGTTCGGACAGGTAGAGTGTTCACAACGTAGGGCCGGATACCTGCCGTGCGTCGGGACGTCCGATAATGGAACGGGGATGGGGAAATTAAATCGTGTAATTCCTGCGCACACTCACCAAAATGTATCCTGTAGAATACTGAGAGACTAGCAATTCTACGCCTGTGTTCAAGGCAGTGGAGGTTGGCGTCAACCAATTTAGGGTCGCCTATAAGCCTCTATGCTCGCCTCTCAATTGAGTCCAGAACCGCTAGATGTGTCTTTGCGGCACCAGCAAATATGTGGCCACAGTACTCTACACACGACCGGATCTGTGCTTTGTATAAAACAAGAAGCTGTCCCGGTGTAAAGTACTGCTGAACCTTCGCAAGAACGGCAAGCTTTGCTGCTGCTGCTCTTGCTCTGGACTCAATGTACCGACCAAAGTTGCGGTTCGAGGAGATCTCTAAGCCTAACAACTGAAGCCAGTCACTGTATTCCAAGGATACATTCTGGAAAGTAGGAGTAAGGTGAAAGGGCTCCTTTTGGCTGTGAACAAACACGTCTGCGTTTTGGTGGCGTTGAATTTGACAAGATTGACATTACCCCATGCGGAGACTGCCTGAAGCTTGTCATTCAAACGTTGCACCATGGCTTCTCTTTCAGATTGTACTTTAGAGAACTAGCCCGAGAACTTGGCAGATATCTTTCTACAACTGTGCTGCCGTCTGCATACCCATGGATACCGGGCTTCAGCAGATCGTTAATGTGCAGCAGAAAAAGAGTTGCAGAAGGAACGGACCCCTAAGGTACACCGGTATTTATTGTCAAGGGTTCCGAAGAACACGTCAACAACGACACGGAGAGATTTCTGGTTCAGAAAGTCCGTTATCTAGCCAATCAGATCAGGAGATATACCGTACCCTGAAAGCTTGTTTAAAAGGCTTACAAGCCAGACCCTGTCAAAAGGCTTCCCGTAAACCTGTAATGTCGGTCACTGAGGAGATCGTTACCTTCAACGTACGCTAGAGGCCGCGAATTCAATACACGCTCCATAATCTTGCAGGGTATGGAGGTGATTGAAATGGGCCTATAATTGGCAGGATCGGCACGGCTGCCTTTTTTGGGCACGGGTTGCACGTTGTCAAGCCTCCAGGATTCCGGCACTTTTCCAGTCTTGAGAGGCGATACAGACGTGTCAATACAGGAGACAACTCACCTGCGCATGTCTTGAGCAGAATGGCTGGTACACCATCAGGACCACTGGCTTTATTCACATCTAAACGACACAATTATAAATTGTCAAGTTCGTTCTGTAGAGAGAAAGCTATTCGCGGTGGCTCACTTATCTTAGCTCGTAACGATGTAGTGTTAAAGTCTCGACCAGACATAGTGGCGCTCTCTGTCGAGCGAATTATTGAACTATCCTGCATTGAGCTCAATGAACATATTATTTTGTGCGTGTACCGACTCCTCTCTAGTGACTTTGATGAATTTGAAAACAAAATGGAGGATATTTTAACTAAGCTTTGTCATAAAAACAAGTCCGTGATTGTTTGCGGTGATTTCAATGTAGATATATTACAAGAAACTTCGTCTAGTGTACGTTTATTAAATTTGTTTAAGTTCTTTAACTTACTGAACGTCTTTTTGAACCTACTCGTATTACTAGTGTTTCCGCGACTTGTATTGATAATGTGTTCTGTCGCTGTAACATTTATGAAGAAACAGTTATGACAAATTTAAGTTCAGACCACTGTGGTCTAAAATTTTCTCTATTAGTTAATCACGAAAGTGAAAAGCCCCAAAAGTTTACTTGTAGACCAATTACAAAAAACCGGGTAATAACATTTAAGAATACTGTTCAGCAAAAAGTGCGTAAAGTAGACATGACCGATAAATAATTTTTATAATAACATTTTCTATTTTTTGTTACAAGAATTTAATAATGTTTTTAAGCCAAAAACTATGACTAAATACCTAAAACTTAAATTTAGTGATTGGGCTACCGTGGGAATATATAAAAGTAGAGATAAGTTATATGATTTATATGGTGAGAGGCAATGGAATCAAGATTCGGTATTCTTGAATAAAGTTAGGATTTTTTTTTAATATTTAAGACCGTTTGCATACAAGCTAAGTCAATTTACATAAGAAATAAAATCTTAAACTCAGAAAAGACCTGAAAAGTATTGTATCATTTAAAAGAAAGTGTAAATCACATTTCCTAATTATGCAAAAGCATTAAAAATCATAGGGAGTATTTAGGTATGCAATCGTTTATATATGTATGTATATTTAAAATAAAGTATACAGATGTCTATTCATTAACTTTATTTTGTTTTTGAAATATTATGTTTTTTTATATGTTAATGTGTGTGTATTGTTTTATGTAATATGTGTGTATATGTGTATATATCGTTATACATGTATCTATGTATAATAATAAATAAATAAATCCATTTTGTTAAGATAAATAATTTAAATTTAATATTTATTTATTACGATTAATAAAACTAATATGTTACTGCAATCATAATATTGTTGCAATTGTACTTAGGTTAACAAAATTATTAAATATTTACCTGTTGTTCTTGTATTATCGTCATGCTGTATGTCTTAAGTACTTTTTATATCATACATCTCGTACGGGATGGACTTTTTTTGTGTGTTTTATTCTGAAAAATATTACTAAGACATTTACGTTATTACGCACTTAAATGTGTTTAAATGTTATGTGTCATTTAAGCACATATTTTTATTTATTTTTTTAATTTATCACCATATGGTAACCTTTGTAAGAATTAATTTTGATTTCTTTAACATACCTATATTGTTTCTTATATCTAATCATCAGTTGTCACCATAAAAACTAAAATTCACTAATATTATATTATTATTCACTAAAATTATATTATTATTATTTACTCAAAATTATACTAATATTACTTACTAAAGTTGTAGTATTACTCAACTGTTTTTGTAAGGGTATGAGTTCTGACTAACTGGGCGTTGTGTGTCTTGTTTATGATTTGTAGTTACAATCATAAAATATCGTAAACAAGGTGCGGTGGATCGTACCTTTCATTCTTGCATTAAGACCGGTTTGTTTGTTTACTAATAATGCTACTAATAATAATTACTCTTCTATTTGTTTATTAGTTGTTGGTTTTTTATATATAGTACGGTATAGCATAGTTAATAATAGTTATTATTGTTAATCATCTTTATCTTTATTTTTACTTTACTTATTATTACTATTATGATTTATTTTTTTTTTAACTTTTTTTATTTTAAAATATTTTTTTGTGCTATGATGCCAATGTTTCCTGTTATATTTTTTTTATGTACATTTTTTTTTGTGTTTTTGTACTTGTATCTCCGTCATTAGCGTTCGTGATGTCACTAAACGGCGGTCACTGAAAATCAGCGTAGGGGACAGTTTCCTCTACAATAGCTGAGTGGCTCTCCGATTTGGGCATCTTTTTTTATAACTTTCTTTGTTATTGTATTAATATTGTTTTTTTTTCTCTTTTGTATTATTTTTTCTTTTGTTTTATAAAATAGATTTATTATTTTATATCAGTTTTGATTAATATGTGATGTCCAAATAAAGACATTTTGATTTGATTTTTGAGAAAATAAAATAAAGGCAACTTGGGATGTTTTATCTAGTGTTTCTGGAAAAAATAGGGCTGCTAATGGACCTATTAAGTTAAAAATTGATAATATTGAAATAAATTCAAATTCAACTGTGGCGGCTATTTTTGAGACTTTTTTCAACGAAATTCCTTTAACAGTCACGCGTAATTTAAATTCTTCAGCATGTGATGCAATCGTCGAATTGACGAATAACGTAAGAGTCCGTAATAAATGTTTTGCTTTTAAACCTGTTACATCATATGAAATTGTTAAAACTTTTAGAAATCTAAATATGAAAAAAACCGGTGATCTTTGGGGTATGTCAGTAAAATTACTAATAAGTATTATAAATGATATTGCTCCACAATTATCCTTAATTTTTAACAAATGTATTGAAACTGGTACTTTTCCAGATTTAATGAAAAATAGTAAAGTAGTTCCTTTGTTCAAAAGTGGCGATAGACTAGAACCCGGAAATTATAGACCTATCTCTATTTTACCTACTTAAAGTAAAATCTTCGAAAAAATTATACTAAACCAAATGTCAGAATTTGTTGTTGTCATAGTAAACAATATGGTTTCACCAAAGGCAAATCAACAACTGATGCGGGTGCCGCGCTTCTTAAGCACATTTACGACGCATGGGAAAAGTCACAGAATGCAATCGGAGTGTTTTGTGATTTATCTAAAGCCTTTGATTGCGTGGACCATCAAACATTACTTTGCAAACTTAATCACTATGGTGTGCGTAGTGCTGCGCTTGATCTCATTGCCTTTTACTTGAATCAAAGAGTTCAGACGGTTGATGTAAATAATTGTAAATCAGTTGGATCTCATCTAAAAATGGGTGTTCCACAAGGATCTATTCTAGGCCCTTTCTTATTTTTACTCTATATTAATGATTTGCCCTTTTTACGTAAAAGAACTATATGATATTGTACTTTTGCTGATGATACCTCACTTATTTTTAAAGTTGATCGTAATAAAGCTGATTTTGACAAAGTTAACTGTACTCTGTCACGTGTTCTTCATTGGTTTGAAATTAATAATTTGGTATTAAATACTAAGAAAACTAAATGCATAGAATTTACTCCTCTTAATGTAAAAAGTCAAGATTGTAGTTTATTCCTTAACAATGAAGTGTTAGAACTGACTGACTCGACAACTTTCTTAGGTATAACTTTAGATAAAAAGCTCCAGTGGAACCCCCATCTCTCGACACTCGCAAGCAAACTTAGCTCAGCCGTCTTTGCAATTAAAAAAGTAAGACAATTAACAGACGTTAATACGGCTCGACTCGTTTATTTTAGTTATTTTTATAGTATATTGTCTTACGGTATCTTACTATGGGGCAGCGCTGCTGAAATTAATTCTATATTTATTTTACAAAAACGAGCTATACGGGCTATTTGTAACTTAAAAGCTAGAGACTCCCTAAGAGAAGTTTTTAAAGAAATTGGTATTCTTACGGTCGCTTCTCAATACATTCTTAATAACTTACTATATATACGCCAAAATTTAAATGACTATAAAAAAAACAGCGACAGACATACAATCAACACAAGACATAATCTACCCATACAAATACATCAAAATACATTCCAGTAAATTTAAATTTTAACATGAATAGTGTGCATTTAGCCAAATTGAGTTTCCTTGAATCAGATGTCTTGAAAAAAATTAAAACTCTAGAAGTGCATAAAGGTGCAGGGCCTGATGGACTTCCTCCACTTTTTCTCAAACGCTGTGGGTTATTAGGAATTGCTCTTCCCCTGACAATAATCTTTAATCGTTCCCTAGACCAAGGTATTTTCCCTAACGAATGAAAAAAAGCGCTAATCGTTCCCGTCTTTAAAAATGGTGATCCTATTGATATAAAAAAATATCGTCCAATATCAATTTTGTCATGCTTATCAAAATTGTTTGAAAGTCTTGTGCAGCCTTATCTTCCTAACACTTTGAAAACTACCTAACTAGCTCTCAACATGGATTTAGAAGTGGATTATCGGTTCAGACTAACCTATCACACTTTACTTCTAACCTCATAAAAGAAGTAGATATGGGTCAACAGATTGACGCCATCTATACCGATTTTTCCAGTGCTTTTGACAGGGTTGACCATCAACTCCTGATAAATGAACTTAGGCAATTTAATGTAGGGGCACCCTTAATTAAATGGTTAGAATCTTATTTGGCTCTCAGATCGCAGGTTGTTGTTGTAAACGGTTTTGAATCTACAAATTATTTAGCACAATCAGGTGTGCCTCAAGGTTCCCACTTAGGCCCTTTATTGTTTCTAGCATTTATTAATGATATCACCGCAAGTGTCTAAAATTGCAAATGTTTGCTATTTGCTGATGATTTAAAAATTTACAAACCGGTAGAATCACAGGATGACGTAAAACTGATACAAGATGACTTAAATCGAATTTATATATGGTGCGAGGCCAACAGAATGACTCTTAATATTAACAAATGTTTCCATGTGAAATACACCCGTAAAAAAAAACCACTTGTCTCTAGTTATTATTTTAACAATGTTGCCTTGCAAGAGCTATCTGAAATATAAGACTTAGGAGTTACTATTGACTGTAAACTATAATTTTTGCTGCTAACAGTTTTGTTTTTAAAAATTAAATATTTTCAATAAGTCAATCTTTTTATGCAATATTATTAAGTGTTAAGATTCTCTACACTACCTGGCATAATCACACAATTTCTGAACAACATCTTTATTAAAGAAATGGATCTACACAGTCAAGTAACAAAAAACATGGAGGACATTGTCACAATGTTCGAATCCAGAATGGAAAACTTTGATAAAGCACTGTCACAATCACTTGCAACCGCGAAACAGCAACCAAATAGCACCTTTAATGATATTTCTGTCTTGGCTCATGATTATACAACTTTCAAGGATCTGGTATGGAAGACACTCTCTATGCTTCAGCATCAGTTGCAGTTACTTTCTGCGGGTTTTGATAGGCATGAAGTACTCTCACGTAGAAAAGTTCTTTTATTCCACGGCATACCTGAAGATAGTAACGAGAAAGCTGAAGTAGCAATTCATGACACCATTATAAAATATAATTTTAGTGGTTTTGATGTCTCTTACATTGATGTTTGCCATCGTTTGGGAGTCAAAAGGGATAAACCTAGACCAATATTGGTTCGGTTTAATTCTTTAAGGCAGAGGTCTGCTATTTGGAATTCCAAAACTGCCTTAAAGGGCTCTGGTGTCTCAATATCGGAATTCCTAACAAAACCGAGGCAGGAAGTCTTCGCTGAAGCTAGACGTCACTTTGGTGTTAAGAACTCCTGGTCAATGGATGGGGCCATTTTTGTCTCTTTGCCCGATAAGAGTCGTAAGAAAATAGAATCCATGAAGGAGTTGCGTGTGTTAATGGGCAGTTTTCCATCTTCTCTGAACACTCAGGAACAAAAAACAAGACCCAGGCGATTTCCTAAGGCCGTAGCTAAGTAATAGTTTCATATCTTCTCCTTATACTACTTATACTTTTACATAGCGTCTTTTTGTTTTTGCCTTGACTTCACATTTGTACATTATGTATAACATTGTTTAAAAACTCAATCAATACTTAATTATAATATAACAGTTATATTAACAAAATATGTACCTTCCACATATTATTAATTCCATTATTATTAAGTGTCAAAACTCAATTGCATATCGACTTCTTCACTTGACAGCTGTCAATCGTTTATAAACCGGTACGGCCTTTGTATGGTTATCTGAAGTCTATTTTTTTTTGTGTGTTTTTATACATATATTTTTTAATCATAATAATTATTTTGCTTTTCAATGGGTTTATCTTAGATTTTATTTTGTATTTAAAGATGTTTTTTTTTTTTACTATGCCAGTGAGTGTGGAATCTTATATGTTGGTGTATATTGTTTTAACAATA
Source organism: Napeogenes sylphis (assembly GCA_959347405.1). Lineage (NCBI taxonomy): Eukaryota > Metazoa > Arthropoda > Insecta > Lepidoptera > Nymphalidae > Napeogenes > Napeogenes sylphis. Next base: position 37,934,770 of record OY365782.1, read on the forward strand.
TATTTAGTTTTAGATTGTACATCAAAAATATTATTTTTATTTATATATTGCATATATATATATACGTATATAAACATATTATTTAGTATTTTATTTTAAATATTGATCATTCATATTCTACAATGACAGATTCTATTATTGATTTTAATAATATTTGTATATCTTCATCGTCCTCTGATGATTTTATGAGCGCTAACAGTGATTCCTTATCTGACGACTTCCAACCTTTAGATTCTAGACTTAACTCCATCTTCAGTTGTGAATCCAACTTCAATGTGGTTCATATTAACGCTCAAAGCATACCGGCACACTACTCTGATTTTCTCGCAACATTTAGCAACGTCCAAGTCGATTGTATTCTTGTTTCTGAAACATGGCTTAAACCTTCTCTTTCTTCCTCACTCTATTGTTTACCCAATTTCAAATTAATTCGCAACGATCGCCTTGAAAAGCGTGGTGGTGGAGTCTGCATATTCTTAAGACATAATATAGCCTTCAAAACAATCAGTTTTTCACCTCCGTCTACTTTTGGCACCTTAGAATACCTTCTTCTTGAAGTTGTAGTCCAACATTCCAAATTACTTCTTGGTGTAATGTACAGTCCCTCTCCCAACACTGACTACTTCAATGATCTAGATTTACTGCTAGATTCTTTTTCACCCTGTTACGAACATGTTATTATCATGGGCGACTTAAATACATGTCTTGTCATGAATAACTTTAGGTCTAAAAGATTAAGATCTTTACTAACTTCGTACAATTTTTCTATTCTTCCTCTTTCCGAAACCCATTTCTCACCTCACTCAAAACCATCTCTCCTCGACCTTATTTTTGTTTCAAATTCTGACAACGTGCTAGCCCATGGACAGCTGACTGCTCCTTTCTCTTACCACGATCTTTTATTTCTTCATTACAATCTGACTCCCCCTAGACGCAAGGGCAAGACTATTCTTCGACGTAACTTTAAATCCATTAATTGGGATCTTTTACATAAAGATGCCATCAATATTGATTGGTCCATTTTGTATGAAGCTTTAACAGTAGACTCCAAAGTTGAAATTTTTAATTCAAATATCATTAATTTATACGATTCCCACGCACCTTTAAAACTTATTAAAGTAAAACACTTTCCAGCTCCTTGGCTTTCTGAAGACATCAAATGTTTTATGAAGAAACGCAATAGAGCTAAGACACGCTATAAGAAATATCCTTCAAACGAAAATCATGCTGCTTATAAGAAGTTACGTAATCGCTGCAACAGGATGTGTAGAGATGCGAAATGCCGTTATATTTATTCCTGCGCTAATAATTCTACACCTTCACAACTGTGGAGGCTTTTTAAGTCACTAGGTGTGGGTAAATCTCTACTTTCCTCTAATAATTCTTTTAACTTAAATTTACTAAATGATCATTTTTCGACTTCCTCACTTATCATAAGTGATTTAAAGAAATCAGCTGTGCTTAATAAATTAAACAACGTTGCCCCACCTATCTGTGACAGTTTTACTTTTAGAGAAATTACGGAGTGTGATGTTAAGGCAGCTCTAATAAATCTCAGTTCCAAAGCAGTAGGTAATGATAACATTAGTCGTGACATGCTGATTCCTTTGCTCGACACTATATTGGCTGTTATAACCCATATCCTCAACTTTTCTTTAACAACCAATTCTTTTCCTAATTCTTGGAAATTGGCTCATGTTATCCCACTACCTAAATCCAATAATCCAAGCTCTCCCTCTCAGTTTCGTCCCATATCTATCCTTCCTTTCCTGTCCAAAGTTATAGAAAAAGTAGTTTTTAAGCAACTATCTACCTTTTTAACATCCAACCATCTCCTTAGTCCTTTCCAGTCCGGTTTCCGCACTGCACATAGCACATCCACAGCCTTACTTAAGGTTACCGATGACATACGCCTCGCTATGGATAACAAAAACCTAACTATCCTCGTCCTTCTTGATTTCAGCAATGCTTTTAATACTGTAGATTTCGACATACTACTAGGTGTTTTGCGCAGCCTTAACATATCTCCACCCGTGGTTAATTGGTTTCACACTTACCTTTATGGTCGCCGACAGATTACCTGCTGTGATGGTTCCTCCTCTCAGTGGGCTGATCTATCTGCTGGTGTTCCTCAGGGCGGCATTTTATCCCCTTTACTTTTTTCCATTTTTATAAATGAATTATCTAAAATATTATCTTCTCCCTACCATCTTTATGCAGACGATTTACAACTATATAGGCATTCCTCTCTTAATGACATTAACCACAGTATCGGAATAATAAATAATGACTTGAACAATATTAGAGAATGGGCAGAGTCTTTTGGACTCCAAGTAAATCCGAAAAAATCACAAGCAATTATAATCGGCAGTAGATTTTTTCTTAATAAATTGCACCTCAACCAACTTGCTAGTGTAATATACCATAACACTATCATAACTTTTTCTGAAGAGGTTAATAATCTGGGATTGACTTTTGATAAACATTTATGTTGGTCAGCGCAAGTCAATGAAACTAGTAAGCGAGTTCACATGTCATTCCACTCTCTCAGGCGTTTGCAGAATTTTTTGCCTCTGCGGACTAGAATCTTGCTAGCACAATCCCTCTTGTTACCCCTCCTCGACTACGGTGACGTTTGCTATCTGGATGCTTCTGAAGAGCTACTCAATAAATTAGACCGCCTTCAAAACTTGTGCATCCGATTTGTCTTCGGTTTACGCAAATTTGACCACGTTTCAGATTTTCGGCGTCAACTGAAGTGGCTCCCCATCCGCCTTCGCCGGAATATGCATATATTGACCACGCTATACAACGTTCTTAAAAAATCCTCACCTCCTTATTTATACGAACGTTTCCGTCTATCCTTGCCTAATAATCGCCCCAAACGCTCCTGCATCAAAGTTAAAAGCTTTTGATATCCCCTCTTATAATACTACTTTTTTCTCCAAATCCTTTACTGTAAATGCTGCGAGGTTATGGAATTCACTTCCTAACGACATTACAAGTAGCCGATCTGTCCTTACTTTTAAAAAAAAAATAAAGCAACACTATCTGTCACTGTCTTAAGTTTTATGTTTATGTAAGTTTATGTAAGCGATCTATATTCTTTAATTATATATGTATTATAGCTATTATATTTGTCATTATATATTTTACTGAATATTTATTTATGAGTGTATGTATTGTATTGTATTGTATGTAAGTGTATGTATTGTATATATTGTTAAAATTTATGTGTACCTATTTCTGCCCTCACAAATGTTCTTTTCCAACTCTCATGGGTAGCTGGAAGAGATCTCTTTATAGGGATAAGCTTATCCTATGTGTACTTTTATGTAAATTTTTTTGTTGTTTATGAAATTTCTGGTACATGAAATAAATAAATAAAAAATAAAATAAATAAACTTACTTTCAAATCGCACATAAACAACAGTGTTAAAAAAGCTGCTCAGTTTTTAGGATTCATCAGGCGTAATTCAAAGGGATTTTCTTCCCGGACTAAAATTCTTCTATATAATGCTTTTGTCAGAAGTCATCTTGAATTTGCAAGTTCCGTCTGGAACCCTGCTTATAATATATATACTCAACGCATTGAAAGTATACAGCGCACCTTTACTCGTCACCTTGCATTTAATACTTGTGGTTTTTCTCATAGACAGCCATACGAACAGCGACTTGATAAATTTAAATTGCTATCTCTTCAATGTCGACGTGTGATTCTGGATTTGTGTTTCTTATATAAAATATTACACAATAAAGTAAAGTGCAGCAACCTAGTAAATCAAATATCTTTTTCAGTCCCGTACAAATATCCTCGTAAAAGAATAACAAACATTTTTTATACCCATTTCGCAAAAACCAATCTCTGTAATCAAGCTCCAATTTCGCGCTTATGTATTAAATATAACGAAATATCCAACAAGATACCTGGCATCGATATATTCCATGACCCTTATATGCTTTTTAAAAAAAAACTCACCGAGTTCCTAGCTATAAGATCTAATTTAGTTTAAACATATTAGAATAAGATCTTTCATAAATTATAATTTATAATTGTACTTCATTAGCTTTTTATTCACTTCAAAAATGTATGTACTGTAAAATATAATCTTGCATGACATTTTGTGAATGTTATGTACACTTGTAATTGATATACATATCAGTGAGTGTGTTTATCTGCTTTGTTTAAATAGTTAAGAAAATATGTATATTGTAAGTGTGCTTTAAGAAATAAATAAATAAATAAATAAATAACTCAGAACAAAGGAAACAAAAAAATTTTTGCTTTCTCGGTTATTTATTACTCTGTATTTTGTAAGAAGTGTAAAGTATTGGTCGCGGCAGTCTAGCTCTGCACGAAATTTGTAAGGTACCACGCACGTAATACTATTATACTTATTTTTTTTTTTGTTTTGTTTCAAACAGTATGTAATAATTACCCAATCGTCGTATTGTGTATTAAAATTTTAAACTTATGATGTATAAAATTGTTAACAATTAATCAAGGTAGAATCAAATTATTTACAATAATACAATGTGTTATTTACAAAATGATTCAATATTTACAAATTACCTCTTAAATTTATATCTCGTCTCGTCACTTTCTGCGGGTAGGTGCAAAGTAGCGAGCACATGTTTTTTACCTCTCTCAAATATTATTGGTTTAAAATTAATTTTATCAAATATTTGGCATGTTAATGCTATAAAAATACCTTTTACCTACCTGATTAATAATCCTGTATAAAATCCATAGTGTTTTATAGAGTAATATAAATCTTTAAAATTATTCACCAATTAAACACAGTCTTCTTTTAAAATATCTATATTTGAACTGAAATGGAATCTTTACAACATACTATCTCTGAATTAAGAGATCACTTTGATGGAAAAATGGCTGAATTTCAAAAAAATCTCCAGTCCTCTTCAATCCCAGCTACAAGTCACACATCCAACATCACTGCGCAGTTTGCTATCTTCAGGACTTTTGTTTTGGGTGCTTTGGAAGGCCTTCAATCACAGCTCAAGCTCTTAGCAGCTAAGTCAGAAGAATTAGAGATGAGGTCCCGAAGAAAAATTCTTCTTGTTCATGGTATTCAAGAGAGTAAAAATGAGAATGCCACTTTCTCCATTATGAAAATGATCACTGACCAGCTTAAAATTCCATAGATAAAATGTGAGAATATCAGTCGCTGCCATCGCATAGGGAAATTAACCTCGGGAAGACCTCGTGCTGTTCTAGTAAAATTTAATGACCTGGTTCTCAGGAATAAAATTTGGTTTGCCAAAACTAACTTGAAGAACTCGGGTATCACGTTATCTGTGTTTCTTACAAAAGAAAGGCATGATGTATTTGTGGCAGCACGGCAGCGGTTTGGGATTTCAAAATGCTGGACCAGGAACGGTTGTATAGTGATCAGTGCAGCTGATGGTTCACATAACCGTGTCACAACCATGGCTGAACTTAATAACTTATCTCAGTCGTTTTCTGAAATGCCATCACCAAACATTACTTCTGCTACTATTTCAACAGGGCCTAATGCGGCAAAAGATAGCCGTATAACCAATGCTAGGTCTAAAAGGGTGGCAAAGAAGTAGTCGTAAGTACGAATAATATAAGTAACTTATTTTGTGTCTTTCATGCATGTCAACTTGTATCACTTCAAGAATTTTGTATATTAGGTATGTCCTTATTTTATTATCACTAAAATTTTTGTAGGTAGTTAATAGTTTCAGTATGTAGCACTTTTGATTTTATTTTGTTACCCTTTTTATAACTATCCTACTACTATTATAAAGGCGAAAGTTTGTAAGTATGGATGTATGGATGTTTGTTACTCTTTCACGTAAAAACTACTGAATGGATTTGAATGAAACTTTACCACAATATAGCTTATACATCAGAATAACACATAGGCTATAGCTTGTACATCAGAATAACACATAGGCTACAATTTTTGAGGTTTTTAATGTGAGGTCGTAAAAAAAACACTGACTGAATCCTACAAGATAGATCAAAACAATTTACTACAGTATTGTACAACTTAAAAAGGTCTACAAAAAAGTCCGTGATGGTATATGTTTATCTCTTAGGAATAATTATGCTGAAGGAAAAAGATCGTTAAATGTAGTTTATAGGAGCATACTGCAGTAGCTACCTATAGGCCTATGATTAGGGCTCTGCAGTGCTTAGTTACCGTATTTCTTACTTATTACTAGACTAGACTTGACGAACCTGAAGTCCACGCGAACGAAGTCGCGGGCAAAAGCTAGTTTGTAATAATGATTAACGTTTTACTTAATACTTATAGGTACTCGGTTTGTTTGGTAAATTACTAAAAAGTTGTTATTGTCAAAGTCATTTGTCAACTGACAGCCTCTGATGTCTGTCTTATCTGTCATGTCAGTCATGGCTGTCACTTGGCTACCAAACAGAATGAAAACAGAATGAACAAATAAAGAAAAGTGATTATTATTGTGTATGTATGTATGCACTTGTATAAATTTATACTTTTTTTTTTTTACACAATCTGTTATATTCATTTTAAATTGGCCCAATATTTGTTTTTTTGCTTTACTGTGTTTTGTCTCTTGCTATTCTGTATTATCCATTTTTAGTCATTTTGGCATTACTATTGTTATATTAATGGGTTTTGCTTTATCATTGGTATTATTATTGCTTTTATTATTATTTTTTTTTTTTTCGCTTATATGTAAAGTAAAATAGTGCTCTTACTTCTAGAAATGTTTGAGTTTAATATTTGTTTGTGAACGCTATCCTGATAATGGTAGGTGAAAGGATATAAGTTATTAGTTTTAAATTAGTTTATATTAGATTTATTATTTGTTTCAAATTAATATTTTATTAAATTTATTTTCATTCATTATTATTATTATTTATTTATTTATTTTTTAATTTTATATTTTACTATTTTAGTGTAAGTATTATCACTACTTCTATCTATTTGTAAATCATATATTATTATGAGTTTCAGTAATGTTCATTATAATATTTTCTGAGATGACGACACTGCTGATTACGTTACCGCTTCATCTTCCGACGACAGCTTTCACAGTTCCTATTCTTCTCTTTCCTCTTTACTTCAATCGGCTTTTAATCCATTCCCCAAGAATTTTAACATTGTTCATATAAACGCACAGAGTATCCCTGCCCACTATCACGATCTTGTATCCTCGTTTGACTTCAATAACATTCACGCCATATTAATATCAGAAACTTTTCTCAAGCCCGTTTTGCCCTCATCATCATTTTCCCTACCTAACTTTCATCTCATACGAAATGATCGCTTGGGAAAGGGCGCTGGCGGTGTTGCCATTTATTTACGTAACCACATCCCCTTCACTATCCTCAGCAAGTCTGAGGCCCAGTATTCGGCATCTGTGGAACACATTCTAATTGAAGTATTATTTGGCCGTATGAAACTTTTGTTAGGAGTTTTTTATAGTCCTTCACAGCACATCGACTACTTTGATAACTTTGAGAAATTACTTGAACTGTATACACCGAATGTAGATCATACTGTCATATTGGGCGTTAAAAACGACGCTCGTTCCAAACGCTTGTCAGATATTATCAATTCTTCCAACCTTAATCTTATCCCATCCAAAGCCACTCACTTTTTTCCAAATTGTTCACCATCTCTCCTCGATATCTGCATTGTTTCCTCCTTACAGCATGCCGAAAGCTATGGTCAACTGCCAGCTGAGGCCTTCTCATATCATGATTTAATATTCCTATCATATAAAATCCGTCCTCCTAAGGTTAAGCCATCTGTGGTTATGCGTCGTAGCTTTAAACATTTTAACAATAATGCGTTCATGCACGAGCTTAATGATGTTGACTGGGATGCGATTTTTAATGCCAGGACGGTTGATGAAATGTTAGAACTTTTTAATTCCTTCCTAACTGATCTTTTTGACCAACACGCTCCGTTCCGCCCCATTAAGCTAAAACATCTTCCTGCGCCATGGCTGACCCAGGATATTAAAAAACTTATGTTAAAACGCAACAAGTCCAAATCTAGATACAAATTAAATCCCACAGTTGACAATCTCAATAAGTACAAACAGATGCGTAACAATTGCAATCAGGTATGCAGAGATACTCAGCGGCAGTACTTACATAGTGCTATCGTAAACAATAATACTGCTAGAAATTGGAGATTAATGAAATCAATTGGCATTGGTCGTCAAACGTCTCACATTTCACCTAGTCTTGATCTATAAGAAATGAATGACTTTTTTACGTCTTCAGTGTTAATAGACAGTAAGTCAAAACAATCTACTCTTAATCATCTTAGCTCTTTACCCATCCCTAGTATTCCTTCCTTTTATTTTACTCCTGTTAGTGACGATCAATTCAGATTTCACGCACATGAAATCAAATCTGACGCCACTGGCAGTGACGGAATTAACCGTAAAATGATTCTCATGATGCTTGACTCTATTTTGCCAGTGTTGTCACATATTTTAAATTTCTCTCTTTCTTCCTTCGAATTTCCCTGTGCTTGGCGTAACGCTGTTATCATTCCATTACCTAAAATAAATAATCCAGTAGCTGTATCCCATTTTCGTCCAATTTCAATTCTTCCCTTCTTGTCCAAAGTTCTAGAACGGATCGTTCATTCTCAATTAAATACCTTTATCTCCCAACACAATAATCTTTCCCAATTTCAGTCCGGCTTTCGAAAGGGACATAGCACTTTTACGACCCTTGTAAAAGTTTGCGAAGACCTACGTGGACAACAAGCAATTAAGTATATTAGCCTTGCTCGACTTCAGCAACGCTTTTAATACTGTTGATTTCGACGTACTTTTAGCTATTCTTAGGTCTATTAATATTTCTGATGGTGTGATCAAGTGGTTCCATAGCTTTTTGTACGACCGTCATCAGTGTATTCACGCTAATAATAATTTCTCTTCTTATCAATCTCTTTCTTCCGGTGTACCGCAAGATAGTGTTCTATCACCTCTTTTATTCTCTATCTTTATTAATACTGTTACTCCATTTCTTACATCATCTTTCCACTTGTATGCTGATGATTTACAGTTATATGTTACTTCTCTTGTTCACGATTTGGAGAGTGCTATCCATGGACTTAATCATGATTTGGAACATATTAACACTTGGGGCAAGACATATGGGCTTAATGTGAATCCTGATAAATCCCAATTAATATTGGTCGGTAGTCCTAAACTGCTAGCCAAAATTGATTACCAATCCTTACCTGCTATTAAGCTTGGCAATTCTGTCTTAACTTTCCGTAAGTCTGTAAAAAATCTTGGTATCTTTATTGATAACACTTTCTCCTGGTCCACGCAGATTTCGGAAGTGAGTAGAAAAATATTTGCCACTTTCGGTTCTCTTAAACGCTGGAAACATCTTCTGCCATCAAAAACCAAAATAAGTTTAGTTCAATCTCTTTTAATTCCCCTTTTGGACTATGCAGATTGCTGTTATCCAGACGTAACAGAAGAGCAAATCAACAAGCTCCAGAGGTTACAAAATGTGTGCATAAAGTTTATTTTCAACCTTCGTAAATTTGATCATGTTTCCAAATTTCGTACGCAACTCAAATGGCTAACCATTAAACAACGCCGCAACTTACATATGCTATCCCTTTTATATGTTATCCTTTACAATCCTCTATCTCCCTGCTATTTAAAAGAACGATTCAGTTTTTTTGGGTGCTGATGGTCCTAGTCAACTTGAGCTCAGATCAAGAAGCGATAATAAATTATTGCTCCCTACTGCTCACACTAAATACTATAACAAATCCTTCACGATGAAAGCAGTATTGCTCTGGAATATGCTTCCTTCAGATATTCGTAGCTTAAAATCCTTACATACATTTAAAATTCATTTATTTAATTATTATCTTTCCCAAGAGTAAATTATTTTCTTAGTATTGTTCATGCTCATTTTTTTTAAGTAATTTATAGTAAATTCTTGATGGAACTGCATTTTTAATTACGATTAAACACAATTTTTACTTTCTTGTACAAAGTTCCACTTTATTTAAATATGTGATACAATTTTATATGCGACCGGTTTCGTACATCATCGTAGTCGCCTGATGATGAAGAATTTGTACAAGAAAGTAAAAATTGTGTTTAATCGTAATTACTCATTGTTTTGGTGTTTATATTGTAATAGTCTCATTATTGAAGTATTTTGTTTATGGCATTTATATTTATTTGGTATAAGTGATATATTATATATGTGTATATGTGTACCTATATGTATGTACGTGTATGTATTATATATTCTATTTATTTATTATTTTATTTGTAATTTATGTATATGTAAGTATTATAAGTAAACGGTTTATTACAGGCTTTAAGTTTAAGTATTATTTCACTATTTATTTCTCCTCGATCGCACAATCCCGTATTCTCCTTTACTTAAGTTCTTTTATTTTTAAATGTTAGAACTCCGCTGATTATTGTAATTTTTTTTTTATTTTTATTTTGTGTGCAATAAAGTGCTTATCTATCTATCTATCTATCTCGTCGATACCGCTGCAAAATAGTCCCCTTCATATCCAACACAAAAACCACACCTAAAAATCAACTGTTCACCGACTCGTCTTACCACACTTAGCCAGCACTCGCACTATCTTGGTGTACTCGATATTTGTGTTACGGCATCACAGTACTGTTTTCACTAATCGAAATTTGGTTACCGAGTAACGGGAGCCAGCGGGTCGCGCGGCACACGTTTATCTAATTGACCGTGACAAACGACTGGATCAAATTTAAAAGTGCATCGCCGCCGCTGCATCACCCCGCCACCCGCCACCCCGCCCCCCGATGCACTTGTCCTTGGCACGTATTTTGCCTACGCAAGGTGCGTAGGCAAAATACGTGCCAAGGCTCTCTTCGCTCAAGGATGCGAGGTTGTTAAATGCACATTCAGAGGCAGTAAATAAATTTTGTATGGGAAAAACTAAATTTTTAAAACTATTAATTTTAAAAAGTCGTAGAACAAATGTTGTTTGGATTGACCTAGAGAGGCTGCCTGCAAGAGGTAGTCAACTAATTACAAATAACCCTGTTTACTGAAAACAAGCATTTTGAAACTGTCCCTGTCCTAAAGATAATTTGGACCCAGGTTCAACAATGGAAAGAATAATTGCAACTCGTAAGGCCTCTGCAAAAGAGTTGGAGCAAAAGTTAAAACTGGCTTTAGAAGAATTAAAATCTTCTAAAGATCTGTGCAAGAACGAGAGGACAGTGAAGAGGAAATTAAAGATAATGTTAATAAAAATACTAATCCTAAAGGTAAGCTCGCTGAACTCCATACCAATTATTTGGATATTGTGGCTCAGCGAGATCAGTTAAGAAATATAGTGACTGCATTTGACCCGTGCAGCAATGAGCATGAGAGGGCATTAGATCGCATCTCAGAGCTTGAATCTGATTTGGTGCAGGCTGGGATAACTATTTCAGACCTAGAAACCTGCAAATTAAATGTAGAAAGTCAGCATACTCATAGCTTATATGAGGAGCTGATTAAATGCAATTCACAACCTACTCAATCAAATTTCATAGATGTTAATTCTACTATAATTGATTTAACAAAAGATGAGTCAAGTATTGTACACCCCATATACTTTTCAAGTCTTAAAAAATTAAAAAAGTATATGAAGGTTAAGAAATTAATTAAAAAATGTAATAATCTCGTAAAAAACAAGTTTCATGCAAAGAAAATAAAGAATTTACAAATTTAACGCTCCAAATTAATTAAAAAAGTGAGTGTTTATAATAGGAAAATGATTGAGAGTAGGTCACTGTATGAGCGAGACACCCAAAACTTGCATGAGGAAATCTCTCAATTAACTTCTGCATTGCATTCAATAAGAAAAAAATATGAATCTTCTCAGAATCAAACTAAGGAACATATTGAAGCTACAGGTAATTTAGTTGACCTATGTAGTTATAACTTAGAGCGGTTCGAGTCATTAACTAATAATTATGTTAATTGTAATTGTTTAAGTGAAAAATTAGATGTTGTTTCTAAACTAAACTCTGAGGTGATTCGACTATACATACAAAAAGTAGTAATAAAAACATAAATAAAATAAATAAAAATCAAATTAATAATAAGTACTCTGTTGTGCACAATCATAATTACTTTGTTTTTTCTGTTCAATTAGGTGAGGGCTTTGGGTCTCTTTTAAGTAGGGAATTAAATAATGTATATAATATATGCTCACCTGGAGCTAGTTACCAGCACAATTTAGATAAAATAATTAATTTTGACTCAAAGTTGACTGAAAACAGTACTATTATACTATTACATGGAGATGGTTTGTCGATTAAGAAAATTGAAATAATTAATAATATAGAAAAATTATTGAAATTACATAATAAGAATAATTGTAAAATTGTAATTTGTGCATTTCCATATTCATCTTCTTATTCAGACAAACAAAACAATTATATATATAATTTAAAATTTGACATTATATAATCTGACATACCGTCATAGTGATGCATTCTTTTACTTTGATGTAAATAAATTTATTTATAATAGATTTAGGATGATAAAAGGTACAATGTATCTGCCTGTATATTATAAAAACAAATTGCTACTTTAGTAGCATTTAATTTAAAAAACTTCGTTATAAGGGATATAACGAAAAATAAATGTACTTTAAATAATGTATTACTTACTGACAGAACATAAGCGTTCCACTTTAAACTAATGGATAAGCCAAGCCTAAGTTGTTAAATATTGTCCATCAAAATATACAAGGCTTAGGTGGCAAGGAATTGGAAGTGGAACTCTTTGTTCAAAAATATGACATAAGTTTATTAAGCATTACAGAGCACTGGTTGTCAAAGAATAACAATATTATAAATGTACAAAATTAAAAATTGTGAAGTTTGTTCTGTAGAGAGAAAGCTATTCGCGGCGGCTCACTTATCTTATCTCGTAACGATGTAGTGTTAAAGTTTCGACCAGACATAGTGGCGCTCTCTGTCGAGCGAATTATTGAACTATCCTGCATTGAGCTCAATGAACATATTATTTTGTGCGTGTACCGACCCCCCTCTAGTGACTTTGATGAATTTGAAAACAAAATGGAGGATATTTTAACTAAGCTTTGTCATAAAAACAAGTCCGTGATTGTTTGCGGTGATTTCAATGTAGATATATTACAAAAAACTCCGTCTAGTGTACGTTTATTAAATTTGTTTAAATTCTTTAACTTACTGAACGTCTTTTTGAACCTACTCGTATTACTAGTGTTTCCGCGACTTGTATTGATAATGTGTTCTGTCGCTGTAACATTTATGAAGAAACAGTAATGACAAATTTAAGTTCAGACCACTGTGGTCTAAAATTTTCTCTATTAATTAATCACGAAAGTGAAAAGCCCCAAAAGTTTACTTGTAGACCAATTACAAAAAACCGGGTCCTAACATTTAAGAATACTGTTCAGCAAAAAGTGCGTAAAGTAGACATGACCGATAAATAATTTATATAATAACATTTTCTGTTTTTTGTTACAAGAATTTAATAATGTTTTTAAGCCAAAAACTATGACTAAATACCTAAAACTTAAATTTAGTGATTGGGCTACCGTGGGAATATATAAAAGTAGAGATAAGTTATATGATTTATATGGTGAGAGGCAATGGAATCAAGATCCGGTATTCTTGAATAAAGTTAGGATTTTTCTAAAATATTTAAGAATTTACTCTGTCACGTGTTCTTCATTGGTTCGAAATTAATAATTTGGTAGTAAATACTAAGAAAACTAAACGCATGGAATTTACACTTCGGAATGTAAAAAGTATAAATTGTAGTTTATTCCTTAACAATTCCTTAACAAAATGTTAAAACTGAATGAATCAACAACTTTCTTAGGTATAACTTTAGATAGAAAGCTCCAGTGGAACCCCCATCTCTCGACACTCGCAAGCAAACTTAGCTCAGCCGTCTTTGCAATAAAAAAGTAAGACAATTAACAGACGTTAATACGGCTCCACCCGTTTATTTCAGTTATTTTCACAGTATATTGTCTTACGGTATCTTACTATGAAATTAATTCTATATTTATTTTACAAAAACGAGCTATACGGGCTATTTGTAATTTAAAAGCTGGAGACTCCCTAAGAGATGTTTTTAAAGAAATCGCTATTCTTACGGTAGCTTCTCAATACATTTTTAATAACTTACTATATATACCCCAAAATTTAAATGACTATAATAAAAACAGCGACAGATATACGTTCAATACTAGAAATAAAAATAGGCTCATAACGCCTAAATTTCGACTTAAAAAAGTTAAGAAATTCTTTATGGGCTTGAGTATACGCATATATAATAAAGTTCCACAAGATATCTTAGATTTTCCTTTTCTTAGTTTTAAATCTAAAATTAAAAGTGTATTATTATATAAATCATATTATAACTTTCAAAAGTTTTTGGTTGATCGAAATGTGTGGAGAACTTGGGTCATTGACTGATTTGCAGGGTTGATGTTATAATGTACAAGTCAAACATGGTTAAATTTCATTTAAAAAGAGCAACTGTTGAGTTTCTGGCCAGCTCTTCTCAGCAGAACAGCATTCCGAGCTGGTGGTAGCTTACTCTCAGACTGACTATACTGACCAATTTAATTTAATTTAATGTAATTGACGATTCAAAAGTGCGTGTAAATGCCTACTTGAATAAAGATATTTTGAATTTGAATTTGAATTTATAGGGTTTATGTCATCTCGCTGTGACTTATAGAAGTCAAGCAGCAATGAAAATTGCTGCAAAAACGGGAAAAGATTTCTTTTTTGAGAGCTTTCCTCGCGTGCGCTGAAGAAACACTAAAAACCGCGCGGACGGAGTCGCGGGCGACCCCTTGTAAATAATAAAGAACTACTAAGCAATTTAATATAATATAAAAAATAATAATGATAGAAATGAAAATATCTCGCTTTTTAAATCTCGAAATTTTTAAATAAAACACACTGACGCTTGCAATATTTTAAAAGTGGATTCGTGCATAAATAATTAAAATAAAGCAATGAGGAATAAAGTGGGGAAAAAAGATATTAAGAAAATATCACATGTTGAAAGAATCATAAAATAATTTTATCAGGAATTTTCTTAATATTGTTAGGTAAGGCATTGCGAAGTCTTACGGCTTCGACTATGCAAAGAAGAAAAACGAGTGCATGAATTTCTGAAACATCAGCGATGTTTAATAGAAAACCATTAAAGCTTAGCGCACTAGTAGGAGATGTTATTCGCTATTGCTTAACTTATTCCTAAGTCAAATGTCGCGCGTCATTAGTCTAACCAATAGCAAGGCTTGAAAAGAGCATACAGTATGAGATAATTGGCGGGGACATCATTCAAAAATGGTGATCGCGTTGTCGCGCAAACAATACAATCATCTGCTACTAAAATGTTTGAAAATTTGTGTTTCCCAGTATAATATAACATCTTCATTGGCCGAGGAGTTATTATGATTTGTGAACGTAAGTGTAAAGGTGATATTTACCATTATCATAACTCGTGGTACTGCCACGTGCCACCTACACCCCTGAACTTTGAGAATAAAACATTGAAGATCGTTTGGTGCTGGTCTGAATAGCTCGAGCCTTTAACTGTAAGTACTTTTTGTTGTTCAGGCCAATCTTACATAATAGTTTGAGAACCTATCGTTTTACCGGCAAAAACCTATATCAAGTTCTAATTCTGACCCTAACTGTCGGGCCACCTTGTTTGGTTCGTTTTCTAACAGATCCTATTTATGGAGATAGAAAATAAAAAATTTAAAACACGATTAGGTTAGATGTTAAATTAACACATGTACTCAATAATCGGTAAAGATACAACCAACGCGCGCGCCAGCGCGCGATCCAAGTTCTAGGGCCGACCGACTGAGCTGCCGCAAGAGAGTATATCTCAACCGCTAGTTTGCGCCAAAAACGTCCTTTTCTTACCTTCACTGTCAGGCCTCCCTATGACTTAGAGCTACCAAATTTTTTATGCAAGCAGCGTTTACCCTTTTCTACCCTATATAAAAAAATCAGTCGTCTACATTCAGCTCAACCGGAAGGAAAAATAGGGCAAAAATGCCCTATTTCGCGTACTTATTCATTATTCATAAATGATGTATATTCTAGCCTACTTCCAGATATGGTAGGACGCTGAAACTACGGTGGGCAGGTTTGATATACATTAAAACCTCCAAAAAAAATCTAAAATTTTCAAAATTATAATTTTTAGGCCTTAGAGGTCTAAAATATAGACATGCGAAGTTTGCATCACGCGGCATATCAAAAGATTCGTCTCGTAAAGTGCAATAAAAATGATTTACAAAAATTTTTGATTTGTTGAGTCACAATTAGGCCAGAACAGATATTTTCATTAAAAATGGGTTCTCTTTTTTTAAATTTCAACTGTTGTATGAAACAAGTTTTCAATATGTATCGAATTTGAGGCCCCGCAAGCAAGCCCAATGTAAAAATTTATTGATCTAACTTTTACGGCAGGTACAGAATATATGCAGGGTGATGTGGACAACGGGCAAAATTCTTGTCAGTTTAACTATCCTGGTTATTTCGGTAGCAAATACCGGGTGGCTTAACAGGTATCACAAACCACATCGATTTTCTTCTTTCTGAGGTAGACACTTGTCGGAATGACTTCTCGATAGTTTCTATCTATACTCTGGAATAATAGAAAGAAAATGTAAACAAAGGAGTTACCATCACCAAAAAAATGTATATTTCGTGCAAATCCAAAATCCCTTTTAAATAAGGTTTGTGTTTTTTATGTTATGCAAATAATTAATTAATTTAATGATATTTTTTTTTTGTATTATTTCTTATTTTATGTATTTCATAAATAATCCCTTCAATTACATGTAATAATAAAACGTTCGAAAATATGTTTCTTACAATGGCAATGTCACAGGCATACACAACCTTTTGTAATCATTTAATCACCTCATTAACGACGTATCCGATTTTTTTAATAAATGTAACTAATTCTGACTTATCAAGTCTTACGTCTAATGACAGCGGATAAGCTAATAATTATACACTGTTGCTCAATTTTATTTCCTCATTATTTCTCGTAGAATAATACTTAAAATAAAGTTTAAAAAAAAAAAGTTTAATGATTAAAATTATTTTATTGAATATTAAAAAACATTTTAACATATTAACATGCAAAAAAATTAAAATGGTTCCAAATATTTTTTTTCGATTACTTATTATCATCTTATTATAATAAAATCATTTTATTAATTTACTAACCATTTAAAGCCATAAAATAATTTATGAAAAGTGTAAATTAAGGGAGCGAAATTCAAACTTCCAAAACGCGCCACCACCATTGGTCGAAAGGAAATGTGATGTCATTTGACACGCCATTCAAATTATCGGCGTCGAAGTTCATACTGTGGTTTCAGTGTTAAAATAAAAATAAAATAAAATAGCCTTTTATTCAGATCCTATAAAGTAATACTTCGTGAAAATAGTAACTAAAATTGACATGTTTTTTCTTTTGTTTTCCTTTTTTAATTTTTTTTATTTATTTGTTATTCTAAAATATCTTTTTTCTTTATCTTTTGAAGATCTGTTTGCCAGTCGGCAAAGGCCTCCTCCAACCGCTTCCATTCCAACCTGTTTTCAGCCACTCTATTCCAGGTCACACCCGCAACTTGCCTGATGTCATCATCCCATTTTTTTTTGGGGTCTGCCTCTCTTCCTTTTACCTTCCCTGGGGTACCATCTGGTAACTATCTGGTAATTACTCCATTTATCCTTTCCTCTTATCATATGCCCCGCCCATCTCCATTTCAATTTCCTTATTTTAAAAGTGATGTCATTGGATTTTGTTTTAGCTCTGATGACATTATTCTTTATTTTTTAATATTCGTCATACTTCTTTCCATTGCACGTTGGCAAACTACAAGCTTGTTTGTCATTTCTTCTGTTAGAGCCCATGATTGACAGCCATACGTGAGAACAGGGAGTATACAGGTGTTAAATAGTTTACTCTTTATGCTTATGTGAAGTTCTTTGTTCTTCATAACCTCTTTGAGGCCCCAGTACCTCTTCCAGCCATTACTAATTCTTCTATCTATTTCTTTGCGCATTTCTTCTTGTTGGGTTATGACCTGTCCCAAATATATATAATCATCCGTGTAGTCTATTTCTGTTTTTCCCAATTGTATCTTATTTCTGTCTCCGTTTGTCATCACTCTCGTTTTATCTGGGTTAAGTTTTAATCCTACCTGCTCGCTTTCATTAGCTAGTTCTTTTATCATTCTGCTTAAATCATCCGATGTTTTAGCGAATAGCACAATGTCATCTGCAAATCTTAGGTGTGTCAGGCATGCTCCATCCACATTGATCCCAAGGTTGCACCAGTTGAGTTTTTTGAATATTGCCTCCAGTACCGCTGAGAATAATTTTGGAGACAGGGGATCTCCCTGTCTAACTCCTTTTCCTATTCTTACAGGGGCACTTGTCTTTTCCAGTTTGATTCTCGCAGTACTTTGATTATAGATATTTTTTATTATTCTAATGTATTTGTGTTCTATGCCTTGTTCTTTCAGTGCTCTCCATATGTTTTCATGTATCAGAGAGTCAAACGCTTTGCTATAGTCTATGAATGCGATATAGTAAGTAAGCTGGTATTCCTTATATTTTCCAATAATTTGGCGCACTACATAGATATGGTCAATCACCGAGTAGTCTTTTCGAAAACCCGCTTGTTCGATAGGCTGGTTCTCATCTAATATTCTTTCTATGCGTTTCAAAATTATTTTTGCAAAAATCTTATATATGTTGGACATAAGGCTGATTGGGCGATAGTTTCCTATATCATGTCTGTCTCCTTTTTTGTATAGCAAGATAATGTCTGATATTGTCCATTGTTGTGGGATGATTTCGGTGCTAAAAACTTCATTGAACAAGTCTGTGAGAATAGGTATCAATATTTCCTTGCTTTGTCTTATTATTTCATTATTAATGCCGTCTGGACCTGGAGCTTTATCTTTCCTTTGAGTCTCTATATCTTTCATGGTTTCTGCAGGAAGGATGCTAGGTATGTTCGAGTTTTCGATCAACTCCACTTCTTCTTGAACTGAGTCGTTTTCATAAAGTCTCTTATAATAAGACACTGCTGTTTTTAATATGTCTATTCTGCTATGTTTCCACTGTCCAGTAGAATTTTTTATTTTCACAACCCAGTCTTTAGATGCGTTTAGTTTCTTGTATGCTTTTTTGATTCCACCGGTTCTTAGAATACATTTTTCAATAATTTCCATTCTGTTTGTTTTCCTATCTTCTCTTATATTGTGTTTAATTTGTTTGCTAATTTTTGCTAGTTTTTTTCTTCTATCTTGTGTTTCTTTTGCGCTTAATAGCTTGTTTCTTTCTTCCAGTAGTTTAATGGTGTTCGTTGATAGAGTTCTTTCAATCCTGTTTGTTTTTATACTTGCTTCGGCTTTTATCGTGTTTCTAATTGTATCTTCAATATAGTTGTATTTTTCTTGTGTTGTTAGCTCCTTTGTTTTGCTATTGAAGTCTGTAAAGCTGTCTTTTAATGCGATTGTTACTTGTTCTTTCTGTTGAATTCCGAACTTTGGATTACCTTGGTCTTTTCTTGGTCTGGGCGTTTTTGATTGCTTCTCTCTTAATTCTGCTCTTATTAGTCTATGATTGGTGTTGAAATTGAATTTATTAATGACTCTGAGGTTAGTGAAGTAATGGGCTTTTCTTAGTTAATACGAAATCGATTTCATTTTTTGTTTTGCCATCAGGCGAGGTCCATGTCCACATGTTTTTCTTATTTTTCTTGTACTTAGTGCTTAGGATTGCTAGGTTGTTTTCTAGTGCAAAGTTGATGATTTTATGTCCATTTCTACTTCTTGGTTTGTTGCTGTATATAAATTGCCCCATTATTGCATCTTCTCCTAAGCGTCTTTCCCCAATTTGCCCATTGTAGTCTCCCATTACTACTAAATTTTTGTTTGTGTACTTTTTGATAGCTTTGTTCAGATCCGCGTAGAATGTGTCTATTGTTTCTAAACAGGACTGTTCTGTAGGAGAATATATTTGCACAATGGACCAACTTTCTTTATATCCTGGCAGTCTCAGATTCATTATCGCAATACGTTCTGAGATTCCTATGAATTCTTCTACATATTCTAGCATGTGTTCTTTAATAAGAAACCCAACTCCGTATAGACCTGGTGTTTTGCCGATGTGGTACAGAAGGTAACCTGGGTGAGCAATAATCCTTTCTCCCATTCTTCGTACTTCACTGAGGCCTATTATATCCCAGTTGGTATGTTGTAGAGCGAGCATTAGTTCAGTGAGAGATTCTTGTTCTTTCAAAGTAAGAACATTTAAGGCAGCTATGAAAATTTTTGTTGCTTGGCTTTTTTCTGGATTTTCAACCTCTAAAGTTGGAGGGTTATGGTCTCTTTCCCCCACGGGGACTAGTCGGTTTGGGGAAGTTTTTTGGTTTTTTGTTACTTTGTCTTCTTTTGTTAGGTTTAGTTGTGAATCCCGTTTGCCACTCGTTAGTTGCTATTGCTTTGTTGTTGTGCTGGAAAAGGAATTGGATCTATTGCGCATCATATCGAAGGCTTTTGTCCTACTTGGTTTGATTGATGGTAGTGTTTGATGCTTTTTCGATTGATTTTGAGGAATAGACGGTGATATAGAAGTTTCCCTTTTTCTTTTCTCTTGGCTGGTATTATTTTCCTTGACTATTAATTTGTCATATTTAAGGTACGCTATATTACCCTTTTCTGTCTCCACTTTCAGCTGTGCTTGTAAAGTTTTCCTTTTTTCTAACACTTCTTTCGTATAATCCTCAGTAATGTAGATACCCTTGAGATACTTTTTCTTTTTTATTATTTCGATTTTTTTCCAATTATTAACGAACGAAAAGAGTACCGGTCTCGGCTTAATATATTCCTTTTTCCTATACCCTATACGACGTATTTTATTGACTTCATAATCTTCGACATTTATATCGAGGTCAGTTTTGAATTTATCTTTCAATTTTTTGATTAGATCTGGAATGGATGCTTCGTTTTCTTCCAAACCAAATATTATAATATTATTGCTCTTTTCCCCCCTTTTTAAGTATCCTATTTCGTTTTCCAGTTTTTCTACTTTTACTTTCAAATTCTTATTTTCTTCCATTAAAGGCTCTAACTTTTCCTTTATTTTTCCCATAATACTTGTGTCGGCGACAATTCTCGACATTAATATTATTGATATTTCATTGTTTTAATCATAATT
Source organism: Napeogenes sylphis (assembly GCA_959347405.1). Taxonomy (NCBI): domain Eukaryota; kingdom Metazoa; phylum Arthropoda; class Insecta; order Lepidoptera; family Nymphalidae; genus Napeogenes; species Napeogenes sylphis. The sequence continues at coordinate 37,956,076 of OY365782.1, forward strand.
CATTAATTCATATAACTTGTTAGAAATTTAAAATCACTTAGAAACATTAAATAGTAAGCGTTTGTCACACTCGCTACAGAGCATTCTTTTGTGCAACAATAAGAAAGAGAGAGATAGCATTCGAAGGCTATCTCTTTCGCTCTCAATATACCCCGAATGAATAGAAAATTAGGTAAAACTTGTTAATAGTAAATTAAATAGATAGTATATACAGGAAAAGTCAGACCAGTGATCGTCACAATAACAACAACAAGTAGGAAAATAGAACTACTAAAAAATAAAAAATCATTGAGCGGTACAAACATCTATCTGAAAGAAGATTTTCCTCCTAGCGTACTACAAAAACGAAGAGAATTACAAGAACACCTAAAACGCGAGCGACAGGAAGGGAAAAAAGTAGCCTTGCGCTACGACAAGATTGTTACTCTAAAATCAGAAGCCCATACACCTAGAGAAAGGAATACAAACAAACGTTTTATGTCTAAATCACCTGAAGAGACCACGAATGAAACAAGAAAAGAGTGTAACAACAAAAAGTCAAAACAATTATCCAAAAGAAATAATTCACAAACTATAACTAGCTTCCTTCGTCCGTCACAGTTGATTCTCAATAATTCAACTCAACCAACCGCTAATATCGAAGATACCCCGCAAAAAAACTAACCAGCGCCTCCGTAACCTCTCTACCTTCTCCAAGCCGGCCGGTCACCGTGGAGAAGCCAGACCACCGCCTCCTAAACCACCTGAATGAAATTCAAAACCTAAAAAAACAAAACAAGATTAGTGCTAAATACTTAAAAAATAGAATAACATCAGAAAGTTTCTACATAGCGAGCCTTAACGTAAGAACATTATTATCGGACAGTAGAATAGAAGAACTAAGGCATGCTGTTAAGTTAATAAACTGGGACATTATAGGTTTATGTGAGGTAAGAAAAGAAAAAGAATCAATAGAAGAATACACTGATTTTATCCTATTTCATTCACCGGGTACGAACGGGAGGAATGGGGTAGGATTTTTAATCAAAAAATATTTAAAAAGTAATATCATAAACATCAAAAGTTTCTCAGACCGCGTGGCGCTACTAGAATTACAAATATCTGACAACTCTATTTGGTCGTTGGTACAATCATACGCCCCCACAGAACAATGCACTGAAGAAGATATAGAATTATTTTATACAACATTACAATCCACCTTAGACTCCATTCATACAAAAAATATAATCTTGCTCGGAGACTTTAACTCTAAAATAGGGAAGGCTCGAAAAAATGAGGGAAAGAATATAGGACAATATGCACACGGAAATAGAAGCCCACACGGCCAAAGACTAGTAGAATTTGCAATAGAAAATGACTACTACTTCATGAATAGTATATTTCCGAGCAAACCGCATAAAAAATGGACATGGCGATCGCCAAATAACAAACACTACAACGAGATTGACTACATATTAACCAACCAACCAACCTATATAAAGAATTTCGATGTAATAAAAAACTTGAACTTTAACACCGATCACAGGATGATTAGGTGTCAGCTGTCACTAACTTTAAAACCACAAAGAAGACATATAAAATCCGTGGAATATAATAGAATTAAACTGAATATCTCGGAAAACGACGCTAGAAATTGGGAAAATAAATTTATGGAAACGATTAATACAAATACAGTGGTACAAAAACAATACGATAAGCTAGAAATAGAGTTACAGAATTTTTCTAAACAACTTCCGCGAGAAAGAAAACATACAAACAAATATATAAATGATGAAACAAAAGCCCTACTACAGCAAAGAAAAGAATTAAATACGAAGAAGAGAACAAATGAAGTGAAACGCGAATTAACAAGAATAAGCAAAAAAATTAATAGAAACATTACACAACAAAAAAGGACAATACGACAGAGTACCTTTGAAAAATATATAATTAAAACGGGGGGTCTACGTAAAGCTTATAAAGAGTTAAACGTCAAATCAGAATGGACAGGCAGTCTTAAAAATAAACAGGGACTTACAGTAACTAAACGTCCTGATATTATAAACGAAGCCACACAATTCTACAAAAACCTCTACACAGCAGCAGGTAGCACACCCAGCCCATCATATATCAAATCGAATGAATTTAAAGAAGATAATATATACCAAGAAATACCAACAATTCTCTAGTATCAAAGTTTACTTTATAATAGTATCAAAGATACTATTATATAGAATAACAAAGACCTATAATATAAAGATACTATAATAGTATCAAAGATACTATTAAATAGAATAACAAAGACCCTAGATGAACACCAGCCGCATGAACAAGCAGGCTTCCGAAAAAGATACTCAACTATAGACCATATCCAAACTGTGACACAAATAATAGAGAAGACAAAAGAGTATGGAAAGACGATTTATATCTGCTTTATAGACTACACAAAGGCATTTGATTCTCTATATTTCGAAGCCATATGGACAGCACTTACACAACAAGGCATTAACCAAAAATATGTAAAAATAATTAAAAATATATATACCAAAAGTCAGGCCAAAGTGCGCCTAGAACGCGAAGGTGCAGAATTCCCAATAAGAAAAGGAGTTAGGCAGGGGGACCCGCTCTCCCCTAAATTATTCACAGCAGTTCTCGAATCTATTTTCAGGCGTCTAGATTGGGAAACAAAGGGATTACGGGTAGACGGACAACTACTAAACCACTTACGTTTCGCAGACGACATTGTGATTTTCGCAGATTGTTCCACTGAATTAGAGAGCATGTTGAATGAACTGATAACAGAAAATCAAAAAGTAGGACTGTCAATGAACACAACGAAAACTAAGATTCTAACCAATGGAATTCCTCAAGATATAACCGTAAAAAATGAAAAGATCGAATATGTTAAAGAGTATATATACTTGGGACAACTAGTAACATTTGAAAACAATACAGGGAAAGAAATAGAAAGAAGGATAACTCTTGCCTGGAAGAAATACTGGGGATTAAGGGAAATAATGAAGAACAAGGAAATTAATGTGAATATTAAGAAAAAACTCTATGAATTGACGATATTGCCTTGCTTAACATACGGATGCCAGACGTGGTCATTGAGGAAACAAGATGAAGATAGAATGGCTATCTGCCAACGTAAGATGGAAAGGAGCATGCTCGGTCTAAGACTTTCTGATAAGATCCGCAACAAGAACATTAGAAAAGAAACTAAAATAATAGATGTGCTGAAAAGAATAAGATCACTTAAGTGGAAATGGGCAGGACACGTCTGTAGGATGAATAATACCAGATGGGCAAAACGTCTAACAGAATGGATACCAAGAGACAGGACAAGAAAAAGAGGACGACCTAGTAAAAGATGGAAGGACATCTTCAACCACAGAAGTGGACCATTATGGATGCGTGAGGCAAGAGAACGCGATAAATGGAAAGGTTTAGGAGAGGCCTACGCCGAAGAGGCGACTACTACTAGTATTATCTAAGATTTACTCTTAAAATAGTTAGTTATATAATATATAGTTAGTTAGAATAGCATAATATAGTTAGTATAATATAATATAGTTAGTTAGATATAATTAAGTTGCAATAATATGTAGTAGATATAAAGGCTATTTTTATTTTATTTTATTTTATTTATATAACGGGGCGAACGTAATATGGTATTACACTTTATGTAAAAGAATAATAGTTTATAAGAAATAAGACTTTGAAGCTATTTATATTGTATAGAATTTCTTATATTTTTACTATTTCATTCTTCGTAACTTTTGTATTTATATAGCTTTCATTAACCATTATATGTGTATGTAAAGATAATTTTGTAACCTTTTTTAATATTGCATTGTAATGTCTGTGTATATAAAACAAATAAAGTTATATGAAACTTAGTCACGGGGGCATAGTAAAAATACGCGTAAAACGCGTTATTATTCAGCGGCTCTCTTTACGGTAAATCCGGCTGGTTAATAAACGGCTAGTATGGGAATGAGGTATTCCATTCGCCTCGGACCGCAACATTGAAGAAAGAAGAACAGGGAAATATCGTAGAAGAGCCCTGAATATTAACATCGTGAGGGATTATCGTAGAAGAGCCCTGAATATTAGCGTCGTGAGGGATTATCGTAGAAGAGCCCTAATATTGTACGGGAGGATCGTAGAAGAGCCCAATCGAAAAAGCTACTCGTGACTAGGTTAATTGAGTGTCCTTACATGCTCGTTTTAATTACCCCTTCGAGTCGAGACCCTTATATCCATGAGAGACGAATCACCGGCGCCCGTTAGGAGTGATCATTAGTCACCCGACTTGACGTCACTCCTGCGGACAGGGTTCGTTTCACCCTACAAAAGCGGAAGGGTGCGGTAGCTGAGGTCCAATCTAGCGACCTCGGCGTAACGCCGCTCCGGTCTTCTAAGACCGCAGCCCCCGACCGCGACAACTTGTCGTGATAGATTCTCTTAATTCGGCGTTTTGATTCTGCATCTCTATTTTCATTTTGTCAAACAGCATTTGAAATTGGATATCCATGACGGACTGCGTGGATTGGAACATGTATCAGAAATTTAATTTTCTGTGCTGACAACACTGCCGGAAGTTAACTGTGCTGACTGTCTTTGTCAGATCTGCCGTAAGTTAACTGTGCTGACTGTCTTTGTCAGATGAAATTTCTTCGTTCCCTCAATGTCAAGTGAAATGATTGTCAAGACACTTCTTTACCTCGAAAAATATTGTAATCTTCTGCTTCAGTTTTCCGTTAATTTCCAATAATTGCACGAAAACTGGTTATCTACAAACACTACACAATTACTGATGTACAGTTTAGTGGCAGAATTGTTATTCAAGAGCTATTCAAACTATTTGGTTCACTTGAATTGTATAGGAGCTGTTTACAATGATGTTGACAGTTACGGTAGCGGTAACGGTATCAGTGTGACTGAGAAAAATAAATAATTTAAACCTATAATTTCGTGCTTAAAGTTTTTATTAAATGATACGATTGTTTAGGTAATTCTAAAAACATTTTTTCAATACTCAAACAACCCTAACAAAACAAATACCTACCTAGCATTTAGCATGCTACTACACATTACATTTTTAAAATGTTTCTTCCTCTGAATCATTTCCACTTCACTTGACTCAGATAAATAACTTGGTTGATAATCAGCAGATATAGAAGATATAAGATGCTATAGAAGTATTATCAGCTGTGTCTTCGGTAAACAATTTTCTTTTTAAAACAGATAGTTTTACTGGTAAAACTGTTGTGTACCAATGTTGTGTGTTGAATGAGGAAATGGTGAGAATGCTACATTTTGTCTTTCATCAGGTATATTTACATTGACACCTTTACTTCCATACTTCGGTTTAATATTAACTTGCACAGCTTAGTCACTTGGTAATTTATCTTCAATATGCGAAAAGCAAGGCTCTGCCTTATGATCATCACATTCAATAGGAGAAGTACTGAGTCTTGGCTGATTAATATCACAGATATTTGTATGGGCAGTACTAGGACCTACTTAGAGTATATCACTTCTTTATGAAGGTCATCATTTTTAAACACTACTTTCGATAACTAACTCTGAAAAGGCTTCATTAACTGATGTCAATCTTTGCCTTTTGACTATGCACAATCATGAGAATGTTCTCTCAGCTGGTGTTTTTGCCACAAGAATATATGAGGCACAACTCTTTTCTTCAAACTTAGATTATATTTTTCTTCTTGTTGTTTCGTTATACATATTATATTCAATACAATTTTCTGTATCTTCCTTAACCTGAAATAAATCGACAAAAATAAAATTTCTTAAAACCAAAAAAAGAATGCGGTTTTTATAGAAATTTATACTGAACTTTTGTAAGCTAGGTTATGTTAATTTTAAACTCAAAATTTCTAATGTTCTATACTTACTATATATTTAAACTATTAGAATAAACTTATTTAAATTAAGTATACTTACGTTAAATTGATCTTCACAACAATATAAACACGATTTAGGAAATATATTATCCCTTTTAATTACCATCTACCATTGTTTTTGTATTTTCGCATCTCTTGGAATACAAAAAAGACTTTGTCGGGTGTTTTTCTAATACTATTTTTGCACTCCGGTACTATACATTACTTGTAAGATGATTTTTATCTTCTTCTATGACTTGTAAAGCAATTAAAACTTAAAATATGTATGAAGTAACTAAAAAGTTCATAGTAAACATTCACTGGACGTTTCATCGTGACGTCACGCAAAGCGCGCGCAAAATGACGGCGTTTGAACGGCTCAAATTTAATCTATGTTTTAATTTTTAATTGGAAAAAAAAACTAGAATCTTTTCAAACCTATTTATATTTTTTTCCACGATGTAGAGAGGTAAATGATTAATTTACGTCAAAAAAAATTACATGAATGTTCCCTATTGTTATGAAATGATGATAAATATTAAGTATTAATGATAATTTCAAAAGTTTTTTTTTTTATAAACCAAATTTGCAAATGTTTATTATAACTGAAAAAATACTTTACATCTAACGTAATGACTGACATGACCATGACAGTTCTTTGCTTACATTTTTACTCTTATTCTATTTCAGAGTATAGCTTAGTATATTCCTCAGAATTCAGTACCTTTAATAAGTACTTCAAACCTAGGTAGGCTTGGTTATACAGTGTGCATAAAAGAAGATGGTAACTGCCATTTTAGAAATATAGCATATCTTAAGTACGGTCATCAACGTCATCACGTTCAGGTTAGTATGGCTTATTCGAACTTTGAAGTTAACGGCAACTCCATCGAGCGGGAAGGTTCTGGTGATAGATACCAGAATAAAGAGTAACAGCAGGTCTTGATGACGTAATAGAGCTTAGAGAGGTTGCAAATGTTATGCTCCGACGGAATGTAGATGTGACGATAGGGTTGGTAAACGGCTCAATTGGAATTTTGCAAAGCGTCAATTGGGATATTGACAATCCCTCGCAGGCAACTTCCTTCGTTATTTTATTTTCAAACGGATTACACTGCATTGAACCAGCAAAGGCAAAATTCAGGATTATGGAGAATGCTTTTGTCCGTCGCATACAATTTCCTATTTCTTTGGCATATGCCATAACAATCCATAAAAGCCAGGAATTAAGACCTAACAACGTTGTTCTTGATCTAGGCGGCCATGTATTCACGCCAGGCCAAGCATATGTCACTGTTGGTCCTAGTTCATCCGACAATTTAAAATTGTGATATCATGATGGCCCAAGCTTCAAGTTTTTTTTTCAACAGAACTTGGTGTCGGCACAGAGTGTAGTAAAATTTGCCAAGTCTCAGTTCTCATCGTTCACGCGACCTTATGAAAATAAAACTTTTTACCTATTGTCAAATTCTCATCTGGTGTCTGCTCGACACCAAGTTCTGTTGAAAAAAAACTTGAAGCTTGGGCCATCATGATATCACAATTTTAAATTGTCGGATGAACTTGGGCCATCCCGATATCACAACTTTTATTTGCTGGATGAACTTGGGCCATCCCAATAATGCAACTAGAGTAGGTTGGCTGAACTTGGGCCATCTCGATATCATATGGATGGCCCATAGAACTTGGGTTAACCTTACAACACGCAAGTGTTTTGGTTTTGATACAGATATCGTAAGACAGTATATTTTTTTAATTCTTAATTTAACTTGAGGTACCCAGGAAAATAAACAATTAATATGTTGTCTGAAATCTTTATCGAGATAAAGAAATGGTATTTTCATAGACGACAGACGAAGCTTCTTAGCAATCCATGGATTCACCGTGCGGGTGCCGGGCCCATCGCGTTGCAAGTAGAGGAGTGCAAGCAGTGCCTGGGACTTGCGACCCAGGAGTAAGTTTAAGCGGCCCCTCTATTATGCGCAAAAACGCTCACCTTCACCCTCCACACGCCTCTCCCTACCTAACCAAATTTGGAAAGAACCTACTAATGCCGCCTTTGAAATACATTCTAGAAATGAACCGATGCTTGTTCTAGAAAGGCCAAGGTCTTTAAGTAGGCTATAAAGAGATTTTGCTGTTATAACTATCACCATTTATTTTGAATTTCTAGGCTTATCGCGTGGAGTCGGTAATTATCGTTTTCGTCTTGTCGAATAAAAGATTTTGTTATGTCTATGTCTTGAACTTTTCTACTTGATCTTAGCCCTACTTTATTCGTTTGAGCACCTATCATAATTTTTTTATGGAAATGAAGTCGTAACTCGAGCTCTGAGGCAACTTTTTCTTTTGGGAGATAAGTTACAGTATCATCTTTAGATTTTCCGATGATATGTCTTTTGGTAACTCTAAGATATTTGTAGAGCTCCGATGGTTTCTTTAATTTTAATCCAAAACTGTTTTGGTCTCTAAATAAAGTTGAAGAGTCCGCTGAGTGCGCTAACCCGAGCCATAACTTTTGTCCTCAATCCGCCCGTCCACGTACAGAAATCCTCAACTACATTTAAAAGTACCTGACATTGTTTCGGATTACGTGTCTGTATCGCGAGATCATCTGCAAAAGCTAGTATGGATTCTGTGTATTTGTTGTTGAACTTAAACCGATAACCCCTCCTTTTTTGATTTCTAATTAATTTGTCTATTAAAATATTAATAACTATATTAAATATAATAGGAGAAATACAACAGCCCTGAAATAAACCAACGTTATAATTAAGTGGTTTTGAATGATTTTCATTAAAAATTATAGAGAATTTTAATTTGGAATAATATGATGCAATAATGTCGCGAACTACCGTAGTAAAATTATACCATTTAAGCGCGAACATCATCACTTCATGTCGTACCGACCCAAAGGCGTTCTCTAAGTCTATCCAACAAACCGTAATTTGTCTCTCGCTAGTTCTAGCATTTTTAAGGCTTTCCGATATTAACGTATTATGTTCCAGGTATCCAGAAATTCCGGGAAAAAATCCTTTCTGGTGATTAGGCCTGAAATATCAATTGTTAATCATGAATTGCATCATTTTTGTATGTAAAAAAGAGAAAAATACTTTGGAAATTGTATTTGTTAGGGCTATCGGTCTAGTATCCTTAGGATTATTAACATTATATATTTAGGAATCACGAAGAAGTTATTAAAAAAAAAAAAAAGAATTCAAAGTAATTACAACATGAATATATAATCACAGTCTTCACTTAACATTTAGTGTTTATTTAATCTAAATCGGATGGATATACCAGGATGTGAAATGATAACTAACAGAATCTTATTTTCAGCATTTCAAAAATCTTTGTTCGACAAAAAAGACAAACAGAAAACTTTGAACGTGATTTTGACCTACTTTGAAATGTCAAATTAATTTGAATTTTGGCATACTTATCAAGGACCGAGCCAGCATCCTTAGGATAAGCAAATTTCAAGTAAATAGAGACAAACATATCCGTAGCGTGCGCCTTGGACATGCAAAAGAATGAGATAGAATATATGAAGTAGCATATCGTATTCTCGGAGTCTCCTTTTTGTGCGATGATACTATATACACAAACAGCAACCTAACCGTCAAGTTTTTAACAAGCTTTATAAAGAGTATTTTTTTAATTATATTATAACAGCCTACACTTAACATTTAGTGTTTATTTCATCTAAATCGGTTAAGAAATAAATAAGTTATGTCAATTTATATGAATCACGTAATAGGTACCAAGCAAATCTTCTTGTATACATGTTATAACTCTGTACATTGAAATTATTATAAAATAAACAACCAGGATATGATAACTAACAGAATCCATTTCTAACATTTAAAAAAATCTGATCATCTGTTTGTGTTTTAGTTGTGCACGTAACACGTAAAGAATATATAGCCAATTGAAATTACTTTTATACATAAAAAAATAGGGTCACTCAAGCAAGCAAGAGAACCCAAAACAATGGTTATTCGTTTTTGTCTGTTTGTCTATATGTCTGTATTGTTACATAGAAATTTCATTTCTGTAGATAATTAAATATTTATAATTTTAATATTATCGATTTCTTATTATCTGTCAAATTCGTAGACAGGGTAAATTATTTATCTTTTGACTGCTAATTACAATCTCTTAATTAGTCTGTGACATTTCTCTTTGTTAAGATATTAAAATGTTGCCAGCTTTAGCTAACTTTATAATCCCCAAAATGAAAATATAAACATTTTATTTATAATTACTATTTTAAATTTCATTTATTAACCATTATTAAGGTTAGCATATCGCTAGATATTTATTTAAAAGTAGCTGTCATATTGTTTCAGAAATTTAGTTGCAGCGAACGTTGTTTTATTGTTATATTTATTAGTACAACAATTTGTTATAAATTTATAAAGAAACGAGTGTTTCTTTAGATAATTAGTACATTGTTCTTAAATTATTTAAATATTGGTCTTCTTCCGATTAATATCAATTTTACCACAGTTCGTGTAACGCGGCGTATGCATGGCCACATTGTTTGCTTATCATGCATATTTTGATTATAAAATTCAATGCCGTAACCTTTAGAGTCTTTTCTTTCGGAAGCACTTCCGAATTCAATATCTTATTAGCCTTCGGGCTAATAATTTAATATGGAATAATTATAATTCCTATTGACGGGATATGGAATAATTATAATTCCTATCCTACTTCCCGGGCAGTTTCAAAGTTTGTTGGAACAATATTTCTATTTGTCCTGATTCGACCCTCGGAGTCGACATGGTTTAATATTATTGCTTGCGAGGCCTTTTTCCTCCATAATTAGGTTTTTTGTTTGTACCCTAGAAGATACGGGTAAATTTACAATTGTTTCGCGGGGGTAGACGTGAATCTTCGGAGCGTCGTCCTATTTGATCTGTATCCTTCCTGACTAGCTGAGTTTAAGAAGCTCGTCCTTATTATAATCCCGATAATATGGTGATGTACAAAATTAATTTATACCATTAATCAACACTTCCATTTTTAAAAGTTTTATAAAGACCAAGTGTTTGACTGTGGACTGTGGAACTAAGATTTCTATTTTAGTAAATTTCTATATATAATTTAAAATTAAGTTGTTATCTCAGTAACCCACCGCTGAGTCTGGCTGGCAATATTTAAGACATTCTCCTATTTTTTATAACTGTATCAATATTAAGGTTTAATGTTTGTTTGTATTATAAATAAATAAAAATATTTAAAACCACTACCAACCTTTTTTTTATTAGTAACAATATGTTTGTGCACACTAATCTCAGAAATGTATCAAACGATTTGGATGCAGTAGCTTTCGGAAATATTTTGTAATGGGGTCCACTTAACATTTTGTTTTTTTTAACAATCTGATAACAAATAAAAAGTTTATAATCTCTTCTTTTCGTACCATTGCTACTTACCAGCGATTAAACTTAATAAAATATTCATAAATAAACTAGAAATACTCCTATAGGAATGCAAAAACTATTTAATTGAGTTCGATGAAACTTTGAAGGTTTATAGTTTTTACATATATATGTACAAAGGGTACATTTTATCGAAATCGAAATCTACGCGTATGAAGTCGCAGGCACAGCTAGTAATATAATTTAATTAAAAAATATATGAGAAGTATGCCGAATTTGATACAGAAGTATAAAAACCATAAAATAATTATAGTTAAAAAAACTAAAAAACACGCTTTAAAAAAATTAATCGAACTAAAAAGCAAAAAATAAATCATAATATGAGAATAATGGGCAAATTTAATAAAATTATTGCGGAAAAAGCGTGGGGCGCTTCGTGCTATTACTTTTGTGGCATTCTTAGTCATTGTAAGGATTGAATATTTTTAAAAATGAATTTTTAGCTAAAATTGACTCTAGTTTTAGAAATGAATATAATTATTAATTTCGAAAGTATGTGTAAAAATTATTAACTCTGGTGATCTTAACGAATATGAATTAATCTTACCTATTTTAGTTAGTAGTTTAGTTATTGTAGTCAATTGTCTTGTCTTGAAAATTCTTAATGCTCCAATAGGATCTGACCACCTAAAGTAATTCAAAATCAAGTTCAAAAATGAAACAGGATATATGGCACACAGCTCCCCACACTTTTTTTCACAATAATTTTATTATACTTAGCCCATTATTCTCATATAATAAATTATTTTTGCTTTTTAGTTCGATAATTTTTTTTAAAGCGTGTTTTTTAGTAATTGTGCATAAAACACAAAAAAAGGCTAGCGTTTCCATTTGAGTCGTAAGAGTTTTGGTTTGAAAATGGTATCATTTGAAAGGGGTTGGTCTCCCCTTTCTTTTAATACTATTCCCAGCCCGAGAAAATGCGTAGTTTCTTTTTTATATGTTTTTTTGTGTTAAATAAACTTACCGTGTTTTCACCAATATTAGCACAAAAACACAATGTTTAACACAAGAACACAAGAACACTTCACATCTATGCAATATGTTTATCAATTATTTATATGATATTATCAATTTTTCATTTTAATTTAACAAGAAAAACACAATTCGTAACAAGTTTGTTGTTTTAGATTCCCAAATGTCAAATGGCGGTAGTGTTGTCAACCTGGAACGATGCGCCGATCGTACCAAGGGGCATAATTATCGTACATGTACGATAATTATCGTACGGTTGCCAACACTGAATGGCGGGAACTTGACGAATGAAGTTTGTGATGTGAATCTATGCGATAGAGTTTCCTTGCGTTAATGTGTACTTTGCTATGTCTCTCTAAATATTTTTACGTTTTTGGCTATTTTTTGGACTCCGATTCTTCTTACGCTTATTTGACTTGGCTTGCATATTGTTATTGATTACCTTACGATTTGGCTATTTTTACGCTTTTCGCTATTCTTCTGGACTCCGATTCTTCTTACACATATTTTACTTGGCTTGCATATTGATTAATTGCGTCACGATTTGGATACGTTTTTGGAATTTTACTTGGCTTACTTAACAATAGCGTAACGATTAACAATATGTCGATGAATGATTATGCTGTACCGTCTACTAGTCGCGGGGCTGCCTCGACAAGAGATGAACAGGTTGCCTCTGACTCTGACTCGGACGTAAACCACAATATAAGAAAGAAGAAATGTCAATTGAACGTCTCCGAAATTATAAATGGATGGAATGTAACCATACTAAAAGAAGAATTAGGAACTAGGGAGAAATGTATAAGTTTTGCTGAGAGGGAAAATTTAATACATTCTTCTAAAAAGTGTTGGATCCATCATAAAGAGATGCTAGTTACTAATTGTGGCAACAATGTAAGGTATTTTACCTGCAACAAAGGTAAATGCAGATACAAATCAAAAATTTCAAGATCAAATGGAACTTGGTTCGAAAATGTTAAAATTGATTTGGTACATGTTTTCTATTTAATGTATGCGTATGCCCACCACTGGAGCTATGAAAAAGTAATGTGGGGGATATTTTAAAAAGGGAAAAGCAAAAATGTCTCTCTAGTCGAACAATATCAGATTGGTTCAACTATTGTCGTGAAGAAGTAGTTTTATACCAGCTGGATCAACAACAAAATACAGGAAAGATAGGAGGTCCTGGAAAAATTGTCCAAATAGACGAGAGCAAGTTCGGGAAAAGAAAACATAATAAAGGTAATTTATTATTATTATTATTCATTTATTTTATTTTAATCTTATTATTTACATTTATACATATAACATTTAAAAAAACAACATTTTAAATATAAATATAAAAAACAGTATCCCGCCGACGTGGGCCTTACGACCAGTCCATCGGTAGTTAGGGCGACAGCGAAAGAAACTTCCTCACAATGCGTGCCGTACCCAAAACTGCTGCTCTTTGCATCCGACCCTTGATCCAGTTTTTTAGTGAGAGCCTCTTGAGATGATGATCGAGACTCTTCGCTATAAGACCATTGACGGAAACTACCATCGGGACAATTATTGTTAAGTCAACATCCCACATGTCGGTAATCTCGTGAGCTAAGTCCAAGTATTTTGACAGTTTGTCCTTCTCAGCTTTCACAAGATTAGCGTCACACGGGACACTGATATCAATAAGAAATGCCCGGCGCTCTAACCGATCTACCAGCACGATATCAGGTTTATTGGCTACAATAGTCCTGTCCGTTATGATAGATCGGTCCCAATAGAGCTTAGCATGACCATTTTCCAAAACTGGCTCCGGTGAGTACTTATAATAGGGCACTTCAAAAGGTACAAGACCGTATCGAAGAGCAAGTTCTTGGTGGATAAACTTGGCTACTTGGTTGTGCCTGTGCAAATACTCTCTATTGGCAAGATGACAACAACCGGAAATAACATGTCTGATGGATTCTCCAGGTTGGTGGCACGCACGACATATGTCAACAGTGCCATCCTTTATTATGTATTTCCGATAGTTGTTCGTCTTGACAACTTCGTCAGCAATTGCACAAGCAAAACCTTCGGTTTCACCAAAGAGATCACCAAAGCGTAGCCAAGCCACGGACGCCAGAAGGTCTACATCAGGCCCATAAAGTGCCTGGTGGAACCGTCTATGAAGCTCCTTACTCTTCCATATACTTATACGGTCGTCAGTGCTAAGTACTACCGGTTTATGCAAGTTATCTTTGGCTAAGGAGAGCGGTGTAAGACCATTACCTACTGCAACAATGTCCCGATGCATTCCACACTCAGCATGAAGGAAATATTCCCTAAGATTGCATACCTCACGGTTGTGTAAGTTTTTGGCATTAAGGAAGCCACGACCCCCACACTTCCGTGGAATATACAATCTCATCACTGATGAGCGCGGATGATGCATGCGATACATTGTCAATAGTTTTCGGGCCTTTCAGTCCAGGGCATCTAATTCAGTCTGAGTCCACCTTAATATGCCGAAAGTATACATCAGCACGGGCATTACCCAACTGTTGAATGCACGCACTTTGTTACCTCCTGACAAAAGACTTTTTAGAACTTTTGTCAAGCGGTTAAAGAAGCGTTCCTTCACTAGCTGTTTAATGTCCCCACTTAGTATGCCTAAGCATTCCGACATACCAAGGTATTTGTAGCACTCGGTTTCGGAGAGGGATCTGAGGGACGTTGTCTCCGAGAGTTGTAAATATTCGCTATTTAAAACTCGGCCACTCTGCACATGTGCAACCGCGCATTTATCTACACCAATTTCCATCCTAATGTCATTACTAAACGTTTGCGTAACGTTTAGTAATGATACCAGATCTGCTTTATTTGGTGCAAATAATTTGAGATCGTCCATATACAAAAGATGAGAAATGATCTCACCACCTCTGCGAAAGCGAAAGCCCAGCTTTGAATCCCTAAGCAACGCGCTTAAGGGGTTCAAAGCTAGGCAAAACCACAAAGGACTCAAACTGTCACCCTGGAAAATACCTCGCTCAATCCTTACAGGTTCGGAAGTAAGAAGATTTCCTCCGCCCCCTGGAAGACAAAGGACCTTTTCATTAATGGCCATGTCAATAAGGAGGAGCTCCTTAGTACCACGAGACCCAATCTTACATCCATTTTGAGCGGGATCTAAAATGCTATTTGCATACAAATGTGTGTTTAATTTTGAAGTCAAAATGGATGTAAGAAGCTTATAAATTGTTGGTAAGCACGTGATAGGTCGAAAGTTCTTTAGATCCGTGATACTACCAGACTTGTGGAGCAGAAAGGTGATTCCTGTTGTCATAAAAGATGGTAGGGATCCGGACACGATGGCTTCCTGGAATTGCCCAGCCAAACGTTCGTGTGCAGACCGCAGCCATTTGAGCCAAAAGTTATGTAATTCGTCCGGCCCAGGACTTTTCCAGTTATGGGTCGAACGGATCGCATCCCTGACATTGTCTGGGCTTATAAATATAGCTTCCATTGGCTGCAGGTGTTCACACGCGCGCTCAACAACACGCATCCAGCCACCATCGTTGTGATTAATAGGCACCGACCAAATATTTTTCCAAAATGTGAACATTTCTTCCATATTTGGTAACTGCCCATCAATCACACTCGTAGCAGATTCCTCCCAGCTTCTATAAACCTTTCTTTGGTCACTTTGGAATATGCGATTCTGCTTATACCTATTTACACGTTGTTTATAACGACGGATACGATTTGCCCACGCACAAACTTTCTGCTTCAGGTAGTCTATACGTTCTGTTACATAGGCCATGTAATCCTGAGGCCTAATGCCAGTACCGGCAAAGGCCTGTGTAACATAACGCATGACTCTCGGCCGGATGTTTCCCGATCTGAAGCAGATTAACTTGCCAATAATGACCCTAGCTGCGCTGATACGCCGTTCAATCCTCATCTGCCATGCGGGTGTGTGTGCCATCCTCAGTGGACTGCACCACCCTATCAGGCTCAGGAAATCTGACACGAGCGGAGCGGCATGCTGCAACAGCTGCACAATAAAGAATTGAATGGGTATCAGTGCGATTATTGCTAGAACGAAGATAAGAGTCTAGCATGCAGTCTAGAGCCATTACTAGCGACATATTTCGTCTATGCGTGGGAAAACGGGGTAACCGTGGCCTGTCGCGGGCTGGTATGTCTTTAAATTCCAAAATCGCATCCTCCAAAGTCCTCCTTAATTGCTCATTATCTTGGGTACTTACGGTTGTAATCTCAACGCCCCCCACATCAGCATTTCCATCCACTAACCCTGCCACCGAAGGAGCGGACGATAACTGGGCTCGCAAATGGATGCTTTCGGTGGTGGATGCAGAGATTGTCACCTCGGAGCGAAGCCGGTCAAGTGCGGAGTCATCTAACGCACGATTACGTTGAATAAACCGCACCTGATCCGATAGTCGTTGGGCCGAAACGGTCAATTCTGGTTCAAGGATCTGAAACAAAGATAGCAAACGGGTTCGCCACGCAGTGAGGTGAGTTCCACCCTCTGTCGCCCTATAGTACGCTCGCATGACATTTTCGTTTATATTTTGCGTTCATTTCATGCGGCACCACCGACGGCGGGGGCCGAACGCGGAGCGGATGCCCCAGTAGGCCCCAAACGCGGCAGCGGTGGCCTCCCTCGGCGCGGCGCTGGTGCTCGGCGCGGCGCTGGAGGCAGCAGCTCGTCGTCACTGCTCGACACGACATTCTCAGGAGGAGTTGCGTACTCCTCCTCTGATGACGTGGAGCTGCTTGGTGCGACGGGCTGCGGTGGTCGGCGTGCGTTGACGTTTTTACTCCTGGTGATCATCGGATCATCGAGTGCCAATTGTCACAGTTCTCTTATTTATTACTTATTTTTGGTTGTTAGTTTTGGTAACATTTTTGTTTGGTTTGGTTTTTTCTTTTTATTTTTCATGTTGCATTACTGAATTAATTAATTTTAATATTGTAAAAACTTGATTTTTGTTATTAAATATTTTTACCAAAAATTAACAATTAAAAATGTGACAACTCGTGACAGTTACCAAGGAGTATATATATATATATTATTATTATTATTAGTAGTAGTAGTATCATTGATATAATGATAATGTGTGTCTTTAACTTAATATTCTATTTTAAGGGACTGAGGGATTGAGGGACATTGGATTCTGGGAATAATTGAGGATGGGAAAGAAGATTTAAGACTAGAGATATGACCAAACAACGACCGCTCTTCACAAGTTTTGGTGCCTTTGGTCCAAAAGCACGTTATGGAAGGCACTACTATACATACGGCTTGTTGGAGGGCGCATTTTTTTTTTTTTTTTTTTTTTTATATGATCTAGGGCAATGCTTGACTACATTCCACCTGATGGTAAGTGGAATGTAGTCTTAGGTGGTAAGGCGCATTACCCTAGCAACCTATTCACTCTTCTCTTGAATGTGACCACATTGTATTCGGTCGGAAATACCGACGCAGGCAAGCTGTTCCAATCCTTTGCTGTACGCAGTAAAAATGAGGAAGCAAAGCGCTTCGTTGTTGTTCGTGTGTAGTTCTTCGTTCGTGATGGAAGGGGGACGGGGGAATTAAATTGTGTAATTCCTGCGCACACTCACCAAAATGTATCCTATAGAATACTGAGAGGCTAGCAATTCTACGCCTGTGCTCAAGGCTTTGGAGGTCGGCTCCGACCAATTCGGGATCGCCTATAAGCCTGTTTGCTCGCCTCTCAATTGAGTCCAGAACCGCAAGATGAGACTTTGCGGCACCAGCAAATATGTGACCACAGTACTCTACACACGACCGGATCTGTGCTTTGTATAAAACAAGAAGCTGCCCCGGTGTAAAGTACTGCCGAACCTTTGCAAGAACGGCAAGCTTTGCTGCTGCTGCTCTTGCTCTGGACTCAATGAACCGACCAAAGTTGACCAAAGTTGACCAAAGTTCGAGGAAATCTCTAAACCTAACAACTGAAGCCGGTCACTGTATTCCAAGGATACATTCTGGAAAGTAGGAGCCAAGGTGAAAGGGCTCCTTTTGGCGGTGAATAGACACGTCTGCGTTTTGGTGGCGTTGAACTTGACAAGATTGGCATTGCTCCATGCGGAGACTGCCTGAAGTTTGTCATTCAAACGATGCACCATGGCTTCTCTTTCAGACTGTACTTGATCTCGACTAGCCCGAGTACTCGGCAGATATCTTTCTACAACTGTGCTGTCGTCTGCATACCCATAGATACCGGGCTTCAACAGATCATTAATGTGCAGCAGAAACAGAGTTGCAGAAAGAACGGACCCCTGAGGCACTCCGGCATTTATTGTCAAGGGTTCCGAGGAACACCCGTCGACAACTACTCGGAGAGATCTGTGGCTCAGAAAGTCCGTTACCCAGCCGATCAGACCAGGAGATATACCGTACGCTGAAAGCTTGCTTATAAGGCTCGCATGCCAGACCCTGTCAAATGCCCTCGAGACGTCCAGAGAGACGGCGACCGCTTCCCCGTTCTTCTCGATGGCTTCGCCTAAAATGTGAGTAGTATACACTAGGAGGTCCCCAGTAGACCTATTACGGCGAAACCCGTACTGTCGGTCACTGGGGAGATCGTTACCTTCTAGGTATGCTAGTAGGCGCGAGTTCAATACACGCTCCATAATCTTGCAGAGTATGGAGGTGATTGAAATCGGTCTGTAATTGACAGGGTCGGCACGGCTGCCTTTTTTGGGCACGGGTTGCACATTAGCAAGCTTCCAGGATTTCGGCACTATTCCAGTCGTGAAAGAGAGGCGATACAGACGTGTCAGTATAGGAGACAACTCAGCTGCGCATGTCTTGAGCAGAATGGCTGGTATACCATCAGGACCACTGGCTTTATTCACATCTAAACGACACAATATTCTCCATACCTCTTTGTTAGTGATGCGGATTTCAGGCATCGAAATACCGCAGTGAGGAAGATGTGCTGGAGAAGCATTGCCAGTGTCTAGATGCGAATTATCAGCAAACAGAGAAGCAAGTACATTCGCTTTCTCTGTTGCTGTGTGGGCCAGGGATCCATCCGGCTTCAGCAGAGCAGGCAGTGAGGGTTGGCAGAAATTCGACTCGATCGCTTTCGCAAGAGACCAGAAAGCTCGACTGCCAGTTGGTCTGACAGAGAGCTTTTCGCCATTCTTAGCGATTCGATCGAGACGAGCCTTCCGCAATGCCTTTTTGTAGGACTTGGCAGCTTGGTTAAAGGCTCTCTTCTTCGAACTTACATCCGGAGTTTTGCGGCTTCGAGCATCAGCCCAAATGAGATATGCCGAATGTTTTCGGTCTTGAGCATGACCACATTCGGCATTAAACCATGGGCGAGCTTTGCCACCGATGGGTACGTCAGCAAAAGGAATAAAATACTCCATTGCCTGATGCACCACATCGGTTATAGCATCCGCGCAACTCGACGGATCCAAAGAAGAGAAGCAGACCTGCCGCCAAGGATAAGACGCAAAAAAGTGCCGCATCTCATCCCAATCTGCTGACTTGTATTTCCATACTCGCCTAACACCATGAGGTTTGAAAGCTGGTTGGGAATATGTAAATACAGATTTCACCAGACAGTGATCGGAGGTTCCCAAGGGAGAGGTAACCTCTACACGATACCTGTCCGGATCAGTTGTCAGCAGAAGGTCCAGGCAATTGGCTGTATGGCCTACCACATCTGGTACCCTTGTCGCTTGCTTCACCAGCTGAAAGAGGTCCAAGGACAACGCAAAGTTCCGCGCTTCTCTTCCAGCATGGTCGGTCTTCTGGTAAGGGAACAGCCAGTCCTGATGACAGGCATTAAAATCCCCCAGAAAGACGAGCTGCGCTGAAGGGAACTGATGCAGAGCCATATCAGCAGCCTCACCGAGATACTCGAATAATCTAGTTGTCTCCTGGTCACCACTGTGCGAACGGTAAACACAGGAATACAGGATTTTTTCGTTTCCTGTGTCTACTAAAACCCATAAAGAAGAAAAAGTGGGGTCTTCAGGGTGACGGAGACGCTGGATACAGAGGTCGTTCCGCGCATACACGCAGACTCCGGCACGTGAGCGAAAGTTGTGCTCTAACGTGTATCCGGGATAATCCAGGTAGGCAGCGCTTAAGGGACATTGTATCTGCGTCTCCGTCAAAAAGAACAGGTGCGGTTGTTCTGTCTCCAGGTGGTGATGGACAGGTAAGATATTAGAGTGCAAACCCCTAATATTACTGAGGTGCACTTTAAATGAGGAGGAGTGCAACCGCTGTACAAACTTTTTCCTTTTCTGGTTTTTCTTCATGATAAAAAAAAAATAAAGTGAATAGGGATGGAAAATGGCAGTTGAACGAGGCGGTACGTATCGAACCCAACGTCGAAGTTGGTTAAGTCATGCCACTGGGAGGCTAGCCTGGAGACTGCGGGGACGCCCGAACCCCCCCAGGGATCGCCATCGGGCCTCCTCGTCTGGTCGCCAACCAGCACGATGGAGCCACCCTGGGATTTTTCGCAGCTGGCGGGGCAGCCTTTCATGGGTGGCTAACCCACTAATTGGGCCCCCAACTATCTGCGGGCGGCCAGCGGAAAGCCATCTCTTCGGATCCCGCTACCCTCCTCGACTAGACACCCGACAAAACAAATACCAACTCGACGTCAACCGGTTCGCCAACGTACCGCAGCTGTTCAGACCCATTTCCCATAAACGGCTTCATCGAGCAACGTGCCGGAACACGACTAGGTCGCTTTGCGGCACGACTTTGCCCGATGGGTGGTAACTTTGCCGGCGACCCGATGTTATGGTCTACCACCAAGAAAACATCATACATCATAAACATCATACGCCCTCCAACAGGCTTTATCCACAAAAAAGTCAATCACAGTGATCCGGACAACCCTTTTGTCGCCGAAGATGGGACTCATACTCAGAGAATTGAGGCCCAGTGGAGGGTAGTAAAAAAAAATATTTTAAAAAGAAATTATAATAACCCACATAATTACCCGGATATTATAGTTGAGTTTTTATGGAGACGTAATATTAAAAAAAATAATAAAGATCCTTTCATGGAGTTAATGAAAGCTGTAAAGCATGTCTACCAAATAAATAATAGGTAATATATGAGTATATTTATTACCTTTTTTTGTCAAAACCGACTCTGTCAACCCCGACTCCACGTAGTCTTGTCTGTCCTACCCCTAGAGTGTTTTTGTAAATCCGGAGGCGCGGAAAGATGAAAGAGGTTTATAGTTTTTACATACATTGGTAAGTACAAAGGGTACGTTTTATCAAAATCGAAATGTACGCGTATGAAGTCGCGAGCACAGCTAGTTTAGTAATAAAACTATGAAACAAAACGACAAATCTACTACAGTAATAAAAGGCTAGATAAGCTACACAAAGTAGGTACTTAAAGATCACATCGACAATCACTATTCACACCTACAGAGCTTCCGCTCTCAAACAAGTATGACACAATAATTCATAAGCCTTACACTTGTTTGCTAATTTATAGCAGTTGATGCCTACTAATTATTTAGAAATACCCTCGACTCCTAACAATATATAATAAGCTCTTAAATAAAAAATATATTTATAAACATTACAGAATATCAATTACAAATTATCGTTAAATATTACAAGTGTTGTGAATTTTGAATCGTGTTATAGTTAATAACTAATTCTATATTAGCTACCGTCAAAGTATTTAAATTTTCTAATCTCGGGTGAATGGTCATTTTCTTAAGATGTAAAATTTAAAACTATTTCGATAAGATACCACACCATTTAAAATTAATATCGTTCAAAATACAATAGAAAAAAAATATATAATGAAACGAAACAAATATAATAATACAAACGTAATACAAAGTAAAAACAACTTGCTACTTCCAGCAAAACCCATAATAACCCATAAGAAATACCATCATGGGTGTGTATAAAAAAAATAAGAATAAACTACCATACTGGTGTGACCGATGGTAATAGTGAAATTATGAGGTATATCTCATGTTGATGATGTGTGTCCATGGGTGACCTGATCATACTGGTGTGTCCGTTGATCTGGCTTTTTGTAAGCAGCCTGGTTTGTCCGGTGCAAAGAAAACAAGCTTGTATAAATATATTATATAGAAATATATTTTTAAGTTTGTGATGAATTATTGAGTATTTATGATAGAAAATATAATTTTCACAACGGCCGATAGTAAAGTTAATTTGTTGTATAAATGTTATGTAAATTCGCGCATTAAAACTATAATTTGATGTTTTTTTCTTTTTGCATTGTATTTTTAATAATTTGTTTTTCTTTGTAATATTGTATGATCATATGAAAATGAAATCATATGAATATGAAATTGTAAATTACCCTCACCTAAATATTATAGTGTCAAAATATTATTAAACGAGTTGTAAGGGCTGCTCTTGCCCATTCTAATACAAATGGTTGGTTACAAACTTTGAAGTGCAAGTTAACTTGTTTCAGTAATACACAGGTATTACTGAAACAAGTTTTAACAGTATGGATGTCAATTATATGTGTAAGATTGTTATTATTAACTGATATAGCGGATACGAGTAGTAAAAGTACCTCAAAATATAAAGAACAAAATAAAAAGATTTAAGAAGTAAAAAGATATAAACATTTTTTATTAACAAAAGTAAAGCAAAACAAAGCAATATAACACCAAGCTTTATTTTTAATCCTGATATAATGAAAAGACTGAAAAATTACTGCAGTATAATCAATCCAAAGGACGCAGCAGCTTTAATGTAATTAAAAAGTAATTCTGTCTCAGATTAGTATCTAAGCTGTGCAGCGCGCTAATAGTTCGGAAGGGGAAAGATGACTTCATAAATTTCTATGCTACGATACCCAATAGTTATTGAAAAAAGGAAAAAGAATTAAAATTATCTTTTTTTAAAAGTAAATAATTACGAACATAATTCAAATTAACAATAAATATGAGTATATTATTTTATAATTGTATCAATAATGTATCATTGTAAAATATACCATAGTCATATTTAAGAAAAAATAATTTACATTAAATATACCTTCGTCTTACCATAAATATTGTAACAAAGAAAAAATCACATAATTTTTTTTATAGTGTGTTAGTTTAAAACACAAATATAAAAAAAATAAAAGTATAAAAAGCTTATTCGAAGTGGTGTCCTTGGGCTCCAATACAGTCCTTTTAAAGTTGAGGCCAGTTATTAATTAAGTAATTAAGAAGCACGCGTTCTTTCGTTGGGGAAAATTCTTCACTGCCAGTCGTATAGATTGTTTTAGGGACTCCAAATTATCATGGCGTTTAGAGCAAGCTGTACTCTCTAAAACTGAACATAAATCATAATCCAGCGGATTAAGATCGGGACTAGACGACCCCCAGTATTCAGCTCTGATGAAGTCCAAGACGTTCGCTTCCACCAAGACCGCGTGGACCGAGCTTTATGACCCGGTTCCGAGTCTTGCTGGAAGGACCATACTTGGTTATTGAACATGGTGTTATTAAGGGACTTAACTTCCTTCTCAAGAATGGTATCTTGATACACTTGTGCCAATGTTTTGATACATTTTTCACCAAAATATGGCTTAGTCACTCCTTTATAGCTAACACCCCACCAAACCATCACTGCAGTCGGATAATACCCACGTTGCACTCTGTCGACTAATAGGGAAGCTTCCTTAGAGCATTGAGCATAAAAAGGTAATTTTTTTTGTTAAAATGTTGCTCAATTATAAATTTTTTCTCATCCGTAAACAAAATTTTTCTGTAACCTCACCAAGCGATACGCTGCAGTAGTTGTTTCGATTTTACCACCCTATATTCATCTTTAATTTGTCAGTTAAGAAATGAACAGTGCGTCTCTTATATGGCTGCAAGTCCTAAGTCATCTCTTTAAAAAGGCGACATGGTTCTAGGTGCTATCTTGATTTCCCGAGGTAAAATCTTTTGCTTTCGGACATGATTTCTGCAAATTCTTGCTCTTCCTGCTTCGTACGCCATTTTCGTACGAACACTTCGTGAACGGTCAGATCTTTCTCTGTCACAAACAGAGGAAGTCTCATTGTATTCAAACAATAATTTTTGACGCGATAGCGAGCGCACGTACTTTACAGAGCTCCTTACAATTTAATTTATTATCCATTAAAATACATAATATAAGTGCTTAAAAAAGTTATATTAAGTAAAGTAATTATTTAACTCGTATAATATCAATCAAATCAAAAAAAAAAAATCAAACAATCGCCTGTGTTTGAATAATAAAACTATAATATAAATCTCAAGTGAATAGAATCGATAGTGCTTTGTTTAAGTGTTGGTGACTCATAAACAATTACGTTGACCCGAACATTACCTTATATGGTCCGAAACGCATCATTATTTATTGTCTGGTATACGACTTCTAAACAAACCTGTTCGTTTATTTCAACACTCTATGACAAGAATACTCTGGCTAAGTGGTACTGCAAAGCGTCATCTGTGAGGCAAACGCAAGTTCAAATCCCACTTTTTGACATATAAGAACACTTTATTTATTTTCTCTTTATTTTGCTTTTTGTGGATTTATACATTGTTATTTTAATAAAATAAAATAAAAAAGAAAATAAAATAAAAAGGTGAAAGGGGAAGGGAGGAAGGAAAATAGAAATAGAGAGAAACAAGAAAAAGGCAAGAATTGGAAGTAAAGAACAAAGAACATAAGTTAAAAAATATAGAAAGCATGGATGTAACCAACTCTGACAAATCAGGCTGCGGTAATACCAGCTCACACTCACAGCCTGAGTACGTTACTCAACGTAGTAAAG
The DNA here is from genome assembly GCA_959347405.1 of Napeogenes sylphis. Classification (NCBI taxonomy): domain Eukaryota; kingdom Metazoa; phylum Arthropoda; class Insecta; order Lepidoptera; family Nymphalidae; genus Napeogenes; species Napeogenes sylphis. Next base: position 37,981,197 of record OY365782.1, read on the forward strand.
CAAGGAGCACCATAAATTGCTCTTCGTTGTCCGCTAGTAACATACGTGAAATCATTCGTGAAGAGCTCCAAAACCTATTTGACCTTAAGATTCACCCACAGTTATTGGAAGTTCGAAACGCAGTAACTTCTCTCGAAACATCTATGGCATACTTCAACGAAGAACTTGAAAAAATCAAGGTTTGTCAGAATAAACAGGCTACTACGATGAATGATTTGCAATCCCAAACAAAATCACTAAGAGTGAGCTATGTATCACTCTCCTCACGTGTAGCTCAAATAGACCAGCTGTCACGCTCTTCCAATATTGAAATACAGTGTGTCCCTGACAATAAACATGAAAATTTAATTAACATCATAATGCAGTTGTCTAAAGTTATTAAATGCCCTATTAGTGAGGGTCAAATAAATTACTGTTCCCGACTGGCTAAGATGAATAACACAAGTACTCGTCCACGTTCTATCTTGGTAAAATTCAACAGTCCACGGCTACGTGATGAGTTTCTTGCTGCCACCAGCAAATTCAATTAAACCAATCCTGACAACAAACTTCATACAGGTCACTTAGGTGTTATTGGTAACAAAAAGTCGGCTATCTACGTTGCCGAGCACCTCTCACCTGAAAATAAAGAATTGCATGCTGCCGCGAGAACGAAGGCTCGAGAAATAAACTACAAATTTGTTTGGGTTCGGGATGGCAGAATCTACATGCGCAAAAATGAACAAACCAACTATGTACACGTCAAAGGTATCGATTTATTGAATCAATTGTCAAAGAGTAGCTAAGGTTGCCACTTTTTTACTGAAGGGCTCTTTAAATTTTTATTACCAGAATGTTAGAGGTTTGAGAACTAAAACTATAGGGTTCTTCAACAGTGTTGTTTGTTGTAATTTTGATGTTATTGTTCTTACTGAGACATGGCTTAATAGTAACATAATGAACTTTTTGATGATGGATATTTGGTCTATAGGCGAGATCGTGAGAGGAGTGGATTCAATGGTACAAAAATGGGAGGTAGTGTGCTCATAGCTGTTTCAAAACGTTTTAAGTCCTCCCGCTTGTTTGATTTGGAATCCGATTGTGAGGCTTTTACCAACCACGAAAGGCTGCCCCGCCACCTGTGAAAAATCCCAGGGTGGCTCCATCGTGCTGGTTGGCGACCAGACGAGGAGGCCCGATAGCGATCCCTGGGGGGGTTCGGGCGTCCCCGCAGTCTCCAGACTAGCCTCCCAGTGGCAAGACATCACCAATTTCGACGTCGGGTTCGATACGTACCGTCTCGTTCAACTGCCATTTCCCATCCCTATTCACTTTTATATTTATTTATTTTTTATGAAAAAGTAAAAAAAAAAGAACAAGGTTACACAGCGGTTGCACTCCTCCTCATATAAAGTGCACCTCACTAATATCAGGGGTTTGCACTCAAATCTTTTAGCTGTCCACCACCACCTGGAGACGGAGCAGCCGCACTTGCTCTTTTTGACGGAGACGCAGATACAATGTCCTTTGAGCGCTGCATACTTGGATTATCCCGGTTACTCGTTAGAGCACAACTTTCGCTCACGAGCCGGAGTCAGTGTGTACGCGCGGAACGACCTCTGTATTCAGCGTCTCCGTCACCTTGAAGACCCCACTTTTTCTTCCCTATGGGTTTTAGTGGACACAGGAAACGAAAAAATCCTGTATTCCTGTGTCTACCGTTCGCACAGCGGTGACCAGGAGACAACTCGTTTATTTGAGTATCTCAGTGAGGCTGCAGATATGGCTCTGTATCAGTACCCTTCGGCGCAGCTCGTCTTTCTGGGGCACTTTAATGCCTGTCATCAGGACTGGCTGTTCCCGTACCAGAAAACCGACCATGCTGGAAGAGAAGCGCGGAACTTTGCGTTGTCTTTGGACCTCTTTCAGCTGGTGAAGCAAGCGACAAGGGTACCAGATGTGGTAGGCCATACAGCCAATTGCCTGGACCTTCTGCTGACAACTGATCCGGACAGGTATCGTGTTGAAGTCACCTCCCCCTTGGGAACCTCCGATCACTGTCTGGTGAAATCTGTATTTACATATTCCCCACCAGCTTTCGAACCACATGCTGTTAGGCGAGTATGGAAATACTGGGATGAGATGCGGCAGCAGACTGGGATGAGATGCGGCACTTTTTTGCTTCTTATTCTTGGCGGCAGGTCTGCTTCTCTTCTTTGGATCCGTCGAGTTGCGCGGATGCTATAACCGATGTGGTGCATCAGGCAATGGAGTATTTTATTCCTTTTGCTGACGTACCCATCGGTGGCAAAGCTCGCCCATGGTTTAATGCTGAATGTCGTCATGCACATGACCGAAAACATTCGGCATACCTCATTTGGGCTGATGCTCGAAGCCGCAAAACTCCGGATGTAAGTACAAAGAAGAGAGCCTTTATCCAAGCTGCCAAGTCCTATAAAAAGGCATTGCGGAAGGCTCGTCTGGATCGGATCGTTAAGAATGGCGAAAAGCTCTCTGTCAGACCAACTGGCAGTCGAGCTTTCTGGTCTCTTGCCAAAGCGATCGAGTCGAACTTCTGCCAACCCTCACTGCCTGCTCTGCTGAAGCCGGATGGATCCCTAGCCCACACAGCAACAGAGAAAGCGAATGTATTTGCTTCACTGTTTGCTGAGAATTCGCATCTAGACACTGGCAATGCTTCTCCAGCACATCTTCCTCACTGCGGTACTTCGATGCCTGAAATCCGCATCACGAACAAAGAGGTATGGAGAGCATTGTGTCGTTTAGATGTGAATAAAGCTAGTGGTCCTGATGGTGTACCAGCCATTCTGCTCAAGACATGCGCAGCTGAGTTGTCTCCTGTATTGACACGTCTGTATCGCCTCTCTTTCAAGACTGGAAAAGTGCCGGAATCCTGGAAGCTTGCCAACGTGCAACCCGTGCCCAAAAAAGGCAGCCGTGCCGATCCTGCCAATTATAGGCCCATTTCAATCACCTCCATACTCTGCAAGATTATGGAGCGTGTATTGAACTCGCGGCTTCTAGCGTACGTGGAAGGTAACGATCTCCTCAGTGACCGACATTACGGATTTCGCCGAAATAGGTCCACTGGGGACCTTCTAGTGTATGCTACACACATTTTAGGTGAAGCCATCGAGAGGAACGGAGAAGCGGTCGCCGTCTCTCTGGACGTCTCGAAGGCTTTTGACAGGGTCTGGCATGTGAGCCTTTTAAGCAAGCTTTCAGCGTACGGTATATCTCCTGGTCTGATTGGCTGGATAACGGACTTTTTGAGCCAGAGATCTCTCCGTGTTGTTGTCGACGGGTGTTCTTCGGAACCCTTGACAATAAATGCCGGAATACCTCAGGGGTCCGTTCTTTCTGCAACTCTTTTTCTGCTGCATATTAACGATCTGCTGAAGCCCGGTGTCTATGGGTATGCAGACGACAGCACAGTTGTAGAAAGATATCTGCCAAGTTCTCGGGCTAGTTGAGATGAAGTACAATCTGAAAGAGAAGCTATGGTGCAACGTTTGAATGACAAACTTCAGGCAGTCTCCGCATGGAGCAATGCCAATCTTGTCAAGTTCAACGCCACCAAAACGCAGACGTGTCTATTCACCGCCAAAAGGAGCCCTTTCACCTTGGCTCCTACTTTCCAGAATGTATCCTTGGAATACAGTGACCGGTTTCAGTTGTTAGGCTTAGAGATTTCCTCGAACTTTGGTCAACTTTGGTCAACTTTGGTCGGTTCATTGAGTCCAGAGCAAGAGCAGCAGCAGCAAAGCTTGCCGTTCTTGCAAAGGTTCGGCAGTACTTTACACCGGGACAGCTTCTTGTTTTATACAAAGCACAGATCCGGTCGTGTGTAGAGTACTGTGGTCACATATTTGCTGGTGCCGCAAAGTCTCATCTTGCGGTTCTGGACTCAATTGAGAGGCGAGCAAACAGGCTTATAGGCGATCCCGAATTGGTCGGAGCCGACCTCCAAAGCCTTGAGCACAGGCGTAGAATTGCTAGCCTCTCAGTATTCTATAGGATACATTTTGGTGAGTGTGCGCAGGAATTACACAATTTAATTCCCCCGTCCCCCTTCCATCACCGGACGTCCCGACGCACGGCGGGTTTTCATCCTTTTGTTGTGGACATTCCACCTGTCCGAACGAAGCGCTTTGCTTCCTCATTTTTACTGCGTACAGCGAAGGACTGGAACAATCTGCCTGCGTCGGTATTTCCGGCAAATTATAATGTGGGTGTCTTCAAGAGGAGAGTGAATAGGCTGCTAGGTTAATGCGCGTTACCACCTAAGACTACATTTCACTTACCATCAGGTGGAATGTAGTCAAGCATTAATCTAGTTTTGTATAAAAAAAAAAAAAAAAAAAAAAAAAAAAAAGGTGCAGGCTCTGATGGAATACCATCTATATTTGCCGTCAGGTGTGCGTGTGCTCTCGCGTTACCATTGTACCTGATAATGAATAGGTCCCTTAGCTCCGGCATATTTCCAACTGCTTGGAAAAAGGCTCTTGTTGTACCTTTATACAAGAACGGTATTTCTAATTCTGTTAAAAATTACAGGCCTATATCGATTATTCCTGTTTTTGCCAAGGTTTTTGAAAAATTGATCAGTTCTATAGTAGCCTGGCATGTAAAACACCTTATAATGCCACAACAGCATGATTTTATGAAAGCACGTTCCACTACAACTAATCTGATATCTTTTGTCGGAGACCTTGCTGAAGGTATAGATCACGGGCAATCAATCGATGTAGTATACACCGACCTCAGTAAGGCTTTCGACAAAGTTAATCACGACATACTTTTATACAAACTTTCATGTGTAGGAATCTCTGGCTTTTTCTTATCCTGGTGTAAATCTTATCTAACACACAGACAGTCCATGGTGGTAGCAGGGGGCTTCACCTCTAAATATTATACGGTTCTCTCTGGAGTTCCACAGGGTTCAATCTTGCCTTTGTTTTTTATCATTTTTATGAACGATATTGGTAGGTGTTTCAAAAGCTCAACATTTTATTTATTTGCTGATGATCTAAAATTTTTTAGGACGGTCGATTCGCCGACTGATGAAATATTGTTACAAGGGGATTTAGATAATCTTGTCTTGTGGTGCAAATCAAACGGTATGAGTTTGAACTCTGACAAGTGCAGCGTGATACGATTCAGTAGAAAAAAGAGCACGATTTTTACTTTCTATTGTGTTGGCAATGTGCAACTGAAACAGGTCGATCATATTAAAGATTTAGGTGTTATACTGGACAGCTGCTTACGATTTCATTTGCATATTGATAACATAGTAGGAAGGGCATTCAAAATGTTAGGTTTCGTCCAACGCAATTGCAGGGAATTGAAAAATCCGAGTACAAAAATTACAATCTACAACGCTTTTGTACTTAGTTGCCTTGAATATTGTAGTGTTGTATGGAACCCTTACTACGACGTATATAAAAAGCGGATTGAGAGTGTGCAAAAGCCATCTATCTTACAGTTACAACTTGTCGAACATCTGCTCATGCTATAACGATCGCTTGCATCAATTCCACATGAAATCGCTATCTGAGCGCCGGACGATGCTAGACGTCATGTTTCTGTTCAAGCTCATTAATGGTCATCTTGACGCTCCTGATCTTTTATCAAATGTAAATTTAGATATTCCTAGAACATTGCCTAGACAAATGAAATATAATCCATTCGTCCAAAAACTAGCGCGATCAAATCTAGGGCTTAACGCCCCTCTGAACAGACTTTTTAGAAGTTACAACACTATACATAACAAATTTTTAAATATTGCCGTGAACTCTTTTGAAGATAAATCAAACAAACCTCTAACAATTGATATTTTCTCAAATTCTCTTAAACATTTCAAAAACATGTTAATGCAGTTATTAAATTGATTTTTTCCGTTGTATTGTCATTTAAATTTTTATTTTTATTATAATTTAATTTTTGTATTCACTTGACTCATTTTACTGTATTGTTCCGATTGAAACTAAACATAATTTTTAATGTGTATATTTTAATTTTTTTAATTTTTTGATTTTTTTTTATAATTAGGTTAACCATTTTATATTTATTATTTAATTGTTTGTTATTTAATTGCTTATACTTTTCTTAAATATTTATTTCACTATTTGCTTTTACTAATTTTTTTTTTTACTAATCAATTAATTTGTTTAATAATAGTAACAAATAATATTTATTTTATAATAGTATATTGCTCATATTAACGTGGTTTGCTCCTATAATTGAGGTAACACTTACTTCTTAATGTATACTTGTTTCAATGTTTGTTTGTTATAGTGTTTACCTTGTTGGTGCGATTAATAAATAAATAAATAAATAAGTAACTATTAATAGCCCGGTACACTAACATTTAACTAAAACCAAGTGTATAAAGAGTTTTAAAAATTACATTTGGGCCCATAACTCCTTTGTGTAATCAATTACAGCGATTCTGTTCTCTATATTACCCCACTCCATTTTAATATCGCAAAATATTGTACCATATATTGGCGCCAAAATGAGAAAACACAATGAAAATTCGTATAAAAATGACAGATTCCTAATTCAAATGTAATATCTTTTGGAACCTAGTTCCTTATCGTGCGTTGTGAAAGAGGGCTAGACGGTAAAAATTCTTACCAAAAATTGGCACGACATGTTTTGCTATCTATCTCTTTCTTATAGAAAGCATGCGAGATATTTTCATTTCTATCATTATTATTTTTTGTATTATATTAAATTGCTTAGTAGTTCTTTATTATTTATTTGAAATTGGAGTTTGTCCTTTTAGAATCAATTTGAAAATAAGACAGTTTTAATAAAAATAATAATACAAATTTTTGATCAAATATGCTCGTAATGTTATGTAACAACACCATCTATTTATACCTTAGGGAAACATAACTACATCTATTATATAAACATATCAGTACAAAGTGAAACCGCTAGGTGGGGACAATAACTTAAAGCTTTTTAATTTAGTTATTCATTTTATTTACATTTATTATAAATTATCAGCGAAATATCATACAAAAATAGTATAAAAATATTATATTAGCTTATATTAATAATTTAATATTTCTTATTACAGTAGGTAATATTCATGTTTTTTTTTGACGTAAATTAATCATTGACGTAAATATAGAGAGTATCGTAGAATAAAATATAAATAGGCTCGAATATTATGTAAACGTGCTGTCGGATAGACGTGTTCTTTGTGGTCCTCAAATTTAATTTCAAAACTGTGTATAATCGTTATTTTAATTAGTTATTTTATAACACAAAATAACTCTCTGGTGAAATAAACTTATAAAAGCTATATAAACTCATAAAAGTGATAAAAACATTAAAATACAATACAATATAAAAATTGTTTAAGGAATAAATTGTGAAGTGCGGTGACATTATCGTGTCAACGAACTAGTTTTTCGGTCAATGAACTTATTATGAAATAATATTGTTTGCTAATAATATATATGACAATTTGAGATCAGTTGGCAAAAGCACAGTGGTGTAGTTGGATTACTGATTGTTCATAACAGTACTGTCACAGATAAACCGAAATTCAATCCTCAGCATAGCAAATTGTTCATATTAGTTTTTTTTATGTATTTATTTTTTATTTTTTTTTCTTTTATATTTTAGTTTTTTTCTCGCCATTTGTTTAATTTAACACAATAGATTAAATTTAAATACCTACCTGAGAAGAACGGTTGTTAAAGCGGAGTGATAAAGAACTAATCTGATGATGGCAGCAGCAACTTTTAAATGTCGTGGCTGTTTATGTCCTATAATAGACAACCAATATTTGAAATGTTCAAAATGTTTTGAGGGAGGCACTTGAATTGTGATATTGAAAGATGATATTGAGAGAAAAGGAAGAATATGCAAACGAAGACCGATAGTTATCGAGCTGTTGAGTAAAAATATGACTAATTATATACTAAGAAACAAATACTACTTTAGAGGGACAGGGCTAGTAGTCTCAGACTATCTTGCTGAAAAATCGATCAAGGAAAGAAAAGCATCAATAACCATACTCATAAAAGAACGCCGCAAAGGACAAAGAGCCAACATCATTAACAACAAACTATACATCAACGGCGGAGAATGCAAACCAAACCCCGCACAGAATACAAATCCTCCAAAAGTACAGGGTCAAAAAACAATTTCAAGTGTTGAAGACATTGAACCCAGGCTTAATAACACTTGTACTGCATTTATAGATAAGCCGAAAAAGAATGGGACCACTACTACTAATAATAATTTTCGTTACTAATTTTGGTATATTATTTCAAAATATCAGAAGCATAAAAAACAAACGACATTTAATAGTAGCCATGACAGAAGAAGAAGAAAATATTAAAGTAATATGTATTTCAGAGACATGGATCACTACATCGAAAAAAGATCTCCTTCAGTTGAATGGCTTCAAGCTTGCAACAAGTTTTTGTCGGTCCAGCCAAGAGGGGGGGGGGGGGGGGGTGTATGTATATTTTTGAAAAACGACATTGATATTTTAGAAAGGGAAGATATTAATAGAGTCTCATTAGAATTGGTACTGGAAACATGCGCAATAGAAGTACCTAAGTTTAATCTAATTATAATAATTTTATACTGGCCTGATAAAAATAGAATGCCTGCAAAATTTCTTGACAAACTGACAAAACTTGTGCAAATGATTTTGAGGAAAGACAAGTGCAGGAATGTTTTGATTGGTGGTGATTTTAATGTTAATGTGTTGGAATCCAGTAAATTAACTTCAAATCTTTTGTCCCTCATGCAAAGTTTTAATTTTGCTCAGTTAGTTAAAGAACCAACCAGACTTACTGAAACTTCTGCAACGTGTATAGACCTAGTATTTAGTAACATGCAACGTTCCTAACGAGACGGTAATTCGCGATGCGCGGATCTCGATTACACGGCTTCAGAAAGGTCTCTTGTACTAACAGGACGTCTATCTGGTGCGTGACCACGAAGTCGCGCACTAGATCTATCTGCTTAAGTAGCCCGTTCGCGTTGAATGTAGCGACAGTCAGAGAGCGAGGTTTTACCCTTCCACGCGATGTCATCATGTTGACATCGTGTGTTCGTATATCGATTTGATTAGGACGGCGTGCTTGAGGAGCACTTCCATCCTCGCGGGAGGGTTCCGCGCGGAATCCCTCATTTCATTCGAAAAGACTAGGAGCTCTTCGATGTCTATTAAACCGAAGAGGCTCGTGACGCACGCGAGCGAACTCGCAACTCCGTCGGTGGAGTTACGAACCGGCGGCGGCTTCAACGACTGGGGGACGGGCTGTGGGATAATCCTCGGAGGCTTCACCCAAGAGTTCGCGATCGCGTTCGCGGGTGCCTGAGGAGCCTGGGATGCCTGAGGGGCCGCGGGACTCCTAGGGGCTAGAGGAGCCCATGGAGGCTGTGCGAACCGAGGAGGATGCCTTGCCGGCTGTGTCCTGCGCGGCGCTTTGGGGCACCCGCGATAATTCGCGGGATGGCCCTTCTGTCCGCACAGGACGCAGCTGAGAGGATCCTCAGGGACCGGTCCCTTCCGCGAGCAGTCGGCTGTTGCGTGGTCGTCCAGGCACTTGACGCACCTTGGACGCGCGTGACAAAAACGTTGGGAATGCCCATAGAGCTGGCAGCGATGACACTGACCAGGAAAACCGCGACCGCGTGGAGGTTCGACCCTAAGACCGGAGAGTTGGCAGACTGCCTTGACGTTAAAAATTTGCTTTCCTTCCGGGGAAAGCTCGAGATGAACGAGAACGAGATCGAACGGGACCCTAGTGGTCGCTCGGTACATGCGGTGCACCGAGATGACGGGGAACGATTGGGACTTAAGGTCCTCGAAAATCCGCTCAGTAGTGAGCTCCACGGGGAGCCCTCGGATGACCACCGTTAAACGGCGTTCATCCTCTAGCGCGTAGGTGTGGTATCCGTAACCACGTTCGCGGAGGAGACGAGTCAGACCACGCTGGTCCGACGAAGACGCGGTTTGAACGCGGATACCGTCGGCAGTATTACGGGCGGACGTGAAATGGAGCTTGTGCTCCGTCATAAGTGCGGACAGAGTGTCCCACTTAGACTTGTCCCTTATGTAAAGCGGCGGCGGCGCGGGGGACTTCCGTGGCGCTGAAGGCGCAGGCGCTGAAGGCGCAGGCGCTGAAGGTGCTTTCGCGGGCGCTGAAGGCGCGGACGACGGCGACGCGGACGCGGGTGCTTCGGGCGCGATCGGCGCGCGTTCGCGAGTCGGGCCCGGACCCGAAGAACGGTCGGGTGACGCGGGTTCGCTACTAGCGGGTTTTGAGGCCCGTTTTCGCGGAACGTTCGAGGAGAGCGCTTTCGTCGCCTTCCTCTTGGCAGATTTGGTCTGCACGGTCGTGAAACCGTCGTTCTCGTCAGCGTCCGAGGAAGGGGACGAACTCCCCGACTCGGAATCCGAGGCCGTCTGCTCCGTAGGAGTGGCGGCCTCGACCTCCATGTCGGAGGTGCTCTCGGTCGCGATCACGGCGCGCGAGGTCGAGGGCGGAGACTCGATGCCTAACAAGACAGAGTAGCGCAGGCATAATTCAGGCGCAATTCCGTGGACCCAACCAAAAAACTGCGACTTGGACAGATCTTCGGGTTCCGCCGCGGATTTGGGGTCCATGGTGGAGCCCGGAGATATGAGGCGAGTTCCTAACGTGAACCCTATCGAATCTCTGTCAGTAGGTGACAGAGGTTTGCCTAATACCCTAACGACTGTGTACTTACACGACGCAGGCTATTACGACGAAGTCTTTGAATTCCGTTTCGTACCCTAACTAGGGCGACGTCGGACTTGTTGGACCCCTAAGCAGGCTCGCCGGCCCGCAGGTGTGCTTGCGGCGATGACTCACACACAAACACAATCACACCGCTGGCTTGCACACAATGGAGGTCGTTATCTTGACTGGCGCAGGTGTACGAACGGTCGGTGCAGGTGGTCGGTGCAGGTGGCTGGGCGGTCAGCGTGACGGCCCAGGTAGGTGGCGCGAATAGGCGGAGCAGGTAAAAGGGAGATGTGTCCCGGTCGACTGCTCAACGGTGAATCCGGAAGCAAACTCACTTGTGAACAATAATATGGATTGGTTTCCTCGGTACTCAAAACGCGAAATCTTAAGGAAAAGGGAAAATAAACTAGAGCCAACGACTTTAAAGCTAAAAATGGTAGGCATCACATATAGTCCACACTCAATGTGTATACTAATTTACAATACCGTTTTAAAACATATTAAAGATTTAGATAAAGAATTCATTTTTCAAAATAAACTTAAAAAGTTTTAATGAATAAATGTACTTGTACTTGTTGCAGGAGTTTTTTGATGACGGCGTGTAATAGAGTCGGTGTACTTTAAAAGTAAGACATATTCTTATATTCTAATTAATTTATTGTTAATTTTAATCGATTTTATTGATGTAAATTTGACATGTTAAGGATTTAATATTATACAATTATTAATTATGAATTACTTTTGCTGAATTATATAAATCCCATTTTATTATATTAATTTTATGACATGATTTAATATCTATAATTTATTGTTATTTTAAGGCGTTTGATGAGCCCCAGTTTATGTTAGTTGTCTTACGTTAAAATATGAATGTGTGATTATATAAATGTAATTGTATTGAGATGTAAAGTTATGCAGTGCCCTTGCAGGGTTCTTGTCAGATCTAAATAATTGTTATATTACTTATTAAGACCATTGTATACTACAAGAATTGCAGATATACAAATAAATAAATAAATAAATATTAAACCGAAATACAGAAGTAAAGGTGTCAATGTAAATATACCTGCTGAAAAACAAAATGTAGCATTGTTACCATTTCCTCATTCAACACACAATACTTTTACTTTACCAGTAAAACTAACTATTTTACATAGTTTTACTTTACCAGTACAACTATGTTTTAAAAAGAAAATTGATTACTGAAAACACAGCTGATAATACTTCTATAGCAACTTATATCTTCTATATCTGCTGATTATCAACTAAGTTATTTATCTTAGTCAAATGAAGTGGAAAATGATTACCTAACAATCGTATCATTTAATAAAACCTTTAAGCACGAAAATATAAGTTTAAATTATTTATTTTTCTCAGTAACACTGATACCACAGTATGAACTTCGACGCCGATAATTTAAATGGCGTGTCGAATGAAGTCACATTTCCTTACGACCAATGAAGGCGCGTTTTGAAAATTTGAATTTCGCTCCCTTAATTTACACTTTTCACATATTATTTTATGGCCTTAAAGGATTAGTAATGAAAAAAAAAATGTTTTTATTATAATAAGATGATAATAAGTATCCAAAAAAAAAGTATTTGAGACCATTTTAAAAATTTTATGCATATTCCCTATTCCTTCAATAATTAATCGAAAGGAACTTCGTTCCATCCGGGTGTCCCTTGACACCTCTTAGTTTGTTTTTTTTATTTTTAATTGTAACAATACTGTTTATTTTACTACAATTTATGGCCAGACTAAGTATACTTTAATGACACACAATATTTCTCTTACATATTATATCTTCATATTAAAATCTACATGATCTGGCCGTCAACAGAATTATGTAAATTAGATAAAATTTTCTGGCTGATTTTCAGAGATAGATATGTGTTTATACCTAACAGTCTTTCCTACCATTTATATTGAATCGATTTCTAAAAACAATTGATTATATACAAAGAAGTTTTAATGGATTTATCATTTTTTATTGACATTCCTATTTTACCCCACGTTATGCATACTTTTATAGAATTAACCAGGAATTTCTATATCGATGTATTTTAATAAATATGTAAAACTTATCGCATTATGTAGAAAAACATATAAGATGAACAAAAACAGTGATTCGTCTAGAACAAAAGAATATTTATTTAGTAATAAATTTTACAATAAAAGTATGAACTTAAAAGGTAATTGTACTAACCTAGAACAAAAGAATCATCAAATAAATGTTCATGCTTTTCACTGAATTTAATACTTTATATTCTTACTTTTAAAAAACAAATCTTTAATATAATTTTATTACACGTTTTGCACAATGGCGTGAGGGAAAAACATGTGCCGATCACTCAATCGTGGCTCCCTCTATACTTCTCACATAATGTAAATGTTGGTTGTCACTGTCACAATGTCAATCAAAGCTTTCATCACCCCCCCTCGCAATGCAAATTTTTCCAACAAGTTGAGTAAAATTTAGCTGCAAAACCTACTCAGCAAACATAGGAATGAGCTTTGTGACATGATATAAGCCAATAGATCTTGATCCACGATCAGTATTTATTTTAAAAACTGAATCCGATATTTTTTCTTCAATTTCAAACGGACCAATTCTAATTTCATCCATCTTCTTTTTGTTCAATTTATTTCCATAGTCAACATATACTTTATCACCTTTTTTAAATTCATAATGCAATTTGTTTTTATCAAATAAAGTCTTATTATATTTATGTGATTTTCTTGACCTTTGTAATGCTATTTTCCTGTCCTCTTCCAAATTTTGTTTAAACACTTGTCTTTCTTTTAATTCATCTGGTAACATATCTGTAGACTCTCCGGATAGCAAATATTTAGGAGAAAATCCAGTCACAGAATGGTTTGTTACATTGTATTTATTTCTACATTCTTCTGCTATTTTTGACCAATTCGTCTTTTCTTTTGATTCGTTCATTTTGCATCTTATTTTATTTACAATAGTCTGGTTTAGTCTCTCATTTAAACCGTTTGAGAATGGTGCATCTACAGCTGTAAGAATTAATTGAATATTTCGGCTTTTGAGGTAATTTGTGAATTCAGTTGAATGAAGAGCTGGATATTGATCAGACAATATGATTTCTATTGCTTCTTCTTTAGGAATTTTCTCGATAAGTTTGATGAAATCCCGGGCAAGTTGATTCTTAGAACATAGGATATATGCATACCTAGTAAAGTGGTCCACTAACAAGTGTAAGTATCTTTTTGTTGAACGTTGACCCCCAAATCCTCCTATGTTATCCAGTGACATTATTTGAAAGGGCCTGTTAGCTGGACCTAATTGAGACATGAATCCATATTTTCTATTTAATCTTGATTTATTTTTTATGCACATCTGGCAGTTTATACATATTTTCTTTATATTTTCTGATAGATGTGGTGCAGTATAAAATGGTTTTATCTTAGATTCCGTCTGATTTATTCCAGTGTGGCAATATTTTTCATGGGCCTTTTTAATTATTGCTTTACTATAGTCTTCGCTTAAAATTATTTTCCTATTCTTTCCACTTTTCTTAAAATATATTCCATCTTCTAATACAATATTATCTCCACGTCTTATTGTTTGCATATTTTGAGCTTGGTCATATTTTATATCATGTATATCAATGGTACTTACTGTTCTTAAGTTATCTTCATCGTTTTCATCAATATTCAATACTGGATTCCTGCTCAAACAGTCAGCCTCTTTATTATTTTCTCCTGGAAAATATCTTATTTCGCAATTATACTGTGATAGATATAGTGACATATCACCTAGTTCATCATCAGGTCTGTTTCTTATATTTAACTTCTCTAGAGGTTTATGATCTGTATAGACTGTAAAATAGTTTCCAATCAACCAATGTTGCCAGAACTTAATGCTCTTTTTTATGGCTAAACATTCTAAGAATACAGCTTTTTTATTCCTTTGTGATTCATTTATTTTTTTAGAAAAGTATGCTACTGGTTTTTCTTCGCCATTCTCTTGAGTTTGTTTCAAAACAGCTCCTATACCTACGGCACTGGCATTTGTATAAATAAATGTTGGTGCTTTTGGATCATAAATAGCCAGTATAGGTTTTGAACAGAGGTAATCTTTAACCTTCCGAAATGCATCTTCACATTGTTCTGACCAAATGAATGTTTGATCTTTTCTCAGGAGTTTGTGTAAAGGATCCAAAAGTAATGATACATTCGGTATATATTTTCCATAAAAATTAATTTTCCCTAAGAATTGTCGTATTTGTCTTCTATTTTTAGGAGCTGGAAAATCTCTAATTGATTTCAAATTATCTTTCAGAGGTGTAATCGTATTCTTCTCTATAATGTGACCTAAATATTTCACCGAATCAGATGCAAACTTACATTTTGTTAATTTAAGTCTGAAGCCTTCTTTTTTATAGCATCTAGTAGTCTCTTTAAGTGTGCGATGTGTTCTTCAAATGTCCTTGAAAAAACTAATATATCATCGATGAAATTCATTGCAAATCCTGTCATACCATTTTTCCTTATAATATTTCCCAAGATCCGTTGAAATATAGCTGGAGATGTCTTCAGACCGAAGGGCAAACAGATCCATTGATAATGACCTTCTTGGGTGACAAAGCCTGTCTTGTAGCGATCTGTAATTTTCAAAGGAATTGACCAAAAAGCTGAATTTACATCAAGAGTTGTAAAATAGTTACAATTAATTGTCTTTGTTATCAAGTCTTCTATGAGCGGAAATGGTTGTGCTTGAGGTATAATTATTTTATTCAAATCCCTGAAATCAATACATAGTCTACTCTTTTTCGCTTCATCTCTTTTAAACGCTAAGGTAACAGGTGCCCCAAAAGGACTGTAAGATTCCTCAATTATTTCATGTTTCAAAAGTTGAGAGATTTGATTTTCTATTTCTATCTTGTCTTGAACCGAACATCTATATGGTCTTTTATAACAATATTTTTCAACTTGCAAATCAATACAAGCTTCATACTCTTTCACATTCCCAATATCAAATTTATTTTTTGCAAAAATTTCTGAGTAGCAATCCAATAATATGTTTATCTGTTCTCTCTGGTCGGCATTTAAGTATTCTGTATTTGTATCAAATCTCATTGTATCTATACCTTCATTAAAGTTCACAGCATATTCTTTTCCTTCTATAATTTCTTTCTGTTTATCTTCTGACATATGTTCACTTATTTTGAAATTCTTATGTATTTGGATATTTAAATTCTCATCGTGAGTCAACCCAAATTTATGTATTGAATCTAATCCTAGTATAAGATCATACTCAAAATTTTCATTTTCAAAAATAAATGCATTTATTTTAATCTTCTTGTTCCATATCTCTGCATCCAGTGTAATTAATCCTTTTGTTTTGCCCCCTCCACTTATTGTTTTTATTGTGTCATAACAAAAATTTGGTTTCATATTCGTCACTTGAACTAATCTTGAATTAATTAATGTTATTCGTGAACCCGAATTATACAACCCCTTGGCTTCTAATGTATTATCCAATATCACTGCAATCTCAATTAGCGGAGGGAATCTTAGTTTTTTGAATCTTCATCATTTAGTTCAACTTTAAGTATTGAGTTTGAATTAATGTGTTTGTTGTTTGTTCTTTTTTCTTGATTGTACCAGCACAAATTTTCTGGGTGAAACCTATTTAGTTTTCCTTTGTTTTCACAAATCTTGCATGATCTTTTTTCTGTTTGTTTTATTTCTTGTTTATTATATCTGTTTCCCATGCTTGAATTTCTCCTTGTGTCGTTCTTAATTGTTAAGTTTTCTAATCCTCTTATATGGTTAAATAAGTCATTTACTTCTTTAAGGCTTTCTCTGTCTATTCTATCCATTACAAAGTTTGGGAGACCGGTAGCTATCAAATAAATTAGAGTATGTGTATCTATTGTTTTGTTTATTTCTAGTAATAGTCTTTCTTTTTTCAAAGCATATTCTAATAGTGATCCCTGTATATATCTGTAATTCATAGCATACCTAACCGGTGACCAGCCTTTGTCAGCAAATGTCTCACTTAAACTTCTCTTCCATACAGACCAATCCGAATCTATGGTGTGTTTGATTAACATTGAGGTGTACCAATCTATACATGTATCTTCCAATAGTAATCTGAGCATTTGAACTTTCTGTAAATCTGTATCTATTTGCAAGCGAGCACATTCACATTCAAAAGTATTTAACCATTGTTGAACATTTGTTATATTCCTAGACAACTTTTCCATTGCAAACTCTGTAACTAATTTCGTCTTGTTTCCTGATTTCTTAACCGATGAAGCTTCTTCAGATGGCAAGTCTTGATCTTGTTCTTGCTTTTCAAGGAGAAATCCATTAAATTGTATGTTGTCATCATCTAGATATACAGATTTCATCTCCTCGGTTAGTGTTATCCATACCTGCCTCTTATCATGCCTTTTCAGGAGAGACTTCTTTATCTTTTCAAAAATGTTATGCTTAGTTATTCCTTTGTGTAACTGCAATGGCTGATACTCTATGGGCACAACATAAGTTTGGTTTTGTGTATCCGTAATGGAGGTTATGGCATATGTATTAGTCTTGTTGTCTTCTGGTTTGGCTTTTATAGTAAATTCAAATCGTAATTTCTCCATATTTACTTATATTTTCTTCTTACCATGTACGATATTTGATGATTTATAAGATGAACAAAAACAGTGGTTCGTCTAGAACAAAAGAATATTTATTTAGTAATAAATTTTACAATAAAAGTATGAACTTAAAAGGTAATTGTACTAACCTAGAACAAAAGAATCATCAAATAAATGTTCATGCTTTTCACTGAATTTAATACTTTATATTCTTACTTTTAAAAAACAAATCTTTAATATAATTTTATTACACGTTTTGCACAATGGCGTGAGGGAAAAACATGTGCCGATCACTCAATCGTGGCTCCCTCTATACTTCTCACATAATGTAAATGTTGGTTGTCACTGTCACAATGTCAATCAAAGCTTTCAAACATATATGTAAAACAAAGACAAAAAATGTTTATTAGTTGTCATTAATAGCAACAAAGTAATTGCCATAATGCGGCAATCGCAATGAAACGCTCTTGCTAGTAACTACATTTCCTTTCCCTGATTACTTTTTGTACGTTGTGTATTTTCTTTCGTATTCAAAATTAAGCTTCGTTTGGTAAAGTTGAGCGTATCGTTCTTGCGATTGCAGTTGACAGTTTTGAAATAAAAATTGTTAATAATAACAAAGTGTCCGTATAACATGATAGTAAATATAAATCAAGTTTGAAATATCTATAAACATATATATCCTTGTTAAGCTTATTTAAATTTACATAAATATAAATCAAGTTGAGAAAAGTAAAGTAATTCACTAAAACAAACCAAAAAAAAAAGTAAAGGTAAATATGTATAAAATCACTTATTAACATTATATTATAAATTAAATTATAATATTATATTAAAAGCTTCGACAGTGACGGTGATAAAACATTGATAATAAAATTTACTTTCTTATAATTTTGTATAAATGAGAAATAGTCACATGTTTTTGTACCGTAATTCGTGCTGTTGTGTGGAAACTCCGGCAGCTACGTTGCTTAATTTTTGCAATGGCCGACCAAAAGAAGGTGAATGTTTAGCAGCTTATGCGTCTCGCTTGATGACTATGCTAACCTCGCGCTGGCAAGGATTGACTATGGAACAGATTGCCATAGCCATGGTGCTATGTCACATGGCACAGTTCGATAGTAGACTGCAACGCCTGGCTTTTACCACGGACATCTCGACGCGTGACCAAATGCAACGCGAACTGCAAGAATTCTCATATTTGAAGAGGAAGGTGAATATTCCGGCTTTGGTTGAACCGAGTGACAGCAAGCGACTCAAGCCACATGTGCCATATCATTTGATCCGTTGCCATAACTGCGGGAGGGTTGGATATCAAACGGCCAACTGTCGCAAGCGTCATGAACTGGATTGGATATCTAGGAATTTTTCGAAACCAACTACCGCTACTGAATCTGTACGAGAAAGGAACATCGACGTGACCGGCTTCAAGTGCGGGGTCAAAGGTCACTACGCTGTAAGGTGTCCTCGCAACGTAACCAGCAACGAGCGAAGTATTTCCGCCAGTGGAGCTGCAGCATCGACGGTTGTTGGTACAGCGGCAAGAGAGAAGAGAGTCGATGTCTGCTTTGTTGGCAATCCTCAAGGACAACTGTTGCATGATGGTGAGTCGTTTCCTTTTTATTACGATTCCGGATCCGAATGTTCTCTCATGAAAGAATGTCTTGCCTCTAAGTTTTCGGGAAAACTGTACCACAATACGGTTGCTTTAACTGGTATAGGTTCGGGATCAGTCTATAGTATAAAGCAAATTTTATCTAAAGTAACTATTAATAATTTACATTTGGAAGTCCTTTTTCATGTTCATGTTTTTATACTGTAAACGGGACTTAATCGCGTACAATTTTTAAACCAAGTATTTACCTCGTCTCTCTACGTTTCGGCCGTAATGCAACGGCCGTGTTCACGAGTAGACTTATGCTCCATGGTGTCACCGTGTACGGATAATAACTTCGAGGGTTTAAAAAAATAAAAGACGGGCTGCGATGAACTGATCTTGAGTTTTAATGAATCAATCATAGATACGAAGTTACATACGGTTCACATGATGTTAACTTAGCTACATATAGCATAGGTAAAGTTAAGAAAGCGTAATTGCTATCTTAAAACAAACAGGTGTTTAAACATGCCCCCGGGCGTTGAAAGATGCACTTTCAACACGAATCTGAAGAAATGGGTAATGGGCAGATCTTATTAAAAGCGCGTCTAATGATTCCAGCAGATGTCTTAATGTCCGCTACACGAACGACTCCATCACGTCCTGGATGCACAGCTACAATTCTTCCAAGTCTCCATTTCAAAGGTGGAAGGTTATCTTCCTTCACGACAACAAGAGTATTCAATTTTAAATCGTCCGTACAAGAACGCCACTTCGTTCTCAGTTGCAATTCTGCAACATACTCTTTGCTCCACCGTGACCAGAAATGTTGACGTAGCTGCTCCATTCGTTGAAAACGAGTAAGATGATTGGAGGAAAACTGCTGATAGTTTGGCTGTGGCAAGGATACAAGCGGTCGACCAATAAGAAAATGACCCGGGGTAAGCGGGGTGTAGTCTGCAGGATCTGAAGATAACGGTGTGAGTGGACGAGAGTTCAGTATAGCTTCCACTTGCGCTAGCATGGTGTTTAGATGCTCATACGTCAAATTACAATTGCCCAACACTCTTTGAAGGTGATGTTTGGTTGATTTAACACCCGCTTCCCAGAGACCGCCAAAATGAGGGGTGTAAGCGGGAATGAAATGGAATTTTATTCCATCATTAGCCACCCTTTCGCTTAAGAGATCGTGATTAGCCTTTAGAAATTTAGAAAGGTCATTGTACGCACCAACAAATGAAGTACCGTTGTCGGAATAAATATTTAAAGGTTTCCCTCTTCGCGAAATAAATCTATTTAGTGCCAAAATAAAACTATTACTTGATAAATCACCTACTAGTTCTAGATGAACTGCTTTAGTTGTAAAGCAAATAAAAATGGCAACATACACCTTCACCAGTCTACATCCGCGACCTTGACGACTTGCACACATAAGTGGGCCACAATAATCAACACCTGTAGTATTAAAAGGATGACCGCCTGGAAGGAGACGCTCCTTTGGTAAATTTCCCATTATGGGTGCAACAGTTTTACCTTTCATGCGACGAAAACGCACGCAATTATAATAACAGGCTTTAGCTAAGTTACGACCCCCTATAGGCCAATAAGTTTCTCGAATGGAAGCCAATAATAGTTGAGGACCGGCATGCATCAATCTTTTATGTTCGAATTTAAATAATAAATGAGTAAAATAATGAGTGGACTGTAACAAAATTGGGTGTTTTTTACTATAAAGAAAGTTAGAATTATCAAGTCGTCCTCCAACACGCATTAACAAATCGTTATCCAAATAAACATTAAATTTTAATAGAGCATTCTTTTTCGGCAAACTTTGTTTACTTTTGAGTATTTTATATTCAGGAAATGATTCAGTTTGACATTTTAATATAACTAAACTTAATGCTTCTTTTAACTCATCCTCAGACAGATAATCCGAAATTGGAGGTTGTTTTTTACAAATCCTTATAAACCGTAAGACATAAGCTATTGAACGTAAAAGTCGTAAATAATTAGAGAAACGTTTAAAATCAATAAAAGTATTACATTTTTGTTCTCTATTACATCCCTTAAAAGCAACGAATGCAACATCAACTTGGGTATTTACGTCGTCGTTTATGTCTACATATTTATTATGAGAAGGCCACTGAGATTCATCTTGTTTTAAAAATTCAGGATCAGACCACCATGAATCAAGATTTTGCAGAATGCTAATATCCACCCCACGAGATATCAGATCTGCTGGGTTCTTCTCAGTAGGCACGTGTCGCCACATACAGTTACCGGCTTTATCTAAAACCTCAGCAACGCGATTGCGGACAAATGGTTGAAGCTTAAAAGGTAACATTTGTAGCCATCCGAGGACTATAGTTGAATCTGTCCAACAAAATGTACGATTCACATTTACTCTAAGTGAGTTAATGACCTTTTCAAATAAACGAGCTCCTACAATAACACCACATAACTCCAATCTAGGTATTGTGGTGGGCTTAATGGGTGCCACTCGACTTTTAGCTGTTAGTAAACGCACTACGCATTCACCCAAGTCATTAACGCTACGAACATATACGCAAGCACCAAATGCGCGCTCCGACGCATCCGTAAATATATGGAGTTCTAACTCCTTATAGGAACTACAAACTACAATTCGTGGAATACGAATTTGATTAATAAGAGGGAGATTCTTAATAACGTTTTTCCAGCGAAAACGAATTTCTGGAGTTAGTTGATCATCCCATGACAATTTGTCTAGCCATAAACTCTGTAATAGCATTTTCATTATAATCACACATGGAGACAAAAGCCCTAAAGGATCAAAGATCCGTGCAATTACAGAAAGCAAATCACGTTTCGTATAACTATTATCAGACAATACTGATAAACCTACAGAAAATCCTAGTTCATCAGAACTTGCATACCAACTCAAACCTAACAATTTATTGGGCTCAGTTATACCTATATCTAAATCAATTGATGTCTCAGAAGAATTTGATACTAATCTAAGATCATTTGACTTCCACTTTCTTAGTGGCATACAAGCAGATTTAAGCGCATTGGTAACTTCATTGCGAATGAATTCAACTTCATCTATATTATCACCCCCAGTAAGCAGGTCATCAACATAAAAGTCGTGTAAAATGATGTTAGAAATTGTACTGTTTTGACAATCAAGACCTATTTGTTTGAGGCATCGTGTCGCCAAATAGGGAGCACTAGCCGTACCGTAAGTGACTGTGTTTAATTTAAATATTTTAGTAGGTTCAGATGAATTATTAAGCCACAGTATCTGTTGTAAGTGCCTATCAGATGGATGAACAAGAATCTGTCTGTACATCTTCTCAACGTCGGCTGACAAGATGTATCTATGCTGCCTAAACCTTAGTAATATCGCCAACAGATCATCTTGAACCGTTGGACCCACCATCTGGATATCATTTAAGGCAACACCAGAAGACGATGGACAACTCGCATTGAACACTACGCGAAGCTTTGTAGTGCTACTACTTTCACGAAGTACGCCATGATGTGGTATAAAATATTCATGAGAAGTTAAGTTAATTTTTTTTATTTTCTGTCATGTGACCCAAAAACTCATATTCTGACATGAAATCATGATACATTTGACCAAAACTAAGCTGGGCTTTTAATCTTTTTTCGAGTGAAAATAAACATTTATTCGCTTTATGAAACGAATCACCTAAAAGAGAAGAATTTTGTTTGAGAGGGATGCGAACACAGAACCGACCGTCATCGAGACGTGTTGTATACTTAATGAAATGTTCTTCACATAGACGTTCTTCAGGCATATAATTCGATGAATTGGATTTAATTTCTTCCAATTGCCAGAAACGCGTTAGGTCGCTTCTAATTTTATCAAAATCAGAAGCTACATTTGTTTTAACAAGATTACATCTAAGATCTTTTGACAAGAATGAAAAATTATTATTATGAATAGGACCAGAAACTATCCAACCTAATCTAGTTTCACAAAGTATTGGTGTTCTCTTACTTAATTTAATTATTTTTGATCCTAATAAGTCCCAAAATAGATCGGCGCCTATCAAAATGTCAACATCACTGGGCTTATAAAAATTAGGATCAGCTAAACAAATATCTGATGGAAGTTTAATATTGCTTATATCGATTTCATGACTTGGCACAGCACTAGTTATTAATGGCAAAACAAAACAATATAATTGACAAGAAAAACCTTTATCTAATGACGTCATATTAATACGACATGTTTTACCTACGTGAGAAGTCACGTTATTAATGCCAGATATCGACCTATCAACCTGATTGGTTGACAAATTAAGCTTTTTACATAATTTCTCCGTGACAAAACTTGATGTGCTACCGCTATCGAGCACTGCACGGACAACATGCTCACAATTGTTATCATCAAATATTTTTACTAAAGCGGTTGACAATACTACTTCTAGCTGTATTAGCTTACAGCAAGTTGATGATACATTCGCTGACAGGGCTAGATTATTATTTTCAGCAAAGGAAGGCGATGAAGACGCTGAAACGTGGCTATCGGAAATATTCTTATTTTTATGAATGTTCAAAATATTCTTAGATTCCGATAAATGAATAAGAGTATTATGCTTACGCTTACACAAGTTGCAACCTGGCTTTTTGCAACGATTAGCAAAGTGACCTCCTCTAAAACAATTAAAACAGATTTTAAATTCAGGCAATAACTTAAATCTGTCACTATTACTTAATTCAAGAAATTGAGAGCAATTATTCAAATGATGGTCACCCTTACACTTAGGACAAGTTTTTGTAACTGAGTCTGTATTGGAATTGATGTAACTTTGAGTGCTAACCATCGACTTTATCTTAGGACCTGATTTAACGGACATTTGAGAAGGATTATTACGTGATAGTTCTAAAGTTTCTATTAAATCTGCTCGATTACGTAGAAACTTTATAAATGATTCAAAAGTAATCAAGCAGTCCTTGCTTAAACGACCTTTATATTCTTCCCACTCGCGATATGTCTTAGAGTCCAACTTCCGCGTGATAATATAAATTAAAAGTGTGTCCCAATGTTTAACGGGTTCACCCAATAATTCCAATGCTCTTAAATTTTTGTTTAATTGGTCTATTAAACGTTTTATAATTACAGATGATTCTTTTGTAATGATGTCCATATTAAACAAAGCCGAAACATGATTTTGGATTAATAAACGCTTATTGTTAAAACGATCGCATAGTAACGTCCACGCCAGAGAATAATTGGTTGCAGATAAGTCAATAGATTGAATTACCAAAGCAGCGGATCCCTCCAGCGATGCTCGTAAATAATGAAACTTATTAATTTCATCAATGTCGTCATTAGAGTGAATGAGACTAGTAAAGGTGTCATGGAACTCCAACCAATTTTCGTATGCCCCATTAAATTTCGGTAACTGAATGGTAGGCAATTTAACAAAGTTGCGATTGCTAGTGTGTACATTTTTATTAGTCAGAAGCGATTCACTATCTTTATTAAACTTAGTTAATAAACTTTGAGCTTTAGATAATGACTTATAATATTGAGATTCAAAATCGGAACGCTCAGAAAACTGTAAACGAGCGTCTTCTACAATGCATTCTAAACGCAACTGTACCTCATCATATTGTTCGTACAATGACTCGATCTTACCTATGCGTAATTGCAATTCCGTGGCATCGGAAACATCGAATGTTTTAAGATTTAACGCGTCGAGATAATTACCAAATAAGGTTAAGCGGCCTTTAAAACTGCCTCTTTTCTTTATTAGTTCTTTTTCCTCGGTCATTCTGGGAGTCGAGTGCCATCAACCTGGAATTTATACAATGATAATGTTAAAACAAATATTTAACGACTTTGAGCAGTAACTAAGCCAATTACTATCTACTAGATTGTAATTCCAAATCTACTTAATTGTAAATTACCTACTAATACTAATACTAATTACAAAAATTAAAAGTATTATTGCTAAAATATTACCTTAAAAAGCTTACTATTATATCAGGCTACAATACATTAAAATATTTAAAGTTCAATAACTAATTACGTTATACTTATCTAAATAAGCATATAATAAATGTAACTAATTTAAATGCAACTAAATAAAAACAATAAGTAATGCACTAAATGAATTATAACAACATCTATTTCTATTATATGAAAGCGGCTAACAAATACCTACGCACAACCAACTAACGTGAATCGTTATTTGTAATATAATAATATTTAATTATTAAAGGAAGTTAAATAATGCGGCATAATGCTTGCTATACCTAATAAATAAGTACAATTTTAACTTTTATCACAAATAAATGATTCACATTATAAGGTAGGACATAATGCTTTAATTTATAAAAAATAAGTAATAATTAACATTGAACTCACCATACAAACAATTTAAATATAATTTAATTTAATTAAACCTGATTAAGTGTTGGATTCCAATTATTAATAAAAACTTAACACCAGTTTTTGTTCATCGAACACGTGGACGTCCTCAGTACCCTCGGAGTTAAAGTTAACATTTATTTTCCATAATTCCGTATTAATAATTGTATCCTTTAATTAATCGATGATTTCTTCAATAATAATAATCATCCAGCTCGAAGTATGACCAAATATGTACGGATAATAACTTCGAGGGTTTAAAAAAATAAAAGACGGGCTGCGATGAACTGATCTTGAGTTTTAATGAATCAATCATAGATACGAAGTTACATACGGTTCACATGATGTTAACTTAGCTACATATAGCATAGGTAAAGTTAAGAAAGCGTAATTGCTATCTTAAAACAAACAGGTGTTTAAACACACCGTCTTGTAGCCGCGTGAGTTTTTTGAACTACCCGCGGTTAATCTCCATTATTTTTATTCAAAACACTAAGGTCCCGACACACAACGCTTACAACATCCGACGATTCATCTGAAGATTGATAACGACGTCTACATTTCAGCATGGTCTATCTTTTTTATAATATAGTTTTTACGAATCGTTAGGGCTTTGATATCTAAAAGAAGTGTTGTTGTGTAGTGGTCAGTAATGGAAGAGTTTACAACATAACAATGGGCAAGATTGTTTGTTTGAAGCATAAAATTATCAAGACAACTACGAATACGAATAGGGATAGTAATACATGAGATGCTAATAGTTCATCATATGCACTAATACGACTGTCTGTAGAAGAGTCAGAGATATCAAGATTAATATCTCCAATAACTATAACTGTTTTAAAAGACGACGAACGTTCGAGGCACTGATTTAATGATAGAATAAAGTCATCAATATTATATTTTGCAGATGGGCGATATACTGACAATAAAGCAATACCGTTATTTACAATCGAAAATAGACATTTAGCATCCATAAAAACTGCCTTTTACTATACAAAACTAGGTTAATGCTTGATTACATTCCACCTGATGATAAGTGAAATGTAGTCTTAGGTGGTAACGCGCATTAACCTAGCAGCCTATTCACTCTCCTCTTGAAGACACCCACATTATATTTGGCCGGAAACACCGACGCAGGCAGATTGTTCCAGTTCTTCGCTGTAAGCACTATAAAAAACGAAGCATAGCGCTTCGTTCGAACAGGTGGAATGTCCACAACAAAAGGATGGATTCCTGCCGTGCGCCGGAAAGTCCGATGATGGAAGGGGGCCGGGAGAATTAGATCGTGTAATTCCTGCGCACACTCACCAAAATGTATCCTATAGAATACTGAGAGGCTAGCAATTCTACGCCTGTGTTCAAGGCTTTGGAGGTCGGCTTCGACCAATTCGGGATCGCCTATGAGCCTCTTTGCTCGCCTCTCCATTGAGTCCAGAACCGCAAGATGAGACTTTGCGGCACCAGCAAATATGTGGCCACAGTACTCTACACAAGACCGGATCTGTGCTTTGTATAAAACAAGAAGCTGTCCCGGTGTAAAGTACTGCCGAACCTTCGCAAGAACGGCAAGCTTTGCTGCTGCTGCTCTTGCTCTGGACTCAATGAACCGACCAAAGTTGAGGTTCGAGGAAATCTCTAAGCCTAACAACTGAAGCCGGTCACTGTATTCCAAGGATACATTCTGGAAAGTAGGAGCCAAGGTGAAAGGGCTCCTTTTGGCGGTGAACAGACACGTCTGCATTTTGGTGGCGTTGAATTTGACAAGATTGGCATTGCTCCATGCGGAGACTGCCTGAAGTTTGTCATTCAAACGCTGCAGCATGGCTTTTCTTTCAGACTGTACTTGATCTCGACTAGCCCGAGTACTCGGCAGATATCTTTCTACAACTGTGCTGTCGTCTGCGTACCCATAGATACCGGGCTTCAACAGATCGTTAATGTGCAGCAGAAAAAGAATTGCAGAAAGAACGGACCTCTGAGGCACTCGGGCATTTATTGTCAAGGATTCCGAGGAACACCCATCGACAACTACTCGGAGAGATCTCTGGCTCAGAAAGTCCGTTACCCAGCCGATCAGACCAGGAGATATACCGTACGCTGAAAGCTGGCTTATAAGGCTCGCATGCCAGACCCTGTCAAATGCCCTCGAGACGTCCAGAGAGACGGCGACCGCTTCTCCGTTCTTCTCGATGGCCTCGCCTAGAATGTGTGTAGCATACACTAGGAGGTCCCCAGTAGACCTATTACGGCGAAACCCGTACTGTCGGTCACTGAGGAGATCGTTACCCTCTAGGTATGCTAGAAGGCGCGAGTTCAATACACGCTCCATAATCTTGCAGAGTATGGAGGTGATTGAAATCGGTCTGTAGTTAACAGGATCAGCACGGCTGCCTTTTTTGGGCACGGGTTGCACGTTGGCAAGCTTCCAGGATTTCGGCACTATTCCAGTCTTGAAAGAGAGGCGATACAGTCGTGTCAGTACAGGAGACAACTCAGCTGCACATGTCTTGAGCAGAATGGCTGGTATACCATCAGGACCACTGGCTTTATTCACATCTAAACGACACAATGTTCTCCATACCTCTTTGTTAGTGATGCGAATTCAGGCATCGAAATACCGCAGTGAGGAAGATGTGCTGGAGAAGCATTGCCAGTGTCTGGATGCGAATTATCAGCAAACAGAGAAGCAAATACATTCGCTTTCTCTGTTGCTGTGTGGGCCAGGGATCCATCCGGCTTCAGCAGAGCAGGCAGTGAGGGTTGGCAGAAATTAGACTCGATCGCTTTCGCAAGAGACCAGAAAGCTCGACAGCCAGTTGGTCTGACAGAGAGCTTTTCGCCATTCTTAGCGATTCGATCGAGACGAGCCTTCCACAATGCCTTTTTGTAGGACTTGGCAGCTAGGTTAAAGGCTCTCTTCTTTGTACTTACATCCGGAGTTTTGCGGCTTCGAGCATCAGCCCAAATGAGGTATGCCGAATGTTTTCGGTCTTGAGCATGACGACATTCGGCATTAAACCATGGGCGAGCTTTGCCACCGACGAGAACTTCAGCAAAAGGAATAAAATACTCCATTGCCTGATGCACCACATCGGTTATAGCATCCGCGCAACTCGACGACGGATCCAAAGAAGAGAAGCAGACCTGCCGTCAAGGATAAGATGCAAAGAAGTGCCGCATCTCATCCCAATCTGCTGACTTGTATTTCCATACTCGCCTAACACCATGTGGTTCGAGAGATGGTGGGGAATATGTAAACACAGATTTCACCAGACAGTGATCGGAGGTTCCCAAGGGGGAGGTGACCTCAACACGACACCTGTCCGGATCAGTTGTCAGCAGAAGGTCCAGGCAATTGGCTGTATGGCCTACCACATCTGGTACCCTTGTCGCTTGCCTCACCAGCTGAAAGAGGTCCAAGGACAACGCAAAGTTCCGCGCTTCTCTTCCAGCATGGTCGGTTTTCTGGTACGGGAACAGCCAGTCTTGATGACAAGCATTAAAGTCCCCCAGAAAAACAAGCTGCGCTGAAGGGTACTGATGCAAAGCCATATCAGCAGCCTCACCGAGATAATCAAATAAACGAGTTGTCTCCTGGTCACCGTGTGCGAACGGTAGACACAGGAATACAGGATTTTTTCATTTCCTATGTCCACTAAAACCCATAGGGAAGAAAAAGTGGGGTCTTCAAGGTGACGGAGACGCTGAACACAGAGGTCGTTCCGCGCGTACACACTGACTCCGGCCCGTGAGCGAAAGTTGTGCTCTAACGAGTAACCGGGATAATCCAAGTATGCAGCGCTCAAAGGACATTGTATCTGCGTCTCCGTCAAAAAGAGCAAGTGCGGCTGCTCTGTCTCCAGGTGGTGATGGACAGCTAGGATATTAGAGTGCAAACCCCTGATATTAGTGAGGTGCACTTTAAATGAGGAGGAGTGCAACCGCTGTAAAAACATTTTCTTCTTTTTAACTTTCCTCATAAAAAAAATAAAATAAAAGTGAATAGGGATGGGAAATGGCAGTTGAACGAGGCGGTACGTATCGAACCTGACGTTGAAATTGGTGATGTCTTGCCACTGGGAGGCTAGTCTGGAGACTGCGGGGACGCCCGAACCCCCCCAGGGATCGCCATCGGGCCTCCTCGTCTGGTCGCCAACCAGCACGATGGAGCCACCCTGGGATTTTTCGCAGCTGACGGGGCAGCCTTTCGTGGGTGGCTAACCCACTAATTGGGCCCACAACTATCTGCGGGCGGCCAGCGGAAAGCCGTTGCTCTGGATCCCGCTACCCTCCTCGACTAGACACCCGGCAGAACAAACACCAACTCGACGTCAAACCGGTTCGCCAACGCACCGCAGCTGTTCAGACCCATTTCCCATTAACGGCTTCATCGAGCAACGTGCCGGAACACGACTAGGTCGCTTTGCGGCACGACTCTGCCCGATGGGTGGTAACTTTGCCGGCGACCGGATGTTATGGTCTACCACTACTACTACAATTCTACTACTACTACTACTACTACTACTACTACTGCTACTACTACTACTACTGCTACTACTACTACTACTGCTACTGCTACTGCTACTGCTGCTACTGCTGCTACTGCTGCTACTGCTGCTACTACTACTGCTACTGCTGCTACTACTACTGCTACTGCTACTGCTACTGCTACTGCTACTGCTACTGCTACTGCTACTGCTACTGCTACTGCTACTGCTACTGCTACTGCTACTGCTACTGCTACTGCTACTGCTACTGCTACTGCTACTGCTACTGCTACTGCTACTGCTACTACCACCACTACCACAACTAAAGAGTTACGAAAGCGTAAACGTTAATTAAGCTACAGTGTTTAAATAAATGGTCGTAGTTATGTCTACATTTATTTTTAATTTTCAGTGGGACTATTGATTTTAATATTCTTATTTGTAAGTTATAAATTCGTTTTAGATGAGTTTTATACGTTCTGCCATAGCTAGAGATGCCATAACTTATTATAGAATCTGCAAGTGTCATGTACAAAAGTCTTAGAGTTTTATATGGAAGTTTATGTTTAAGTACACAAAATTTTGCCATAATAGCTCTCAGTTTACAACACACTTCATCTATATGAGGACCCAAATACATATGTTGACTAACCGCTTCAATTGACATACGTACACATGGGGTGTAACGTCCATGCATACAACTATGGTCATGCCAAACAATGCTAGGGATGAAGTTAGCTTTTTTTATATGGTGAGTGTATGTACATAAACTTAGTTTTCGAATAATTTATATAAAGGTCAACTTGATGCACCCATTTACATAGATTATTAAAATCTGTTTGCATCATTTCGCTTGCCCTTTCTATGTTATGATGAGCGGTGATAAAACATGTGTCGTCAGCAAATTGATACACAGAGCCGTGACTCATTATGTTATTATGTTGCACATATCATTGACATATATTAAGTACTCCGTAGGGTGGGTCCTACGGAGTACTTAATATATGTCAATGAT
This sequence comes from Napeogenes sylphis, assembly GCA_959347405.1. Classification (NCBI taxonomy): domain Eukaryota; kingdom Metazoa; phylum Arthropoda; class Insecta; order Lepidoptera; family Nymphalidae; genus Napeogenes; species Napeogenes sylphis. Next base: position 38,012,067 of record OY365782.1, read on the forward strand.
ATGATCTACCTGATCCTTGAGCTGTTCCTAGGGTAGATGGAATTAGTTCACTACCCTAACTACCCTATTTATTATTTCCCACGTCTTTTTTGTATATCGAAAGTTATCAGTAATTTAATTGATTTATTTCTAGTTTTTAATATTTTCCTATTAAATTCAAATTCAAAATATCTTTATTCAAGTAGGCATTTACACGCACTTTTGAATCATCAATTACATTAAATTGGTCAGTATAGTCAGTCTGTGAGTAAGCTACCACCAGCTCAGAATGCTGTTCTGCTGAGAAGAGCTGGCCAGAAACTCAACAGTTGCTCTTTTTATATGAAATTAAACAATGTTTTACTTATACATTATAACATCAACCCTACAAATGAGTCAATGATCCAAGTTCCATACATTTTGATCATCAAAAAATTCTTGAATTTTATAATAAGATTTATTTAATAATATACTTTTAATTTTAGATTTAAAACTAAGAAAAGGAAGATCCAAAATATCTTGTGGAACCCTATTACATATGCGTACACTGGAGCCCATGAAGGATTTGTTAACTTTTTGAAGTCGAAACTTAGGCGCTACGAGTTTATTTTTATTTATTGTATTTCTCGTATGTCTGTCGCTGTTTTTAGTATAAGTATTTAAATTGTGACGTATATATAATATATTATTAAAAATGTATTGATAAGCGACCGTAAGTATACCGATTTCTTTAAAAACATCTCTTAGGGAGTCTCTAGCTCTTAGATTACAAATAGCCCGTATAGCTCTTTTTTGTAAAACAAATATAGAATTCATTTCAACAAATAAACGAGTCGAGCCGTATTAATATCTGTTAATTGTCTTACTTTTTTAATTGCAAAGACGGCAGAGCTGAGTTTTCCAGCGAGTGTTGAGAGATAGGGGTTCCACTGGAGCTTTTTATCTAAAGTTATACCTAAGAAAATTGTTGAGTCAGTCATTTCTAACACTTCATTGTTAAGGAGTAAACTACAATTTTGACTTTTGACATTAGGAAGTGAAAATTCCATGCATTTAGTTTTTTTAGTATTTAAGACCAAATTATTAATTTCGAACCAATGAAGAACACGTGACAGAGCACTGTTTACTTTGTCATAATTAGCTTTATTACGATCAACATTGAAAATAAGCGAGGCATCATCAGCAAAAAAGACAATGTCACATAGTCCTTTTACATAAAAGGGCAATTCATTAATATAGAGTAAAAATAAAAAGGGGCCAAGAATAGATCCTTGTGGAACACCCATCTTTAGGTGAGAACCAGCCGATTTACAATTATTTACATCAACCGTCTGAACTCTTTGATTTAGGTAAGAGGCAATAAGATCAAGAGCAGCTCTACGCACACCATAGTGATTAAGTTTGCATAGTAATGTTTGATGTTCTACGCAATCAAAGGCTTTAGATAAATCACAAAACACCCCGATTGCATTCTGTGACTTCTCCCATGCGTCGTAAATGTGCTTAAGAAAAGTGGCACCCGCATCAGTTGTTGATTTGCCTTTGGTGAAACCAAATTGTTTACTATGCATGATTTTATTGCTGTAAACGAATTCTGTCATTTGGTTGAGAATAATTTTTTCGAAGATTTTACTTAAGGTAGGCAAAATAGATATTGGCCTATAATTTCCCGGTTCAAGTCTATCGCCACTTTTAAACAAAGGAACTACTTTACTATTTTTCATTAAATCTGGGAATGTACCGGTTTCAATACATTTGTTAAAAATTAAGGATAATTGGGGAGCAATGTCATTTATAACAGTGGTAAGTAAATTAACTGACATACCCCAGAGATCCCCTGTTTTTTTCATATTTAGGTTTCTAAACGTTTTAACAATTTCATATGATGAAACAGGTTTTAATAACAAAACATTTATTACGGACGTTATTCGTCAATTCGACGATTGCATCACATGCTGAAGAATTTAAATTACGCGAATTTAATTTACGACTGTTAAAGGAATTTCGTTGAAAAAAGTCTCAAAAATAGCCGCCACAGTTGAATTTGAATTAATTTCAATATTATCAATTTTTAACTTAATAGGTCCATTAGCAGCCCTATTTTTTCCAGAAATACTAGATATAACATCCCACGTTGCTTTTATCTTATCATCAGAGTTTAAAATTTTATTTCTAATATAAATCGACTTGGCATGTAAGCAAACGTTTTTAAATATTTTAGAGAAATTCCTAACTTTATTAAAGAACACGGGATCATGATTCCATTGCCTCTCACCATACAAATCATATAATTTTTCTCTACTTATGTATATTCCCGGGGTATCCCAATCACTAAATTTTAGTTTTAGGTATTTAGTTAAAGTTTTTGGTTTAAAAAAAATATTGGATTCTTGTAACAAAAATTCGAAAAATGTATTAAATAAATTATTGGAATTACCATCGCTCATGTCTACTTTATGCAGTTTTTGCACAACAATATTCTTAAAAGTAATGATTCGGTTTTTCGTTATCGTTTTGCAAGTAAATTTTTGGGGCTTTTCATTTTCATGATTGATTAATATAGAAAATTTTTGACCACAGTGGTCTGAATTTAAATTCGTCATTATCGTCTCTTCATAAATGTTACAGTGACAGTACACATTATCAATACAAGTCGCGGAAACACTAGTGATGCGAGTAGGTTCAAAAAATACGTTCAATAAGTTAAAAGATTTAAACAAATTTAATAAACGTACACTAGACGAAGTTACTTGTAATATATCTACATTAAAGTCACCGCACACAATCACGGACTTGTTTTTATGACAAAGTTTAGTTAAAATATCCTCCATTTTGTTTTCAAATTCATCAAAATCACCACAGGGAGGTCGTTACACCAATAAAATAATATGTTCATTGAGCTCAATGCAGGATAGTTCAATAATTCGCTCGACAGAGAGCGCCACTATGTCTGATCGAGACTTAAACACCACATCGTTACGAGCTAAGATAAGTGAGCCACCGCGAATAGCTTTCTCTCTACAGAACGAACTTGACAATTTATAATTTTGTACATTTATAATATTGTTATCCTTTGACAACCAGTGCTCTGTAATGCACAATAAACTAATGTTATATTTTTGAACAAACAGTTCCACTTCCGATTCCTTGCCACCTAAGCCTTGCATATTTTGATGGACAATAGTAAACAGATTAGGCTTTATCTAAAAATTTAGTTTAAAGTGCAAACGATTATGTTCTGTCAGTACTACACTATTTAAATTACATTTATTTTTCGTTATATCTGTTATAACGAAGTTTTTTAAATTAAATGCTACTAAAGTAGCAATCTGTTTTTTATAATATACAGGCAGATACATTATACCTTTTATCATTTTAAACCTATTATAAATAAATTTATTTCTTTTTTTTTCTTTTTTGTTGTTATGCCTTCATTCACATATGTGTATGGAATATTCTGCCAATTTCAAGTAACATTCGGTTAAAAAAAAGTTTTTTATTTTCTAATACTTGTGGTACAGAGTGGAGAAAACATGAAGGAGATTGGAAAATATTGAATTTTGTGAAAAAAGTAATTCCTTACTTATATTGTTGACCAGCACCTAAAACAACACAAAAGGATAATATATATTTATTTGTATATGTTATAAGTTAGTGGTTTTAATAATATAATATTTTATAGTTTTATATTATTATATTTTATAAATTTACAAATAAACCAGACAAAAGAAATATTAACAAGGTTTAAAAAACATTCTACATTTAAGGGAGGAGTATTAGCTGGGAGAACGTCATAAAGTTGATAAGTGAGTCTGGGACAGGAAAAAAGTAAGTGAGGAATCGTACCTTCGTCTAACCCACATTCACACAGTGAGTGATCTCTAACCCTTATTTTAGCTAAGTGATGAACCCTTATTTAGCTAGCATGACCTATTCGCAGTCTGCAAATGGTCGAGGTTACTTGTCGGTTACTTTTTCTATATATAAAAAACCAAGGTTTTCGAGGAATATCTAATTAAATTGATGCATAATGTCTGACTTTAATTTAGATGAGGACTAAGAAGGAGGACAAGATTGGTAAAGGTGGATTTTGGCAAGACGATTTAAATCTTGTGGATAATTTTTCAAAAGGGAAACGGAGCTTGCTCGAATTGCTTGTTTAGCATATATATCTGCGTGTACATTGCCAGTTATGCCAGAGTGGCCCGGAATCCAAACTAATAATATTTGTATATTTTTTTGATAGCAGGAAAATAATACTTCTCGAAATTTAAAAATGATTGAGAACTTACTCTTACTTCGAAAGGGGTTTTCTTTAATTGCTTGAAGGCAACTTAATGAGTCTGTCAGTATTATTATTTGTCGGATATTATGGGATTCGGCAAAAAGTAATGCGTCTAATATAGCAACAGACTCTCCTGTAAAAACTGATGTCATGAGGGGACATTTAAATTGGAGTATAATTTTATATTTCGGAATCCAGCAAGCTACTCCGACGTCACCGTCATTGGATAATTTGGAAGCATCTGTATAAGATGACTGTGAATTCAGGCCATTCAGAGTTAAAAATCTCATTAAATTTAGTGTTCGCTTCTACAGTCGTTTTAATTAAACCTAAATTTAGAATAATAGGAGGGGAATAGGTCAAAGCCTTAAAAGGAACTGAGAATATAGGAAGTTTCGGTGAACTATGAATCGGGTGGGGAAGGCAAATAAATTTACGGAAACTTTTAAGAAGGTCTGGAATATTTTGATTAGGACGAATGATATCATTTAATTCGTGCAAGCGATTTATTAAAGGATGAGATGTTATTTGAAAAATTTTAGAAATGAAACGGTTGCTCAGATATTGACTTCGTAATTGGATAGGAGGGTCAACACATTCTAATTGTAAAGCATTAGTGGGAGAGGATTTCATAGAACCTAAAATTATTCGCAAACATTTGTATTGAATTTTGTTTAATTTATTAATTTCTGATTTATTTATTGGATTTAAAGTAAATAATCCGTAGTCTATATGACTACGGCCGATAGCATTATAATATATTTTTTGTGAGAAGGGATGAGCACCCCATCAAACACCTGATAGAGAGCGAAGAATGTTAGATCCTTTTTCACATTTTTTAATAATGTAATCTGTATGTGCTGTTCCATTTAGCCTTGAGTCCAAAACAGTACCAAGAAATTTGACTTTATTCACAACAGATATGTGTTGATCTTCATAAGATATGTTGATAATTGGAGTTTGTCTTTTTCTAGTGAAAATGACAGCCTTACATTTGCTTAAGGAAAGAGAAAGACCATGGTTTACTAACCATTGTCCTAAATAAATCAAAGCGGAATTTGAACGGTAAGTAATTTCGGTGATAGAATTTGAACTGCAATATAGAGCTAAATCATCAGCATATTGCAGAGAACTAAACAAATTTTTAACAGAGAGATCAAGATCATAAGTGTAAATGTTGTAAAGCAAAGGACTCATAACAGATCCTTGGGGAATTCCTTTCCAGACCGTTTTTGGATGAAGGCAATATGAAGAAGATTGAATATGAATGGTTCTAGGAGATAGAAAGTTAGTATGATATGAATTAACCTCACTGGAATATTCAGCTGTTGCATTTTTTGCCTGAGTATCGGAAGTAAAACATTACGTTTTCCAGGCTTCCGGAATAAATCCTGTTACGAAAAATTTGTTGATCATTTTAAGGTAACAATATTTTGCATTATCATTTAATTTGACAAGGGAAGAATATGGGATGCCATATTTGCCAGGAGTTGAGTCTTTGAGCCCAGTGAGAGCACATTGTAATTCTTCAAAAGTAAAGTTAGAATCTAAAGTGTCATTAGACTCAGTATGAGTTATAGAAAGTAAAGGAAAGAGGTCTTCGTGAGGAACAAAGGGAGGAGCAATCTTATCCGAAAAGGATTCTAACCATACAGAAGGATTATTACTGCTGGGATTACTATAATCAACTGCATTACGAAATCTTTTGATTTTGTTCCATACTATAGAGGATGGAAAACGGGAACTTAAAGATTCACAAAAGCTTATCGAACCACGTTTATTCTTTTTTGATGCTAATCTAATAGACCTTGCGTTTAATTGTTTATAGCATGAGTAATTATAAGTGGACCTACATATCGAGTAATTAATTTCTGCTTTTTTTCTTCTACGGAACAAATCTGTACACTCACTATCCCACCAGGGAAGAAAAGGTACGAAATCTCGTTTCGATCTTTTGATCGGTATGTGTAAGTCAGTGGAAGAGAGTAAAATGTCAATAAACTGTTTGTAATAACTTTCTAATTCTACAACACTTTCAAGGTTTATAAGTGCATTTACCTTTGAGTCAACCGAGATAGCATAAGAATCCCAATCGGCCCGATTGAGTTTATATTTCAAACGACATGAGAGGTTTGAGGAAGGGGCAACATTGTGAGAGAGGGATAAAAGGATGGGGAAATAATCACTGCCATGAGTGCTACCTAGAGTTTGCCAAGAAATAAGAGTAGATAAAGGGGGAGAACAAAGGGATAAATCAACAGCAGATTTGGGATTTTGAAAAGGGTATACCCTGCGGGTTGGGGATCCATCATTAAGTAAACATAAATTTAAATCATCAAAAATATACAATAAATGTAGGGAAAACCCATCACAGAGATGAGAACCCCAAATATAATGATGCGAGTTTAAGTCTCCCATTACCACTATGGGAGATGGAAGTGAAGAGAGGATGGATCGTAGGTCTGGGATTAAGGAAGAATGAGGGTGAGGAATGTATATGGAGAGAAAAGATATGTTGAAAGCCCTCACTGCCACAGCATTAATTTGCTGAGTGTGAGGAGGAATTGGAATAAAAGAATAATTAGCTGAACGACGAATAAGAAGAGTGCAACCTGCATAGCCATCATCCCTGTCATCCCGTAGACAGGAAAACCCTGGCACTCGAAATGAAGTACCAGGTGTTAACCATGACTCAGAGATAGCAAGGATTATGGGATTGTACTCTTTAATAATACAAATAAGTTCATGTTTCTTGCTACGAATACTTTTACAGTTCCATTGAATTATTCGAACTGTATCCATTAGAATGAAGGGCAGATAGTTGGGAAAGTAGTTTAGCAGCGTTGGACGGTAGTGGTATATCATTAAATTTTTTATTCATATTTATAAAGGATTCCACTATAGAGATTATGAGATTATCATCAGGTGTTAGAGAGTATTTATCATTTTTATTATTATTGTAGGAGTCATTTAGGGCACAACCATTTTCACTTGTGGAGGGATGATTATGAGTAAGGGATTTGTGGAATTGAATATCGTAACCCCTTGCTAAAGGAGTTTGAGGGCGAGGATTACGTGTGACTGTTTTACGATACAAGACAGATGGAGACGTATTTGATTGTGTATGGTTCACGGTAACAGTAGGGGAGTATATAGGAGGAGTAATCAAAGTCTTAGCAATGTCTGCATATGATCGGTATGTTGGAGCAAATCGAGAAGAAGCGTCAAGATATGATATGTTTTCTTGAGACATTACTAGTTTGATAGAGCGCTGACGTGAATGTTCTGGGCAAACTTTGTCCGTTGCCGAGTGATTGCCAGTGCATAACAAACATTTACCATTGTCTATTGTAATGTGACATGAATCACCAGTATGAGCTTGGGTGCACTTAAAGCATTTTGGCTTAGAACGGCATTGATTTTTGACATGCCCAAATCTACAGCAGTTTAAGCATTGGATTGTAGGAAGATGATACATGTCAAGTGGAAGAGAAGCGTGAAAAGAACATATATAGGATGGAAGATTTTGGCCTCGGAAGGTAATGACTACTAATTGAGTAGGGATCCAATTCACAATTCCATCAGTAGATTGTTTCCTGTTTAACCTTCTAGCTTTAAGCACTTCACCACAGCCAGGAGGAAGGTATAGGGACTCAACAAAATCAGGTATTGATAGGTCAACGGGAACTCCTCTGACAACACTCATTCTGGTAATATTAAAAGTAGGAATGTAAGGTGTATTTTGCAACAGATAAAATAGGGTTTTATATAAAGTTGTTAGCCGCTGTAGCAGAACTAAATTCAACTGATATTTTGTTTTGTAACTGATATTTATTTACATCAAAGTAAAAGAATGCGTCACTATGACGGTATGTCAAATTATACAATGTCAAATTTAAATTATATATATACTTGTTTTGTATGTCCGAATAAGATGATGAATAAGGAAATGTACAAATTTACAATTATTCCTATTGTGTAATTTTAATAATTTTTCTATATTTTTAATAATTTCAATTTTCTTGACAGACAAACCATCTCCATGTAATAGTACAATAGTACTGTTTTCAGTCAAGTCAAAGTTAATTATTTTGTCTAGATTATGCTGGTAACTGGCTCCAGGTAGGCATATATTATAAACATTATTTAATTTACTACTTAAAAGAGATTCAAAGCCTTGACCTAATTGATACAGCAGAGGACTTATTAGTTATTAGATTTTTTTCATAATATTTACATTTTTATTGACTCTCCCAGATCAAAGTAATTTAGTAAGATGGGGCAAAGCCACCGAAAAGTCTTGCAACATCTGTAGGGAGGAAATAGGAACCGCGAAACACCTATTAGTAGGGTGTAGGGTACTAGATAAAGGTCAATACTCGCGTCGCCACGACAAGGTATTAGAAATTATACGGGAAGCGGTTAGTCTTTCAGTAGCAAGAGCGCGGAAGGGTATAACAACCACCAAACGATCTATAGAATTCGTAAAAGAAGGCTCCTCCAAAAAATCAAAAGCGAAGCCTTATTCAATATTAGGCGCGGCTCCTGATTGGATTCTCATGATGGACACGTATGAAAAGCATTACAAAATCCCTGGGGACGTTGGTGTTTCGTCATCCAGACCGGACTTATTCCTGTATTCGAAACATCTGAGGCGCGTGATACTTGTGGAGCTTACTGTTCCTTGGGAAACAAACATCCCAAGGGATCACACATTCAAGCTCAATAAGTATTACGAACTAACCAATGAACAGATCAGGAATAAATTTATAGTTAGTTTGTACGCGGTATAACAGCAAAATCTCTCTATAGCCTACTTAAAGACCTTGGCCTTTCTAGAACAAGCATCGGTTCATTTCTAGAACATATACATTAACATAATTATTAGTTAAAGATTCAAACCGCTCTAAGTTATAACTACATAAATCAACTAAATTACCAGTAGCTTGAATATGTTCTTTAATTTCATTCTGAGAAGATTCATATTTTTTACTCATTGATTGCAATAAACAAGTTAATTGAGAAATTTCATCCTGTAAGTTTTGGGTGTCTCGCTCATACATTGACCTACTCTCAATCATTTTCTTATTATAGATACTAACTTTTTTAATTAATTTTGAGCGTTCCATTTTTAAATCATTTATTTTCTTTGCAGAAAACTTGTTGTTAATAAGTTTATTACATTTTTTTATTAATTTGTTAACCTTTATATACTTTTTTAATTTGTTTTGGCTTGAAAAGTATATAGGGTGCGCAATACTGGACTCATCTTTAGTTAAATCAATTACAGTTGAATTAACATCAATTAAATTTGATTGAGTAGGTTGTGAGTTGCATTCAACCAGTTCCTCGTATAACCTATGGGTATGCTGGCTTTCTACATTTAATTTGCAGGTTTCCAGGTTTGAAATAGATTTCCTAGCTTAACTGATCTCGCTGAGCCACAATATCCAAATAATTGGTATGTAGTTCAGCGAGCTTACCTTTAAGATCAGTATTTCTATTTACATACATTACATTTTTTTTAATTTCCTGTTCGCTGTCCTCTCTTTTCTGCAGTAGCTTCTTGCACAAATCTTAAGAAGATCTTAGTTCTTCTAAAGCTAGTTTCAATTTTTGGTCCAACTCCCTTGCAAAGGTCTTGCGGGTGGCAATTACTCTTTCCATAGTTAAACCTGGGTACAAATAACCACTTAGATGCAATGGGAACGATAAATACTTATTTTATGTATGTATTTAAAATACTTATTTTATGTATGTATGTGAAGTAAAATAAATGTAATGGTTTTGTATGAGGCTAATATTTTTGTCTACAACTTTACTTCAAACTAGTCAAGTAAAGTGAGTCAGTAACGGTGCCTGAGTGTGTGGATGGACGTTACTCACTAAATCATGAGTAGTTTCTAGTTCAATGTATGTGATATATATTAAAAGTAAAACCAAATTCTCCCCGGGATTGAAGAAATTTGAATTCGTCATCCGTTAAGTTGAGAGCTCGGTATATTCCTTTGTTCTTTCTAAATTAAACACGAAAACAAAATACAAACAATAGCACGATAGTAATACGGTACTTTTTATCACTAAATATGATAATTGCACTTAATATACCTAAAGTAATTTAATTTAAATTAAAATGTACAGAGAATTTATCTGACGACAAGTCATCAGTGTTGCCAGTCTAGTATTAGTTTTGTTTCTGTATTTTTATATATCAGTTTTTTTTTATTATTTAAATTTTTCAAATGTATTTTTAAAAGTTCTCTTTTTTTTATTACAGATATTTACAGTATTTTCCGTAATCCAACAATTTTTTTGTTTATTATTAGTAGTAATATTAGTTTTATATGTACATTTATTATAAATATAGTTAAATTTGTTAATAATGAACTCAATAATTTCATTTGGATCCTCGTTGTGCAAAAGTGTATTCCAATTAATTTTACTTAATTCGTGTTTTTTCTCTATCTAGTTTAGTTATAGTTTTAGATGTACTCATACAATACGGGCTTATCAAAGAAAGGCCGGTTATGTAGTGGTCCACCAGTACATTGAGCACGACTGCTGACTGGACTCCCTCGCACACGTCGCGGATGAATATGTGATCTATACATGATTTGGATATGCCACTAATATTTTTCTCGACTCGAGTGAATTATGAAATACAACAATCAAACCCTAGTAAGAATTCAGAGTATTCAAATATAATCTTACAGTGCTATTTATAATGCTAATGTCTATATTCATGTCACCTATTAATTTATAGTAAGAGTTGTTTGTACAAAAAGATAACATTTTCGACAGTTCAGTAATTTTATTTTATTTTTACAATTTTGGGAAAACTTACAGCTAGTGAATATATTAGATAATAAGTTATAGTTCCATTAGATAATATGGTCACTTATAGCCAATTACAAGTTTCCACTGATTAATAATCAAATAAGTACAAACAAATTTAAGCTTTTGCATTTATTTTTTTTTTTATTTTTTTTTTATTTATATCTTTTCCACTTAGAATCATAATCAGTGATCACTTGTGTACGTCAACATGGAAGTGTCAGGAGGGCCTATTACGATACTAGATTTATCGTAATAAGCCCTTCTGAAAAAGCTCTTTCCATCTTAATGTTAAAGCTATGAGGGTTCCAAACGCGTCCTGGTCTGAGAAGAACCACACAACAAACTCAGCCGGATATATTTTTTGTTATCGTGATCACTGTTTCACAAACGTCAAACTTAAATGCAAATTTGGAACAACTAGAACCGTCGCAATCAATCGGAAAAGAAGCCTAATGATTTCAGGCAACGAAAATTAAATAATAATAACAAAAAAAATATATATATATATATATATATATATAAATCTTCGGCCTGCCACACAACCAGTCACCGCAAGCAGCACCCGTTCACGAGCATAACACAAGAGCCAGCCATCACCCCCTTCGCACATATTTGAGGGAGGGAGGCAACCCGACTCCCGATGCTACCGCAAGTAGTGACTTCTAAGGAATCGGTGTGATGCAGAAGGTCGATAAAGCAAGATAATTTACAACAAAAAACAAATTGCGGAGATTACTAGCTATTCGCAATACAATACAGATTCATTCCCAGGCCATACCGTCGTCGCTGTAATCCTTTACACTATAGTAGGATTTTTTTATTAAATTATTTTTAACATATAATTTAAATTTATTTAATGATAGATTTAAGGCTTCATTTGGGAGCTTATTATAAAAACGTATACAATTACCCTTAAAGGATTTACCTATTTTATGGAGCCTAGTGCCGGGCATAGCGAGTTTATTTTTTTGTCTTGTATTAATTTTATGTAAATCACAATTTTTCTTGAACTGTGAAATATTTTTATGAACGTAAATTAAATTTTCATAAATATATTGATTGTAAACATTCATAATTTTAAATTCTTTAAATTTATTTCTTAAAGAATCTCTTGGTCTCATATTATATATTGCGCGAACAGCCCTTTTCTGCAATGTAAATATGGTATCAATGTCAGTCGCATTGCCCCATAAGAGTATACCGTATGACATTAAGCTATGAAAGTAACTAAAGTAAACTAATCGAGCAGTTTCCATATTTGTTAATCGACGTATTTTTTTAACCGCGTATGCAGCAGAACCTAGTCTGCTTAAAAACTTAATGTTCGATAAATTTATTCACTTTCAAAATACATTCTATTTATTAATCCCTTTAGCTTTACAGATGACATACAAAACAATTCTATGTCGTTTTCTTTTGCAAAGGCATTGAAATTTCTTGCTGTCCTGACCATAAATGAATTGGCATAGTTAGTCCTTTCAAGAAGCACGTCAAGTAGGAACGGATTTCTAAACATTGTCGATTTGTACGAAGCTTATAAGCCTAAGCAGTTTTGAGCAGTCCACCGTGCCATTAGCCACGTTAAACAAATAACACAAGTCAGCTGTTGATCTTCGATGTGCTATTGGGAGAAAATGAAATTTACGACATCGTGCATATAATCAGGCAAATACGTCCGTGAACGAAACTGTAAAAATCGCAAGAATTTTCTTTGAACGCGTTCCAAGCGCTCTATATAGATATCATAACACGGGTTCCATACCTGAGAGGCATATTCCAAGTGACTGAGAACATATGCACAGTACAATAATTAACCGCCCCGTTGGTCGAGTGGTTAGCGCTGACGCCTAACGTGTCACGGCGCAATGGGGCTCGGGTTCGATTCCCGGCAGAGACAGGCATTTATGTGATGAGCATAGATGTCTGTGTTTCTGGGTTTGGTCGTTTATTAAATATATTCTCAGTATTTATATGTGTATTTCTATGTATTTGTATCGTTGTCTAACACCCTTAACACAAGCAAATAATTTGCTTACTTAGGGGTTAGATCAATGTGTGTAATTTGTCCTGATATTGTTATATTATTATCCTGATATTATTATTTTTAGGAAAGTAAATTCAGCAGACATTCTTAGAATAAAACCTAATGCTTTGGATGCCTTGCTGGCTATGTTATTAATATGTTCATCAAATAATAATTTATATATATTGCTATAAAATATAACACCTAAATCATTTATTTTATTTACTCTAGTTACAGGACTATTTAACAAAAAACGTAATTGCATGTTATTGTGACTGGTTTTCGAGTATAAGAGCATACAAAACATTTAGATACATTTAAGTACAAACGGTTACGAGTACAATAATCTTGGAACCTGGAAAACCTTGGAAAGCGGCACCCAAATGTCTTCGGCTGAAGAGAATCACTCCTCTCTACACACAGCCGCAAGATCACGATGGACTGCTATCAGAATGCCACCCGCTATAAAAATAAGATACCAATCATCCAATAACTCGGAATTACGAATACAATTATCATTGAGCCATGTTTCAGTCAAGCAAATTATGTAGTGCGAAGCAAGTGCTATATTTCTATAGAATAAAGATGTTTTCGTGTAGGCCAAGCACATTTTGATAATACATATTAACCATAATTAAAGTAAAAATATATTAGAAAATAAAAATAGTAATATTTTATGTCAAAATATGGATAACGCATACAAAATAACACTACTATTTGTAGAGTCATAGAATATATTAAATAAAAACGTAAAAAATAATATAAACAGTCGCCATTTAAAAAGCAATAGTAACGGAAGTTCATCCGAGTACCTCACGTTTCTAAGAAACGGTAACTTAAAAGAAACATAACTATGAGCATAAATAATACATTAGTAAAGTGGGTAATCGTCAGGCAAGCGAGCAAATGAACAGCTGTGAGACGTTATAGAAACCAGTTTTAATAGACTGGGCAAAGCAGGAGTGGTCAATGCATTAGCAAAAGGGTCGCAGTTGGAAGTATGACACTTTTTCATTACACAAGTAAAATTACGATATAATAAAGAAATAGAAACTAGAATGAATATAAAAATTACAAGTTTTTTAAATCTAATTCCTTGTTGATGACAATCACTGGGGAGATCGAGTTTTTTCGCAGATGAATTTTGCAGCCTTTAACCCAGATAAACTGAATGCCTCGATCTTTTGCTAGAGTTTTTGTCTTACTCAGAAGAATTTTGTATTCTCGGGTAAGATGGTCGTTAACATAAACTCTTAAATGATCTTGCAATCCCAGGTCCATTGGAGTAATATTGCACTTTTTAGCCCCTTCCACAAAATTATCTTTAACGTATCTGTTATGTACTCCAATTATAATGGATTTAGTCTGATTTTTATTCCTCGTGTTATGAAATTGACTTGATCCTTCCTTATAGATTGTTTTAGCATGTTACCCATCCTGTCAACAATGTTAAACAGGTTTTCTGAGTTTGATTCAGGAATTCCTTTTATTTCAATATTGTTTAAACGTGAACTTTGATCATTGTCACGTAACTGAGCTTCAATGTTTTCAAACCTCGATTGAAGGTGATCCACAACAGATTTTACATTTTTAAGGGATTAGATATCCTTTTCCACTACAATATTTTTTCAGATAAAACCATTATTTTATTGTCTACGAACTCAATGGAGTTCTTAATATCTGTTAGTTCGGGTTTTATGTTTCTGAGTTCAGCAAGCTCCTATTTGACACTTTTCAAACTTTCTGCAAGCTCCGGTAGAATGGCCACTTGTACAGACAGTTGCTTTAACTCTGATAATACTGAGTCCAAATCTGCTTTAGTAGGGGATTTAGCAGATGTGTCCTTGATTGAAACCGTTGCAGACTTAGCATTTTTACAAGACGAGCATCGCCTGCTAGGTTTACGATCTCCAACCTGCACAAGGGAAATCCAAACATGCAGCACATACAGAGCACTGTACACCTTCTATGAAGGCTTCATTGCAACTGTTACATTTGAACATGTTTAAGAATAATACCCGACCGCGAGTTTGGAAACACTGCTGTAACTGGTTATGCGCGCGAGTAACGAGTACCGGGTAAGCGTGTGCACGGTGCCGCGACTGAGGACTGACTGATATAATAAAGCTGCTCTTACAAAGGTTTGGTGGTCTGTACATAACGCACAAGGATAATTTATACCCATTCAGAATCTTCACTTCACCACACAAACACTCACAGTATTCTGAACTCACTTGGTTTTTTACAAAAGAAATATTTTTATGAACGCATGTGATTATGCCACCTCCTTTCCTATGATTTCGAAGTTCCGTGTACATAGAATAATTATTTAAGTTGAATAAATCTTTTGTCATGTACGATATGTTAGCTTCGGTTACTATTATAAGGTGTATAATTACGGGGCTAGTGTCAACGATATATTCCAGCTGTGAATGATTTTTAATCATCGACTGAATGTTGACATGTAGTAATAGCAATTTATTATGTTCCTTTCGTATATTCTTAGTGAAATTATTCCATGTTTCATAATTTGATTCAAATATTCAGGAGTCGTAATTAGTCATAATATCATATAGTTAATCGATGTATGTTACGAAAAATTTTTACTCTTATGTCTTTTGACATTCTTTGATAATTTTCTCAATATCGTTCTCTGAGCTTACGTAGTAAATTTTATTATCACCTTCAGATTTTCGGACCATAACTTGCCCATTTTTACACCACATTATTTACTAATTGAGGTTTCTTTTACAGCTGTTTTTGTTGTCTATAGTAGGTAAGCTGTTGTCGGGGTCAATGCCTCGCGTATGAATACCGAACGCTCGCCTTCTCCAACTATTTTTTTTCCAGCAACACTTCTGGCTATTGCAGCCTTAATCCAATCGTTTCTCCTTCCTTCCCGTAATGAAACTATAATAGGTGAATTTACCTTATAGCGTTCCGCTTGATCATTACTCTGTCGTTTTGGTTTCTTTTTTTTCTCACGACACTTACTACGTCTTTTATTTTTTGGTTGAGCGACTGGCAGAGTAACATAGTAGTAATTTGCTTTACGTCCTCGTTCTTCTTCTCAACAATACCACAAATTTCAATATCATTTTGCATCTGTGCTTGTTCTAGTTTATTAACCTTTTGTTCAAGCACTGCATTTGTTAGATTAAGATTATTATATATATTATTTAGATTTTTACATTGATTTTCTACTAGTTTAACGCGCATTTCATAGTTTTTAATTTTCTCCTCGTAGTCGTCTATTTTATTCGAATAGAATTTGAGGGTACTTTGAAGTTCATCCCGGATGATCTCTTTAACCGTCTGTCTTATTTGACGAAATTCTTGACGAAGATCTATTAGTAGTTTGTCCTCGTCAACATTATTCTGCCCTTCTCCATCCGTATCTTCATCCTCTGGGTCAGGTAAAATAACAGATAATCGTTTTGCTTTACCACCCATCGGTGCGGTACAGCTCCGACATTTCCAATAAATGGAATCTGTTGAGGATAAAGTCGTAAGGTGCTCGGTGGATACGCAGGTGCCATCATACCACTTATTGCACTTGTTGCATTGCACGCCTGGTTTTCTTTTCGTGACAATTTTACTACACTTTGCATACTTCGTCATATTTTAATTAATCGTTTTCGCAGGTAGACGTTAAATAATTAGTTACGCGTCGTTACACTGTCGCAGCGAGCGGTGAACTGTGAGGGTGAAGAATTGAATTGAATTGAATTTGGAGTGTAGAACTCGTTGGGGGTGATCTTCTCAATGGAATTTTAGAATAATTAAAAAATTATATAATATATACAGGGTTATTTGTAATTAGTTGAGCACCTTTTGCAGGCAGCCCCTCTACATCAATCCTAACAACATTTGTTCTACGACTTTTTAAAATTAATAGTTTTAAACATTTAGTTTTTCCCATACAAAATTTATTTATTGCCTCTAAACGTGCATTAAACTTGAGCAAAGAGAGGCCACGCAACTTGTCAAAATATGTGCCAAGGCCACGTGCATCGGAGCGCGGGTTGGCGGGGTGACGCAGCGGCGGCTATGCACGTTAGAACTTAATCATTTTTTAAGGTGTAATAAAAAATAGCATCGTTTTCCACTTTTATTTATTAAAATATTTTCTACAATAGTCGAAACACATATTTTTGTATAATATCACTTTTACAAAATAAGCATTTATTATCTAATTACAATATTTACACCTATGAAAAAGGAATAAATTAATTGAAATATTGTCTAACTGTTTAAGAGTCTAATGAAAAAACAAAATCTCCAATAGACGTTGTCCACAAGTTGAATGTCTCAATATTTTTATTTGGTTTATGAAATAAACCTCCCCCGGTGACGCTGTAATAGCCAACAGGGCTAAAAGTATAGACATACAAAAAAAATTAATAAAATAAAAAAAGAATAAAAAAAAATAAAAAAAAATAAAAAAAAAATATGAAATAAGGGCACTGTAACTTTTTCTGATCCTGCAAATATTTACGTTATTATTACAAAGTTTCCCACCTAGTAATAAGAACTACTTTTCTTTGTTTAGAAAATTTGTAATACTTGATTACATTTATATTCACTAAAAACATAACTATACTATCACTGTAGTAATTTAAGAATACTTTAAAATGTATGCAACTAGTTTGATCCCAAAATTATTTTGAATAGTAATTAATGTAGCGTATTTTCTTTGAGAATTCGATAAGAAACTAAATAGATATTATTTTTACAAAACAATAACTTCTCTTTAACTTACTTTATACATATCATTTTATCTCGTTTGTTAATATTTACATCATGACAATAAAACAATAAGTTACTTACGAATTTCTTTACGAAGTTCCTAGAAATTGCAGTCAGTCACAAATAGAAGTTTCGGTATACAGAAACAATCCAGGTAGTTAATATAAAATATCAGTAATACTACACACTTTCATCACCATAAATCTCACGAGACAAATGATATATCAATTATCAAATAACAAAGATAATAATATCAAATTATAAATTACAATAACTTTAGAGTTTGGACACTTGGTACTTGGTTGGTACTGACACCAACTGTTGGTGTTACCATTAATTAAAAACATCACCGTAAAATAGTAACACTATTTAAAATGGCTCCATCTTGTGATCCGAACCTTAAACTTCATTCAGATATCCGACAAAATAAAATATTAAGAAACACAAGGAATAATATAAATAATAGGAAGTTTATTTAAATTATAAGTTTAATATTTGAGCCTATTTGTTCTAAGTTATAACACCATGCTCAGTCCGTAGTGTTAAAACTTTGAATGAAGTTTTTGGTCGAGATCCAAAGATGGAGCTATTTTAAATATTGTTATTTAATATTTTAAAGTGATGTTTTTTAATTATTGGTAACACTAATGCTCCAAAATTATTGTAATTTGACATTATTATTTTTGTTATTTGATAATTACGATTAGTGTGTACCTACGGATAACAGTATTGCAATGCCGTATACTTATACAAGTATTGAGTACACCGAGATGGTGCGAGTGTTAGCTAGGTGTGATGACAATGAGCGCAAAGCCTGCTATTGAATATTCCGGTGATGGTTGGTGAACAGTTAATTTTTGGTGTGGTCTTTGTGTTGGATGCGAAGGGGACTACTTTGAACGGTATGTGCGTGATGTCCAACGGCATCCGCGAAATTTTAATTTAAGAGGTAATTTGTAATTATTTATTTCAGATTATCTAAGTAACTGTAATGAGACATTTTATTGTAAATGATTAGATTATTGTAAATTATTAGCTGATTCTACTTTTTAAATACGCCTGCATTAAACAATAAAAGTTTGGTTTAGTAACTTTTTAAAGGAATAATGTAGCTGTTGAAATTGTATACAGGCCACTAATACATAGGCCACTAATACATAGGCCACTAACACATCACTCTACCTTTGTGGTAAATTGTAAAAAAGTAAAAAACATAAAAATCAAACTAAGAATGTAAAAAGGGATATAAAAGGACTGTTTGATTTTAATAAAATATATTATGTGGATTATAACGTGATTGTTATTTACATAACCAAAATACTCCCAAAACAGGTTATGGGCCCAGGTCCCCCTAAACTGCGCGCAGCATAAAATAAAATAAAATAATATGGCTTCATATTATAAAATAGAGCCATTGCAGAAGCATAACTACGACACGTGGAAGCTTCAAGCGCAAGCAGTTTTAATCAAAACAGGATTATGGAAATACGTTAATGGCACCGAGATTCACCCATCGCCAGAACATATTGAAGATACCAAGATCTGGCTACAAGGCGACGTAAGTGCTAAAAGCGAATTAATCTTATTAGTAGATCCCAGTGAGTTAAAACAAATAAAAAATTGTACGACGTCAAAAGATGTTTGGGATACATTAAATAGCATTTTTGCTAGTAAAGGACCGGCTAGCAAAGCAAATTTGTTAAAACAAATTGTCTTGGCTAAAATGAAAGACTCAGACGATGTTCGATGTCACCTAAATAATTTCATGGATGTAGTCGACAAACTAAAAGACATGGATATTGAAATACATCAAGATTTACTAAGTATTATTATGTTATATTCCCTTAGTCCAAAATATGAAAATTTTCGAGTCGCAATCGAAACTAGAGACACTCTCCCTACTCCTGAAGATCTTAAAATAAAGATATTAGAAGAGAGTGAAGCCAGGAAAAGTAAAACAGAAGAAGAGCAAACATTCTTTACAAAAAAGAAAAATAAGCACATACCTTATTGTAAAATTTGTCGAAAAAAAGGTCATTCTGTAGAAAATTGTTGGAAGAAGAAAAATAACCAAGAAAAAATAAAAACACATGCCGTATCAAATTTAGTCCACACAAGTTTTACGGCAGGAATCGAAAAACATACAAAATGGTGTTTAGACAGTGGAAGCACAGCTCATATGTGTTCAGATAAAAACAGATTTAAAAAATATTTTCCACAAGAGAGAGGAGAAATAAACTTGGCTTGTTCTGACAACAGTGCACCTATAAAAGGTGAAGGTAATATTGATATAAAATTAACAAATAACAATTCAATAACATTAATTAATGCGCTTCATATACCAAATTTACAAACAAACCTACTATCAGTATCAAAAATGACTGACAAAGGATTAAAAGTAATATTTGATAAAAGAGGAGCCATTGTCAGAAATCGTAAAGGTAAAATTATTTTAAAAGCCAAGAAGAAAAATAACCTCTATTATGTTGACGATAAAAGTAAACACAGTGTTAAGAAAATTCAGCCTGTTCAGAAAATGAGGATAAAATAAATAATATAGAAACATGGCATAAAAAACTGGCACATATTAATGAAAATGATTTAAAAATATGTAGCAAAAACAATTTTTTACAAGGTTTTTCCTTGAAAAATAATGAAAAGTTAAGAAATTGTGAAACCTGTATAAAAGGTAAATTTTCCAGACCTCCATTTCCTAAATCTGACAAAAACAGAACTACTGAAGCGCTAGAAATCATACATACAGATGTATGTGGTCCAATGCGTACGATATCACCAGGAGGCGCAAGATATTTTGTTACATTTACCGATGATTATACAAGATATACAAAGGTTTATTTTAAGCTCAGAACAATGAAGTTTTTAAGTATTTTAAAGAATATAGAAATGAAGTACAAAACTTTACAGGTAAGAGAATTAAATATTTACAGAGTGATAATGGCATAGGAGAATATTTAAATAATGAGTTCACAGATTTTTTGAAAAACTGTGGGATTCAAAGACGATTATCTGCGCCATATACACCGCAACAGAATGGTGTAGCAGAAAAAAAAATCGCACACTCCTTGACAAAGCCCGCTGTTTATTAATAGAAGCAAAATTGCCTGAAAAATATTGGGCCGAATCTATAAATACAGCAAATTATTTAGCTAATAGAGTGCACAACCAAACCATTGAAGACACACCTTACAGAAAGTGGGTTAACCGAACTCCTTCAGCTCGACATTTACATATATTTGGAGCAAAAGCATTTATTTTAAATAATGATAGGAGGAGAGAAAAATTTCATCCCAAAGCGATTGAAGGTATTTTCATGGAGTACTCAGAGTCAGCTAAAGCATATAGAATATGGGTTCATAAATATAATAAAATTATAGTTAGTAGAAACGTCAAAGTATTAAACAAAATGCATTATGAAGGTAAAGAGACAAAAGAAATATCAGAAAAAGAACTACAAATAATTATAGATAGCGTAGAAAATAAAGTCTCACTTCAAGAAGAAAACATAACTTCAAAACCTTCAGATACTAACACTGATGGTGAAAATAATAGAGAAGAATCACCTTCAGAAATTTACCCGGATGACGAAAATAATAGAGACGAATCTCTAAACGAAATCATTTCACCTGAAATAAATGAAAATGATCAAGAAATTATAACCGAGGGAAGACCTAAACGTAACAGAAAGGTGCCAGCATGGACAAAAGATTACGAATTATCTGAACCTGAAGAAGAAAATTATTTTTCATCTCTATGCATTGATGATGAAAAAAATGAAAATGAAGATTATCATGAAGCGATTAAATCAGAAATCAAAGCACATATTAAAAATGGTACATGGGAAATAACAAAGAAGCAAAATGATTTCAAGATTTTAGATTTTAAAATGATTTTAAAAAAGAAAATAAGTTCCGAAAATAAAGAAATAAAAAAGGCGAGATTAGTAGCTCGTGGTTTTAGCCAAAGAAAAGGTATTGACTACCACGAAACATTTGCTCCTGTAGCAAAACTAAGCTCAGTGAGATCAGTGATTGAAATGTCAGTAGAAAAAGACATGCAACTACATCAAATGGATGTAACTACAGCCTATCTGAACGGAGATTTAAACGAAAAAATTGCTATGATACTCCCTAACTATTTAAAAGATGTTTTGACAGAAATACTATTTGAAGAAAATCAAGACAAAGAATTGACTGAAAAAACTAAAATAATGTTACAGAAAATGAATAATTTGAAGGAAGATAAAGTATGTTTACTTAAGAAAGCAATATATGGCTTAAAGCAAGCAGGTCGTAAATGGTTCATAAAGTTAGATTCGAAGTTAAAAGAAATGAATTTTAAACCAACATCTGCTGATCCTTGCATATTTATTAAAGAAGAAAATGACAAAGATCAAACCATTGTGGCAATTTACGTTGACGATATTTTAATTGCGTATAAAAAGAAACAATATTTGAATAATGTAAGAAATTATTTGAAAAAAGCATTTGATATGAAAGACATGGGTATACCAAAAAGATTACTTGGTATTGATATAAATGTAAAAAAAAAAAAAACAAAACTAAGTCAGTCTGCTTATGTTGAAACAATTTTGAAAAAATTTAAAATGGAAGACTGCAAAAGTGCTTGTACTCCACTCGAAGTAAGCACTGCACTAAAACCAATGAAAGAAGAACATTCACACTTACCTTACCAAAATATAATCGGCTCTCTTATGTTCTTAGCTATTGCAACCAGGCCAGATATTATGTTCGCTGTAACCTATCTTTCTCAATTTAACAACAGTTATGGTGAAGAACATTTTAAGTGTGCTAAGCACAAAAGATGAAGGTCTTAATTTTAAAAAGACAGGAGAAGAACTTTATGGTATGGCAGATGCTGATTGGGGATCCTGTAAACTTGATAGAAAATCGTTTTCAGGATATTGTTTTAAATATGCAGGTAGTTGTATCAGCTGGACAACCAGAAAACAACGATCTGTCGCATTATCTACAGCAGAAGCCGAATACGTATCTTTGACTGAAGCTGCAAAAGAAGCAATTCATTTAAAATCTCTATTTAATGATTCGGGCATAAATCAAGACAAGATTATTATTTGGAACGATAACCAAGCAGCACAGAAACTCAGTCAGAACCCGATAGTTTCGTCTAAATCGAAACATATTGATTTGAAGTTGCATTTTATAAGAGATTTATTTATTTATTTATTTTATTTATTTATTTATATCTTTTCCACTTAGAATCATAATCAGTGATCACTTGTGTACGTCAACATGGAAGTGTCAGGAGGGCCTATTACGATACTAGATTTATCGTAATAAGCCCTTCTGAAAAAGCTCTTTCCATCTTAATGTTAAAGCTATGAGGGTTCCAAACGCGTCCTGGTCTGAGAAGAACCACACAACAAACTCAGCCGGATATATTTTTTGTTATCGTGATCACTGTTTCACAAACGTCAAACTTAAATGCAAATTTGGAACAACTAGAACCGTCGCAATCAATCGGAAAAGAAGCCTAATGATTTCAGGCAACGAAAATTAAATAATAATAACAAAAAAAAATATATATATATATATATATATATATATATATATAAATCTTCGGCCTGCCACACAACCAGTCACCGCAAGCAGCACCCGTTCACGAGCATAACACAAGAGCCAGCCATCATCCCCTTCGCACATATTTGAGGGAGGGAGGCAACCCGACTCCCGATGCTACCGCAAGTAGTGACTTCTAAGGAATCGGTGTGATGCAGAAGGTCGATAAAGCAAGATAATTTACAACAAAAAACAAATTGCGGAGATTACTAGCTATTCGCAATACAATACAGATTCATTCCCAGGCCATACCGTATTGCATACAAGATGGTCATATTAATGTTAATTATCTACCAACAGAAGACATGGAGGCAGATATTTTGACAAAAGCATTGCATGGACCACGGTTGTCTAATCTCAGACAAAGAATGGGACTCACTCAACTGTAAATAGTGATGTGAGGAGGAGTGTTGAAATTGTATACATGCTTTATACAGGCCACTAATACATAGGCCACTAACACATCACTCTACCTTTGTGGTAAATTGTAAAAAAGTAAAAAACATAAAAATCAAACTAAGAATGTAAAAAGGGATATAAAAGGACTGTTTGATTTAAATAAAATATATTATATGGATTATAACGTGATTGTTATTTACATAACCAAAATACTCCCACAACAGTAGCCAGTCCTAAGCCTGATTAAGTATGAAGGGAAAGTGGATTCAGAGTGCAATCGAGTGCCTAGTAGGTAGGTATCGCGACGTTCTTTGGTCTTAGCAAATTTACTTCTTTAAATTCATAAATTGAGGTGAAATGTAACAATCTGAATAAATTGTAAGATGTTTTTAATTTCCTAGTAAATTTAATTTCAATTTGACCGGCTAAGAAAAAAGCGCGGGGAAGTTGTAGTAGGTATTGTACATTCGGGTATAAAATTGTTTAATTGAAAATAATAAAACTATCTTAGACACAATATTATTACACTATTATTTGAAATAAAACAAAAAAAAAGTTATAATAGTATTAGGTGCGTGGTACGTTACAAATTTCGTGCAGCGCTAGGCAGCCGCGACCTATACTTTAGACTGCTTACAAAATACAGAGTAATAAATAATCGAGGGAGCAAAATTTTTTTTGTTTCGTTTATTCTGAGTTATTTATCACGATTTTTTAAAAGTCGTAGAACAAATGTTATTGGGATTGATGTAGAGAGGCTGCCTGCAAAAGGTGCTCAACTAATTAAAAATAACCCTGTATATGTAAAAACTATAAACCTTCAAAGTTTCATTGAACTTAATTAAATAGTTTTTGCATACCTATAGGAGTATTTCTAGTTTATTTATGAATATTTTATTAAGTTTAATCGCTGGTAAGTAGCAATGGTACGAAAAGAAGAGATTATAAACTTTTTATTTGTTACCAGATTGTTAAAAAAAACAAAATGTTAAGTGGACCCCATTACAACATATTTCCGAAACTGCATTCAAATCGTTTGATACATTTCTGAGATTAGTGTGCACAAACATACAGACATATAGACAAACAGACAAAAACGAATAACCATTGTTTTGGGTTCTCTTGCTTGCTTGAGTGACGCTATTTTTTTATGTATAAAAGTAATTTCAATTGGCTATATATTTTTTACGTGTTACGTGCACAACTAAAACACAAACAGATGATTAGATTTTTTTTAATGTTAGAAATGGATTCTGTTAGTTATCAAATCCTGGTAGTTCATTTAGTAATATTTTCAATATACAGAGTTATTATGACTGTTTTGTAATTTTTTCCCTTAATTTTAATGGGCATACGTGGGTCGCAAATTGTTCATGTGACCTGTCGTCATTTCTTCCATCCGGCGTTTATTCGATTTTGCACGTCTCAGCCTATATTACCATCATTTTAAATCAGTGATCCTAGGTTATGAAAATAGCAGCAGACTGGAAGGGATACACCATCTAAATTACACCGGCAACAAACTGGACATGCGTATTCACTCTTTTATACATAAAAGTTGTCCGTATTTCCTAGACACTTCCTTCTCTTTCATAGCCCACTACAGGACCTCACGAGGCACCCTATCACGGGGGCCTTTTTCAGGTCAACGAATACCATGTGTAGGTTTTTGAGCGCTCGCCTGTATTTCACATATACTAAGCGCAGTGTAAAATATGTTACACACACATTTATGGCGATTCAAAATACCTTTATTCAAGTAGGCATTTACACGCACTTTTGAATAGTTAATTACATTAAATAGGTCAGTATAGTCGGTCTGTGAGTAAGCTACCACCAGCTCGGAATGCTGTTCTGCTGAGAAGAGCTGGCCAGAAACTCAACAGTTGCTCTTTTTAAATGAAATTATACAATGTTTGACTTATACATTATAACATCAACCCTGCAGATGAGTCAATGATCCAAGTTCCACACATTTCGATCAACCAAAAACTCTTGAATGTTATAGTAAGATTTATTTAATAATATACCTTTAATTTTAGATTTAAAACCAAGAAAAGGAAGATCTAAAATATCTTATGGAACCTTATTATATATGCGTATACTCAAGCCCATGAAGGATTTAGGCGCTACGAGTTTATTTTTATTTCTTGTATTTATCGTATATCTGTCGCTGTTTTTAGTATAAGTATTTAAATTGTGACGTATATATAATATATTATTAAAAATGTATTGAGAAGCGACCGTAAGAATACCGATTTCTTTAAAAACTTCTCTTAGGGAGTCTATAGCTTTTAAATTACAAATAGCCCGTATAGCTCGTTTTTGTAAAATAAATATAGAATTAATTTCGGCAGCGCTGCCCCATAGTAAGATACCGTAAGACAATATACTGTGAAAATAACTGAAATAAACGAGTCGAGCCGTATTAACGTCTGTTAATTGTCTTACTTTTTTTATTGCAAAGACGGCTTTTTTTTTATACAAAAACTAGGTTAATGCTTGACTACATTCCACCTGATGGAAAGTGAAATGTAGTCTTAGGTGGTAAGGCGCATTAACCTAGCAGCCTATTCACTCTCCTCTTGAAGACACCCACATTATATTTTGCCGGAAATACCGACGCCGGCAGATTGTTCCAGTCCTTCGCTGTACGCACTAAAAAAGATGAAGCATAGCACTTCGTTCGGACAGGTGGAGTGTCCACAACGTAGGGATGGATACCCGCCGTGCGTAGGGACGTCCGGCAAAGGAACGGGGATGGGGGAATTAGGTCGTGCAATTCCTGCGCACACTCACCAAAATGTATCCTATAGAATACTGAGAAGCTGGCAATTCTACGCCTGTGTTCAAGGCTGTGGAGTTTGGCGTCAACCAATTTAGGGTCGCCAATAAGCCTCTTTGCTCGCCTCTCAATTGAGTCTAGAACCGCAAGATGAGTCTTTGCGGCACCAGCAAATATGTGGCCACAGTACTCTACACACGACCGGATCTGTGCTTTGTATAATACAAGAAGCTGTCCCGGTGTAAAGTACTGTCGCACCTTCGCAAGTACGGCAAGCTTTCCTGCAGCTGCTCTTGCTCTGGACTCAATGTACCGACCAAAGTTGAGGTTCGAGAAGATCTCTAAGCCTAACAACTGAAGCCAGTCACTGTATTCCAAGAATACACTCTGGAAAGTAGGAGCCAAGGTGAAGGGGCTCCTTTTGGCGGTGAACAAACACGTCTGCGTTTTGGTGGCGTTGAATTTGACAAGATTGGCATTGCCCCATGCGGAGACTGCCTGAAGTTTGTCATTCAAACGTTGCACCATGGCTTCTCTTTCAGATTGTACTTCATCTCTACTAGCCCGAGAACTTGGCAGATATCTTTCTACAACTGTGCTTTCATCGGCATACCCATAGATACCGGGCTTCAGCAGATCGTTAATGTGCAGCAGAAAAAGAGTTGCAGAAAGAACGGACCCCTGAGGTACTCCGGCATTTATTGTCAAGGGTTCCGAAGAACACCCGTCGACAACAAAACGGAGAGATCTCTGGCTCAAAAAGTCCGTTATCCAGCCAATCAGACCAGGAGATATACCGTACGCTGAAAGCTTGCTTAAAAGGCTCTCATGCCAGACCCTGTCAAAAGCCTTCGAGACGTCCAGAGAGACGGCGACCGCTTCTCCGTTCCTCTCGATGGCTTCGCCTAAAATGTGTGTTGCGTACTCTAGAAGGTCCCCAGTGGACCTATTTTGGCGAAATCCGTACTGTCGGTCACTGAGGAGATCGTTACCTTCTACGTACGCTAGAAGCCGCGAGTTCAATACACGCTCCATAATCTTGCAGAGTATGGAGGTCATTGAAATGGGCCTATAATTGGCAGGATCGGCACGGCTGCCTATTTTGGGCACGGGTTGCACGTTGGCAAGCTTCCAGGATTCCGGCACTTTTCCAGTCTTGAAAGAGAGGCGATACAGACGTGTCAATACAGGAGACAACTCAGCTGCACATATCTTGAGCAGAATGGCTGGTATACCATCAGGACCACTGGCTTTATTCACATCTAAACGACACAATGTTCTCCATACCTCTTTGTTAGTGATGCGGATTTCAGGCATCGAAATACCGCAGTGAGGAAGATGTTCTGGAGAAGCATTCCCAGTGTCTGGATGCGAATTATCAGCAAACAGAGAAGCAAATACATTCGCTTTCTCTGTTGCTGTGTGGGCTAGGGATCCATCAGGCTTCAGCAGAGCAGGCAGTGAGGGTTGGCAGAAATTAGACTCGATCGCTTTGGCAAGAGACCAGAAAGCTCGACTGCCAGTTGGTATGAAAGAGAGCTTTTCGCCATTCTTAAAGATCCGATCAAGACGAGCCTTCCGCAATGCCTTTTTATAGGACTTGGCAGCTAGGTTAAAGGCTCCCTTCTTTGTACTTACATCCGGAGTTTTGCGGCTTCGAGCATCAGCCCAAATGAGGTATGCCGAATGTTTTCGGTCATGTGCATGACGACATTCGGCATTAAACCATGGGCGAGCTTTGCCACCGATGGGTACGTCAGCAAAAGGAATAAAATACTCCATTGCCTGATGCACCACATCGGTTATAGCATCCGTGCAACTCGACGAATCCAAAGAAGAGAAGCAGACCTGCCGCCAAGGATAAGACGCAAAAAAGTGCCGCATCTCATCCCAATCTGCTGACTTGTATTTCCATACTCGCCTAACACCATGTGGTTCGAAAGCTGGTGGGGAATATGTAAATACAGATTTCACCAGACAGTGATCGGAGGTTCCCAAGGGGGAGGTGACCTCAACACGATACCTGTCCGGATCAGTTGTCAGCAGAAGGTCCAGGCAATTGGCTGTATGGCCTACCACATCTGTCGTACCCTTGTCGCTTGCCTCACCAGCTGAAAGAGGTCCAAGGACAACGCAAAGTTCCGCGCTTCTCTTCCAGCATGGTCGGTCTTCTGGTACGGGAACAGCCAGTCCTGATGACAGGCATTAAAGTGCCCCAGAAAGACGAGCTGCGCCGAAGGGTACTGATACAGAGCCATATCTGCAGCCTCACTGAGATACTCAAATAAACGAGTTGTCTCCTGGTCACCGCTGTGCGAACGGTAGACACAGGAATACAGAATTTTTTCGTTTCCTATGTCCACTAAAACCCATAGGGAAGAAAAAGTGGGGTCTTCAAGGTGACGGAGACGCTGAACACAGAGGTCGTTCCGCGCGTACACACTGACTCCGGCCCGTGAGCGAAAGTTGTGCTCTAACGAGTAACCGGGATAATCCAAGTATGCAGCGCTCAAAGAACATTGTTTCTGCGTCTCCGTCAAAAAGAGCAAGTGCGGCTGCTCTGTCTCCAGGTGGTGATGGACAGCTAGGATATTAGAGTGCAAACCCCTGATATTAATGAGGTGCACTTTAAATGAGGAGGAGTGCAACCGCTGTAAAAACATTTTCTTCTTTTTAACTTTCCTCATAAAAAAAATAAAATAAAAGTGAATAGGGATGGGAAATATCAGTTGAACGAGGCGGTACGTATCGAACCCGACGTCGAAATTGGTGATGTCTTGCCACTGGGAGGCTAGTCTGGAGACTGCGGGGACGCCCGAACCCCCCCAGGGATCGCCATCGGGCCTCCTCGTCTGGTCGCCAACCAGCACGATGGAGCCACCCTGGGATTTTTCGCAGCTGGCGGGGCAGCCTTTCGTGGGTGGCTAACCCACTAATTGGGCCCCCAACTATCTGCGGGCGGCAAGCCGTTGCTCCGGATCCCGCTACCCTCCTCGACTAGACACCCGACAGAACAAACACCAACTCGACGTCAAACCGGTTCGCCAACGCACCGCAGCTGTTCAGACCCATTTCCCATAAACGGCTTCATCGAGCAACGACTCTGCCCGATGGGTGGTAACTTTTCCGGTGACCGGATGTTATGGTCTACCACCAAGAATGGTTGCGCTAAGTTTGCTAAGTTTGCTTGCGAGTGTGGAGAGATGGGGGTTCCACTGGAGCTTTTTATCTAAAGTTATACCTAAGAAAGTTGTCGAGTCAGTCAGTTCTAACACTTCATTATTAAGGAATAAACTACAATCTTGACTTTTTACATTAAGAGGAGTAAATTCTATGCATTTAGTTTTCTTAGTATTTAATACCAAATTATTAATTTCAAACCAATGAAGAACACGTGACAGAGTACAGTTAACTTTGTCAAAATCAGCTTTATTACGATCAACTTTAAAAATAAGTGAGGTATCATCAGCAAAAGTACAATATCATATAGTCCTTTTACGTAAAAGGGCAAATCATTAATATAGAGTAAAAATAAGAAAGGGCCTAGAATAGATCCTTGTGGAACACCCATTTTTAGATGAGATCCAACTGATTTACAATTATTTACATCAACCGTCTGAACTCTTTGATTCAAGTAAGAGGCAATGAGATCAAGCGCAGCACTACGCACACCATAGTGATTAAGTTTGCAAAGTAATGTTTGATGGTCCACGCAATCAAAGGCTTTAGATAAATCACAAAACACTCCGATTGCATTCTGTGACTTTTCCCATGCGTCGTAAATGTGCTTAAGAAGCGCGGCACCCGCATCAGTTGTTGATTTGCCTTTGGTGAAACCTTATTGTTTACTATGACAACAACAAATTCTGACATTTGGTTTAGTATAATTTTTTCGAAGATTTTACTTTAAGTAGGTAAAATAGAGATAGGTCTATAATTTCCGGGTTCTAGTCTATCGCCACTTTTGAACAAAGGAACTACTTTACTATTTTTCATTAAATCTGGAAAAGTACCAGTTTCAATACATTTGTTAAAAATTAAGGATAATTGTGGAGCAATATCATTTATAATACTTATTAGTAATTTTACTGACATACCCCAAAGATCACCGGTTTTTTTCATATTTAGATTTCTAAAAGTTTTAACAATTTCATATGATGTAACAGGTTTAAAAGCAAAACATTTATTACGGACTCTTACGTTATTCGTCAATTCGACGATTGCATCACATGCTGAAGAATTTAAATTACGCGTGACTGTTAAAGGAATTTCGTTGAAAAAAGTCTCAAAAATAGCCGCCACAGTTGAATTTGAATTTATTTCAATATTATCAATTTTTAACTTAATAGGTCCATTAGCAGCCCTATTTTTTCCAGAAACACTAGATAAAACATCCCAAGTTGCCTTTATTTTATTTTCTCAAAAATCAAATCAAAATGTCTTTATTTGGACATCACACATTAATCAAAACTGATATAAAATAATAAATCTATTTTATAAAACAAAAGAAAAAATAATACAAAAGAGAAAAAAAAACAATATTAATACAATAACAAAGAAAGTTATAAAAAAAGATGCCCAAATCGGAGAGCCACTCAGCTATTGTAGAGGAAACTGTCCCCTACGCTGATTTTCAGTGACCGCCGTTTAGTGACATCACGAACGCTAATGACGGAGATACAAGTACAAAAACACAAAAAAAAATGTACATAAAAAAAATATAACAGGAAACATTGGCATCATAGCACAAAAAAAAATATTTTAAAATAAAAAAAGTTAAAAAAAAAATAAATCATAATAGTAATAATAAGTAAAGTAAAAATAAAGATAAAGATGATTAACAATAATAACTATTATTAACTATGCTATACCGTACTATATATAAAAAACCAACAACTAATAAACAAATAGAAGAGTAAAAAGTATTAGTAGCATTATTAGTAAACAAACAAACCGGTCTTAATGCAAGAATGAAAGGTACGATCCACCGCACCTTGTTTACGATATTTTATGATTGTAACTACAAATCATAAACAAGACACACAACGCCCAGTTAGTCAGAACTCATACCCTTACAAAAACAGTTGAGTAATACTACAACTTTAGTAAGTAATATTAGTATAATTTTGAGTAAATAATAATAATATAATTTTAGTGAATAATAATATAATATTAGTGAATTTTAGTTTTTATGGTGACAACTGATGATTAGATATAAGAAACAATATAGGTATGTTAAAGAAATCAAAATTAATTCTTACAAAGGTTACCATATGGTGATAAATTAAAAAAATAAATAAAAATATGTGCTTAAATGACACATAACATTTAAACACATTTAAGTGCGTAATAACGTAAATGTCTTAGTAATATTTTTCAGAATAAAACACACCAAAAAAGTCCATCCCGTACGAGATGTATGATATAAAAAGTACTTAAGACATACAGCATGACGATAATACAAGAACAACAGGTAAATATTTAATAATTTTGTTAACCTAAGTACAATTGCAACAATATTATGATTGCAGTAACATATTAGTTTTATTAATCGTAATAAATAAATATTAAATTTAAATTATTTATCTTAACAAAATGGATTTATTTATTTATTATTATACATAGATACATGTATAACGATATATACACATATACACACATATTACATAAAACAATACACACACATTAACATATAAAAAAACATAATATTTCAAAAACAAAATAAAGTTAATGAATAGACATCTGTATACTTTATTTTAAATATACATACATATATAAACGATTGCATACCTAAATACTCCCTATGATTTTTAATGCTTTTGCATAATTAGGAAATGTGATTTACACTTTCTTTTAAATGATACAATACTTTTCAGGTCTTTTCTGAGTTTAAGATTTTATTTCTTATGTAAATTGACTTAGCTTGTATGCAAACGGTCTTAAATATTAAAAAAAAATCCTAACTTTATTCAAGAATACCGAATCTTGATTCCATTGCCTCTCACCATATAAATCATATAACTTATCTCTACTTTTATATATTCCCACGGTAGCCCAATCACTAAATTTAAGTTTTAGGTATTTAGTCATAGTTTTTGGCTTAAAAACATTATTAAATTCTTGTAACAAAAAATAGAAAATGTTATTGTAAAAATTATTTATCGGTCATGTCTACTTTACGCACTTTTTGCTGAACAGTATTCTTAAATGTTAGGACCCGGTTTTTTGTAATTGGTCTACAAGTAAACTTTTGAGGCTTTTCACTTTCGTGATTAACTAATAGAGAAAATTTTAGACCACAGTGGTCTGAACTTAAATTTGTCATAACTGTTTCTTCATAAATGTTACAGCGACAGAACACATTATCAATACAAGTCGCGGAAACACTAGTAATACGAGTAGGTTCAAAAAGACGTTCAGTAAGTTAAAGAACTTAAACAAATTTAATAAACGTACACTAGACGAAGTTTCTTGTAATATATCTACATTGAAATCACCGCAAACAATCACGGACTTGTTTTTATGACAAAGCTTAGTTAAAATATCCTCCATTTTGTTTTCAAATTCATCAAAGTCACTAGAGAGGAGTCGGTACACGCACAAAATAATATGTTCATTGAGCTCAATGCAGGATAGTTCAATAATTCGCTCGACAGAGAGCGCCACTATGTCTGGTCGAGACTTTAACACTACATCGTTACGAGCTAAGATAAGTGAGCCACCGCGAATAGCTTTCTCTCTACAGAACGAACTTGACAATTTATAATTTTGTACATTTATAATATTGTTATTCTTTGATAACCAGTGCTCTGTAATACACAATAAACTTATGTCATATTTTTGAACAAAGAGTTCCACTTCCAATTCCTTGCCACCTAAGCCTTGTATATTTTAATGGACAATATTTAACAACTTAGGCTTTGTCTTATCCATTCGTTTAAAGTGGAACGCTTATGTACTGTCAGTAATACATTATTTAAAATACATTTATTTTTCGTTATATCCCTTATAACGAAGTTTTTTAAATTAAATGCTACTAAAGTAGCAATTTGTTTTTTATAATATAAACATTGTACCTTTTATCATACTAAACCTATTATAAATAAATTTATTTACATCAAAGTAAAAGAATGCATCACTATGACGGTATGTCAAATAATCTATATGTCGCAGATCACGATAATTTAACGATAATTAGTAACTCAATTGATATCATTGTAATAGTGGGGTGTGAACGCCGTGACGTATTGAGTCACGTGATCGGAATCGTTTGGAGGGGCACCGGAGACATTTTAAATATCCGAGAGCATCGAGACGAGGGGATTATTGTTTAGTGTGAGCCTTACAGTCCGGACCCCCCAAACGGGACCGGTGGTTCACGAAACTCTGATAATTGTATACCTACTAAGTAATTTGTGATTACCTATATTTAATACAAGTAATTGTGATATTGTGTGTGTGGTTTAATTGCCTGAGACCTACGCTCCGGATCCTGTACCAGAAGACTCCATCAATACCGAACAAGCCACTAATATACCTCCTATCTCCGACATCAGAAGTGGGATTCACTCGGGCATCAAAACCACAAACTACCTACGAGATAAGTTTATTGAAGCTACAATATCACGTCAAGCAAAAATGAAGTGATTTTATTATTTGAAACGCACACTACAAGATAATAACAATGAAGTTCCAGAATCAATACAATCAATCAATAGTTGATAATCAATGGTTGTAAATCAATCAATCAAGTTAAATTTATGTTATCTCAAAACTTTAAAATTGAGATCTACCCACATATCAAGAAAATCGAGTGAAAATACCTATTTAATCGCTTATGCAAGTCGTTTATTAGATTATATGACAAACCGTTGGAAGAATTCTACGAAAGAAGGAATCGTTGCTAATGAAGAAAGAAAGAAATGAGAAATTATGGCGGTGACAACGCGGCGCGAATGGCGGTAATGGCGCATGGAGCTGATGGCGCGGATAGTGATGACGGCGCTGATGGTGCTGATGGCGCTGATGATGTTGATGGCGGTCGAGGCGATGGCATCTATGGCAGCGGTGCTGGCATGGCATGGGCGAGCAAGACGTTGATGTCTGTGCAACTTATCCACCATTGGGCACGTTACAGCGAAAAGGTGATTCGTTTCAATTTACTTACGTTTTAATTGCCAAAATGCTCGCTTGTCAAAGAAAATCAATTCATTTGGACCGAAATCATATGTAAAGTTTAAGTGTTTCAGTTTATCTGATCTTATTAATATCTTTTCTGAGACACGATAATAAAAAGTCGGTTGTAATTTGAGAATTTTGGACGTCAATGTTGACGATGATGATAATGATAATTGTTCTGTTGCTGGCTGTTCTGATGATAATGATAAATCATACGATGTCTATTTTACTTGACGCCAATGATGGTTGTCTATCTTGACTTGACGCCAATGCGGGTTGTCTATCTTGACTTGACGCCAATGATGGTTGTCTATCTTGACTTGACGCCAATGCGGGTTGTCTATCTTGACTTGACGCCTATGATGATTGTCTATCTTGACTCCAATTAGTCGAATCTCATGGTGACTTTGATTGAGTTTTGTTTTATGAAACAGCTACAGTTATCATAACTATCGATTTTACAATGATTCATGATTTTTTTATGTGGTCAGTAAGGCCGAGCGAAGCAACATCTACAGTTGTATATTGTTTAAATTTCAGATAAATATGCACACGAGGACGTGTGACATGTCAGTATGGCCGTGTCGCAGATCACGATAATTTAACGATAATTAGTAACTCAATTGATATCATTGTAATAGTGTCATAACTGTTTCTTCATAAATGTTACAGCGACAGAACACATTATCAATACAAGTCGCGGAAACACTAGTAATACGAGTAGGTTCAAAAAGACGTTCAGTAAGTTAAAGAACTTAAACAAATTTAATAAACGTACACTAGACGAAGTTTCTTGTAATATATCTACATTGAAATCACCGCAAACAATCACGGACTTGTTTTTATGACAAAGCTTAGTTAAAATATCCTCCATTTTGTTTTCAAATTCATCAAAGTCACTAGAGAGGAGTCGGTACACGCACAAAATAATATGTTCATTGAGCTCAATGCAGGATAGTTCAATAATTCGCTCGACAGAGAGCGCCACTATGTCTGGTCGAGACTTTAACACTACATCGTTACGAGCTAAGATAAGTGAGCCACCGCGAATAGCTTTCTCTCTACAGAACGAACTTGACAATTTATAATTTTGTACATTTATAATATTGTTATTCTTTGATAACCAGTGCTCTGTAATACACAATAAACTTATGTCATATTTTTGAACAAAGAGTTCCACTTCCAATTCCTTGCCACCTAAGCCTTGTATATTTTGATGGACAATATTTAACAACTTAGGCTTTGTCTTATCCATTCGTTTAAAGTGGAACGCTTATGTACTGTCAGTAATACATTATTTAAAATACATTTATTTTTCGTTATATCCCTTATAACGAAGTTTTTTAAATTAAATGCTACTAAAGTAGCAATTTGTTTTTTATAATATAAACATTGTACCTTTTATCATACTAAACCTATTATAAATAAATTTATTTACATCAAAGTAAAAGAATGCATCACTATGACGGTATGTCAAATAATATATATGTCGCAGATCACGATAATTTAACGATAATTAGTAACTCAATTGATATCATTGTAATAGTGGGGTGTGAACGCCGTGACGTATTGAGTCACGTGATCGGAATCGTTTGGAGGGGCACCGGAGACATTTTAAATATCCGAGAGCATCGAGACGAGGGGATTATTGTTTAGTGTGAGCCTTACAGTCCGGACCCCCCAAACGGGACCGGTGGTTCACGAAACTCTGATAATTGTATACCTACTAAGTAATTTGTGATTACCTACATTTAATACAAGTAATTGTGATATTGTGTGTGTGGTTTAATTGCCTGAGACCTACGCTCCGGATCCTGTACCAGAAGACTCCATCAATACCGAATAAGCCACTAATATACCTCCTATCTCCGACATCAGAAGTGGGATTCACTCGGGCATCAAAACCACAAACTACCTACGAGATAAGTTTATTGAAGCTACAATATCACGTCAAGCAAAAATGAAGTGATTTTATTATTTGAAACGCACACTACAAGATAATAACAATGAAGTTCCAGAATCAATACAATCAATCAATAGTTGATAATCAATGGTTGTAAATCAATCAATCAAGTTAAATTTATGTTATCTCAAAACTTTAAAATTGAGATCTACCCACATATCAAGAAAATCGAGTGAAAATACCTATTTAATCGCTTATGCAAGTCGTTTATTAGATTATATGACAAACCGTTGGAAGAATTCTACGAAAGAAGGAATCGTTGCTAATGAAGAAAGAAAGAAATGAGAAATTATGGCGGTGACAACGCGGCGCGAATGGCGGTAATGGCGCATGGAGCTGATGGCGCGGATAGTGATGACGGCGCTGATGGTGCTGATGGCGCTGATGATGTTGATGGCGGTCGAGGCGATGGCATCTATGGCAGCGGTGCTGGCATGGCATGGGCGAGCAAGACGTTGATGTCTGTGCAACTTATCCACCATTGGGCACGTTACAGCGAAAAGGTGATTCGTTTCAATTTACTTACGTTTTAATTGCCAAAATGCTCGCTTGTCAAAGAAAATCAATTCATTTGGACCGAAATCATATGTAAAGTTTAAGTGTTTCAGTTTATCTGATCTTATTAATATCTTTTCTGAGACACGATAATAAAAAGTCGGTTGTAATTTGAGAATTTTGGACGTCAATGTTGACGATGATGATAATGATAATTGTTCTGTTGCTGGCTGTTCTGATGATAATGATAAATCATACGATGTCTATTTTACTTGACGCCAATGATGGTTGTCTATCTTGACTTGACGCCAATGCGGGTTGTCTATCTTGACTTGACGCCAATGATGGTTGTCTATCTTGACTTGACGCCAATGCGGGTTGTCTATCTTGACTTGACGCCTATGATGATTGTCTATCTTGACTCCAATTAGTCGAATCTCATGGTGACTTTGATTGAGTTTTGTTTTATGAAACAGCTACAGTTATCATAACTATCGATTTTACAATGATTCATGATTTTTTTATGTGGTCAGTAAGGCCGAGCGAAGCAACATCTACAGTTGTATATTGTTTAAATTTCAGATAAATATGCACACGAGGACGTGTGACATGTCAGTATGGCCGTGTCGCAGATCACGATAATTTAACGATAATTAGTAACTCAATTGATATCATTGTAATAGTGGGGTGTGAACGCCGTGACGTATTGAGTCACGTGATCGGAATCGTTTGGAGGGGCACCGGAGACATTTTAAATATCCGAGAGCATCGAGACGAGGGGATTATTGTTTAGTGTGAGCCTTACAGTCCGGACCCCCCAAACGGGACCGGTGGTTCACGAAACTCTGATAATTGTATACCTACTAAGTAATTTGTGATTACCTACATTTAATACAAGTAATTGTGATATTGTGTGTGTGGTTTAATTGCCTGAGACCTACGCTCCGGATCCTGTACCAGAAGACTCCATCAATACCGAACAAGCCACTAATATACCTCCTATCTCCGACATATATATATATATATTTTTATATAATCTAGGGCAATGCTTGACTACATTCCACCTGATGGTAAGTGGAATGTAGTCTTAGGTGGTAAGGCGCATTACTCTAGCAGCCTATTCACTCTTCTCTTGAATGTATCCACGTTGTATTCGGTCGGAAATACCGACGCAGGCAAGCTGTTCCAATCCTTTGCTGTACGCAGTAAAAAAGACGAAGCAAAGCGCTTCGTTCGGACAGGTTGAATGTCCACAACAAAAGGATGGATTCCTGCCGTGCGTCGGAAAGTCCGATGATGGAAGGGGGCCGAGGGAATTAGATCGTGTAATTCCTGCGCACACTCACCAAAATGTATCCTGTAGAATACTGAGAGGCTAGCAATTCTACGCCTGTGTTCAAGGCTTTGGAGGTCGGCTTCGACCAATTCGGGATCGCCTATGAGCCTTTTTGCTCGCCTCTCAATTGAGTCTAGAACCGCAAGATGAGACTTTGCGGCACCAGCAAATATGTGGCCACAGTACTCTACACACGACCGGATCTGTGCTTTGTATAAAACAAGAAGCTGTCCCGGTGTAAAGTACTGCTGAACCTTCGCAAGAACGGCAAGCTTTGCTGCTGCTGCTCTTGCTCTGGACTCAATGAACCGACCAAAGTTGAGGTTCGAGGAAATCTCTAAGCCTAACAACTGAAGCCGGTCACTGTATTCCAAGGATACATTCTGGAAAGTAGGAGCCAAGGTGAAAGGGCTCCTTTTGGCGGTGAACAGACACGTCTGCGTTTTGGTGGCGTTGAATTTGACAAGATTGGCATTGCTCCATGCGGAGACTGCCTGAAGTTTGTCATTCAAACGCTGCAGCATGGCTTCTCTTTCAGACTGTACTTGATCTCGACTAGCCCGAGCACTCGGCAGATATCTTTCTACAACTGTGCTGTCGTCTGCGTACCCATAGATACCTGGCTTCAACAGATCGTTAATGTGCAGCAGAAAAAGAATTGCAGAAAGAACGGACCCCTGAGGCACTCGGGCATTTATTGTCAAGGATTCCGAGGAACACCCATCGACAACTACTCGGAGAGATCTCTGGCTCAGAAAGTCCGTTACCCAGCCGATCAGACCAGGAGATATACCGTACGCTGAAAGCTTGCTTATAAGGCTCGCATGCCAGACCCTGTCAAATGCCCTCGAGACGTCCAGAGAGACGGCGACCGCTTCTCCGTTCTTCTCGATGGCCTCGCCTAGAATGTGTGTAGCATACACTAGGAGGTCCCCAGTAGACCTATTACGGCGAAACCCGTACTGTCGGTCACTGAGGAGATCGTTACCCTCTAGGTATGCTAGAAGGCGCGTGTTCAATACACGCTCCATAATCTTGCAGAGTATGGAGGTGATTGAAATCGGTCTGTAGTTAACAGGATCAGCACGGCTGCCTTTTTTGGGCACGGGTTGCACGTTGGCAAGCTTCCAGGATTTCGGCACTATTCCAGTCTTGAAAGAGAGGCGATACAGTCGTGTCAGTACAGGAGACAACTCAGCTGCACATGTCTTGAGCAGAATGGCTGGTATACCATCAGGACCACTGGCTTTATTCACATCTAAACGACACAATGTTCTCCATACCTCTTTGTTAGTGATGCGAATTCAGGCATCGAAATACCGCAGTGAGGAAGATGTGCTGGAGAAGCATTGCCAGTGTCTGGATGCGAATTATCAGCAAACAGAGAAGCAAATACATTCGCTTTCTCTGTTGCTGTGTGGGCCAGGGATCCATCCGGCTTCAGCAGAGCAGGCAGTGAGGGTTGGCAGAAATTAGACTCGATCGCTTTCGCAAGAGACCAGAAAGCTCGACAGCCAGTTGGTCTGACAGAGAGCTTTTCGCCATTCTTAGCGATTCGATCGAGACGAGCCTTCCACAATGCCTTTTTGTAGGACTTGGCAGCTAGGTTAAAGGCTCTCTTCTTTGTACTTACATCCGGAGTTTTGCGGCTTCGAGC
Source organism: Napeogenes sylphis (assembly GCA_959347405.1). Taxonomy (NCBI): domain Eukaryota; kingdom Metazoa; phylum Arthropoda; class Insecta; order Lepidoptera; family Nymphalidae; genus Napeogenes; species Napeogenes sylphis. The sequence continues at coordinate 38,052,371 of OY365782.1, forward strand.
ATCAGCCCAAATGAGGTATGCCGAATGTTTTCGGTCTTGAGCATGACCACATTCGGCATTAAACCATGGGCGAGCTTAGCCACCGACGGGAACTTCAGCAAAAGGAATAAAATACTCCATTGCCTGATGCACCACATCGGTTATAGCATCCGCGCAACTCGACGGATCCAAAGAAGAGAAGCAGACCTGCCGTCAAGGATAAGATGCAAAGAAGTGCCGCATCTCATCCCAATCTGCTGACTTGTATTTCCATACTCGCCTAACACCATGTGGTTCGAGAGATGGTGGGGAATATGTAAACACAGATTTCACCAGACAGTGATCGGAGGTTCCCAAGGGGGAGGTGACCTCAACACGATACCTGTCCGTATCAGTTGTCAGCAGAAGGTCCAGGCAATTGGCTGTATGGCCTACCACATCTGGTACCCTTGTCGCTTGCCTCACCAGCTGAAAGAGGTCCAAGGACAACGCAAAGTTCCGCGCTTCTCTTCCAGCATGGTCGGTTTTCTGGTACGGGAACAGCCAGTCTTGATGACAAGCATTAAAGTCCCCCAGAAAAACAAGCTGGGCTGAAGGGTACTGATGCAAAGCCATATCAGCAGCCTCACCGAGATACTCAAATAATCTAGTTGTCTCCTGGTCACCGCTGTGCGAACGGTAGACACAGGAATACAGAATTTTTTCGTTTCCTGTGTCTACTAAAACCCATATAGAAGAAAAAGTGGGATCTTCAAGGTGACAGAGACGCTGGATACAGAGGTCGTTCCGCGCGTACACGCAGACTCCGGCACGTGAGCGAAAATTGTGCTCTAACGTGTATCCGGGATAATGCAGGTGCGCAGCGCTCAAAGGACATTGTATCTGCGTCTCCGTCAAAAAGAAGAGGTGCGGCTGCTCTGTCTCCAGGTGGTGATGGACAGCTAGGATATTAGAGTGCAAACCCCTGATATTAATGAGGTGCACTTTAAATGAGGAGGAGTGCAACCGCTGTAAAAACATTTTCTTCTTTTTAACTTTCCTCATAAAAAAAATAAAATAAAAGTGAATAGGGATGGGAAATATCAGTTGAACGAGGCGGTACGTATCGAACCCGACGTCGAAATTGGTGATGTCTTGCCACTGGGAGGCTAGTCTGGAGACTGCGGGGACGCCCGAACCCCCCCAGGGATTGCCATCGGGCCTCCTCGTCTGGTCGCCAACCAGCACGATGGAGCCACCCTGGGATTTTTCGCAGCTGGCGGGGCAGCCTTTCATGGGTGGCTAACCCACTAATTGGGCCCCCAACTATCTGCGGGCGGCCAGCGGAAAGCCGTTGCTTCGGATCCCGCTACCCTCCTCGACTAGACACCCGACAAAACAAACACCAACTCGACGTTAAACCGGTTCGCCAACGCACCGCAGCTGTTCAGACCCATTTCCCATGAAAGGTTTCATCGAGCAACGTGCCGGAACACGACTAGGTAGCTTTGCAGCACGACTTTGCCCGATGGGTGGTAACTTTGCCGGCGACCCGATGTTATGGTCTACCACCAAGAAAAGAAAAAAAAAGAAAAGAAAAGAGTTTGGGATAAATGGTTTATGACCGAAAACTAGTTCGTAAGGTGTGAACTTAGTAGTTGTATGCATAGTTGTATTGTAAGTTAGAATAGATGTATAAACATAAGTTGGCCAATTATCTTGATCTTCATTAATAATAAAATAAAATAAAATAAAAAGCCTTTTATTATTCCATGACATATTTTTCTTACATACGAATTATATTTAATTGATTGTATTATAAAATAAAATAAATAATTAAGTAATTAAATTAAATAGCATATATTCATTTCAAATTCATTAATTGCTGAAAAATATTCCTCTATAGTATTTCTTAATTTAAATTGCATTTTTTTTTTTTTTTTGCGTTTTATTTATTATTTTAAATTGTATTTTCAACTATTCTTATTTTTGATAAATAAATTTCATGAAGATATGCTAATTTTCAATATATTATTAATGTTTACAATTTTTTTATTAATTAATATTTTATTTAGCATGGACCCCCTCTCAGGTGAAGGCCTCCTCCAAAGCTCTCCAATTGTCTCGGTCTACAGCTACTTTCATCCATTGTATTCCAGCAATTTTTTTAACGTCTTCTTCCCATCTTGTGTATTGCCTACCGACCCGACGCTTACCGACGGGACCGCTCCATGTAGTAACCGCCTGTGACCACCGGTTGTCCTCTAGCCGCGCTACATGGCCAGCCCACCGTAATTTTAGCCTTTGGGCATAGCTCAGTGCGTCTACTACTTTTGTGATGCTTCTTATTTTTGTGTGTCTGATCTTGTGACTTTTTTTAATGCTCAGCATGCTTCTTTCCATGCCTCTTTGGCAAGTGGTTATCCTGTTTTTTATTTTTTGTGTGAATTTCCATGTTTGGCAGGCATATGTTAAGCAGGGAATGATGCAAGAGTCCATAACTTTCTTTTTAATCTCTACCGGCGTGTTACTCTTCATAATTTCTTTGTAGCTCCAGAACTTGTTCCATGTGTTTATTGTTCTCCTCTGTACCTCAAGCTCGTTGCTGTTTATGACAAATCCGATCTGTTTTCCAAGGTAGACATATAGATCGACGTACTCTATGGGTTCGTTACCGATGACGATAGTTTTTCTAAAACTGTTTGACATTATTTTCGTCTTCGATAAATTAATCTCTAGACCTACTTTCTGGCTGGCTGTGTTGAGAGATTCGATCATTTCTTGTAATTTGTCGCTCGTTTCTGATAGAAGGACCACGTCATCTGCAAATCTTAAATGGCTCAGTTGTTTATTTTTGATTTTTATGCCATAACCACTCCAATTTAGTTTATTTATAATTGTTTCCAACACTGCATTAAATATCTTTGGCGAAAGTGGGTCCCCTTGCCTCACCCCTCTTCTAATTGGAAAACTATGACCAGTCGATTCTAATTTGACTTTACCTGTTAACTTGCTGTATATATTTTTTATGACTTTTATGTATGTTTTCTCCACACCATGGGATTTCAATGCTTCCCATATACTTTCATGTGAGATAGTGTCGAATGCTTTTTGGTAGTCAACATAAGCTATGTAGAGCGGTCTCTGCTGTTCTCGATATTTTTCTATAATGAGTTCCAATGTGTGGATATGGTCTATGGTCGAGAAACCCTTTCGAAAACCCGCTTGCTCTATTGGTTGAAATTTCTCTAGGGATCTGTTTATTTTTTGGTCTATGATGGAAGAGAAGAGTTTATATATGGATGGTAGCAGACTTATAGGTCTGTAATTCCCTATATCGTTTGGGTTTCCTTTTTTGTATAGTAACATGATGTTTGACTCTGACCATTGTGCGGGCGTTTTAGTGTATTTCAAAATCATGTTGAATAGGCAGGTCAATGGTCCGGCTAGCAATTTCTATTCCTATTTTTATTGCTTCGTTTGGTATATTATCTGAGCCAGGACTCTTGTCAGGTTTTAGTTTTTTTATTGTTCGTGTTATGTCAGATTCTTCTAGTAAGTCCATTCGTAATTCTGAGTTTTCCTGACATACATTTTACGCGTATGTTGAATTTTTTATGATTTATTTCTCTGTATAAGTTTTTGTAAAAGCTTGTTGCAATACTAATAATGTTTTTGCGGTTACGCGTAGTCACACCAGTCCTGTTAAGGCTCTCGATCCATGTTTGATTTGTTTGGAGTACTTTTTTCGCCTTTTTATAACTTTTGCCTTGACTAATGTAAGTTTGTATAGTTTTATTTCTATATTCTTTGTAGTCTGTTCTTATGTATTTACTTGTTAATTTGTATAAGGCGCTCAGTTCGTTTTTCTGCATTTTAGATTTACCTTTTGTTTTTTGTAGTTGTTGTCTCCTACTAAGTAGCGCCAGAGTTTGCTCAGATAACATTTTTTTACTCGTATTATTCTTTGTTTTTGTTCTCGCTAGTTGTAGACTTGTTTGGATAGCTTGTGTTATTTTGTTGTAATATGTTTGTACTGTTTGTTCTATTAAGCCGTTTCGTAGATCCGATAAGTGGAGTTTAAGGTTTTCTTTGTATAAATTTATTTCTTCGTCTGATTTGAGATAGTTAATTTGGGTGTTGGTAAATTGTGATCGATTCTTTTTTACATTCAAATTTATTGTAGCTCTTACCATTCTATGGTCTGAGGAGAAATTAAGGTTCAGTGTCTCTACGTTTGTAAAAATGTTTGGTTGGTTAGACAGTATATAATCAATTTCATTTTTATATTTTCCATCTGGAGATCTCCATGTCCATCTGCGTTTTGGTTTTTTGAGAAAATAAGTGTTCATCACTGAAAGTTGGTTTTCAAAAGCGAAATCTATTAATTTTTGTCCTCTTTCATTTCTTGCTCCATATCCGTATTGTCTTGTTATCATATGCTCTTCTATTGATATTTGTCCTATTTTCGCGTTAAAATCTCCGATTAAAATTAATGTTTTATACGTCGACTGTATTGCTAAGTCTAGATCTTCATAGAATTTATTAATATCGTCGTCACTTGCGGATTCTGTAGGGGCGTATATTTGGATTACGGTTAGATAATGTCCTTGAAGGTTCAGGTTCAGTAGAGCGATTCTTTCCGTGAATCCTATAAAACTTACAATGTTGTTTTTTAAAGTTTTATTTATTAGAAAACCAACCCCATGCTTTCCGGGTGTTTGTCCGATATGGCATAATATAAACTTGTCGTATTCTCTTATATGATTTCCTGGTCTTCTGACTTCGGACAGACCAATAACATCGTATTTCACTCCTCGTAGAGCTTCTTCCAGTTCTATTAACCTTTCGTATGACATCAGTGTTCTCACGTTATATGTTGCAATGTAGAGTCTATCGCTCGAGGGATGTTGATAGGTATGATGAGCATTATTAAATCTATTGAAAATATTCTTTGGAGGGTGGTGGTCGCTGTCTCCCACGGTGACCAACCGGCTTGGAAGATGATCTCTGTTGTTAGTTATATGTGTATTTGTCGAAATATTTTTGAGAGGGGTCGTTGATTGCTATTTGTTTAATTTATTTGGTAATTGCGATTGACTTGTAGAACTTTTGTTAACAACAAAGTTCAGTATCCCTGGTTTGACTATATTGTCTGTAAATGTTGGTCTATGATGGTTATTGTTTACTGATATTGTTTTGTTTTTCTTATTTGTTTGTGCTTCTTGATCTTCATTAATAAAAGATTTTAAATATTCCTTTAACGTGGAATGGCTACGCTCTAGGGCGCCTTGAGTTTGGGGATGATAAGGTGAAGACCAGAGTTGTTTAATTTTTAGGAATATACAGGTGTTTTTGAAAAGATCAGAAGTAAAATTTGTGCCTTGATCTGTTAGTATAGTTTTAGGGATACCGAAGAGTGAAATGAAATGGATAAGACATTCGCTGGTTTCTTCGGCGGTAGTACTGCGTATTGGATAAGCAACAGAGTATTTGGTCAAATCGTCCTGTAGGGTCAGGATATACTTTAATTTTCCAGAACCGGAATCAGGAAGTGGGCCGACGATGTCTAATGCAATTCTTTGGAATGGAGCAGTGGAAGTAGTAGTTATCTCCATAGGGGCTTTATTTATTTTCCTTAAGTCTTTGTTTTCCTGACACGATTTACATTTCTTTACCTAGTTCTCAATATCACTTCTCATTCCTTTCCAATAAAACTGTTCTTGGATTCTGTTAAGCATTCTATTAGCACCTAAATGACCTGCTATGGGAATATCATGGTTTTCACGAAGAATTTTGGGTATTTCACTTAAAGTTGGATATATTATGTTGTTTAAATGTACGTGAATAGTAATTTTCGTATTATGGAAAATATATATGAGCATGTTCTAAATTCTAGTATAAGAATGTTTCTCAAATGGATTTTTAAAATCAGATATGGCAATATCTTTTACTTGAGTATTAAGTATTTCAATCTCTAATAGATATCAAAGTTTTAAATACATCAGGATATGGCATTTCATCAAAATGATGGACCTTAGTAAAAATAAAATAAACAGTTTTATCCAAATAGTCAATTTTTTGAAATCGGTGTTATTCTTTTTCGGAATTTAATATATTTTCCGCGTTTTCGATATTTGATAAAATTTCAGAAACATAAGGATTTGACTCATCTAAGTCAATTGAAGTGGGAATTAGTATGATTTTACACGAGGATTTAAGTAAATTTTCATTGTATTCTTTAAGAATAGTGTTAAAGTCTTGTGATTTATTATTTAGAGATTTTAAGAACGTTGAGTAATCTCCATTATTTAAATTAGTATTTGAATTCGCATTTTCTTCTAAAGGTGAAGGGACATTAAGACTCTCGAAGTCGACATTTGTTTCAGAGTTTGCAGGACTGAGGTCAAGTGGTCCTAAATCAATAAGGTCTTTGATTAGGGAGTATGTCTGGATTTATTGATGGAACTTGTATTGGAAATGGATTTGGTAAAATTTCTGGATTACAAGTATTAGGAGGAGAAGGTAATAGTGTTGGAGTTTCTAAAAGTGGATCTTCCATAAGATTTTCAATGTCGTCTTATAATTCTGGAGGTAAGGTTGCTGGAGATGTTTCTACTGGGTTTACGGGGTAACGGGAAAGAGTATCAGCATTCGTATTGACTTTTCCCTTTTTATGGACTATGTTATATTCGAATTCTTCTAATTTTAAACGCCAACGCACTAATCTGGAACCTGGATCTTTACAGCTGAAAAGCCATTGCAGAGGTTTGTGATCGGTAATTATCGTGAATCGATTTCCATAAAGGTAAGGACGAAAGGCTTTTGTTCCAAACACGATGGCTAAGCATTCTTTTTCTGTGACGCTATAGTTTAATTCGGCTTTGTTAAGTGTGCGTGAAGCGTAGGCGATAGGGCGGTCTTTTCCTACTTGACCTTGAGATAGTATTGCTGAAACAGCGAAATTGGAGGCGTCACACGTGAGAATAAAAGGTTGGGAAAAATCAGGATAGGCAAAAATAGGAGAAGTAGTAAGTTTCTTTTGAAGGATTTCAAAAGCGAGTTGCTGTTCATTTCTCCAAGAGAAAGGTACGTCCTTTTTTAATAGAGATGTTAAAGGTTTTGCAGCTTTAGAGAAATCAGGGATGAATCTTCTGTAATAAGAAACGAGTCCAAGAAAGGATTTGATGTCTTTTGGGTTTTTAGGTATGGGAAATTCAGTAATTATTCGGATTTTGTCAGGATTTGGTTCTACACCATCGTTGTTTATAATATGCCACAAATAAGCGACTTCTTTGCGTAAAAATTCGCACTTATCAGGTTGTAGCTTTAGATTGTACCCCCTCAGTCTCTCGAAAACAGTGGTTAAATTAAGAATGTGACTAGGTAAATCAGGAGAATAAACGACGATGTCATCCAAGTAAACAAAACATCTGGATCCTTGGAGACCAGAGAGGCAGGTATTCATCAGTTTTTGGAATGTTGATGGTGCATTTTTCTGCCCAAATGGCATTTTTGTGAATTGGTAATGACCCTTAGGAATAGAAAAAGGTTTTTGGGGCGTCTTGTTTTGAAATTGGTATTTGGTGGAAACCGGAAGCCAGGTCTAATGTGGTAAAGTATTGGCTCTTTCCAAGCTGATCTAAGATTTCAGTGATTTGAGGAATTGGATATGTTTCTCCTATGGTGATGTCGTTGAGTTTGCGATAGTCTATCACGACTCGCTGCCCTGAAGCATCACGACTTTTGCTGCCCTGAAGCATCTCTCTTTTTGGGCACAACCCATATGGCTGAGGACCATGGTGAATTTGACGGAATGATAATGTTTTGTTCTAGCATGTTATTAATTTGTTTTTCAACTTCTTGTTTGTGACATTCTGGGAATCTATAGGATTTAGTCTGGATGGGTATATCTGAATTTGTCCTGATCTTATGTTCTGTCGCAGTCGTGAAGGTCAGTTGATCATTTGGTAGATGGAATATGTCAGAGTAATTGGAACATATGCGTAGAAGAGCTTGTCTTTCTTCTGAATTAAGATGAAAAATTCTTAGCTGGTTAATGACTTCGTTAGTTCTGGATGAGACATGGAATAGAGGCAATGAAGTAGAACATGTAGAAGAAGATGGAGTAGGCAAAGTTTGAAGTGGTTCTAGTGTAAGATTGAGATTAGATTGTATTAAAACTGGTTCTTCAGAGATATTTACAACAGTAATATTTATTATTTTATTTTCCTTAACTCTTACGATGGAGTTTGCGACGAGTATGGATTCAGAGATGTGTTGATCGATAATAGTGCCTTCCAAAATTTCTGGGTTAGTTACTGTACATTCTATGACTTTTTCAGATCTACGAGGAATAGTATAAATTGGTTCAGAAAAGTTGAGATTAATTTGATTATTTTGTATTTGTAAAATGCCTTTGGAGTAATCTACTTGACAACCTAAAAATTTTAAAAAATCGTTACCAATTATACCGTCATGATTAAGGTTGATATTTTCTACAACATGGAATTCGTGGGAAACGGTTTTATCTTTTTTAAAAGAAAGATTTAGTTTAAAACTGCCTAAAGTATTAGTACTTTTGTTACCGGGATCAATACCTTTTAACGATATTATATCCTTACTGATTTTTGGAACTTCTAACATTGAATGTAATTTTATTAGGCTAACAGAAGAACCTGTGTCTACTAAGAAAGAAAGAGGTTGTTTTGATACTGAAGTTTAAATACTAATATGAGGTAAATATCGATTTTCTGAATTTGTATTAATTTCGTAAACCTTGAGATTATTCTGTTTTTGAGGAATGATTAATGGAGAAGAATTTATATTGCAGGATTCAGTGGATAAATTAGTTTTAGTGCTGATAGCATAATTAGGAGAATTAAGCGGTCTAAATGACCTAGCAGATACAGTGGATATGGTAGAACCAGAAGGTACAGTGGATGTAGAAGATACAGCGGATACAACGGAATTAGTAGATACAGTGGAATTAGTAGGTACAGCGGAATTAGAAGATATAGTGGATGTAGATACATTGGATACAGTGGAACTAGCAGATACAGTGGATACAGTGGAACTAGCAGATACAGTGGATACAGTGGGGCTAGCAGATGCAGTGGATACAGCGGATACAGTGGATACAGCGGATACAGTGGAGCTAGCAGATACAGTGGATACAGTGGGGCTAGCAGATACAGTGGATTCAGTAGAATTAGCAGATGCAGTGGATATAGTACCAACTTTGACTTTTTTTAGATAATTTCTACCGGGAAATTTTAATCGTTTAAATTATCAGTTTCATCGACTCCGATTGAATCTGATGGATTCACGACGAAAACTCTGCGTGATGTACTCTGAGTGCCACCGTTTTCGGTGTTATTTCGGTAATTCTGGGAATTGGAATTAACATATTGATTTCTGCTATTATTATATTGACGTTTGCGACAATTTTCTATACTATGTCCCATGTTTTTGCAATAACGGCAAGACAACTCATTTGAACTTTTATTATAATCTGTGCGATGTTGTGGGTTAGTGAAGTGATTTTGTCTTGATTGGAACTCTCGGCGAGATGGAAATTTAGGTCTCTCAACATTGCTTGGTGTTACTGGAATTGATCTTTTATTAATGCTTGAGAGATTTTTTTCTTCTGCTACTGCGAAACTAACAGCAGAATTGAGTGAGTCGGGTTTACGGCATCTAACGATCTGTGAGAGTCGAGGTTGTAGGCCTATTAAGAATGTATGGAGAGCGAGATCTTCCATGGCTGCTATGCGGCCTGTGAGTTCTGTTTTCCTTTTCGTGGGTATGGAAATATTGATTTCAGTGAGGAGTTTAGCTAGACACGTTTCAATGCGTAATGAAAATTGATTTACTGATTCTATCGAATTTTGTTTGCATTCTTGTAATTCTGATAAAAGATGAGCGTAAAGTTTTCTTTCTCCGAATTGTCGTTTAATAAAATCTATGAATTGCTCGAATGTTTCAAATTCTTTGATACTACATATTGATTCGGCGCGACCTTCTAATTGACTTAAAATGTATTTAAACAATATTGGTTTTTGATTTTTTGATGCTAAATTAAGCATATTATTGCATTTAAGCAATTTGAAATAAACGGATTTAATTTTTCTCTTGTTCCATCAAAAGATTTTACAAATTTTAATAAAACACCTAAATCAATTTTCTCTTCCGATTCGTGACGCAAGGATGCAGTTCTAGAGATACAGGGAGTTTCCTCTTTGGATTCGTATTTCGTCGAAATTATTAATATTTAAACAGAATATAAAATTTGAGAATAATAAAACAATTAAAAGAAGGCTTTTCTATACCATGCAACTTAGTCTAAATGTTTAAAATATGCTTATCGTTGTTAGGACGTAATTAAATAAACAATGTGTGCTTTAGAAACTAGTTGTATACAGATTTAAATGTGAATAAAATAGTTTATGACGAGACTCTGAGTTCAATTAAATGTTATAAAAGTCACTTACAGATGATACACGAACAGAACAATTGTAGAGAAAAACATGATAGTCTTGCGATATTTGATTGCGGAATTCACTCGTTATTTCTTCGCTGGGGCTTAGTAGATGTAGAATATGATGGTTTTCACTTGAATGAAGTAGAGTATTTTGTATTATTCACTTTTGTAGTTCTTCAATTATTTATAATATTTATAAGTTCTTCAATTATTTATAATATGATATATTGTTCACGATTTAAAAGACATTATTAAATATATCATATTAACAATATAATAGTACATAACCATTTTAAATGCCTAAGCATATTTATAACAATCTTATATCTTTCACACATTTATGGCTTACCTAATAAGATATGTAAATACAACATATTTAATATCTTAAGGCTACTTCCGATAGTTCGTCAAATCAAGATCTTTTACTACTTTTATAACATACCAGTAATAACAATGATATATAGTTCTAAATTCGTAAATCTAATTGTAACAACAATATTTATTGTTAATGTTATTATGTAGTTAAATAAATAATTACATATTTATATTACCTACATACCAAATTACTATATAATAACAATATTATATGTAGCAATACTACAATAATATAACAAACTCAACAACTTCACTCAACTATTTGATTAAAAAGTAATTCAAAACATAAATATATCAACATTTTATAAATAATTATAAAAATATATTAAAAAAACGATTACATTTTAAATTTTAAACTTTGGAACATTAAAATTATCTATATAAAAAATAAGATTAAATTTAAGTCAAAGCATTAATATCAGACGAACTGAACGTTCATGAGAATAAAAATGAGAAATCCATTCTTAGACCATCTTCTCAAGTAAATCGTCTATTGTCTTTGCTTGTACAAGCTGCGTGCATGACCTATTTTGTTATGTATAAAAAATACTTTAGTCAGAGAGACTCACCTACAAAAACCATGTAACTGAGCACGCTAAACTAAAAAAAAATTGATAAAGAAATACTAGCGATATCCTAGAATCTGAATGCAAATTCATTTGAATTCCTGATATTTTTTTTAAGAATGAGAGGCGAAATACACATTTTGAGATATAATAAAAAGATCATCTTAATAAAAAGATCAAGATAATTTTAGACAGATAATCTGGCAACATTGACAACTAGTCGTCAGAAAATTTCTCTGTACATTTTAATTAATATTAAATTACTTTATGTATATTAATTAAGTGCAATTATCTCATTTAGTATTTAAAAATACCAAATTACTATAGTGCTATTGTTTGTACTTTGTCTTCGTGCTTAATTTCATAAGAACAAAGAAATATACTGAGCTGTCAACCAACGGATGTCGAATTCAAATTTCTTCAATCCCGGGGAGTATTTTATTTTACTTTTAATATAATTACTACAGGTAATTTAGTTGACCTATGTAGTTATAACTTAGAGCGGTTTGAGTCATTAACTAATAATTATGTTAATTGTAATTGTTTAAGTGAAAAATTAAATGTTGTTTCTAAACTAAACTCTGAGGTGTTGGGTGATTCGGCTATACATGCTAAAAGTAGTAATAAAAACATAAATATAATAAATAAAAATCAAATTAATAATAGGTCCTCTGTTGTGCACAACCATAATTACTTTGTTTTTTCTGACCAATTAGGTCAGGGCTTTAGGTCTCTTTTAAGTAGGGAATGAAATAATGTATATAATATAATATATGCTCACCTGGAGCTAGTTACTAGCACAATATAGATAAAATAATTAATTTTGACTCGAAGTTGACTGAAAACAGTACTTTTGTACTATTACATGGAGATGGTTTGTCGATTAAGAAAATTGAAATAATTAATAATATTGAAAAATTATTGAAATTACATAATAAGAATAATTGTAAAATTGTAATTCGTGCATTTCCATATTCATCTTCTTATTAAGAAGACCAAAATAAATAAATATATAATTTAAATTTGACATTATATAGGTGGTGGTCTAGGTGGTAGACCATAACATCGGGTCGCCGGCAAAGTTACCACCCATCGGGCAAAGTCGTGCCGCAAAGCGACCTAGTCGTGTTCCGGCACGTTGCTCGATGAAGCCGTTAATGGGAAATGGGTCTGAACAGCTGCGGTGCGTTGGCGAACCGGTTTGACGTCGAGTTGGTGTTTGTTCTGTCGGGTGTCTAGTCGAGGAGGGTAGCGGGATCCAGAGCAACGGCTTTCCGCTGGCCGCCCGCAGATAGCTGGGGGCCCAATTAGTGGGTTAGCCACCCACGAAAGGCTGCCCCGCCAGCTGCGAAAAATCCCAGGGTGGCTCCATCGTGCTGGTTGGCGACCAGACGAGGAGGCCCGATGGCGATCCCTGGGGGGGATCGGGCGTCCCCGCAGTCTCCAGACTAGCCTCCCAGTGGCAAGACATCACCAATTTCAACGTCAGGTTCGATACGTACCGCCTCGTTCAACTGCCATTTCTCATCCCTATTCACTTTTATTTTATTTTTTTTATGAGGAAAGTTAAAAAGAAGAAAATGTTTTTACAGCGGTTGCACTCCTCCTCATTTAAAGTGCACCTCACTAATATCAGGGGTTTGCACTCTAATATCCTAGCTGTCCATCACCACCTGGAGACAGAGCAGCCGCACTTGCTCTTTTTGACGGAGACGCAGATACAATGTCCTTTGAGCGCTGCATACTTGGATTATCCCGGTTACTCGTTTGAGCACAACTTTCTCTCACGGGCCGCAGTCAGTGTGTACGCGCGGAACGACCTCTGTGTTCAGCGTCTCCGTCACCTTGAAGACCCCACTTTTTCTTCCCTATGGGTTTTAGTGGACATAGGAAACGAAAAAATTCTGTATTCCTGTGTCTACCGTTCGCACAGCGGTGACCAGGAGACAACTCGTTTATTTGAGTATCTTAGTGAGGCTGCAGATATGGCTCTGTATCAGTACCCTTCGGCGCAGCTCGTCTTTCTGGGGCACTTTAATGCCTGTCATCAGGACTGGCTGTTCCCGTACCAGAAGACCGACCATGCTGGAAGAGAAGCGCGGAACTTTGCGTTGTCCTTGGACCTCTTTCAGCTGGTGAGGCAAGCGACAAGGGTACCAGATGTGGTAGGCCATACAGCCAATTGCCTGGACCTTCTGCTGACAACTGATACGGACAGGTATCGTGTTGAGGTCACCTCCCCCTTGGGAACCTCCGATCACTGTCTGGTGAAATCTGTGTTTACATATTCCCCACCATCTCTCGAACCACATGGTGTTAGGCGAGTATGGAAATACAAGTCAGCAGATTGGGATGAGATGCGGCACTTCTTTGCATCTTATCCTTGACGGCAGGTCTGCTTCTCTTCTTTGGATCCGTCGAGTTGCGCGGATGCTATAACCGATGTGGTGCATCAGGCAATGGAGTATTTTATTCCTTTTGCTGAAGTTCCCGTCAGTGGCAAAGCTCGCCCATGGTTTAATGCCGAATGTGGTCATGCTCAAGACCGAAAACATTCGGCATACCTCATTTGGGCTGATGCTCGAAGCCGCAAAACTCCGGATGTAAGTACAAAGAAGAGAGCCTTTAACCTAGCTGCCAAGTCCTACAAAAAGGCATTGTGGAAGGCTCGTCTCGATCGAATCGCTAAGAATGGCGAAAAGCTCTCTGTCAGACCAACTGGCTGTCGAGCTTTCTGGTCTCTTGCGAAAGCGATCGAGTCTAATTTCTGCCAACCCTCACTGCCTGCTCTGCTGAAGCCGGATGGATCCCTGGCCCACACAGCAACAGAGAAAGCGAATGTATTTGCTTCTCTGTTTGCTGATAATTCGCATCCAGACACTGGCAATGCTTCTCCAGCACATCTTCCTCACTGCGGTATTTCGATGCCTGAATTCGCATCACTAACAAAGAGGTATGGAGAACATTGTGTCGTTTAGATGTGAATAAAGCCAGTGGTCCTGATGGTATACCAGCCATTCTGCTCAAGACATGTGCAGCTGAGTTGTCTCCTGTACTGACACGACTGTATCGCCTCTCTTTCAAGACTGGAATAGTGCCGAAATCCTGGAAGCTTGCCAACGTGCAACCCGTGCCCAAAAAAGGCAGCCGTGCTGATCCTGTTAACTACAGACCGATTTCAATCACCTCCATACTCTGCAAGATTATGGAGCGTGTATTGAACTCGCGCCTTCTAGCATACCTAGAGGGTAACGATCTCCTCAGTGACCGACAGTACGGGTTTCGCCGTAATAGGTCTACTGGGGACCTCCTAGTGTATGCTACACACATTCTAGGCGAGGCCATCGAGAAGAACGGAGAAGCGGTCGCCGTCTCTCTGGACGTCTCGAGGGCATTTGACAGGGTCTGGCATGCGAGCCTTATAAGCAAGCTTTCAGCGTACGGTATATCTCCTGGTCTGATCGGCTGGGTAACGGACTTTCTGAGCCAGAGATCTCTCCGAGTAGTTGTCGATGGGTGTTCCTCGGAATCCTTGACAATAAATGCCCGAGTGCCTCAGGGGTCCGTTCTTTCTGCAATTCTTTTTCTGCTGCACATTAACGATCTGTTGAAGCCAGGTATCTATGGGTACGCAGACGACAGCACAGTTGTAGAAAGATATCTGCCGAGTGCTCGGGCTAGTCGAGATCAAGTACAGTCTGAAAGAGAAGCCATGCTGCAGCGTTTGAATGACAAACTTCAGGCAGTCTCCGCATGGAGCAATGCCAATCTTGTCAAATTCAACGCCACCAAAACGCAGACGTGTCTGTTCACCGCCAAAAGGAGCCCTTTCACCTTGGCTCCTACTTTCCAGAATGTATCCTTGGAATACAGTGACCGGCTTCAGTTGTTAGGCTTAGAGATTTCCTCGAACCTTAACTTTGGTCGGTTCAAAGCTTGCCGTTCTTGCGAAGGTTCAGCAGTACTTTACACCGGGACAGCTTCTTGTTTTATACAAAGCACAGATCCGGTCGTGTGTAGAGTACTGTGGCCACATATTTGCTGGTGCCGCAAAGTCTCATCTTGCGGTTCTGGACTCAATTGAGAGGCGAGCAAAAAGGCTCATAGGCGATCCCGAATTGGTCGAAGCCGACCTCCAAAGCCTTGAACACAGGCGTAGAATTGCTAGCCTCTCAGTATTCTACAGGATACATTTTGGTGAGTGTGCGCAGGAATTACACGATCTAATTCCCTCGGCCCCCTTCCATCATCGGACTTTCCGACGCACGGCAGGAATCTATCCTTTTGTTGTGGACATTCAGCCTGTCCGAACGAAACGCTTTGCTTCGTCTTTTTTACTGCGTACAGCAAAGGATTGGAACAGCTTGCCTGCGTCGGTATTTCCGACCGAATACAACGTGGATACATTCAAGAGAAGAGTGAATAGGCTGCTAGAGTAATGCGCCTTACCACCTAAGACTACATTTCACTTACCATCAGGTGGAATGTAGTCAAGCATTGCCCTAGATTATATAAAAAAATATATATATATATATTATTTGACATACCGTCATAGTGATGCATTCTTTTACTTTGATGTAAATAAATTTATTTATAATAGGTTTAGTATGATAAAAGGTACAATGTTTATATTATAAAAAACAAATTGCTACTTTAGTAGCATTTAATTTAAAAAACTTCGTTATAAGGGATATAACGAAAAATAAATGTATTTTAAATAATGTATTACTGACAGTACATAAGCGTTCCACTTTAAACGAATGGATAAGACAAAGCCTAAGTTGTTAAATATTGTCCATCAAAATATACAAGGCTTAGGTGGCAAGGAATTGGAAGTGGAACTCTTTGTTCAAAAATATGACATAAGTTTATTGTGTATTACAGAGCACTGGTTATCAAAGAATAACAATATTATAAATGTACAAAATTATAAATTGTCAAGTTCGTTCTGTAGAGAGAAAGCTATTCGCGGTGGCTCACTTATCTTAGCTCGTAACGATGTAGTGTTAAAGTCTCGACCAGACATAGTGGCGCTCTCTGTCGAGCGAATTATTGAACTATCCTGCATTGAGCTCAATGAACATATTATTTTGTGCGTGTACCGACTCCTCTCTAGTGACTTTGATGAATTTGAAAACAAAATGGAGGATATTTTAACTAAGCTTTGTCATAAAAACAAGTCCGTGATTGTTTGCGGTGATTTCAATGTAGATATATTACAAGAAACTTCGTCTAGTGTACGTTTATTAAATTTGTTTAAGTTCTTTAACTTACTGAACGTCTTTTTGAACCTACTCGTATTACTAGTGTTTCCGCGACTTGTATTGATAATGTGTTCTGTCGCTGTAACATTTATGAAGAAACAGTTATGACAAATTTAAGTTCAGACCACTGTGGTCTAAAATTTTCTCTATTAGTTAATCACGAAAGTGAAAAGCCCCAAAAGTTTACTTGTAGACCAATTACAAAAAACCGGGTAATAACATTTAAGAATACTGTTCAGCAAAAAGTGCGTAAAGTAGACATGACCGATAAATAATTTTTATAATAACATTTTCTATTTTTTGTTACAAGAATTTAATAATGTTTTTAAGCCAAAAACTATGACTAAATACCTAAAACTTAAATTTAGTGATTGGGCTACCGTGGGAATATATAAAAGTAGAGATAAGTTATATGATTTATATGGTGAGAGGCAATGGAATCAAGATTCGGTATTCTTGAATAAAGTTAGGATTTTTTTTTAATATTTAAGACCGTTTGCATACAAGCTAAGTCAATTTACATAAGAAATAAAATCTTAAACTCAGAAAAGACCTGAAAAGTATTGTATCATTTAAAAGAAAGTGTAAATCACATTTCCTAATTATGCAAAAGCATTAAAAATCATAGGGAGTATTTAGGTATGCAATCGTTTATATATGTATGTATATTTAAAATAAAGTATACAGATGTCTATTCATTAACTTTATTTTGTTTTTGAAATATTATGTTTTTTTATATGTTAATGTGTGTGTATTGTTTTATGTAATATGTGTGTATATGTGTATATATCGTTATACATGTATCTATGTATAATAATAAATAAATAAATCCATTTTGTTAAGATAAATAATTTAAATTTAATATTTATTTATTACGATTAATAAAACTAATATGTTACTGCAATCATAATATTGTTGCAATTGTACTTAGGTTAACAAAATTATTAAATATTTACCTGTTGTTCTTGTATTATCGTCATGCTGTATGTCTTAAGTACTTTTTATATCATACATCTCGTACGGGATGGACTTTTTTGGTGTGTTTTATTCTGAAAAATATTACTAAGACATTTACGTTATTACGCACTTAAATGTGTTTAAATGTTATGTGTCATTTAAGCACATATTTTTATTTATTTTTTTAATTTATCACCATATGGTAACCTTTGTAAGAATTAATTTTGATTTCTTTAACATACCTATATTGTTTCTTATATCTAATCATCAGTTGTCACCATAAAAACTAAAATTCACTAATATTATATTATTATTCACTAAAATTATATTATTATTATTTACTCAAAATTATACTAATATTACTTACTAAAGTTGTAGTATTACTCAACTGTTTTTGTAAGGGTATGAGTTCTGACTAACTGGGCGTTGTGTGTCTTGTTTATGATTTGTAGTTACAATCATAAAATATCGTAAACAAGGTGCGGTGGATCGTACCTTTCATTCTTGCATTAAGACCGGTTTGTTTGTTTACTAATAATGCTACTAATAATAATTACTCTTCTATTTGTTTATTAGTTGTTGGTTTTTTATATATAGTACGGTATAGCATAGTTAATAATAGTTATTATTGTTAATCATCTTTATCTTTATTTTTACTTTACTTATTATTACTATTATGATTTATTTTTTTTTTAACTTTTTTTATTTTAAAATATTTTTTTGTGCTATGATGCCAATGTTTCCTGTTATATTTTTTTTATGTACATTTTTTTTTGTGTTTTTGTACTTGTATCTCCGTCATTAGCGTTCGTGATGTCACTAAACGGCGGTCACTGAAAATCAGCGTAGGGGACAGTTTCCTCTACAATAGCTGAGTGGCTCTCCGATTTGGGCATCTTTTTTTATAACTTTCTTTGTTATTGTATTAATATTGTTTTTTTTTCTCTTTTGTATTATTTTTTCTTTTGTTTTATAAAATAGATTTATTATTTTATATCAGTTTTGATTAATATGTGATGTTCAAATAAAGACATTTTGATTTGATTTTTGAGAAAATAAAATAAAGGCAACTTGGGATGTTTTATCTAGTGTTTCTGGAAAAAATAGGGCTGCTAATGGACCTATTAAGTTAAAAATTGATAATATTGAAATAAATTCAAATTCAACTATGGCGGCTATTTTTGAGACTTTTTTCAACGAAATTCCTTTAACAGTCACGCGTAATTTAAATTCTTCAGCATGTGATGCAATCGTCGAATTGACGAATAACGTAAGAGTCCGTAATAAATGTTTTGCTTTTAAACCTGTTACATCATATGAAATTGTTAAAACTTTTAGAAATCTAAATATGAAAAAAACCGGTGATCTTTGGGGTATGTCAGTAAAATTACTAATAAGTATTATAAATGATATTGCTCCACAATTATCCTTAATTTTTAACAAATGTATTGAAACTGGTACTTTTCCAGATTTAATGAAAAATAGTAAAGTAGTTCCTTTGTTCAAAAGTGGCGATAGACTAGAACCCGGAAATTATAGACCTATCTCTATTTTACCTACTTAAAGTAAAATCTTCGAAAAAAATATACTAAACCAAATGTCAGAATTTGTTGTTGTCATAGTAAACAATATGGTTTCACCAAAGGCAAATCAACAACTGATGCGGGTGCCGCGCTTCTTAAGCACATTTACGACGCATGGGAAAAGTCACAGAATGCAATCGGAGTGTTTTGTGATTTATCTAAAGCCTTTGATTGCGTGGACCATCAAACATTACTTTGCAAACTTAATCACTATGGTGTGCGTAGTGCTGCGCTTGATCTCATTGCCTCTTACTTGAATCAAAGAGTTCAGACGGTTGATGTAAATAATTGTAAATCAGTTGGATCTCATCTAAAAATGGGTGTTCCACAAGGATCTATTCTAGGCCCTTTCTTATTTTTACTCTATATTAATGATTTGCCCTTTTTACGTAAAAGAACTATATGATATTGTACTTTTGCTGATGATACCTCACTTATTTTTAAAGTTGATCGTAATAAAGCTGATTTTGACAAAGTTAACTGTACTCTGTCACGTGTTCTTCATTGGTTTGAAATTAATAATTTGGTATTAAATACTAAGAAAACTAAATGCATAGAATTTACTCCTCTTAATGTAAAAAGTCAAGATTGTAGTTTATTCCTTAATAATGAAGTGTTAGAACTGACTGACTCGACAACTTTCTTAGGTATAACTTTAGATAAAAAGCTCCAGTGGAACCCCCATCTCTCCACACTCGCAAGCAAACTTAGCAAACTTAGCGCAACCATTCTTGGTGGTAGACCATAACATCCGGTCACCGGAAAAGTTACCACCCATCGGGCAGAGTCGTTGCTCGATGAAGCCGTTTATGGGAAATGGGTCTGAACAGCTGCGGTGCGTTGGCGAACCGGTTTGACGTCGAGTTGGTGTTTGTTCTGTCGGGTGTCTAGTCGAGGAGGGTAGCGGGATCCGGAGCAACGGCTTGCCGCCCGCAGATAGTTGGGGGCCCAATTAGTGGGTTAGCCACCCACGAAAGGCTGCCCCGCCAGCTGCGAAAAATCCCAGGGTGGCTCCATCGTGCTGGTTGGCGACCAGACGAGGAGGCCCGATGGCGATCCCTGGGGGGGTTCGGGCGTCCCCGCAGTCTCCAGACTAGCCTCCCAGTGGCAAGACATCACCAATTTCAACGTCAGGTTCGATACGTACCGCCTCGTTCAACTGCCATTTCTCATCCCTATTCACTTTTATTTTATTTTTTTTATGAGGAAAGTTAAAAAGAAGAAAATGTTTTTACAGCGGTTGCACTCCTCCTCATTTAAAGTGCACCTCACTAATATCAGGGGTTTGCACTCTAATATCCTAGCTGTCCATCACCACCTGGAGACAGAGCAGCCGCACTTGCTCTTTTTGACGGAGACGCAGATACAATGTCCTTTGAGCGCTGCATACTTGGATTATCCCGGTTACTCGTATGAGCACAACTTTCTCTCACGGGCCGCAGTCAGTGTGTACGCGCGGAACGACCTCTGTGTTCAGCGTCTCCGTCACTTTGAAGACCCCACTTTTTCTTCCCTATGGGTTTTAGTGGACATAGGAAACGAAAAAATTCTGTATTCCTGTGTCTACCGTTCGCACAGCGGTGACCAGGAGACAACTCGTTTATTTGAGTATCTTAGTGAGGCTGCAGATATGGCTCTGTATCAGTACCCTTCGGCGCAGCTCGTCTTTCTGGGGCACTTTAATGCCTGTCATCAGGACTGGCTGTTCCCGTACCAGAAGACCGACCATGCTGGAAGAGAAGCGCGGAACTTTGCGTTGTCCTT
This sequence comes from Napeogenes sylphis, assembly GCA_959347405.1. NCBI lineage: Eukaryota > Metazoa > Arthropoda > Insecta > Lepidoptera > Nymphalidae > Napeogenes > Napeogenes sylphis. The sequence goes on from OY365782.1 coordinate 38,073,321, forward strand.
GGACCTCTTTCAGCTGGTGAGGCAAGCGACAAGGGTACCAGATGTGGTAGGCCATACAGCCAATTGCCTGGACCTTCTGCTGACAACTGATACGGACAGGTATCGTGTTGAGGTCACCTCCCCCTTGGGAACCTCCGATCACTGTCTGGTGAAATCTGTGTTTACATATTCCCCACCATCTCTCGAACCACATGGTGTTAGGCGAGTATGGAAATACAAGTCAGCAGATTGGGATGAGATGCGGCACTTCTTTGCATCTTATCCTTGACGGCAGGTCTGCTTCTCTTCTTTGGATCCGTCGAGTTGCGCGGATGCTATAACCGATGTGGTGCATCAGGCAATGGAGTATTTTATTCCTTTTGCTGAAGTTCCCGTCAGTGGCAAAGCTCGCCCATGGTTTAATGCCGAATGTGGTCATGCTCAAGACCGAAAACATTCGGCATACCTCATTTGGGCTGATGCTCGAAGCCGCAAAACTCCGGATGTAAGTACAAAGAAGAGAGCCTTTAACCTAGCTGCCAAGTCCTACAAAAAGGCATTGTGGAAGGCTCGTCTCGATCGAATCGCTAAGAATGGCGAAAAGCTCTCTGTCAGACCAACTGGCTGTCGAGCTTTCTGGTCTCTTGCGAAAGCGATCGAGTCTAATTTCTGCCAACCCTCACTGCCTGCTCTGCTGAAGCCGGATGGATCCCTGGCCCACACAGCAACAGAGAAAGCGAATGTATTTGCTTCTCTGTTTGCTGATAATTCGCATCCAGACACTGGCAATGCTTCTCCAGCACATCTTCCTCACTGCGGTATTTCGATGCCTGAATTCGCATCACTAACAAAGAGGTATGGAGAACATTGTGTCGTTTAGATGTGAATAAAGCCAGTGGTCCTGATGGTATACCAGTCATTCTGCTCAAGACATGTGCAGCTGAGTTGTCTCCTGTACTGACACGACTGTATCGCCTCTCTTTCAAGACTGGAATAGTGCCGAAATCCTGGAAGCTTGCCAACGTGCAACCCGTGCCCAAAAAAGGCAGCCGTGCTGATCCTGTTAACTACAGACCGATTTCAATCACCTCCATACTCTGCAAGATTATGGAGCGTGTATTGAACTCGCGCCTTCTAGCATACCTAGAGGGTAACGATCTCCTCAGTGACCGACATACGGGTTTCGCCGTAATAGGTCTACTGGGGACCTCCTAGTGTATGCTACACACATTCTAGGCGAGGCCATCGAGAAGAACGGAGAAGCGGTCGCCGTCTCTCTGGACGTCTCGAGGGCATTTGACAGGGTCTGGCATGCGAGCCTTATAAGCAAGCTTTCAGCGTACGGTATATCTCCTGGTCTGATCGGCTGGGTAACGGACTTTCTGAGCCAGAGATCTCTCCGAGTAGTTGTCGATGGGTGTTCCTCGGAATCCTTGACAATAAATGGCCGAGTGCCTCAGGGGTCCGTTCTTTCTGCAATTCTTTTTCTGCTGCACATTAACGATCTGTTGAAGCCAGGTATCTATGGGTACGCAGACGACAGCACAGTTGTAGAAAGATATCTGCCGAGTGCTCGGGCTAGTCGAGATCAAGTACAGTCTGAAAGAGAAGCCATGCTGCAGCGTTTGAATGACAAACTTCAGGCAGTCTCCGCATGGAGCAATGCCAATCTTGTCAAATTCAACGCCACCAAAACGCAGACGTGTCTTTTCACCGCCAAAAGGAGCCCTTTCACCTTGGCTCCTACTTTCCAGAATGTATCCTTGGAATACAGTGACCGGCTTCAGTTGTTAGGCTTAGAGATTTCCTCGAACCTCAAGTTTGGTCGGTTCATTGAGTCCAGAGCAAGAGCAGCAGCAGCAAAGCTTGCCGTTCTTGCGAAGGTTCGGCAGTACTTTACACCGGGACAGCTTCTTGTTTTATACAAAGCACAGATCCGGTCTTGTGTAGAGTACTGTGGCCACATATTTGCTGGTGCCGCAAAGTCTCATCTTGCGGTTCTGGACTCAATGGAGAGGCGAGCAAAGAGGCTCATAGGCGATCCCGAATTGGTCGAAGCCGACCTCCAAAGCCTTGAACACAGGCGTAGAATTGCTAGCCTCTCAGTATTCTATAGGATACATTTTGGTGAGTGTGCGCAGGAATTACACGATCTAATTCTCCCGGCCCCCTTCCATCATCGGACTTTCCGGCGCACGGCAGGAATCCATCCTTTTGTTGTGGACATTCCACCTGTCCGAACGAAGCGCTTTGCTTCGTCTTTTTTACTGCGTACAGCAAAGGATTGGAACAGCTTGCCTGCGTCGGTATTTCCGAAAGAATACATTGTGGATACATTCAAGAGAAGAGTGAGTAGGCTGCTAGGGTAATGCGCCTTACCACCTTAGACTACATTCCACTTACCATCAGGTGGAATGTAGTCAAGCATTGCCCTAGATTATATAAAAAAAAATAAATAAAAAATAAAAAAAAACTCTATTTACGAAAATAATTCTGCTACGACATACACAGACTATATCAAGAAACTTCAACATAAACTATCATATTCTAGAGAAAAAGCACTAGAAAATATTACCAAATCTAAAGAATCTTCTAAATCTTATTATGACTCTCACGTTAAAAAACCTCCGAAATATAAAGCCGGAGATTACGTTTATTTAAAAAACCATCTTCGACTTCGAAAAGCATTGTCGCCCATCTGGAAAGGTCGATATAAAATAATTAAAGTACATAATAATCATACGGCTACATTACTCATAAATAGAAGGCACATAACTCATCATTTTCATTCAAACTCGCTACATCCACATAAGTTTCTTTTATGTTACCTATGTTATTTACTTTCTAATAAAATAAGTTAGGTAGTTTAGAATTTATTATCTATTCACTGTATTAATTTTATTTCAGCGTGTCGATTAGCGCACAGCCGGATCTTGTCCAACCAATTACCTCTAGTTCCGGCATTTACTTCGACAGTGTCGGTAAAATTAGAATAATCAAAGGACGATTAAATGTTTTAAGTCTCGTAGACATATCTTATATCGATTCACATCTTATTAATCTTAATGAAACAATAGAAAGATTGAGACAAATATGTAAACAAACAGAGAACTACCAGTGTACATATAATTTATCTCCCTTTTCTGTTCGATTTCACGACATCTTACGGGAATATGAATCCATTTTCCATCTAATTTCAAAACGTAGTAAACGCTCTGCATGGTTTGCTGGAGTAGGCACCGTATTCAAAAACATTTTCGGTACTCTTGATGAAAATGATGCACTGAGATATGATTCTGCTATTAACTCCATCCAAGAAGATGAGAAAAAACTAGCAAGTTTAATGAAAGATAATATCCTAATAAATAATGTCGCTCTCGAATCCTACAAAAGTATAATAAATAGCATTAAAACTAATGAAAATATCCTAAATCAGACATTAAATAACATTTTTATTCAAATAAATAATATAACTAATTTTATTAACGGAACAATAATTGATATGCAAGTCAACTCCATACTTACCAACCCAGAGAGTTCTTTACTTACATTATCATTTCAATTAGAAGATTTAGTCAATGCTATAATTTTAAGTAGTCAAAACATTCTACACCCAAACGACTTATCACCAGTTCAACTATACCAGGAATTAGTAAACAATAACAGACACTTGACTAGAGATACTGAGATTCCTATAACAATAACACTAGATAATGTTCATTTAATTTTAAGTATTTCTAATGTAGTTTGTTATTACTTTAACTATAAGATTGTGTTTATTTTACAAATACCTCTTGTGTCTCACGATGTATTTCAATTGTATCATAATTTACCTCTACCAATTCCACATGAAGTAAAAAACCCAAATACTTATAGTTTTATTGTACCATATAGTTTATATTCTGCTATTTCTAAGGATAAAATTAGTTTTTGTAATTTAGATAATTTGGATAATAGTTTTTGTAATTTAGATAATTTGTAAGACGATAACCTCTGAGTTCTTGTTATGTGATATATCTACAGTGCTACTAACAAATGGATTCCCGACGTGTGAAAGTGAACTATTAACAAAGTCAATAAGTGGTATTCCTAATCAGTGTGAAACTAAAACAATCATTGGTGAATTGGACATATGGAAACCTTTTGTGAATAACCGTTGGCTTTTTGTACAAACAAAACCAAATAAAGTGTCCATAGATTGTGGTACTTCCGATTTTACTGAAATAAATGTATCTGGTTCAGGCATACTAAATATGCCAGAAAAATGCACAGCATATACTAAAAATGTGAAACTTCTATCTTCAAAAAATATAGTTAATATTTCAGTTCCTATACCTAAGTTAGATTTTAATATTATTAACGACTCATGCTGTAACTCAATAAATCCTAATGTTATTAATGTTAACCAAACAGCAGTAAAATTAATAAATATTGATTTAATAGATTTATCCAAAACAAATAAAAATGTAGACTTAATCCCCGACTTAGATAAAATAATTAAAAATAAATCTGTAATAGAAAGATATGAAATCCATTATTTAGCATTTACCACCTTTTTATTTATTCTTATAACTTGTTTTATAATATATAAATTGTATAAGTGTATAAATAATTTTAATTATAATTTTTCTTTACCTTGTGTTAAATCTCGGGTAGGTTTAGCTGCCCGTATCGGTTTTTTACATTCTATATTTATATAAATTTAAATAAGCTTAACATGGTTATACATGATTAAAGATATTTTCAAAAATTGATTTCGGTGGTGGCATCTTTTCAATGTTTATCTATACTGCAAAGTTAGAAACATTGGTTAGGATTTTCGAAAGAAACCTAATAGATGTCACCACCGTCCCGATAAAGACGATCACATATAGAATGCTTAATTCACCGAGACGGACAGCGATACGGTAGCCCAGTTGGTAGAGCGACGGGACGGTTTCCCAGTAGTCGCGGGTTCGAATCCCTGCCCGTATCGGTTTTTTACATTCTATATTTATATAAATTTAAATAAGCTTAACATAGCTATACATGTTTAAAGATATTTTCAAAAACAATTCTTTGAATTAGTTTGTGATAGTATATCGGATATTAATACCAAAATGGCATCTTTAGCAGTGTTACAACGATAACAATGTTAGAAAATATTGTTTTTTAATGTATAAACGGTATAACCAAATTCATTCGTCGATACTTAATTATATATCGTGATTATCACTTTACGAAAAGGTAGGTTACCAAGTCTTTAAGTGATTATTTATGTGAGCATTGCTTACCTAGCAGTTTAAATATTTGGATATATGTAAAAATAATGTGTAAGAGTAACGATACGTTTTCTAGGTAAATTAATTAATGTCAAATAGTGAAATATTGTGTCGGATAGGCCGAACAGTTTTTGGAAGGTTTGGCAATGTATCGATCAATATAAAACCATTAAAAAAAATCTTGTGCTTAGCCTTAGAGGAAACGATATATTTTATACAAGCGAGTCTAAATGAAGTTTTGACAACGGTAGTTTAAACTCTAACATCGATGTCTAAACGATAGCTAGGTTATAAAATTTGGTTTGGGAAATTTCAGGAATCTTGTTATCGAAAAGGAAAACCTCGTTACTGGAGTAGGTGGATAAAAAATAAGTTATTGTGTAAAATGAAAGTTAAGAAATAATAATAAGACAAATATTATTTTTTTTATTATTATATATATTTTTTAAAATTATTATATATTTATATATACTGTCGTACATATTGTATTATATGTATTGTTTACTACTATATTGTATATATATTCTATTATATTTTTTTATTTAATGAGATAAATTTGGTTGATTTGTAACTCGGCACTGAAGCAGGTCTAAGTTACAAGATCAGTTGTAAGTTTTCGCTGATCGGTCTTTTGCTTGGTGCAAATCTAGCTCACTAGCAGCGGGTGAAGGGGATTTGACACGTCTAGGCAACTGACAAAACTTAAGAAAAAAGGGTAATGTTTCCGCTGGTCGGTCTTTTGTTTGGTGCAAATCTAGCTCACTAGCAGCGGGTGAAAGTGATTTGACACGTCTAGGCAACTGACAAAACTTAAAAAAAGGGTAATGTTTCCGCTGGTCGGTCTTTTGCTTGGTGCAAATCTAGCTCACTAGCAGTGGGTGAAGGGGATTTGACACGTCTAGGCAACTGACAAAACTTAAAAAAAAAGGGTAATGTTTCCGCTGGTCGGTCTTTTGTTTGGTGCAAATCTAGTTCACTAGCAGCGGGTGAAGGGGATTTGACACGTCTAGGCAACTGACAAAACATTACAAAAAATATGTGACGAGACAAAACATAAAAAAGATGTTTATGTAAAGGGGCTTGACGAGTCTAGGAAAATGACAAAATATAAGAAAAAAAAAACGAATGGATATAATATATATTATATATATATATAAAAATATATGTATATAAGTAGGAGTGTATACGTCGAGAGCGAAGTATTCGTCAGTATGCCCGTGTTATATTATTGTATTATTGCTACATATAAGATTGTTATTATATAGTAATTTGGTATGTAGGTAATATAAATATGTAATTATTTATTTAACTACATAATAACGTTGACAATAAATATTGTTGTTAAAACTAGATTTACGAATTTAGAATTATTTAGAACTATATATATCATTGTTATTATTGCTATGTTATAAAAGTAGTAAAAGATATTGATTTGACGAACTATCGGAAGTAGCCTAAGATATTAAATATGTTGTATTTACATATCTTATTAGGTAAGCCATAAATGTGTGAAAGATATAAGATTGTTATAAATATGCTTAGGCATTTAAAATGGTTATGTACTATTATATTGTTAATATGATATATTTAATGATGTTTAAAGTTGTGAATATGACTTATCTCCAGAAGCTGCCATTGGCGCTTCTGTCGATGTTGTTATGTTATAAATATGGCTGTAAGCCTCTATTAAAGGCAATCTGTATTGGACAACAGGCAAGATAAGTGATTCTTATACTTACATTGTTTATAATATGTGTAATAACTATTGTGGGTATTTCACCGTATTGAGTTATTGGTAAATGTGTCTAAATAATTACACAGTAATAACTATATTACTGTATTTATTATATTCATGTACCGGGAGTCATTTTGTTATCTTAAATGATATATTTGTTTAGCTCTTTCTTTTCTTTACTTATCCAAATAATGCATTGAAAAATATTATAATATTAATAGTGCGAAGTTGCTCGATTAAATACTTTATACTATATTAATTCAGTGGTTTTTAATTGTAGAATCTTATAATATCTTACAAGTTCTATAAACTAAATCGATGTTGCTAATTCATTTGTACTTTTATAGATTACTGTTGTATAAAGTATGTAGTAACTACGTATTTTTCAAAACATCGAATAATCCATCTTGTAAATACTCATATTTATTATAATTTATCAATGAAGTGCTGCAATATAAAAATAAAATAAAAATATGTTAATATCGAGGTTATAAAAACCTATATTTTTCTTGTATAATATTATACTAATAAAATAATTATCATATCAGTAGGTAAATAGTATGTGTGATCACTAATAAGTGGCCGCATTGACGTATGACCTAGGTAAGAGCGCAGTTAAAAAACCGCACTGAAAAAACCTTGGCCTGTATTTTTTGAGAAGCTACGTCTTGTTCATTACTGACGAATGTTCAACATAGTTGCAGATAAAAAGTTACATTTTATAAAAAATAAATAGAACCATTCTTACTTGTTAATATTTATTAAAAATATAACATAAATGTTTTAAAAAGTAGAAATTAGTTTTACAATACAATAAGATAAAAATAATATTTTAAATTGAAATAAATATGATGGTAAAATTAAACATTTACGGCCTGGCCAGTTTAATAGAATCCACTTACCATGGGTCGCGGTTTCGGTTCCTCGAGGTTCATTTAAATAAGATATTGTTAGGAGTCGAGGGTATTTCTAAATAATTAGTAGGCATCAACTCCTATAAATTAGTAAGCAAGTGTTAGGTTAATTAATTATCGTGTCATAGTCGTTTGAGAGCGGAAGCTCTGCAGGTGTGAATAGTGATTGTCGATGTGATCTTTGAGTAGCTTATCCAGCTTTTTATTACTGTGGTAGATATGTCGTTTTATGTCATAGTTTTATTACTAAATTAGTTATAACGTCGTAATCTGGCTTTCGTAGTATTAAATAGCGTGAAATACGTGAATTTGACAATTACTTTGAATGTTTATTATTTTTTTTATTAAATTTCTACATTGAATCCTTAGAATATGATATTTGAAATGAAATATAGAATTAAAGATTCTTTTATTTACTTAAATTTATCTTGATTTTTTTCAAATCTAAAAAGCTTTATAGCAGCCGTAACTCCGATATTCAGTTGAGTGAAGGTCTACTTTAGCACAAATACATAATATTTAAAGTGGCCGCACGCTATAATGGCTATTTAGACGTTTGTCCGCTCATGAAGTTCCGTACTAATTGATAACGACTTTGAAGGAAAGAATTACGGTACTTCATTGACGATAGTGATAAGCAAAGATTCATACATTTAATCGAATGTAATTTCAGGATCCAAAATTTATTTATTAAAATGATTTCTAAACAATCTATATATTAGGGTCCCGCGAACATTTATTTTTTTATTTTTATAAGATTATAATTATTTGTGTACTTACACACACAACTTTACCACACAACTCAGCATTTGTTTTTCTAAATGGAAATATTTAAAAAATAATTATGTTACGAATCTCATATAAGATACCCGGCCAGCACAACTACTACCTCCGGAAAATTAGCGTCAACGCTCAATGCAATACAAAGCAGTTTTGACTTGACGTTGCTTCGAAAACTACAAACTGTGAGTAGATTGTGATATATGATGACCTATCTATGGATTTGAATATTGATACTGCATAACTGTTGACCCCTGCTCGTTAATTTGGAGTCTGTTTACGGTCCTTATTGTGGATTTCATCGATATGACCGAACGTACTCAGATAATTGTTCTAAACAGTCAGACACGTGAGCTCGTTGCATGTCTTCGTATCTCAAAATGGAGAGCCAATTATACCTACGATGTCAGTGGTTGAACGCGTAGCTGATGCGCGTAATGTTTTTTTTTTTTGTCTGTCTATGCTGTTAGCCCTATTGGCTATTACAGCGTCATCGGGGGAGCGGGTGGGTCAGGAGACCCCCTTAAAAGGGGGGACCAGATGGACCCCCATGAGGAACGACGTCCCGAGGGCGTCTCAGATTGAGACACGGACCTCGGCTCGGGACGTCGTTAATCAGGAGGGAAGCTATCGAGAAAATTTGGACACTAGCGTCCTCCGACGGCAGAACGCTGGAGCAACGGAGCACTTACTCAGTTGGGACCTCGTCTATACCGGTATAGACGGTGTGTGTCTGTATGTTGTGTAGTGTCACTTATGCTTACGCGTACGTTATTACTTCTACTGTGAACGCGTCGTCGGGGTCAACGAGTACCGACTTGGGTCTTCTTTTTGTGACTAAAGTAGTCTTACGTGGTCTATACTCTGCGGCGTCAGCCACTAGTGGGTTCGAGTGTCGCTCAGCACGTTCAAAGTACTTTTGGGAAAGCCCTTGAAGTACTGAGCGATGGTCGGAAGGTCTAAGACTCTATGAAGATCGAGGTTGCGTACGAACCACGGCGCCCGTTGCAATCCGTGTAAACCTGTTCTGAATCACCTGAAGGGGTTTCAGATTAGCGTTCGCAAAAGCGGGACTCGCATAGGACATGACGGAACGTATGCAAGCTTTGTAAAGTGTCACCTTATTGCGAAGGGACATTTTACTCCGCTTGCCTAACAGCGGATATAAACAACCTAATATGTAGGCCGCTCTGCTATGAACGGTCCTAATATGCGCAGTGAAAACTAACTTTCTATCTAACGTTACTCCTAGGTATTTTGCCTCGTCTTTCCAAGGTATCGGTTTATCAAAGAGTTTGATTCGCGGGAGGATCCTTGGGGGGCCCCGTTCGAAGAGCACCGAAACGCTCTTCTCAGGGTTTACCTCGATCCGCCATTTCCGCAGCCAACTCTCGAGGGAGTCGACTACGGATTGGAGATGTTGGTATATCTCCCAGTGATCCTTAGAGGACGTAGCGTAGAGGACTTAGCGTAGATGGAGTAGAGGAGAACTGGGCGAGAGAACTGAACCCTGGGGAACACCCGCCCTGATGGGGCGGGGGGTTGACAAAACGCCTTCCACTCTGTAGCGAAAGGAGCGATTCGACAGGTAGTCCCGTATGATGAGTACGAGTCTGTCCGACACCTTGAACTGGTATAACTTGTACACCAGTCCATTGTGCCAGACCCTGTCGAACGCCTTAGCTACATCGAGGAAGAGTGCTCCTGTCCTATGCTTCTTGGCCCTCACAGTGGCTCCTATCAGTATGTGCTCCGTGAGGCGTTGCACCTGATGGGAACGTGAATGGTTGGCTCTAAAGCCGAACTGCTCATTTGGGATGATTTTGAGTCTCTCGACTTCCGATGTAAGTCTACAGAGGATGATTCTCTCATATACTTTCCCTAAGCAACTAAGAAGACTAATGGGACGGTAACTACTAGGCAGATGCCGGGGTTTGCCCGGCTTATGGAACCCTATCACAATGGCCTCTTTCCACTGGGCCGGAAACGAGCAACCGGCCAGTAGAGCGTTAAAAATGGTAACCAAGAGGTAAATTAAAAGAGGCGAAAGAAGCTTTATCACTTTGTTAGTGATCCTATCGGGACCTGGCGATTTCTTGTCGTGAAGCGCCCTAACTATGGACGTCACCTAGTCTAGGTTCGTTTCCTTGATTGGCGGACCGATTCCGATATCCGATTCCGATATCCGATTTGTCGACTATTTCGACATGATCGCGATTAACCGATTGAGCAGACAGACGGCACTGGCTCTCTAGACTGTCGGCTAAGCACTCAGCTTTGTCATGGTCGTCAAACGCGATTACGGAGTTAGGTCCAACCAAGGGAGGCATATCTGTGACAGTGTCCGCCTTCAACGCTCTCTGCAACCGCAAGAATGCCTGGTGTGTTGGAGAGAGCGTCTTATCCCAGCCGCTATCTCTGAAGTTGTCGAGAGCTTGTCTCGACTCCCTCTGGAGACGGCGGAGCCTCCGTCGGATGTCATCTGTCGGGTATCGGTCATGGGCTCTAATCGCGGCGTTTTTACGGGTGATGAGAAGTCTAATGTCCGGAGGGAGTGCTTGGTAACCCTCGAAGTTCACTCGGACCTCCCTCGAGGACTTTCCTATGCTGTCTACCAAATGTTCTGTGAAGGAATGGAGTTGCTCTCGAAGCTTCGTCCAGTTAATAATTGTTTTTGTCGCGGGTTCCCTAAGGGGGGGAAGTCCTAGCTGAAATAGGACCGGTCGATGGTCAGAGTCTAGCTCGGATAGCGTCTCGATAGAACGTAACTGGAGTGTCACGCCCTTCAAGAGTACTATGTCGAGCACGTCGGGTCTGCCATGTCTGAAGTCTGTGTCGCAGTATCGCGTGGGACTCAAAGGCGCGGTGATCTCGAAGTCGAGACCAGCCTTGTAACTTAGCCTATCAAGGAGATTTCCTCTACTGTTTGCGACAGTAGAGTTCCTGCGGGGATGTTTGCAATTTAGGTCGCCGGCCAGAATGGTTGCATTACCTAATTGTAGTAAGGACTTAAGGTCCCTCTCAACTAAGGCTTTATTGGGAGAAAGATAGACGGATGTTAGTACGATCGACTGTTGGTCAGTCATACCCACCTGACATAATGACGCTTCTACGTTAACTAGTTGGGGCGGATCGAGCGGAGTGCAATGAAGAGACCTTCTGTAGTAGATGATGGTTCCCCCCTTCGCGGTTGCCCTATCGTTCCTAACGAGACAGTAATTCGCGATGCGCGGATCACGATTACCCGGCTTCAGAAAGGTCTCTTGTACTGACAGGACGTCTATCTGGTACGTGACCATGAAGTCACGCACTAGATTTTTGTTTAGTTCTTTCTTTTCTTTAAACTTATCCAAATAATGCACTGAAATATTAGTGCATTATTTGGATAATTAATATTTATAGTATGAAGTAGCTTGATTATATACTTTATATTATATTAATTCAGTGGTTTTTAATTGTAGAATCTTATAATATCTAACACTATCTATCTAAACTATTCCGAACAGGTCTCCGCCCCAGCCAGACGATAACTGGATGAGCCTAAAACGGAGGCCCAGGTACCTGAAGGGTATCTAAGCTACTGGTAGTCGGGACAGAGTTGCCACGGCTCGCTTCAACTTAGAATTACCCACGTGAACTTCCGCGACACTTGAAATAACCGATCCGAGGTGGTCGCGTTGCAATAAGGGAACCCAGAACTCCAAAGCTTGGCATCGTTCCTCGGGATCGAGCACCGGAGACGATTTTCTATTACACTTATGTCGTATATTGAAAATGAACCTTTTAATCCATCCTGTAACTCCTAACAACTTGTTAAGAGAAATAAACCGGTTTAGTAAAGTTTTTAAGTCAATAATGTGCTCCTTCTGAATAGTCAAAGCATTAGAACAGCAGTAGAACAGCATTGGAATTTGGAATTTGTGACACGTGATTAGCCACAAATATTTTTAAGGCATGGACAGATATTCTTAACCAACTGAGAACAATCTCGCTATCAGTCCATGCAAATATTTTCTCAATATCTAAAACCTGACCCAAAGTAGAAACCAAATGATTGAGTAGCCTTGTTAAAAGAGCTGTCCCTGACAATTTTAATTTTGGAATCGTGAGCCGTGATCTAATTTTGTAAATGTCAGGTCGATGTTGGACTCTCCGTTCTTGGTGCAGAACGTGGCTGGCTGTTCTTTACCCAGCCGCCTTTGCCAGGCGGAGTCCATGTGCCAAGACGAACGCTTCCATGGCCTTACTCCGGTGCGTTACGTCTGGTCCGCATCCTTGGTACTGGCGCCTCTCGCAGTACCACATCGGAGAGTGCGCTTTGGAGTCTAACCCTATTATTACCTTCTTTGTTTTTATACGATTTAGTACGTAATCTAAGTGCTGGAGATGAAGGTCGATGTCATCACTATACTGGAAGTATGACGATATTAAAACGTGCTGTTCGTTCCCGAAGGTGATGCTGGCTACGGCGCAGTGACGCGTGGACAAGTCATGCTGAAATAAGCAAGCGACGAATCCACGCGCAGAAGACGACTCTCTACCTCGGGGATAGGGCAAGGGTAAAATTCCTGGACTAGAATGACGTCTGTACCCATATCCCGTGCTGTTAGGGGTAGCTTCTTGGTGGCGAACTCTGCTCCCGCCAAATTGACCTGCGCGACGGTGTAGGTTTTCGGCGCCATTAATAGTTTGTAGATTCAGCCAGCGATCCAACTGGCTGACCAAATCTGCGGCATGTTGCGCATTTAAAATCCTTCTCTGGGGCTGCACACGTTTCAGTGTTGTGCCTATCTCCACATTTCCCGCAGGTAGGCTTTTCGGCCTTACAATTTTTAATTGAGTGACCATAAACCTGACACCGCCAACAACAGATTGCCGTTGTATAGTCCTCTGCTGTTACGACCTCCCATCTGATATAGAGTCGTCCTCTATTTGTCAGTTCTCTCCTTAAGTTAGGAGAGCAGGCCAGGACTAATGTGGTACGGTTCGAATTTTGCCTTCATTTTTTGAAAGCTTTTCTACACTCTGCTGTTAACCTTGTCAATGTCCAAGTAGTTGTATCCTTCAGGTTCTGATCGAATATAGCTTTCATTACCTCACTTAATTCCGGATTACCCTCTATATTACGCAAGGCCACCAGTGATTCTCGGCCCTTAAGTTCCGCTGTTTTAAGCTCCGGTGGAACGGCCGCCTTTAGGCGGTTCAGGTCGTCTAAAGTGCGCTCCTGCACCAATACGCCTGCACCCCCTATTTCCCTCATCTTATCGATACCAATATTTAGATTCACCTTCACCTTTTCGGCAAAGGTGATCCTGGTGAGCTCCGGCATCTCCGTCACCAAAGATTTAAGTTCTGCAGCGGCAGCTGTAATTGCGGCCTCTGTCTTCTGGACATCCATTTTATACGACCGCACGCCCTCTTGAGAGGCTTTGTTGGCCTCCAGTTTTACTTCAAGCGACTGCACTTTGGCCGAAGTGGTTGCCAGTTCAATTGCAAGTTTCCCCACTATCTCCAACATCGTCGTGACCTGACTGTTTATAGCATTAGTGTCGCCTTTATTCAGTCTGGACATAGGTCCCCTGATAATTTCATTTATTCGACGCCCTGATTGATTGGCCACGGATAACAGTACCCGCCCTGAAGCCTTACAGAGGCTGGACTCCACTTGGTGGTCCGACTCCAGGTTCTCGTCACTTGATGATACGCCTGGAGTATGATACGATTCCCCAGCCGGGGTCATTGGAGGCACATTCAAGCGTCTTGGGCGCTTCTCCTCCGACTCTTCCTGCGGTAACAAAATTCTCTTGGGTGCCGGTGCATTCCCACTTGCTGTCCCCTTCGGGAAAATTGCAGACAAGACTGTTTTGTATAGTGATGTCGCCATCGACGCTTGTGGCGGGGTCTTATGGAGATCCCTTGGATCCTCCTGGATTGGCTCCCCATCCAGTCCCGGGGGCGTCCTCTTGAGCGATCTCTTCGGTTTAAATGCTTCATGCTTCTTAAAAGACTGCCGGCAACTGGCATCGTCATCCTCAGACGAAGATACTGACGCCATTGTAGTTATACTAAGTCCTAAATTTTAACACTAAGCAGAACTTAAGTTTATAATAACTATATTAATAAGAAAGTCAATTATATATGTAAGTATAAACTTAAAAGTAAACAATTATTTAAACCAAAAAAAAAAGGGAAGTAAAAAAAAAAAAAAAAACTAAAATATAACTAAGTCTCCAACTCTAATCTTTCCTCCCTTAAAGACAGCGTGATGAGGAATTAAATAATGTTCTTTAGAATGCCAACCAAATTGAGACACCGACATGTGGCCTAGCTCTAGATACTCTCTCATGAAATTTAAATATTTCTGCCTGAAATCCGTATCTCGATTCATGCGTCGCTCCATGGACGCTAGTCTTTTCTCTACTAGCATCCTGGACTGACCAAAGGGTAAACGAGATGGGAAAAAGGGCAAACGTGATACAAACAGACCTGAATGGAGCCGTCCTGTATTATTCATCATATTCCCGATGCTCCGGGTTGACACGAGGCGCAGCAGGAAGTTCCTCTATTTCCCAAAATCGCTGAACCGTTTCAGCTAGGGATAGACCAACCTGCAGACTTTCGTCACTCTGAGAGGGCAATACCGGAAACGCTGGACCCAAAATTACATCACCAAGATCGGTAGCGATTGCAGACAAACCACCTAATTGAAGAAGACTATTGCTTTTCAACCGTAACAATCCAAGAACATCTGCACCAAGTAGCACATCCACTGGCCCTGGAATGTGGAAATCTAGGTCAGCAAGAGAGAGTCCTGAAGTTAAACTTACGACACCTGGAGGTATTGAAACTCCTGTGGTTTCACTATCTCCAGGTAACCAGGTAGTTGTTGTGCTAAAATATTATCTAAGGCGACCGCTGACGTCGTGATTCGAGGATAAAGCGATCTAAGTGAAGAAAACGATAACGAGACCTGCCCGACCAATCCGGAAACCTTAACTCCACCTATCCCATGAATAAGGTTTGCCCTAGGAGCAACATGTAACGACTATAGGAGCAACATGTAACGACCAGGAGCGACATGTAACGACATGTTTAGGCAATACGCGAATCACTAATTTTAGAGGCATTTAATATACCTACTGCCTGACGTAATTGATCTGCCAAATCGTCAGTCTGGTTAACGTCACAATTGATTTTCTTCAAAATGTCCTCATCCAGCTCCATTTCTAGAAGAGACCAGTATGCATCGTACAAGTTAGTCAACTGGCTATCTAACAATTTATATCGCGATAAAAGAGCCTGAGCACGATCCTTGCGTTCAATATTTAAAACAGCGAAGTCGATCCATCGCAATACACCTGCAATCCGTGCAGTATGATTACCAGTCATATTAACCAAAAAAATAAACAACTAAATTTAAGATAAAAATTCCCGTAAACGATATGTTAAAAATAAGTTGTAGTAAACCAATAACCTATAACTGACCTTTTGATCCAAAATAATACTAATTTTATTTATTGAGCTGAAAGTAAGCAAAGATTTTAACCGTTTGGGAATCAATTTTTTGAGGCAACATCACAGGCAAACTACTTGACCAATTTTAACCAAAATTGGCACGCATATTAAGGACGTAACTGTGCTTGTTCTACAAAAAACAAAATAAAAAAATATTGTTTCGTTTCAAAGATATGGTCGTAAACCTGAATCTCCCATAGAATTAAGCTAACAGTTTCTAGATCTCAACAGAGGTTGCTGTACATGTCCATCGTATTTCTGAATCGCGGTATCACATACAAAAATGTTGTAATCATACAAAATTTGCTTGTTATAAAAATATCTTCCATATATTTAGCACGATTCTGCCTTGGAATCGAGATAAAAATCCTCTGACTCCATTTTGTTCATGTTCATTTGGTGCTTTTTAATATCAATATTTATAGTTTATAATGTTAACTGTTTCGAATTAATTGAGCTAAGCGCAAGCTTGGAATTCAACTTTTGAGGCAACAACACAGGAAAACCACTTGGCCATTTGTAACCAAAATTGGCACGCATGTCAAGGACGTGACTGGGCTTCTACTCCAAAAAAAAAATATATTGTTTCGCTTTAAAGATATGGTCAAAAAACTGTATCTTCCATAGACTTAAGCTTAACTGAACCTGCTCGCTCGCCAATCGTTAATCTTAATGTTTCCAGTGCCAGCAATTTCATTGGAAGTCCTTGGACGCGGTTTGAACCGACTTTAGTAGCATCAAAAAGGGGAAGGGCGCTCAGCTCAACTCCCGCAGCGCATTGTGGCGGATCCTAGATATAGTATCTATACTAGTTGAAACCTAAATTGTAAGTTTAAACTATACGAATTGAACTGAAAAATCAGTACAGCAATATCTACGAATATGTTACGTATCGATTAAACCTACAGTTATTTTGGTATACGTCACGAACAAAATACCCTTAAATCTATAGAAAAACAACAATCAATATAAACTTACTACATTTTTATATTAAACTTACACTCAATATTAACAACTAGTGAAAGATAACAAAACCGTTTAATGCAATCATGAAATACTCATGTAGTACTAGCCGCGTAACACACGTAGGTATATCAATCGCTTAAGCAATCTTTTAAACCGAATATATCCGTTCGTAAACCTATTAGGTTAACCACGCTCTGCTACCACAAATTGTTACGTACAAAGGGTATCGGTGGACCCCACGACACAACCCCTAAACGGGCGACGTCATCGACTGTTACGTACGCGACTACTATGAGTATATCACTAACTGACTTACCTGCCCGCTCCAAGTGTGGTACAATGATATAAAATGTGCGAATACCCCGTAGGTTGGATGCCTGGCATTTTTTTATTAGCACCTGCACAATTAACCTAATAAACAATTCCGAACAGTAATAGTAAAATTTACTATTTTTCACTAGAGTAATATGACTAATTTCAGCTTAACATAAAACTATTAACTTATTGTAAGTTGTGCAAATAACTTGCAGTGCATTTACAGGAAGGGCTTAAATTTCCCTTGTGGTAGCCAGCTCGTATTGCTATTTTATGATATTGCTATGTTTATGTAAACGATAAATATTATGAGTGATGTTCATACAGGTGGTATAGTAATTGCATAAAAAAAGACTATTAATAAAATAAAATAAAAAAAACTAAGAGGTGTCAAGGGACACCCGGATGGAACAAAGTTCCTTTCGATTAATTATTGAAGGAATTGTAATAAAAAAATTTACCATAAAAGCTTTTAATATTTTTTATAAACATAAAAGAAAAATAACTAAATTAAAAAGTGGTAATCATAGCCCTCTTCTGAAGCCGTATTGTGAATTTGAGAACATTTTGTATTTGTTTAAGTAGCCAACAAGTCTGTTATTTATAGGTTTTTCGATAATTTTGAAAATAGAGTTTAGAACCGATATCGGCCGGTATTATTCACGTCATCACAATTACCTCCTTTATACATTTATTTTACACTGGTAGCCACGACATATAAATTTAAGAGGTAATTTGTAAATATTGAATCCTTTTTAACCCCCGACTAAAAAGAGGGGTGTTATAAGTTTGACCTTTCGATGAGTAATGAGTCATGACTCAAGTTAGTATATAACTATAAAATATGCTTTAGGTGTTTTCATTCGGGTCATTTTGACTTAACTATTGACGTTTGAAAATATCTATAAACATTTTTGGCCATCTTAAGCTTATTTAAATTTATATAAATATAGAATGACAAAAATAAACCGATACGGGCGGGGATTCGAACCCGGTAGCTCTGGCAAACCGTCTGGGATAGTTTCCCAGATTTAACTATTGACATCATACATCAAACGTTTTAAATACCTGCTTTTTTTTCTTTTTTTTTATGTAAGAGGAGGGCAAACGAGCTAGCGGGTCACAGATGACTTGTGATCACCGCCGCCCATGAACTCTTGCAACATCCGAGGATTTACAAGATTGTTGCCGGCCATGTAGGTAGGTGTAAACGCCTTTTTTGAAGGTATCCATGTCGTACCGATCTGGAAATACCACCGAAGGGAGTTCGTTCCACAAGCGAGTGAAACGTGGGAAAAATGTCCTTGAAAACCGCACAGTAGAGGATCGCCACGCATCCAGGTGGTAAGGATGATATTGGAGGCGATGGCGCGCTGTGCGGTGATGAAATTCGGCGGCAGGCATCAGATCGAATAGTTCTACGGAACATTCCCCGTTGTAAATGCGGTAGAAGACGCACAAAGAAGCCACGTCTCTACGCAATGCCAAAGAGTCCAGCCGTTCGCAGAGCACCGGGTCCCCTACAATCCGAACGGCTCTCCGTTGTACGCGGTCAAATGGTAGAAGCTGATATTGGGGTGATCCGGACCAGAGATGAGAACAGTACTCCATGTGTGGCCGGACCTGCGCCTTATAGAGCGCAAGTCTTTGGCCAGGTTTGAAATACTGCCTCGCTCTATTAATCACTCCCAATTTCTTCGAGGCCAACTTGGCCTTGCCCTCCAGATGACCACGAAACTGACAATCGCTCAAAATGTCGAGACCCAGTATTCTGATACTTGGCGAGGCAATGAGGGGAGTGCTCTCGAAGAGCAGTGATACGACAAATGGGGTTTTCTTAGTGGTAAACGCGCAAACTTGTGTCTTCAGGGGATTGAACTGTACGTGGTTCAGTTCACCCTACTCAGAGATCAGCCCCAAGGAAGTCTCTATAGAAAACACAAGTTTCTTTCGGCACTCGTCGACGTTTTCCCGAGAGAGACCTGCACGGCCAGAATATACCGCATCCCCAGTGCTGTTATCCGCATAACAATGTATGTTGGAGATATCCAGCATATCATTGATGTGCAAGAGGAACAGAGTTGGGGAAGCACGCAGCCTTGCGGTACACCAGCGTTCACGGGCTTAGGGTCCGAGCAAAAACCGTCGATAACGACCTGTATGCTCCGCCCAGTGAGGAAGCTGGTGATCCACTTGCATAAACTCTTGGGAAGCCCATAGGAAGGTAGCCTCGAAAGAAGCCCCCTGTGCCATACACGATCAAAGGCTTTTGCCATATCCAGACTAACTGCCAGACCCTCTCCCTTGCTTTCAATAACAGCTCCCCAATGGTGTGTAAGATACAACAGAAGATCACCAGCCGATCGACCATGGCGAAAGCCATATTGCCGGTCATTGACCAACTGGTGATCCTCGAGGTAAGTTAGGAGCTGTTTATTGATGATGCTCTCCATTACTTTGGAGAGAAGAGAGGTAATGGCGATAGGTCTGTAGTTAGCTGGGTCCGAGCTATCGCCTTTGTTTAAATGAAACTGGATAAATAATTAATTAATTTAGTCACTTGGTTGGTACATTAAACTTTTTTCGCAGTACACGCACACAATATAGAAGTTGAAACCCTTATTTACTTTTGTTATTAAAGTGAAGAAATGATATATTACAGTAAATCTGTTTTACCAATTCATATTCATTCACATGAGTGTGTTGTAATTTCCGAATACTTCTATTTAGGTAAAAAGTTATTAACTGTCCACACACGATCACAAAATACCTACGGAAAGATACGGATAGATACTAACGTGTATATTTATTAAACTACAACCAACATTGGGTATAATCTTCGAAACAGATGTTTAATAACATAAGAATGGCGCATTCAAATAACTTATCAAGGGTCTGTTTTAAATAATATACCTATATTCTATTATTGTTTTTACCATACTGATAATATACTGAATTATAATAATGTAAGATCCATATGTCTTTCTGCTTATAATGAAAATACTTGATAGAAGATATTAAAAAGTAGACTCCCTGTATATAATTAACAGAATAAGATTTAATAATTCAGTGCCTGTCCTCCGCCGGCTGTATTGTAGTTCGGTACAAACATAAGTTCGGAACTAGTGTACTAACTTGGGACCCATGACCATAAACATAAACATTACTCAGGCAATACATAGACAATATCTTCACCAGAGCTGTAACTAATTCAAGCATTTATCTATCTTAAGAAAGTTAGAGAGGATAAACTCTAAAAGTAATTTATATGTATGGTTTCGATAGACTTAAAAATTTAAGGTACAGTAAGGTACGTACGTTGATAGTGTATATATTAGAAAGAAAGAAAGAAAGAAAGAAAGAAAACTTTTATTCGGGCGTTGTACATAATTAGAATAAAAATAAACAAAAAAACAAAATGCTATAAAATAAACAAACCAAAACCACAAAAAAAAATAAGAAAAGTCAACAATAAATAAAATAACAATAAAAAAACAATAACTACACTAAATAAACGCACACGCATCCCTCATTCTCTCGCCCCGTGTGCAATACGCGCGCGAGTCGTCAGCGCAGAAAAACCGGTTAGAGGACGAGGGAAGGGCGACGCGGTGTGACGTCTATCTTGCATAATCGTAATTGGTCTATAAACAAGATAGTTCTTACGTTTCATACGGATAATAGCATTATTTTATACAACGCCGAATGGGCGTTCAGCTCAGCATGTGCTGACTGTTCGGGATGATACTCGTTCAGGCAGCGCTGATTTTCAGCTGAAACCCGGTATGTGCAGTGACGTATCCGCGAGAACAATGTTCATTACTTTAATAAGCAATATTACTCCACTGTACGTGCTTATAATCTGAAGACTGAAACAGGTAACAATATTCCAATACTAATACGAAACAGTTTTCACTTTTCAAAATACAGTATAATAATAACACAAAAATAAAAATATATAGGTATATACAATATCATATCGGGTCGAGTTCCGTCGCGAACAGTCGTGTCGTCGCTGACGCTCGTAAAATAATTCAGTGATCGGGTAAAGTGCTAACGCTGCCGCTGCCGCTGCACTCGTGCGTCGACGGACATTCCGCGGCCGTGCGTCACGATGACCCAGTTACCGCTTATTAGTAATTGTTATTTTTATGCAAACAATCATTAAGGCACAGCTATAATTTTTATACAATTATGGCATCACCTAATACTACTATAAGTATTAAAACTGAAACCGAACGTCTGTTGTACAAGCATTATACAGATGAAAAATTGGAACGACAAAAACTTGAAAAAGTAGTTAAAGACCTTAAGGGCCAAATAGAGGAGTTTCAGCAACAACTGAAACAATTCCAGGAGACAAAGAACAAGGTTACAAATAGTAACTCCAACAGTGAGAACCCCGTCGAAACTGTTCAGTATGAGACAGACGAAGAGGAACTTGCAAAAGAAACTGAGTGGGTACGTCAAAAAAATAGGAAAAAAAGGAAACTGAACTTGACGCCATCCCCACCACCACAAAAAACAGCTAACTCAAAGGAGCCGAGGATAAAGAAACCTCCACTTCCACCTCCTATCATCGTAGAAAATATCAAAAACTATCAAGACTTCTTTATTTAATTTATTTATATAATTATTTTGGATATTAAATAGATGTTGTTTATATTTTATCTTAAAATTGTTTATCGTTTTCAGGTCACGTAATGGTGGTGGCAGGTTGTTCCAGCACTTGGTAGCCATATATTTAAAACTACCACGGAACGATACAGTGCTGTGTCGGTACAATTTTAGTTTGTATGCGGTAGTTCTTCTTGAATATCCAATATTATCTTCATGAACCCAGCGCAGCTTATTATAGAGGTAGGGGGGTATTTTAAACTTTATAATTCCAAACAGCATAGTAGCAAAATGTAACTGTCTCCGGTAATCCATTTTTAAAGATCGTATACTATTTATGTACGGTGTAACATGGGCTCTTGGCGGAATTTTAAAACAATATCGGGCGCAAGCATTTTGAACTTTTTGAATAATATTCTTAGACCTAACAAGCAGCCTGGGACCCATTAAGACGTCACCATAATTTAATTTGGACAAGATCAGGGATTCACAAAGTGTGATACGCAGTTCAGGACTATTACGAAGTTAATCATTGAGGACTTAGACTATACGATTCGATATCGTAATTTCTTTATTTGCCTTTTTAACTTACTTGCATTTTAATTTCTTCCTTTATTAAACGGCCCCCCGACGCAACGAGTTCAATAAGTACATAAAAATATTATTTTTACTCTTTTTAGAGGTCTTTTTGTATCGGGAATTTTTTTAAATTTTAATTTTTTTTTCTGCTTTTTAAACTTATGTTACTAATTTCTGAATTGTACTAAATGAACCTAAAAAAAAATTTCAATTGTTTAAGTAGGAAAGGTTTGTTTGTTTCTTTGAATCGAATAGATTCCGAAACTACGGGACCGATTTTTAAAAAAATCTTTTAGCATTAGAATCCTATATTATGATGTACATAGGTTATATTTAATAAAATAAGAATCCACGTGAAAGTTTCCTCAATGTAATAAATTATAAATGTATTAAGTAACATGAATCAAGACTTTTTCATATGGGTAGGTAGGTAGGTTTCATATATACGCATATTAATAAATATAAACATTTAGAATTACAATGATTTACGATCACTAATAACACTATGATGAAGGGATTTTTATTATCACTAGCTGTTGCCCGTGATTCTTTATGACTACGATTATAAGCCATATAAATATATTTTTACAGTCTCCGTGGACGCAGTCACGGGCAACAGCTATCCCTAATAAAATAATTTACCTCAGTAGGTAAGTGTTAAAACCTTTTGGCCTTTATCCTTTTGGCGACACCGCTAGGAACAGCTAATTATTGCATAAGAACCTCTTCCCCGCACGAATAAAACGTCAATATCTTCAAGACGACTATTACTATTTCAATCAAACATAAATAAGAAACATTTCGACGAGCATAGCTTTCGATTAAATAAAACCGCATTTAAATCACCATCAAACATTACTTTGCAAACTTAATCACTATGGCGTGCGTAATGCTGCGCTTGATCTTATTGCCTCTTACTTGAATCAAAGAGTTCAGACGGTTGATGTAAATAATTGTAAATCGGTTGGATCTCACCTAAAAATGGGTGTTCCACAAGGATCTATTCTAGGCCCTTTCTTATTTTTACTCTATATTAATGATTTGCCCTTTTACGTAAAAGGACTATGTGACATTGTACTTTTTGCTGATGATACCTCACTTATTTTTAAAGTTGATCGTAATAAACCTAATTTTGACAAAGTTAACTGTGCTCTGTCACGTGTTCTTCATTGGTTTGAAATTAATAATTTGGTATTAAATACTAAGAAAACTAAATGCATGGAATTTACACTTCCTAATGTTAAAAGTCAAGATTGTAGTTTATTCCTTAACAATGAAGTGTTAGAACTGACTGACTCGACAACTTTCTTAGGTATAACTTTAGATAAAAAGCTCCAGTGGAACCCCCATCTCTCGACACTCGCAAGCAAACTTAGCTCAGCCGTCTTTGCAATTAAAAAAGTAAGACAATTAACAGACGCTAATACGGCTCGACTCGTTTATTTTAGTTATTTTCACAGTATATTGTCTTACGGTATCTTACTATGGGGCAGCGCTGCCGAAATTAATTCTATATTTATTTTACAAAAACGAGCTATACGGGCTATTTGTAACTTAAAAGCTAGAGACTCCCTAAGAGAAGTTTTTAAAGAAATCGGTATTCTTACGGTCGCTTCTCAATACATTTTTAATAACTTACTATATATACGCCAAAATTTAAATGACTATAAAAAAAACAGCGACAGACATACTATCAATACAAGAAATAAAAATAGGCTTGTAACGCCTAAATTTCGACTTCAAAAAGTTAAGAAATCCTTCATGGGCTTGAGTATACGCATATATAATAAGGTTCCACAAGATATCTTAGATCTTCCTTTTCTTGGTTTCAAATCTAAAATTAAAAGTATATTATTAAATAAATCTTACTATAACATTCAAGAGTTTTTGGTTGATCGAAATGTGTGGAACTTGGGTCATTGTATCATAAATCTTGGGCCATAAATCTGTATTGTATTGCGAATAGCTAGTAATCTCCGCAATTTGTTTTTTGTTGTAAATTAATTTTTGCTTTATCGACCTTCTGCATCACACCGATTCCTTAGAAGTCACTACTTGCGGTAGCATCTGGAGTCGGGTTGCCTCCCTCCCTCAAATATGTGCGAAGGGGGTGATGGCTGGCTCTTGTGTTATGCTCGTGAACGGGTGCTGCTTGCGGTGACTGGTTGTGTGGCAGGCCGAAGATTTGTGTATGTATATGTATATATATCTATATATATATATTTACTGTTATTATTATTTAATTTTCGTTGCCTGAAATCATTGGGCTTCTTTTCCGATTGATTGCGACGGTTCTAGTTGTTCCAAAATTGCATTTAAGCTTATAAAATAAATAAAATTGACTCATTTGCAGGGTTGATGTTATAATTCATAAGTCAAACATTGTTAAATTTTATTTAAAAAGAGCAACTGTTGAGTTTCTGGCCAGCTCTTCTCAGCAGAACAGCATTCCGAGCTGGTGGTAGCTTACTCACAGACTGACTATACTGACCAATTTAATGTAATTGACGATTCAAAAGTGCGTGTAAATGCCTACTTGAATAAAGATATTTTGAATTTGAATTTGAATTTTGAATTTAAATCCGTCCACGCGTTTGGCCGCAAACAGCTAATTATTGCATAAGAACCTCTCTCCGCACGAATAAAACGTCAATATCTTGGAGACGACTATTACAATTTCAATCAAACATAGATAAGAACCATCTCGACGAGCATAGCTTTCGTTTAAAAAAAACCGCACTCAAATCCGTCTACGCATTTGGCCGGAAATTTTCCACAGACAGATACACAGATACACAGATACACAGATCGACAGGTCAAACTTATAACACCCCTCTTTTTAGTCGGGGGTTAAAAAATAGATTTCTTAAGCGGGACCTTAAAAATATATTTTGTGAACCAATATTCCATTAGCAAACTTTCATGAAGACAAATGAATCCTGATTATTTTTTTATTTACTTTATGCCTGATTTACTTTATTATCAAAGGTTTTCAGAACCTCTGTTTGATAAAAATCCGTTAAAATTTAAATCCGTAAAAAACAGTTTGATTTAAATGACTTCTCGTGAAAATTCAAGAAAATGCTATAATTCTATAAATATTTAAATTGTTGAAGGAGATTTATTTCTTGCATATTTAGCACCTATGTTGCCTGAAAAGTAACTGTTGAACTTCCACTCACTAAAGAGTTCTCGAATCGCACAAAGTCATATTCTAAAACAGTAATATTTCTTTAAAATATTCTCCTATTAAATATTCAGTATTCTTCAAACTTTGTGCAGAGCATGAAATGTTGTTCTTGTTAATAGATTTTCCTAATTTACAGACTTTGAATGATTCAAATAATAATATTAAAGAGACAAAACAATAGTCTTACATATAACTTGCTTATGTTTTAATAAAATGTATAAATAATACGTTTTTTTTTTGTAATGATTATGATGTTAGCCAAGTGGCTATTACAGCATCACCGGGGGAGTGGGCGAGTACTGAGACCCGCCCTTGAAAAACCCGGGCTTGAGGGGCCCGGGGGACACGTCTGCCTTAAGGGTGTCTGTAAGGGGCCGTCCTTGGCTTAAGACAGCGTATTTATAGGATAGGATAGATGGGTATAATGACACTAACGCCCCCCGACGGCAGAACACCGAGGCAGCGTGCGTTTAGGGCCTCGCCTTCGCCGGCGAAGGCGGTGTGTGTAGGTGTGTGATACAGTGTAGGCTAATCGTCTGTTGTCAGTCGTTATTTGGTCATCTGAGTCGATTAGAATCGACTTGGGTCTTCTTTTAAAAGCTAACGGGGTGACTCTAGGCTGGTAGGTGGTCGCTTCATCCACCAGTGGGTTTGGATGTACCTCGGCCCTAAATAATACGTACGTTTTAATAATACTTATAAATATAAATAAAAAAACGTGAGCGTCTCGGGACGCCCGACAGAAATGATAACTTAAACAAATCTAAGTGGAAATATTTATATTGGAATTGTTTTAATTGTGAAAAGCTTACATCTTATTCAATATTGAGAGAAATACAACAACAACAATATTGATAAAGATACACAGATCGACAGGTTAAACTTATAACACCCCTCTTTTTGGGTAGGGGGTTAATAAAGCTATTTTTTTTTTATTATATAAACCGTTGTTGTAACTGTTTACACTTTACTTTTAAATACTTACTTCAGTTAAAAGGATTCAAAATAACAAAGAACTGAAGATTTTCAAAATACCTTATTTACATTATATCATTATTATTTATTTTTAAATATAGAAAAAGGGACCCAAAAACATGTATGTTAAGTTAAGCAACTTTCTTCAAATCAAGCAATTAATTTGCGCAAATACTGTAAATTATTACTGAAATAAGAATTAATTAGTAATTTTATATCAGATTCTTTTTAATTAGATCAATTTATGTTGCAAACTATTTGAATAAATTTAGTTAATATAATCGCGTCGGTGTAGTACAAGTGAAGAGTTTACTTACTTGCTGCCAAAAGTAAATAGAAGGAACACTTAATCAAGTCTGAAGCAAATAGAAACCTTCCTTCAAACCTCCTTTAATATACAAAGGCTAGACACTTGTGTTTTAAACCCAACTTTTTCGGCACGTACTAATATGATCCCTGGAAAGAACTCTCACATAGATATGAACGTAGCCATCAAGAAGTAGCCAAGAAACTAGTTGAGATATTTCATCTGTACCGTGAACTTGCTAGCAAAATATCTCGTACCTTATAAAATATTAAGATACCACTTTGTTTAAAAACTACACATTATATTAATGAAATTAGTTTTAGGAAAAATGTAATATTAACATTAACCACCATATTATTATTGCTTTATTGTCGGAA
Source organism: Napeogenes sylphis (assembly GCA_959347405.1). Taxonomy (NCBI): domain Eukaryota; kingdom Metazoa; phylum Arthropoda; class Insecta; order Lepidoptera; family Nymphalidae; genus Napeogenes; species Napeogenes sylphis. Next base: position 38,100,831 of record OY365782.1, read on the forward strand.
TTTTTGGCAGATTATTGTAGTGCATTACACAAAATTCAGTAATACACTTTCTAAACGTACTAAAAAAGGCACAATCCTCTATTATGTATATAAAATTTATGACCAAGTTTGTAAAAATCATATCCAATGTTTTATATGCCCAAGTTACAGAGGAGGATGGAGGATATTTTAACGAAACTTTGTCAAAAAAACAAGTCCGTGATAGTGTGCGGTGATTTCAATGTAGATATATTACAAGTAACTTCGTCTACTATATGTTTATTAAATTTGTTTAAACCTTTTAACTGTTATTATTAAAGACGCTTATTGAGCGTCTTTAATAATAACAGTTATTATAAAAGACGCTCAATAAGCGTCTTTAATAATAATAATAATAATCTTTATTTCCATAGAATAACGTAACAAGTATAGAGTGTTGACGTATAAAATTGTTCCACGTATTCTGCTAAATATAAAAGCTTGCAAATGTACAATTTTATTTAATTTTACATAATTCATAAGGTTAAAAACAATATATTAATTATACATATAATACTATATCTTATGATTTAGGGTCCAAATAAACTAATGTGTTGCTTCTGAAAACAAAGTTTTATTTTGACAGTTTGTTATGAAAGAAAATCTCTAATTTGGTACAAATTTATAAAAACCTCCTGAACCTCCAAACTTGAAAACAAAGAAACGACATTCACAATTGAATACAAGTAAGTCCTTTCTTTAACACCACATTGCAACCATCTTAACCTCCAAACCAAACCACAGACTAACGAGTTAGATACCGGACAATCAATCGCGCGAAGTGCGCTAAACTCGAAACCAAAGAAATCTATTTTTCTTTACATCTCCCCTCTTGAGTACGAAAGTTCACCCGTGAATTTTTTCTCCGGTTACGTTTAGTTCTTCTTCCATTGTTTCTTAATTTGTTTCCTCCTCTTCTTCATCTTTTGTTATCTATACTGGTATTAGTTTCGTAATATGAAATAGGTTTAACTCTGTTTTTCTGTGTAGTGTATCTATCTCATATATTGTATTTGATTTTTTTTTCTATTATTTTATATGGGCCAATGCTCAGTTCATTTAACTTTCTTCTGTGTAGTTTATTCCCATTTTCTATATATATATATATATCCAAACGCGTCGTGGTCTGAAAAGAACCACACGACAAACTCAGCCGGATATATTTTTTGTTATTGTGATCACTGTTTCACAAACGTCAATCTTAATGTAATTTTGGAACAACTAGTACCGTCGCAATCAATCGGAAATGAAGCCTAATGATTTTAGGCAACGAAAATGAAATAATAATAACAAAAAAAAGTTATATATATTAAAAAAAAATCTTCGGCATGCCACACAAGCAGTCACCGCAAGCATCACCCGTTTACGAGCATAACACAAGAGCCAGCCATCACCCCCTTCGCCATATTTGAGGGAGGAAGACACCCGACTCCCGATGCTACCGCAAGTACTGACTTCTAAGGAATCGGTGTGATGCAGCAGGTCGATAAAGCAAAATTAATTTACAATAAAAAACAAATTGCGGACATTACTAGCTATTCGCAATACAATAAAATTCATTCCCAAGCCATACCATCGTTGATATAATCCTTTACACTATAGTAGGATTTTTTTAACAAATTATTTTTAACATACAATTTAAATTTATTTAGTGATAGGCTTAAGGCTTCATTTGAGAGCTTATTATAAAAACGTATAAAATTACCCTTAAAGGATTTACCTATTTTATGGAGCACTATTTTATGAACCTATTTTATGAACCAGCACTAGCCGGGCATAGCGAGTTTATTTTTATGTCTTGTATTAATTTTATGTTAATCATAATTTTTCTTGAACTTTGAAATATTTTTATGAACGTAAATTAAATTTTCATAAATAAACATGATTAAATTTTCATAAATTTCATAGATGAACGTAAATTAAATTTTCATAAAACTTAAGACAGTGACAGATAGGTTTGCTTTAATTTTTTTTTGAAAGTAAGGACAGATCGACTTCTTGTAATGTCGTTAGGAAGTGAATTTCATAACCTCGCAGCATTTACGGTAAAGGATTTGGAGAAAAAGGTGTTATTATAAGAGGGGATATCAAAAGTTGGTGGTAGACCATAACATCCGGTCGCCGGCAAAGTTACCACCCATCGGGCAGAGTCGTGCCGCAAAGCGACGTAGTCGTGTTCCGGCACGTTGCTCGATGAAGCCGTTTATGGGAAATGGGTCTGAACAGTTGCGGTGCGTTGGCGAACCGGTTTGACGTCGGGTTGATGTTTGTTTTGTCGGGTGTCTAGTCGAGGAGGGTAGCGGGATCCGAAGCGACGGCTTTCCGCTGGCCGCCCGCAGATAGTTGGAGGCCCAATTAGTGGGTTAGCCACCCACGAAAGGCTGCCCCGCCAGCTGCGAAAAATCCCAGGGTGGCTCCATCGTGCTGGTTGGCGACCAGACGAGGAGGCCCGATGGCGATCCCTGGGGGGGTTTGGGCGTCCCCGCAGTCTCCAGACTAGCCTCCCAGTGGCAAGACATCATCAATTTCGACGTCAGGTTCGATATGTACCGCCTCGTTCAACTGCCATTTCCCATCCCTATTCACTTTTATATTTATTTTTTTTATGAAAAAGTTTAAAAAAGGGAAAAAGCTAAAGCAGCGGTTGCACTCCTCCTCATATAAAGTGCACCTCTCTAATATAAGGGGTTTGCACTCAAATCTTTTAGCTGTCCACCACCACCTGGAGACAGAGCAGCCGCACTTGCTCTTTTTGACGGAGACGCAGATACAATGTCCTTTGAGCGCTGCATACTTGGATTATCCCGGTTACTCGTTAGAGCACAACTTTCGCTCACGGGCCGGAGTCAGTGTGTATGCGCGGAACGACCTCTGTATCCAGCGTCTCCGTCACCTTGAAGACCCCACTTTTTCTTCCCTATGGGTTTTAGTGGACACAGGAAACGAAAAAATCCTGTATTCCTGTGTCTACCGTTCGCACAGCGGTGACCAGGAGACAACTCGTTTATTTGAGTATCTCAGTGAGGCTGCAGATATGGCTCTGTATCAGTACCCTTCGGCGCAGCTCGTCTTTCTGGGGGACTTTAATGCCTGTCATCAGGACTGGCTGTTCCCGTACCAGAAGACCGACCATGCTGGAAGAGAAGCGCGGAACTTTGCGTTGTCCTTGGACCTCTTTCAGCTGGTGAGGCAAGCGACAAGGGTACCAGATGTGGTAGGCCATACAGCCAATTGCCTGGACCTTCTGCTGACAACTGATCCGGACAGGTATCGTGTAGAGGTCACGTCCCCCTTGGGAACCTCCGATCACTGTCTGGTGAAATCTGTATTTACATATTCCCCACCAGCTTTCGAACCACATGGTGTTAGGCGAGTATGGAAATACAAGACAGCAGATTGGGATGAGATGCGGCACTTTTTTGCGTCTTATCCTTGGCGGCAGGTCTGCTTCTCTTCTTTGGATCCGTCGAGTTGCGCGGATGCTATAACTGATGTGGTGCATCAGGCAATGGAGTAATTTATTCCTTTTGCTGACGTACCCATCGGTGGCAAAGCTCGCCCATGGTTTAATGCCGAATGTCGTCATGCACATGACCGAAAACATTCGGCATACCTTATTTGGGCTGATGCTCGAAGCCGCAAAACTCCGGATGTAAGTATAAAGAAGACAGCCTTTAACCAAGCTGCCAAGTCCTACAAAAAGGCATTGCGGAAGGCTCGTCTCGATCGAATCGCTAAGAATGGCGAAAAGCTCTCTGCCAGACCAACTGGCAGTCGAGCTTTCTGGTCTCTTGCGAAAGCGATCGAGTCGAATTTCTGCCAACCCTCACTGCCTGCTCTGCTGAAGCCGGATGGTTCGCTGGCCCACACAGCAACAGAGAAAGCAAATGTATTTGCTTCTCTGTTTGCTGAAAATTCGCATCTAGACACTGGCAATGCTTCTCCAGCACATCTTCCTCACTGCGGTATTTCGATGCCTGAAATCCGCATCACTAACAAAGAGGTATGGAGAACATTGTGTCGTTTAGATGTGAATAAAGCCAGTGGTCCTGATGGTATACCAGCCATTCTGCTCAAGACATGTGCAGCTGAGTTGTCTCCTGTACTGACACGTCTGTATCGTCTCTCTTTCATGACTGGAATAGTGCCGAAATCCTGGAAGCTTGCTAATGTGCAACCCGTGCCCAAAAAAGGCAGCCGTGCCGACCCTGTCAATTACAGACCGATTTCAATCACCTCCATACTCTGCAAGATTATGGAGCGTGTATTGAACTCGCGCCTACTAGCATACCTAGAAGGTAACGATCTCCTCAGTGACCGACAATACGGGTTTCGCCGTAATAGGTCTACTGGGGACCTCCTAGTGTATGCTACACACATTTTAGGCGAGGCCATCGAGAAGAACGGAGAAGCGGTCGCCGTCTCTCTGGACGTCTCGAGGGCATTTGACAGGGTCTGGCATGCGAGCCTTATAAGCAAGCTTTCAGCGTACGGTATATCTCCTGGTCTGATCGGCTGGGCAACGGACTTTTTGAGCCAGAGATCTCTCCGAGTAGTTGTTGACGGGTGTTCCTCGGAACCCTTGAAAATAAATGCCGGAGTGCCTCAGGGGTCCGTTCTTTCTGCAACTCTTTTTTTGCTGCACATTAATGATCTGTTGAAGCCCGGTATCTATGGGTATGCAGACGACAGCACAGTTGTAGAAAGATATCTGCCGAGTACTCGGGCTAGTCGAGATCAAGTACAGTCTGAAAGAGAAGCCATGGTGCAACGTTTGAATGACAAACTGCAGGCAGTCTCCGCATGGAGCAATGCCAATCTTGTCAAATTCAACGCCACCAAAACGCAGACGTGTCTGTTCACCGCCAAAAGGAGCCCTTTCACCTTGGCTCCTACTTTCCAGAATGTATCCTTGGAATACAGTGACCGGCTTCAGTTGTTAGGTTTAGAGATTTCCTCGAACCTCAACTTTGGTCGGTTCATTGAATCCAGAGCAAGAGCAGCAGCAGCAAAGCTTGCCGTTCTTGCGAAGGTTCTGCAGTACTTTACACCGGGACAGCTTCTTGTTCTATACAAAGCACAGATCCGGTCGTGTGTAGAGTACTGTGGTCACATATATGCTGGTGCCGCAAAGTCTCATCTTGCGGTTCTGGACTCAATTGAGAGGCGAGCAAAGAGGCTTATCGGCGATCCCGAATTGGTCGAAGCCGACCTCCAAAGCCTTGAACACAGGCGTAGAATTGCTAGCCTCTCAGTATTCTATAGGATACATTTTGGTGAGTGTGCGCAGGAATTACACAATTTAATTCCCCCGTCCCCCTTCCATCACCGGACGTCCCGACGCACGGCAGGTATCCATCCTTTCGTTGTGGACATTCCACCTGTCCGAACGAAGCGCTTTGCTTCCTCATTTTTAGTGCGTACAGCGAAGGACTGGAACAATTTGCCTGCGTCGGTATTTCCGGCCAAATATAATGTGGGTGTCTTCAAGAGAAGAGTGAATAGGTTGCTAGGGCAATGCGACTTACCATCTAAGACTACATTCCACTTACCATCAGGTGGAATGTAGTCAAGCATTGCCCTAGATCGTATAAAAAAAAAAAAAAACCAGTTTAACCAGTATTGCGAATATCTCAGTGCTTCTTTGATGGCCAAACATTCTAATTATATAGCTTTTTTTTTCTTCTGTGCTCCATTTAGTTTTTTCGAAAAGTAGGCTACTGGTTTTTCTTTACCATTTGTTTGTACCTATTTTAAAATTGCTCCAACGCCCTCAAGTGATCCATCGGTATAAATGTTAATTGGTAGATCTTGATCGAATATTTCTATTATTGGTTGCGAACACAAGAGGTTCTTTACTTTCTGAAATGCTTTTTGACATTCTCAAGACCATAGATATTTCTGATTTTTCCTAAGTAAATTATGTAGTGGGTCTATATTATTGCGCTTTTTGGTATGTATTCGTGGTAAAAATTTAATTTCCCTAAAAATTGTCTTATGTTCTTTTGAGTTTTTGGCACTGGGAAATCCCTAATCGAAATTAGTTGGACCTTCTCTGGTTTTATTGAATTATTTTGAATAATATGTCCTAGTTATTTGATTTAATTTGATGCAAATGTACATTTTGTAAATTTTAATTGCAATCCTTCTGTTTGAATAGCTTCTAGCAACTTTTTCAAGTAATTTATGTGTTGTTCAAATGATTTTGAGAATATCAGTATATCGTCTATATAATTCACACTAAAATCTGTAAGTTTATATTTTCTAACTATATTACTTAATATTCTTTGGAATATCGCTGGTGGTTTCTTCAATCCGAAAGGTAGATAAGTCCATTGGAAGTGTCCTTCTTGTGTTACAAATCCAGTCTTCTTCTTGTCTTCTACTCTTAGGGGTATGGACCAAAAAGCCGAGTTTATGTCTAGACTAGTAAAGTAGTTGCAATTTCTTATCTTTTTCATAAGGTCTTCTATTAATGGGAAGAGTTGAGCCTTTGGCACTACTATTTTATTTAAATCCCTGAAGTTTATACAAAATCTTGACCTTTTATTTTCTTCCTTCTGAAATGCCAAAGTTACCGGTGCTGCAAATGGACTGTAAGATTCTTCTATAAGTTTATTATTCAATGATTCTGTTATCTGTTCTACTATCTCTACTGACTTCTATAGTGCACCTGCAGAGGCTTTATCCACTAATAAGTTTATTCTTACTTCATATCCTTTAACTGTTCCAACATCACAGTTGTCTTTTCCAAAAACTGATTTATATTGTTGTATTAGTTTATACATTTTTTCCTTTTATTTTCATCTATATGATTAACTATTATTTCAAATTCCTTTTCTTTAATATGTTCATTAAAATTTATTTTATATTCCTTTTCAAATCCGTTACCCTTGATTTTTCTTTTATTTATATCTTCTTCATATTTTTTTGTTCTCTTGATATAAGTATTGTTTTTGAGTTATTTTTAACTCCTCATTTTGTACAAACTTATATATTTTATCACGTCTAATTCTATTAAAAAATCATATCTGAAAATTTGGTTCATCAATGATGTAAACATCCACAATTTTCTTCTTTTTCAAAAATTCTTATTTTTAGGTTTGTCAAACCACTGGTTTTCTTAACACCACTAATTGTAACGAAATTTTGTTCATTTAAACTATTTTTCTTGTTTTTATTTTTAATAATTTAGAACTTATGAGAGAAACATTCGATCCTGAATCATGTACTTCATATATTTCTAATTTGTCATTTAGAAGCAGTTTGACTTTTATTAATGGTGTCACTATTAGTTTTTTTGTTCTGTTTCATTTAACTCTGCTTCAATCACTGAATTATTTACATGCCTTATAGATCTTCTATCGAATTTATCGTTATCTTTAATCTTAAACCAGCATACAGTCCCTGAATGGTAGCGAGTACCTTTATTTAATCTTTCACATGTTTTGCATGGAGTACGATCTCCAGTATAAGTTTTCCCTTTTTATGGCATAGTCCACCAATAAACCATTCTTGTATTTGAATAACAGCGCATAAGTCACTTGGTTCCAGCCTTGATTTGCAAACGATTCACAGAACTTATTTTTAAATACTGTCCAGTCAGAGTTTAGAGTTAATTTTATAATCATTGAACGGTGCCAATCCACACAACTTTTATCCATGAATAGTCTAAGTATTTCATTTTTTTTCTCATCTTCTATAATATCAAAGCGTCAACATTCCCTTTCAAAAATATCAATCCACTGGCTTGGATTGAATTATTACTTGTAAATTTTTCAATCAGCAATATATTTTAAATTATGTTTTTTTACATCTTGTAAATTTTCAATCAATTTCTCAAATAATTTTTCCAATGAAAATGTATCTTTTTTTGTTCCTTCAGATGTTTTTTTTTGTTTGTTTGTCTTCTAGGTATTATTTTTTTATTTTTTTATTTATATCTTTTCCACTTAGAATCATAATCAGTGATCACTTGTGTACGTCAACATGGAAGTGTCAGGAGGGCCTATTACGATACTAGATTTATCGTAATAAGCCCTTCTGAAAAAGCACTTTCCATCTTAATGTTAAAGCTATGAGGGTTCCAAACGCGTCCTGGTCTGAGAAGAACCACACAACAAACTCAGCCGGATATATTTTTTGTTATTGTGATCACTGTTTCACAAACGTCAAACTTAAATGCAAATTTGGAACAACTAGAACCGTCGCAATCAATCGGAAAAGAAGCCTAATGATTTCAGGCAACGAAAATTAAATAATAATAACAGAAAAAATATATATATATAAATCTTCGGCCTGCCACACAACCAGTCACCGCAAGCAGCACCCGTTCACGAGCATAACACAAGAGCCAGCCATCACCCCCTTCGCACATATTTGAGGGAGGGAGGCAACCCGACTCCCGATGCTACCGCAAGTAGTGACTTCTAAGGAATCGGTGTGATGCAGAAGGTCGATAAAGCAAAATTAATTTACAACAAAAAACAAATTGCGGAGATTACTAGTTATTCGTAATACAATACAGATTCATTCCCAGGCCATACCGTCGTCGATGTAATCCTTTACACTATAGTAGGATTTTTTTATTAAATTATTTTTAACATATAATTTAAATTTATTTAATGAGAGGCTTAAGGCTTCATTTGGGAGCTTATTATAAAAACGTATACAATTACCCTTAAAGGATTTACCTATTTTATGGAGCCTAGTGCCGGGCATAGCGAGTTTATTTTTATTTCTTGTATTAATTTTATGTAAATCACAATTTTTCTTGAACTTTGAAATATTTTTATGAACGTAAATTAAATTTTCATAAATATATTTGTAGTAATCGATACTACTATATATAGATGATGCATGTGTAATATATTAAATATTTATATAATATTTACATATACATATACCTATTCGTTACATAATATTTTTATTATATATTATGATTATAATCAACTAATTTATATATTAAATATTTCACGAGGTACATAGATATTTATACATACTACTCTAAACATCATATATATAAATAATTACACATTAATATTTAAACATATAAACAAACATAATAACATTCACTTAACTTAATAAATTAACAAATACATAACACAAAAATACTTACCATTATATTAGCAGCCGTGTCGGATCCGAAGTGTCGGAGTCGATACGCCGAACGCTGTGGACAATTCCAATTGACGTCACTCAAGCAAACCGGTCCAGCGGCCGCGCTCCTGCGCCGCCCGACAGTCAGAAACCTACCTTGACGCCAAACGCATGTCGCTTTGCTCCACGCGAAACTCTGCTTACCGCTTATAATTATTAATCAATTATTACCAACCTGCTTACGCTTTGTACCGCTTCGTATCATTATATATTGTCAATGTGATTGGGTCGTTTTCTTTAAATCACCATCTACAACGACCTATACTGGTGACCCTGGAATTGGACGAAGATCGCAACTTTCTCCTGGATTCTTTATTCACAATTAGCGAGTGAAAACCGTAAGTGAAGCATTAAATATTATGTCTGACAACGGGGATAATAAAGAGGCATATAGTGACGCCGACCACGTGCAGAGAGATAACGGTGCCCGCCATGTCACTGGTGCCGACACATTTCGCGTCGGAGTTCGACTGCCACCATTTTGGCCGCAGGAACCTGCTGTATGGTTTGCACAAGTAGAAGGCCAATTTATTTTGTCGAATATAACATCTGACTCGACAAAATTTTATTATGTTTTGTCACAACTTGACCATCAGTACGCAGCAGAGATAAAAGATATAATTATCTCGCCACCGTTAAGTAACAAGTATGAAAAGTTGAAGAGCGAGTTAATTAAATGCCTATCGGCTTCTCGAGAGAAAAAACTAAAAGGTCTTTTACTGCACGAAGAGTTAGGCGATAAGAAGCCGTCTCAGTTCTTGAGACATCTACAGCACATTGCTGGACCGGAAGTGCCTGAAGATTTTTTGAAGACCATCTGGACGAGCCGCTTGCCACAAAACATCCAGGGAGCTATAGCAACCCAGCCACAGGCTTCCCTTGATTCCTTGGCTGATCTAGCAGACCGCGTATGGGACATATCACCAGGTACACCTCAAGTAGCTAGCACTTCTAATCAGCTCGGCAACGCAGTCATAGAGCAAATGGCTAACCAGATCGCAGCGCTTTCAAGGCAAGTAATGGAGCTCTCAAGCGAAGTTAGATCCCGTTCTCGCTCCAAGCACAGAGCTGTAGGTGGGCAGCAGCACCGTCGACGCAGTCAGCCACGCGATAGCAGTCACCAGCGCTCACAGTCCAACTATCGCAAGTTTCCGGTGTGCTGGTACCATTTCAAATTTCAGTCGCAGGCGACTAGATGTGTCAAACCCTGTGACTTTATCTCGGGAAACGAGCAGGGCAGTCGATAATGGCGACTGACGATTGCCCGAGTTCCGGTCGCTTGTTTGTTACAGATCGACAGTCAAAGGTGCAATTTCTTGTAGATACCGGAAGCGATCTTTGCGTCTTTCCTCGATCTGCACTGCGTGGGCAACGGCCCAGATCAAGTTACCAGCTTTTCGCCGCTAATGGATCCATCATCAACACATACGGTTACGTGCAGTTGAAACTCAACCTGGGTCTCCGCCGCGAGTACAATTGGCAGTTCGTTGTAGCAGATGTCACAAAAGCCATCATCGGAGTCGACTTCTTATCTTTTTATAATTTAGCAGTCGACTGCAGAAATAAGCGTCTGTTTGACAACATGACGTCGCTCTCAACGTCAGCTATAACAGCGGATACAGCAGACACCGTATTCTCTATTAAAACTTTATATCGTGACTCTAAATACCACGATATTCTTAGAGATTTTCCAGATCTAACTCGGCCTCCCGGCATTCATCGGGACATTAAGCACAACACTGTGCACTATATCACTACCACGGATGGACCACCCATACACTGCACACCGCGAAGATTAGCACCAGACAAGCTTAAGATAGCAAAGCTGGAATTCGAAGCAATGTTGAAAAATGGCACAGCAAGGCCATCATCAAGTCCCTGGTCTTCGCCACTCCACCTTGCACCGAAGAAGGATCATGGCTGGAGACCTTGCGGAGACTACCGACAACTAAACGCGCGTACAATCCCAGACCGGTACCCCATTCGCCACATACATGACTTCGCCCATCAGCTATCCGGTTGTACGACCTTCTCCACCATTGATTTGGTTAAGGCTTATAACCAAATACCTGTTAACACAGACGACATAGCGAAGAATGCCATCGCAACGCCTTTCGGATTATACGAATTCCCGTATATGACTTTCGGTTTGAGAAACGCTGGACAGACATTCCAAAGGTTCGTAGACGAGGTCACGAGGGGCATGGACTTCGTATTTGCCTATCTCGACGATTTCCTAATCTTCTCGGAAAACGAAGTAGCGCATGCGGAACATCTGAGACTACTGTTCAGAAAACTAAGGGACTACGGAATAGTAATAAACCCTTCGAAATGCACCTTTGGCGTATCAGAGGTCACTTTCCTCGGATACCACATATCGGCGAATGGCACAAAACCCCTAGAGACGAAGGTGGAAGCTATTGAGACATTCCCGGCACCAAAGACCGTCAAAGAGCTGCGAAGATTCTTAGGCATGATCAATTTCTATCGTAGATTCATCCCTCAAGCAGCACAAATCCAAGCTCCTTTGCACGACCTTTTGACTGGCTCAGTTAAAGGTTCTCACCCTATCCTCCTAAAAGACGAGACCCTGAAGGCATTCAATGACTGCAAGAAAAGCCTTTGTAATGCAGCACTACTAGTGCACCCAGATAGCAACGCAGTGCTTGCACTGGTCACAGACGCCTCAGATACGTCACTAGGGGCGGTATTGCAACAAAAGAAGGGAGACGCTTGGCAACCGATAGCGTTTTATTCAAAGAAGATGAGCCAAGCCCAACAGAAATACTCACCTTACGATCGGGAACTGCTGGCTATATACAGTGCGATTAAGTACTTCACGCACATGTTGGAAGCACGAGTTTTCACGGTATACACCGATCACAAACCATTGTGTTTTGCTTTCGCATCGCACAAGTCCAACTGCTCACCGAGACAATTTCGTCACCTCGACCTTATCTCGCAGTACACCACTGACATCCAGCATATATCGGGGAAGAATAACGTGGTTGCGGATACATTGTCGAGGATAGAGGAGTTGGAGAAGCCGATCGACCTGGAGGAACTAGCAGCAGCCCAACGTAAAGATGGAGAGTTAAAGCAGATTTTAGACGGTGACACAACTCATACCATAAAATTAAAAAAGATGATGATACCAGGTTCCCTCACCGAGCTTTACTGTGATAGCAGTACCTCTGTTTTGAGACCCTACGTTACTCCGGAATTTCGCCAGCAAGTTTGTAAAAGCCTACACTCGCTCAGTCACCCTGGAACAAAGGCAACAGCGAGACTGGTATCAAAGAGGTTTGTTTGGCCTGATATAAATAGAAACTGCCGCGAATGGACACGAGCTTGTACTGCCTGTCAACGCTCAAAAGTGACGAGGCATGTTAAAGCACCCCTGGGGACATACCATTTACCTAAAGCCAGATTTTCGCATGTTCATATTGACATAATTGGACCTCTGCCACCATCTCAAGGCTACCGATACTGCCTTACTGCTATCGACCGATTCACGCGGTGGCCAGAAGCATTTCCGATGATGGATATCACAGCTGAAACAGTTGCTAAAGCACTTCTGACCGCTTGGACATCCAGATTTGGTTGTCCTGTAGACATCGTTACGGACCGAGGAAGACAGTTCGAGTCAGCTCTCTTCGCATATTTGGCTAAAATAGCAGGATTCAAACACAGACGCACTACGGCATACCACCCTGCCTGTAACGGAATCATAGAAAGATTCCACAGGCAGTTAAAAGCTGCTATCGTCTGCCACGCGCAGGAAAATTGGACAGAATCCTTGCCACTCGTTCTGTTAGGCATCAGAAGCGCGTTCAAAGAAGATCTGCAAACATCGTCCGCAGAACTAGTATACGGGGAAGCACTGAGATTGCCTGGTGAATTCTTTGACCCCTGTACTACAACAACAACCGATGTCACCGACTTCACTGCGCGATTGCGTAATATTACCCAGCAGCTTAGCCCTGTGCCAACTTCAAGGCATGGAGATCAGAAAACCTTTATATTTAAAGATCTGAAGACAGCCACTCACGTCTTCGTAAGAGAAGATGCTGTACGTGGCGCGTTAACGGCAGCATATACTGGACCACACGCAATTGTAGAACGAGGAGACAAAGTCTACAAGATAATTATAAATGGGAAGAAAAACACCATATCTATAGATAGATTAAAACCGGCATATCAGCTTAAGGACAGCCCTAACTACACCGGTAGCATTCCGCATGAAAAAGAAAATAAAGAGATTACCTACCCCCAGCAGACGAAAGCAATACCAGATAAGGCGACAATACATACTAGATCTGGTCGACAGGTGAAATTTCCTGACTATTATCGCCCGTAGGACGGTCTCTGGGAGGGAGTGATGTAGTAATCGATACTACTATATATAGATGATGCATGTGTAATATATTAAATATTTATATAATATTTACATATACATATACCTATTCGTTACATAATATTTTTATTATATATTATGATTATAATCAACTAATTTATATATTAAATATTTCACGAGGTACATAGATATTTATACATACTACTCTAAACATCATATATATAAATAATTACACATTAATATTTAAACATATAAACAAACATAATAACATTCACTTAACTTAATAAATTAACAAATACATAACACAAAAATACTTACCATTATATTAGCAGCCGTGTCGGATCCGAAGTGTCGGAGTCGATACGCCGAACGCTGTGGACAATTCCAATTGACGTCACTCAAGCAAACCGGTCCAGCGGCCGCGCTCCTGCGTCGCCCGACAGTCAGAAACCTACCTTGACGCCAAACGCATGTCGCTTTGCTCCACGCGAAACTCTGCTTACCGCTTATAATTATTAATCAATTATTACCAACCTGCTTACGCTTTGTACCGCTTCGTATCATTATATATTGTGAATGTGATTGGGTCGTTTTCTTTAAATCACCATCTACAACGACCTATATATTGATTGTAAACAGTCATAATTTTAAATTCTTTAAATTTATTTCTTAACGAGTCTCTTGGTCTCATATTATATATTGCGCGAACAGCCCTCTTCTGTAATGTAAATATGGTATCAATGTCAGTCGCATTGCCCCATAAGAGTATACCGTATGACATTAAGCAATGAAAGTAACTAAAGTAAACTAATCGAGCAGTTTCCATATTTGTTAAACGACGTATTTTTTTAACCGCGTATGCAGCAGAACTTAGTCTGCTTGACAAATCAAATATATGGGGACCCCATTGCAATTTTTCATCTAAAGTAATGCCCAAGAAAGTAGTAGATTTGACCAAGTCCAAATCCTCATTATTTAATTGTACATTGGTTCTAACATTTTTAACATTTGGTAAACTAAATTTGACACATTTTGTCTTTTTTTTATTAAGCAACAAATTATTGGCGTTAAACCAATGTACAACATCTGAGAGAGCATTGTTTACATCGTCAATAACAGATTGCCGTCTATTAACTTTAAAAGTAAGGGAAGTATCATCAACAAACAACACTATCCCATGTTTTTCCCTCACTAGGTGAGGTAAGTCATTTATGTAAATGAGGAACAAGAAAGGCCCTAAGATAGAGCCCTGTGGCACACCTATTTTTACCAAAGAACCAGGGGAACGTTTTCCATTTACATCAACTTTTTGAATTCTATCATTAAGATATGAACTAATTAAATCTAGGGACTTATTTTTAACTCCATAATGTTCTAACTTTTTCACAAGGATTTCATGTTGAACGCAGTCAAACGCCTTAGATAGATCACAGAAAATGCCAAGTGCATCCTGTGATCCTTCCCAGGCTTCAAATATGTTTAGTAATAGCTCTACATCAGCATCTGTTGTAGAGCGACCGGCACTGAAACCAAACTGGTTTTTGTGTAAGAGATTGTTTTTACTGAAATATGCCACAAGTTGATTAAGAATTATTTTCTCAAAAATCTTACTAAAAGTGGGTAAGACTGAAATAGGTCTATAGTTACTAGGATCTAATGAACAGCCGGATTTGAATAATGGAGTTATTTTACTTTGTTTCATTAGATCAGGAAATGTACCATATTCTAAACAATTATTAAATATTAATGCTAAGTCTGGCGCTACAATGTCAATTATGGACTTAAGTATGCCAACAGAAAACCCCCAAAGATCACTAGTCTTTTTAACGCTAATTGATCTAAATACTTTGATTACTTCTTGAGCATTAACTTTTTCAAACTTAAAACTACTAACACATTGATCTACATTCTCTCTAAGTAAACCCATAGCTGCAGCGGTAGAAGAATTTAAAGATAACGTTGTAGTCACTGGAATATTAGTAAAAAAGGTTTCAAAAGCAGTAGCAACCTCGAGGTCAGACGTGACATATTTATTATCTATATTTAATTTATAGTCGATCCTCTGGGATTTAGCTCTTCCAGTTTCCTCATTAATTATTTTCCAAGTTGTTTTTATTTTATTAATGCTATTTCCTATTTTATTTTGAATATGTTGATTTTTTGCTATTTTACATTGTTTTTTAAAAGATTTGGAAAATAATTTTACCTCATCCCTAAACTCATTACTAGTATTAAACATCAATTCCGCATACATATTATATAATTTTTCTCTATTTTTGTGTAACTCAGCAGATGCCCAATCACTAAACACTAATTTATCATTAACAACCACTGTTTTAGGAGTATATATAGAGTTAAATAATTTAGTGAAAGTACTAAAAAAGTCATTATACATAATATTGGGGTTTGAATTTTTCATCAAAGGCAAATAGCGTACTAACCCATTTTTAATTTGTTCGATACGTTCTACAGTCACTGGTATAAAACTTATTTTCTGTTTTGATTTTTCTTTCTTGCTACAACTGAATTTAATAAATTGGCCATAGTGGTCAGAATCTAATGTATTGAATAAACATTTAAAATTTGGAATAACACTTGTAAAAATGTTATCAATACAAGTGGCACTAGTGGTTGTGACTCTAGTAGGCTCCATAAACATGTGTAAAAGATTATAAGATTTGAACAAATTTAAAAACTTTATACTTATTGGATTTTGTTCAAGAATATTAATATTGAAGTCTCCACAAATAATTACCTTTTTACTAGAATGTGATAGTTTATACAATACCTCATCCATAATCTTTTCAAAATGTTCAAAGTTAGATGACGGTGGCCTATAAACATTTACAATTATGAACTCTTCTAATTCAACTGAAGCAAGTTCAGTTGTCCGCTCAACAGAGTGGCTCACTATGTCTTTGCGTTCTTTGAATTTTATCTGTTTATTTAAAATAATTAAAGAGCCACCATGTATGGAATTAACTCTGTTGAACGAACTACCAACCTGGTGGTTATTGAAATTAAATATTAATTCATCATTCTTAAGCCAGTGCTCAGTGACACAAAAAATATTAATATTAAAAGTATTTAAAAACAATTCAATTTCTAATTCCTTATTTCTAATACACTGAATGTTCTGATGCACCAGGTTGATACAGTTTATGTTATGGTTTTTATTATTTATTTTAACAATTTTTGTATTTCTGTAATCATCATTAATATCATTATTTGATATCTTAATTATTTGGCTAGAGGATATCTCTACTGTCTTAATGTCTAGTTTAAACTACTACTAATACTACTATTACTAGTTGGATTTATTTCCAAGCTGTTTTTACTTATACAAGTAATTGAATGCTGTTCAATAGAAACAATTTTAGCCAAATTATTGGCTGTCATAGTAAAATAATATAATAGCGATGAAGCTACCTGTCTTTTAATATATGGAGATAGGTAATACCTACCATTAGTCAAGTTATAAAAGTTACTAACATTAGTGTTAGTGTCAATCACATGAAATTTGTCATTATACAAATATAAATTATATATCAGTAAATTTATCTTATATCTAATTTTATTTTCGGCCTGTGGCAAACCTTGATTATAGGGTAATGAAAACCAGACAATTTTATTGACATCTAAGTTACTTATAGTTTCAAAACATTTTTTAAATTCCAAATGATTTACATTATCTCTATTTCCTACAAAAATTATTATATTTGTTGACTTAGTAAATTGTTTACTTGAATTTTTTATTTGTCTAGTAATATTCATTAAATTATTGTCAGGTGAACAGCTGTTGAATACATTTCGTTTTTCAAAATAAGAATTTAGTACAGATCCCATTCCTTTTCCAATATTATCGCTAAACATATAAGTGTCATATACAGGAGTTAATTTGAGGGAGCCACTATTATTAGAAACAGGGATATCAACCTTGTCACACAATATTTTAGCGGGGGAGGACAATGTTGGTTTTACAGAAAATAACTTATTATTACACTCACATGAACAACTGTTAGTCTGTGAGTTCATACATTCCAAACTATTTTGTGATTTTTTTAATAGTTCATCTACTTTTGACTTTTGTTCGCTTAGCAAGTTTTGTGTGTTTTCATATTTTTTTGTAACACTTCTTAAAGTAGTCTGCAAACGGGCTAAATGTGTTTCTAATAATTGTGTGTCAGATTCATATCTCCTATTTCTATTTTCTAATTCTATATTACAAAAGTTAATTTTTTTTAACAATAAATTTTTATTAATAATTGATTTTGTAAAAAACTTGTTCTTTTTAGTTAATTTTTGGATTTTCTTAATATATCTATTAATTCTAATATATTTTTTTAATTTCTTATTGCTACAGCTACCCAGCCTTTGTGAGTTCAATGTGTCATTTGTTAAATCTATAGTGACACAGGGGTTTTTAGTTGCAGTAGTTGGTGAGTTGACCAACTGAGAAGCGCTGCCAATTAACTCTTCATACAAGCTGTGAGTGTGAACGTTAGTTGAGTTTTGAGCGGCCTCCTCCAGTTCCAAGATTTGTTGGTGGGCATCTCTCAGCTCCAGCTCCAGGGTGTTAGTACGCCGAAGGGCCTGCTCATACTCAAGACCACACTCATCAAACCTAGCCACTAATAACTGTAGCCTGTTACGCTCCTCTTCAACATCATTATATTTAACATGTAACTTAGAAAGTTCTATTTTTAATTTGTCATTATTCTTTAAAACATCTAATAGTTCCCTCTCATTAGCATCTCTTTCATTGTTTAGCTGGGCACACAAGTCCTTACTCACTTTTAATTCTTGTAATGCCAGTTGGAGTTTGTTCTCCTCTTGGCGTGAAAGGGCACGTGAACGAGTCATCATTTTAATATTAAATAAGGTACCAATGTGCAAAACCAAACAAAGGGCCTATATTGCTTTGTTTCCGCAATAAATGAGACAAAACAAAGAAACTGAGATTTGCAGAAACAAAACTAATATGAAATTGAATGAGACAGTTGTTATATAATAAAGAAGAACTAAAAACACTTAAAAACTAGAATATATATCTATTTTAGAAAATTTAAAGTTTGTACGTTACCAATCAACTGTCACTTTTCACTTTCTTAGAGATTTACAATATTGAAGAATAACTTAAACACTATAATTCTTATTACACTAGTATCAATACACTTTAATTGAATAATTGATTGGGAATTTAGCTAAAATTATACACTATAAATAATTTTACTTAATAAAACTATTAGGAACAATTCAAATCAGCTGTTGACCTCAGTGTTGCCACAGACCAAAAACTTGCTCTCCAAATTGTAAATTACCATCTTCATCTATGTAGACTTTACTTAGTTCATCTGTCATTGTTATCCAAACTTTTCTTGTCTAATGTCTTCTCTTTACACTATTTTTTACTTTATTATATGCAGTTGTTCTTAACAACTCTTTATGAAGACTAGCAGACTGTAGTTCTTCCATTATAGCGAACATGTTTTCGTCTTTTGTTGTTATTGAAGTCACACAATAGATGTTTGATTTCCCCTCACTTGTTGTCAATATTGTAAATTCAAAACGTAGTTGTTTCATAGTTTTCTGCATTTAGGGAATTAAATAAACGATAAAACGATAAAAAATTAATGTCGTTTTATAAGACTATATTTTATAATTTAGAGTCCAAAAAATGTGTTGCTTCGGAAAAAAAAAATATTTTGATAGTTTGTTATGAAAGAAAATCTCTAATATGGTACAAATTAATAAAAACCTTACCTGAAAACAAAGAAACGACATTCACTAAATCTGTCTCTGTCACAAAACACAAATGAATACAAGTTAGCCCTTTCTTCAACACCACATTGCCACAATCTTAACCTCCAAACTAAACCACAGACTAAAGAGTCAGACAGTGGACAATCAATTGCGCGAAGCGCGCCAAACTCAAAACTAAAGAAATCTATTTTTCTTTACAAATATATTTTTACAGTCTACCTGGACGCAGTCACGGGCAACAGCTATCCCTAATAAAGTACTCTAACTCAGTAAATAAGTGTAAAAACCTTTTGGCCTTCATAACAAGGACTTTTTTTCCTATATAGCGCGGGCAAAGCCGCTGGGAACAGCTAATTATTGCATAAGAACCTCTCACCCGCACGAATAAAATGTCAAGTTACACTCACGTTATCTTGGAGACGACTGTTTCGTAACGTATAATTCGAAAATTACGAAATTATCGAAAAACCTAAAATATTTTTTTTTTTATTTTATCATAAATATAAGGTTCAAATAGTTTAAACACAATTCACTAATAACTTATTTAAATTGAAGTAATTGAATTAAAACGTTGGTTTTAAATTGAAGAAATCGAATTAATACGTGGGATTATAAAAAATGCTCTGAATATTAAAAGCGAACTTGTTTTTCATTTTCCAGTTCAGTTAAAACGTTTACCGCATATTTAATGCATGCTTAATATATATTGAATCATTAGTTTTGCGAAAAGAAATATTCATTAAAGAAATAAAGAATAAACATACATATTATGTGTACCTTTTTATTATTATGTTATAAACTTGATAATACATATCCTTAATGTTACTACTTTTGCTCCGTTAAAATTTATATTTCTACAAAAGGAAATTTGGACCCTATCCAACGTTAACTCTCGTAGCATAATAATATTCTGACTAACAAATATGCTGACCATTTATATTTCACGGTATAACGACAAACCACGAAACATGCAGCCCTTGCAATTTAAATGTGAATGAATTGATGAAATGGAAGTCACGTAAAATTCTAAATGCATACCGAAATATGTTATTTATGTTTATGCAACTGATTGTGTTAAAAGCTATTGCTAATTTGTATGTTTCATGACATCTATACAAAAATTACAAATTATAATGCAAATGGTATTACGATGCGTTTGTGCATCAAACAAGGTTACACTTATAAACGTTATAAAAAAGCTCGGCCATCTTAAACATAACGAATCCGCTCTTTATCAAAGTCCCCCTTCTTAAAAGGTTACTTCTAAATCAATCTGTACATAAAATAATTATAATACAATTGTAAAATGAAACAACAAGGGACACCCGGATGGAACGAAGTTCCTTTCGATTAATTATTGAAGGAATAGGGAATATGCATAAAATTTAAAATGGTCTCAAATACTTTTTTCAGATACTTATTATCATCTTATTATAATAAAAACATTTTTTTTTATTTACTAATCATTTAAAGCCATAAAATAATTTGTGAAAAGTGTAAATTAAGGGAGCAAAATTCAAACTTCCAAAACGCGCCACCATTGGTCGAAAGGAAATGTGACGTCATTTGACATTTAAATTATCGGCGTCAAAGTTCATACTGTGATATTAGTGTTACTGAGAAAAATAAATAATTTAAACCTATATTTTCGTGCTTAAAGGTTTTATTAAATAAAACGATTGATTAGGTAATCATTTTCCACTTCACTTGACTCAGATAAATAACTTTGTTGATAATCAGCAGATATAGAAGATATAAGATGCTATAGAAGTATTATCAGCTGTGTTTTCAGTAAACAATTTTCTTTTAATGTATGTAAAATAGTTAGTTTTACTGGTAAAGTAAAAGTATTGTGTGTTGAATTAGGAAATGGTGACAATGCTACATTTTGTTTTTCAGCAAGTATATTTACATTGACACCTTAACTTCTGTACTTCGGTTAAATATTAACTTGCACAGCTTAGTCACTTGGTAATTTATCTTTAATATGCGAAAAGCAAAGCTCTGCCTTGTGATCACATTTAATATTGTCTTGGTTGATTAATATCACAGACATTTGTATGGGCAGTACTAAGACTAACTTAGTATATCACTTCTTTGTAAAGGTCACCAATTTTTTTTAAACACTACTTTTGATAGCTAACTCTGAAGAGGCTTCATTAACCGATGTCAATCTTTGCTTTTTGACTACGCACATTCTCATTCTGTCAGCTGGTGTTTTTGCCACAAAAATATATGAGGAACAACTATTTTCTTCAAACTTAGATTACAGTTTTCTCTGTTGTTTCGTTATACATATTATATTCAATATTATTAGCTGTATCTTCCTTAACCTTAAATAAATCGACAACAAATAAAAATAAAATTTCGTAAAGCCAAAAAAATAATACGGTTTTTATAGAAACTTATACTGAACTTTTGTAAACTAGGTTAGGTTAATTAAAACTCAAATTTTATAATGTTCAATAGCTAATGCAACTTACTCTAAATTTAAACTATTAAATGAAATGATTATAAATAAAGTATACTTACATTAAATTGATCTTCACTTCAATATAAACACAATTTAAGACATATATTATCCCTTTTAATTACCATAGACCAGTCTTTCCCAAAGTGGGCGATAACGCCCTCTTGTGGGCGCTCGAACCCTAGAGAGGGGTGGTAAGAGACCGAGAAAGATTTGGGGGGCGTTGATGTCATTTAGGGGGGCGATAGATGATTTGTAACTTAATCTTATTCATATTTGAAAATTCACTAAAAATAATATCCTTCTACTACACAACATCCATTTATTAATGTTTTTAAATTTTAAATAAATGTAAAATGAAAAATACATGGTTACCGAAACACATCCCTTCTAGGTAAAGTTTCCCATAAGTCGCAAATTCCTATCTTTGCCCGTATCGATTTATTTTTCATCTATATTTAATACAAAGAATACGCTTTCAATAGTTATACAAGTTTATAATTATTTTTAAACCATTGATATTCTAGTTTATTGTATAAATAAAACTTTGACAATATATTAAATTAACCTTATAATATATAATTAAAATGGCACGAGCTCGAGATGAAGCGACGCGAGATATCGCAAAATGTCTTTGCGTCAGAAATTCAGGGCACGCTGCTTTGTCGTTATACATCTGATCAGTCAGCATCCGTGCGGGCTTCCTCCCGACCTACCATCTAAACTCGGACTTATCCTAATAACCTTTGTCGAAAATCGTGATTGCCTTCGACGTATGAAGAACGGAAAAATGGTAGGACCTGACGATCTTCGATTAGAAGCTTGAATATCGTTTAGCTCTGTTGGTGTGCTCGTGCTTACTGACCTTTTTAACCATATTTTGAACACTGGAAAGATGCCTAAGCAGTGGCGACATAGTTTTATTAAACCTATTTACAAGGGAAAAGGCAGTGTTCAAGACTAGTAATTATAGGGGCATTAAGCTTATGAGTCATGAGCCATGAAGATCTTCGAGTGCATGAGCGACCTCAGGCTCCGCCAAAAGTGCAGTCTCTGAGTCTCAATGTGGATTTCAGCCAATATCGAGTACTATAGACGCTATTTTTGTCTTCAGAACTCTGATGGATACTGTATACAGAAAAAAAAGAGATCTGCGCGTAACCTTTTTAAATTTGCAGTAGGCCTTTGGCCTCGTCAGTGTATCTGGGGGACATTGTGATTTAAAAAAATCCATCCATCCTTATATTGAGACTATCAGAGACATATACCACGACTCCTATGGTTAGGACCTCCGTTGGCGACACCTTCCAGATAACATTAGTGTTTCACCAGGGCTCAGCCCTTGGTCCGTTCTTGTTCTCTCTCGGCTCACATCCAAGACCAGACTCCATGGTTGATGATGTATGCCCATGAAATAGCACTCATTGATGAGAATACACTAATGGCTTATTTTTTATACAAACTGAGTTATTGCTTGACTACATTCCACCTGATGGAAAGTGGAAATGTAGTCAAAAGTGGTAAAGCACATTAACTTAGCAACCTATTCACTCTACTCTAGTAGACACTAAAAAAGACGAAGTAAAGCGCTTCGTTAGGGCAGAAGGAATGTCCACATATTAGGGATGGATACCCACCGTGCGTCGGAACGTCCGGTGATGAAGGAAGGAAGGGGGATGGGGAAATTAAGTCGTGTCGTCCTGCGCACAATCACCAAAATGTATCCTATAGAATACTAAGAGGATAGTCTTTAAAAAATCCTCAATTCTCGGCGTTTCGCAGCGTGACGTCGGGTGCTCGTGTATACGAGAGGCTGGGGAGTTCATCAGTCGCTAGCGCTCAACCCTGGGATACCACCCGCCATCCCAGGCGTATTAGGGTTACCCGGGCATGGAGGCTCTGCCGGGGTGGACTTTTTATTTCCTACCATACTCGTGGGATCATATATGGATCATTTAAACAAAAAACCACAGGGGGAGGGGACGAAGGAAGGGGAGGAGTCGAGGAGGAGGGTGACATGGAGTGTCACGAGGAGTCGGGAGTCGAGTGTGGGGAGGCAGGACGAGTCCATGGACTCAGACTGCAGCCTTGCATCTCGACGCTCGCTGACCTCCGAACAGCCTGGGCGCAAGAGGCGACACCCGAGTTCCGAGTCGGCATTGTCCGACGAGGAACCGGCGCGGCCTGCGACTGCGGCTAGGAGGGGCAGGGGACAGCTACCAACAACCGGGGAGTACGTGGGGTTAGCGGAGGCGAAGAGAGCTCTTCTCGCTGCGAAGCGGGAAGAGTTCTTGGTACAAGCGGAGGAGGACCTGGAGCAGTGCGTCTCCGAGACCCGCAAGATGCGGAAATCGCGAGCCGCTGATCTAGTGTCGGCCGCTTCGGAGAGGGCTGAGTCGGGGGTCGGACCTGGTAACAGGTCTACTTCCCTAACTAAGCAGCAGGTGATAGACGACCTGGCGATCATAGCCAAAATTGCCACGAATTCTAAGAACCTCAAGGGGACGATCGTTCACGGTCTGAAGGACGCGGTGGCTTCTATAGCCAATGCCGTCGAAGTCCTAGGATCGCAGAAGATTACGGAGGAGACGCACCAGCTACAGGCGGACAACGTTCACCTGCAGGCCGAGATGGACGATCTCCGCAAGGAGATGTCCACCTTGAAGGCGGACATGGAGAGGGCACGGAAGCAGGGAAGTCCGGCGCCCTCTCTCACGGACTTGACGGGGGCTGCGCTCCCTGTAACGCAGCCTCAGGCCCAGGATCTGGAGGAGATCCTTCGGGTGGTCCTGTCGCAGGTGGGGGTCATGGTGACCACCCGCTTCAGGGCCATCGAAGACCGTCTCCTTCCGGAGACTAGGCTTCGGCCATCTTGGGCTGCTGACAGGAGGAGGGAGTCGGTGCAGACCGTTGCGTCTGTTGAGACCGCACCCACACCCCCGTTAGGTGCCAGTTGGCCGGCGCTGATGGAGCCCTCTGCGCCTCCCAAGGCTTCTGCTCCTACGGGGCCGAAGTCGAAGGCGGCTAAGGGAGCGCCTAAGGAGACTGGAGGGGCTAAGCCGAGCGCGACAAAGCCTAACCAGGCAGCTGCGTCGCGGTCGCAACCGCAGCAGAAGCCAGGGCCAGCCCCGGGGAAGAAACTTCGGACCCAGCGTTCCACAGCGGTGGTTTTGACGCTGCTACCCGAAGCCGAGGCCAGTGGCGTCACCTATGCCCAGGTCTTGGCGGAGGCGAAGCAGAAGATAAAGCTTGCTGAGCTGGGTATCAGGGAAGTTCGGTTCAGGAAGGCGGTCACGGGTGGCCGAATTCTCGAACTTCCTGGAGTGGAGAGTGGCGAGAGGGCGGATTCCCTAGCTGCCAAGCTGAGGGAGACCCTGTCCAAGGAGCAGGTTCGGGTGTCCAGACCCACGAAATGCGTAGAGATGCGCATTTCGGGCCTGGATGATTCCGTCGCCAGCTCGAACGTGGTCGCGGCCATCGCGCTGAGGGGGGAGTGTTCGGAGGATGGAGTCCAGTGCGGGACCGACCTCTGCTACCAATGCGGGAAGCCGGGGCACAAGGCCCAGGGATGCTCGGCCGAGCCGCACTGTGCCCCCACTCCGAAGAGGGGGAAGCCGGCTGGTAAGGCGGCTAGAGGTCCTAGGGCCTCTACGCAGCCTTCCAGGCCGGCGGAGGATCCCATGGCAATCGATTAAGAAATGGCCATGAGGATCATACAGGCGAATATCAACCACTGCGCCAGCGCTCAGGATCTCCTGTTCCAGAGCATGGCGGAGTCGGTGCGATTGGGCGTTGTCATGTCGCATATTTGCGACGCGGCCATGGCTCGCATACGTCACGCGACTCCGAGGCGAAGTGTTTACTGGTGGTCTGAAGAGCTATCGCGGCTCCGCGCGAACTGCGTGGCTCTCAGGTGCCAGTACACCAGATGCCGGAGGCGGAGGCGTCGTGACCCAGAGCTTGAGCGTCATTACTATACACGGTACCGTGAGGCGGTGCTGGCGCTCGTAGCGGCGCTGGCAGTTTGCCCGCAGTGGGCGTAGCCGCGTGCTACACTCGTGGACACGGTAGGGGTGGACCTCTCGCTCCGGGCCGTGGTCGAGGCTATGGTCCGGAGCGAGGAGGCCTGGAGTGCGGTGCGTTCCTTCTGCGAGGTCGTGATGTCGCAGAAGAAAGCGGCCGAGCGGCTCAGGGAGCAGGACGGAGCCGCTCTTCCGATGCGCCGGAGAAGGGTGGGGCGCAGGCGTGTCGCTCACGAGCGCCGCCTGCCGCCCTAGCCCAAGTGGGGTGGTGGTCGGATCGAAACTCCTTGATTCTGAGTGCAGCAAGCGCTTCACCGAGCCGAAGGAGTTGGTCGCGTCACTCCTTGAGAGAGAGGGAGATGCCCGCTATATGCAGCCTACCGTCGGAGCAACGCGGATGTGTGCGCAAGCGTTCCCGTGGCGCTCCATTATGACGGTGCGATGTTGACCGTCTGGTTTAGTGAGTAGAAGTCTCACATAACCACCTCCATCTTCCCCTAGATTGAGGTGGCATCCTAGGAGGATTCCAGACGTAAAAAAAAAAAAAAAAAAAAAAAAAATAGTTAGGTTAGGTTCTAGTGCGCGGTCGCTAGTGCCGCCATCTGGCGCGTCCCCGGGTTGCGGATAGGGGAAGTCTCCCCAGATATTGGGGGGCACCGGCTTCGGCCGGCGCGGACAGCTACTAGCATGTGTGGCTGCTTGCCTTTCGGAGCGAGCATTGCACGGCCACAAGATCTCGTAAGCCCGCACTGAGCGGGAACGAGGGCTGGACGGACGGAGCTTGCTCTGTTCGTCTGGCTGCGAGGAAGACAACCTCTATAAAAAATTACACTGGTGGGGCCCCTCGTGGGGCCAGGTGCCGTTTCGGCGGCGGAGGATGGCGGGTCTGCTAGACCTGCGGACCGTTCTGACGGCCTGGTCGGGGGAGAATTCAGCCGTGGCGCTCTGCGCCTGTTGCTGGAAAAGGCCCTTTTCAGGGCCAGCGGACTTCGGTCGTTGGTTGGCGGGCCTTCAAGGCCCGCGGTTTTTGATGGAAAAGTCCTTTTTAGGACTAGTGGCTGCTTCAGTTCAGCGTGGTATTGGCAGACGATTGTTTGTGACGGCGCGTTTTGTCGGTGTCGGCTTGCGCTATCGAGCTTGCCTTAACTGGCTGGCTCGGACGGGGCTTGCCTTAATTGGCCGGCCCAGTGGCTGCTTCGGCAGCGTGGTTTGCGTGCCTTCAAGGCGCGCGGCGCGGCGGGTTCGTCTGCTACCGATGTGGTAGCCGACGGACACACTTGGTCGTAGATCAGTACCGCCGGGCAACCTGTAAGCCCTTGGCCGCTTGTAGTCATGTTTTGCAAGGGGACGGAGGGAACAGGGGGCTTGCCTTAATTGGCCGGCGCGCGACGAGACAACGTCTATAAAAAATCTTCAAAGCTTCGTCGTTGGAGACCGTGGCGACGGGGCGCCTTCGGGTGGTAGGCGGAATACAGCCTACCCATTAGCGCTATCTCCTGGGTACCGCTCGACCCCCAGGTGGTATTAGAGTTATCCGTGTGCAGGGGGCACCGCCCGGATGGACCGTTTTTCCCCCATACTCGTGGGAACTATTATGGAACTGAACTCTAAAAACCTAACAATTGAAGAAAGTGAGAGGCCCGAGAAGGGCAAATTTGATGAGGTGAGGAGGCCCGAGATGGGCAAATTAGACTCAGCCTGTGTGGTGGACAGGGTTTGGAGTCCGAGTGTCATGCTGACACGACTGACGGATGCTGACCTGTCTTCGGACAATAGCATGCACACTATCGTGTCCAACTCGTCCGCCGGGACGGACGGAAAAGTGTGGAAGAAACGAAGAAGACCTGACAGTTTTGAGTCCGCATCGGAGGCCTCTGATCTCGATGAAGGCTCAACGACGCCGAACCGAGGGATGGCTAAAGGTAAAAGGGGAAGAGGTCGCCCAGCAACAACGGGTGCCTACGTTGGCCTTAAACCCAGGCCAAGGAGGCCTTCCTTAAAACTAAGGAGGCAGAAGTTCAGCTTTTAGCCGAGGAACAGGTGCTTCGGCTGGCCGGAAACATTGAAGATTCAGCAGGAGATCGCTCTTCTAGTGAACTGGCTGCTAGCGCACGAGCTGCTGTAGAGGTCGTTCTCGGAGTTGCCCAGAAATCCGGGAATCTAAAGGGGACTATGGTGCGCTCCCTTAAACAGGCGGCGAAGGCCATTACGACTGCACTGGTGGCTCTAGAGGGACGGACAGAGTCCGAAGAAGTCAAACTTCTTCGTACGAACAATGCTCGGCTCGAGAAGGAGGTGGCCGACCTTCAAAAGGAGGTCGGTAAAATACGCGCCGATATGTGCGAACGAAGATCGGAACCGGAGGTGGCTCGAGAAGTGGTGACTGCGGAGGAAGAACTCACAGGACGTCTTCTCAGGAAAGTTGGATTTATGATGGATGCCAAACTGGCGTCCATTCAAGAACGGCTATTGCCAGAAAAGAGAATCCGGCCCCCACTTCGTTGGGATCGGCCGGCAGAGGAGGAAGTGCCCATGGTCATATCGACAGTAGTAAGCGATGCCCGTGGGGTTACACATGTTCCCGTAGAAACCACACCGAACAAGGGAAAGGGTAAGAGTAAGGAAAAGGGAAAGAGCAAGGGTGCAAGTGTGAAACTACCCACTACTTCGTCTACCTCAGTTGTCCAACCTATTGCTTCTTCTTCCTCTACTTCGAAGAAGTCTAAAGAGAACTGGACCCTAGTAGAGAAGAAGAAGTCGAAGAACAAATCAAAGAAGGCAGCAGCTCAGGTTTCTGTTGCTAAGCCAAAGAACGGAGGGCAAGCTTCGCGATCTGAAGCAAAAAAGAATAAAAGGCCAAGGATGCGCCCACCCCGCTCAGCGGCTGTGGTTCTTACCATAAGCCCTGAAGCTGCGAAAAGCGGAATGTCCTACGCTGAGGCGATAAGAAGAGCCAGAACAGCGATCAACATCGACAATCTGGGCATCCCGCCGTTAAGTATTGTGACGGCGGTAACGGGTGCCAAAATCATACAGATATCCGGCGACGATCAAAGCTCCAAGGCCGATACCCTAGCTCAGGAGCTCAAGAATTTATTTGAAGAGACGGATGGTGTCCGAGTCTCTAGGCCGACTAAATGCGTGGAGATCATGATAACAGGATTGGATGACTCAATAGAAAAGACGGAGATTGTTTCAGCAATATGTCAGAAATTTGGCTGTGCTGAGCACCTAGTTAAGGTGAACGGAATTCGTAGAGGTAGAGACGGACTGGGAGCTGTAACGGCATCCATGCCGATTAGCACAGCTAAACTTATTCTGGAGGCTGGTCGCCTCCTAATCGGATGGAGTTCTGCACGGGTTCGCGCATTAGAGCGGCGCCCTATGAGATGCTTTCGATGCCTGGAGCCAGGGCATGTGAGCGCGCAATGCACTGGCGAAAATCGTAATGATTATTGTTTCCGCTGCTGTAAACCAGGGCACTTTGCAGCTTCATGCACAGCTGAGCCACATTGCGTGGTATGTGAGGCAGCTAAGCGACCAGCCGGGCACATCCTTGGGGGAAGGAGCTGCAAAGCGCCAGCTACAAGACATAAGAAGGGCAGAACATCGGCGACGACAAATCGCGTTGTAGAGCAGGCTGCTGTTGCGCAGTCCATGGATACATCTCCAATCGTCAATGGACCTGCACAACAAAACTAAATTCATTCAGGCGAACCTGAACCACTCCTCAGGTGCTCAGGATTTACTCCTCCAACACATGAAAGAGTGGTCAATAAACATTGTCGTAGCCGCCGAGCCCTATTATGTCCCGCCCGATTCTAACTGGGCTTCCGATCTGGACTCTGTTGTGGCCATCACCAGGTTGGCCACCTCTTCTTCACCACTCCTCTCAATTCATCGGAGAGGACATGGATATGTCATCGCCAAGTGGGGCAATTGGTTCATTGTCGGGATATATTTCTCCCCCAATCGACCACTGGTGGAATTTCAAGATTTTCTTGATGAGGTTGGAGTCGCTATCCGAGGCATCCCATCTGCCTCGGTGTTAGTTGCGGGGGACTTTAACGCCAAATCTTCGGCGTGGGGCTCCCCCGCAACCGATGTTAAGGGCGCCGCTGTTGAGCAATGGATGGCTATGATTGGGCTGATTTTACTTAACAGTGGTTCTGCACTCACCTGCGTGCGCCGTAGAAGGGGGTCTATCGTGGACCTCTCGTTTGCCTCCCCCTCTCTAGCTACTTCGGTCTCGGACTGGAAAGTCCTCCAGGAAGTGGAAACGCTAAGCGACCACCAGTACATCTCTTTTAACATCTCCCGAGGTACCAGTGGTGACAGTCGCTCAACAACATCAGACGAATCTTTGTTTCCCAGATGGGCCCTAAGAAAACTTAATAAAGAGCATCTGGAAGAGGCGGTGCTCATTGAAGACTGGTGTGCTCCAGCCACGCGTCCTTCTAGGGACATCGACGTTGAAGCGGAACGCTTTCGTACAGGACTCCAGCGCATTAGCAACGCCGCCATGCCACGAGTTCATCGCCGACATCCCAAAAAGAAAGTCTACTGGTGGTCCGAAGAACTGGCAATACTCCGAAGTACCTGTGTTACTAAAAGACGACAGCTTGCTCGCTATAGACACCGGACACAGCACACTGGGAGAGACGAGCAAGTCGAAGAATTCCTCCATGCTGCCTACACCGAGGCTCGTAGATCGATGCGAGCGGCAATATTTAAAGCGAAGGAGAGGGCTCGTGAGGAACTTCTCGAGAGTCTTAACATGGATCCTTGGGGACGGCCTTACCGCGCGGCACGAAATAAGCTACGCGGTCTGGGACCTCCGATTATTGAGATCCTAGAGCCACGGATTCTGAGAAACATTATAGCGGAACTCTTTCCATCTCGCGGTCGGCATACGCCGCCGCCGATGCGCACTCGCAGAGCTCCACCGCCGTCGTCGGATAATAGTTCAGATGTGCCACCGCCAATCTCGGACGGTGAATTCGATGCGGCGGTTCTAAGACTTCGTGCAAAAAAGACGGCTCCGGGCCCAGATGGTGTTCACGGACGGGTACTAGCCCACGCTCTAGTGGAGCTGGAACCACGCCTGAGGAACCTATTTCAGGCTTGTTTTTCAGTTGGACAGTTTCCAAGAGTTTGGAAAATTGGGCGACTAGTGCTGTTGCAAAAGGAAGGACGCCCAATCGACTCCCCGTCAGCGTACCGGCCCATCGTCTTACTTGATGAGGCCGGTAAGCTCTTCGAGCGTATCATTGCAAAGCGCATCACGGGCCATCTCAACAACGTCGGTCCAGATCTTTCCACATGCCAGTTTGGGTTCCGAGAAGGTCGCTCCACTATTGACGCGCTTTCACGTGTGAAGTCACTTTCAGAAGAGGCGGTATCTCGCGGTGGGGTGTTATTAGCAGTATCGCTCGATATTGCTAACGCTTTTAACACCCTGCCGTTTGAGTGTATTCTGGAGGCTCTAAAGTTCCACGGCGTGCCACTATATCTACGCCGCGTTGTAGAAAATTACCTACAGGACCGTTTGGTTGTTTGCCAGGACGTTAACGGTGCCAAAGTTGAGTGGCGTATGTCGTGCGGTGTTCCACAGGGCTCAGTTTTGGGCCCTCTCCTTTGGAACATCGGCTATGACTGGGCTCTCAGAGGCTCCCTTTTGCCGGGTGTTAATGTCACATGCTACGCCGATGACACGTTGGTCACAGCCCGGGCAGCTGATTTTTGGGATGCTACCCGATTAGGAAAGGTAGGCACAATTCAAGTGGTGCACAGAATTGAGAAGCTCGGACTTCGCGTGGCGCTCTATAAAACCGGAGCCCTTTTCTTCAATGGGCCCCGGAAGCGTCCACCACCAGGAGCCTCCTTTACATTGAATAGTGTACGGGTCGACGTCAGTCCGACACTTAAGTACCTGGGGCTCGTGCTTGACTCGCGATGGACGTTTCGCGAGCACTTCAAACAACTGAGCCCCAGGCTAATGAGGACAACCTCCGCACTGGGCCGTCTGCTGCCCAACCTATCGGGCCCCGACGACAACTGCCGGCAACTTTTCACGGGCATCGTGCGCTCTATGGCGCTTTATGGGGCACCTATCTGGGTGGATGCCCTTTCTGCCACCAACCAGGTCTTTCTGCGTCGAGCTCAACGGGCGATGGCGATAAGGATGATAAGAGGCTACCGCACCGTTTTTTACGAGGCGGCATGCGTGCTAGCCGGAACTCCGCCCTGGGACCTAGACGCTCAGGTGCTGGCGGAAATATATAGACGCCGAGCAGCACTCCGCGCTGAAGTGGGCTTCCGGCGCATTATGCCGGTTGTGGTAGAGCGCTGGCGTAAAAAAGGACAGCGCGAAACCCAAAGGCGATGGCTCCAACGTTTGGAGGAACCCACAGCAGGTCGCCGAACGATAGAAGCGATACGCCCAGTGTTGAGCGAATGGACGAACAGGCATCATGGTACATTGACGTTCCGCATGGTGCAAATTCTGTCTGGTCATGGTTGCTTTGGCAGTTATCTGCACTCAAAAGCACAGAGAGAGGGCACGTCAAGGTGCCATGAGTGTAGGCACGATGAGGACACGGCGCAACACACGCTCGAATTCTGTCCGGCGTGGGCAAGTGAACGCGATGCCCTCACCGCTGTAATAGGTGAAGACCTCTCGCTGTCCACTGTCGTTCAACGAATGCTGGACGGCAAGAGAAACTGGGATACGGTTGCTACCTTCTGCGAGACCATCATGACGCAGAAGGAGTCTTCGGAACGGTTCCGCGAAAGCGATCCCAACGCGGAACCATGCCGACACAAGAGAGCTGGCCGCAGGAGGCGTCTACATGCGCAGCTCCAGCAGCCGTAGCAGGGTTCGCAGGTGACGGGGAAGGGCCCCCGTTACGCGCGGCAAAGACCCTAGCGCGGGGGAATGCCTAGCGACCTCTACGGCATTCCCTTTCCCCGATGAGTCCGGAAGCGGACGTAGTCGTCCTGTCCTCTGCGCACGCAGTGATTGCGACAAGTACCCTGCGTGCGCGTTGAGGCCACGACTTCGGAGAGGTCGCCGGATTGTTTTAGTGGGTAGGCCCGTTTGGCAATCCCACATAACCCCGGGGAGGCCCCAATCTCCCCGTGGTATGCATAAAGCATTTTTTCCGGCTTAAAAAAAAAAAAAAAAAAAAAAAAAAAAAAAAAAAAAAAAGGTTGGGGGGCGTCATCGCCGGGAACCTCCTCGTGTGCCCGTATGTTTCCCTTGTTGCTCGGATTCGTCCGGTGACATCGGAAGCGGTACGGGCCGGTGCTCCCTGGGCAACAACGGTTAATGTGATCCTTCGGGTTTGCATTAGCCGTTGGCTAATACCCGGCGCGGGCGGGAGGGCACAGGCTCTCCCGGCCGAGGGGTGGGCCACAGGGTCCCTCCAGGTACCGCTCTGTTCTCAGAGTGGACTGATTGGAGTGATTCCGTGGTTCTTTGGGAGGGTGCGCGGCGGTCTCTTCCCTTCTGGAGGAGGCTGATCTTTTACCGCGAGTAGGGACTGCCCGTTGGGGCGTTGGTCGGCCATGAGGGTGAGAAAAAAAAAAGTGCCTGATTCATGGCTGACGGAGTGGTTGCCGCCGTTTGGCTGGCATTTTTGGGGGGTCGGCTTCCTGGCTGACGTGGTGGGGCCCGGCGCTCTCTAGTGAGTGTTTTATGCTCGGTTGCTGGAGTGCCGGGATGCGAGGTCCAGATGGCTTCCTGGGGCGGACTCGTTCGCGAGGCTGCCTCGGACGAAGTTAGACCTTCGCAGAGGTGGGTCCGAACCTTACGGCCGATCTAGAGTGCGGTGCTTGCATGGCGCTCTAGGGTTGAGGTGTTGGGCGTACGTAACGCTGTCTTAGTTTGCTTTAGTTAGCCCTGGTCCCCGAGGCGCCTTGTTCGGTTTTTCCAACGTGCGCTGAGGCGGGGGTTGTTGGCGAATTGAAGCAATGCTTTGTAGTTAGTTGCGTAGTTTGGAGTTCACGTGGGGGTCGTCCCGGTCCTCCTGCTTTTAGCAGAGCTGACTGTGTGTAAGACTCTCTGGTTGGGCTCGCGAGATTCCGTTATAAGCCCCTTGCTAGTGCCCCTTTCGGGGGGCCCGCGCAGTAGGGGATGGATCTCGCCGATGGGACCCGAACCCGATGCCGGTTGCCGGTGTGGTGTTTATACAACGTGCTCGGTGGCGAATGGTTCTGGGTCTCTCGAGACGTGTGGAGGGGGTGTTTTGCTACTCTTTTTTCCTAGTTTTTAGCCCGGTCGCAAGTCTACGGTCCCGTCGGGTTCTCCGACGTGATCGTGGTCGTGTGGCTATTGGCGGTCTGGTTGAGATTTGTAGTAGTTAGGAGTGTGACTGAATGTGTCATTCCCGGTCCTCCTGCCTTTCAGCAGAGTAGACTGTGTGGGAGACTCTTCGGTCGGGAGGAGCAGCGAAACTCCGTTATAAGCCCCTTGCTAGTGCCCCTTTCGGGGGGCCCGCGCAGTAGGGGATGGAGCTCGCTGAGGGCGACCCTAACCCGATGCCGGTTGCCGGTGTGGTGTTTTACAACGTGCTCGGTGGCGAATGGTTGTGGGTCGCTCTGGAGGTTTTGAGGTGGTGTTTTGCTACTATGTTTCCTAGTTTTTAGCCCGGTTGCAAGTCTATGGGCCCGTTTGGTTTTCCAACGTGCCCGGAGGCGAGCGACCATTGGTAGTCTAGTTGAGATTTGGTAGTAGTTAGTGGTGTGACTGAGGGGTCCCGATTCCCGGTCCTCCTGCCTTTCAGCAGAGCAGACTGTGTGGGAGACTCTTCGGTCGGGTCGAGCGTGACACCGTTATAAGCCCCTTGCTAGTGCCCCTTTCGGGGGGCCCGCGCAGTAGGGGATGGAGTCCGCTGAGGGCGACCCGAACCCGATGCCGGTTGCCGGTGTTGTTGTTTTTACAACGTGCTCGGTGGCGAATGGTTCTGGGTAGCCGTGGCCGGTAGTAGTTAGTGGTAGTTAGCGGATGGGACCCGATGCCGGTTCGCGCACGGTGACTTTCATCTTGCTCGGTGGCGAACGGTTCCATGTAGTTAGTTATCGTAGCTAGTACTGGTGTGTGTGTGTTGGCCCGGACCCGATGCCAGTGGCGAATGGTCGAGGGCAAGACCGGATCAGAAGTCGCCGTTTTCGGTGGCCCTGTTGCCGGTCGGTCGATGGGTTCGGTGGGTACTTTACTGTGCAGCCGGGCAGGCATTTTTTGCCACTGTCGAGTCGCAAACCCGAACAGGTGTCGTTGGCATGTCTAGCGGCCTGCTAGGGAGCGAGGGTCTTGCCTTTATTGGCCGGACCGCGAGGAGTTAACCTCTTTAAAAAATCCTCAATTCTCGGCGTTTCGTAGCGTGACGTCGGGGTGCTCGTGTATACGAGAGGCTGGGGAGTTCATCAGTCGCTAGCGCTCAACCCTGGGATACCACCCGCCATCCCAGGCGTATTAGGGTTACCCGGGCATGGAGGCTCTGCCGGGGTGGACTTTTTATTTCCTACCATACTCGTGGGATCAGTTATGGAGATTTCAAAAAACCAAAACACCACACAGGGGAGGACGAAGGAAGGAGAGGAGACGAGGAGGAGGGTGACAAGGAGTGTCACGAGGAGTCGGGAGTCGAGTGAAGGGAGGCAGGACGAGTCCATGGACTCGGACTGCAGCCTTGCACCTCGACGCTCGGTGAGCTCCGAGAAGCTGTGGCGCAAGAGGCGACACCCGAGTTCCGAGTCGGCATTGTCCGATGAGGAACCGGCGCGGCCTGCGTCTGCGGCTAGGAGGGGCAGGGGACGGCCACCAACAACCGGAGAGTACGTGGGGTTGGCGGAGGCGAAGAGAGCTCTTCTCGCTGCGAAGCGGGAAGAGTTCTTGGTGCAAGCGGAGGAGGACCTGGAGCAGTGTGTCTCCGAGACCCGCAAGATGCGGGAATCGCGAGCCGCTGATCTAGTGTCGGCCGCTTCGGAGAGGGCTGAGTGGGGGGTCGGACCTGGTAACAGGTCCACTTCCCTGACGAAGCAGCAGGTTATCGACGACCTGGCGATCATAGCCAAGATCGCCACGAAGTCGAAGAACCTGAAGGGTACGATCGTTCGCGGTCTGAAGGACGCGGTGGCTTCCATAGCCAATGCCGTCGAAGTCCTGGGATCGCGGACGATCACGGAGGAGACGCGCCAGCTGCAGGCGGACAACGTTCGCCTGCAGGCCGAGATGGACGATCTCCGCAAGGAGATGTCCACCTTGAAGGCGGACATGGAGAGGGCACGGAAGCAGGGAAGTCCGGCGTCCTCTCCTACGGACTTGACGGGGGCTGCGCTCCCTGTAGCGCAGCTTCAGGCCCAGGATCTGGAGCAGATCCTTCGTGTGGTCCTGTCGCAGGTGGGGGTCATGGTGACCGCTCGCTTCAGGGCCATCGAAGATCGTCTCCTTCCAGAGACTAGGCTTCGGCCATCTTTGGCTGCCGACAGGAGGAGGGAGTCGGTGCAGACCGTCGCGTCTGCTGAGACCGCACCCACACCCCTGTTAGGCGCCAGTTGGCCGGCGCTGAGGGTGCCCTCTGCGCCTCCTAAGGCTTCTGCTCCTACGGGGCAGAAGTCGAAGGCGGCTAAGGGAGTGCCCAAGGCGACCGGAGGAGGAGGGGCTAAGCCGAGCGCGGCAAAGCCTAATGCGGCGAAGCCCAGTGCGGCTAAGCCGAGTAAGGCTGCGCCGAGTGCGGCGAAGCCCAAGAAGGGGAGGAAGGGGGCTACCCCGGCAGCTGCGTCGCGGTCTCTACCGCAGCAGAAGCAAGGGTCAGCCCCGAGAGGGAAGCTCCGGACCCAGCGTTCCACAGCGGTGGTTTTGACGCTGCTACCCGAAGCCGAGGCCAGTGGCGTCACCTATGCCCAGGTCTTGGCGGTGGCGAAGCAGAAGATTAAACTTGCTGAGCTGGGTATCAGGGAAGTTCGGTTCAGGAAGGCGGTCACGGGTGGCCGAATTCTTGAACTTCCTGGAGTGGAGAGTGGCGAGAAGGCGGATTCCCTAGCTGCCAAGCTGAGGGAGACCCTGTCCAAGGAGCAGACCCACCAAATGCGTAGAGATGCGCATTTCGGGGCTGGATGACTCCGTCGCCAGCTCGGACGTGGTCGCGGCTATCGCGCTCAGGGGAGGTTGTGGGGAGGATGAAGTCCAGTGCGGGCCCATCACCGTCGGCGCCGGAGGTCTGGGTGCTGCGTGGGTTCGGTGCCCGGTCGCAGCCGCCAGGAAGGTGTCCGAGGGTGGTAGGCTCCTCGTGGGCTGGGTGTCGGCGCAGGTTACGCTCCTGGAAGACCGACCTTTGAGGTGCTTCAAGTGCCTCGAGGTTGGCCACGTCAGGGCGAAGTGCACGGCGGAGGTCGACAGGAGTGACCTCTGCTACCGATGCGGGAAGCCGGGGCACAAGGCCCAGGGTTGCTCGGCCGAGCCGCACTGCGCTTCGTGCGCAGCAGCCGGCAGACCGGCGAAGCATCCCATGGGGGCCAAGGACTGTGCCCCCGCTCCGAAGAGGGGGAAGCCGGCTGGTAAGGCTGCTAGAGGTCCTAGGGCCTCTACGCAGCCTTCCAGGCCGGCGGAGGATCCCATGGCAATCGATTAAGATATGGCCATGAGGATCCTACAGGCGAATATCAACCACTGCGCCAGCGCTCAGGATCTCCTGTTCCAGAGCATGGCGGAGTGGTCGATAGGCGTCGTCGTAGTCGCCGAACCGTACTTCGTCCCTTCGGGGGCGGACTGGGTCGGCGACAGGGACGGTCTGGTGGCCATCGGGACCCGGTTAGCGGCCGGATCCCCGGTCTTCGGAGCAGTTACGAGGGGCCGAGGCTTCGTCTCGGCACTCGTCGGAGACGTGACGGTGATCGGGGTCTACTTCTCGCCGAATCGAAGTCTCGCCGACTTCGAGCAGTTTCTGGTCGAAGTCGGTGCTCTCGCCGGAAGAAGTGGCCCCGGTCGGGTCCTTGTCGTCGGAGACCTCAACGCCAAGTCTACGGCTTGGGGTTGCCCGACAACGGACGCGCGTGGAGAGCTCCTCGAAGACTGGGTAGTCGCTGCCGGTCTCGTGGTGTTGAACCGGGGGTCGGCAGATACGTGCGTGCGGCAACAGGGTGGCTCCATAGTGGACGTCACGTTCGCCGATGCCATCCTGGCGCGCCGTATCCGGGGCTGGCGTGTGATGGAGGGTGTGGAGACGTTATCGGACAACCGCTATGTGAGGTTCGACTTGTCCGCACTCCCCGTCACGCCGAGCGGCTTAGGCGAGGTGTTTACTGGTGGTCTGAAGAGCTATCGCGGCTCCGCGCGAGCTGCGTGGCTCTCAGGCGCCGGTACACCAGATGCCGGAGGCGGAGGCGTCGTGACCCAGAGCTTGAGCGTCAGCACTATACTCGGTACCGTGAGGCGGTGCTGGCGCTCGTAGCGGCGATCGCGAAGGCGAAGGACCTGGCCGAGACGGAGATGCTGGAGTCTCTCGATAGGGATCCGTGGGGGAGGCCGTACAAGTTGGTGAGGCGCAAGCTTCGACCGTGGGCCCCCCCGCCGACCAAGAGTCTCCAGTCGGATCTGCTCGAGGCCGTGGTGTCGGCTTTATTTCCATCCGGTACCGACGATCGGGTACCTCGCACGGATGGTGGTTCGGAGGAGGAGGAAGAGTTGTGGGATGCGGCACAGGAGGTTTCCGGGGATGAGTTGGGGGCTGCGGTGCTTCGCCTTCGGGCGAAGAATACCGCGCCGGGACCCGACAGCGTCCCCGGTCGCGCCTGGGCTTTGGCTCTGGGGGCTTTAGAGCCTCTGGTGCTGCGTCTCTTCAGCGCTTGTCTGCGGCAGGGCCGGTTTCTACGGACGTGGAAGGGTGGCAGAGTGGTCCTGTTGCGGAAGGAGGGGCGACCTGTAGCTGAACCCTCAGCTTATCGGCCGATTGTGCTGCTGGACGAAGCGGGCAAGCTCTTTGAGCGGATTATATTTGCTCGCATCGTCAAGCACCTGGAGAGGTCGGGTCGGGATCTTACCGATCACCAATTTGGCTTCCGCAGAGGCAGGTCCACCCTTGACGCAGTCAATCGGGTGAGGGCCTTAGCGGATATCGCCAACGCGTTCAACACTCTTCCTTGGGGTACCATTTTGGAGGCGTTGAGGTTCCACGCCGTGCCTGGGTACTTGCGGCGCGTAGTAGGGGACTACCTCTGCGACCGCGCCGTCTGTTACCCGGTCGGTGGGGGAGGATTTAGGCGGAAGGAGGTGTCGTGCGGTGTTCCGCAGGGGTCGGTTCTAGGACCTCTCCTGTGGAACATCGGGTACGACTCGGTGTTGCGGGGTGCCAATCTTCGGGGAGTCGACGTAACTTGTTACGCCGACGATACCCTGGTCCTGGCACGCGGCGACACGTTTCGGGAGGCGAGAGTCCTAGCAACCGCAGGAGTCGCCCAGGTCGTGGGGAGAGTGAGGAGGCTGGGGCTGGAGGTTGCCCTGCACAAGTCCGTAGCCCTGTGTTTTCACGGGCCGCGGAAGGCACCTCCGGCCGGTTCGAGCCTGGTGGTCGATGGAGTCTCCATCGCTGTCGAGCGGTCCATGGATTACCTTGGACTCGTCCTCGACAGTCGGTGGAGCTTCAACGAGCATTTTCGGCGGCTGGCGCCGAAACTCGTGAGGGCAGCCGGAGCGCTCTGTCGCGTCCTCCCAAACGTCGGGGGGCCGAGCGCGGGATGTCGTCGGCTGTACATCGGGGTGGTGCGGTCCATGGCCCTTTACGGGTCACCCATATGGGCGGATGCTCTCGACGCCCGAAATCGGACACTCTTGTGCAGAGCACAGAGGGTCATGGCTGTCAGAGCGGTCAGGGGGTATCGCACCATCTCGGGCGAGGCAGCCTGCGCGCTGGCCGGGACCCCACCGTGGGATCTGGACGCGGTGACGCTGGCGGCGGCGTACCGACGGAGGAGGGATGCCCGATTTCGGGGGGAACATCCTCCGTCCGAGGAGGGAGGGGAGTCGCGGTGGCGACTCAGGGCGCAGGAGGAGCTGGCGAGAGAGGCTCATGGTGCCTAGATTCGGCATCGCGACTGCCACTGCGATCGGCCCAGTCCTCCGGGAATGGGTCGATCGCAAGCACGGGGTGATGTCCTTCCACCTGACGCAGATCCTTTCGGGGCACGGGTGCTTCG
This sequence comes from Napeogenes sylphis, assembly GCA_959347405.1. Classification (NCBI taxonomy): domain Eukaryota; kingdom Metazoa; phylum Arthropoda; class Insecta; order Lepidoptera; family Nymphalidae; genus Napeogenes; species Napeogenes sylphis. The sequence continues at coordinate 38,140,813 of OY365782.1, forward strand.
GGAGGTATCTGTGTCGGGTGGCGGGTCGTGAGCCCACGATGGGGTGTCACGAGTGCGGCTGTGCCGTGGATACGGCGCAGCACACGCTGGCAGTTTGCCCGCAGTGGGCGGAGCCGCGTGCTACACTCGTGGACACGGTAGGGGCGGACCTCTCGCTCCGGGCCGTGGTCGAGGCTATGGTCCGGAGCGAGGGGGCCTGGAGTGCGGTGCGCTCCTTCTGCGAGGTCGTGATGTCGCAGAAGGAAGCGGCGGAGCGGCTCAGGGAGGAGGACGGAGCCGCTCTTCCGATGCGCCGGAGGAGGGTGGGGCGCAGGCGTGTCGCTCACGAGCGCCGCCTGCCGCCCTAGCCCGAGTGAGGTGGTGGTCGGATCGAAACTCCTTGATTCTGAGTGCAGCAAGCTCTCGGTGAAGAAGGAGCCTCGATCTGACGGTCGGCTTGCTGGGGGGAAGGGCAGCCCTCCAGGCCAACAGGTCGACCACCGGAGTGGGACGCGATCCGGTCAATTGGTCGCGTCACTCCTTGAGAGAGTGGCCGCTATATGCAGCCTACCGTCGGAGCAACGCGGATGTGTGCGCAAGCGTTCCCGTGGCGCTCCATTATGGCGGTGCGATGTTGACCGTCTGGTTTAGTGGGTTGATGTCCCACATACCCACCTCCATCTTCCCCTAGATTGAGGTGGCATCCTAGGAGGATTCCAGACGTTAAAAAAAAAAAAAAAAAAAAAAAAAGGTTAGGTTAGGTTAGGTTAGGTTCCAGTGCGCGGTCGCTAGTGCCGCCATCTGGCGCGTCCCCCGGGTTGCGGATAGGGGAGGTCCCCTCAGATATGAGGGGCACCGGCTTCGGCCGGCGCGGACAGCTACTAGCACATGTGGCTGCTTGCCCTTCGGGGCGAGCATTGCACGGCCACAAGATCTCGGAAGCCCGCACTGAGCGGGAACGAGGGCTAGATTGACGAAGCTTGCTCTGATCGTCTGGCTGCGAGGAAGACAACCTCTATAAAAAATCACCCTTTTTTCTTGTTGTGTCGTCGTTGTGTCGTTGTTTCTCTTTCTTCCTGTTCTTCGTCTTTTCTTTTTCTTTTCTTTGTTTCGTGTCGGTCCGGAGGTGCGGCGTCTGCCGAAGGGCCGGGTAAGGACGAGGGCGCCCAAAAAACATGAGAATGAGCGATTTTAAAATGAGTCCCCAGGCGGGTGCTGAATCCCGCACGGCCGCTGATGCCGTCTGCCCCTCGTACTCTGGGGGGGGCAAAAACCGCTCGCGTGCAGGAGTCCCTGCCCTGGTCGATACCACACCGACCAGGTTAAATAAAAATAGTGTGAGGCGTGGTGACGTAGTGGATGAGGTCGTCGTCGAGCTCACAGACTCCGACGACCTGACGGATCCGTATCCTACACTTGGTAGGAAGCGTATCCATGGGGTGATCCGGTCCCCGGGTAGTGCTACCGATTCCGATCCCGAGTCGTTTGCTGGCGTGGCTAAGGTCAGCACGGCTCGGCGTGGAGGAGTAGCACTAAAAGGACGTGGCAGCGGGCTTGCGAAGGCGAAAGCCGAGCTCGCAGCTATGAGAGTCGAGGCGGAGGAGGCCGCTTTCGAGCGCTCTTTGAGCGCTCGGGTCCTCCGTAGTAGTGGGAAAGGAAAGGCTAAGCGCGCGCCGAGATCCGACGAAGATCTTTCGTCGGAGGCGCAGCTTATGCTGGACCCGACCCAGTTAGGAGTTGAAGAACTCCGGGCCGTCGCTGGACGTCATGCGGCCTCAATCATTGAGGTCAGCACGAAGTCCAAGCACCTTAAGGGTACGATGGTCAAGGCCCTGAGGGAGGCTACCAACAGTCTGTTGGAAGTCGTGTCGGCCTTGGCTGTCCGGACGGAACCGGAGGAGTGCAGTCGCATTCGGGCGGATAACGCTCGTCTTCAACGAGAAGTGGAGGCCCTAAGGGCGGAGATGCGGGCGACGAAGAGGGAGATCGCTGAGATGAGGGCATCTGCGGCCAATGCCGCGGTACAGATGCCCTCATTAGAGGCGGACTCTCTGGAGGAGCTGAAGAGCTCCATCATTACCTCTGTTGGGGTAATGGTGAACGCTCGCCTGCGTGGTATTGAGGACCGTCTCCTTCCGGAGAGAGTTCTCCGACCGCCATTGGCGGCCGATAAAAGGCGGAGTGGGCTGGCTGCTGCCGCTACCACGGACGCGCGTCTGCAAGGGCGTTCATCGCCGGTCTTGCAGACGGGTAACGCGTCGTCGGTTCGGCAGGGGTTGCCCGCTACGCAATCACGGCCCTCGGAGGAGGAGCCGTGGTCGACGGTTGTCCGGAAGGGCAAGGGTCAGGGGAAAAAGAAGAGCCCTCCCCTGAATTCGGCTTCGAGACCAGTGGCTGGAGCCGAACCCAAGTCGAGTAGGGTCAAGCGGAAGAAGGGCGAGAAGTCGCCGAAGGGCCCCCCCAAACTGCCTAAACCTCGGTGTCCTGCAGTTTTATTAAAACTGCAGACCGAGGCAGCGGCTATGGGGGTGTCCTATGCCCGTTGTTTGGGTCGCGCCGCCGAGTTGATAAAACTCGGCGACCTTGGCCTAAAAGACGGGCTCCGCATTCGGCGGACGGCAGCTGGGGCAAGGCTTCTGGAGTTACCCGATGGTACTCCAGAACAGGCCGAAAAGCTTGCCGAGAGAATGCGAATAGCGTTGAGCGGGGTCTGCGACACCGTTCAACCTGTGAAGCGTGTGGCGGTCCGCATCAAGGGCCTCGATGAGACTGTTCTCAAAGAGGACGTGTTCGATGCGATTCGCCGCATCACAAACTGCCCTGGCGGGGCTCTCCATGTCGGGGAGATCCGTCGGGGCAGCTGGGGGGGCATGGGCGCTACCTTTGCCCGTCTCCCCACTGATGCGGCGAAATTGCTGATAAGCGCCGAGAAGATTCTGGTGGGCTGGAGCTCAGCCAGGGTGGAGCTGCTGGAGGCGCAGCCGCTGCGCTGCTTCAGGTGCCTGGCACCTGGGCACGTGCGTGCGGCTTGCCCGTCCGCGGTTGACCGCAGTGCCGCCTGTTTCCGGTGCGGTGGTGAGGGGCATACCCGAGCCACTTGCACCGGAATGTTGCGGTGCGCGGTCTGTGCGGACCGAGGCCTTTCAGCGACCCACCTATTGGGGAGCCGAGTGTGCAAGGCTCCGCGAGTTCGAGGATTAGCACCTGGTGCGAAACCCTCGAGCGCGGAGCCCAGCACGGAGCCGGCTGTGGCTATGGCAACATAGTCACATCGAGCTTCAGCGGGAGAGGCTGCGAGGGAGAAGGGTCCAGCCCGTTCCTTCCCAGCCGTAGGCCTAGGTGAGAGTGGGGGGCGACCTCTCTCACCATTGCACTAGGTCAATGAGGTAGGGGTACACTGGTTGCCCGGGGTACCCCTATACGGAGGAGTTACGCCGGGGCGTCACGGTGAGTGCGAAAGCGATCCCGTGACGTCCCATGGCAGCGTCGTGGGCAGCCGTTGGTTTTTTAGTGGGGTGCCTTAGGCAGTCGCCGGGTGCCGCACATACCGCCCGGTCATCGCCTTCCTGGCCTGGGTGACGATGCGGAAACGCATTTTTCCAACGATAATAAAAAAAAAAAAAAGGTTAGGTTAGGTTAGGTTAGGTTAGGTTAGGTTAGGTTAGGTTAGGTTAGGTTTTTTTTTTTTTTTTTTTTTCTATTTGATTTTTGTCCTCCGTTTGGGTTGCCGGAGATTGTGTTGGGATTTATAAGTTTTGTAGCATTTTAAAATATATATATATATTTATTTATTTTCTTATACTTATTATTATTATTTATTTATTTATTTATTTATTTTTTTTTTTAATAGTTAGTTTTTAATAGTAGTCTTATAGTTTTTAATAGCGGTTAGTTTCGTTTACATTGATTTCTTCAGGTTAAAATTTTGTAAAATTCTAAAATAGGTGAGGTTGAGGTTGGCGAACTTCTAAGGTGCTATATTTACGTGTTGGATTGTAGGATAGTATATTGTTTTAATCGCAAGGTAAACATGGTAAGGTTTGAGGGTAAAAGGTTTTCGGTATAAATACAGGTAAGATTCTAGGGTGCTAAATGCTCATTTCACTGGGTTATAATGTTTAGGTTTAAGGTACAAGGTTTAGGTTATACGGTATAATACAGGTGCTTACGTGACTTAATTATATGGTGAACATACTGTAGGTACAAGGTAAGATTTTATTTTATTTTATTTTATTTTATTTATTTATTTATTTATTTATTTTTTTTTTTAATTAAAGTTCAAGGTATGCTTTCAGGTAAAGTTGCTGGTGGCAGTACAGGTAAGGTTGCGGGTAGAGTTTACAATGATGGTAAAATTTCAGTAAAATAAAGTAGCAATAATAAAACAGTAAGGTAAGGTTTATAATAATATAATAATGGTAGGTAGCTGAAGGTAAGTACGGAATTTTTTATTTATTTATTATTATTATTATTATTTTTTATTTTTTATTTTTTATTTTTTATTTTTTTTTTTTTTTTTTTTTTTTCTTACATTTTTCTTTTCTTTTCAGATGGTGCTTTTCCTGGTCTGTTGCGAGGTACAATACCATGGTAATATTTGCAAAATATTACTATCTTCTGTCCCGTTTTTCGTATTTCCTTGCAAAGATTGGATTTTGTTCTGTCATTTATATGTCAGATACGAAAATCCATAGCATGTAGTTTTTCATCTTCTGATTCTTCAATTTCCGTGTACATTATACACGGGGAAGAATGCTTGTTGTTTTTCCAGATTTTTGGAGTTGGTGTTTTTGTGTTTGTTATTTTATTATCCTTTTTTTGTGTCATCGGTATTCTTCCGCAGTAGTCCAGTGTTCCTTCTTTTGTTGCTGCTGCGTGGTTGTCATGTAAGTAGATGCTATTTTTAACTTTACTATTCATTGCTTCAATGATTTTCATCTGTTATTTATTTTGTGTTCTGTCTGTATATGTACGGTTATTCATCTTGTGTTTTGTTTTCTTTGATTATTTGCTCTGCCACTTCTTCACAGAATTTTAAGAATTTATGTCTCACTTCCTTGTCTTCCATAAGATTTTCCAGTGTGTCAATCTGTATTTTCCTGTCCAGTTCCATTTCAGTGTCTCTTCTTAAGTTTCCAAATCTAGGGCACTCCGTGATAAGATGGATAATATTTTCGTCCATGTCCGCACTGCATTTGCAGGACGGACTGTCCTTTAGCTTAAATCTGTGGAGGTAACTGGAGAAACCTCCATGTCCGGTCAGTATCTGGGTTCTCAGCGGGCTGATTCCTATTTCTTGTATAATTTTGTACGCTGTTCCGACGTTGGGTAGAAATGTCTTCGTGGTTTTCGCGGTTTCGCCTTCTGCATATCTTTTTTGCCATTTAGCGATCGTGTCTTCCCTTATCCTTCTTTTGGCGTATGAAATTGGGAATCTTGTGTACTCTGCTTTCCTCTTCCTATTGAGAGCCGCCTCCTTCGCCAGCTGGTCTGCGCGTTCGTTCCCGGTCACCCCAACATGTGCCTTGATCCAGAAGAGTTCGATGTGGTTACCTTTATTTCTAATCTCTCTAATGTTTTTCAGAATCACGTTGGCTAGTGAGTGCGTTAGGGGTTCGCTGTTCAGAGCGTCAAGTGTGGCTCTGGAATCGGAGAGAACATTAGTATGCAACCAATTTTTTGCCTTCGCCATTTCGGTCGCCTTCATAACCGCGAACAGCTCTGCCTGGAAAACCGAGCAGTGATTTGCCAGCCTTAACTTCTTGGTTTGGGTTTCTTTTCCTTCTGTCCAGACCGAGATAGCTGCCCCCACCCCCCCTTCGATTTTGCTGCCATCGGTATAGACTATTTTGCCCTTAATGTTTTGCGCTTCCATTATTTGTGGAGTGATGTCGTCGAGGCAGGTGTAGTTGACGGCCTCCCGGTCCGCTGGGTGTTCGATGCTGGCAAATGCCACTCGGTGCTCAAGACTGTAGTCGTCTGTGAGGCATTGCAATGGTCTTCCTCTTTTTACTTCGTATAGTTTTGCCTGTTCCCGTATTCTTTCGTCCAGGGGTAGGAGACCCGCCAGAATCATGGATGAGTGGAGCGACACTGTTCGGTGCGATTTACTGATTTTCTGGGCGAATCCCCTCTGAACGGACATCAACTGCTTCTGGACATACACCTTCTCGGTTTCCGAGGCCCATACCCCCGCTGCGTAAGTGATTATGGGCTCGATCACCGAGATATACATGATCCTTATTATACTTGGGTTTAGGCCCCAGTTCACCCGGGCGGCCCTCGCCAACTGCTTGTAGATGTTCAGCGCTTTTATCGTAACCATCGATATGTGCCTTCTGAAGGTCAATTTTTCGTCAATGATGATATCCAGAAGCTTTATCTCGTTTACTAGTTCCAGTGGCACATTTCCCATGTTTATTCTCGGGTTGTCGTAGATTAGCTTTCTGGTTATCACCATCGACTTGGTTTTTTGAGGAGCAAACCTAAGTTTGTTTCTGATCCCCCATTTTCTTATGTTCTCGAGAAGTTGGTTTGCCATCGTCTGGATTTCAGGCATCTTTGGTCCGGAGATGACGAGGACCACGTCATCCGCGAATGCTTGACAATGTACTCCTGCCCCGTCTATCTCGTTGAGTAGAGAGTCAAGCAGAATGTTCCAGAACAGGGGTCCTGCCACTGACCCCTGCACGCATCCCTTGGTCGTGTTCCTTCTGGATGATTCTCCGGCGTAGTTGACTACCACCGAGCGGTCCTCCAGGTAGCTGCCCACCAGTCTCCAAAGATTTTTGGGGCATCCGAATTTGCCCAACTGGGCCTTTATGGCCGGCCACCAAGCACTGTCGAAGGCGCCCTCTATGTCCAGTGATATAATTAGCGCAATTTCTTTAGTTCTTCTTATTTCCTTTATATGGTTCACTAAGTCATAGAGGGCGTCCTCCGTACTACGCTGGGGCATAAAGCCATACTGCCTTGGGTTCAGTTGGGGAAACACATGCCACCTCAGTCTCCGCACCATCATCTTCTCCAGCGTTTTCCCCAAAATTGATAGGAGTCTTATCGGCCTGTACGATTTCGGGTTATTGTAGTCCTCTTTTCCGGGCTTTCTTAGAACTACTACGGCCGCCTCCTTCCAAGGAATTGGAAAGTGGGACAGCTGCAGACATTTATTGAAGAGTGCTGCGGTTAGTAGTAGGTGTGCACAGATGGCCTCTTTACAAATGTCAGCTGTGAACCCGTCCGGCCCAGGGGCCTTTCGAGCGCTAAAGGAGCTTATGGCCGTTTTCAGTTCCACCAGGGTAAAAGGCGGGTCGTCTTTTCCAAGTTTGGATTCATCTTCAGCTGTGTGTCTCGTTTCCCGGTGCGTCGTTCCTTCGTCGGTGTTTGTGTCCTCAGGAAAGAAAATTTCAGCCAGGTGTTCGGCTGACTCTGTTGATCCAAGCGTTCTTCCGTCCTTTATTAGCGGCAGGTCGTCGTATTTCCGATTTGTTGTTCTTATTACCCTATATATAGTGTCCCACATGGACTCCTTCTCTTGCGTCGTGCAGAATGCTTTCCAGCTTTGGGTCTGTGCTTTTTTTTACTTCCTCCTCGAACATCTGTTTACTGGCCTGGTATTCCGCCCACACGTAGTTCTTCCTCTTTTGAGCCGCGTTCCTTATTCTTCTTTTCCTTGTTCGCATGATCTTCTGCAGTTCCGAGATGCGATCCGTCCACCAGGGGAATGTCTTCCTTTTGTTTATCCTGGTAGCTGGTATTGCTGCCTGGCAGGTGTCGTGTATATTTTGGGAGTAGGTCTTTACTGCGTTTTCTAGGTCCTGGAGTGAGTCTATATTTGTGACCGTTGAGATGGTTAGCCCCGATTCCTCCATTTTCTTCTTCAGTTCTTCCCTGAATTTTTCCCAGTCCGCTTTCCTCGTATTATATTTCCTAGTTGAGGTTCTGATCTTGTTCTTTTCGGGTATCTGTTTTATTTGGAATGTTATTCCATTATGATCGGAGCTGGTTATTCCGGGGTCTACTCTCCATTCCTGAACCTGATCTAAGATGTCGAGGGTACTGATAGTGACGTCCACCCTGCTGGTACATATTTTGGCGTTCCTTATCGTCTCGAATGTGGGTTCGCTACCCACATTGAGGATTTGAAGGTCTTTACTTTCGATGAATGCTGCCAGCTCGGCGCCCCTGTGGTTCTCTTTCCTACTGCCCCACCAGGGGCTCCAGGCATTTACGTCTCCACCTATTATCGTGCTCTTCCATTTGTTACCAGACATGATGTGGTCGATGTGTTCCAGGTAGGGCTCCATCGGCTGGTCTTCCTCCATGTAGACGGAGATCAGGTTGAGGATACCCTGCCTTGTCTGAATTCCGGCCGCCACTATGTTCGTCGTCTGGTCAGTTGGGTCCTGGATTAGGGAGATGTTGGGGTTGAATATCAGTATCGCAGCCTTTACAGGTTTCGTCCTAGGTCTTGTGGTTTGGATAACCTGGACTCCAGTGTACGTTCCAATCTCCCCTTCCCTTCCGACATAGGGTTCTTGGACCAATGATATGTCGACCCGCCTGGCCTGCGCTTCTTTTATTAGCTCGACGGTTGCTGCCTTCTTCCTTTGTAAGTTAGCTTGGATGACGGTGATATTGCTTTGGGCGCCTTCAGCAGTATGCTGTGGTGGATCTGGCTATTGCGTCCCACCTCCTTCTGACCGGGCACTCCTGGTCAAAAGCCGAGTGGTCGATTTTATCTATCTTTGCCGTCTGGCAGTTAATGCATGTGGGGTGATCCCCTACTGTCCACAGGGGGCACTCCGCCTTTAGATGGTTTCCGGCGCAGTGACTGCAGCGGTCCGCTTCGACCTTGCAGAACTTCCGCCCGTGACCGTATCCAAGGCATTTTGTGCATTGGATCAACGGGGACTGGTCCTGCACCACGCATCGCTGAAGGTCAATGTGAACTTTCCCTGCCTCGGTGAGTGCCCTCCATAATTGGGGGGATACCTGGAGAACCACATGTCCCTCATGGGGGTTCCTGGTACGTCTTCGGTACTTGACGACGGCTCTATACTCGGTGGGTTTTATATCTTTTGTCAGGTGCCCGTTCTGTTTTTTTATTGATTGTATAATGTCCTCATCCTTGTTGTAGTTAAGAACGTTTTTGACTATTATTAATGGGTCTCGGTTCTGTGCTTCGTCCACTTTGAGTTTAGGATTTCCCCCCAGCTTGCTCTTGAGCTTCTCTATCGTCTCCTTCGAGGAGCAGCTTATCACTACTTTTTGGTTTCGGGCTTTCCTAATTCTGTCCACAGTGACTCCGCATGTTCGGGCATCCGCAGCTCCCCGGACTTTGGCGATAACATCCTCGCTAGTGTCTTTGTCCTCCGTTGACGAGACGATAATGGAGTAGTTCGTCGAGATTTTAGGTGCCTCTTTAGGGCCGGAGGTTGCTTCTGCGTAGCTCATGTGTTTTTTCGTTTCCTCCAGTATGCCTGCCAACTTTGTACCGGACTCTTGGAGTTGCTTATTTAACGCGGCAGTCTGCTGGAGCTGATGCTGTTGACTTGCCTTGGTCAACATGTCCAGCACGTCAAACGTGATTATCTGGCGTACGGATTTGACCTCGGCAAGAATCTCTTTGATCTCCGGTCTAGTGTCGGCATTCTTACTTTCTTCGGCCATGGTGTATATTTGGTGAGAGTGTTCTTTCTCCTTGTTTAGCAGTACGCTGGTCGTGTGGGCTCTCATCTTCTCCAGTTGTAGGTGGAGGGTCTGGCGGGATTCATTAAGGCGTAACACTATTTCGTACATCGCCCCCAGGTTTTCTAGTACTTTTTCTTTTATGCTGGTCTTTATATTCCCAGATTGTTCCATTTGTTCCTTAGATTCTTGATAAAGCCGGTTTGCTGTAACTGGAAGCGTTGACAGGATCTGTGATGTTCTCTCGCCTGTGGACTCCCGGCTGGATTGGCTCGGGGCCACGTGCGAGGTGTCGCTGTCACTTGCTGGAGTGTGCGCTATATCCTGAATTCTCTTGGTGAGTACCTTCTTCCGTACCATGGGCTCGGCGCGTGCTTCGCCAGCTCCCGGTTTTGGCCCCTTTGATGCCGCACTAGATTGGGACATGGTTGTTGGGTTGTCCGTTGATATTACTGGACGACGTATTGGTAAGTGGATTTATTTTACTTTGTGCTATTAATTGCTTTCTTTCCAGGTATGTTTACTTTAGGTATTTTTATTTATTTACTGTTGTTAATTTTCTTTTCTTTCAGATGGCGTGTGCAATTTGTGTCGTCGGCAGGTAAGTATTCTTCTAATCGTATTGTAGTAAAATTGGATTTTAATTATTTTTCTTTTTCAGGTACAGGGTGCAGATCAGGAGATGCGGCGATGAAGATGTGAGCGAGCGGTCCCAGGCAACAAGAAGAAGGAAAAAGAAGAGTCCGGTTTCGTTGCAACGTCCTGTTTCGGAGTTGCGGAGATTTCAATTTTTTAAAGTTTTAAGGTAAGTTATTAAAATTTTGTCGATATCGTTTCGTTTAAGATGTACTCTAAGTATACAGAACTGATTGAGAGGAAGCGGTCTTTTAATTGAATGGATAATATTTTTTTGTGCAAATTTTTGCCCTTTTATCCTACCTTCCTATAAGGGAGGGTGGGAGGGCAATTCGAATCCCGTTTTCAGCGAATATCTCCGCCGGGGATTGAGCCAGAGGGACGCAAGAGGTGTCTAATTGTTCGTCCAGACGAGACCTATCCGAGCTATTTAAAATTCGATTGCGAAAAGTCAAAAGAAAAATGTTTTTCGAAAGAAAAACTGAATTTTTTAATTTAAAAATGTAATATCTCCCGAGGGGATGAAACCGACGGGGGTATTATATATGTCAAAAAATTTGGAATAATACGTTCTAAAAGATGACGCTAGAAAAAAATTAGAAAAATGAAAATTGAAGATTTTTCTTTAACAAAAATGTAAATTTACGAGTTTCAACCCCTAAACTTTCCCCTAAGGGATGATGCGATTGGTACGAGAGGGACGTCGTTAGACGCGCCTTTTTTGTTACTATGTATCTCCCGAGGGTCGGGAAGAGAAAGGATTGAAGCTTAAAAAGTTATTTAATTAAAACTGTTAATTTACTGAATTTAAATAAACAAAATGGCGTCTAATTAGTATTTTCGCAAAGGAAAATGAAAATAGTGTTCGGGAGCAATGTCGGGAGATGCGAGAGGGATTTAAATGCAAAAGAATTGGGACCTGTACGTTAGCGCGAAAGATTCTAAGTTTGATTATAATGAAATTTAACAACCCTTAAGTGGACTTTTTACTACTATTTTCCCTTAAATTATCCCGTTTTCAGCGAATATCTCCGCCGGGGATTGAGCCAGAGGGACGCAAGAGGTGTCTAATTGTTCGTCCAGACGAGACCTATCCGAGCTATTTAAAATTCGATTGCGAAAAGTCAAAAGAAAAATGTTTTTCGAAAGAAAAACTGAATTTTTTAATTTAAAAATGTAATATCTCCCGAGGGGATGAAACCGACGGGGGTATTATATATGTCAAAAAATTTGGAATAATACGTTCTAAAAGATGACGCTAGAAAAAAATTAGAAAAATGAAAATTGAAGATTTTTCTTTAACAAAAATGTAAATTTACGAGTTTCAACCCCTAAACTTTCCCCTAAGGGATGATGCGATTGGTACGAGAGGGACGTCGTTAGACGCGCCTTTTTTGTTACTATGTATCTCCCGAGGGTCGGGAAGAGAAAGGATTGAAGCTTAAAAAGTTATTTAATTAAAACTGTTAATTTACTGAATTTAAATAAACAAAATGGCGTCTAATTAGTATTTTCGCAAAGGAAAATGAAAATAGTGTTCGGGAGCAATGTCGGGAGATGCGAGAGGGATTTAAATGCAAAAGAATTGGGACCTGTACGTTAGCGCGAAAGATTCTAAGTTTGATTATAATGAAATTTAACAACCCTTAAGTGGACTTTTTACTACTATTTTCCCTTAAATTATCCCGTTTTCAGCGAATATCTCCGCCGGGGATTGAGCCAGAGGGACGCAAGAGGTGTCTAATTGTTCGTCCAGACGAGACCTATCCGAGCTATTTAAAATTCGATTGCGAAAAGTCAAAAGAAAAATGTTTTTCGAAAGAAAAACTGAATTTTTTAATTTAAAAATGTAATATCTCCCGAGGGGATGAAACCGACGGGGGTATTATATATGTCAAAAAATTTGGAATAATACGTTCTAAAAGATGACGCTAGAAAAAAATTAGAAAAATGAAAATTGAAGATTTTTCTTTAACAAAAATGTAAATTTACGAGTTTCAACCCCTAAACTTTCCCCTAAGGGATGATGCGATTGGTACGAGAGGGACGTCGTTAGACGCGCCTTTTTTGTTACTATTTATCTCCCGAGGGTCGGGAAGAGAAAGGATTGAAGCTTAAAAAGTTATTTAATTAAAACTGTTAATTTACTGAATTTAAATAAACAAAATGGCGTCTAATTAGTATTTTCGCAAAGGAAAATGAAAATAGTGTTCGGGAGCAATGTCGGGAGATGCGAGAGGGATTTAAATGCAAAAGAATTGGGACCTGTACGTTAGCGCGAAAGATTCTAAGTTTGATTATAATGAAATTTAACAACCCTTAAGTGGACTTTTTACTACTATTTTCCCTTAAATTATCCCGTTTTCAGCGAATATCTCCGCCGGGGATTGAGCCAGAGGGACGCAAGAGGTGTCTAATTGTTCGTCCAGACGAGACCTATCCGAGCTATTTAAAATTCGATTGCGAAAAGTCAAAAGAAAAATGTTTTTCGAAAGAAAAACTGAATTTTTTAATTTAAAAATGTAATATCTCCCGAGGGGATGAAACCGACGGGGGTATTATATATGTCAAAAAATTTGGAATAATACGTTCTAAAAGATGACGCTAGAAAAAAATTAGAAAAATGAAAATTGAAGATTTTTCTTTAACAAAAATGTAAATTTACGAGTTTCAACCCCTAAACTTTCCCCTAAGGGATGATGCGATTGGTACGAGAGGGACGTCGTTAGACGCGCCTTTTTTGTTACTATGTATCTCCCGAGGGTCGGGAAGAGAAAGGATTGAAGCTTAAAAAGTTATTTAATTAAAACTGTTAATTTACTGAATTTAAATAAACAAAATGGCGTCTAATTAGTATTTTCGCAAAGGAAAATGAAAATAGTGTTCGGGAGCAATGTCGGGAGATGCGAGAGGGATTTAAATGCAAAAGAATTGGGACCTGTACGTTAGCGCGAAAGATTCTAAGTTTGATTATAATGAAATTTAACAACCCTTAAGTGGACTTTTTACTACTATTTTCCCTTAAATTATCCCGTTTTCAGCGAATATCTCCGCCGGGGATTGAGCCAGAGGGACGCAAGAGGTGTCTAATTGTTCGTCCAGACGAGACCTATCCGAGCTATTTAAAATTCGATTGCGAAAAGTCAAAAGAAAAATGTTTTTCGAAAGAAAAACTGAATTTTTTAATTTAAAAATGTAATATCTCCCGAGGGGATGAAACCGACGGGGGTATTATATATGTCAAAAAATTTGGAATAATACGTTCTAAAAGATGACGCTAGAAAAAAATTAGAAAAATGAAAATTGAAGATTTTTCTTTAACAAAAATGTAAATTTACGAGTTTCAACCCCTAAACTTTCCCCTAAGGGATGATGCGATTGGTACGAGAGGGACGTCGTTAGACGCGCCTTTTTTGTTACTATGTATCTCCCGAGGGTCGGGAAGAGAAAGGATTGAAGCTTAAAAAGTTATTTAATTAAAACTGTTAATTTACTGAATTTAAATAAACAAAATGGCGTCTAATTAGTATTTTCGCAAAGGAAAATGAAAATAGTGTTCGGGAGCAATGTCGGGAGATGCGAGAGGGATTTAAATGCAAAAGAATTGGGACCTGTACGTTAGCGCGAAAGATTCTAAGTTTGATTATAATGAAATTTAACAACCCTTAAGTGGACTTTTTACTACTATTTTCCCTTAAATTATCCCGTTTTCAGCGAATATCTCCGCCGGGGATTGAGCCAGAGGGACGCAAGAGGTGTCTAATTGTTCGTCCAGACGAGACCTATCCGAGCTATTTAAAATTCGATTGCGAAAAGTCAAAAGAAAAATGTTTTTCGAAAGAAAAACTGAATTTTTTAATTTAAAAATGTAATATCTCCCGAGGGGATGAAACCGACGGGGGTATTATATATGTCAAAAAATTTGGAATAATACGTTCTAAAAGATGACGCTAGAAAAAAATTAGAAAAATGAAAATTGAAGATTTTTCTTTAACAAAAATGTAAATTTACGAGTTTCAACCCCTAAACTTTCCCCTAAGGGATGATGCGATTGGTACGAGAGGGACGTCGTTAGACGCGCCTTTTTTGTTACTATGTATCTCCCGAGGGTCGGGAAGAGAAAGGATTGAAGCTTAAAAAGTTATTTAATTAAAACTGTTAATTTACTGAATTTAAATAAACAAAATGGCGTCTAATTAGTATTTTCGCAAAGGAAAATGAAAATAGTGTTCGGGAGCAATGTCGGGAGATGCGAGAGGGATTTAAATGCAAAAGAATTGGGACCTGTACGTTAGCGCGAAAGATTCTAAGTTTGATTATAATGAAATTTAACAACCCTTAAGTGGACTTTTTACTACTATTTTCCCTTAAATTATCCCGTTTTCAGCGAATATCTCCGCCGGGGATTGAGCCAGAGGGACGCAAGAGGTGTCTAATTGTTCGTCCAGACGAGACCTATCCGAGCTATTTAAAATTCGATTGCGAAAAGTCAAAAGAAAAATGTTTTTCGAAAGAAAAACTGAATTTTTTAATTTAAAAATGTAATATCTCCCGAGGGGATGAAACCGACGGGGGTATTATATATGTCAAAAAATTTGGAATAATACGTTCTAAAAGATGACGCTAGAAAAAAATTAGAAAAATGAAAATTGAAGATTTTTCTTTAACAAAAATGTAAATTTACGAGTTTCAACCCCTAAACTTTCCCCTAAGGGATGATGCGATTGGTACGAGAGGGACGTCGTTAGACGCGCCTTTTTTGTTACTATGTATCTCCCGAGGGTCGGGAAGAGAAAGGATTGAAGCTTAAAAAGTTATTTAATTAAAACTGTTAATTTACTGAATTTAAATAAACAAAATGGCGTCTAATTAGTATTTTCGCAAAGGAAAATGAAAATAGTGTTCGGGAGCAATGTCGGGAGATGCGAGAGGGATTTAAATGCAAAAGAATTGGGACCTGTACGTTAGCGCGAAAGATTCTAAGTTTGATTATAATGAAATTTAACAACCCTTAAGTGGACTTTTTACTACTATTTTCCCTTAAATTATCCCGTTTTCAGCGAATATCTCCGCCGGGGATTGAGCCAGAGGGACGCAAGAGGTGTCTAATTGTTCGTCCAGACGAGACCTATCCGAGCTATTTAAAATTCGATTGCGAAAAGTCAAAAGAAAAATGTTTTTCGAAAGAAAAACTGAATTTTTTAATTTAAAAATGTAATATCTCCCGAGGGGATGAAACCGACGGGGGTATTATATATGTCAAAAAATTTGGAATAATACGTTCTAAAAGATGACGCTAGAAAAAAATTAGAAAAATGAAAATTGAAGATTTTTCTTTAACAAAAATGTAAATTTACGAGTTTCAACCCCTAAACTTTCCCCTAAGGGATGATGCGATTGGTACGAGAGGGACGTCGTTAGACGCGCCTTTTTTGTTACTATGTATCTCCCGAGGGTCGGGAAGAGAAAGGATTGAAGCTTAAAAAGTTATTTAATTAAAACTGTTAATTTACTGAATTTAAATAAACAAAATGGCGTCTAATTAGTATTTTCGCAAAGGAAAATGAAAATAGTGTTCGGGAGCAATGTCGGGAGATGCGAGAGGGATTTAAATGCAAAAGAATTGGGACCTGTACGTTAGCGCGAAAGATTCTAAGTTTGATTATAATGAAATTTAACAACCCTTAAGTGGACTTTTTACTACTATTTTCCCTTAAATTATCCCGTTTTCAGCGAATATCTCCGCCGGGGATTGAGCCAGAGGGACGCAAGAGGTGTCTAATTGTTCGTCCAGACGAGACCTATCCGAGCTATTTAAAATTCGATTGCGAAAAGTCAAAAGAAAAATGTTTTTCGAAAGAAAAACTGAATTTTTTAATTTAAAAATGTAATATCTCCCGAGGGGATGAAACCGACGGGGGTATTATATGTGTCAAAAAATTTGGAATAATACGTTCTAAAAGATGACGCTAGAAAAAAATTAGAAAAATGAAAATTGAAGATTTTTCTTTAACAAAAATGTAAATTTACGAGTTTCAACCCCTAAACTTTCCCCTAAGGGATGATGCGATTGGTACGAGAGGGACGTCGTTAGACGCGCCTTTTTTGTTACTATGTATCTCCCGAGGGTCGGGAAGAGAAAGGATTGAAGCTTAAAAAGTTATTTAATTAAAACTGTTAATTTACTGAATTTAAATAAACAAAATGGCGTCTAATTAGTATTTTCGCAAAGGAAAATGAAAATAGTGTTCGGGAGCAATGTCGGGAGATGCGAGAGGGATTTAAATGCAAAAGAATTGGGACCTGTACGTTAGCGCGAAAGATTCTAAGTTTGATTATAATGAAATTTAACAACCCTTAAGTGGACTTTTTACTACTATTTTCCCTTAAATTATCCCGTTTTCAGCGAATATCTCCGCCGGGGATTGAGCCAGAGGGACGCAAGAGGTGTCTAATTGTTCGTCCAGACGAGACCTATCCGAGCTATTTAAAATTCGATTGCGAAAAGTCAAAAGAAAAATGTTTTTCGAAAGAAAAACTGAATTTTTTAATTTAAAAATGTAATATCTCCCGAGGGGATGAAACCGACGGGGGTATTATATATGTCAAAAAATTTGGAATAATACGTTCTAAAAGATGACGCTAGAAAAAAATTAGAAAAATGAAAATTGAAGATTTTTCTTTAACAAAAATGTAAATTTACGAGTTTCAACCCCTAAACTTTCCCCTAAGGGATGATGCGATTGGTACGAGAGGGACGTCGTTAGACGCGCCTTTTTTGTTACTATGTATCTCCCGAGGGTCGGGAAGAGAAAGGATTGAAGCTTAAAAAGTTATTTAATTAAAACTGTTAATTTACTGAATTTAAATAAACAAAATGGCGTCTAATTAGTATTTTCGCAAAGGAAAATGAAAATAGTGTTCGGGAGCAATGTCGGGAGATGCGAGAGGGATTTAAATGCAAAAGAATTGGGACCTGTACGTTAGCGCGAAAGATTCTAAGTTTGATTATAATGAAATTTAACAACCCTTAAGTGGACTTTTTACTACTATTTTCCCTTAAATTATCCCGTTTTCAGCGAATATCTCCGCCGGGGATTGAGCCAGAGGGACGCAAGAGGTGTCTAATTGTTCGTCCAGACGAGACCTATCCGAGCTATTTAAAATTCGATTGCGAAAAGTCAAAAGAAAAATGTTTTTCGAAAGAAAAACTGAATTTTTTAATTTAAAAATGTAATATCTCCCGAGGGGATGAAACCGACGGGGGTATTATATATGTCAAAAAATTTGGAATAATACGTTCTAAAAGATGACGCTAGAAAAAAATTAGAAAAATGAAAATTGAAGATTTTTCTTTAACAAAAATGTAAATTTACGAGTTTCAACCCCTAAACTTTCCCCTAAGGGATGATGCGATTGGTACGAGAGGGACGTCGTTAGACGCGCCTTTTTTGTTACTATTTATCTCCCGAGGGTCGGGAAGAGAAAGGATTGAAGCTTAAAAAGTTATTTAATTAAAACTGTTAATTTACTGAATTTAAATAAACAAAATGGCGTCTAATTAGTATTTTCGCAAAGGAAAATGAAAATAGTGTTCGGGAGCAATGTCGGGAGATGCGAGAGGGATTTAAATGCAAAAGAATTGGGACCTGTACGTTAGCGCGAAAGATTCTAAGTTTGATTATAATGAAATTTAACAACCCTTAAGTGGACTTTTTACTACTATTTTCCCTTAAATTATCCCGTTTTCAGCGAATATCTCCGCCGGGGATTGAGCCAGAGGGACGCAAGAGGTGTCTAATTGTTCGTCCAGACGAGACCTATCCGAGCTATTTAAAATTCGATTGCGAAAAGTCAAAAGAAAAATGTTTTTCGAAAGAAAAACTGAATTTTTTAATTTAAAAATGTAATATCTCCCGAGGGGATGAAACCGACGGGGGTATTATATATGTCAAAAAATTTGGAATAATACGTTCTAAAAGATGACGCTAGAAAAAAATTAGAAAAATGAAAATTGAAGATTTTTCTTTAACAAAAATGTAAATTTACGAGTTTCAACCCCTAAACTTTCCCCTAAGGGATGATGCGATTGGTACGAGAGGGACGTCGTTAGACGCGCCTTTTTTGTTACTATGTATCTCCCGAGGGTCGGGAAGAGAAAGGATTGAAGCTTAAAAAGTTATTTAATTAAAACTGTTAATTTACTGAATTTAAATAAACAAAATGGCGTCTAATTAGTATTTTCGCAAAGGAAAATGAAAATAGTGTTCGGGAGCAATGTCGGGAGATGCGAGAGGGATTTAAATGCAAAAGAATTGGGACCTGTACGTTAGCGCGAAAGATTCTAAGTTTGATTATAATGAAATTTAACAACCCTTAAGTGGACTTTTTACTACTATTTTCCCTTAAATTATCCCGTTTTCAGCGAATATCTCCGCCGGGGATTGAGCCAGAGGGACGCAAGAGGTGTCTAATTGTTCGTCCAGACGAGACCTATCCGAGCTATTTAAAATTCGATTGCGAAAAGTCAAAAGAAAAATGTTTTTCGAAAGAAAAACTGAATTTTTTAATTTAAAAATGTAATATCTCCCGAGGGGATGAAACCGACGGGGGTATTATATATGTCAAAAAATTTGGAATAATACGTTCTAAAAGATGACGCTAGAAAAAAATTAGAAAAATGAAAATTGAAGATTTTTCTTTAACAAAAATGTAAATTTACGAGTTTCAACCCCTAAACTTTCCCCTAAGGGATGATGCGATTGGTACGAGAGGGACGTCGTTAGACGCGCCTTTTTTGTTACTATGTATCTCCCGAGGGTCGGGAAGAGAAAGGATTGAAGCTTAAAAAGTTATTTAATTAAAACTGTTAATTTACTGAATTTAAATAAACAAAATGGCGTCTAATTAGTATTTTCGCAAAGGAAAATGAAAATAGTGTTCGGGAGCAATGTCGGGAGATGCGAGAGGGATTTAAATGCAAAAGAATTGGGACCTGTACGTTAGCGCGAAAGATTCTAAGTTTGATTATAATGAAATTTAACAACCCTTAAGTGGACTTTTTACTACTATTTTCCCTTAAATTATCCCGTTTTCAGCGAATATCTCCGCCGGGGATTGAGCCAGAGGGACGCAAGAGGTGTCTAATTGTTCGTCCAGACGAGACCTATCCGAGCTATTTAAAATTCGATTGCGAAAAGTCAAAAGAAAAATGTTTTTCGAAAGAAAAACTGAATTTTTTAATTTAAAAATGTAATATCTCCCGAGGGGATGAAACCGACGGGGGTATTATATATGTCAAAAAATTTGGAATAATACGTTCTAAAAGATGACGCTAGAAAAAAATTAGAAAAATGAAAATTGAAGATTTTTCTTTAACAAAAATGTAAATTTACGAGTTTCAACCCCTAAACTTTCCCCTAAGGGATGATGCGATTGGTACGAGAGGGACGTCGTTAGACGCGCCTTTTTTGTTACTATTTATCTCCCGAGGGTCGGGAAGAGAAAGGATTGAAGCTTAAAAAGTTATTTAATTAAAACTGTTAATTTACTGAATTTAAATAAACAAAATGGCGTCTAATTAGTATTTTCGCAAAGGAAAATGAAAATAGTGTTCGGGAGCAATGTCGGGAGATGCGAGAGGGATTTAAATGCAAAAGAATTGGGACCTGTACGTTAGCGCGAAAGATTCTAAGTTTGATTATAATGAAATTTAACAACCCTTAAGTGGACTTTTTACTACTATTTTCCCTTAAATTATCCCGTTTTCAGCGAATATCTCCGCCGGGGATTGAGCCAGAGGG
The DNA here is from genome assembly GCA_959347405.1 of Napeogenes sylphis. Classification (NCBI taxonomy): domain Eukaryota; kingdom Metazoa; phylum Arthropoda; class Insecta; order Lepidoptera; family Nymphalidae; genus Napeogenes; species Napeogenes sylphis. Next base: position 38,160,921 of record OY365782.1, read on the forward strand.
ACGCAAGAGGTGTCTAATTGTTCGTCCAGACGAGACCTATCCGAGCTATTTAAAATTCGATTGCGAAAAGTCAAAAGAAAAATGTTTTTCGAAAGAAAAACTGAATTTTTTAATTTAAAAATGTAATATCTCCCGAGGGGATGAAACCGACGGGGGTATTATATATGTCAAAAAATTTGGAATAATACGTTCTAAAAGATGACGCTAGAAAAAAATTAGAAAAATGAAAATTGAAGATTTTTCTTTAACAAAAATGTAAATTTACGAGTTTCAACCCCTAAACTTTCCCCTAAGGGATGATGCGATTGGTACGAGAGGGACGTCGTTAGACGCGCCTTTTTTGTTACTATGTATCTCCCGAGGGTCGGGAAGAGAAAGGATTGAAGCTTAAAAAGTTATTTAATTAAAACTGTTAATTTACTGAATTTAAATAAACAAAATGGCGTCTAATTAGTATTTTCGCAAAGGAAAATGAAAATAGTGTTCGGGAGCAATGTCGGGAGATGCGAGAGGGATTTAAATGCAAAAGAATTGGGACCTGTACGTTAGCGCGAAAGATTCTAAGTTTGATTATAATGAAATTTAACAACCCTTAAGTGGACTTTTTACTACTATTTTCCCTTAAATTATCCCGTTTTCAGCGAATATCTCCGCCGGGGATTGAGCCAGAGGGACGCAAGAGGTGTCTAATTGTTCGTCCAGACGAGACCTATCCGAGCTATTTAAAATTCGATTGCGAAAAGTCAAAAGAAAAATGTTTTTCGAAAGAAAAACTGAATTTTTTAATTTAAAAATGTAATATCTCCCGAGGGGATGAAACCGACGGGGGTATTATATATGTCAAAAAATTTGGAATAATACGTTCTAAAAGATGACGCTAGAAAAAAATTAGAAAAATGAAAATTGAAGATTTTTCTTTAACAAAAATGTAAATTTACGAGTTTCAACCCCTAAACTTTCCCCTAAGGGATGATGCGATTGGTACGAGAGGGACGTCGTTAGACGCGCCTTTTTTGTTACTATTTATCTCCCGAGGGTCGGGAAGAGAAAGGATTGAAGCTTAAAAAGTTATTTAATTAAAACTGTTAATTTACTGAATTTAAATAAACAAAATGGCGTCTAATTAGTATTTTCGCAAAGGAAAATGAAAATAGTGTTCGGGAGCAATGTCGGGAGATGCGAGAGGGATTTAAATGCAAAAGAATTGGGACCTGTACGTTAGCGCGAAAGATTCTAAGTTTGATTATAATGAAATTTAACAACCCTTAAGTGGACTTTTTACTACTATTTTCCCTTAAATTATCCCGTTTTCAGCGAATATCTCCGCCGGGGATTGAGCCAGAGGGACGCAAGAGGTGTCTAATTGTTCGTCCAGACGAGACCTATCCGAGCTATTTAAAATTCGATTGCGAAAAGTCAAAAGAAAAATGTTTTTCGAAAGAAAAACTGAATTTTTTAATTTAAAAATGTAATATCTCCCGAGGGGATGAAACCGACGGGGGTATTATATATGTCAAAAAATTTGGAATAATACGTTCTAAAAGATGACGCTAGAAAAAAATTAGAAAAATGAAAATTGAAGATTTTTCTTTAACAAAAATGTAAATTTACGAGTTTCAACCCCTAAACTTTCCCCTAAGGGATGATGCGATTGGTACGAGAGGGACGTCGTTAGACGCGCCTTTTTTGTTACTATGTATCTCCCGAGGGTCGGGAAGAGAAAGGATTGAAGCTTAAAAAGTTATTTAATTAAAACTGTTAATTTACTGAATTTAAATAAACAAAATGGCGTCTAATTAGTATTTTCGCAAAGGAAAATGAAAATAGTGTTCGGGAGCAATGTCGGGAGATGCGAGAGGGATTTAAATGCAAAAGAATTGGGACCTGTACGTTAGCGCGAAAGATTCTAAGTTTGATTATAATGAAATTTAACAACCCTTAAGTGGACTTTTTACTACTATTTTCCCTTAAATTATCCCGTTTTCAGCGAATATCTCCGCCGGGGATTGAGCCAGAGGGACGCAAGAGGTGTCTAATTGTTCGTCCAGACGAGACCTATCCGAGCTATTTAAAATTCGATTGCGAAAAGTCAAAAGAAAAATGTTTTTCGAAAGAAAAACTGAATTTTTTAATTTAAAAATGTAATATCTCCCGAGGGGATGAAACCGACGGGGGTATTATATATGTCAAAAAATTTGGAATAATACGTTCTAAAAGATGACGCTAGAAAAAAATTAGAAAAATGAAAATTGAAGATTTTTCTTTAACAAAAATGTAAATTTACGAGTTTCAACCCCTAAACTTTCCCCTAAGGGATGATGCGATTGGTACGAGAGGGACGTCGTTAGACGCGCCTTTTTTGTTACTATGTATCTCCCGAGGGTCGGGAAGAGAAAGGATTGAAGCTTAAAAAGTTATTTAATTAAAACTGTTAATTTACTGAATTTAAATAAACAAAATGGCGTCTAATTAGTATTTTCGCAAAGGAAAATGAAAATAGTGTTCGGGAGCAATGTCGGGAGATGCGAGAGGGATTTAAATGCAAAAGAATTGGGACCTGTACGTTAGCGCGAAAGATTCTAAGTTTGATTATAATGAAATTTAACAACCCTTAAGTGGACTTTTTACTACTATTTTCCCTTAAATTATCCCGTTTTCAGCGAATATCTCCGCCGGGGATTGAGCCAGAGGGACGCAAGAGGTGTCTAATTGTTCGTCCAGACGAGACCTATCCGAGCTATTTAAAATTCGATTGCGAAAAGTCAAAAGAAAAATGTTTTTCGAAAGAAAAACTGAATTTTTTAATTTAAAAATGTAATATCTCCCGAGGGGATGAAACCGACGGGGGTATTATATATGTCAAAAAATTTGGAATAATACGTTCTAAAAGATGACGCTAGAAAAAAATTAGAAAAATGAAAATTGAAGATTTTTCTTTAACAAAAATGTAAATTTACGAGTTTCAACCCCTAAACTTTCCCCTAAGGGATGATGCGATTGGTACGAGAGGGACGTCGTTAGACGCGCCTTTTTTGTTACTATGTATCTCCCGAGGGTCGGGAAGAGAAAGGATTGAAGCTTAAAAAGTTATTTAATTAAAACTGTTAATTTACTGAATTTAAATAAACAAAATGGCGTCTAATTAGTATTTTCGCAAAGGAAAATGAAAATAGTGTTCGGGAGCAATGTCGGGAGATGCGAGAGGGATTTAAATGCAAAAGAATTGGGACCTGTACGTTAGCGCGAAAGATTCTAAGTTTGATTATAATGAAATTTAACAACCCTTAAGTGGACTTTTTACTACTATTTTCCCTTAAATTATCCCGTTTTCAGCGAATATCTCCGCCGGGGATTGAGCCAGAGGGACGCAAGAGGTGTCTAATTGTTCGTCCAGACGAGACCTATCCGAGCTATTTAAAATTCGATTGCGAAAAGTCAAAAGAAAAATGTTTTTCGAAAGAAAAACTGAATTTTTTAATTTAAAAATGTAATATCTCCCGAGGGGATGAAACCGACGGGGGTATTATATATGTCAAAAAATTTGGAATAATACGTTCTAAAAGATGACGCTAGAAAAAAATTAGAAAAATGAAAATTGAAGATTTTTCTTTAACAAAAATGTAAATTTACGAGTTTCAACCCCTAAACTTTCCCCTAAGGGATGATGCGATTGGTACGAGAGGGACGTCGTTAGACGCGCCTTTTTTGTTACTATGTATCTCCCGAGGGTCGGGAAGAGAAAGGATTGAAGCTTAAAAAGTTATTTAATTAAAACTGTTAATTTACTGAATTTAAATAAACAAAATGGCGTCTAATTAGTATTTTCGCAAAGGAAAATGAAAATAGTGTTCGGGAGCAATGTCGGGAGATGCGAGAGGGATTTAAATGCAAAAGAATTGGGACCTGTACGTTAGCGCGAAAGATTCTAAGTTTGATTATAATGAAATTTAACAACCCTTAAGTGGACTTTTTACTACTATTTTCCCTTAAATTATCCCGTTTTCAGCGAATATCTCCGCCGGGGATTGAGCCAGAGGGACGCAAGAGGTGTCTAATTGTTCGTCCAGACGAGACCTATCCGAGCTATTTAAAATTCGATTGCGAAAAGTCAAAAGAAAAATGTTTTTCGAAAGAAAAACTGAATTTTTTAATTTAAAAATGTAATATCTCCCGAGGGGATGAAACCGACGGGGGTATTATATATGTCAAAAAATTTGGAATAATACGTTCTAAAAGATGACGCTAGAAAAAAATTAGAAAAATGAAAATTGAAGATTTTTCTTTAACAAAAATGTAAATTTACGAGTTTCAACCCCTAAACTTTCCCCTAAGGGATGATGCGATTGGTACGAGAGGGACGTCGTTAGACGCGCCTTTTTTGTTACTATGTATCTCCCGAGGGTCGGGAAGAGAAAGGATTGAAGCTTAAAAAGTTATTTAATTAAAACTGTTAATTTACTGAATTTAAATAAACAAAATGGCGTCTAATTAGTATTTTCGCAAAGGAAAATGAAAATAGTGTTCGGGAGCAATGTCGGGAGATGCGAGAGGGATTTAAATGCAAAAGAATTGGGACCTGTACGTTAGCGCGAAAGATTCTAAGTTTGATTATAATGAAATTTAACAACCCTTAAGTGGACTTTTTACTACTATTTTCCCTTAAATTATCCCGTTTTCAGCGAATATCTCCGCCGGGGATTGAGCCAGAGGGACGCAAGAGGTGTCTAATTGTTCGTCCAGACGAGACCTATCCGAGCTATTTAAAATTCGATTGCGAAAAGTCAAAAGAAAAATGTTTTTCGAAAGAAAAACTGAATTTTTTAATTTAAAAATGTAATATCTCCCGAGGGGATGAAACCGACGGGGGTATTATATATGTCAAAAAATTTGGAATAATACGTTCTAAAAGATGACGCTAGAAAAAAATTAGAAAAATGAAAATTGAAGATTTTTCTTTAACAAAAATGTAAATTTACGAGTTTCAACCCCTAAACTTTCCCCTAAGGGATGATGCGATTGGTACGAGAGGGACGTCGTTAGACGCGCCTTTTTTGTTACTATGTATCTCCCGAGGGTCGGGAAGAGAAAGGATTGAAGCTTAAAAAGTTATTTAATTAAAACTGTTAATTTACTGAATTTAAATAAACAAAATGGCGTCTAATTAGTATTTTCGCAAAGGAAAATGAAAATAGTGTTCGGGAGCAATGTCGGGAGATGCGAGAGGGATTTAAATGCAAAAGAATTGGGACCTGTACGTTAGCGCGAAAGATTCTAAGTTTGATTATAATGAAATTTAACAACCCTTAAGTGGACTTTTTACTACTATTTTCCCTTAAATTATCCCGTTTTCAGCGAATATCTCCGCCGGGGATTGAGCCAGAGGGACGCAAGAGGTGTCTAATTGTTCGTCCAGACGAGACCTATCCGAGCTATTTAAAATTCGATTGCGAAAAGTCAAAAGAAAAATGTTTTTCGAAAGAAAAACTGAATTTTTTAATTTAAAAATGTAATATCTCCCGAGGGGATGAAACCGACGGGGGTATTATATATGTCAAAAAATTTGGAATAATACGTTCTAAAAGATGACGCTAGAAAAAAATTAGAAAAATGAAAATTGAAGATTTTTCTTTAACAAAAATGTAAATTTACGAGTTTCAACCCCTAAACTTTCCCCTAAGGGATGATGCGATTGGTACGAGAGGGACGTCGTTAGACGCGCCTTTTTTGTTACTATGTATCTCCCGAGGGTCGGGAAGAGAAAGGATTGAAGCTTAAAAAGTTATTTAATTAAAACTGTTAATTTACTGAATTTAAATAAACAAAATGGCGTCTAATTAGTATTTTCGCAAAGGAAAATGAAAATAGTGTTCGGGAGCAATGTCGGGAGATGCGAGAGGGATTTAAATGCAAAAGAATTGGGACCTGTACGTTAGCGCGAAAGATTCTAAGTTTGATTATAATGAAATTTAACAACCCTTAAGTGGACTTTTTACTACTATTTTCCCTTAAATTATCCCGTTTTCAGCGAATATCTCCGCCGGGGATTGAGCCAGAGGGACGCAAGAGGTGTCTAATTGTTCGTCCAGACGAGACCTATCCGAGCTATTTAAAATTCGATTGCGAAAAGTCAAAAGAAAAATGTTTTTCGAAAGAAAAACTGAATTTTTTAATTTAAAAATGTAATATCTCCCGAGGGGATGAAACCGACGGGGGTATTATATATGTCAAAAAATTTGGAATAATACGTTCTAAAAGATGACGCTAGAAAAAAATTAGAAAAATGAAAATTGAAGATTTTTCTTTAACAAAAATGTAAATTTACGAGTTTCAACCCCTAAACTTTCCCCTAAGGGATGATGCGATTGGTACGAGAGGGACGTCGTTAGACGCGCCTTTTTTGTTACTATGTATCTCCCGAGGGTCGGGAAGAGAAAGGATTGAAGCTTAAAAAGTTATTTAATTAAAACTGTTAATTTACTGAATTTAAATAAACAAAATGGCGTCTAATTAGTATTTTCGCAAAGGAAAATGAAAATAGTGTTCGGGAGCAATGTCGGGAGATGCGAGAGGGATTTAAATGCAAAAGAATTGGGACCTGTACGTTAGCGCGAAAGATTCTAAGTTTGATTATAATGAAATTTAACAACCCTTAAGTGGACTTTTTACTACTATTTTCCCTTAAATTATCCCGTTTTCAGCGAATATCTCCGCCGGGGATTGAGCCAGAGGGACGCAAGAGGTGTCTAATTGTTCGTCCAGACGAGACCTATCCGAGCTATTTAAAATTCGATTGCGAAAAGTCAAAAGAAAAATGTTTTTCGAAAGAAAAACTGAATTTTTTAATTTAAAAATGTAATATCTCCCGAGGGGATGAAACCGACGGGGGTATTATATATGTCAAAAAATTTGGAATAATACGTTCTAAAAGATGACGCTAGAAAAAAATTAGAAAAATGAAAATTGAAGATTTTTCTTTAACAAAAATGTAAATTTACGAGTTTCAACCCCTAAACTTTCCCCTAAGGGATGATGCGATTGGTACGAGAGGGACGTCGTTAGACGCGCCTTTTTTGTTACTATGTATCTCCCGAGGGTCGGGAAGAGAAAGGATTGAAGCTTAAAAAGTTATTTAATTAAAACTGTTAATTTACTGAATTTAAATAAACAAAATGGCGTCTAATTAGTATTTTCGCAAAGGAAAATGAAAATAGTGTTCGGGAGCAATGTCGGGAGATGCGAGAGGGATTTAAATGCAAAAGAATTGGGACCTGTACGTTAGCGCGAAAGATTCTAAGTTTGATTATAATGAAATTTAACAACCCTTAAGTGGACTTTTTACTACTATTTTCCCTTAAATTATCCCGTTTTCAGCGAATATCTCCGCCGGGGATTGAGCCAGAGGGACGCAAGAGGTGTCTAATTGTTCGTCCAGACGAGACCTATCCGAGCTATTTAAAATTCGATTGCGAAAAGTCAAAAGAAAAATGTTTTTCGAAAGAAAAACTGAATTTTTTAATTTAAAAATGTAATATCTCCCGAGGGGATGAAACCGACGGGGGTATTATATATGTCAAAAAATTTGGAATAATACGTTCTAAAAGATGACGCTAGAAAAAAATTAGAAAAATGAAAATTGAAGATTTTTCTTTAACAAAAATGTAAATTTACGAGTTTCAACCCCTAAACTTTCCCCTAAGGGATGATGCGATTGGTACGAGAGGGACGTCGTTAGACGCGCCTTTTTTGTTACTATGTATCTCCCGAGGGTCGGGAAGAGAAAGGATTGAAGCTTAAAAAGTTATTTAATTAAAACTGTTAATTTACTGAATTTAAATAAACAAAATGGCGTCTAATTAGTATTTTCGCAAAGGAAAATGAAAATAGTGTTCGGGAGCAATGTCGGGAGATGCGAGAGGGATTTAAATGCAAAAGAATTGGGACCTGTACGTTAGCGCGAAAGATTCTAAGTTTGATTATAATGAAATTTAACAACCCTTAAGTGGACTTTTTACTACTATTTTCCCTTAAATTATCCCGTTTTCAGCGAATATCTCCGCCGGGGATTGAGCCAGAGGGACGCAAGAGGTGTCTAATTGTTCGTCCAGACGAGACCTATCCGAGCTATTTAAAATTCGATTGCGAAAAGTCAAAAGAAAAATGTTTTTCGAAAGAAAAACTGAATTTTTTAATTTAAAAATGTAATATCTCCCGAGGGGATGAAACCGACGGGGGTATTATATATGTCAAAAAATTTGGAATAATACGTTCTAAAAGATGACGCTAGAAAAAAATTAGAAAAATGAAAATTGAAGATTTTTCTTTAACAAAAATGTAAATTTACGAGTTTCAACCCCTAAACTTTCCCCTAAGGGATGATGCGATTACGTCGTTAGACGCGCCTTTTTTGTTACTATGTATCTCCCGAGGGTCGGGAAGAGAAAGGATTGAAGCTTAAAAAGTTATTTAATTAAAACTGTTAATTTACTGAATTTAAATAAACAAAATGGCGTCTAATTAGTATTTTCGCAAAGGAAAATGAAAATAGTGTTCGGGAGCAATGTCGGGAGATGCGAGAGGGATTTAAATGCAAAAGAATTGGGACCTGTACGTTAGCGCGAAAGATTCTAAGTTTGATTATAATGAAATTTAACAACCCTTAAGTGGACTTTTTACTACTATTTTCCCTTAAATTATCCCGTTTTCAGCGAATATCTCCGCCGGGGATTGAGCCAGAGGGACGCAAGAGGTGTCTAATTGTTCGTCCAGACGAGACCTATCCGAGCTATTTAAAATTCGATTGCGAAAAGTCAAAAGAAAAATGTTTTTCGAAAGAAAAACTGAATTTTTTAATTTAAAAATGTAATATCTCCCGAGGGGATGAAACCGACGGGGGTATTATATATGTCAAAAAATTTGGAATAATACGTTCTAAAAGATGATGCTAGAAAAAAATTAGAAAAATGAAAATTGAAGATTTTTCTTTAACAAAAATGTAAATTTACGAGTTTCAACCCCTAAACTTTCCCCTAAGGGATGATGCGATTGGTACGAGAGGGACGTCGTTAGACGCGCCTTTTTTGTTACTATGTATCTCCCGAGGGTCGGGAAGAGAAAGGATTGAAGCTTAAAAAGTTATTTAATTAAAACTGTTAATTTACTGAATTTAAATAAACAAAATGGCGTCTAATTAGTATTTTCGCAAAGGAAAATGAAAATAGTGTTCGGGAGCAATGTCGGGAGATGCGAGAGGGATTTAAATGCAAAAGAATTGGGACCTGTACGTTAGCGCGAAAGATTCTAAGTTTGATTATAATGAAATTTAACAACCCTTAAGTGGACTTTTTACTACTATTTTCCCTTAAATTATCCCGTTTTCAGCGAATATCTCCGCCGGGGATTGAGCCAGAGGGACGCAAGAGGTGTCTAATTGTTCGTCCAGACGAGACCTATCCGAGCTATTTAAAATTCGATTGCGAAAAGTCAAAAGAAAAATGTTTTTCGAAAGAAAAACTGAATTTTTTAATTTAAAAATGTAATATCTCCCGAGGGGATGAAACCGACGGGGGTATTATATATGTCAAAAAATTTGGAATAATACGTTCTAAAAGATGACGCTAGAAAAAAATTAGAAAAATGAAAATTGAAGATTTTTCTTTAACAAAAATGTAAATTTACGAGTTTCAACCCCTAAACTTTCCCCTAAGGGATGATGCGATTGGTACGAGAGGGACGTCGTTAGACGCGCCTTTTTTGTTACTATGTATCTCCCGAGGGTCGGGAAGAGAAAGGATTGAAGCTTAAAAAGTTATTTAATTAAAACTGTTAATTTACTGAATTTAAATAAACAAAATGGCGTCTAATTAGTATTTTCGCAAAGGAAAATGAAAATAGTGTTCGGGAGCAATGTCGGGAGATGCGAGAGGGATTTAAATGCAAAAGAATTGGGACCTGTACGTTAGCGCGAAAGATTCTAAGTTTGATTATAATGAAATTTAACAACCCTTAAGTGGACTTTTTACTACTATTTTCCCTTAAATTATCCCGTTTTCAGCGAATATCTCCGCCGGGGATTGAGCCAGAGGGACGCAAGAGGTGTCTAATTGTTCGTCCAGACGAGACCTATCCGAGCTATTTAAAATTCGATTGCGAAAAGTCAAAAGAAAAATGTTTTTCGAAAGAAAAACTGAATTTTTTAATTTAAAAATGTAATATCTCCCGAGGGGATGAAACCGACGGGGGTATTATATATGTCAAAAAATTTGGAATAATACGTTCTAAAAGATGACGCTAGAAAAAAATTAGAAAAATGAAAATTGAAGATTTTTCTTTAACAAAAATGTAAATTTACGAGTTTCAACCCCTAAACTTTCCCCTAAGGGATGATGCGATTGGTACGAGAGGGACGTCGTTAGACGCGCCTTTTTTGTTACTATGTATCTCCCGAGGGTCGGGAAGAGAAAGGATTGAAGCTTAAAAAGTTATTTAATTAAAACTGTTAATTTACTGAATTTAAATAAACAAAATGGCGTCTAATTAGTATTTTCGCAAAGGAAAATGAAAATAGTGTTCGGGAGCAATGTCGGGAGATGCGAGAGGGATTTAAATGCAAAAGAATTGGGACCTGTACGTTAGCGCGAAAGATTCTAAGTTTGATTATAATGAAATTTAACAACCCTTAAGTGGACTTTTTACTACTATTTTCCCTTAAATTATCCCGTTTTCAGCGAATATCTCCGCCGGGGATTGAGCCAGAGGGACGCAAGAGGTGTCTAATTGTTCGTCCAGACGAGACCTATCCGAGCTATTTAAAATTCGATTGCGAAAAGTCAAAAGAAAAATGTTTTTCGAAAGAAAAACTGAATTTTTTAATTTAAAAATGTAATATCTCCCGAGGGGATGAAACCGACGGGGGTATTATATATGTCAAAAAATTTGGAATAATACGTTCTAAAAGATGACGCTAGAAAAAAATTAGAAAAATGAAAATTGAAGATTTTTCTTTAACAAAAATGTAAATTTACGAGTTTCAACCCCTAAACTTTCCCCTAAGGGATGATGCGATTGGTACGAGAGGGACGTCGTTAGACGCGCCTTTTTTGTTACTATGTATCTCCCGAGGGTCGGGAAGAGAAAGGATTGAAGCTTAAAAAGTTATTTAATTAAAACTGTTAATTTACTGAATTTAAATAAACAAAATGGCGTCTAATTAGTATTTTCGCAAAGGAAAATGAAAATAGTGTTCGGGAGCAATGTCGGGAGATGCGAGAGGGATTTAAATGCAAAAGAATTGGGACCTGTACGTTAGCGCGAAAGATTCTAAGTTTGATTATAATGAAATTTAACAACCCTTAAGTGGACTTTTTACTACTATTTTCCCTTAAATTATCCCGTTTTCAGCGAATATCTCCGCCGGGGATTGAGCCAGAGGGACGCAAGAGGTGTCTAATTGTTCGTCCAGACGAGACCTATCCGAGCTATTTAAAATTCGATTGCGAAAAGTCAAAAGAAAAATGTTTTTCGAAAGAAAAACTGAATTTTTTAATTTAAAAATGTAATATCTCCCGAGGGGATGAAACCGACGGGGGTATTATATATGTCAAAAAATTTGGAATAATACGTTCTAAAAGATGACGCTAGAAAAAAATTAGAAAAATGAAAATTGAAGATTTTTCTTTAACAAAAATGTAAATTTACGAGTTTCAACCCCTAAACTTTCCCCTAAGGGATGATGCGATTGGTACGAGAGGGACGTCGTTAGACGCGCCTTTTTTGTTACTATGTATCTCCCGAGGGTCGGGAAGAGAAAGGATTGAAGCTTAAAAAGTTATTTAATTAAAACTGTTAATTTACTGAATTTAAATAAACAAAATGGCGTCTAATTAGTATTTTCGCAAAGGAAAATGAAAATAGTGTTCGGGAGCAATGTCGGGAGATGCGAGAGGGATTTAAATGCAAAAGAATTGGGACCTGTACGTTAGCGCGAAAGATTCTAAGTTTGATTATAATGAAATTTAACAACCCTTAAGTGGACTTTTTACTACTATTTTCCCTTAAATTATCCCGTTTTCAGCGAATATCTCCGCCGGGGATTGAGCCAGAGGGACGCAAGAGGTGTCTAATTGTTCGTCCAGACGAGACCTATCCGAGCTATTTAAAATTCGATTGCGAAAAGTCAAAAGAAAAATGTTTTTCGAAAGAAAAACTGAATTTTTTAATTTAAAAATGTAATATCTCCCGAGGGGATGAAACCGACGGGGGTATTATATATGTCAAAAAATTTGGAATAATACGTTCTAAAAGATGACGCTAGAAAAAAATTAGAAAAATGAAAATTGAAGATTTTTCTTTAACAAAAATGTAAATTTACGAGTTTCAACCCCTAAACTTTCCCCTAAGGGATGATGCGATTGGTACGAGAGGGACGTCGTTAGACGCGCCTTTTTTGTTACTATGTATCTCCCGAGGGTCGGGAAGAGAAAGGATTGAAGCTTAAAAAGTTATTTAATTAAAACTGTTAATTTACTGAATTTAAATAAACAAAATGGCGTCTAATTAGTATTTTCGCAAAGGAAAATGAAAATAGTGTTCGGGAGCAATGTCGGGAGATGCGAGAGGGATTTAAATGCAAAAGAATTGGGACCTGTACGTTAGCGCGAAAGATTCTAAGTTTGATTATAATGAAATTTAACAACCCTTAAGTGGACTTTTTACTACTATTTTCCCTTAAATTATCCCGTTTTCAGCGAATATCTCCGCCGGGGATTGAGCCAGAGGGACGCAAGAGGTGTCTAATTGTTCGTCCAGACGAGACCTATCCGAGCTATTTAAAATTCGATTGCGAAAAGTCAAAAGAAAAATGTTTTTCGAAAGAAAAACTGAATTTTTTAATTTAAAAATGTAATATCTCCCGAGGGGATGAAACCGACGGGGGTATTATATATGTCAAAAAATTTGGAATAATACGTTCTAAAAGATGACGCTAGAAAAAAATTAGAAAAATGAAAATTGAAGATTTTTCTTTAACAAAAATGTAAATTTACGAGTTTCAACCCCTAAACTTTCCCCTAAGGGATGATGCGATTGGTACGAGAGGGACGTCGTTAGACGCGCCTTTTTTGTTACTATGTATCTCCCGAGGGTCGGGAAGAGAAAGGATTGAAGCTTAAAAAGTTATTTAATTAAAACTGTTAATTTACTGAATTTAAATAAACAAAATGGCGTCTAATTAGTATTTTCGCAAAGGAAAATGAAAATAGTGTTCGGGAGCAATGTCGGGAGATGCGAGAGGGATTTAAATGCAAAAGAATTGGGACCTGTACGTTAGCGCGAAAGATTCTAAGTTTGATTATAATGAAATTTAACAACCCTTAAGTGGACTTTTTACTACTATTTTCCCTTAAATTATCCCGTTTTCAGCGAATATCTCCGCCGGGGATTGAGCCAGAGGGACGCAAGAGGTGTCTAATTGTTCGTCCAGACGAGACCTATCCGAGCTATTTAAAATTCGATTGCGAAAAGTCAAAAGAAAAATGTTTTTCGAAAGAAAAACTGAATTTTTTAATTTAAAAATGTAATATCTCCCGAGGGGATGAAACCGACGGGGGTATTATATATGTCAAAAAATTTGGAATAATACGTTCTAAAAGATGACGCTAGAAAAAAATTAGAAAAATGAAAATTGAAGATTTTTCTTTAACAAAAATGTAAATTTACGAGTTTCAACCCCTAAACTTTCCCCTAAGGGATGATGCGATTGGTACGAGAGGGACGTCGTTAGACGCGCCTTTTTTGTTACTATTTATCTCCCGAGGGTCGGGAAGAGAAAGGATTGAAGCTTAAAAAGTTATTTAATTAAAACTGTTAATTTACTGAATTTAAATAAACAAAATGGCGTCTAATTAGTATTTTCGCAAAGGAAAATGAAAATAGTGTTCGGGAGCAATGTCGGGAGATGCGAGAGGGATTTAAATGCAAAAGAATTGGGACCTGTACGTTAGCGCGAAAGATTCTAAGTTTGATTATAATGAAATTTAACAACCCTTAAGTGGACTTTTTACTACTATTTTCCCTTAAATTATCCCGTTTTCAGCGAATATCTCCGCCGGGGATTGAGCCAGAGGGACGCAAGAGGTGTCTAATTGTTCGTCCAGACGAGACCTATCCGAGCTATTTAAAATTCGATTGCGAAAAGTCAAAAGAAAAATGTTTTTCGAAAGAAAAACTGAATTTTTTAATTTAAAAATGTAATATCTCCCGAGGGGATGAAACCGACGGGGGTATTATATATGTCAAAAAATTTGGAATAATACGTTCTAAAAGATGACGCTAGAAAAAAATTAGAAAAATGAAAATTGAAGATTTTTCTTTAACAAAAATGTAAATTTACGAGTTTCAACCCCTAAACTTTCCCCTAAGGGATGATGCGATTGGTACGAGAGGGACGTCGTTAGACGCGCCTTTTTTGTTACTATGTATCTCCCGAGGGTCGGAAAGAGAAAGGATTGAAGCTTAAAAAGTTATTTAATTAAAACTGTTAATTTACTGAATTTAAATAAACAAAATGGCGTCTAATTAGTATTTTCGCAAAGGAAAATGAAAATAGTGTTCGGGAGCAATGTCGGGAGATGCGAGAGGGATTTAAATGCAAAAGAATTGGGACCTGTACGTTAGCGCGAAAGATTCTAAGTTTGATTATAATGAAATTTAACAACCCTTAAGTGGACTTTTTAATACTATTTTCCCTTAAATTATCCCGTTTTCAGCGAATATCTCCGCCGGGGATTGAGCCAGAGGGACGCAAGAGGTGTCTAATTGTTCGTCCAGACGAGACCTATCCGAGCTATTTAAAATTCGATTGCGAAAAGTCAAAAGAAAAATGTTTTTCGAAAGAAAAACTGAATTTTTTAATTTAAAAATGTAATATCTCCCGAGGGGATGAAACCGACGGGGGTATTATATATGTCAAAAAATTTGGAATAATACGTTCTAAAAGATGACGCTAGAAAAAAATTAGAAAAATGAAAATTGAAGATTTTTCTTTAACAAAAATGTAAATTTACGAGTTTCAACCCCTAAACTTTCCCCTAAGGGATGATGCGATTGGTACGAGAGGGACGTCGTTAGACGCGCCTTTTTTGTTACTATGTATCTCCCGAGGGTCGGGAAGAGAAAGGATTGAAGCTTAAAAAGTTATTTAATTAAAACTGTTAATTTACTGAATTTAAATAAACAAAATGGCGTCTAATTAGTATTTTCGCAAAGGAAAATGAAAATAGTGTTCGGGAGCAATGTCGGGAGATGCGAGAGGGATTTAAATGCAAAAGAATTGGGACCTGTACGTTAGCGCGAAAGATTCTAAGTTTGATTATAATGAAATTTAACAACCCTTAAGTGGACTTTTTACTACTATTTTCCCTTAAATTATCCCGTTTTCAGCGAATATCTCCGCCGGGGATTGAGCCAGAGGGACGCAAGAGGTGTCTAATTGTTCGTCCAGACGAGACCTATCCGAGCTATTTAAAATTCGATTGCGAAAAGTCAAAAGAAAAATGTTTTTCGAAAGAAAAACTGAATTTTTTAATTTAAAAATGTAATATCTCCCGAGGGGATGAAACCGACGGGGGTATTATATATGTCAAAAAATTTGGAATAATACGTTCTAAAAGATGACGCTAGAAAAAAATTAGAAAAATGAAAATTGAAGATTTTTCTTTAACAAAAATGTAAATTTACGAGTTTCAACCCCTAAACTTTCCCCTAAGGGATGATGCGATTGGTACGAGAGGGACGTCGTTAGACGCGCCTTTTTTGTTACTATTTATCTCCCGAGGGTCGGGAAGAGAAAGGATTGAAGCTTAAAAAGTTATTTAATTAAAACTGTTAATTTACTGAATTTAAATAAACAAAATGGCGTCTAATTAGTATTTTCGCAAAGGAAAATGAAAATAGTGTTCGGGAGCAATGTCGGGAGATGCGAGAGGGATTTAAATGCAAAAGAATTGGGACCTGTACGTTAGCGCGAAAGATTCTAAGTTTGATTATAATGAAATTTAACAACCCTTAAGTGGACTTTTTACTACTATTTTCCCTTAAATTATCCCGTTTTCAGCGAATATCTCCGCCGGGGATTGAGCCAGAGGGACGCAAGAGGTGTCTAATTGTTCGTCCAGACGAGACCTATCCGAGCTATTTAAAATTCGATTGCGAAAAGTCAAAAGAAAAATGTTTTTCGAAAGAAAAACTGAATTTTTTAATTTAAAAATGTAATATCTCCCGAGGGGATGAAACCGACGGGGGTATTATATATGTCAAAAAATTTGGAATAATACGTTCTAAAAGATGACGCTAGAAAAAAATTAGAAAAATGAAAATTGAAGATTTTTCTTTAACAAAAATGTAAATTTACGAGTTTCAACCCCTAAACTTTCCCCTAAGGGATGATGCGATTGGTACGAGAGGGACGTCGTTAGACGCGCCTTTTTTGTTACTATGTATCTCCCGAGGGTCGGAAAGAGAAAGGATTGAAGCTTAAAAAGTTATTTAATTAAAACTGTTAATTTACTGAATTTAAATAAACAAAATGGCGTCTAATTAGTATTTTCGCAAAGGAAAATGAAAATAGTGTTCGGGAGCAATGTCGGGAGATGCGAGAGGGATTTAAATGCAAAAGAATTGGGACCTGTACGTTAGCGCGAAAGATTCTAAGTTTGATTATAATGAAATTTAACAACCCTTAAGTGGACTTTTTAATACTATTTTCCCTTAAATTATCCCGTTTTCAGCGAATATCTCCGCCGGGGATTGAGCCAGAGGGACGCAAGAGGTGTCTAATTGTTCGTCCAGACGAGACCTATCCGAGCTATTTAAAATTCGATTGCGAAAAGTCAAAAGAAAAATGTTTTTCGAAAGAAAAACTGAATTTTTTAATTTAAAAATGTAATATCTCCCGAGGGGATGAAACCGACGGGGGTATTATATATGTCAAAAAATTTGGAATAATACGTTCTAAAAGATGACGCTAGAAAAAAATTAGAAAAATGAAAATTGAAGATTTTTCTTTAACAAAAATGTAAATTTACGAGTTTCAACCCCTAAACTTTCCCCTAAGGGATGATGCGATTGGTACGAGAGGGACGTCGTTAGACGCGCCTTTTTTGTTACTATGTATCTCCCGAGGGTCGGGAAGAGAAAGGATTGAAGCTTAAAAAGTTATTTAATTAAAACTGTTAATTTACTGAATTTAAATAAACAAAATGGCGTCTAATTAGTATTTTCGCAAAGGAAAATGAAAATAGTGTTCGGGAGCAATGTCGGGAGATGCGAGAGGGATTTAAATGCAAAAGAATTGGGACCTGTACGTTAGCGCGAAAGATTCTAAGTTTGATTATAATGAAATTTAACAACCCTTAAGTGGACTTTTTACTACTATTTTCCCTTAAATTATCCCGTTTTCAGCGAATATCTCCGCCGGGGATTGAGCCAGAGGGACGCAAGAGGTGTCTAATTGTTCGTCCAGACGAGACCTATCCGAGCTATTTAAAATTCGATTGCGAAAAGTCAAAAGAAAAATGTTTTTCGAAAGAAAAACTGAATTTTTTAATTTAAAAATGTAATATCTCCCGAGGGGATGAAACCGACGGGGGTATTATATATGTCAAAAAATTTGGAATAATACGTTCTAAAAGATGACGCTAGAAAAAAATTAGAAAAATGAAAATTGAAGATTTTTCTTTAACAAAAATGTAAATTTACGAGTTTCAACCCCTAAACTTTCCCCTAAGGGATGATGCGATTGGTACGAGAGGGACGTCGTTAGACGCGCCTTTTTTGTTACTATGTATCTCCCGAGGGTCGGGAAGAGAAAGGATTGAAGCTTAAAAAGTTATTTAATTAAAACTGTTAATTTACTGAATTTAAATAAACAAAATGGCGTCTAATTAGTATTTTCGCAAAGGAAAATGAAAATAGTGTTCGGGAGCAATGTCGGGAGATGCGAGAGGGATTTAAATGCAAAAGAATTGGGACCTGTACGTTAGCGCGAAAGATTCTAAGTTTGATTATAATGAAATTTAACAACCCTTAAGTGGACTTTTTACTACTATTTTCCCTTAAATTATCCCGTTTTCAGCGAATATCTCCGCCGGGGATTGAGCCAGAGGGACGCAAGAGGTGTCTAATTGTTCGTCCAGACGAGACCTATCCGAGCTATTTAAAATTCGATTGCGAAAAGTCAAAAGAAAAATGTTTTTCGAAAGAAAAACTGAATTTTTTAATTTAAAAATGTAATATCTCCCGAGGGGATGAAACCGACGGGGGTATTATATATGTCAAAAAATTTGGAATAATACGTTCTAAAAGATGACGCTAGAAAAAAATTAGAAAAATGAAAATTGAAGATTTTTCTTTAACAAAAATGTAAATTTACGAGTTTCAACCCCTAAACTTTCCCCTAAGGGATGATGCGATTGGTACGAGAGGGACGTCGTTAGACGCGCCTTTTTTGTTACTATGTATCTCCCGAGGGTCGGGAAGAGAAAGGATTGAAGCTTAAAAAGTTATTTAATTAAAACTGTTAATTTACTGAATTTAAATAAACAAAATGGCGTCTAATTAGTATTTTCGCAAAGGAAAATGAAAATAGTGTTCGGGAGCAATGTCGGGAGATGCGAGAGGGATTTAAATGCAAAAGAATTGGGACCTGTACGTTAGCGCGAAAGATTCTAAGTTTGATTATAATGAAATTTAACAACCCTTAAGTGGACTTTTTACTACTATTTTCCCTTAAATTATCCCGTTTTCAGCGAATATCTCCGCCGGGGATTGAGCCAGAGGGACGCAAGAGGTGTCTAATTGTTCGTCCAGACGAGACCTATCCGAGCTATTTAAAATTCGATTGCGAAAAGTCAAAAGAAAAATGTTTTTCGAAAGAAAAACTGAATTTTTTAATTTAAAAATGTAATATCTCCCGAGGGGATGAAACCGACGGGGGTATTATATATGTCAAAAAATTTGGAATAATACGTTCTAAAAGATGACGCTAGAAAAAAATTAGAAAAATGAAAATTGAAGATTTTTCTTTAACAAAAATGTAAATTTACGAGTTTCAACCCCTAAACTTTCCCCTAAGGGATGATGCGATTGGTACGAGAGGGACGTCGTTAGACGCGCCTTTTTTGTTACTATGTATCTCCCGAGGGTCGGGAAGAGAAAGGATTGAAGCTTAAAAAGTTATTTAATTAAAACTGTTAATTTACTGAATTTAAATAAACAAAATGGCGTCTAATTAGTATTTTCGCAAAGGAAAATGAAAATAGTGTTCGGGAGCAATGTCGGGAGATGCGAGAGGGATTTAAATGCAAAAGAATTGGGACCTGTACGTTAGCGCGAAAGATTCTAAGTTTGATTATAATGAAATTTAACAACCCTTAAGTGGACTTTTTACTACTATTTTCCCTTAAATTATCCCGTTTTCAGCGAATATCTCCGCCGGGGATTGAGCCAGAGGGACGCAAGAGGTGTCTAATTGTTCGTCCAGACGAGACCTATCCGAGCTATTTAAAATTCGATTGCGAAAAGTCAAAAGAAAAATGTTTTTCGAAAGA
This sequence comes from Napeogenes sylphis, assembly GCA_959347405.1. Classification (NCBI taxonomy): domain Eukaryota; kingdom Metazoa; phylum Arthropoda; class Insecta; order Lepidoptera; family Nymphalidae; genus Napeogenes; species Napeogenes sylphis. The sequence goes on from OY365782.1 coordinate 38,180,522, forward strand.
AAAACTGAATTTTTTAATTTAAAAATGTAATATCTCCCGAGGGGATGAAACCGACGGGGGTATTATATATGTCAAAAAATTTGGAATAATACGTTCTAAAAGATGACGCTAGAAAAAAATTAGAAAAATGAAAATTGAAGATTTTTCTTTAACAAAAATGTAAATTTACGAGTTTCAACCCCTAAACTTTCCCCTAAGGGATGATGCGATTGGTACGAGAGGGACGTCGTTAGACGCGCCTTTTTTGTTACTATGTATCTCCCGAGGGTCGGGAAGAGAAAGGATTGAAGCTTAAAAAGTTATTTAATTAAAACTGTTAATTTACTGAATTTAAATAAACAAAATGGCGTCTAATTAGTATTTTCGCAAAGGAAAATGAAAATAGTGTTCGGGAGCAATGTCGGGAGATGCGAGAGGGATTTAAATGCAAAAGAATTGGGACCTGTACGTTAGCGCGAAAGATTCTAAGTTTGATTATAATGAAATTTAACAACCCTTAAGTGGACTTTTTACTACTATTTTCCCTTAAATTATCCCGTTTTCAGCGAATATCTCCGCCGGGGATTGAGCCAGAGGGACGCAAGAGGTGTCTAATTGTTCGTCCAGACGAGACCTATCCGAGCTATTTAAAATTCGATTGCGAAAAGTCAAAAGAAAAATGTTTTTCGAAAGAAAAACTGAATTTTTTAATTTAAAAATGTAATATCTCCCGAGGGGATGAAACCGACGGGGGTATTATATATGTCAAAAAATTTGGAATAATACGTTCTAAAAGATGACGCTAGAAAAAAATTAGAAAAATGAAAATTGAAGATTTTTCTTTAACAAAAATGTAAATTTACGAGTTTCAACCCCTAAACTTTCCCCTAAGGGATGATGCGATTGGTACGAGAGGGACGTCGTTAGACGCGCCTTTTTTGTTACTATGTATCTCCCGAGGGTCGGGAAGAGAAAGGATTGAAGCTTAAAAAGTTATTTAATTAAAACTGTTAATTTACTGAATTTAAATAAACAAAATGGCGTCTAATTAGTATTTTCGCAAAGGAAAATGAAAATAGTGTTCGGGAGCAATGTCGGGAGATGCGAGAGGGATTTAAATGCAAAAGAATTGGGACCTGTACGTTAGCGCGAAAGATTCTAAGTTTGATTATAATGAAATTTAACAACCCTTAAGTGGACTTTTTACTACTATTTTCCCTTAAATTATCCCGTTTTCAGCGAATATCTCCGCCGGGGATTGAGCCAGAGGGACGCAAGAGGTGTCTAATTGTTCGTCCAGACGAGACCTATCCGAGCTATTTAAAATTCGATTGCGAAAAGTCAAAAGAAAAATGTTTTTCGAAAGAAAAACTGAATTTTTTAATTTAAAAATGTAATATCTCCCGAGGGGATGAAACCGACGGGGGTATTATATATGTCAAAAAATTTGGAATAATACGTTCTAAAAGATGACGCTAGAAAAAAATTAGAAAAATGAAAATTGAAGATTTTTCTTTAACAAAAATGTAAATTTACGAGTTTCAACCCCTAAACTTTCCCCTAAGGGATGATGCGATTGGTACGAGAGGGACGTCGTTAGACGCGCCTTTTTTGTTACTATGTATCTCCCGAGGGTCGGGAAGAGAAAGGATTGAAGCTTAAAAAGTTATTTAATTAAAACTGTTAATTTACTGAATTTAAATAAACAAAATGGCGTCTAATTAGTATTTTCGCAAAGGAAAATGAAAATAGTGTTCGGGAGCAATGTCGGGAGATGCGAGAGGGATTTAAATGCAAAAGAATTGGGACCTGTACGTTAGCGCGAAAGATTCTAAGTTTGATTATAATGAAATTTAACAACCCTTAAGTGGACTTTTTACTACTATTTTCCCTTAAATTATCCCGTTTTCAGCGAATATCTCCGCCGGGGATTGAGCCAGAGGGACGCAAGAGGTGTCTAATTGTTCGTCCAGACGAGACCTATCCGAGCTATTTAAAATTCGATTGCGAAAAGTCAAAAGAAAAATGTTTTTCGAAAGAAAAACTGAATTTTTTAATTTAAAAATGTAATATCTCCCGAGGGGATGAAACCGACGGGGGTATTATATATGTCAAAAAATTTGGAATAATACGTTCTAAAAGATGACGCTAGAAAAAAATTAGAAAAATGAAAATTGAAGATTTTTCTTTAACAAAAATGTAAATTTACGAGTTTCAACCCCTAAACTTTCCCCTAAGGGATGATGCGATTGGTACGAGAGGGACGTCGTTAGACGCGCCTTTTTTGTTACTATGTATCTCCCGAGGGTCGGGAAGAGAAAGGATTGAAGCTTAAAAAGTTATTTAATTAAAACTGTTAATTTACTGAATTTAAATAAACAAAATGGCGTCTAATTAGTATTTTCGCAAAGGAAAATGAAAATAGTGTTCGGGAGCAATGTCGGGAGATGCGAGAGGGATTTAAATGCAAAAGAATTGGGACCTGTACGTTAGCGCGAAAGATTCTAAGTTTGATTATAATGAAATTTAACAACCCTTAAGTGGACTTTTTACTACTATTTTCCCTTAAATTATCCCGTTTTCAGCGAATATCTCCGCCGGGGATTGAGCCAGAGGGACGCAAGAGGTGTCTAATTGTTCGTCCAGACGAGACCTATCCGAGCTATTTAAAATTCGATTGCGAAAAGTCAAAAGAAAAATGTTTTTCGAAAGAAAAACTGAATTTTTTAATTTAAAAATGTAATATCTCCCGAGGGGATGAAACCGACGGGGGTATTATATATGTCAAAAAATTTGGAATAATACGTTCTAAAAGATGACGCTAGAAAAAAATTAGAAAAATGAAAATTGAAGATTTTTCTTTAACAAAAATGTAAATTTACGAGTTTCAACCCCTAAACTTTCCCCTAAGGGATGATGCGATTGGTACGAGAGGGACGTCGTTAGACGCGCCTTTTTTGTTACTATGTATCTCCCGAGGGTCGGGAAGAGAAAGGATTGAAGCTTAAAAAGTTATTTAATTAAAACTGTTAATTTACTGAATTTAAATAAACAAAATGGCGTCTAATTAGTATTTTCGCAAAGGAAAATGAAAATAGTGTTCGGGAGCAATGTCGGGAGATGCGAGAGGGATTTAAATGCAAAAGAATTGGGACCTGTACGTTAGCGCGAAAGATTCTAAGTTTGATTATAATGAAATTTAACAACCCTTAAGTGGACTTTTTACTACTATTTTCCCTTAAATTATCCCGTTTTCAGCGAATATCTCCGCCGGGGATTGAGCCAGAGGGACGCAAGAGGTGTCTAATTGTTCGTCCAGACGAGACCTATCCGAGCTATTTAAAATTCGATTGCGAAAAGTCAAAAGAAAAATGTTTTTCGAAAGAAAAACTGAATTTTTTAATTTAAAAATGTAATATCTCCCGAGGGGATGAAACCGACGGGGGTATTATATATGTCAAAAAATTTGGAATAATACGTTCTAAAAGATGACGCTAGAAAAAAATTAGAAAAATGAAAATTGAAGATTTTTCTTTAACAAAAATGTAAATTTACGAGTTTCAACCCCTAAACTTTCCCCTAAGGGATGATGCGATTGGTACGAGAGGGACGTCGTTAGACGCGCCTTTTTTGTTACTATGTATCTCCCGAGGGTCGGGAAGAGAAAGGATTGAAGCTTAAAAAGTTATTTAATTAAAACTGTTAATTTACTGAATTTAAATAAACAAAATGGCGTCTAATTAGTATTTTCGCAAAGGAAAATGAAAATAGTGTTCGGGAGCAATGTCGGGAGATGCGAGAGGGATTTAAATGCAAAAGAATTGGGACCTGTACGTTAGCGCGAAAGATTCTAAGTTTGATTATAATGAAATTTAACAACCCTTAAGTGGACTTTTTACTACTATTTTCCCTTAAATTATCCCGTTTTCAGCGAATATCTCCGCCGGGGATTGAGCCAGAGGGACGCAAGAGGTGTCTAATTGTTCGTCCAGACGAGACCTATCCGAGCTATTTAAAATTCGATTGCGAAAAGTCAAAAGAAAAATGTTTTTCGAAAGAAAAACTGAATTTTTTAATTTAAAAATGTAATATCTCCCGAGGGGATGAAACCGACGGGGGTATTATATATGTCAAAAAATTTGGAATAATACGTTCTAAAAGATGACGCTAGAAAAAAATTAGAAAAATGAAAATTGAAGATTTTTCTTTAACAAAAATGTAAATTTACGAGTTTCAACCCCTAAACTTTCCCCTAAGGGATGATGCGATTGGTACGAGAGGGACGTCGTTAGACGCGCCTTTTTTGTTACTATGTATCTCCCGAGGGTCGGGAAGAGAAAGGATTGAAGCTTAAAAAGTTATTTAATTAAAACTGTTAATTTACTGAATTTAAATAAACAAAATGGCGTCTAATTAGTATTTTCGCAAAGGAAAATGAAAATAGTGTTCGGGAGCAATGTCGGGAGATGCGAGAGGGATTTAAATGCAAAAGAATTGGGACCTGTACGTTAGCGCGAAAGATTCTAAGTTTGATTATAATGAAATTTAACAACCCTTAAGTGGACTTTTTACTACTATTTTCCCTTAAATTATCCCGTTTTCAGCGAATATCTCCGCCGGGGATTGAGCCAGAGGGACGCAAGAGGTGTCTAATTGTTCGTCCAGACGAGACCTATCCGAGCTATTTAAAATTCGATTGCGAAAAGTCAAAAGAAAAATGTTTTTCGAAAGAAAAACTGAATTTTTTAATTTAAAAATGTAATATCTCCCGAGGGGATGAAACCGACGGGGGTATTATATATGTCAAAAAATTTGGAATAATACGTTCTAAAAGATGATGCTAGAAAAAAATTAGAAAAATGAAAATTGAAGATTTTTCTTTAACAAAAATGTAAATTTACGAGTTTCAACCCCTAAACTTTCCCCTAAGGGATGATGCGATTGGTACGAGAGGGACGTCGTTAGACGCGCCTTTTTTGTTACTATGTATCTCCCGAGGGTCGGGAAGAGAAAGGATTGAAGCTTAAAAAGTTATTTAATTAAAACTGTTAATTTACTGAATTTAAATAAACAAAATGGCGTCTAATTAGTATTTTCGCAAAGGAAAATGAAAATAGTGTTCGGGAGCAATGTCGGGAGATGCGAGAGGGATTTAAATGCAAAAGAATTGGGACCTGTACGTTAGCGCGAAAGATTCTAAGTTTGATTATAATGAAATTTAACAACCCTTAAGTGGACTTTTTACTACTATTTTCCCTTAAATTATCCCGTTTTCAGCGAATATCTCCGCCGGGGATTGAGCCAGAGGGACGCAAGAGGTGTCTAATTGTTCGTCCAGACGAGACCTATCCGAGCTATTTAAAATTCGATTGCGAAAAGTCAAAAGAAAAATGTTTTTCGAAAGAAAAACTGAATTTTTTAATTTAAAAATGTAATATCTCCCGAGGGGATGAAACCGACGGGGGTATTATATATGTCAAAAAATTTGGAATAATACGTTCTAAAAGATGACGCTAGAAAAAAATTAGAAAAATGAAAATTGAAGATTTTTCTTTAACAAAAATGTAAATTTACGAGTTTCAACCCCTAAACTTTCCCCTAAGGGATGATGCGATTGGTACGAGAGGGACGTCGTTAGACGCGCCTTTTTTGTTACTATGTATCTCCCGAGGGTCGGGAAGAGAAAGGATTGAAGCTTAAAAAGTTATTTAATTAAAACTGTTAATTTACTGAATTTAAATAAACAAAATGGCGTCTAATTAGTATTTTCGCAAAGGAAAATGAAAATAGTGTTCGGGAGCAATGTCGGGAGATGCGAGAGGGATTTAAATGCAAAAGAATTGGGACCTGTACGTTAGCGCGAAAGATTCTAAGTTTGATTATAATGAAATTTAACAACCCTTTTTTTTTTTTTTTTTTTTTTTTTTTTTTGTTTCCGCGGGGAAAATGCCTTACGCACCGTACCCCTCGCGGGGGGAGCGAGGGGCGTGTGTGGGACTCCCGAAAACGGTGTACCCACTAAAAACCCCGCGGCGCTCCTTCCTCGCCTTATTGGCGGAGTCGTGGGTACGGCTAGCCCTTCATCCACGACTCCGCCGGCGACGGCCCGTCTATTACACGACGGACCCCACCTGCCCCCCTAGCTGAGTTGGGGGGCCTGTGGGAGCGACCAGGAGCGCCCGGTCGTTCCCACCCGACGCGGGTGGTGCCATGTTCAATGTGGGCGGGAGTGTCCCCACACCCCCTGCCCACTGGCCACCACCAGGCTGGAGAAGTTCAAATTGCCGTCTTCTCCGGCCCCTTCGACGTCTGCGGTGCGGGGGCGCAAGGGGATCGTCCATGCGCGCCCGCTCCGCCTCTTCCTTCCGCGACATTACGTCCTCGCAGAAGGAAGCCACTTCCACCCAGACCTCCTCGCTGCCCAACATCGCAGTGACGACCGCAGGCAGCGTTAGGTCCGGGCCTACGGACGCCTGGAGTCGTCGGCGCTGCTCCACCCAGGCCGGACACTCGACCAGGGTGTGCTGCGCCGAATCAGCAATCGCGCCACAGTGGTGGCACGCCGGGGTCTCCTCACGTTTTATCCGGTGCAGGAACTTCGCAAAGCAACCATGCCCGGAAAGTACCTGCGACAACCGGTACGTGAGGAACCCGTGCCTCCGTTCGGTCCATGCCTCCATGACTGGACCGATGGCGTCCAGAGTCCACCGTCCAAATTTGGCTTCGGCCATCTCCGCCATCCATTGGCGGAGAATGTTCTCGCGGGCCGCCAGCCGGACGGCGGCCCTCTCCTCCGGTGCGGGGCGCTCTCCCCGCGCCCTCTTGTCCGCCGTCCAGTGATAGACGGCGGATAGCACCTCGGCCTCTAAGTGCCATGGTGGAGTTCCCGCCATGGCACAAGCCGCACCATGGCTAACCGTCGCGTAAGCCCGCGCCACTCTTTGTGCGATGGCCCGTTGGGGCCTGCGCAGGTGCGCCTTATTGTACCCCCCCTGGGCGTCCGCCCATATGGGGGAGCCGTAGAGGGCCATGCTCTTCAGCACGCCGGCATAGAGGCGCCGGCATGCTGTGGCTGGCCCTCCCACGTTCGGGAGGAGCCAATTTAGGCTCCTCGCCGCCTTAAGGAGGCGCGGTGAAAGTTCACGAAAATGTTCTCGGAACTTCCACCGCCCGTCCAAGGTGAGGCCCAGGTACCTCATCGTGGCACTCACCCGCACCCTCTCGACGCCCACCATGATATGGGCGTCAGGTGGCGCACCCCGCCGCGGCCCATGAAAATATAGGGCCTCGGTCTTGGGTAGCGCCACTTTCAACCCCAGTTGCCGGATCCGATCGGCAACCAGGGTCCCCCCATTTGACGCCCGGGTTGCTGCCTCCCCGAATGTTCTCCCCCGCGCCGTGAGAAGGGTGTCATCCGCATAGCAAATGACACCCACTCCATCGGGGAGGGCGCCCCGGAGGAGCCAGTCGAAGCCGACGTTCCACAGTAGTGGTCCCAGGACCGACCCCTGCGGAACACCCAACTGCACCCTATGCCGCCTCATGCGGCCGTCCCCGCCGACGAACAGGACTTCCCTCTCATGGAGGTAGTCCGCCAGCAGGGCCCGCAAATATGGAGGCACCCCATTGTACCGGAGTGCCTCAGTAATTGTGGCGTGGGGGATGGTGTTGAAGGCATTGGCGATGTCAAACGACACAGCCAACACGCCATCCCCCGCCGCCACCGCCTCCTGTGTGACGCGCTTCAGCTCCTGGAGCGCGTCTATCGTGGACCGACCCGCCCGAAACCCGTACTGGGCCCCGGATAAGTCCGGGCCGGTCCCCCTCAGGTGCTCCCTGAGCCGTTCTGCTATAACGGCCTCAAAAAGCTTGGCCGCGTCGTCCAAGAGGACGACCGGCCGATAGCCGGCAGGAGAATCCACCGGCCGCCCCGGCTTCCGGAGGAGGCACAGAACCCCCTCCTTCCACACCCTTGGGAACCTCCCAGACGTGAAGCAGCGGTCGAAGAGGTCCCGGAAGCGTCGCTCCATTTGGCTGGTGGTTATCGCCACCACCCGCGCCGGCACCCCGTCAGGCCCCGGCGCCGTCTTTTTTCCTCGGAGGCGGAGCGCCGCCGAGGAAAACTCCTCCTCCGACACCGGGGCGAAACCGGTGTCGGCCGGAGGGCCCACCCGCCGAGGCGGAGCCATCCGAGGAGGGACGAACTCCGCCGATCGGTCCGGGAACAGCCCCCGGACTACCTCCGACAGGAGCGCCGGCTCGAGGGACTCGACGACGGGGGGGCCGATCGGTCGCAGCTTATTGCGTGCCGCATGATACGGCCTGCCCCAGGGATCTTTGTCGAGCCCCCCTAGCATCTCCTCCCTCGCCGCCTTTTTGGCCTCCAGGATGGCCACTTTGAGGACGTGCCGGGCCTCCATATAGGCGGTATGGAGGCGGTCCGCATTGGCGGCATCGCGTTGGCGACGGCGGCGGGCCCTCACGTGGGACCTCCTCGCGGCCACGCATTTCGCCCGGAGGCCGGCGAGTTCCGTGGACCACCAGTAGACCGCGCGCTTGGGAGGCGGCCGGCGGGACCGAGGCATGCTGGAATCGCACACCTCAGTCATCGCCTCCCTCAGCCGGAGGGCGGCGGCGTCGACGTCCATATTCGGACTTGCAGGCGGAGCGAACCAGTCCTGGATGATCGCCGCTTCCCTGGCCGCGTCGCGGTCTAACCGCGTCAGGGCCCACCGCGGCAAGGACGATCGTTTTCCCAGCCCCCCCGACCGTGGACTCCTGGTGGAGAACTCTATCCGAATGTACCTGTGGTCGGATAGATTCTCCTGCAGGTCCACTTCCCACCTGGAGACGTCGGCGGCCAGGGCTGGGGTGGCGAACGAAACGTCAACCACCGAGCTCCCGTTGTGCCGCACGCACGTCTGCACTGCCCCCCTGTTGAGGAGCACCAAACCGTTCGACGCCACCCACGACTCGAGAGCCGAGCCGCAGGCGTTTGTTGTCTTGCACCCCCAGGCCGCAGATCTGGCATTTAAATCGCCCAAAACTGCGACCTTGCTCCTCCCTATACGCGCAATCGCCGCGGTCAGAGATTGGAGATATCTCTCAAACTCCAACCGCGGGCGACTTGGGGGAAAGTAGACGCCCAAGAGAGCGGCATCTCCCCACGCGGCGGCCACGTATCCATGTCCTCTCTCGATGAGCGAGAGGGGAGGGGAGTCCGTGGAGGGTCGCGGCGCGATGGCCACCCTTCCAGTATTGTCTTGCAGCCAGCTGGCTGCAATGTAATAAGGCTCGGCGACCACGGCAAGATCCCCCAACCACTCAGCTAGCACCTGACTCATGAGGTCCTGTGCCGCTATGCAGTGGTTGAGGTTTATCTGCATTATTGTGCGATGTCCCGGTCCTGACATTATTGGGACATCGCACCGTCAGAGGAGCCCAGCGGAACCTGGGCATCCGCAGAGGCTGGCCGCACTGTGGCCTGCTCCCTGCCCTTCCTGGCGGGGGGGTTGCATTTAGCCCCCCCCATGACGTGGCCCGCCGGCCTTCCGCTGGTCGAGCACACCGCGCAGTGGGGGTCCTTTGCGCAGGCGGCCTGCTTGTGGCCAGGCTGTCCGCACCGGAAGCAAAGGTCAGACCTGTCCACCGGCGATGGGCAGCACGGCCGGGCGTGCCCGGGCAGGAAGCACCGGAAGCAGCGCCTCGGCTGTTCCTCTGCCGCCCGAACCACGGCCGAGCTGAAGCCAATGAGGAGCCGCCCCTTCTTAAGGACGGCCTCGGCGGCCACAGCGGGGCACTGCAGCCGGACGCGGCCCATACCCCTGCTGCCCGGCCGGATTTCACCAGCCCTGACGTCCGCGACGCCACAACCTCCCGCCGCCGCTACGGCGGCGGCTACCTCGTCCTTAGTGACGGAGTCGTCCAGCTCCATCAGTACCAAGGACGAGGTCTTAACCGGCCTCGTCACCTTGGCGACATTTGATATCGCCTCCGCCATCTTGGCGGCGAAGGCGTCGGCCTGCTGGTTCCGGTCGGCCCCTGGGAACTCGAAGATCCGAGCTCCCGTCTGGGTTTTCCGGCACGACACCCGCTCGATCCCCATCTCGGCCGGGCGGACCGTTTGTCGGGCTTTTAAGAAGACCGACTCGTAAGTCTCGCCAGCGGCCGCGGCCTCTTGAGAGATGGTGACGACCACGGCCGCTGTTTTAGCTGCCGTCTTCTTTTTCCGGCCTTTCTTCGAGGCCGGAACGGAGGCTGCCTTATTGGCAGGCCCCTTGTGCGCCGCTGAGGAAGAAGACGGCTGAGGCGCCTTCTTCTTCTTCCCCTTTCTTCTAACCTGCGTCCACTCATTGGCCGCAGTGGCCGAGGGCAGCATCGGGTCCTCCTGCGAGGGCAACCCGATCTCCATCGGCTCAACACCGGACGGCCCAGCGACCGGGGCCGTCGGGACTGGAGCCGAGGCAACTGGGGCAATCGGAGGGGCCCGCTGTTTGGCCCCTTTCTTCTTATTTGCCGCCGTAGCGGCGAAAGTTGGAGCAGGCGCTGGGGCCGACACCGAGGTCGGCGCCTCAGCGCGCCTGTCAGCCGCAAGCGGCGGCCGGACGGTCTTTGCGGGGAGAAGGCGGTCCTCCAACGCCGCTAGACAGGCGCGAGTGAAGGCGCGCTCCTCCTGCGCGATCTCGCGCAGCGCCTCCCGCAGCTCCTGGGACGTCGTCGCCTTCCCCTTCTGGGGCTGGCGGAGCCCCTTTATTTCCTCCCGGAGGGCCGCGATCTCGAGGCTCTGGCTAGTGACCTGTGCCTCAAGTCGCTGGACCTCCTCCGAGGCGCTCCGGTTCATCGCCTCCGCCACAATCTCCCGAAGCGCTACCGCCGACGCCTTCAAGGCCGTCTGGCATGCCTTCGGCAGCTTCGATGATTGGGTGGCCACGGTTATGATCGTGTCCACCTCCACCTGAGCCTGTTTGCTTAAGAGGTAGGCCATCCTCTCCATTTCCATTTTGGCGGCTGGGGTATTCCTAGCCGCCAAAAACCTGGCGCGCGCCTCTTTGGCGTGCTTTACGCCTTTAGCCAAGATTTCGGCCTCCTGCTGTTTTTCTCTGGCCGCAGCTGGGTCAGATGACGTCGACACGGCACGACGGCCACCGGCCTGGGTGCGCCCGCTACCACGGCCGCAGCCGCGCTTGGACTTTGCCTCCTTGATCGTCGAAGTGCTCGACGACCCGGACACACGAGCCCGCAGGCGTTTGCGCGTGTACGTATTTGACACGTCGCTGGCCACCGTCGAGTCCGTCATCTCCTCTTCCGTGAGGTCGCTTGGCCTCACGAAAAAAGGCGACACGTTTCCGCTCCTAGGCGGCACTACAACTGGTCCTGAAGGACCGGGTGGGCCCTGAGAAGGGCCGTTAGGTTGGCCCTGAGAAGGGCCGTTAGGTTGGCCCTGAGAAGGGCCGTTAGGTTGGCCCTGAAAAGGGCCGTGCTGAGTCCCGGGGGACACGGGATTCACCTCACTGTTCATATCAATCACTCCAATTCCACACAGTATTGTCTCTTGAGATTTGGCTCCACTACTGGCCACTGCGTTACCGCGCACCAAGTAGGGATTTCCAGGGCAGACGACGAGGACGTACTCAGAAACACTGTGGGGACTGCCCCAAATTTAACAACCCTTAAGTGGACTTTTTACTACTATTTTCCCTTAAATTATCCCGTTTTCAGCGAATATCTCCGCCGGGGATTGAGCCAGAGGGACGCAAGAGGTGTCTAATTGTTCGTCCAGACGAGACCTATCCGAGCTATTTAAAATTCGATTGCGAAAAGTCAAAAGAAAAATGTTTTTCGAAAGAAAAACTGAATTTTTTAATTTAAAAATGTAATATCTCCCGAGGGGATGAAACCGACGGGGGTATTATATATGTCAAAAAATTTGGAATAATACGTTCTAAAAGATGACGCTAGAAAAAAATTAGAAAAATGAAAATTGAAGATTTTTCTTTAACAAAAATGTAAATTTACGAGTTTCAACCCCTAAACTTTCCCCTAAGGGATGATGCGATTGGTACGAGAGGGACGTCGTTAGACGCGCCTTTTTTGTTACTATGTATCTCCCGAGGGTCGGGAAGAGAAAGGATTGAAGCTTAAAAAGTTATTTAATTAAAACTGTTAATTTACTGAATTTAAATAAACAAAATGGCGTCTAATTAGTATTTTCGCAAAGGAAAATGAAAATAGTGTTCGGGAGCAATGTCGGGAGATGCGAGAGGGATTTAAATGCAAAAGAATTGGGACCTGTACGTTAGCGCGAAAGATTCTAAGTTTGATTATAATGAAATTTAACAACCCTTAAGTGGACTTTTTACTACTATTTTCCCTTAAATTATCCCGTTTTCAGCGAATATCTCCGCCGGGGATTGAGCCAGAGGGACGCAAGAGGTGTCTAATTGTTCGTCCAGACGAGACCTATCCGAGCTATTTAAAATTCGATTGCGAAAAGTCAAAAGAAAAATGTTTTTCGAAAGAAAAACTGAATTTTTTAATTTAAAAATGTAATATCTCCCGAGGGGATGAAACCGACGGGGGTATTATATATGTCAAAAAATTTGGAATAATACGTTCTAAAAGATGACGCTAGAAAAAAATTAGAAAAATGAAAATTGAAGATTTTTCTTTAACAAAAATGTAAATTTACGAGTTTCAACCCCTAAACTTTCCCCTAAGGGATGATGCGATTGGTACGAGAGGGACGTCGTTAGACGCGCCTTTTTTGTTACTATGTATCTCCCCAGGGTCGGGAAGAGAAAGGATTGAAGCTTAAAAAGTTATTTAATTAAAACTGTTAATTTACTGAATTTAAATAAACAAAATGGCGTCTAATTAGTATTTTCGCAAAGGAAAATGAAAATAGTGTTCGGGAGCAATGTCGGGAGATGCGAGAGGGATTTAAATGCAAAAGAATTGGGACCTGTACGTTAGCGCGAAAGATTCTAAGTTTGATTATAATGAAATTTAACAACCCTTAAGTGGACTTTTTACTACTATTTTCCCTTAAATTATCCCGTTTTCAGCGAATATCTCCGCCGGGGATTGAGCCAGAGGGACGCAAGAGGTGTCTAATTGTTCGTCCAGACGAGACCTATCCGAGCTATTTAAAATTCGATTGCGAAAAGTCAAAAGAAAAATGTTTTTCGAAAGAAAAACTGAATTTTTTAATTTAAAAATGTAATATCTCCCGAGGGGATGAAACCGACGGGGGTATTATATATGTCAAAAAATTTGGAATAATACGTTCTAAAAGATGACGCTAGAAAAAAATTAGAAAAATGAAAATTGAAGATTTTTCTTTAACAAAAATGTAAATTTACGAGTTTCAACCCCTAAACTTTCCCCTAAGGGATGATGCGATTGGTACGAGAGGGACGTCGTTAGACGCGCCTTTTTTGTTACTATGTATCTCCCGAGGGTCGGGAAGAGAAAGGATTGAAGCTTAAAAAGTTATTTAATTAAAACTGTTAATTTACTGAATTTAAATAAACAAAATGGCGTCTAATTAGTATTTTCGCAAAGGAAAATGAAAATAGTGTTCGGGAGCAATGTCGGGAGATGCGAGAGGGATTTAAATGCAAAAGAATTGGGACCTGTACGTTAGCGCGAAAGATTCTAAGTTTGATTATAATGAAATTTAACAACCCTTAAGTGGACTTTTTACTACTATTTTCCCTTAAATTATCCCGTTTTCAGCGAATATCTCCGCCGGGGATTGAGCCAGAGGGACGCAAGAGGTGTCTAATTGTTCGTCCAGACGAGACCTATCCGAGCTATTTAAAATTCGATTGCGAAAAGTCAAAAGAAAAATGTTTTTCGAAAGAAAAACTGAATTTTTTAATTTAAAAATGTAATATCTCCCGAGGGGATGAAACCGACGGGGGTATTATATATGTCAAAAAATTTGGAATAATACGTTCTAAAAGATGACGCTAGAAAAAAATTAGAAAAATGAAAATTGAAGATTTTTCTTTAACAAAAATGTAAATTTACGAGTTTCAACCCCTAAACTTTCCCCTAAGGGATGATGCGATTGGTACGAGAGGGACGTCGTTAGACGCGCCTTTTTTGTTACTATGTATCTCCCGAGGGTCGGGAAGAGAAAGGATTGAAGCTTAAAAAGTTATTTAATTAAAACTGTTAATTTACTGAATTTAAATAAACAAAATGGCGTCTAATTAGTATTTTCGCAAAGGAAAATGAAAATAGTGTTCGGGAGCAATGTCGGGAGATGCGAGAGGGATTTAAATGCAAAAGAATTGGGACCTGTACGTTAGCGCGAAAGATTCTAAGTTTGATTATAATGAAATTTAACAACCCTTAAGTGGACTTTTTACTACTATTTTCCCTTAAATTATCCCGTTTTCAGCGAATATCTCCGCCGGGGATTGAGCCAGAGGGACGCAAGAGGTGTCTAATTGTTCGTCCAGACGAGACCTATCCGAGCTATTTAAAATTCGATTGCGAAAAGTCAAAAGAAAAATGTTTTTCGAAAGAAAAACTGAATTTTTTAATTTAAAAATGTAATATCTCCCGAGGGGATGAAACCGACGGGGGTATTATATATGTCAAAAAATTTGGAATAATACGTTCTAAAAGATGACGCTAGAAAAAAATTAGAAAAATGAAAATTGAAGATTTTTCTTTAACAAAAATGTAAATTTACGAGTTTCAACCCCTAAACTTTCCCCTAAGGGATGATGCGATTGGTACGAGAGGGACGTCGTTAGACGCGCCTTTTTTGTTACTATTTATCTCCCGAGGGTCGGGAAGAGAAAGGATTGAAGCTTAAAAAGTTATTTAATTAAAACTGTTAATTTACTGAATTTAAATAAACAAAATGGCGTCTAATTAGTATTTTCGCAAAGGAAAATGAAAATAGTGTTCGGGAGCAATGTCGGGAGATGCGAGAGGGATTTAAATGCAAAAGAATTGGGACCTGTACGTTAGCGCGAAAGATTCTAAGTTTGATTATAATGAAATTTAACAACCCTTAAGTGGACTTTTTACTACTATTTTCCCTTAAATTATCCCGTTTTCAGCGAATATCTCCGCCGGGGATTGAGCCAGAGGGACGCAAGAGGTGTCTAATTGTTCGTCCAGACGAGACCTATCCGAGCTATTTAAAATTCGATTGCGAAAAGTCAAAAGAAAAATGTTTTTCGAAAGAAAAACTGAATTTTTTAATTTAAAAATGTAATATCTCCCGAGGGGATGAAACCGACGGGGGTATTATATATGTCAAAAAATTTGGAATAATACGTTCTAAAAGATGACGCTAGAAAAAAATTAGAAAAATGAAAATTGAAGATTTTTCTTTAACAAAAATGTAAATTTACGAGTTTCAACCCCTAAACTTTCCCCTAAGGGATGATGCGATTGGTACGAGAGGGACGTCGTTAGACGCGCCTTTTTTGTTACTATGTATCTCCCCAGGGTCGGGAAGAGAAAGGATTGAAGCTTAAAAAGTTATTTAATTAAAACTGTTAATTTACTGAATTTAAATAAACAAAATGGCGTCTAATTAGTATTTTCGCAAAGGAAAATGAAAATAGTGTTCGGGAGCAATGTCGGGAGATGCGAGAGGGATTTAAATGCAAAAGAATTGGGACCTGTACGTTAGCGCGAAAGATTCTAAGTTTGATTATAATGAAATTTAACAACCCTTAAGTGGACTTTTTACTACTATTTTCCCTTAAATTATCCCGTTTTCAGCGAATATCTCCGCCGGGGATTGAGCCAGAGGGACGCAAGAGGTGTCTAATTGTTCGTCCAGACGAGACCTATCCGAGCTATTTAAAATTCGATTGCGAAAAGTCAAAAGAAAAATGTTTTTCGAAAGAAAAACTGAATTTTTTAATTTAAAAATGTAATATCTCCCGAGGGGATGAAACCGACGGGGGTATTATATATGTCAAAAAATTTGGAATAATACGTTCTAAAAGATGACGCTAGAAAAAAATTAGAAAAATGAAAATTGAAGATTTTTCTTTAACAAAAATGTAAATTTACGAGTTTCAACCCCTAAACTTTCCCCTAAGGGATGATGCGATTGGTACGAGAGGGACGTCGTTAGACGCGCCTTTTTTGTTACTATGTATCTCCCGAGGGTCGGGAAGAGAAAGGATTGAAGCTTAAAAAGTTATTTAATTAAAACTGTTAATTTACTGAATTTAAATAAACAAAATGGCGTCTAATTAGTATTTTCGCAAAGGAAAATGAAAATAGTGTTCGGGAGCAATGTCGGGAGATGCGAGAGGGATTTAAATGCAAAAGAATTGGGACCTGTACGTTAGCGCGAAAGATTCTAAGTTTGATTATAATGAAATTTAACAACCCTTAAGTGGACTTTTTACTACTATTTTCCCTTAAATTATCCCGTTTTCAGCGAATATCTCCGCCGGGGATTGAGCCAGAGGGACGCAAGAGGTGTCTAATTGTTCGTCCAGACGAGACCTATCCGAGCTATTTAAAATTCGATTGCGAAAAGTCAAAAGAAAAATGTTTTTCGAAAGAAAAACTGAATTTTTTAATTTAAAAATGTAATATCTCCCGAGGGGATGAAACCGACGGGGGTATTATATATGTCAAAAAATTTGGAATAATACGTTCTAAAAGATGACGCTAGAAAAAAATTAGAAAAATGAAAATTGAAGATTTTTCTTTAACAAAAATGTAAATTTACGAGTTTCAACCCCTAAACTTTCCCCTAAGGGATGATGCGATTGGTACGAGAGGGACGTCGTTAGACGCGCCTTTTTTGTTACTATGTATCTCCCGAGGGTCGGGAAGAGAAAGGATTGAAGCTTAAAAAGTTATTTAATTAAAACTGTTAATTTACTGAATTTAAATAAACAAAATGGCGTCTAATTAGTATTTTCGCAAAGGAAAATGAAAATAGTGTTCGGGAGCAATGTCGGGAGATGCGAGAGGGATTTAAATGCAAAAGAATTGGGACCTGTACGTTAGCGCGAAAGATTCTAAGTTTGATTATAATGAAATTTAACAACCCTTAAGTGGACTTTTTACTACTATTTTCCCTTAAATTATCCCGTTTTCAGCGAATATCTCCGCCGGGGATTGAGCCAGAGGGACGCAAGAGGTGTCTAATTGTTCGTCCAGACGAGACCTATCCGAGCTATTTAAAATTCGATTGCGAAAAGTCAAAAGAAAAATGTTTTTCGAAAGAAAAACTGAATTTTTTAATTTAAAAATGTAATATCTCCCGAGGGGATGAAACCGACGGGGGTATTATATATGTCAAAAAATTTGGAATAATACGTTCTAAAAGATGACGCTAGAAAAAAATTAGAAAAATGAAAATTGAAGATTTTTCTTTAACAAAAATGTAAATTTACGAGTTTCAACCCCTAAACTTTCCCCTAAGGGATGATGCGATTGGTACGAGAGGGACGTCGTTAGACGCGCCTTTTTTGTTACTATTTATCTCCCGAGGGTCGGGAAGAGAAAGGATTGAAGCTTAAAAAGTTATTTAATTAAAACTGTTAATTTACTGAATTTAAATAAACAAAATGGCGTCTAATTAGTATTTTCGCAAAGGAAAATGAAAATAGTGTTCGGGAGCAATGTCGGGAGATGCGAGAGGGATTTAAATGCAAAAGAATTGGGACCTGTACGTTAGCGCGAAAGATTCTAAGTTTGATTATAATGAAATTTAACAACCCTTAAGTGGACTTTTTACTACTATTTTCCCTTAAATTATCCCGTTTTCAGCGAATATCTCCGCCGGGGATTGAGCCAGAGGGACGCAAGAGGTGTCTAATTGTTCGTCCAGACGAGACCTATCCGAGCTATTTAAAATTCGATTGCGAAAAGTCAAAAGAAAAATGTTTTTCGAAAGAAAAACTGAATTTTTTAATTTAAAAATGTAATATCTCCCGAGGGGATGAAACCGACGGGGGTATTATATATGTCAAAAAATTTGGAATAATACGTTCTAAAAGATGACGCTAGAAAAAAATTAGAAAAATGAAAATTGAAGATTTTTCTTTAACAAAAATGTAAATTTACGAGTTTCAACCCCTAAACTTTCCCCTAAGGGATGATGCGATTGGTACGAGAGGGACGTCGTTAGACGCGCCTTTTTTGTTACTATTTATCTCCCGAGGGTCGGGAAGAGAAAGGATTGAAGCTTAAAAAGTTATTTAATTAAAACTGTTAATTTACTGAATTTAAATAAACAAAATGGCGTCTAATTAGTATTTTCGCAAAGGAAAATGAAAATAGTGTTCGGGAGCAATGTCGGGAGATGCGAGAGGGATTTAAATGCAAAAGAATTGGGACCTGTACGTTAGCGCGAAAGATTCTAAGTTTGATTATAATGAAATTTAACAACCCTTAAGTGGACTTTTTACTACTATTTTCCCTTAAATTATCCCGTTTTCAGCGAATATCTCCGCCGGGGATTGAGCCAGAGGGACGCAAGAGGTGTCTAATTGTTCGTCCAGACGAGACCTATCCGAGCTATTTAAAATTCGATTGCGAAAAGTCAAAAGAAAAATGTTTTTCGAAAGAAAAACTGAATTTTTTAATTTAAAAATGTAATATCTCCCGAGGGGATGAAACCGACGGGGGTATTATATATGTCAAAAAATTTGGAATAATACGTTCTAAAAGATGACGCTAGAAAAAAATTAGAAAAATGAAAATTGAAGATTTTTCTTTAACAAAAATGTAAATTTACGAGTTTCAACCCCTAAACTTTCCCCTAAGGGATGATGCGATTGGTACGAGAGGGACGTCGTTAGACGCGCCTTTTTTGTTACTATGTATCTCCCGAGGGTCGGAAAGAGAAAGGATTGAAGCTTAAAAAGTTATTTAATTAAAACTGTTAATTTACTGAATTTAAATAAACAAAATGGCGTCTAATTAGTATTTTCGCAAAGGAAAATGAAAATAGTGTTCGGGAGCAATGTCGGGAGATGCGAGAGGGATTTAAATGCAAAAGAATTGGGACCTGTACGTTAGCGCGAAAGATTCTAAGTTTGATTATAATGAAATTTAACAACCCTTAAGTGGACTTTTTAATACTATTTTCCCTTAAATTATCCCGTTTTCAGCGAATATCTCCGCCGGGGATTGAGCCAGAGGGACGCAAGAGGTGTCTAATTGTTCGTCCAGACGAGACCTATCCGAGCTATTTAAAATTCGATTGCGAAAAGTCAAAAGAAAAATGTTTTTCGAAAGAAAAACTGAATTTTTTAATTTAAAAATGTAATATCTCCCGAGGGGATGAAACCGACGGGGGTATTATATATGTCAAAAAATTTGGAATAATACGTTCTAAAAGATGACGCTAGAAAAAAATTAGAAAAATGAAAATTGAAGATTTTTCTTTAACAAAAATGTAAATTTACGAGTTTCAACCCCTAAACTTTCCCCTAAGGGATGATGCGATTGGTACGAGAGGGACGTCGTTAGACGCGCCTTTTTTGTTACTATGTATCTCCCGAGGGTCGGGAAGAGAAAGGATTGAAGCTTAAAAAGTTATTTAATTAAAACTGTTAATTTACTGAATTTAAATAAACAAAATGGCGTCTAATTAGTATTTTCGCAAAGGAAAATGAAAATAGTGTTCGGGAGCAATGTCGGGAGATGCGAGAGGGATTTAAATGCAAAAGAATTGGGACCTGTACGTTAGCGCGAAAGATTCTAAGTTTGATTATAATGAAATTTAACAACCCTTTTTTTTTTTTTTTTTTTTTTTTTTTTTTTTTTACGTCTGGAATCCTCATGGATACACACCTCCATCCTGGGGAAGATGGAAGTGGTTATGTGAGACTCTTACTCACTAAACCAGACGGTCAACACCTCTCCGTCGTAATGGAGCGCCACGGGAACGCTTGCGCACACAACCGCGTTGCTCCGACGGAAGGCCGCGTGAGCAGCCACCACCTCCATGGAGTGACGCGCCCGGTTGACTTGAGCGCGTCCCACTCCGGGGCTTGTTGAATGGCGAAGGGCTCCCCTGCCCTCCACCCAAGACGGCCGAGCCAAATCAGGACTCCCTCAACGAAGAAGGTGTCCCGATCCGACTCAACCTCCCGGGGCCGGACCCCGTCCGAAAACGGACGTGGTCCAGCCAACGAAGCCCTCCCTAGGAAGAGCTCCGCCGCCACCACCTCGCCCGGACTAATCATCGTCAAGCGCTATTGTACCTGACGATGACTATTCCGGGCCATCACCCTATCAGCGCAACGGCCTCCCCCTCAGCAAGAAAGAGACCGCCACGTACCCCCCCACACAACCACGGGACCGCTCCACAGTCCACTCTGCGCACAGAGAAGTACCCGGGGCGACCCCGCTGCTGTCCCCGGTAGAAAGGGCCTGCGCCCTCCCACCCTTAGTGCCCAGGCCAAAAGGCCCGAGCCCACCTCGCAGACAGACCACCTCGAAAGGCAGCCTGCCCGCCAGCCAGCCATGAACCGGGCACAAACCCCCATGGCCGACCGAGCCGAGTATTAGCCAACGGCTAATGCAAACCCGAAGGATCACATTAACCGTTGTTGCCCAGGGAGCACCGGCCCGTACCGCTTCCGATGCCACCGGACGAATCCGAGCAACAAGGGAAACAGACGGGCACACGAGGAGGTTCTCGGCGACGGCCCCCCAAATTTAACAACCCTTAAGTGGACTTTTTAATACTATTTTCCCTTAAATTATCCCGTTTTCAGCGAATATCTCCGCCGGGGATTGAGCCAGAGGGACGCAAGAGGTGTCTAATTGTTCGTCCAGACGAGACCTATCCGAGCTATTTAAAATTCGATTGCGAAAAGTCAAAAGAAAAATGTTTTTCGAAAGAAAAACTGAATTTTTTACTTTAAAAATATAATATCTCCCGAGGGGATGAAACCGACGGGGGTATTATGTATGTCAAAAAATTTAGAATAATACGTTCTAAAAGATGACGCTAGAAAAAAATTAGAAAAATGAAAATTGAAGATTTTTCTTTAACAAAAATGTAAATTTACGAGTTTCAACCCCTAAACTTTCCCCTAAGGGATGATGCGATTGGTACGAGAGGGACGTCGTTAGACGCGCCTTTTTTGTTACTATGTATCTCCCGAGGGTCGGGAAGAGAAAGGATTGAAGCTTAAAAAGTTATTTAATTAAAACTGTTAATTTACTGAATTTAAATAAACAAAATGGCGTCTAATTAGTATTTTCGCAAAGGAAAATGAAAATAGTGTTCGGGAGCAATGTCGGGAGATGCGAGAGGGATTTAAATGCAAAAGAATTGGGACCTGTACGTTAGCGCGAAAGATTCTAAGTTTGATTATAATGAAATTTAACAACCCTTAAGTGGACTTTTTACTACTATTTTCCCTTAAATTATCCCGTTTTCAGCGAATATCTCCGCCGGGGATTGAGCCAGAGGGACGCAAGAGGTGTCTAATTGTTCGTCCAGACGAGACCTATCCGAGCTATTTAAAATTCGATTGCGAAAAGTCAAAAGAAAAATGTTTTTCGAAAGAAAAACTGAATTTTTTAATTTAAAAATGTAATATCTCCCGAGGGGATGAAACCGACGGGGGTATTATGTATGTCAAAAAATTTGGAATAATACGTTCTAAAAGATGACGCTAGAAAAAAATTAGAAAAATGAAAATTGAAGATTTTTCTTTAACAAAAATGTAAATTTACGAGTTTCAACCCCTAAACTTTCCCCTAAGGGATGATGCGATTGGTACGAGAGGGACGTCGTTAGACGCGCCTTTTTTGTTACTATGTATCTCCCGAGGGTCGGGAAGAGAAAGGATTGAAGCTTAAAAAGTTATTTAATTAAAACTGTTAATTTACTGAATTTAAATAAACAAAATGGCGTCTAATTAGTATTTTCGCAAAGGAAAATGAAAATAGTGTTCGGGAGCAATGTCGGGAGATGCGAGAGGGATTTAAATGCAAAAGAATTGGGACCTGTACGTTAGCGCGAAAGATTCTAAGTTTGATTATAATGAAATTTAACAACCCTTAAGTGGACTTTTTACTACTATTTTCCCTTAAATTATCCCGTTTTCAGCGAATATCTCCGCCGGGGATTGAGCCAGAGGGACGCAAGAGGTGTCTAATTGTTCGTCCAGACGAGACCTATCCGAGCTATTTAAAATTCGATTGCGAAAAGTCAAAAGAAAAATGTTTTTCGAAAGAAAAACTGAATTTTTTAATTTAAAAATGTAATATCTCCCGAGGGGATGAAACCGACGGGGGTATTATATATGTCAAAAAATTTGGAATAATACGTTCTAAAAGATGACGCTAGAAAAAAATTAGAAAAATGAAAATTGAAGATTTTTCTTTAACAAAAATGTAAATTTACGAGTTTCAACCCCTAAACTTTCCCCTAAGGGATGATGCGATTGGTACGAGAGGGACGTCGTTAGACGCGCCTTTTTTGTTACTATGTATCTCCCGAGGGTCGGGAAGAGAAAGGATTGAAGCTTAAAAAGTTATTTAATTAAAACTGTTAATTTACTGAATTTAAATAAACAAAATGGCGTCTAATTAGTATTTTCGCAAAGGAAAATGAAAATAGTGTTCGGGAGCAATGTCGGGAGATGCGAGAGGGATTTAAATGCAAAAGAATTGGGACCTGTACGTTAGCGCGAAAGATTCTAAGTTTGATTATAATGAAATTTAACAACCCTTTTTTTTTTTTTTTTTTTTTTTTTTTTTTTTTTACGTCTGGAATCCTCATGGATACACACCTCCATCCTGGGGAAGATGGAAGTGGTTATGTGAGACTCTTACTCACTAAACCAGACGGTCAACACCTCTCCGTCGTAATGGAGCGCCACGGGAACGCTTGCGCACACAACCGCGTTGCTCCGACGGAAGGCCGCGTGAGCAGCCACCACCTCCATGGAGTGACGCGCCCGGTTGACTTGAGCGCGTCCCACTCCGGGGCTTGTTGAATGGCGAAGGGCTCCCCTGCCCTCCACCCAAGCCGGCCGGGCCAAATCAGGACTCCCTCAACGAAGAAGGTGTCCCGATCCGACTCAACCTCCCGGGGCCGGACCCCGTCCGAAAACGGACGTGGTCCAGCCAACGAAGCCCTCCCTAGGAAGAGCTCCGCCGCCACCACCTCGCCCGGACTAATCATCGTCAAGCGCTATTGTACCTGACGATGACTATTCCGGGCCATCACCCTATCAGCGCAACGGCCTCCCCCTCAGCAAGAAAGAGACCGCCACGTACCCCCCCACACAACCACGGGACCGCTCCACAGTCCACTCTGCGCACAGAGAAGTACCCGGGGCGACCCCGCTGCTGTCCCCGGTAGAAAGGGCCTGCGCCCTCCCACCCTTAGTGCCCAGGCCAAAAGGCCCGAGCCCACCTCGCAGACAGACCACCCCGAAAGGCAGCCTGCCCGCCAGCCAGCCATGAACCGGGCACAAACCCCCATGGCCGACCGAGCCGAGTATTAGCCAACGGCTAATGCAAACCCGAAGGATCACATTAACCGTTGTTGCCCAGGGAGCACCGGCCCGTACCGCTTCCGATGCCACCGGACGAATCCGAGCAACAAGGGAAACAGACGGGCACACGAGGAGGTTCTCGGCGACGGCCCCCCAAATTTAACAACCCTTAAGTGGACTTTTTAATACTATTTTCCCTTAAATTATCCCGTTTTCAGCGAATATCTCCGCCGGGGATTGAGCCAGAGGGACGCAAGAGGTGTCTAATTGTTCGTCCAGACGAGACCTATCCGAGCTATTTAAAATTCGATTGCGAAAAGTCAAAAGAAAAATGTTTTTCGAAAGAAAAACTGAATTTTTTACTTTAAAAATATAATATCTCCCGAGGGGATGAAACCGACGGGGGTATTATGTATGTCAAAAAATTTAGAATAATACGTTCTAAAAGATGACGCTAGAAAAAAATTAGAAAAATGAAAATTGAAGATTTTTCTTTAACAAAAATGTAAATTTACGAGTTTCAACCCCTAAACTTTCCCCTAAGGGATGATGCGATTGGTACGAGAGGGACGTCGTTAGACGCGCCTTTTTTGTTACTATGTATCTCCCGAGGGTCGGGAAGAGAAAGGATTGAAGCTTAAAAAGTTATTTAATTAAAACTGTTAATTTACTGAATTTAAATAAACAAAATGGCGTCTAATTAGTATTTTCGCAAAGGAAAATGAAAATAGTGTTCGGGAGCAATGTCGGGAGATGCGAGAGGGATTTAAATGCAAAAGAATTGGGACCTGTACGTTAGCGCGAAAGATTCTAAGTTTGATTATAATGAAATTTAACAACCCTTAAGTGGACTTTTTACTACTATTTTCCCTTAAATTATCCCGTTTTCAGCGAATATCTCCGCCGGGGATTGAGCCAGAGGGACGCAAGAGGTGTCTAATTGTTCGTCCAGACGAGACCTATCCGAGCTATTTAAAATTCGATTGCGAAAAGTCAAAAGAAAAATGTTTTTCGAAAGAAAAACTGAATTTTTTAATTTAAAAATGTAATATCTCCCGAGGGGATGAAACCGACGGGGGTATTATATATGTCAAAAAATTTGGAATAATACGTTCTAAAAGATGACGCTAGAAAAAAATTAGAAAAATGAAAATTGAAGATTTTTCTTTAACAAAAATGTAAATTTACGAGTTTCAACCCCTAAACTTTCCCCTAAGGGATGATGCGATTGGTACGAGAGGGACGTCGTTAGACGCGCCTTTTTTGTTACTATGTATCTCCCGAGGGTCGGGAAGAGAAAGGATTGAAGCTTAAAAAGTTATTTAATTAAAACTGTTAATTTACTGAATTTAAATAAACAAAATGGCGTCTAATTAGTATTTTCGCAAAGGAAAATGAAAATAGTGTTCGGGAGCAATGTCGGGAGATGCGAGAGGGATTTAAATGCAAAAGAATTGGGACCTGTACGTTAGCGCGAAAGATTCTAAGTTTGATTATAATGAAATTTAACAACCCTTAAGTGGACTTTTTACTACTATTTTCCCTTAAATTATCCCGTTTTCAGCGAATATCTCCGCCGGGGATTGAGCCAGAGGGACGCAAGAGGTGTCTAATTGTTCGTCCAGACGAGACCTATCCGAGCTATTTCAAATTCGATTGCGAAAAGTCAAAAGAAAAATGTTTTTCGAAAGAAAAACTGAATTTTTTAATTTAAAAATGTAATATCTCCCGAGGGGATGAAACCGACGGGGGTATTATATATGTCAAAAAATTTGGAATAATACGTTCTAAAAGATGACGCTAGAAAAAAATTAGAAAAATGAAAATTGAAGATTTTTCTTTAACAAAAATGTAAATTTACGAGTTTCAACCCCTAAACTTTCCCCTAAGGGATGATGCGATTGGTACGAGAGGGACGTCGTTAGACGCGCCTTTTTTGTTACTATGTATCTCCCGAGGGTCGGGAAGAGAAAGGATTGAAGCTTAAAAAGTTATTTAATTAAAACTGTTAATTTACTGAATTTAAATAAACAAAATGGCGTCTAATTAGTATTTTCGCAAAGGAAAATGAAAATAGTGTTCGGGAGCAATGTCGGGAGATGCGAGAGGGATTTAAATGCAAAAGAATTGGGACCTGTACGTTAGCGCGAAAGATTCTAAGTTTGATTATAATGAAATTTAACAACCCTTAAGTGGACTTTTTACTACTATTTTCCCTTAAATTATCCCGTTTTCAGCGAATATCTCCGCCGGGGATTGAGCCAGAGGGACGCAAGAGGTGTCTAATTGTTCGTCCAGACGAGACCTATCCGAGCTATTTAAAATTCGATTGCGAAAAGTCAAAAGAAAAATGTTTTTCGAAAGAAAAACTGAATTTTTTAATTTAAAAATGTAATATCTCCCGAGGGGATGAAACCGACGGGGGTATTATGTATGTCAAAAAATTTGGAATAATACAATCTAAAAGATGACGCTAGAAGAAAATTAGAAAAATGAAAATTGAAAATTTTTCTTTAACAAAAATGTAAATTTACGAGTTTCAACCCCTAAACTTTCCCCCAAGGGATGATGCGATTGGAACGAGAGGGACGTCGTTTGACGCGCCTTTTTTGTTACTATGTATCTCCCGAAGGTTGGGAAGAGAAAGGATTGAAGCTTAAAAAGTTATTTAATTAAAACTGTTAATTTACTGAATTACAAATAAACAAAATGGCGTCTAATTAATATTTTCGCGAAAGGAACGAAAATAGTGTCCGGGAGCAATGTCGGGAGACGCGAGAGGGATTTAAATGCAAAAAATTTGGGACCTCAGCGTTAACGCGAAAGATTCTAAGTTCGAATATATTGAAATTTAACAACCCTTAAGTGGACTTTTAAAGACTATTTTCACTAAAATTATCCCGTTTTCAGCGAATATCTCCACCGGGGATTGAGCTAGAGGGACGCGAGAGGTGTCGAATTGTTCGTCCAGACGAGACCTATCCGAGCTGATGAAATTCGATCGCGAAAAGTCAATAGAAAAATATTTTCCGAAAAGAAAACTGTAATTTTTACTTTAAAAATATAATATCTCCCGAGGGGATGAAACCGACGGGGGTATTATGTATGTCAAAAAATTTGGAATAATACAATCTAAAAGATGACGCTAGAAGAAAATTAGAAAAATGAAAATTGAAAATTTTTCTTTAACAAAAATGTAAATTTACGAGTTTCAACCCCTAAACTTTCCCCCAAGGGATGATGCGATTGGAACGAGAGGGACGTCGTTTGACGCGCCTTTTTTGTTACTATGTATCTCCCGAAGGTTGGGAAGAGAAAGGATTGAAGCTTAAAAAGTTATTTAATTAAAACTGTTAATTTACTGAATTACAAATAAACAAAATGGCGTCTAATTAATATTTTCGCGAAAGGAACGAAAATAGTGTCCGGGAGCAATGTCGGGAGACGCGAGAGGGATTTAAATGCAAAAAATTTGGGACCTCAGCGTTAACGCGAAAGATTCTAAGTTCGAATATATTGAAATTTAACAACCCTTAAGTGGACTTTTAAAGACTATTTTCACTAAAATTATCCCGTTTTCAGCGAATATCTCCACCGGGGATTGAGCTAGAGGGACGCGAGAGGTGTCGAATTGTTCGTCCAGACGAGACCTATCCGAGCTGATGAAATTCGATCGCGAAAAGTCAATAGAAAAATATTTTCCGAAAAGAAAACTGTAATTTTTACTTTAAAAATATAATATCTCCCGAGGGGATGAAACCGACGGGGGTATTATGTATGTCAAAAAATTTGGAATAATACAATCTAAAAGATGACGCTAGAAGAAAATTAGAAAAATGAAAATTGAAAATTTTTCTTTAACAAAAATGTAAATTTACGAGTTTCAACCCCTAAACTTTCCCCCAAGGGATGATGCGATTGGAACGAGAGGGACGTCGTTTGACGCGCCTTTTTTGTTACTATGTATCTCCCGAAGGTTGGGAAGAGAAAGGATTGAAGCTTAAAAAGTTATTTAATTAAAACTGTTAATTTACTGAATTACAAATAAACAAAATGGCGTCTAATTAATATTTTCGCGAAAGGAACGAAAATAGTGTCCGGGAGCAATGTCGGGAGACGCGAGAGGGATTTAAATGCAAAAAATTTGGGACCTCAGCGTTAACGCGAAAGATTCTAAGTTCGAATATATTGAAATTTAACAACCCTTAAGTGGACTTTTAAAGACTATTTTCACTAAAATTATCCCGTTTTCAGCGAATATCTCCACCGGGGATTGAGCTAGAGGGACGCGAGAGGTGTCGAATTGTTCGTCCAGACGAGACCTATCCGAAATGATGAAATTCGATCGCGAAAAGTCAATAGAAAAATATTTTCCGAAAAGAAAACTGTAATTTTTACTTTAAAAATATAATATCTCCCGAGGGGATGAAACCGACGGGGGTATTATGTATGTCAAAAAATTTGGAATAATACAATCTAAAAGATGACGCTAGAAGAAAATTAGAAAAATGAAAATTGAAAATTTTTCTTTAACAAATGTAAATTTACGAGTTTCAACCCCTAAACTTTCCCCCAAGGGATGATGCGATTGGAACGAGAGGGACGTCGTTTGACGCGCCTTTTTTGTTACTATGTATCTCCCGAAGGTTGGGAAGAGAAAGGATTGAAGCTTAAAAAGTTATTTAATTAAAACTGTTAATTTACTGAATTTAAATAAACAAAATGGCGTCTAATTAATATTTTCGCGAAAGGAACGAAAATAGTGTCCGGGAGCAATGTCGGGAGACGCGAGAGGGATTTAAATGCAAAAAATTTGGGACCTCAGCGTTAACGCGAAAGATTCTAAGTTCGAATATATTGAAATTTAACAACCCTTAAGTGGACTTTTAAAGACTATTTTCACTAAAATTATCCCGTTTTCAGCGAATATCTCCACCGGGGATTGAGCTAGAGGGACGCGAGAGGTGTCGAATTGTTCGTCCAGACGAGACCTATCCGAGCTGATGAAATTCGATCGCGAAAAGTCAATAGAAAAATATTTTCCGAAAAGAAAACTGTAATTTTTACTTTAAAAATATAATATCTCCCGAGGGGATGAAACCGACGGGGGTATTATGTATGTCAAAAAATTTGGAATAATACAATCTAAAAGATGACGCTAGAAGAAAATTAGAAAAATGAAAATTGAAAATTTTTCTTTAACAAAAATGTAAATTTACGAGTTTCAACCCCTAAACTTTCCCCCAAGGGATGATGCGATTGGAACGAGAGGGACGTCGTTTGACGCGCCTTTTTTGTTACTATGTATCTCCCGAAGGTTGGGAAGAGAAAGGATTGAAGCTTAAAAAGTTATTTAATTAAAACTGTTAATTTACTGAATTACAAATAAACAAAATGGCGTCTAATTAATATTTTCGCGAAAGGAACGAAAATAGTGTCCGGGAGCAATGTCGGGAGACGCGAGAGGGATTTAAATGCAAAAAATTTGGGACCTCAGCGTTAACGCGAAAGATTCTAAGTTCGAATATATTGAAATTTAACAACCCTTAAGTGGACTTTTAAAGACTATTTTCACTAAAATTATCCCGTTTTCAGCGAATATCTCCACCGGGGATTGAGCTAGAGGGACGCGAGAGGTGTCGAATTGTTCGTCCAGACGAGACCTATCCGAAATGATGAAATTCGATCGCGAAAAGTCAATAGAAAAATATTTTCCGAAAAGAAAACTGTAATTTTTACTTTAAAAATATAATATCTCCCGAGGGGATGAAACCGACGGGGGTATTATGTATGTCAAAAAATTTGGAATAATACAATCTAAAAGATGACGCTAGAAGAAAATTAGAAAAATGAAAATTGAAAATTTTTCTTTAACAAATGTAAATTTACGAGTTTCAACCCCTAAACTTTCCCCCAAGGGATGATGCGATTGGAACGAGAGGGACGTCGTTTGACGCGCCTTTTTTGTTACTATGTATCTCCCGAAGGTTGGGAAGAGAAAGGATTGAAGCTTAAAAAGTTATTTAATTAAAACTGTTAATTTACTGAATTTAAATAAACAAAATGGCGTCTAATTAATATTTTCGCGAAAGGAACGAAAATAGTGTCCGGGAGCAATGTCGGGAGACGCGAGAGGGATTTAAATGCAAAAAATTTGGGACCTCAGCGTTAACGCGAAAGATTCTAAGTTCGAATATATTGAAATTTAACAACCCTTAAGTGGACTTTTAAAGACTATTTTCACTAAAATTATCCCGTTTTCAGCGAATATCTCCACCGGGGATTGAGCTAGAGGGACGC
Organism: Napeogenes sylphis; assembly: GCA_959347405.1. NCBI lineage: Eukaryota > Metazoa > Arthropoda > Insecta > Lepidoptera > Nymphalidae > Napeogenes > Napeogenes sylphis. The sequence goes on from OY365782.1 coordinate 38,210,278, forward strand.
GAGAGGTGTCGAATTGTTCGTCCAGACGAGACCTATCCGAGCTGATGAAATTCGATCGCGAAAAGTCAATAGAAAAATATTTTCCGAAAAGAAAACTGTAATTTTTACTTTAAAAATATAATATCTCCCGAGGGGATGAAACCGACGGGGGTATTATGTATGTCAAAAAATTTGGAATAATACAATCTAAAAGATGACGCTAGAAGAAAATTAGAAAAATGAAAATTGAAAATTTTTCTTTAACAAAAATGTAAATTTACGAGTTTCAACCCCTAAACTTTCCCCCAAGGGATGATGCGATTGGAACGAGAGGGACGTCGTTTGACGCGCCTTTTTTGTTACTATGTATCTCCCGAAGGTTGGGAAGAGAAAGGATTGAAGCTTAAAAAGTTATTTAATTAAAACTGTTAATTTACTGAATTACAAATAAACAAAATGGCGTCTAATTAATATTTTCGCGAAAGGAACGAAAATAGTGTCCGGGAGCAATGTCGGGAGACGCGAGAGGGATTTAAATGCAAAAAATTTGGGACCTCAGCGTTAACGCGAAAGATTCTAAGTTCGAATATATTGAAATTTAACAACCCTTAAGTGGACTTTTAAAGACTATTTTCACTAAAATTATCCCGTTTTCAGCGAATATCTCCACCGGGGATTGAGCTAGAGGGACGCGAGAGGTGTCGAATTGTTCGTCCAGACGAGACCTATCCGAAATGATGAAATTCGATCGCGAAAAGTCAATAGAAAAATATTTTCCGAAAAGAAAACTGTAATTTTTACTTTAAAAATATAATATCTCCCGAGGGGATGAAACCGACGGGGGTATTATGTATGTCAAAAAATTTGGAATAATACAATCTAAAAGATGACGCTAGAAGAAAATTAGAAAAATGAAAATTGAAAATTTTTCTTTAACAAATGTAAATTTACGAGTTTCAACCCCTAAACTTTCCCCCAAGGGATGATGCGATTGGAACGAGAGGGACGTCGTTTGACGCGCCTTTTTTGTTACTATGTATCTCCCGAAGGTTGGGAAGAGAAAGGATTGAAGCTTAAAAAGTTATTTAATTAAAACTGTTAATTTACTGAATTTAAATAAACAAAATGGCGTCTAATTAATATTTTCGCGAAAGGAACGAAAATAGTGTCCGGGAGCAATGTCGGGAGACGCGAGAGGGATTTAAATGCAAAAAATTTGGGACCTCAGCGTTAACGCGAAAGATTCTAAGTTCGAATATATTGAAATTTAACAACCCTTAAGTGGACTTTTAAAGACTATTTTCACTAAAATTATCCCGTTTTCAGCGAATATCTCCACCGGGGATTGAGCTAGAGGGACGCGAGAGGTGTCGAATTGTTCGTCCAGACGAGACCTATCCGAGCTGATGAAATTCGATCGCGAAAAGTCAATAGAAAAATATTTTCCGAAAAGAAAACTGTAATTTTTACTTTAAAAATATAATATCTCCCGAGGGGATGAAACCGACGGGGGTATTATGTATGTCAAAAAATTTGGAATAATACAATCTAAAAGATGACGCTAGAAGAAAATTAGAAAAATGAAAATTGAAAATTTTTCTTTAACAAAAATGTAAATTTACGAGTTTCAACCCCTAAACTTTCCCCCAAGGGATGATGCGATTGGAACGAGAGGGACGTCGTTTGACGCGCCTTTTTTGTTACTATGTATCTCCCGAAGGTTGGGAAGAGAAAGGATTGAAGCTTAAAAAGTTATTTAATTAAAACTGTTAATTTACTGAATTACAAATAAACAAAATGGCGTCTAATTAATATTTTCGCGAAAGGAACGAAAATAGTGTCCGGGAGCAATGTCGGGAGACGCGAGAGGGATTTAAATGCAAAAAATTTGGGACCTCAGCGTTAACGCGAAAGATTCTAAGTTCGAATATATTGAAATTTAACAACCCTTAAGTGGACTTTTAAAGACTATTTTCACTAAAATTATCCCGTTTTCAGCGAATATCTCCACCGGGGATTGAGCTAGAGGGACGCGAGAGGTGTCGAATTGTTCGTCCAGACGAGACCTATCCGAAATGATGAAATTCGATCGCGAAAAGTCAATAGAAAAATATTTTCCGAAAAGAAAACTGTAATTTTTACTTTAAAAATATAATATCTCCCGAGGGGATGAAACCGACGGGGGTATTATGTATGTCAAAAAATTTGGAATAATACAATCTAAAAGATGACGCTAGAAGAAAATTAGAAAAATGAAAATTGAAAATTTTTCTTTAACAAATGTAAATTTACGAGTTTCAACCCCTAAACTTTCCCCCAAGGGATGATGCGATTGGAACGAGAGGGACGTCGTTTGACGCGCCTTTTTTGTTACTATGTATCTCCCGAAGGTTGGGAAGAGAAAGGATTGAAGCTTAAAAAGTTATTTAATTAAAACTGTTAATTTACTGAATTTAAATAAACAAAATGGCGTCTAATTAATATTTTCGCGAAAGGAACGAAAATAGTGTCCGGGAGCAATGTCGGGAGACGCGAGAGGGATTTAAATGCAAAAAATTTGGGACCTCAGCGTTAACGCGAAAGATTCTAAGTTCGAATATATTGAAATTTAACAACCCTTAAGTGGACTTTTAAAGACTATTTTCACTAAAATTATCCCGTTTTCAGCGAATATCTCCACCGGGGATTGAGCTAGAGGGACGCGAGAGGTGTCGAATTGTTCGTCCAGACGAGACCTATCCGAGCTGATGAAATTCGATCGCGAAAAGTCAATAGAAAAATATTTTCCGAAAAGAAAACTGTAATTTTTACTTTAAAAATATAATATCTCCCGAGGGGATGAAACCGACGGGGGTATTATGTATGTCAAAAAATTTGGAATAATACAATCTAAAAGATGACGCTAGAAGAAAATTAGAAAAATGAAAATTGAAAATTTTTCTTTAACAAAAATGTAAATTTACGAGTTTCAACCCCTAAACTTTCCCCCAAGGGATGATGCGATTGGAACGAGAGGGACGTCGTTTGACGCGCCTTTTTTGTTACTATGTATCTCCCGAAGGTTGGGAAGAGAAAGGATTGAAGCTTAAAAAGTTATTTAATTAAAACTGTTAATTTACTGAATTACAAATAAACAAAATGGCGTCTAATTAATATTTTCGCGAAAGGAACGAAAATAGTGTCCGGGAGCAATGTCGGGAGACGCGAGAGGGATTTAAATGCAAAAAATTTGGGACCTCAGCGTTAACGCGAAAGATTCTAAGTTCGAATATATTGAAATTTAACAACCCTTAAGTGGACTTTTAAAGACTATTTTCACTAAAATTATCCCGTTTTCAGCGAATATCTCCACCGGGGATTGAGCTAGAGGGACGCGAGAGGTGTCGAATTGTTCGTCCAGACGAGACCTATCCGAGCTGATGAAATTCGATCGCGAAAAGTCAATAGAAAAATATTTTCCGAAAAGAAAACTGTAATTTTTACTTTAAAAATATAATATCTCCCGAGGGGATGAAACCGACGGGGGTATTATGTATGTCAAAAAATTTGGAATAATACAATCTAAAAGATGACGCTAGAAGAAAATTAGAAAAATGAAAATTGAAAATTTTTCTTTAACAAAAATGTAAATTTACGAGTTTCAACCCCTAAACTTTCCCCCAAGGGATGATGCGATTGGAACGAGAGGGACGTCGTTTGACGCGCCTTTTTTGTTACTATGTATCTCCCGAAGGTTGGGAAGAGAAAGGATTGAAGCTTAAAAAGTTATTTAATTAAAACTGTTAATTTACTGAATTTAAATAAACAAAATGGCGTCTAATTAATATTTTCGCGAAAGGAACGAAAATAGTGTCCGGGAGCAATGTCGGGAGACGCGAGAGGGATTTAAATGCAAAAAAATTGGGACCTCAGCGTTAACGCGAAAGATTCTAAGTTCGAATATATTGAAATTTAACAACCCTTTTTTTTTTTTTTTTTTTGTTTCCGCGGGGAAAATGCTTTGCGCACCGTACCCCTCGCGGGGGAAGCGAGGGGCGTGTGTGGGACTCCCGAAAACGGTGTACCCACTAAAAACCCCGCGGCGCTCCTTCCTCGCCTTATTGGCGGAGTCGTGGGTACGGCTAGCCCTTCATCCACGACCCCGCCGGCGACGGCCCGTCTATTACACGACGGACCCCACCTGCCCCCCTAGCTGAGTGGGGGGGCCTGTGGGAGCGACCAGGAGCGCCCGGTCGTTCCCACCCGACGCGGGTGGTGCCATGTTCAATGTGGGCGGGAGTGTCCCCACACCCCCTGCCCACTGGCCACCACCAGGCTGGAGAAGTTCGAATTGCCGTCTTCTCCGGCCCCTTCGACGTCTGCGGTGCGGGGGCGCAAGGGGATCGTCCATGCGCGCCCGCTCCGCCTCTTCCTTCCGCGACATTACGTCCTCGCAGAAGGAAGCTACTTCCACCCAGACCTCCTCGCTGCCCAACATCGCAGTGACGACCGCAGGCAGCGTTAGGTCCGGGCCTACGGACGCCTGGAGTCGTCGGCGCTGCTCCACCCAGGCCGGACACTCGACCAGGGTGTGCTGCGCCGAATCAGCAATCGCGCCACAGTGGTGGCACGCCGGGGTCTCCTCACGCTTTATCCGGTGCAGGAACTTCCCGAAGCAACCATGCCCGGAAAGAACCTGCGACAACCGGTACGTGAGGAAACCGTGCCCCCTCTCCGACCATTCCTTGACGACTGGACCGATCGCGTCCAGGCTCCACCGTCCGAATCTGGCTTCGGCCATCTCCGCCATCCATTGGCGGAGAACGTTCTCGCGGGCCGCCAGCCGGACGGCGGCCCTCTCCTCCGGTGCGGGGCGCTCTCCCCGCGCCCTCTTGTCCGCCGTCCAGTTATAGACGGCGGATAGCACCTCGGCCTCCAAGTGCCACGGTGGAGTGCCCGCCATGGCGCAAGCCGCACCATGGCTCACCGTAGCGAAAGCCCGCGCCACCCTCTGTGCGATGGCCCGTTGGGGCCTACGCAGGTGAACCTGGTTGTACCCTGCCAGGGCGTCCGCCCATATAGGGGAGCCGTACAGGGCCATGCTCTTCAGCACGCCGGCATAGAGGCGCCGGCATGCTGTGGCTGGCCCTCCCATGTTCGGGAGGAGCCAATTTAGGCTCCTCGCCGCCTTTAGGAGGCGCGGTGAAAGTTCACGAAAGTGTTCACGGAACTTCCACCGCCCGTCCAGGGTGAGGCCCAGATATTTCATGGTGGGACTCACCCGCACCCTCTCGACGCCCACCATGATATGGGCGTCAGGTGGCGCACCCCGCCGCGGCCCATGAAAATATAGGGCCTCGGTCTTGGGTAGCGCCACTTTCAACCCCAGCTGCCGGATCCGATCGGCAACCAGGGTCCCCCCAATTGACGCCCGGGTGACTGCCTCCCCGAACGTTCTCCCCCGCGCCGTGAGAAGGGTGTCATCGGCATAACAGATGACACCCACTCCATCGGGGAAATTTAACAACCCTTAAGTGGACTTTTAAAGACTATTTTCACTAAAATTATCCCGTTTTCAGCGAATATCTCCACCGGGGATTGAGCTAGAGGGACGCGAGAGGTGTCGAATTGTTCGTCCAGACGAGACCTATCCGAGCTGATGAAATTCGATCGCGAAAAGTCAATAGAAAAATATTTTCCGAAAAGAAAACTGTAATTTTTACTTTAAAAATATAATATCTCCCGAGGGGATGAAACCGACGGGGGTATTATGTATGTCAAAAAATTTGGAATAATACAATCTAAAAGATGACGCTAGAAGAAAATTAGAAAAATGAAAATTGAAAATTTTTCTTTAACAAAAATGTAAATTTACGAGTTTCAACCCCTAAACTTTCCCCCAAGGGATGATGCGATTGGAACGAGAGGGACGTCGTTTGACGCGCCTTTTTTGTTACTATGTATCTCCCGAAGGTTGGGAAGAGAAAGGATTGAAGCTTAAAAAGTTATTTAATTAAAACTGTTAATTTACTGAATTACAAATAAACAAAATGGCGTCTAATTAATATTTTCGCGAAAGGAACGAAAATAGTGTCCGGGAGCAATGTCGGGAGACGCGAGAGGGATTTAAATGCAAAAAATTTGGGACCTCAGCGTTAACGCGAAAGATTCTAAGTTCGAATATATTGAAATTTAACAACCCTTAAGTGGACTTTTAAAGACTATTTTCACTAAAATTATCCCGTTTTCAGCGAATATCTCCACCGGGGATTGAGCTAGAGGGACGCGAGAGGTGTCGAATTGTTCGTCCAGACGAGACCTATCCGAGCTGATGAAATTCGATCGCGAAAAGTCAATAGAAAAATATTTTCCGAAAAGAAAACTGTAATTTTTACTTTAAAAATATAATATCTCCCGAGGGGATGAAACCGACGGGGGTATTATGTATGTCAAAAAATTTGGAATAATACAATCTAAAAGATGACGCTAGAAGAAAATTAGAAAAATGAAAATTGAAAATTTTTCTTTAACAAAAATGTAAATTTACGAGTTTCAACCCCTAAACTTTCCCCCAAGGGATGATGCGATTGGAACGAGAGGGACGTCGTTTGACGCGCCTTTTTTGTTACTATGTATCTCCCGAAGGTTGGGAAGAGAAAGGATTGAAGCTTAAAAAGTTATTTAATTAAAACTGTTAATTTACTGAATTACAAATAAACAAAATGGCGTCTAATTAATATTTTCGCGAAAGGAACGAAAATAGTGTCCGGGAGCAATGTCGGGAGACGCGAGAGGAATTTAAATGCAAAAAATTTGGGACCTCAGCGTTAACGCGAAAGATTCTAAGTTCGAATATATTGAAATTTAACAACCCTTAAGTGGACTTTTAAAGACTTTTTTTTTTTTTTTTTTTTTGTTGGAAAATCCTCATGGAGACCCCCGCCCTTGGGGAAGGGCGAGGGTACTGTCAGACTCTTACTGACTAAAAACCAACCGTGTCCTTCTCGTACCCATGTGTCGGGGGGCGGGTATCACCGAAGCATTCGTCACACCCGCCCGACGGGTATTGGCCCTCCAAAACGATAGGAGGGCCCCGTCACGGCCCGCCGATTCATGGCGGGCCACGTCACCCACTGCGGCCGACACCCCGGCCGCAGGACTCCACTTCGAGGGGCGCGCGTAAGGACACGACGCCGCCGCCTCGAGGCCTGCTGCTGGTCGGACGACAAGACGCCCCGAGTCTGTCGTCCGCAGGCCGCGCCCTACGGTGGCCGAAAGTCGGCCACCCTACGACGCCCAGTGCGTCTGCTGCGGGAGGGTAGAGAGGAGGCGACCTCTCTCTCCCTTTCCGCCGCCTCCTTAGCGGACATTACTGCCTCGCAAAAGGCGGCGACGGCACTCCACCCCGACTCGCTCCCGACCATCGTAGAGACAACAGCCGTAAGCGAGAGGGTTCCCGCAGCACCTACGGCCGCGACCAAGTCACGGCGCTGCTCAGCCCAAGCTGGGCATTCCGCCAAGGTATGCAGCGCCGTATCGTCGCGGCAATCATCACAATGATGGCACTGGGACGTCTGCTCCCGGCCTATGCGACACAGGTACTTCCCGAAACATCCGTGTCCGGTCAGCACCTGCGTCAGCCGGAAGCTGAGGGCGCCGTGGCTCCTCTTGAGCCACTCCTCCAATATGGGCCTTACCGCCGCTACAGCGGCGTGCCCCGCCGTGGGTTGCGCTAAGCGCGTCTGCCACTCCGCCACTAGGACCTGGCGGAGATCTGCCCTGCGTGCCTCAATCTGTCGAGGCACCAGGCGCTCGCCCCGCTCGACCGCCTCCGCGCGCCACCAATAGAGCGACGCGAGGAGCCTTGCGTCGAGATCCCAGGGCGCTGATCCGGCTAGGAGGCCCGCCGCCTCAAAGGAGATCGTACGGTACCCCCTTATGGCCCTGACGGCCATTGCGCGCTGCGGCCTCCGCAGCGCGGCGATATTACGGGCCGTCAGGGCGTCCGCCCAGACTGGCGCGGCGTATAACGCCATCGACCGTACGACCCCCATGTAGAGCCTCCGGCAGGAGGAGCCAGGTCCCCCGAGGTTGGGCAGCAAGCGCGAAAGCGCAGAAGCGGCGCCCAACAACCGGGGGGCGAGCCGCGTAAAGTGCGGCCCGAAGTTCCACCGACTGTCGAGGACGAGTCCGAGATACTTCATCGTCGGCTCGACAACGATGGAGGCCCCTCCCACTATGATTGCTGAACCCGGAGGCGGCTTCATCCTCGGCCCATGAAAACATAGGGCCTCGGACTTGTGCAATGCCACCTCCAAGCCCAGCCGCCGGATCCTATGCACGACGTGCGCGACACCAGCAGTCGCGCGTATGGCCGCCTGCCGGTACGACTTCCCACGTGCTGTGACGAGCGTGTCGTCGGCGTAACAAATGACGCCGACGCCGTGCACAAGCGCACCGCGCAGAGCCCAGTCGTATCCGATGTTCCACAGCAGCGGTCCCAGGACCGAGCCCTGTGGAACACCGCACGACGTCTCCCGCCGACCCCATCCTTCTCGACCCGGGTATACGACAGCTCTCTCGGAGAGATAGGCCCCGACAATGCGTTGGAGGTAGCGCGGCACCCCGTGGTAGCGGAGTGCCTCCCTGATAGTGCTCCAGGGCAAGGTGTTGAAGGCGTTGGCGATGTCAAGCGACACCGCCAAGACCACCTCACCCCGGGCGACTGCCTCCTCCGCAAGGACCCTCACGCGCATGATGGCGTCCACCGTGGAGCGCCCCTGGCGGAAACCAAACTGGTTGTCCGCCAAATCCGGACCCACCCCAGACATGTGCCGGACGAGGCGATCGGCGATTACTCGCTCGAAGATCTTGCACACCTCGTCCAGCAACACGATGGGGCGGTACGCAGACGGCGAGTCTGCGGGGCGCCCCTCCTTCTTCAGCAAGACCAGCTTCCCGGTCTTCCACCGGCTTGGAAACTGGCCCCGCTCCAAACATGCGCTTAAGAGCCCCTCTAGTCGGGGCCCGAGAGCCCTCATGGCCAGGAACCATGCGCGGCCTGGAATGCCGTCGGGCCCTGGGGCGGTGTTCCTTATGCGAGCCACCGCCACTCTCAACTCTACCCGGGTCACTTCGGGCACGTCGTCGTCAATGTCGTCTTCCGCGTCGGGCACATTGCGAGGCGGAACCATAGCCGGTGGCGTGTGCTCCGGCCTCGCCGGAAACAAGGCACACACCACCTCCTCCAGCAGCTGTGGCTGGAGACTCCGGGACAGCGGGGGAGCCCACTGGCGCAGCTTGCCCCGTACCATGAGGTAGGGGCGTCCCCACGGGTCTCGGTCCAGAGTCTCCAGCATCTCCTCATTGGCCTGGGCCTTAGCCCGAACGATGGCCAGCTGGAGGTCGCTCTTCGCTTGTTTGTAGCGTTCATACAGTTCCGCCTCTTCCTGCTCGTCCGCCGCTGTAAACGGGCGGCGGACACTCCTTCTTCGTCGGCACCTGGCGTACTGGCGCCGCACCTCCACACACGCGATGCGCAGCTGCGCAATCGTCTGCGACCACCAGTACACCTGGCGCCTAGCAAGTAGCGGCCGGACTCGGGGCATACCAGCATCACAGATGTGCGACATGCTCTCCCGGAACCACTCCTCCTCCTCGTCGATGTCGGACGGCCTGACTGGAGAGTCCAGCCAGGCCTTGACGATGGAGGCCTCCAGGAGAGCCTCCCTGTCCAGCCGCTTCAGTGCCCAACGCGGGCCGTCACCAACGCCCACCGGGGCCGCTTGGACCGGCCCAACCGAGGTCTGGGCGGAGACGCTAAATCGGATGTACCGATGATCGGACAGCGTCTCCACCTCCTCCAGAACGTGCCAGTCCTGGACAGTGCGCGCGAGAGCGGGACTCGCGAACGACAGGTCCACTATGGACCCGCCCCGCTGCCGCACGCACGTCTGCACGGAACCCCGGTTCAGGAGAAGCAGGCCCTGCTCGACCGCCCACTCCTCCACCAACTCGCCCCGCACGTTCGTGGCCGGGGAACCCCAAGCCGTGGATTTGGCATTGAAGTCCCCGAAGACGATCGCGGGACGAGGACGGCTACGACTGACGACCGTGCCCAACTCCAAAATAATGTCCTCCAGGTCGGCGAGAGAAAGGCTGGGGGGAAAGTACACCCCCACGACCATGAGATTGCCCCACACTGCCGCGACATAGCCCCGCCCTCGGGTGACGTTCTCGAAGGGAAGGGTGTCGGCGCCAGACCTCACAATAAGTACCACCGAGCGGCCCATGTCGCACACCCAGTCATCTCTGGGTGGCACAAAGTACGGCTCGGCGGCAACAGCCAGATCGATCGACCACTGCGCCATGCTCTGGAGCAAGAGATCCTGAGCCCTGGCGCAGTGGTTTACGTTGGCTTGGAGGAGACGACGTAGAGCCATTACTAGGTGTCCATGGCCGTCGCCCCCTCCCCAGCCCTCGGCAGTTGTTCTGCCGCAACCGGCGGGTGTACCGGTTGCGAGGAGCTGGTTGCCGTGATCGTAGTCGGCTGTCTCCTCGCATGCTTCTGCGGCGTTTTGGGCCTGGCGCAGGCCTTTGACCCGGTCTGGTGGTCGGCTGGCTTGCCAGCTGCCGCACAGATGACGCAGTGCGGCGCGGCAGTGCAGGGGCCAGCATTGTGACCAGGCTGACCGCAGCGGAAGCATAGATTGCTGCGGTCTACCCCAGCGGTGCACCGTGCCCCTGCGTGTCCTCCTTCCAGGCAGCGGTAGCACCGGAAGGGCTTTGGCGCTAGGAACGCGACCTGCGCCGAGACCCATCCAACCAGGAGTCTTTTGCCCTCCAATTGTTTTGCCGCCGCAACGGGACACCTGACCAGGATTGTCCCTTGACCGGAGACACCTCGACGTATCGTGCCCGCCTTTATTTGATCCGGCGGGCATCCTCCGGTCGTTGCGAGGGCAGCGGCGACCTCCTCCAGCGTCACGGAGTCGTCCAGGCCTGAAATGCGCAGATCTGCGCACTTAGTTGGCCTGGACACTCGGACATCTTCCTATCCAGCGACGCTTTGAGTCTGTCAGCGAGGGCGTCAGCCTGGGGACCACTGGTGCTGCCGGGGATCTCCAGGAGACGACCCCCGGTGGCAGTAGTCTTGCACCTTAGACCCGTTATGCCAAGATCGCTGAGCGAAATCTCGGCTTTCGCCTTCGCCAGGATCCTGGCATACGTGGAGCCACGCTCTTCCGCCCCCGGCTGCAAGGTCAGCACCACAGCTGTGGAGCGGGGGGTGGTGAGCCTCACGGCCTTGCGTTTGGCCGCCGACCGCTCCTCTTTGGCCTTCTTTCTGGCCCGCTGGCGCGCCTTCCTCGATTGTTTGGCGGCGCCAACAACCGTCCACTCCGCTTCCGGTTGAGTGGCGGGTCTTAACGGTGCAGAAGCCCGTGCAGGCGGAGCAGTGGTCGCACCTGCCTTTTTAGCAGCCCTCCTGTATCCCGCTTGTGCCGGTTGGGCGGCACGGGGCGCTTGTGCCGGTTGGACGGCACGGGGCGCTGCGGCTTGGGCCGCGTATGTCGGCGCCGGTGTTCTGCGCCGATCTGTAGCGAGGGGGGGACGCAGAATTTTCCCCTCCAGCACAGAGAAGCGAGCGTTAAAGCTCGCCATTTCCTGACGGATCAGGCGAACTACGTCCGCTTCCTGTGACTTCTGCGGTGCCCGCGGTTGCGACTGCGGTTGCGGCTCTACATGCGGAAGGCCCACCTCCCGCCTGAGGTGCTCGCGGCGGAAATTGACCATCTCCGCCTTAAGCTCTTCGTGCTCCTTACGGAGCTCCGTCATTTGGGCCGCGAGCTTCTTATTCTGGGCCCGCAGCAAAGCCGTTTCCTCCGTAGTACTTCGGGTCAAAAGGGCCTCAGCACTGTCCACTATCGAGGCCGTGGCCTCTTTCAGCGCCTTCTGGCAGCAGCCGCTAAGGCCTTTAGAGACCCGGCTGACCCTTCTAATGGCCGCAATCGCATCGGCCATCCTTTCCTTAAGAACGCAGGCAGGGAGTTCCCCTGCCTCGACCTCTGCCTCAGGGACGGCAGACGACGACTCCGACGAGCGAGTGACTTTCCTGAGCGTCACCCTCTCCGTCAGAGCCGCAATCTGCCGCTCATCCTCCGCCAGTTTGTCGGCGGCTGCTGCGGCCTTCACTGCAGCCGCAGCTTCACGCCTGGATACACCGACTCCGACATATTGGCCGGTAGAAGCGGGCCTAACCCTTCTTCCTTTTTTGGCGCCGACTTTGGCTGCCGGCACCGCTGTGTCGCTCAGGTCTCCCGGGCCCTCCCTCAAGTGGCGTTTGCGCGTGTTTCTGGCGTTATCGCTCGCCGCGCTCTCCACAGTCATAAAACTGCACGCGCTGTCGGAATCCGACAGCGCGTTCGTCCTTTCCTCTTCCTCTCCTCTCCTCTCCCTCACTTCAGCTTTTTGAGTTTTATTGGTATCCATATAAATCCCACGAGTAGTGAAGAAATAAATGTCCACCTGGGCAGAGCTTCGTACCCAAGTAAGCCTAAATACTGCTGGGGGCGGCAGGTACCAGCAGGGGGGCGAGCGCTAACGACCGTACTCCCAACGGCCATCCATTCCCTCGCCGCGCTCCAAAACTTGGAATTGGGTGGTTTTTTATCTTAGAGGTGTCCTTCCTCTGGGGCCGGGCACTTAAGCCAAGCCCCCCGACGGCGGCATTAGACATGCCTCCGTCCGCTGTCCGGCCAACCCGACTCAGCGAACCCGCCGGAAATTCTCTCCTCGCGAGGAGAGAATCCTCGCCACTAAGGTGCGCCTGCACCTTAGCGACGGAGGTAGCCGCTCCTTCGTCGGTCGACCGAACAGGAGCGACCCCTTGGTGTCTCTCTTAGTCTAGCCTCTCACTTCGAGCCTTTCCGGCATGAGAAACTCTACCGGCGGAGCCTCGAAGATCACAGAGGCACGCAAGCCCCACCACGACGGCAACGTGGAGACACCTTTCGGTGGGGGACTTTTAAAGACTATTTTCACTAAAATTATCCCGTTTTCAGCGAATATCTCCACCGGGGATTGAGCTAGAGGGACGCGAGAGGTGTCGAATTGTTCGTCCAGACGAGACCTATCCGAGCTGATGAAATTCGATCGCGAAAAGTCAATAGAAAAATATTTTCCGAAAAGAAAACTGTAATTTTTACTTTAAAAATATAATATCTCCCGAGGGGATGAAACCGACGGGGGTATTATGTATGTCAAAAAATTTGGAATAATACAATCTAAAAGATGACGCTAGAAGAAAATTAGAAAAATGAAAATTGAAAATTTTTCTTTAACAAAAATGTAAATTTACGAGTTTCAACCCCTAAACTTTCCCCCAAGGGATGATGCGATTGGAACGAGAGGGACGTCGTTTGACGCGCCTTTTTTGTTACTATGTATCTCCCGAAGGTTGGGAAGAGAAAGGATTGAAGCTTAAAAAGTTATTTAATTAAAACTGTTAATTTACTGAATTTAAATAAACAAAATGGCGTCTAATTAATATTTTCGCGAAAGGAACGAAAATAGTGTCCGGGAGCAATGTCGGGAGACGCGAGAGGGATTTAAATGCAAAAAATTTGGGACCTCAGCGTTAACGCGAAAGATTCTAAGTTCGAATATATTGAAATTTAACAACCCTTAAGTGGACTTTTAAAGACTATTTTCACTAAAATTATCCCGTTTTCAGCGAATATCTCCACCGGGGATTGAGCTAGAGGGACGCGAGAGGTGTCGAATTGTTCGTCCAGACGAGACCTATCCGAGCTGATGAAATTCGATCGCGAAAAGTCAATAGAAAAATATTTTCCGAAAAGAAAACTGTAATTTTTACTTTAAAAATATAATATCTCCCGAGGGGATGAAACCGACGGGGGTATTATGTATGTCAAAAAATTTGGAATAATACAATCTAAAAGATGACGCTAGAAGAAAATTAGAAAAATGAAAATTGAAAATTTTTCTTTAACAAAAATGTAAATTTACGAGTTTCAACCCCTAAACTTTCCCCCAAGGGATGATGCGATTGGAACGAGAGGGACGTCGTTTGACGCGCCTTTTTTGTTACTATGTATCTCCCGAAGGTTGGGAAGAGAAAGGATTGAAGCTTAAAAAGTTATTTAATTAAAACTGTTAATTTACTGAATTACAAATAAACAAAATGGCGTCTAATTAATATTTTCGCGAAAGGAACGAAAATAGTGTCCGGGAGCAATGTCGGGAGACGCGAGAGGGATTTAAATGCAAAAAATTTGGGACCTCAGCGTTAACGCGAAAGATTCTAAGTTCGAATATATTGAAATTTAACAACCCTTAAGTGGACTTTTAAAGACTATTTTCACTAAAATTATCCCGTTTTCAGCGAATATCTCCACCGGGGATTGAGCTAGAGGGACGCGAGAGGTGTCGAATTGTTCGTCCAGACGAGACCTATCCGAGCTGATGAAATTCGATCGCGAAAAGTCAATAGAAAAATATTTTCCGAAAAGAAAACTGTAATTTTTACTTTAAAAATATAATATCTCCCGAGGGGATGAAACCGACGGGGGTATTATGTATGTCAAAAAATTTGGAATAATACAATCTAAAAGATGACGCTAGAAGAAAATTAGAAAAATGAAAATTGAAAATTTTTCTTTAACAAAAATGTAAATTTACGAGTTTCAACCCCTAAACTTTCCCCCAAGGGATGATGCGATTGGAACGAGAGGGACGTCGTTTGACGCGCCTTTTTTGTTACTATGTATCTCCCGAAGGTTGGGAAGAGAAAGGATTGAAGCTTAAAAAGTTATTTAATTAAAACTGTTAATTTACTGAATTTAAATAAACAAAATGGCGTCTAATTAATATTTTCGCGAAAGGAACGAAAATAGTGTCCGGGAGCAATGTCGGGAGACGCGAGAGGGATTTAAATGCAAAAAATTTGGGACCTCAGCGTTAACGCGAAAGATTCTAAGTTCGAATATATTGAAATTTAACAACCCTTAAGTGGACTTTTAAAGACTATTTTCACTAAAATTATCCCGTTTTCAGCGAATATCTCCACCGGGGATTGAGCTAGAGGGACGCGAGAGGTGTCGAATTGTTCGTCCAGACGAGACCTATCCGAGCTGATGAAATTCGATCGCGAAAAGTCAATAGAAAAATATTTTCCGAAAAGAAAACTGTAATTTTTACTTTAAAAATATAATATCTCCCGAGGGGATGAAACCGACGGGGGTATTATGTATGTCAAAAAATTTGGAATAATACAATCTAAAAGATGACGCTAGAAGAAAATTAGAAAAATGAAAATTGAAAATTTTTCTTTAACAAAAATGTAAATTTACGAGTTTCAACCCCTAAACTTTCCCCCAAGGGATGATGCGATTGGAACGAGAGGGACGTCGTTTGACGCGCCTTTTTTGTTACTATGTATCTCCCGAAGGTTGGGAAGAGAAAGGATTGAAGCTTAAAAAGTTATTTAATTAAAACTGTTAATTTACTGAATTACAAATAAACAAAATGGCGTCTAATTAATATTTTCGCGAAAGGAACGAAAATAGTGTCCGGGAGCAATGTCGGGAGACGCGAGAGGGATTTAAATGCAAAAAATTTGGGACCTCAGCGTTAACGCGAAAGATTCTAAGTTCGAATATATTGAAATTTAACAACCCTTAAGTGGACTTTTAAAGACTATTTTCACTAAAATTATCCCGTTTTCAGCGAATATCTCCACCGGGGATTGAGCTAGAGGGACGCGAGAGGTGTCGAATTGTTCGTCCAGACGAGACCTATCCGAGCTGATGAAATTCGATCGCGAAAAGTCAATAGAAAAATATTTTCCGAAAAGAAAACTGTAATTTTTACTTTAAAAATATAATATCTCCCGAGGGGATGAAACCGACGGGGGTATTATATATGTCAAAAAATTTGGAATAATACGTTCTAAAAGATGACGCTAGAAAAAAAATAGAAAAATGAAAATTGAAGATTTTTCTTTAACAAAAATGTAAATTTACGAGTTTCAACCCCTAAACTTTCCCCTAAGGGATGATGCGATTGGTACGAGAGGGACGCGCCTTTTTTGTTACTATGTATCTCCCGAAGGTCGGGAAGAGAAAGGATTGAAGCTTAAAAAGTTATTTAATTAAAACTGTTAATTTACTGAATTTAAATAAACAAAATGGCGTCTAATTAATATTTTCGCGAAAGGAACGAAAATAGTGTCCGGGAGCAATGTCGGGAGACGCGAGAGGGATTTAAATGCAAAAAATTTGGGACCTCAGCGTTAACGCGAAAGATTCTAAGTTCGAATATATTGAAATTTAACAACCCTTTTTTTTTTTTTTTTTTTTTTGTTTCCGCGGGGAAAATGCCTTACGCACCGTACCCCTCGCGGGGGAAGCGAGGGGCGTGTGTGGGACTCCCGAAAACGGTGTACCCACTAAAAACCCCGCGGCGCTCCTTCCTCGCCTTATTGGCGGAGTCGTGGGTACGGCTAGCCCTTCATCCACGACCCCGCCGGCGACGGCCCGTCTATTACACGACGGACCCCACCTGCCCCCCTAGCTGAGTGGGGGGGCCTGTGGGAGCGACCAGGAGCGCCCGGTCGTTCCCACCCGACGCGGGTGGTGCCATGTTCAATGTGGGCGGGAGTGTCCCCACACCCCCTGCCCACTGGCCACCACCAGGCTGGAGAAGTTCGAATTGTCGTCTTCTCCGGCCCCTTCGACGTCTGCGGTGCGGGGGCGCAAGGGGATCGTCCATGCGCGCCCGCTCCGCCTCTTCCTTCCGCGACATTACGTCCTCGCAGAAGGAAGCCACTTCCACCCAGACCTCCTCGCTGCCCAACATCGCAGTGACGACCGCAGGCAGCGTTAGGTCCGGGCCTACGGACGCCTGGAGTCGTCGGCGCTGCTCCACCCAGGCCGGACACTCGACCAGGGTGTGCTGCGCCGAATCAGCAATCGCGCCACAGTGGTGGCACGCCGGGGTCTCCTCACGTTTTATCCGGTGCAGGAACTTCGCAAAGCAACCATGCCCGGAAAGTACCTGCGACAACCGGTACGTGAGGAACCCGTGCCTCCGTTCGGTCCATGCCTCCATGACTGGACCGATGGCGTCCAGAGTCCACCGTCCAAATTTGGCTTCGGCCATCTCCGCCATCCATTGGCGGAGAATGTTCTCGCGGGCCGCCAGCCGGACGGCGGCCCTCTCCTTCGGTGCGGGGCGCTCTCCCCGCGCCCTCTTGTCCGCCGTCCAGTGATAGACGGCGGATAGCACCTCGGCCTCCAAGTGCCATGGTGGAGTTCCCGCCATGGCACAAGCCGCACCATGGCTAACCGTCGCGTAAGCCCGCGCCACTCTTTGTGCGATGGCCCGTTGGGGCCTGCGCAGGTGCGCCTTATTGTACCCCCCCTGGGCGTCCGCCCATATGGGGGAGCCGTAGAGGGCCATGCTCTTCAGCACGCCGGCATAGAGGCGCCGGCATGCTGTGGCTGGCCCTCCCACGTTCGGGAGGAGCCAATTTAGGCTCCTCGCTGCCTTAAGGAGGCGCGGTGAAAGTTCACGAAAATGTTCTCGGAACTTCCACCGCCCGTCCAAGGTGAGGCCCAGGTACCTCATCGTGGCACTCACCCGCACCCTCTCGACGCCCACCATGATATGGGCGTCAGGTGGCGCACCCCGCCGCGGCCCATGAAAATATAGGGCCTCGGTCTTGGGTAGCGCCACTTTCAACCCCAGTTGCCGGATCCGATCGGCAACCAGGGTCCCCCCCATTTGACGCCCGGGTGGCTGCCTCCCCGAATGTTCTCCCCCGCGCCGTGAGAAGGGTGTCATCCGCATAGCAAATGACACCCACTCCATCGGGGAGGGCGCCCCGGAGGAGCCAGTCGAAGCCGACGTTCCACAGGAGTGGTCCCAGGACCGACCCCTGCGGAACACCCAACTGCACCCTATGCCGCCTCATGCGGCCGTCCCCGCCGACGAACAGGACTTCCCTCTCATGGAGGTAGTCCGCCAGCAGGGCCCGCAAATATGGAGGCACCCCATTGTATCGGAGTGCCTCAGTAATTGTGGCGTGGGGGATGGTGTTGAAGGCATTGGCGATGTCAAACGACACAGCTAACACGCCATCCCCCGCCGCCACCGCCTCCTGTGTGACGCGCTTCAGCTCCTGGAGCGCGTCTATCGTGGACCGACCCGCCCGAAACCCGTACTGGGCCCCGGATAAGTCCGGGCCGGTCCCCCTCAGGTGCTCCCTGAGCCGTGCCGCTATAACGGCCTCAAATAGCTTGGCCGCGTCGTCCAAGAGGACGACCGGCCGATATCCGGCCGGTGAGTCCACCGGCCGCCCCGGCTTCCGGAGGAGGCACAAAACGCCCTCCTTCCACACCCTTGGGAACCTCCCAGACATGAAGCAGCGGTCGAAGAGGTCCCGGAAGTGTCGCTCCATGTGGCCGGTGGTTATCGCCACCACCCGCGCCGGCACCCCGTCAGGCCCCGGCGCCGTCTTCTTTCCTCGGAGGCGGAGCGCCGCCGAGGAAAACTCCTCCTCCGACACCGGGGCGAAACCGGTGTCGGCCGGAGGGCCCACCCGCCGAGGCAGAGCCATCCGAGGAGGGACGAACTCCGCCGATCGGTCCGGGAACAGCCCCCGGACTACCTCCGACAGGAGCGCCGGCTCGAGGGACTCGACGACGGGGGGGCCGATCGGTCGCAGCTTATTGCGTGCCGCATGATACGGCCTGCCCCAGGGATCTTTGTCGAGCCCCCCTAGCATCTCCTCCCTCGCCGCCTTTTTGGCCTCCAGGATGGCCACTTTGAGGACGTGCCGGGCCTCCATATAGGCGGTATGGAGGCGGTCCGCATTGGCGGCATCGCGTTGGCGGCGGCGGCGGGCCCTCACATGGGACCTCCTCGCGGCCACGCATTTTGCCCGGAAGCCGGCGAGTTCCGCCGACCACCAGTAGACCGCGCGCTTGGGAGGCGGCCGGCGGGACCGAGGCATGCTGGAATCGCACACCTCAGTCATCGCCTCCCTCAGCCGGAGGGCGGCGGCGTCGACGTCCATATTCGGACTCGCAGGCGGAGCGAACCAGTCCTGGATGATGGCCGCTTCCCTGGCCGCGTCGCGGTCTAACCGCGTCAGGGCCCACCGCGGCAAGGACGATCGTTTTCCCAGCCCCCCCGACCGTGGACTTTGGGTGGAGAACTCTATCCGAATGTACCTGTGGTCGGATAGGTTCTCCTGCAGGTCCACTTCCCACCTGCAGACGTCGGCGGCCAGGGCTGGTGTGGCGAACGAAACGTCCACCACCGAGCTCCAGTTGTGCCGCACGCACGTCTGCACGGCCCCCCTGTTGAGGAGCACCAAACCGTTCGACGCCACCCACGACTCGAGAGCCGAGCCGCAGGCGTTTGTCGTCTTGCACCCCCAGGCCGCAGATCTGGCATTTAAATCGCCCAAAACTGCGACCTTGCTCCTCCCTATACGCGCAATCGCCGCGGTCAGAGATTGGAGATATCTCTCAAACTCCAACCGCGGGCGACTTGGGGGAAAGTAGACGCCCAGGAGAGCGGCATCCCCCCACGCGGCGGCCACGTATCCATGTCCCCTCTCGATGAGCGAGAGGGGAGGGGAGTCCGATGAGGGTCGCGGCGCGATGGCCACCCTGCCGGTATTGTCCTGCAGCCAGCTGGCTGCAATGTAATAAGGCTCGGCGACCACGGCAAGATCCCCCAACCACTCAGCTAGCACCTGACTCATGAGGTCCTGTGCCGCTATGCAGTGGTTGAGGTTAATTTGCATTATTGTGCGATGTCCCGGTCCTGACATTATTGGGACATCGCACCGTCAGAGGAGCCCGGTGGAACCTGGGCATCCGCAAGGGCTGGCCGCACTGTGGCCTGCTCCCTGCCCTTCCTGGCGGGGGGGTTGCATTTAGCCCCCCCCATGACGTGGCCAGCCGGCCTTCCGCTGGTCGAGCACACAGCGCAGTGGGGGTCCTTTGCGCAGGCGGCCTGCTTGTGGCCAGGCTGCCCGCACCTGAAGCACAGGTCGGACCTGTCCACCGGCGATGGGCAGCACGGCCGGGCGTGCCCGGGCAGGAAGCACCGGAAGCAGCGCCTCGGCTGTTCCTCTGCAGCCCGGACCACAGCCGAGCTGAACCCGATGAGGAGCCGCCCCTTCTT